>CAXAJV010000001.1:50296752-52696752 GCA_963969225.1 Xylocopa violacea
GACGTAGGGACCGACATGCCAAGAATGTTTTAAAATATTACATCCCACACGTTAGGTTGCGTTAGGGTAGGATATACAAACTTATAGACGTTTATAAAGTCCCCATCGAGAAGCAGGCGACGACACGCCAGGAATGTTGTAAAATATAACATCCGAGATGTTATGTTGCCATACGTTAGGATATGTAACGTTATAGACGTATATAATATTCCCACCGAAAAGTAGCAGCCGAAGCGCCAGGAATGTTGTAAAATATTACATCCGAGATGTTAGGTTGCCTTAGGTTAGGCTATATATCGTCATAGACGTATATAATGTTCCCACCGAGACGTAGGGACCGACATGCCAGGAATGTTTTAAAATATTACATCCCAGATGTTCGGTGGCGTTAGGGTGGGATATACAAAGTTACAGACGTATATAATGTACCCACGGAGACGTAGGGACCGACATGCCAGGAATGCTGTAAAATATTACATCCCAGATGTTAGGTTGCGTTAGGTTAGTATATACAACGTTATAGACGTGTATAATGTCCCCATCGAGAAGCAGGCGACGACACGCCAGAATGTTGTAAAATATTACATCCGAGATGTTAGGTTACCTTAGGTTAGGATATACAACGTTGTAGACGTATATAAAGTCCCCATCGAGAAGCAGGCGACGACACGCCAGGAATGTTGTAAAATATAACATCCGAGATTTTATGTTGCCATACGTTAGGATATGTAACGTTATAGCCGTATATAATGTTCCCACCGAAAAGTAGCAGCCGAAGCGCCAGGAATGTTGTAAAATATTACATCCGAGATGTTAGGTTGCCTTAGGTTAGGATATATATCGTTATAGACGTATATAATGTTCCCACCGAGACGTAGGGACCGACATGCCAGGAATGTTTTAAAATATTATATCCCAGATGTTAGGTTGCGTTAGGTTAGTATATACAAGGTTATAGACGTATATAATGTCCCCATCGAGAAGCAGGGGACGACACGCCAGAATGTTGTAAAATATTACATCCGAGATGTTAGGTTGCCTTAGGTAAGGATATACAACGTTATAGATGTATATAATGTCCCCATCGAGAAGTAGGCGACGACACGCCAGGAATGTTGTAAAATATTACATTCGACAAGTTCGGTTGCCGTAGGCTAGGATATATAACGTTATAGACGTATATAATGTTCCCACCGAGAAATAGGGACCGACGCGTCAGGAATGTTGTCAAATATTACATCCGAAATGTTAGGTTGCCTTAGGCTAGGATATATAACGTTATAGATGTATATAATGTCCCCATCCAGAAGTAGGCGACGACACGACAGGAATGTTGTAAAATATTACATTCGACATGTTAGGTTGCCTTAGGCTAGGATATATATCGTTATAGACGTATACAATGTTCCCACCGAGAAGTAGGGCCCGACATGCCAGGAATGTTGTAAAGTATTACATCGCGGATGTTAGGTTGCGTTAGGTTAGGATATACAACGTTGTAGACGTATATAAAGTCCCCATCGAGAAGCAGGCGACGACACGCCAGGAATGTTGTAAAATATAACATCCGAGATGTTATGTTGCCATACGTTAGGATATGTAACGTTATAGACGTATATAATATTCCCACCGAAAAGTAGCAGCCGAAGCGCCAGGAATGTTGTAAAATATTACATCCGAGATGTTAGGTTGCCTTAGGTTAGGCTATATATCGTCATAGACGTATATAATGTTCCCACCGAGACGTAGGGACCGACATGCCAGGAATGTTTTAAAATATTACATCCCAGATGTTAGGTGGCGTTAGGGTAGGATATACAAAGTTACAGACGTATATAATGTACCCACGGAGACGTAGGGACCGACATGCCAGGAATGCTGTAAAATATTACATCCCAGATGTTAGGTTGCGTTAGGTTAGTATATACAACGTTATAGACGTATATAATGTCCCCATCGAGAAGCAGGCGACGACACGCCAGAATGTTGTAAAATATTACATCCGAGATGTTAGGTTGCCTTAGGTTAGGATATACAACGTTGTAGACGTATATAAAGTCCCCATCGAGAAGCAGGCGACGACACGCCAGGAATGTTGTAAAATATAACATCCGAGATTTTATGCTGCCATACGTTAGGATATGTAACGTTATAGCCGTATATAATGTTCCCACCGAAAAGTAGCAGCCGAAGCGCCAGGAATGTTTTATAATATTACATCCGAGATGTTAGGTTGCCTTAGGTTAGGATATATATCGTTATAGACCTATATAATGTTCCCACCGAGACGTAGGGACCGACATGCCAGGAATGTTTTAAAATATTACATCCCAGATGTTAGGTTGCTTTAGGGTAGGATATACAAAGTTACAGACGTATATAATGTACCCACGGAGACGTAGGGACCGACATGCCAGAAATGTTGTAAAATATTACATCCCAGATGTTAGGTTGCGTTAGGTTAGTATATACAAGGTTATAGACGTATATAATGTCCCCATCTAGAAGCAGGGGACGACACGCCAGAATGTTGTAAAATATTACATCCGAGATGTTAGGTTGCCTTAGGTAAGGATATACAACGTTATAGATGTATATAATGTCCCCATCGAGAAGTAGGCGACGACACGCCAGGAATGTTGTAAAATATTACATTCGACAAGTTAGGTTGCCGTAGGCTAGGATATATAACGTTATAGACGTATATAATGTTCCCACCGAGAATTAGGGACCGACGCGTCAGGAATGTTGTAAAATATTACATCCGAGGTGTTAGGTTGCCTTAGGCTAGGATATGTAACGTTATAGACGTATATAATGTTCCCACCGAAAAGTAGCAGCCGAAGCGCCAGGAATGTTGTAAAATATTACATCCGAGATGTTAGGTTGCCTTAGGTTAGGCTATTAATCGTCATAGGCGTATATAATGTTCTCACCCAGACGTAGGGACCGACATGCCAGGAATGTTTTAAAATATTACATCCCAGATGTTAGGTTGCGTTAGGGTAGGATATACAACGTTATAGACGTTTATAAAGTCCCCATCGAGAAGCAGGCGACGACACGCCAGGAATGTTGTAAAATATATCATCCGAGATGTTATGTTGCCATACGTTAGGATATGTAACGTTATAGACGTATATAATATTCCCACCGAAGAGTAGCAGCCGAAGCGCCAGGAATGTTGTAAAATATTACATCAGAGGTGTTAGGTTGCCTTATGTTAGGCTATATATCGTCATAGACGTATATAATGTTCCCACCGAGACGTAGGGACCGACATGCCAGGAATGTTTTAAAATATTACATCCCAGATGTTAGGTTGCGTTAGGGTAGGATATACAAAGTCACAGACGTATATAATGTACCCACGGAGACGTAGGGACCGACATGCCAGGAATGCTGTAAAATATTACATCCCAGATGTTAGGTTGCGTTAGGTTAGTATATACAACGTTATAGACGTATATAATGTCCCCATCGAGAAGCAGGCGACGACACGCCAGGAATGTTGTAAAATATTACATCCGAGATGTTAGGTTGCCTTAGGTTAGGATATACAACGTTGTAGACGTATATAAAGTCCCCATCGAGAAGCAGGCGACGACACGCCAGGAATGTTGTAAAATATAACATCCGAGATTTTATGTTGCCATACGTTAGGATATGTAACGTTATAGCCGTATATAATGTTCCCACCGAAAAGTAGCAGCCGAAGCGCCAGGAATGTTTTAAAATATTACATCCGAGATGTTAGGTTGCCTTAGGTTAGGATATATATCGTTATAGACGTATATAATGTTCCCACCGAGACGTAGGGACCGACATGCCAGGAATGTTTTAAAATATTACATCCCAGATGTTAGGTTGCTTTAGGGTAGGATATACAAAGTTACAGACGTATATAATGTACCCACGGAGACGTAGGGACCGACATGCCAGAAATGTTGTAAAATATTACATCCGAGATGTTAGGTTGCCTTAGGCTAGGATATATAACGTTATAGACGTATACAATATTCCCACCGAGAAATAGCGGCCGACGCGTCAGGAATGTTGTAAAATATTACACCTAAGATGTTAGGTTCCCTTAGGTTAGGATATATAACGTTATAGATGTATATAATGTCCCCATCCAGAAGTAGGCGACGATACGCCAGGAATGTAGTAGAATGTTACATCCCAGATATTAGGTTGCGTTAGGTTAGAATATACAACGTTATAGACGTGTATAATGTCCCCATCGAGAAGCAGGCGACGACACGACAGGAATGTCGTAAAATATTACATTCGACATGTTAGGTTGCCTTAGGCTAGGATATATATCGTTATAGACGTATACAATGTTCCCACCGAGAAGTAGGGCCCGACATGCCAGGAATGTTGTAAAATATTACATCCCGGATGTTAAGTTGCGTTAGGTTAGGATATACAACGTTGTAGACGTATATAAAGTCCCCATCGAGAAGCAGGCGACGACACGACAGGAATGTTGTAAAATATTACATCCGAGATGTTAGGTTGCCTTAGGCTAGGATATGTAACGTTATAGACGTATATAATGTTCCCACCGAAAAGTAGCAGCCGAAGCGCCAGGAATGTTGTAAAATATTACATCCGAGATGTTAGGTTGCCTTAGGTTAGGCTATAAATCGTCATAGACGTATATAATGTTCCCACCCAGACGTAGGGACCGACATGCCAAGAATGTTTTAAAATATTACATCCCACACGTTAGGTTGCGTTAGGGTAGGATATACAAACTTATAGACGTTTATAAAGTCCCCATCGAGAAGCAGGCGACGACACGCCAGGAATGTTGTAAAATATAACATCCGAGATGTTATGTTGCCATACGTTAGGATATGTAACGTTATAGACGTATATAATATTCCCACCGAAAAGTAGCAGCCGAAGCGCCAGGAATGTTGTAAAATATTACATCCGAGATGTTAGGTTGCCTTAGGTTAGGCTATATATCGTCATAGACGTATATAATGTTCCCACCGAGACGTAGGAACCGACATGCCAGGAATGTTTTAAAATATTACATCCCAGATGTTAGGTGGCGTTAGGGTAGGATATACAAAGTTACAGACGTATATAATGTACCCACGGAGACGTAGGGACCGACATGCCAGGAATGCTGTAAAATATTACATCCCAGATGTTAGGTTGCGTTAGGTTAGTATATACAACGTTATAGACGTGTATAATGTCCCCATCGAGAAGCAGGCGACGACACGCCAGAATGTTGTAAAATATTACATCCGAGATGTTAGGTTGCCTTAGGTTAGGATATACAACGTTGTAGACGTATATAAAGTCCCCATCGAGAAGCAGGCGACGACACGCCAGGAATGTTGTAAAATATAACATCCGAGATTTTATGTTGCCATACGTTAGGATATGTAACGTTATAGCCGTATATAATGTTCCCACCGAAAAGTAGCAGCCGAAGCGCCAGGAATGTTGTAAAATATTACATCCGAGACGTTAGGTTGCCTTAGGTTAGGATATATATCGTTATAGACGTATATAATGTTCCCACCGAGACGTAGGGACCGACATGCCAGGAATGTTTTAAAATATTATATCCCAGATGTTAGGTTCCCTTCTGTTAGAATATATAACGTTATAGATGTATATAATGTCCCCATCCAGAAGTAGGCGACGACACGCCAGGAATGTAGTAATATGTTACATACCAGATGTTAGGTTGCGTTAGGTTAGAATATACAACGTTATAGACGTATATAATGTCCCCATCGAGAAGCAGGCGACGACACGACAGGAATGTTGTAAAATATTACATTCGACATGTTAGGTTGCCTTAGGCTAGGATATATATCGTTATAGACGTATACAATGTTCCCTCCGAGAAGTAGGGCCCGACATGCCAGGAATGTTGTAAAATATTACATCCGAGATGTAAGGTTCCCTTAGGTTAGGATATATATAGTTATAGACGTATATAACGTTCCCACCGAGACGTAGGGACCGACATGCCAGGAATGTTGTAAGATATTACATCCCAGATGTTAGGTTGCGTTAGGTTAGGATATACAACGTTATAGACGTATATAAAGTCCCCATCGAGAAGCAGGCGACGACACGCCAGGAATGTTGTAAAATATAACAACCGAGATTTTATGTTGCCATACGTTAGGATATGTAATGTTATAGCCGTATATAATGTTCCCACCGAAAAGTAGCAGCCGAAGCGCCAGGAATGTTTTAAAATATTACATCCGAGATGATAGGTTGCCTTAGGCTAGGATATATATCGTTATAGATGTATATAATGTTCCCACCGAGACGTAGGGACCGACATGCCAGGAATGTTTTAAAATATTACATCCCAGATGTTAGGTTGCGTTAGGTTAGGATATACAACGTTATAGATGTATATAATGTACCCACGGAGACGTAGGGACCGACATGCCAGGAATGTTTTAAAATATTATATCCCAGATGTTAGGTTCCCTTCTGTTAGAATATATAACGTTATAGATGTATATAATGTCCCCATCCAGAAGTAGGCGACGACACGCCAGGAATGTAGTAATATGTTACATACCAGATGTTAGGTTGCGTTAGGTTAGAATATACAACGTTATAGACGTATATAATGTCCCCATCGAGAAGCAGGCGACGACACGACAGGAATGTTGTAAAATATTACATTCGACATGTTAGGTTGCCTTAGGCTAGGATATATATCGTTATAGACGTATACAATGTTCCCTCCGAGAAGTAGGGCCCGACATGCCAGGAATGTTGTAAAATATTACATCCGAGATGTAAGGTTCCCTTAGGTTAGGATATATATAGTTATAGACGTATATAACGTTCCCACCGAGACGTAGGGACCGACATGCCAGGAATGTTGTAAGATATTACATCCCAGATGTTAGGTTGCGTTAGGTTAGGATATACAACGTTATAGACGTATATAAAGTCCCCATCGAGAAGCAGGCGACGACACGCCAGGAATGTTGTAAAATATAACATCCGAGATTTTATGTTGCCATACGTTAGGATATGTAACGTTATAGCCGTATATAATGTTCCCACCGAAAGGTAGCAGCCGAAGCGCCAGGAATGTTTTAAAATATTACATCCGAGATGTTAGATTGCCTTAGGTTAGGATAAACAACGTTATAGACATATAGAATGTTCCCACCGAGACGTAGGGACCGACATGCCAGGAATGTTGTAAAATATTACATCCCAGATGTTAGGTTGCGTTAGGTTAGGATATACAACGTTATAGACGTATATAAAGTCCCCATCGAGAAGCAGGCGACGACACGCCAGGAATGTTGTAAAATATAACATCCGAGATTTTATGTTGCCATACGTTAGGATATGTAATGTTATAGCCGTATATAATGTTCCCACCGAAAAGTAGCAGCCGAAGCGCCAGGAATGTTTTAAAATATTACATCCGAGGTGATAGGTTGCCTTAGGCTAGGATATATATCGTTATAGACGTATATAATGTTCCCACCGAGACGTAGGGACCGACATGCCAGGAATGTTTTAAAATATTATATCCCAGATGTTAGGTTCCCTTCTGTTAGAATATATAACGTTATAGATGTATATAATGTACCCACGGAGACGTAGGGACCGACATGCCAGGAATGTTGTGAAATATTACATCCCAGATGTTAGGTTGCGTTAGGTTAGAATATACAACGTTATAGACGTATATAATGTCCCCATCGAGAAGCAGGCGACGACACGACAGGAATGTTGTAAAATATTACATTCGACATGTTAGGTTGCCTTAGGCTAGGATATATATCGTTATAGACGTATACAATGTTCCCTCCGAGAAGTAGGGCCCGACATGCCAGGAATGTTGTAAAATATTACATCCGAGATGTAAGGTTCCCTTAGGTTAGGATATATATAGTTATAGACGTATATAACGTTCCCACCGAGACGTAGGGACCGACATGCCAGGAATGTTGTAAGATATTACATCCCAGATGTTAGGTTGCGTTAGGTTAGGATATACAACGTTATAGACGTATATAAAGTCCCCATCGAGAAGCAGGCGACGACACGCCAGGAATGTTGTAAAATATAACAACCGAGATTTTATGTTGCCATACGTTAGGATATGTAATGTTATAGCCGTATATAATGTTCCCACCGAAAAGTAGCAGCCGAAGCGCCAGGAATGTTTTAAAATATTACATCCGAGATGATAGGTTGCCTTAGGCTAGGATATATATCGTTATAGATGTATATAATGTTCCCACCGAGACGTAGGGACCGACATGCCAGGAATGTTTTAAAATATTACATCCCAGATGTTAGGTTGCGTTAGGTTAGGATATACAACGTTATAGATGTATATAATGTACCCACGGAGACGTAGGGACCGACATGCCAGGAATGTTTTAAAATATTATATCCCAGATGTTAGGTTCCCTTCTGTTAGAATATATAACGTTATAGATGTATATAATGTCCCCATCCAGAAGTAGGCGACGACACGCCAGGAATGTAGTAATATGTTACATACCAGATGTTAGGTTGCGTTAGGTTAGAATATACAACGTTATAGACGTATATAATGTCCCCATCGAGAAGCAGGCGACGACACGACAGGAATGTTGTAAAATATTACATTCGACATGTTAGGTTGCCTTAGGCTAGGATATATATCGTTATAGACGTATACAATGTTCCCTCCGAGAAGTAGGGCCCGACATGCCAGGAATGTTGTAAAATATTACATCCGAGATGTAAGGTTCCCTTAGGTTAGGATATATATAGTTATAGACGTATATAACGTTCCCACCGAGACGTAGGGACCGACATGCCAGGAATGTTGTAAGATATTACATCCCAGATGTTAGGTTGCGTTAGGTTAGGATATACAACGTTATAGACGTATATAAAGTCCCCATCGAGAAGCAGGCGACGACACGCCAGGAATGTTGTAAAATATAACATCCGAGATTTTATGTTGCCATACGTTAGGATATGTAACGTTATAGCCGTATATAATGTTCCCACCGAAAGGTAGCAGCCGAAGCGCCAGGAATGTTTTAAAATATTACATCCGAGATGTTAGATTGCCTTAGGTTAGGATAAACAACGTTATAGACATATAGAATGTTCCCACCGAGACGTAGGGACCGACATGCCAGGAATGTTGTAAAATATTACATCCCAGATGTTAGGTTGCGTTAGGTTAGGATATACAACGTTATAGACGTATATAAAGTCCCCATCGAGAAGCAGGCGACGACACGCCAGGAATGTTGTAAAATATAACATCCGAGATTTTATGTTGCCATACGTTAGGATATGTAATGTTATAGCCGTATATAATGTTCCCACCGAAAAGTAGCAGCCGAAGCGCCAGGAATGTTTTAAAATATTACATCCGAGGTGATAGGTTGCCTTAGGCTAGGATATATATCGTTATAGACGTATATAATGTTCCCACCGAGACGTAGGGACCGACATGCCAGGAATGTTTTAAAATATTACATCCCAGATGTTAGGTTGCGTTAGGTTAGGATATACAACGTTATAGAAGTATATAATGTACCCACGGAGACGTAGGGACCGACATGCCAGGAATGTTGTGAAATATTACATCCCAGATGTTAGGTTGCGTTAGGGTAGGATATACAACGTTATAGAAGTATATAATGTACCCACGGAGACGTAGGGACCGACATGCCAGGAATGTTGTGAAATATTACATCCCAGATGTTAGGTTGCGTTAGGGTAGGATATACAAAGTTACAGACGTATATAATGTACCCACGGAGACGTAGGGACCGACATGCCAGGAATGTTGTAGAATATTACATCCCAGATGTTAGGTTGCGTTAGGTTAGTATATACAACGTTATAGACGTATATAATGTCCCCATCGAGAAGCAGGCGACGACACGCCAGGAATGTTGTAAAATATTACATTCGACAAGTTAGGTTGCCGTAGGCTAGGATATATAACGTTATAGACGTATACAATGTTCCCACCGAGAAGTAGGGCCCGACATGCCAGGAATGGTGTAAAATATTACATCCGAGATGTAAGGTTCCCTTAGGTTAGGATATATATCGTTATAGACGTATATAACGTTCCCACCGAGACGTAGGGACCGACATGCCAGGATTGTTGTAAAATATTACGTCCCAGATGTTAGGTTCCGTTAGGTTAGGATATACAACGTTATAGACGTATATAAAGTCCCCATCGAGAAGCAGGCGACGACACGCCAGGAATGTTGTAAAATATAACATCCGAGATTTTATGTTGCCATACGTTAGGATATGTAACGTTATAGCCGTATATAATGTTCCCACCGAAAGTTAGCAGCCGAAGCGCCAGGAATGTTTTAAAATATTACATCCGAGATGTTAGATTGCCTTAGGTTAGGATATATATCGTTATAGACGTATATAATCATCCCACCGAGACGTAGGGACCGACATGCCAGGAATGTTTTAAAATATTACATCCCAGATGTTAGGTTGCGTTAGGTTAGGATATACAACGTTATAGACGTATATAATGTACCGACGGAGACATAGGGACCGACATGCCAGGAATGTTGTAAAATATTACATCCCAGATGTTAGGTTGCGTTAGGTTAGAATATACAACGTTATAGACGTATATAATGTCCCCATCGAGAAGCAGGCGACGACACGCCAGGAATGTTGTAATGCATTACATTCCAGATGTTAGGTTGCGTTACGTTAGGATATACAACGTTATACACGTATATAATGTCTCCATCGAGGAGCAGGCGACGACACGCCAGGAATGTTGTAAAATGTAACATCCGAGATGTTATGATGCCATAAGTTAGGATATGTAACGTTATAGACGTATATAACGTTCCCACCGAAAAGTAGCAGCCGAAGCGCCAGTAATGTTGTAAAATATTACATCCGAGATGTTAGGTTGCCTTAGGTTAGGATATATATCGTTATATACGTATATAATGTTCCCACCGAGACGTAGGGACCGACATGCCAGGAAAGTTTTAAAATATTACATCCGAGATGTTAGGTTCCCTTAGGTTAGGATATACAACGTTATAGACATATAGAATGTTCCCACCGAGAAGTAGGGACCGACATGCCAGGAATGTTGTAAAATATTACATCCGAGGTGTTAGGTTGCCTTAGGGTAAGATATATAACGTTATAGATTTATATAATGTCCCCATTCGTGAAGTAGGCGGCGACACGGCAGGAATGTTGTAAAATATTACATTCGACATTTTGGGTTGCCTTAGGCTAGGATATATATCGTTATAGACGTATACATTGTTTCCACCGAGAAGTAGGGACCGACATGCCAGGAATGTTGTAAAATATTACATCCCAGATGTTATGTTGCGTTAGGTTAGGATATACAACGTTATAGACGTATATAAAGTCCCCATCGAGAAGCAGGCGACGACACGCCAGGAATGTTGTAAAATATAACATCCGAGATTTTATGTTGCCATACGTTAGGATATGTAACGTTATAGCCGTATATAATGTTCCCACCGAAAGGTAGCAGCCGAAGCGCCAGGAATGTTTTAAAATATTACATCCGAGATGTTAGATTGCCTTAGGTTAAGATATATATCGTTATAGACTTATATAATCTTCCCACCGAGACGTAGGGACCGACATGCCAGGAATGTTTCAAAATATTACATCCCAGATGTTAGGTTCCGTTAGGTTAGGATGTACAACGTTATAGACGTATATAATGTACCGACGGAGACGTAGGGACCGACATGCCAGGAATGTTGTAAAATATTACATCCCAGATGTTAGGTTGCGTTAGGTTAGTATATACAACGTTATAGACGTATGTAATGTCCCCATCGAGAAGCAGGCGACGACACGCCAGAATGTTGTAAAATATTACCTCCGAGATGTTAGGTTGCCTTAGGTTAGGATATACAACGTTGTAGACGTATATAAAGTCCCCATCGAGAAGCAGGCGACGACACGCCAGGAATGTTGTAAAATATAACATCCGAGATTTTATGTTGCCATACGTTAGGATATATAACGTTATAGATGTATATAATGTCCCCATCGAGAAGCAGGGGACGACACGCCAGAATGTTGTAAAATATTACATCCGAGATGTTAGGTTGCCTTAGGTATGGATATACAACGTTATAGATGTATATAATGTCCCCATCGAGAAGTAGGCGACGACACGCCAGGAATGTTGTAAAATATAACATCCGAGATTTTATGATGCCATACGTTAGGATATGTAACGTTATAGCCGTATATAATGTTCCCACCGAAAAGTAGCAGCCGAAGCGCCAGGAATGTTTTAAAATATTACATCCGAGATGTTAGGTTGCCTTAGAGTAGTATATATATCGTTATAGACGTATACAATGTTTTCACCAAGAAGTAGGGACCGACATGCCAGGAATGTTGTAAAATATTACATCCGAGATGTTAGGTTCCCTTCTGTTAGAATATATAACGTTATAGATGTATATAATGTCCCCATCCAGAAGTAGGCGACGACACGCCAGGAATGTAGTAATATGTTACATACCAGATGTTAGGTTGCGTTAGGTTAGAATATACAACGTTATAGACGTATATAATGTTCCCATCGAGAAGCAGGCGACGACACGACAGGAATGTTGTAAAATATTACATTCGACATGTTAGGTTGCCTTAGGCTAGGATATATATCGTTATAGACGTATACAATGTTCCCTCCGAGAAGTAGGGCCCGACATGGCAGGAATGTTGTAAAATATTACATCCGAGATGTAAGGTTCCCTTAGGTTAGGATATATATAGTTATAGACGTATATAACGTTCCCACCGAGACGTAGGGACCGACATGCCAGGAATGTTGTAAAATATTACATCCCAGATGTTAGGTTGCGTTAGGTTAGGATATACAACGTTATAGACGTATATAAAGTCCCCATCGAGAAGCAGGCGACGACACGCCAGGAATGTTGTAAAATATAACAACCGAGATTTTATGTTGCCATACGTTAGGATATGTAATGTTATAGCCGTATATAATGTTCCCACCGAAAAGTAGCAGCCGAAGCGCCAGGAATGTTTTAAAATATTACATCCGAGATGATAGGTTGCCTTAGGCTAGGATATATATCGTTATAGACGTATATAATGTTCCCACCGAGACGTAAGGACCGACATGCCAGGAATGTTTTAAAATATTACATCCCAGATGTTAGGTTGCGTTAGGTTAGGATATACAACGTTATAGATGTATATAATGTACCCACGGAGACGTAGGGACCGACATGCCAGGAATGTTGTGAAATACTACATCCCAGATGTTAGGTTGCGTTAGGGTAGGATATACAA
Organism: Xylocopa violacea; assembly: GCA_963969225.1. Lineage (NCBI taxonomy): Eukaryota > Metazoa > Arthropoda > Insecta > Hymenoptera > Apidae > Xylocopa > Xylocopa violacea. The sequence continues at coordinate 50,310,124 of CAXAJV010000001.1, forward strand.
AGATACAGACGTATATAATGTACCCACGGAGACGTAGGGACCGACATGCCAGGAATGTTGTAGAATATTACATCCCAGATGTTAGGTTGCGTTAGGTTAGTATATACAACGTTATAGACGTATATAATGTCCCCATCGAGAAGCAGGCGACGACAAGCCAGAATGTTGTAAAATGTTACATCCCAGATGTTAGGTTGTGTTAGGTTAGAATATACAACGTTATAGATGTATATAATGTCCCCATCGAGAAGCAGGCGACGACACGCCAGGAATGTTGTAATGTATTACATTCCAGATGTTAGGTTGCGTTACGTTAGGATATACAACGTTATACACGTATATAATGTCTCCATCGAGGAGCAGGCGACGACACGCCAGGAATGTTGTAAAATGTAACATCCGAGATGTTATGATGCCGTAAGTTAGGATATGTAACGTTATAGACGTATATAACGTTCCCACCGAAAAGTAGCAGCCGAAGCGCCAGTAATGTTGTAAAATATTACATCCGAGATGTTAGGTTGCCTTAGGTTAGGATATATATCGTTATAGACGTATATAATGTTCCCACCGAGACGTAGGGACCGACATGCCAGGAATGTTTTAAAATATTACATCCCAGATGTTAGGTTGCTTTAGGGTAGGATATACAAAGTTACAGACGTATATAATGTACCCACGGAGACGTAGGGACCGACATGCCAGAAATGTTGTAAAATATTACATCCCAGAAGTTAGGTTGCGTTAGGTTAGTATATACAAGGTTATAGACGTATATAATGTCCCCATCGAGAAGCAGGGGACGACACGCCAGAATGTTGTAAAATATTACATCCGAGATGTTAGGTTGCCTTAGGTAAGGATATACAACGTTATAGATGTATATAATGTCCCCATCGAGAAGTAGGCGACGACACGCCAGGAATGTTGTAAAATATTACATTCGACAAGTTAGGATGCCGTAGGCTAGGATATATAACGCTATAGACGTATATAATGTTCCCACCGAGAAATAGGGACCGACGCGTCAGGAATGTTGTAAAATATTACATCCGAGATGTTAGGTTGCCTTAGGCTAGGATATATAACGTTATAGACGTATACAATATTCCCACCGAGAAATAGCGGCCGACGCGTCAGGAATGTTGTAAAATATTACACCTAAGATGTTAGGTTCCCTTAGGTTAGGATATATAACGTTATAGATGTATATAGTGTCCCCATCCAGAAGTAGGCGACGATACGCCAGGAATGTAGTAGAATGTTACATCCCAGATATTAGGTTGCGTTAGGTTAGAATATACAACGTTATAGACGTGTATAATGTCCCCATCGAGAAGCAGGCGACGACACGACAGGAATGTCGTAAAATATTACATTCGACATGTTAGGTTGCCTTAGACTAGGATATATATCGTTATAGACGTATACAATGTTCCCACCGAGAAGTAGGGCCCGACATGCCAGGAATGTTGTAAAATATTACATCCCGGATGTTAAGTTGCGTTAGGTTAGGATATACAACGTTGTAGACGTATATAAAGTCCCCATCGAGAAGCAGGCAACGACACGACAGGAATGTTGTAAAATATAACAACCGAGATTTTATGTTGCCATACGTTAGGATATGTAACGTTATAGCCGTATATAATGTTCCCACCGAAAAGTAGCAGCCGAAGCGCCAGGAATGTTTTAAAATATTACATCCGAGATGATAGGTTGCCTTAGGCTAGGATATATATCGTTATAGACGTATATAATGTTCCCACCGAGACGTAAGGACCGACATGCCAGGAATGTTTTAAAATATTACATCCCAGATGTTAGGTTGCGTTAGGTTAGGATATACAACGTTATAGATGTATATAATGTACCCACGGAGACGTAGGGACCGACATGCCAGGAATGTTGTGAAATACTACATCCCAGATGTTAGGTTGCGTTAGGGTAGGATATACAAAGATACAGACGTATATAATGTACCCACGGAGACGTAGGGACCGACATGCCAGGAATGTTGTAGAATATTACATCCCAGATGTTAGGTTGCGTTAGGTTAGTATATACAACGTTATAGACGTATATAATGTCCCCATCGAGAAGCAGGCGACGACAAGCCAGAATGTTGTAAAATGTTACATCCCAGATGTTAGGTTGCGTTACGTTAGGATATACAACGTTATACACGTATATAATGTCTCCATCGAGGAGCAGGCGACGACACGCCAGGAATGTTGTAAAATGTAACATCCGAGATGTTATGATGCCGTAAGTTAGGATATGTAACGTTATAGACGTATATAACGTTCCCACCGAAAAGTAGCAGCCGAAGCGCCAGTAATGTTGTAAAATATTACATCCGAGATGTTAGGTTGCCTTAGGTTAGGATATATATCGTTATAGACGTATATAATGTTCCCACCGAGACGTAGGGACCGACATGCCAGGAATGTTTTAAAATATTACATCCCAGATGTTAGGTTGCTTTAGGGTAGGATATACAAAGTTACAGACGTATATAATGTACCCACGGAGACGTAGGGACCGACATGCCAGAAATGTTGTAAAATATTACATCCCAGAAGTTAGGTTGCGTTAGGTTAGTATATACAAGGTTATAGACGTATATAATGTCCCCATCGAGAAGCAGGGGACGACACGCCAGAATGTTGTAAAATATTACATCCGAGATGTTAGGTTGCCTTAGGTAAGGATATACAACGTTATAGATGTATATAATGTCCCCATCGAGAAGTAGGCGACGACACGCCAGGAATGTTGTAAAATATTACATTCGACAAGTTAGGATGCCGTAGGCTAGGATATATAACGCTATAGACGTATATAATGTTCCCACCGAGAAATAGGGACCGACGCGTCAGGAATGTTGTAAAATATTACATCCGAGATGTTAGGTTGCCTTAGGCTAGGATATATAACGTTATAGACGTATACAATATTCCCACCGAGAAATAGCGGCCGACGCGTCAGGAATGTTGTAAAATATTACACCTAAGATGTTAGGTTCCCTTAGGTTAGGATATATAACGTTATAGATGTATATAGTGTCCCCATCCAGAAGTAGGCGACGATACGCCAGGAATGTAGTAGAATGTTACATCCCAGATATTAGGTTGCGTTAGGTTAGAATATACAACGTTATAGACGTGTATAATGTCCCCATCGAGAAGCAGGCGACGACACGACAGGAATGTCGTAAAATACTACATTCGACATGTTAGGTTGCCTTAGACTAGGATATATATCGTTATAGACGTATACAATGTTCCCACCGAGAAGTAGGGCCCGACATGCCAGGAATGTTGTAAAATATTACATCCCGGATGTTAAGTTGCGTTAGGTTAGGATATACAACGTTGTAGACGTATATAAAGTCCCCATCGAGAAGCAGGCAACGACACGACAGGAATGTTGTAAAATATTACATCCGAGATGTTAGGTTGCCTTAGGCTAGGATATGTAACGTTATAGACGTATATAATGTTCCCACCGAAAAGTAGCAGCCGAAGCGCCAGGAATGTTGTAAAATATTACATCCGAGATGTTAGGTTGCCTTAGGTTAGGCTATAAATCGTCATAGACGTATATAATGTTCCCACCCACACGTAGGGACCGACATGCCAAGAATGTTTTAAAATATTACATCCCACACGTTAGGTTGCGTTAGGGTAGGATATACAAACTTATAGACGTTTATAAAGTCCCCATCGAGAAGCAGGCGACGACACGCCAGGAATGTTGTAAAATATAACATCCGAGATGTTATGTTGCCATACGTTAGGATATGTAACGTTATAGACGTATATAATATTCCCACCGAAAAGTAGCAGCCGAAGCGCCAGGAATGTTGTAAAATATTACATCCGAGATGTTAGGTTGCCTTAGGTTAGGCTATATATCGTCATAGACGTATATAATGTTCCCACCGAGACGTAGGGACCGACATGCCAGGAATGTTTTAAAATATTACATCCCAGATGTTCGGTGGCGTTAGGGTAGGATATACAAAGTTACAGACGTATATAATGTACCCACGGAGACGTAGGGACCGACATGCCAGGAATGCTGTAAAATATTACATCCCAGATGTTAGGTTGCGTTAGGTTAGTATATACAACGTTATAGACGTGTATAATGTCCCCATCGAGAAGCAGGCGACGACACGCCAGAATGTTGTAAAATATTACATCCGAGATGTTAGGTTACCTTAGGTTAGGATATACAACGTTGTAGACGTATATAAAGTCCCCATCGAGAAGCAGGCGACGACACGCCAGGAATGTTGTAAAATATAACATCCGAGATTGTATGTTGCCATACGTTAGGATATGTAACGTTATAGCCGTATATAATGTTCCCACCGAAAAGTAGCAGCCGAAGCGCCAGGAATGTTGTAAAATATTACATCCGAGATGTTAGGTTGCCTTAGGTTAGGATATATATCGTTATAGACGTATATAATGCTCCCACCGAGACGTAGGGACCGACATGCCAGGAATGTTTTAAAATATTATATCCCAGATGTTAGGTTGCGTTAGGTTAGTATATACAAGGTTATAGACGTATATAATGTCCCCATCGAGAAGCAGGGGACGACACGCCAGAATGTTGTAAAATATTACATCCGAGATGTTAGGTTGCCTTAGGTAAGGATATACAACGTTATAGATGTATATAATGTCCCCATCGAGAAGTAGGCGACGACACGCCAGGAATGTTGTAAAATATTACATTCGACAAGTTCGGTTGCCGTAGGCTAGGATATATAACGTTATAGACGTATATAATGTTCCCACCGAGAAATAGGGACCGACGCGTCAGGAATGTTGTAAAATATTACATCCGAGATGTTAGGTTGCCTTAGGCTAGGATATATAACGTTATAGATGTATATAATGTCCCCATCCAGAAGTAGGCGACGACACGACAGGAATGTTGTAAAATATTACATTCGACATGTTAGGTTGCCTTAGGCTAGGATATATATCGTTATAGACGTATACAATGTTCCCACCGAGAAGTATGGCCCGACATGCCAGGAATGTTGTAAAATATTACATCGCGGATGTTAGGTTGCGTTAGGTTAGGATATACAACGTTGTAGACGTATATAAAGTCCCCATCGAGAAGCAGGCGACGACACGCCAGGAATGTTGTAAAATATAACATCCGAGATGTTATGTTGCCATACGTTAGGATATGTAACGTTATAGACGTATATAATATTCCCACCGAAAAGTAGCAGCCGAAGCGCCAGGAATGTTGTAAAATATTACATCCGAGATGTTAGGTTGCCTTAGGTTAGGCTACATATCGTCATAGACGTATATAATGTTCCCACCGAGACGTAGGGACCGACATGCCAGGAATGTTTTAAAATATTACATCCCAGATGTTAGGTGGCGTTAGGGTAGGATATACAAAGTTACAGACGTATATAATGTACCCACGGAGACGTAGGGACCGACATGCCAGGAATGCTGTAAAATATTACATCCCAGATGTTAGGTTGCGTTAGGTTAGTATATACAACGTTATAGACGTATATAATGTCCCCATCGAGAAGCAGGCGACGACACGCCAGAATGTTGTAAAATATTACATCCGAGATGTTAGGTTGCCTTAGGTTAGGATATACAACGTTGTAGACGTATATAAAGTCCCCATCGAGAAGCAGGCGACGACACGCCAGGAATGTTGTAAAATATAACATCCGAGATTTTATGTTGCCATACGTTAGGATATGTAACGTTATAGCCGTATATAATGTTCCCACCGAAAAGTAGCAGCCGAAGCGCCAGGAATGTTTTAAAATATTACATCCGAGATGTTAGGTTGCCTTAGGTTAGGATATATATCGTTATAGACCTATATAATGTTCCCACCGAGACGTAGGGACCGACATGCCAGGAATGTTTTAAAATATTACATCCCAGATGTTAGGTTGCTTTAGGGTAGGATATACAAAGTTACAGACGTATATAATGTACCCACGGAGACGTAGGGACCGACATGCCAGAAATGTTGTAAAATATTACATCCCAGATGTTAGGTTGCGTTAGGTTAGTATATACAAGGTTATAGACGTATATAATGTCCCCATCTAGAAGCAGGGGACGACACGCCAGAATGTTGTAAAATATTACATCCGAGATGTTAGGTTGCCTTAGGTAAGGATATACAACGTTATAGATGTATATAATGTCCCCATCGAGAAGTAGGCGACGACACGCCAGGAATGTTGTAAAATATTACATTCGACAAGTTAGGTTGCCGTAGGCTAGGATATATAACGTTATAGACGTATATAATGTTCCCACCGAGAATTAGGGACCGACGCGTCAGGAATGTTGTAAAATATTACATCCGAGATGTTAGGTTGCCTTAGGCTAGGATATGTAACGTTATAGACGTATATAATGTTCCCACCGAAAAGTAGCAGCCGAAGCGCCAGGAATGTTGTAAAATATTACATCCGAGATGTTAGGTTGCCTTAGGTTAGGCTATTAATCGTCATAGTCGTATATAATGTTCTCACCCAGACGTAGGGACCGACATGCCAGGAATGTTTTAAAATATTACATCCCAGATGTTAGGTTGCGTTAGGGTAGGATATACAACGTTATAGACGTTTATAAAGTCCCCATCGAGAAGCAGGCGACGACACGCCAGGAATGTTGTAAAATATATCATCCGAGATGTTATGTTGCCATACGTTAGGATATGTAACGTTATAGACGTATATAATATTCCCACCGAAGAGTAGCAGCCGAAGCGCCAGGAATGTTGTAAAATATTACATCAGAGGTGTTAGGTTGCCTTATGTTAGGCTATATATCGTCATAGACGTATATAATGTTCCCACCGAGACGTAGGGACCGACATGCCAGGAATGTTTTAAAATATTACATCCCAGATGTTAGGTTGCGTTAGGGTAGGATATACAAAGTCACAGACGTATATAATGTACCCACGGAGACGTAGGGACCGACATGCCAGGAATGCTGTAAAATATTACATCCCAGATGTTAGGTTGCGTTAGGTTAGTATATACAACGTTATAGACGTATATAATGTCCCCATCGAGAAGCAGGCGACGACACGCCAGGAATGTTGTAAAATATTACATCCGAGATGTTAGGTTGCCTTAGGTTAGGATATACAACGTTGTAGACGTATATAAAGTCCCCATCGAGAAGCAGGCGACGACACGCCAGGAATGTTGTAAAATATAACATCCGAGATTTTATGTTGCCATACGTTAGGATATGTAACGTTATAGCCGTATATAATGTTCCCACCGAAAAGTAGCAGCCGAAGCGCCAGGAATGTTTTAAAATATTACATCCGAGATGTTAGGTTGCCTTAGGTTAGGCTATATATCGTCATAGACGTATATAATGTTCCCACCGAGACGTAGGGACCAACATGCCAGGAATGTTTTAAAATATTACATCCCAGATGTTAGGTGGCGTTAGGGTAGGATATACAAAGTTACAGACGTATATAATGTACCCACGGAGACGTAGGGACCGACATGCCAGGAATGCTGTAAAATATTACATCCCAGATGTTAGGTTGCGTTAGGTTAGTATATACAACGTTATAGACGTGTATAATGTCCCCATCGAGAAGCAGGCGACGACACGCCAGAATGTTGTAAAATATTACATCCGAGATGTTAGGTTGCCATAGGTTAGGATATACAACGTTGTAGACGTATATAAAGTCCCCATCGAGAAGCAGGCGACGACACGCCAGGAATGTTGTAAAATATAACATCCGAGATTTTATGTTGCCATACGTTAGGATATGTAACGTTATAGCCGTATATAATGTTCCCACCGAGAAGTAGCAGCCGAAGCGCCAGGAATGTTGTAAAATATTACATCCGAGATGTTAGGTTGCCTTAGGTTAGGATATATATCGTTATAGACCTATATAATGTTCCCACCGAGACGTAGGGACCGACATGCCAGGAATGTTTTAAAATATTACATCCCAGATGTTAGGTTGCTTTAGGGTAGGATATACAAAGTTACAGACGTATATAATGTACCCACGGAGACGTAGGGACCGACATGCCAGAAATGTTGTAAAATATTACATCCCAGATGTTAGGTTGCGTTAGGTTAGTATATACAAGGTTATAGACGTATATAATGTCCCCATCTAGAAGCAGGGGACGACACGCCAGAATGTTGTAAAATATTACATCCGAGATGTTAGGTTGCCTTAGGTAAGGATATACAACGTTATAGATGTATATAATGTCCCCATCGAGAAGTAGGCGACGACACGCCAGGAATGTTGTAAAATATTACATTCGACAAGTTAGGTTGCCGTAGGCTAGGATATATAACGTTATAGACGTATATAATGTTCCCACCGAGAATTAGGGACCGACGCGTCAGGAATGTTGTAAAATATTACATCCGAGATGTTAGGTTGCCTTAGGCTAGGATATGTAACGTTATAGACGTATATAATGTTCCCACCGAAAAGTAGCAGCCGAAGCGCCAGGAATGTTGTAAAATATTACATCCGAGATGTTAGGTTGCCTTAGGTTAGGCTATTAATCGTCATAGTCGTATATAATGTTCTCACCCAGACGTAGGGACCGACATGCCAGGAATGTTTTAAAATATTACATCCCAGATGTTAGGTTGCGTTAGGGTAGGATATACAACGTTATAGACGTTTATAAAGTCCCCATCGAGAAGCAGGCGACGACACGCCAGGAATGTTGTAAAATATATCATCCGAGATGTTATGTTGCCATACGTTAGGATATGTAACGTTATAGACGTATATAATATTCCCACCGAAGAGTAGCAGCCGAAGCGCCAGGAATGTTGTAAAATATTACATCAGAGGTGTTAGGTTGCCTTATGTTAGGCTATATATCGTCATAGACGTATATAATGTTCCCACCGAGACGTAGGGACCGACATGCCAGGAATGTTTTAAAATATTACATCCCAGATGTTAGGTTGCGTTAGGGTAGGATATACAAAGTCACAGACGTATATAATGTACCCACGGAGACGTAGGGACCGACATGCCAGGAATGCTGTAAAATATTACATCCCAGATGTTAGGTTGCGTTAGGTTAGTATATACAACGTTATAGACGTATATAATGTCCCCATCGAGAAGCAGGCGACGACACGCCAGGAATGTTGTAAAATATTACATCCGAGATGTTAGGTTGCCTTAGGTTAGGATATACAACGTTGTAGACGTATATAAAGTCCCCATCGAGAAGCAGGCGACGACACGCCAGGAATGTTGTAAAATATAACATCCGAGATTTTATGTTGCCATACGTTAGGATATGTAACGTTATAGCCGTATATAATGTTCCCACCGAGAAGTAGCAGCCGAAGCGCCAGGAATGTTGTAAAATATTACATCCGAGATGTTAGGTTGCCTTAGGTTAGGATATATATCGTTATAGACCTATATAATGTTCCCACCGAGACGTAGGGACCGACATGCCAGGAATGTTTTAAAATATTACATCCCAGATGTTAGGTTGCTTTAGGGTAGGATATACAAAGTTACAGACGTATATAATGTACCCACGGAGACGTAGGGACCGACATGCCAGAAATGTTGTAAAATATTACATCCCAGATGTTAGGTTGCGTTAGGTTAGTATATACAAGGTTATAGACGTATATAATGTCCCCATCTAGAAGCAGGGGACGACACGCCAGAATGTTGTAAAATATTACATCCGAGATGTTAGGTTGCCTTAGGTAAGGATATACAACGTTATAGATGTATATAATGTCCCCATCGAGAAGTAGGCGACGACACGCCAGGAATGTTGTAAAATATTACATTCGACAAGTTAGGTTGCCGTAGGCTAGGATATATAACGTTATAGACGTATATAATGTTCCCACCGAGAATTAGGGACCGACGCGTCAGGAATGTTGTAAAATATTACATCCGAGATGTTAGGTTGCCTTAGGCTAGGATATGTAACGTTATAGACGTATATAATGTTCCCACCGAAAAGTAGCAGCCGAAGCGCCAGGAATGTTGTAAAATATTACATCCGAGATGTTAGGTTGCCTTAGGTTAGGCTATTAATCGTCATAGTCGTATATAATGTTCTCACCCAGACGTAGGGACCGACATGCCAGGAATGTTTTAAAATATTACATCCCAGATGTTAGGTTGCGTTAGGGTAGGATATACAACGTTATAGACGTTTATAAAGTCCCCATCGAGAAGCAGGCGACGACACGCCAGGAATGTTGTAAAATATATCATCCGAGATGTTATGTTGCCATACGTTAGGATATGTAACGTTATAGACGTATATAATATTCCCACCGAAGAGTAGCAGCCGAAGCGCCAGGAATGTTGTAAAATATTACATCAGAGGTGTTAGGTTGCCTTATGTTAGGCTATATATCGTCATAGACGTATATAATGTTCCCACCGAGACGTAGGGACCGACATGCCAGGAATGTTTTAAAATATTACATCCCAGATGTTAGGTTGCGTTAGGGTAGGATATACAAAGTCACAGACGTATATAATGTACCCACGGAGACGTAGGGACCGACATGCCAGGAATGCTGTAAAATATTACATCCCAGATGTTAGGTTGCGTTAGGTTAGTATATACAACGTTATAGACGTATATAATGTCCCCATCGAGAAGCAGGCGACGACACGCCAGGAATGTTGTAAAATATTACATCCGAGATGTTAGGTTGCCTTAGGTTAGGATATACAACGTTGTAGACGTATATAAAGTCCCCATCGAGAAGCAGGCGACGACACGCCAGGAATGTTGTAAAATATAACATCCGAGATTTTATGTTGCCATACGTTAGGATATGTAACGTTATAGCCGTATATAATGTTCCCACCGAAAAGTAGCAGCCGAAGCGCCAGGAATGTTTTAAAATATTACATCCGAGATGTTAGGTTGCCTTAGGTTAGGCTATATATCGTCATAGACGTATATAATGTTCCCACCGAGACGTAGGGACCGACATGCCAGGAATGTTTTAAAATATTACATCCCAGATGTTAGGTGGCGTTAGGGTAGGATATACAAAGTTACAGACGTATATAATGTACCCACGGAGACGTAGGGACCGACATGCCAGGAATGCTGTAAAATATTACATCCCAGATGTTAGGTTGCGTTAGGTTAGTATATACAACGTTATAGACGTGTATAATGTCCCCATCGAGAAGCAGGCGACGACACGCCAGAATGTTGTAAAATATTACATCCGAGATGTTAGGTTGCCATAGGTTAGGATATACAACGTTGTAGACGTATATAAAGTCCCCATCGAGAAGCAGGCGACGACACGCCAGGAATGTTGTAAAATATAACATCCGAGATTTTATGTTGCCATACGTTAGGATATGTAACGTTATAGCCGTATATAATGTTCCCACCGAGAAGTAGCAGCCGAAGCGCCAGGAATGTTGTAAAATATTACATCCGAGATGTTAGGTTGCCTTAGGTTAGGATATATATCGTTATAGACCTATATAATGTTCCCACCGAGACGTAGGGACCGACATGCCAGGAATGTTTTAAAATATTACATCCCAGATGTTAGGTTGCTTTAGGGTAGGATATACAAAGTTACAGACGTATATAATGTACCCACGGAGACGTAGGGACCGACATGCCAGAAATGTTGTAAAATATTACATCCCAGATGTTAGGTTGCGTTCGGTTAGTATATACAAGGTTATAGACGTATATAATGTCCCCATCTAGAAGCAGGGGACGACACGCCAGAATGTTGTAAAATATTACATCCGAGATGTTAGGTTGCCTTAGGTAAGGATATACAACGTTATAGATGTATATAATGTCCCCATCGAGAAGTAGGCGACGACACGCCAGGAATGTTGTAAAATATTACATTCGACAAGTTAGGTTGCCGTAGGCTAGGATATATAACGTTATAGACGTATATAATGTTCCCACCGAGAATTAGGGACCGACGCGTCAGGAATGTTGTAAAATATTACATCCGAGATGTTAGGTTGCCTTAGGCTAGGATATGTAACGTTATAGACGTATATAATGTTCCCACCGAAAAGTAGCAGCCGAAGCGCCAGGAATGTTGTAAAATATTACATCCGAGATGTTAGGTTGCCTTAGGTTAGGCTATTAATCGTCATAGTCGTATATAATGTTCTCACCCAGACGTAGGGACCGACATGCCAGGAATGTTTTAAAATATTACATCCCAGATGTTAGGTTGCGTTAGGGTAGGATATACAACGTTATAGACGTTTATAAAGTCCCCATCGAGAAGCAGGCGACGACACGCCAGGAATGTTGTAAAATATATCATCCGAGATGTTATGTTGCCATACGTTAGGATATGTAACGTTATAGACGTATATAATATTCCCACCGAAGAGTAGCAGCCGAAGCGCCAGGAATGTTGTAAAATATTACATCAGAGGTGTTAGGTTGCCTTATGTTAGGCTATATATCGTCATAGACGTATATAATGTTCCCACCGAGACGTAGGGACCGACATGCCAGGAATGTTTTAAAATATTACATCCCAGATGTTAGGTTGCGTTAGGGTAGGATATACAAAGTCACAGACGTATATAATGTACCCACGGAGACGTAGGGACCGACATGCCAGGAATGCTGTAAAATATTACATCCCAGATGTTAGGTTGCGTTAGGTTAGTATATACAACGTTATAGACGTATATAATGTCCCCATCGAGAAGCAGGCGACGACACGCCAGGAATGTTGTAAAATATTACATCCGAGATGTTAGGTTGCCTTAGGTTAGGATATACAACGTTGTAGACGTATATAAAGTCCCCATCGAGAAGCAGGCGACGACACGCCAGGAATGTTGTAAAATATAACATCCGAGATTTTATGTTGCCATACGTTAGGATATGTAACGTTATAGCCGTATATAATGTTCCCACCGAAAAGTAGCAGCCGAAGCGCCAGGAATGTTTTAAAATATTACATCCGAGATGTTAGGTTGCCTTAGGTTAGGCTATATATCGTCATAGACGTATATAATGTTCCCACCGAGACGTAGGGACCGACATGCCAGGAATGTTTTAAAATATTACATCCCAGATGTTAGGTGGCGTTAGGGTAGGATATACAAAGTTACAGACGTATATAATGTACCCACGGAGACGTAGGGACCGACATGCCAGGAATGCTGTAAAATATTACATCCCAGATGTTAGGTTGCGTTAGGTTAGTATATACAACGTTATAGACGTGTATAATGTCCCCATCGAGAAGCAGGCGACGACACGCCAGAATGTTGTAAAATATTACATCCGAGATGTTAGGTTGCCATAGGTTAGGATATACAACGTTGTAGACGTATATAAAGTCCCCATCGAGAAGCAGGCGACGACACGCCAGAATGTTGTAAAATATTACATCCGAGATGTTAGGTTGCCTTAGGTTAGGATATATATCGTTATAGACGTATATAATGTTCCCACCGAGACGTAGGGACCGACATGCCAGGAATGTTTTAAAATATTATATCCCAGATGTTAGGTTGCGTTAGGTTAGTATATACAAGGTTATAGACGTATATAATGTCCCCATCGAGAAGCAGGGGACGACACGCCAGAATGTTGTAAAATATTACATCCGAGATGTTAGGTTGCCTTAGGTAAGGATATACAACGTTATAGATGTATATAATGTCCCCATCGAGAAGTAGGCGACGACACGCCAGGAATGTTGTAAAATATTACATTCGACAAGTTCGGTTGCCGTAGGCTAGGATATATAACGTTATAGACGTATATAATGTTCCCACCGAGAAATAGGGACCGACGCGTCAGGAATGTTGTAAAATATTACATCCGAGATGTTAGGTTGCCTTAGGCTAGGATATATAACGTTATAGATGTATATAATGTCCCCATCCAGAAGTAGGCGACGACACGACAGGAATGTTGTAAAATATTACATTCGACATGTTAGGTTGCCTTAGGCTAGGATATATATCGTTATAGACGTATACAATGTTCCCACCGAGAAGTAGGGCCCGACATGCCAGGAATGTTGTAAAATATTACATCGCGGATGTTAGGTTGCGTTAGGTTAGGCTATACAACGTTGTAGACGTATATAAAGTCCCCATCGAGCAGCAGGCGACGACACGCCAGGAATGTTGTAAAATATAACATCCGAGATGTTATGTTGCCATACGTTAGGATATGTAACGTTATAGACGTATATAATATTCCCACCGAAAAGTAGCAGCCGAAGCACCAGGAATGTTGTAAAATATTACATCCGAGATGTTAGGTTGCCTTAGGTTAGGCTATATATCGTCATAGACGTATATAATGTTCCCACCGAGACGTAGGGACCGACATGCCAGGAATGTTTTAAAATATTACATCCCAGATGTTAGGTGGCGTTAGGGTAGGATATACAAAGTTACAGACGTATATAATGTACCCACGGAGACGTAGGGACCGACATGCCAGGAATGCTGTAAAATATTACATCCCAGATGTTAGGTTGCGTTAGGTTAGTATATACAACGTTATAGACGTATATAATGTCCCCATCGAGAAGCAGGCGACGACACGCCAGAATGTTGTAAAATAGTACATCCGAGATGTTAGGTTGCCTTAGGTTAGGATATACAACGTTGTAGACGTATATAAAGTCCCCATCGAGAAGCAGGCGACGACACGCCAGGAATGTTGTAAAATATTACATTCGACAAGTTAGGTTGCCGTAGGCTAGGATATATAACGTTATAGACGTATATAATGTTCCCAACGAGAAATAGGGACCGACGCGTCAGGAATGTTGTAAAATATTACATCCGAGATGTAAGGTTCCCTTAGGTTAGGATATATATCGTTATAGACGTATATAACGTTCCCACCGAGACGTAGGGACCGACATGCCAGGATTGTTGTAAAATATTACGTCCCAGATGTTAGGTTGCGTTAGGTTAGGATATACAACGTTATAGACGTATATAAAGTCCCCATCGAGAAGCAGGCGACGACACGCCAGGAATGTTGTAAAATATAACATCCGAGATTTTATGTTGCCATACGTTAGGATATGTAACGTTATAGCCGTATATAATGTTCCCACCGAAAGGTAGCAGCCGAAGCGCCAGGAATGTTTTAAAATATTACATCCGAGATGTTAGATTGCCTTAGGTTAGGATATATATCGTTATAGACTTATATAATCTTCCCACCGAGACGTAGGGACCGACATGCCAGGAATGTTTCAAAATATTACATCCCAGATGTTAGGTTCCGTTAGGTTAGGATGTACAACGTTATAGACGTATATAATGTACCGACGGAGACGTAGGGACCGACATGCCAGGAATGTTGTAAAATATTACATCCCAGATGTTAGGTTGCGTTAGGTTAGTATATACAACGTTATAGACGTATGTAATGTCCCCATCGAGAAGCAGGCGACGACACGCCAGAATGTTGTAAAATATTACATCCGAGATGTTAGGTTGCCTTAGGTTAGGATATACAACGTTGTAGACGTATATAAAGTCCCCATCGAGAAGCAGGCGACGACACGCCAGGAATGTTGTAAAATATAACATCCGAGATTTTATGTTGCCATACGTTAGGATATATAACGTTATAGATGTATATAATGTCCCCATCGAGAAGCAGGGGACGACACGCCAGAATGTTGTAAAATATTACATCCGAGATGTTAGGTTGCCTTAGGTATGGATATACAACGTTATAGATGTATATAATGTCCCCATCGAGAAGTAGGCGACGACACGCCAGGAATGTTGTAATGTATTACATTCCAGATGTTAGGTTGCGTTAGGTTAGGATATATATCGTTATAGACGTATACAATGTTCCCTCCGAGAAGTAGGGCCCGACATGCCAGGAATGTTGTAAAATATTACATCCGAGATGTAAGGTTCCCTTAGGTTAGGATATATATAGTTATAGACGTATATAACGTTCCCACCGAGACGTAGGGACCGACATGCCAGGAATGTTGTAAGATATTACATCCCAGATGTTAGGTTGCGTTAGGTTAGGATATACAACGTTATAGACGTATATAAAGTCCCCATCGAGAAGCAGGCGACGACACGCCAGGAATGTTGTAAAATATAACAACCGAGATTTTATGTTGCCATACGTTAGGATATGTAATGTTATAGCCGTATATAATGTTCCCACCGAAAAGTAGCAGCCGAAGCGCCAGGAATGTTTTAAAATATTATATCCGAGATGTTAGATTGCCTTAGGTTAGGATATATATCGTTATAGACTTATATAATCTTCCCACCGAGACGTAGGGACCGACATGCCAGGAATGTTTTAAAATATTACATCCCAGATGTTAGGTTGCGTTAGGTTAGGATATACAACGTTATAGACGTATATAATGTACCGACAGAGACGTAGGGACCGACATGCCAGGAATGTTGTAAAATATTACATCCCAGATGTTAGGTTGCGTTAGATTAGAATATACAACGTTATAGACGTATATAATGTCCCCATCGAGAAGCAGGCGACGACACGCCAGGAATGTTGTAATGTATTACATTCCAGATGTTAGGTTGCGTTACGTTAGGATATACAACGTTATACGCGTATATAATGTCTCCATCGAGGAGCAGGCGACGACACGCCAGGAATATTGTAAAATGTAACATCCGAGATGTTATGATGCCATAAGTTAGGATATGTAACGTTATAGACGTATATAACGTTCCCACCGAAAAGTAGCAGCCGAAGCGCCAGTAATGTTGTAAAATATTACATCCGAGATGTTAGGTTGCCTTAGGTTAGGATATATATCGTTGTATACGTATATAATGTTCCCACCGAGACGTAGGGACCGACATGCCAGGAAAGTTTTAAAATATTACATCCGAGATGTTAGGTTCCCTTAGGTTAGGATATACAACGTTATAGACATATAGAATGTTCCCACCGAGAAGTAGGGACCGACATGCCAGGAATGTTGTAAAATATTACATCCGAGGTGTTAGGTTGCCTTAGGGTAAGATATATAACGTTATAGATTTATATAATGTCCCCATTCGTGAAGTAGGCGGCGACACGGCAGGAATGTTGTAAAATATTACATTCGACATTTTGGGTTGCCTTGGGCTAGGATATATATCGTTATAGACGTATACATTGTTTCCTCCGAGAAGTAGGGACCGACATGCCAGGAATGTTGTAAAATATTACATCCCAGATATTAGGTTGCGTTAGGTTAGGATATACAACGTTATAGACGTATATAAAGTCCCCATCGAGAAGCAGGCGACGACACGCCAGGAATGTTGTAAAATATAACATCCGAGATTTTATGTTGCCATACGTTAGGATATGTAACGTTATAGCCGTATATAATGTTCCCACCGAAAGGTAGCAGCCGAAGCGCCAGGAATGTTTTAAAATATTACATCCGAGATGTTAGATTGCCTTAGGTTAGGATATATATCGTTATAGACGTATATAATCTTCCCACCGAGACGTAGGGACCGACATGCCAGGAATGTTTTAAAATATTACATCCCAGATGTTAGGTTCCGTTAGGTTAGGATATACAACGTTATAGACGTATATAATGTACCGACGGAGACGTAGGGACCGACATGCCAGGAATGTTGTAAAATATTACATCCCAGATGTTAGGTTGCGTTAGGTTAGAATATACAACGTTATAGACGTATATAATGTCCCCATCGAGAAGCAGGCGACGACACGCCAGGAATGTTGTAATGTATTACATTCCAGATGTTAGGTTGCGTTACGTTAGGATATACAACGTTATACACGTATATAATGTCTCCATCGAGGAGCAGGCGACGACACGCCAGGAATGTTGTAAAATGTAACATCCGAGATGTTATGATGCCATAAGTTAGGATATGTAACGTTATAGACGTATATATAACGTTCCCACCGAAAAGTAGCAGCCGAAGCGCCAGTAATGTTGTAAAATATTACATCCGAGATGTTAGGTTGCCTTAGGTTAGGATATATATCGTTATATACGTATATAATGTTCCCACCGAGACGTAGGGACCGACATGCCAGGAAAGTTTTAAAATATTACATCCGAGATGTTAGGTTCCCTTAGGTTAGGATATACAACGTTATAGACATATAGAATGTTCCCACCGAGAAGTAGGGACCGACATGCCAGGAATGTTGTAAAATATTACATCCGAGGTGTAAGGTTGCCTTAGGGTGAGATATATAACGTTATAGATTTATATAATGTCCCCATTCGTGAAGTAGGCGGCGACACGGCAGGAATGTTGTAAAATATTACATTCGACATTTTGGGTTGCCTTAGGCTAGGATATATATCGTTATAGACGTATACATTGTTTCCACCGAGAAGTAGGGACCGACATGCCAGGAATGTTGTAAAATATTACATCCCAGATGTTAGGTTGCGTTAGGTTAGGATATACAACGTTATAGACGTATATAAAGTCCCCATCGAGGAGCAGGCGACGACACGCCAGGAATGTTGTAAAATATAACATCCGAGATTTTATGTTGCCATACGTTAGGATATGTAACGTTATAGCCGTATATAATGTTCCCACCGAAAGGTAGCAGCCGAAGCGCCAGGAATGTTTTAAAATATTACATCCGAGATGTTAGATTGCCTTAGGTTAGGATATACAACGTTATAGACATATAGAATGTTCCCACCGAGACGTAGGGACCGACATGCCAGGAATGTTGTAAAATATTACATCCCAGATGTTAGGTTGCGTTAGGTTAGGATATACAACGTTATAGACGTATATAAAGTCCCCATCGAGAAGCAGGCGACGACACGCCAGGAATGTTGTAAAATATAACATCCGAGATTTTATGTTGCCATACGTTAGGATATGTAATGTTATAGCCGTATATAATGTTCCCATCGAAAAGTAGCAGCCGAAGCGCCAGGAATGTTTTAAAATATTACATCCGAGATGATAGGTTGCCTTAGGCTAGGATATATATCGTTATAGACGTATATAATGTTCCCACCGAGACGTAGGGACCGACATGCCAGGAATGTTTTAAAATATTACATCCCAGATGTTAGGTTGCGTTAGGTTAGGATATACAACGTTATAGAAGTATATAATGTACCCACGGAGACGTAGGGACCGACATGCCAGGAATGTTGTGAAATATTACATCCCAGATGTTAGGTTGCGTTAGGGTAGGATATACAAAGTTAAAGACGTATATAATGTACCCACGGAGACGTAGGGACCGACATGCCAGGAATGTTGTAGAATATTACATCCCAGATGTTAGGTTGCGTTAGGTTAGTATATACAACGTTATAGACGTATATAATGTCCCCATCGAGAAGCAGGCGACGACAAGCCCGAATGTAGTAAAATGCTACATCCCAGATGTTAGGTTGTGTTAGGTTAGAATATACAACGTTATAGATGTATATAATGTCCCCATCGAGAAGTAGGCGACGACACGCCAGGAATGTTGTAAAATATTACATTCGACAAGTTAGGTTGCCGTAGGCTGGGATATATAACGTTATAGACGTATACAATGTTCCCACCGAGAAGTGGGGCCCGACATGCCAGGAATGGTGTAAAATATTACATCCGAGATGTAAGGTTCCCTTAGGTTAGGATATATATCGTTATAGACGTATATAACGTTCCCACCGAGACGTAGGGACCGACATGCCAGGATTGTTGTAAAATATTACGTCCCAGATGTTAGGTTGCGTTAGGTTAGGATATACAACGTTATAGACGTATATAAAGTCCCCATCGAGAAGCAGGCGACGACACGCCAGGAATGTTGTAATGTATTACATTCCAGATGTTAGGTTGCGTTACGTTAGGATATACAACGTTATACACGTATATAATGTCTCCATCGAGGAGCAGGCGACGACACGCCAGGAATGTTGTAAAATGTAACATCCGAGATGTTATGATGCCATAAGTTAGGATATGTAACGTTATAGACGTATATAACGTTCCCACCGAAAAGTAGCAGCCGAAGCGCCAGTAATGTTGTAAAATATTACATCCGAGATGTTAGGTTGCCTTAGGTTAGGATATATATCGTTATATACGTATATAATGTTCCCACCGAGACGTAGGGACCGACATGCCAGGAAAGTTTTAAAATATTACATCCGAGATGTTATGTTCCCTTAGGTTAGGATATACAACGTTATAGACATATAGAATGTTCCCACCGAGAAGTAGGGACCGACATGCCAGGAATGTTGTAAAATATTACATCCGAGGTGTTAGGTTGCCTTAGGGTAAGATATATAACGTTATAGATTTATATAATGTCCCCATTCGTGAAGTAGGCGGCGACACGGCAGGAATGTTGTAAAATATTACATTCGACATTTTGGGTTGCCTTAGGCTAGGATATATATCGTTATAGACGTATACATTGTTTCCACCGAGAAGTAGGGACCGACATGCCAGGAATGTTGTAAAATATTACATCCCAGATGTTAGGTTGCGTTAGGTTAGGATATACAACGTTATAGACGTATATAAAGTCCCCATCGAGAAGCAGGCGACGACACGCCAGGAATGTTGTAAAATATAACATCCGAGATTTTATGTTGCCATACGTTAGGATATGTAACGTTATAGCCGTATATAATGTTCCCACCGAAAGATAGCAGCCGAAGCGCCAGGAATGTTTTAAAATATTACATCCGAGATGTTAGATTGCCTTAGGTTAGGATATATATCGTTATAGACGTATATAATCTTCCCATCGAGACGTAGGGACCGACATGCCAGGAATGTTTTAAAATATTACATCCCAGATGTGAGGTTCCGTTAGGTTAGGATATACAACGTTATAGACGTATATAATGTACCGACGGAGACGTAGGGACCGACATGCCAGGAATGTTGTAAAATATTACATCCCAGATGTTAGGTTGCGTTAGGTTAGAATATACAACGTTATAGACGTATATAATGTCCCCATCGAGAAGCAGGCGACGACACGCCAGGAATGTTGTAATGTATTACATTCCAGATGTTAGGTTGCGTTACGTTAGGATATACAACGTTATACACGTATATAATGTCTCCATCGAGGAGCAGGCGACGACACGCCAGGAATGTTGTAAAATGTAACATCCGAGATGTTATGATGCCATAAGTTAGGATATGTAACGTTATAGACGTATATAACGTTCCCACCGAAAAGTAGCAGCCGAAGCGCCAGTAATGTTGTAAAATATTACATCCGAGATGTTAGGTTGCCTTAGGTTAGGATATATATCGTTATATACGTATATAATGTTCCCACCGAGACGTAGGGACCGACATGCCAGGAAAGTTTTAAAATATTACATCCGAGATGTTAGGTTCCCTTAGGTTAGGATATGCAACGTTATAGACATATAGAATGTTCCCACCGAGAAGTAGGGACCGACATGCCAGGAATGTTGTAAAATATTACATCCGAGGTGTTAGGTTGCCTTAGGGTAAGATATATAACGTTATAGATTTATATAATGTCCCCATTCGTGAAGTAGGCGGCGACACGGCAGGAATGTTGTAAAATATTACATTCGACATTTTGGGTTGCCTTAGGCTAGGATATATATCGTTATAGACGTATACATTGTTTCCACCGAGAAGTAGGGACCGACATGCCAGGAATGTTGTAAAATATTACATCCCAGATGTTAGGTTGCGTTAGGTTAGGATATACAACGTTATAGACGTATAGAAAGTCCCCATCGAGAAGCAGGCGACGACACGCCAGGAATGTTGTAAAATATAACATCCGAGATTTTATGTTGCCATACGTTAGGATATGTAACGCTATAGCCGTATATAATGTTCCCACCGAAAGGTAGCAGCCGAAGCGCCAGGAATGTTGTAAAATATTACATCCGCGATATTATGTTGCCTTACGACAGGATATATAACGTTATAGACGTATATGATGTTCGCACCGAGAAGTACGCGCTAACACGCCAGGAACGTTGTCAACTATTACATCCGAGATGTCAGGTTGCCTTAGGCTAGTATATATGACGTTGTAGGCGTATATAATGTTACGACCGTGATCTACGTGCCCACACGTCAGGAATGTTGTAAAATATTACATTCGACATGTTAGGTTGCCTTAGGCTAGCATATATAACGTTATAGACGTATATAATGTTCCCACCGAGAAATAGGGGCCGACACGTCAGGAATGATGTAAAATATTACATTCGACATGTTAGATCGCCTTAGGCTAGGATATATATCGCTATAGACGTATATGATGTTTCCACCGAGAAGTGCGGGTTAACACGCCAGGAATGTTGTCAAATATTACATCCGGGATGTTAGGTTGCCTTAGGCTAGGATATACAACGTTATAGACATATAGAATGTACCCACGGAGACGTAGGGCCCGACATACCAGGAATGTTGTAAAATATTACATCCGAGATGTTAGGTTGCATTAGGCTAGGACATATATCGTTATAGACGTATACAATGTTCCCACAGAGGAGTAGGGACCGACATGCCAGGAAAGTTGTAAAATATTACATTCGAGATGTTAGGTTGCCTTAGGTTAGCATATACAACGTTATAGACGTATATAATGTCCCCACCGAGAGGTACGGGCGGACACGCCAGGAATGCTGTAAAATATTACATCCGAGATGTTAGGTTGCGTTAGGTTAGGATGTATAGCGTTATAGACGGATATAATGTCCCCATCGAGAAGTAGGGACCGACATGCCAGGAATGTTGTAAAATATTACATCCGAGATGTTAGGTTGCCTTAGGCTAGGATATATAACGTTATAGACGTATACAATATTCCCACCGAGAAATAGCGGCCGACGCGTCAGGAATGTTGTAAAATATTACATCCGAGATGTTAGGTTACCTTAGGTTAGGATATACAACGTTATAGACGTATACAATATTCCCACCGAGAAATAGCGGCCGACGCGTCAGGAATGTTGTAAAATATTACACCTAAGATGTTAGGTTCCCTTAGGTTAGGATATATAACGTTATAGATGTATATAATGTCCACATCCAGAAGTAGGCGACGACACGCCAGGAATGTAGTAAAATTTTACATCCCAGATGTTAGGTTGCGTTAGGTTAGAATATACAACGTTATAGACGTATATAATGTCCGCATCCAGAAGTAGGCGACGGCAGGCCAGGAATGTTGTAAAATATTACATCCCAGATGATAGGTTGCGTTAGGTTAGAATACACAACGTTATAGAAGTATATTATGTCCCCATCGAGAAGCAGGCGACGACACGCCAGGAATGTTGTAAAATATTACATTCCAGATGTTAGGTTGCGTTACGTTAGGATATACAACGTTATACACGTATATAATGTCTCCATCGAGGAGCAGGCGACGACACGCCAGGAATGTTGTAAACTGTAACATACGAGATGTTATGATGCCATAAGTTAGGATATGTAACGTTATAGACGTATATAATGTTACCACCGCGAACTACGGGCCGACACGTCAGGAATGTTGTAAAATATTACATTCGACATGTTAGGTTGCCGTAGGCTAGGATATATATCGTTATAGACGTATACATTGTTTCCACCGAGAAGTAGGGACCAACATGCCAGGAATGTTGTAAAATATTACATCCGAGATGTTAGGTTGCTTTAGGTTATGATATATATCGTTATAGACGTATATAATGTTCCCACCGAGACGTGGGGACCGACATGCCAGGGATCTTGTAAAATATTACATGCCAGATGTTAGGTTGCTTTAGGTTAGGATATTCAACGTTATAGAAGTATATAATGTCCCCATCGCGAAGCGGGCGACGACCCACCAGGAATGTTGTAAAATATTACATCCGAGATATTATGTTGCCTTACTACAGGATATATAACGTTATAGACGTATTGATCTTCCCACCGAGAAGTACGCGCTAACACGCCAGGATTGTTGTCAACTATTACATCCGAGATGTCAGGTTGCCTTAGGCTAGTATATATGACGTTGTAGGCGTATATAATGTTACGACCGTGAACTACGGGCCGACACGTCAGGAATGTTGTAAAATATTACATTCGACATGTTAGGTTGCCTTAGGCTAGGATATATATCGTTATAGACGTATACAATGTTCCCACGGAGAAGTAGGGCCCGACATGCCAGGAATGTTGTAAAATATTACATCCGAGATGTAAGGTTCCCATAGGTTAGGATATATATCGTTATAGTCGTATTCAACGTTCCCACCGAGACGTACGGGCCGACACGCCAGGAATGTTGTCAAATATTACATCCGAGATGTTAGGTTACCTTAGGTTAGGATATACAACGTTATAGACATATATAATGTCCCCAGCTAGAAGCAGGCGACGACACGGAAGGAATGCAGTAAAATATTACATCCGAGATGTTAGGTTGCATTAGGCTAGGACATATATCGTTATAGACGTATACAATGTTCCCACAGAGGAGTAGGGACCGACATGCCAGGAATGTTGTAAAATATTACATCCGAGATGTAAGGTTCCCTTAGGTTAGGATATATATCGTTATAGACGTATATAACGTTCCAACCGAGACGTAGGGACCGACATGCCTGGAATGTTGCAAAATATTACATCGCAGATGTTAGGTTGCGTTAGGTTAGGATATACAACGTTATAGACGTATATAAAGTCCCCATCGAGAAGCAGGCGACGACACGCCAGGAATTTTGTAAAATATTACATTCGACAAGTTCGGTTGCCGTAGGCTAGGATATATAACGTTATAGACGTATATAATGTTCCCACCGAGAAATAGGGACCGACGCGTCAGGAATGTTGTAAAATATTACATCCGAGATGTTAGGTTGCCTTAGGCTAGGATATATAACGTTATAGATGTATATAATGTCCCCATCCAGAAGTAGGCGACGACACGACAGGAATGTTGTAAAATATTACATTCGACATGTTAGGTTGCCTTAGGCTAGGATATATATCGTTATAGACGTATACAATGTTCCCACCGAGAAGTAGGGCCCGACATGCCAGGAATGTTGTAAAATATTACATCGCGGATGTTAGGTTGCGTTAGGTTAGGATATACAACGTTGTAGACGTATATAAAGTCCCCATCGAGCAGCAGGCGACGACACGCCAGGAATGTTGTAAAATATAACATCCGAGATGTTATGTTGCCATACGTTAGGATATGTAACGTTATAGACGTATATAATATTCCCACCGAAAAGTAGCAGCCGAAGCGCCAGGAATGTTGTAAAATATTACATCCGAGATGTTAGGTTGCCTTAGGTTAGGCTATATATCGTCATAGACGTATATAATGTTCCCACCGAGACGTAGGGACCGACATGCCAGGAATGTTTTAAAATATTACATCCCAGATGTTAGGTGGCGTTAGGGTAGGATATACAAAGTTACAGACGTATATAATGTACCCACGGAGACGTAGGGACCGACATGCCAGGAATGCTGTAAAATATTACATCCCAGATGTTAGGTTGCGTTAGGTTAGTATATACAACGTTATAGACGTGTATAATGTCCCCATCGAGAAGCAGGCGACGACACGCCAGAATGTTGTAAAATATTACATCCGAGATGTTAGGTTACCTTAGGTTAGGATATACAACGTTGTAGACGTATATAAAGTCCCCATCGAGAAGCAGGCGACGACACGCCAGGAATGTTGTAAAATATAACATCCGAGATTTTATGTTGCCATACGTTAGGATATGTAACGTTATAGCCGTATATAATGTTCCCACCGAAAAGTAGCAGCCGAAGCGCCAGGAATGTTGTAAAATATTACATCCGAGATGTTAGGTTGCCTTAGGTTAGGATATATATCGTTATAGACGTATATAATGTTCCCACCGAGACGTAGGGACCGACATGCCAGGAATGTTTTAAAATATTATATCCCAGATGTTAGGTTGCGTTAGGTTAGTATATACAAGGTTATAGACGTATATAATGTCCCCATCGAGAAGCAGGGGACGACACGCCAGAATGTTGTAAAATATTACATCCGAGATGTTAGGTTGCCTTAGGTAAGGATATACAACGTTATAGATGTATATAATGTCCCCATCGAGAAGTAGGCGACGACACGCCAGGAATGTTGTAAAATATTACATTCGACAAGTTCGGTTGCCGTAGGCTAGGATATATAACGTTATAGACGTATATAATGTTCCCACCGAGAAATAGGGACCGACGCGTCAGGAATGTTGTAAAATATTACATCCGAGATGTTAGGTTGCCTTAGGCTAGGATATATAACGTTATAGATGTATATAATGTCCCCATCCAGAAGTAGGCGACGACACGACAGGAATGTTGTAAAATATTACATTCGACATGTTAGGTTGCCTTAGGCTAGGATATATATCGTTATAGACGTATACAATGTTCCCACCGAGAAGTAGGGCCCGACATGCCAGGAATGTTGTAAAATATTACATCCGAGATGTTAGGTTGCCTTAGGTAAGGATATACAACGTTATAGATGTATATAATGTCCCCATCGAGAAGTAGGCGACGACACGCCAGGAATGTTGTAAAATATTACATTCGACAAGTTCGGTTGCCGTAGGCTAGGATATATAACGTTATAGACGTATATAATGTTCCCACCGAGAAATAGGGACCGACGCGTCAGGAATGTTGTAAAATATTACATCCGAGATGTTAGGTTGCCTTAGGCTAGGATATGTAACGTTATAGACGTATATAATGTTCCCACCGAAAAGTAGCAGCCGAAGCGCCAGGAATGTTGTAAAATATTACATCCGAGATGTTAGGTTGCCTTAGGTTAGGCTATTAATCGTCATAGGCGTATATAATGTTCTCACCCAGACGTAGGGACCGACATGCCAGGAATGTTTTAAAATATTACATCCCAGATGTTAGGTTGCGTTAGGGTAGGATATACAACGTTATAGACGTTTATAAAGTCCCCATCGAGAAGCAGGCGACGACACGCCAGGAATGTTGTAAAATATATCATCCGAGATGTTATGTTGCCATACGTTAGGATATGTAACGTTATAGACGTATATAATATTCCCACCGAAGAGTAGCAGCCGAAGCGCCAGGAATGTTGTAAAATATTACATCAGAGGTGTTAGGTTGCCTTATATTAGGCTATATATCGTCATAGACGTATATAATGTTCCCACCGAGACGTAGGGACCGACATGCCAGGAATGTTTTAAAATATTACATCCCAGATGTTAGCTTGCGTTAGGGTAGGATATACAAAGTCACAGACGTATATAATGTACCCACGGAGACGTAGGGACCGACATGCCAGGAATGCTGTAAAATATTACATCCCAGATGTTAGGTTGCGTTAGGTTAGTATATACAACGTTATAGACGTATATAATGTCCCCATCGAGAAGCAGGCGACGACACGCCAGGAATGTTGTAAAATATTACATCCGAGATGTTAGGTTGCCTTAGGTTAGGATATACAACGTTGTAGACGTATATAAAGTCCCCATCGAGAAGCAGGCGACGAAACGCCAGGAATGTTGTAAAATATAACATCCGAGATTTTATGTTGCCATACGTTAGGATATGTAACGTTATAGCCGTATATAATGTTCCCACCGAAAAGTAGCAGCCGAAGCGCCAGGAATGTTTTAAAATATTACATCCGAGATGTTAGGTTGCCTTAGGTTAGGATATATATCGTTATAGACGTATATAATGTTCCCACCGAGACGTAGGGACCGACATGCCAGGAATGTTTTAAAATATTACATCCCAGATGTTAGGTTGCTTTAGGGTAGGATATACAAAGTTACAGACGTATATAATGTACCCACGGAGACGTAGGGACCGACATGCCAGAAATGTTGTAAAATATTACATCCCAGAAGTTAGGTTGCGTTAGGTTAGTATATACAAGGTTATAGACGTATATAATGTCCCCATCGAGAAGCAGGGGACGACACGCCAGAATGTTGTAAAATATTACATCCGAGATGTTAGGTTGCCTTAGGTAAGGATATACAACGTTATAGATGTATATAATGTCCCCATCGAGAAGTAGGCGACGACACGCCAGGAATGTTGTAAAATATTACATTCGACAAGTTAGGATGCCGTAGGCTAGGATATATAACGCTATAGACGTATATAATGTTCCCACCGAGAAATAGGGACCGACGCGTCAGGAATGTTGTAAAATATTACATCCGAGATGTTAGGTTGCCTTAGGCTAGGATATATAACGTTATAGACGTATACAATATTCCCACCGAGAAATAGCGGCCGACGCGTCAGGAATGTTGTAAAATATTACACCTAAGATGTTAGGTTCCCTTAGGTTAGGATATATAACGTTATAGATGTATATAATGTCCCCATCCAGAAGTAGGCGACGATACGCCAGGAATGTAGTAGAATGTTACATCCCAGATATTAGGTTGCGTTAGGTTAGAATATACAACGTTATAGACGTGTATAATGTCCCCATCGAGAAGCAGGCGACGACACGACAGGAATGTTGTAAAATATTACATTCGACATGTTAGGTTGCCTTAGGCTAGGATATATATCGTTATAGACGTATACAATGTTCCCACCGAGAAGTAGGGCCCGACATGCCAGGAATGTTGTAAAATATTACATCCCGGATGTTAAGTTGCGTTAGGTTAGGATATACAACGTTGTAGACGTATATAAAGTCCCCATCGAGAAGCAGGCGACGACACGACAGGAATGTTGTAAAATATTACATCCGAGATGTTAGGTTGCCTTAGGCTAGGATATGTAACGTTATAGACGTATATAATGTTCCCACCGAAAAGTAGCAGCCGAAGCGCCAGGAATGTTGTAAAATATTACATCCGATATGTTAGGTTGCCTTAGGTTAGGCTATAAATCGTCATAGACGTATATAATGTTCCCACCCAGACGTAGGGACCGACATGCCAAGAATGTTTTAAAATATTACATCCCACACGTTAGGTTGCGTTAGGGTAGGATATACAAACTTATAGACGTTTATAAAGTCCCCATCGAGAAGCAGGCGACGACACGCCAGGAATGTTGTAAAATATAACATCCGAGATGTTATGTTGCCATACGTTAGGATATGTAACGTTATAGACGTATATAATATTCCCACCGAAAAGTAGCAGCCGAAGCGCCAGGAATGTTGTAAAATATTACATCCGAGATGTTAGGTTGCCTTAGGTTAGGCTATATATCGTCATAGACGTATATAATGTTCCCACCGAGACGTAGGGACCGACATGCCAGGAATGTTTTAAAATATTACATCCCAGATGTTAGGTGGCGTTAGGGTAGGATATACAAAGTTACAGACGTATATAATGTACCCACGGAGACGTAGGGACCGACATGCCAGGAATGCTGTAAAATATTACATCCCAGATGTTAGGTTGCGTTAGGTTAGTATATACAACGTTATAGACGTGTATAATGTCCCCATCGAGAAGCAGGCGACGACACGCCAGAATGTTGTAAAATATTACATCCGAGATGTTAGGTTGCCTTAGGTTAGGATATACAACGTTGTAGACGTATATAAAGTCCCCATCGAGAAGCAGGCGACGACACGCCAGGAATGTTGTAAAATATAACATCCGAGATTTTATGTTGCCATACGTTAGGATATGTAACGTTATAGCCGTATATAATGTTCCCACCGAAAAGTAGCAGCCGAAGCGCCAGGAATGTTGTAAAATATTACATCCGAGATGTTAGGTTGCCTTAGGTTAGGATATATATCGTTATAGACGTATATAATGTTCCCACCGAGACATAGGGACCGACATGCCAGGAATGTTTTAAAATATTATATCCCAGATGTTAGGTTGCGTTAGGTTAGTATATACAAGGTTATAGACGTATATAATGTCCCCATCGAGAAGCAGGGGACGACACGCCAGAATGTTGTAAAATATTACATCCGAGATGTTAGGTTGCCTTAGGTAAGGATATACAACGTTATAGATGTATATAATGTCCCCATCGAGAAGTAGGCGACGACACGCCAGGAATGTTGTAAAATATTACATTCGACAAGTTCGGTTGCCGTAGGCTAGGATATATAACGTTATAGACGTATATAATGTTCCCACCGAGAAATAGGGACCGACGCGTCAGGAATGTTGTAGAATATTACATCCCAGATGTTAGGTTGCGTTAGGTTAGTATATACAACGTTATAGACGTATATAATGTCCCCATCGAGAAGCAGGCGACGACAAGCCAGAATGTAGTAAAATGTTACATCCCAGATGTTAGGTTGTGTTAGGTTAGAATATACAACGTTATAGACTTATATAAAGTCCCCATCGAGAAGCAGGCGACGACACGCCAGGAATGTTGTAAAATATAACATCCGAGATTTTATGTTGCCATACGTTAGGATATGTAACGTTATAGCCGTATATAATGTTGCCACCGAAAGGTAGCAGCCGAAGCGCCAGGAATGTTTTAAAATATTACATCCGAGATGTTAGATTGCCTTAGGTTAGGATATATATCGTTATAGACGTATATAATCATCCCACCGAGACGTAGGGACCGACATGCCAGGAATGTTTTAAAATATTACATCCCAGATGTTAGGTTGCGTTAGGTTAGGATATACAACGTTATAGACGTATATAATGTACCGACGGAGACATAGGGACCGACATGCCAGGAATGTTGTAAAATATTACATCCCAGATGTTAGGTTGCGTTAGGGTAGGATATACAAAGATACAGACGTATATAATGTACCCACGGAGACGTAGGGACCGACATGCCAGGAATGTTGTAGAATATTACATCCCAGATGTTAGGTTGCGTTAGGTTAGTATATACAACGTTATAGACGTATATAATGTCCCCATCGAGAAGCAGGCGACGACAAGCCAGAATGTTGTAAAATGTTACATCCCAGATGTTAGGTTGTGTTAGGTTAGAATATACAACGTTATAGATGTATATAATGTCCCCATCGAGAAGTAGGCGACGACACGCCAGGAATGTTGTAAAATATTACATTCGACAAGTTAGGTTGCCGTAGGCTAGGATATATAACGTTATAGACGTATACAATGTTCCCACCGAGAAGTAGGGCCCGACATGCCAGGAATGGTGTAAAATATTACATCCGAGATGTAAGGTTCCCTTAGGTTAGGATATATATCGTTATAGACGTATATAACGTTCCCACCGAGACGTAGGGACCGACATGCCAGGATTGTTGTAAAATATTACGTCCCAGATGTTAGGTTGCGTTAGGTTAGGATATACAACGTTATAGACGTATATAAAGTCCCCATCGAGAAGCAGGCGACGACACGCCAGGAATGTTGTAAAATATAACATCCGAGATTTTATGTTGCCATACGTTAGGATATGTAACGTTATAGCCGCATATAATGTTCCCACCGAAAGGTAGCAGCCGAAGCGCCAGGAATGTTTTAAAATATTACATCCGAGATGTTAGATTGCCTTAGGTTAGGATAAACAACGTTATAGACATATAGAATGTTCCCACCGAGACGTAGGGACCGACATGCCAGGAATGTTGTAAAATATTACATCCCAGATGTTAGGTTGCGTTAGGTTAGGATATACAACGTTATAGACGTATATAAAGTCCCCATCGAGAAGCAGGCGACGACACGCCAGGAATGTTGTAAAATATAACATCCGAGATTTTATGTTGCCATACGTTAGGATATGTAACGTTATAGCCGTATATAATGTTCCCACCGAAAGGTAGCAGCCGAAGCGCCAGGAATGTTTTAAAATATTACATCCGAGATGTTAGATTGCCTTAGGTTAGGATATATATCGTTATAGACGTATATAATCTTCCCACCGAGACGTAGGGACCGACATGCCAGGAATGTTTTAAAATATTACATCCCAGATGTTAGGTTGCGTTAGGTTAGGATATACAACGTTATAGACGTATATAATGAACCGACGGAGACGTAGGGACCGACATGCCAGGAATGTTGTAAAATATTACATCCCAGATGTTAGGTTGCGTTAGGTTAGAATATACAACGTTATAGACGTATATAATGTCCCCATCGAGAAGCAGACGACGACACGCCAGGAATGTTGTAATGTATTACATTCCAGATGTTAGGTTGCGTTACGTTAGGATATACAACGTTATACACGTATATAATGTCTCCATCGAGGAGCAGGCGACGACACGCCAGGAATGTTGTAAAATGTAACATCCGAGATGTTATGATGCCATAAGTTAGGATATGTAACGTTATAGACGTATATAACGTTCCCACCGAAAAGTAGCAGCCGAAGCGCCAGTAATGTTGTAAAATATTACATCCGAGATGTTAGGTTGCCTTAGGTTAGGATATATATCGTTATATACGTATATAATGTTCCCACCGAGACGTAGGGACCGACATGCCAGGAAAGTTTTAAAATATTACATCCGAGATGTTAGGTTCCCTTAGGTTAGGATATACAACGTTATAGACATATAGAATGTTCCCACCGAGAAGTAGGGACCGACATGCCAGGAATGTTGTAAAATATTACATCCGAGGTGTTAGGTTGCCTTAGGGTAAGATATATAACGTTATAGATTTATATAATGTCCCCATTCGTGAAGTAGGCGGCGACACGGCAGGAATGTTGTAAAATATTACATTCGACATTTTGGGTTGCCTTAGGCTAGGATATATATCGTTATAGACGTATACATTGTTTCCACCGAGAAGTAGGGACCGACATGCCAGGAATGTTGTAAAATATTACATCCCAGATGTTAGGTTGCGTTAGGTTAGGATATACAACGTTATAGACGTATAGAAAGTCCCCATCGAGAAGCAGGCGACGACACGCCAGGAATGTTGTAAAATATAACATCCGAGATTTTATGTTGCCATACGTTAGGATATGTAACGCTATAGCCGTATATAATGTTCCCACCGAAAGGTAGCAGCCGAAGCGCCAGGAATGTTGTAAAATATTACATCCGCGATATTATGTTGCCTTACGACAGGATATATAACGTTATAGACGTATATGATGTTCGCACCGAGAAGTACGCGCTAACACGCCAGGAACGTTGTCAACTATTACATCCGAGATGTCAGGTTGCCTTAGGCTAGTATATATGACGTTGTAGGCGTATATAATGTTACGACCGTGATCTACGTGCCCACACGTCAGGAATGTTGTAAAATATTACATTCGACATGTTAGGTTGCCTTAGGCTAGCATATATAACGTTATAGACGTATATAATGTTCCCACCGAGAAATAGGGGCCGACACGTCAGGAATGATGTAAAATATTACATTCGACATGTTAGATCGCCTTAGGCTAGGATATATATCGCTATAGACGTATATGATGTTTCCACCGAGAAGTGCGGGTTAACACGCCAGGAATGTTGTCAAATATTACATCCGGGATGTTAGGTTGCCTTAGGCTAGGATATACAACGTTATAGACATATAGAATGTACCCACGGAGACGTAGGGCCCGACATACCAGGAATGTTGTAAAATATTACATCCGAGATGTTAGGTTGCATTAGGCTAGGACATATATCGTTATAGACGTATACAATGTTCCCACAGAGGAGTAGGGACCGACATGCCAGGAAAGTTGTAAAATATTACATTCGAGATGTTAGGTTGCCTTAGGTTAGCATATACAACGTTATAGACGTATATAATGTCCCCACCGAGAGGTACGGGCGGACACGCCAGGAATGCTGTAAAATATTACATCCGAGATGTTAGGTTGCGTTAGGTTAGGATGTATAGCGTTATAGACGGATATAATGTCCCCATCGAGAAGTAGGGACCGACATGCCAGGAATGTTGTAAAATATTACATCCGAGATGTTAGGTTGCCTTAGGCTAGGATATATAACGTTATAGACGTATACAATATTCCCACCGAGAAATAGCGGCCGACGCGTCAGGAATGTTGTAAAATATTACATCCGAGATGTTAGGTTACCTTAGGTTAGGATATACAACGTTATAGACGTATACAATATTCCCACCGAGAAATAGCGGCCGACGCGTCAGGAATGTTGTAAAATATTACACCTAAGATGTTAGGTTCCCTTAGGTTAGGATATATAACGTTATAGATGTATATAATGTCCACATCCAGAAGTAGGCGACGACACGCCAGGAATGTAGTAAAATTTTACATCCCAGATGTTAGGTTGCGTTAGGTTAGAATATACAACGTTATAGACGTATATAATGTCCGCATCCAGAAGTAGGCGACGGCAGGCCAGGAATGTTGTAAAATATTACATCCCAGATGATAGGTTGCGTTAGGTTAGAATACACAACGTTATAGAAGTATATTATGTCCCCATCGAGAAGCAGGCGACGACACGCCAGGAATGTTGTAAAATATTACATTCCAGATGTTAGGTTGCGTTACGTTAGGATATACAACGTTATACACGTATATAATGTCTCCATCGAGGAGCAGGCGACGACACGCCAGGAATGTTGTAAACTGTAACATCCGAGTTGTTATGATGCCATAAGTTAGGATATGTAACGTTATAGACGTATATAATGTTACCACCGCGAACTACGGGCCGACACGTCAGGAATGTTGTAAAATATTACATTCGACATGTTAGGTTGCCGTAGGCTAGGATATATATCGTTATAGACGTATACATTGTTTCCACCGAGAAGTAGGGACCAACATGCCAGGAATGTTGTAAAATATTACATCCGAGATGTTAGGTTGCTTTAGGTTATGATATATATCGTTATAGACGTATATAATGTTCCCACCGAGACGTGGGGACCGACATGCCAGGGATCTTGTAAAATATTACATGCCAGATGTTAGGTTGCTTTAGGTTAGGATATTCAACGTTATAGAAGTATATAATGTCCCCATCGCGAAGCGGGCGACGACCCACCAGGAATGTTGTAAAATATTACATCCGAGATATTATGTTGCCTTACTACAGGATATATAACGTTATAGACGTATTGATCTTCCCACCGAGAAGTACGCGCTAACACGCCAGGATTGTTGTCAACTATTACATCCGAGATGTCAGGTTGCCTTAGGCTAGTATATATGACGTTGTAGGCGTATATAATGTTACGACCGTGAACTACGGGCCGACACGTCAGGAATGTTGTAAAATATTACATTCGACATGTTAGGTTGCCTTAGGCTAGGATATATATCGTTATAGACGTATACAATGTTCCCACGGAGAAGTAGGGCCCGACATGCCAGGAATGTTGTAAAATATTACATCCGAGATGTAAGGTTCCCATAGGTTAGGATATATATCGTTATAGTCGTATTCAGCGTTCCCACCGAGACGTACGGGCCGACACGCCAGGAATGTTGTCAAATATTACATCCGAGATGTTAGGTTACCTTAGGTTAGGATATACAACGTTATAGACATATATAATGTCCCCAGCTAGAAGCAGGCGACGACACGCCAGGAATGCAGTAAAATATTACATCCGAGATGTTAGGTTGCATTAGGCTAGGACATATATCGTTATAGACGTATACAATGTTCCCACAGAGGAGTAGGGACCGACATGCCAGGAATGTTGTAAAATATTACATCCGAGATGTAAGGTTCCCTTAGGTTAGGATATATATCGTTATAGACGTATATAACGTTCCAACCGAGACGTAGGGACCGACATGCCTGGAATGTTGCAAAATATTACATCGCAGATGTTAGGTTGCGTTAGGTTAGGATATACAACGTTATAGACGTATATAAAGTCCCCATCGAGAAGCAGGCGACGACACGCCAGGAATTTTGTAAAATATTACATTCGACAAGTTCGGTTGCCGTAGGCTAGGATATATAACGTTATAGACGTATATAATGTTCCCACCGAGAAATAGGGACCGACGCGTCAGGAATGTTGTAAAATATTACATCCGAGATGTTAGGTTGCCTTAGGCTAGGATATATAACGTTATAGATGTATATAATGTCCCCATCCAGAAGTAGGCGACGACACGACAGGAATGTTGTAAAATATTACATTCGACATGTTAGGTTGCCTTAGGCTAGGATATATATCGTTATAGACGTATACAATGTTCCCACCGAGAAGTAGGGCCCGACATGCCAGGAATGTTGTAAAATATTACATCGCGGATGTTAGGTTGCGTTAGGTTAGGATATACAACGTTGTAGACGTATATAAAGTCCCCATCGAGCAGCAGGCGACGACACGCCAGGAATGTTGTAAAATATAACATCCGAGATGTTATGTTGCCATACGTTAGGATATGTAACGTTATAGACGTATATAATATTCCCACCGAAAAGTAGCAGCCGAAGCGCCAGGAATGTTGTAAAATATTACATCCGAGATGTTAGGTTGCCTTAGGTTAGGCTATATATCGTCATAGACGTATATAATGTTCCCACCGAGACGTAGGGACCGACATGCCAGGAATGTTTTAAAATATTACATCCCAGATGTTAGGTGGCGTTAGGGTAGGATATACAAAGTTACAGACGTATATAATGTACCCACGGAGACGTAGGGACCGACATGCCAGGAATGCTGTAAAATATTACATCCCAGATGTTAGGTTGCGTTAGGTTAGTATATACAACGTTATAGACGTGTATAATGTCCCCATCGAGAAGCAGGCGACGACACGCCAGAATGTTGTAAAATATTACATCCGAGATGTTAGGTTACCTTAGGTTAGGATATACAACGTTGTAGACGTATATAAAGTCCCCATCGAGAAGCAGGCGACGACACGCCAGGAATGTTGTAAAATATAACATCCGAGATTTTATGTTGCCATACGTTAGGATATGTAACGTTATAGCCGTATATAATGTTCCCACCGAAAAGTAGCAGCCGAAGCGCCAGGAATGTTGTAAAATATTACATCCGCGATATTATGTTGCCTTACGACAGGATATATAACGTTATAGACGTATATGATGTTCGCACCGAGAAGTACGCGCTAACACGCCAGGAACGTTGTCAACTATTACATCCGAGATGTCAGGTTGCCTTAGGCTAGTATATATGACGTTGTAGGCGTATATAATGTTACGACCGTGATCTACGTGCCCACACGTCAGGAATGTTGTAAAATATTACATTCGACATGTTAGGTTGCCTTAGGCTAGCATATATAACGTTATAGACGTATATAATGTTCCCACCGAGAAATAGGGGCCGACACGTCAGGAATGATGTAAAATATTACATTCGACATGTTAGATCGCCTTAGGCTAGGATATATATCGCTATAGACGTATATGATGTTTCCACCGAGAAGTGCGGGTTAACACGCCAGGAATGTTGTCAAATATTACATCCGGGATGTTAGGTTGCCTTAGGCTAGGATATACAACGTTATAGACATATAGAATGTACCCACGGAGACGTAGGGCCCGACATACCAGGAATGTTGTAAAATATTACATCCCAGATGTTAGGTTGCATTAGGCTAGGACATATATCGTTATAGACGTATACAATGTTCCCACAGAGGAGTAGGGACCGACATGCCAGGAAAGTTGTAAAATATTACATTCGAGATGTTAGGTTGCCTTAGGTTAGCATATACAACGTTATAGACGTATATAATGTCCCCACCGAGAGGTACGGGCGGACACGCCAGGAATGCTGTAAAATATTACATCCGAGATGTTAGGTTGCGTTAGGTTAGGATGTATAGCGCTATAGACGGATATAATGTCCCCATCGAGAAGTAGGGACCGACATGCCAGGAATGTTGTAAAATATTACATCCGAGATGTTAGGTTGCCTTAGGCTAGGATATATAACGTTATAGACGTATACAATATTCCCACCGAGAAATAGCGGCCGACGCGTCAGGAATGTTGTAAAATATTACATCCGAGATGTTAGGTTACCTTAGGTTAGGATATACAACGTTATAGACGTATACAATATTCCCACCGAGAAATAGCGGCCGACGCGTCAGGAATGTTGTAAAATATTACACCTAAGATGTTAGGTTCCCTTAGGTTAGGATATATAACGTTATAGATGTATATAATGTCCACATCCAGAAGTAGGCGACGACACGCCAGGAATGTAGTAAAATTTTACATCCCAGATGTTAGGTTGCGTTAGGTTAGAATATACAACGTTATAGACGTATATAATGTCCGCATCCAGAAGTAGGCGACGGCAGGCCAGGAATGTTGTAAAATATTACATCCCAGATGATAGGTTGCGTTAGGTTAGAATACACAACGTTATAGAAGTATATTATGTCCCCATCGAGAAGCAGGCGACGACACGCCAGGAATGTTGTAAAATATTACATTCCAGATGTTAGGTTGCGTTACGTTAGGATATACAACGTTATACACGTATATAATGTCTCCATCGAGGAGCAGGCGACGACACGCCAGGAATGTTGTAAACTGTAACATCCGAGATGTTATGATGCCATAAGTTAGGATATGTAACGTTATAGACGTATATAATGTTACCACCGCGAACTACGGGCCGACACGTCAGGAATGTTGTAAAATATTACATTCGACATGTTAGGTTGCCGTAGGCTAGGATATATATCGTTATAGACGTATACATTGTTTCCACCGAGAAGTAGGGACCAACATGCCAGGAATGTTGTAAAATATTACATCCGAGATGTTAGGTTGCTTTAGGTTATGATATATATCGCTATAGACGTATATAATGTTCCCACCGAGACGTGGGGACCGACATGCCAGGGATCTTGTAAAATATTACATGCCAGATGTTAGGTTGCTTTAGGTTAGGATATTCAACGTTATAGAAGTATATAATGTCCCCATCGCGAAGCGGGCGACGACCCACCAGGAATGTTGTAAAATATTACATCCGAGATATTATGTTGCCTTACTACAGGATATATAACGTTATAGACGTATTGATCTTCCCACCGAGAAGTACGCGCTAACACGCCAGGATTGTTGTCAACTATTACATCCGAGATGTCAGGTTGCCTTAGGCTAGTATATATGACGTTGTAGGCGTATATAATGTTACGACCGTGAACTACGGGCCGACACGTCAGGAATGTTGTAAAATATTACATTCGACATGTTAGGTTGCCTTAGGCTAGGATATATATCGTTATAGACGTATACAATGTTCCCACCGAGAAGTAGGGCCCGACATGCCAGGAATGTTGTAAAATATTACATCGCGGATGTTAGGTTGCGTTAGGTTAGGATATACAACGTTGTAGACGTATATAAAGTCCCCATCGAGCAGCAGGCGACGACACGCCAGGAATGTTGTAAAATATAACATCCGAGATGTTATG
The DNA here is from genome assembly GCA_963969225.1 of Xylocopa violacea. NCBI lineage: Eukaryota > Metazoa > Arthropoda > Insecta > Hymenoptera > Apidae > Xylocopa > Xylocopa violacea. The sequence continues at coordinate 50,349,535 of CAXAJV010000001.1, forward strand.
TTGCCATACGTTAGGATATGTAACGTTATAGACGTATATAATATTCCCACCGAAAAGTAGCAGCCGAAGCGCCAGGAATGTTGTAAAATATTACATCCGAGATGTTAGGTTGCCTTAGGTTAGGCTATATATCGTCATAGACGTATATAATGTTCCCACCGAGACGTAGGGACCGACATGCCAGGAATGTTTTAAAATATTACATCCCAGATGTTAGGTGGCGTTAGGGTAGGATATACAAAGTTACAGACGTATATAATGTACCCACGGAGACGTAGGGACCGACATGCCAGGAATGCTGTAAAATATTACATCCCAGATGTTAGGTTGCGTTAGGTTAGTATATACAACGTTATAGACGTGTATAATGTCCCCATCGAGAAGCAGGCGACGACACGCCAGAATGTTGTAAAATATTACATCCGAGATGTTAGGTTGCCTTAGGTTAGGATATACAACGTTGTAGACGTATATAAAGTCCCCATCGAGAAGCAGGCGACGACACGCCAGGAATGTTGTAAAATATAACATCCGAGATTTTATGTTGCCATACGTTAGGATATGTAACGTTATAGCCGTATATAATGTTCCCACCGAAAAGTAGCAGCCGAAGCGCCAGGAATGTTGTAAAATATTACATCCGAGATGTTAGGTTGCCTTAGGTTAGGATATATATCGTTATAGACGTATATAATGTTCCCACCGAGACGTAGGGACCGACATGCCAGGAATGTTTTAAAATATTATATCCCAGATGTTAGGTTGCGTTAGGTTAGTATATACAAGGTTATAGACGTATATAATGTCCCCATCGAGAAGCAGGGGACGACACGCCAGGAATGTTGTAAAATATAACATCCGAGATTTTATGTTGCCATACGTTAGGATATGTAACGCTATAGCCGTATATAATGTTCCCACCGAAAGGTAGCAGCCGAAGCGCCAGGAATGTTGTAAAATATTACATCCGCGATATTATGTTGCCTTACGACAGGATATATAACGTTATAGACGTATATGATGTTCGCACCGAGAAGTACGCGCTAACACGCCAGGAACGTTGTCAACTATTACATCCGAGATGTCAGGTTGCCTTAGGCTAGTATATATGACGTTGTAGGCGTATATAATGTTACGACCGTGATCTACGTGCCCACACGTCAGGAATGTTGTAAAATATTACATTCGACATGTTAGGTTGCCTTAGGCTAGCATATATAACGTTATAGACGTATATAATGTTCCCACCGAGAAATAGGGGCCGACACGTCAGGAATGATGTAAAATATTACATTCGACATGTTAGATCGCCTTAGGCTAGGATATATATCGCTATAGACGTATATGATGTTTCCACCGAGAAGTGCGGGTTAACACGCCAGGAATGTTGTCAAATATTACATCCGGGATGTTAGGTTGCCTTAGGCTAGGATATACAACGTTATAGACATATAGAATGTACCCACGGAGACGTAGGGCCCGACATACCAGGAATGTTGTAAAATATTACATCCGAGATGTTAGGTTGCATTAGGCTAGGACATATATCGTTATAGACGTATACAATGTTCCCACAGAGGAGTAGGGACCGACATGCCAGGAAAGTTGTAAAATATTACATTCGAGATGTTAGGTTGCCTTAGGTTAGCATATACAACGTTATAGACGTATATAATGTCCCCACCGAGAGGTACGGGCGGACACGCCAGGAATGCTGTAAAATTTTACATCCCAGATGTTAGGTTGCGTTAGGTTAGAATATACAACGTTATAGACGTATATAATGTCCGCATCCAGAAGTAGGCGACGGCAGGCCAGGAATGTTGTAAAATATTATATCCCAGATGATAGGTTGCGTTAGGTTAGAATACACAACGTTATAGAAGTATATTATGTCCCCATCGAGAAGCAGGCGACGACACGCCAGGAATGTTGTAAAATATTACATTCCAGATGTTAGGTTGCGTTACGTTAGGATATACAACGTTATACACGTATATAATGTCTCCATCGAGGAGCAGGCGACGACACGCCAGGAATGTTGTAAACTGTAACATCCGAGATGTTATGATGCCATAAGTTAGGATATGTAACGTTATAGACGTATATAATGTTACCACCGCGAACTACGGGCCGACACGTCAGGAATGTTGTAAAATATTACATTCGACATGTTAGGTTGCCGTAGGCTAGGATATATATCGTTATAGACGTATACATTGTTTCCACCGAGAAGTAGGGACCAACATGCCAGGAATGTTGTAAAATATTACATCCGAGATGTTAGGTTGCTTTAGGTTATGATATATATCGTTATAGACGTATATAATGTTCCCACCGAGACGTGGGGACCGACATGCCAGGGATCTTGTAAAATATTACATGCCAGATGTTAGGTTGCTTTAGGTTAGGATATTCAACGTTATAGAAGTATATAATGTCCCCATCGCGAAGCGGGCGACGACCCACCAGGAATGTTGTAAAATATTACATCCGAGATATTATGTTGCCTTACTACAGGATATATAACGTTATAGACGTATTGATCTTCCCACCGAGAAGTACGCGCTAACACGCCAGGATTGTTGTCAACTATTACATCCGAGATGTCAGGTTGCCTTAGGCTAGTATATATGACGTTGTAGGCGTATATAATGTTACGACCGTGAACTACGGGCCGACACGTCAGGAATGTTGTAAAATATTACATTCGACATGTTAGGTTGCCTTAGGCTAGGATATATATCGTTATAGACGTATACAATGTTCCCACCGAGAAGTAGGGCCCGACATGCCAGGAATGTTGTAAAATATTACATCGCGGATGTTAGGTTGCGTTAGGTTAGGATATACAACGTTGTAGACGTATATAAAGTCCCCATCGAGCAGCAGGCGACGACACGCCAGGAATGTTGTAAAATATAACATCCGAGATGTTATGTTGCCATACGTTAGGATATGTAACGTTATAGACGTATATAATATTCCCACCGAAAAGTAGCAGCCGAAGCGCCAGGAATGTTGTAAAATATTACATCCGAGATGTTAGGTTGCCTTAGGTTAGGCTATATATCGTCATAGACGTATATAATGTTCCCACCGAGACGTAGGGACCGACATGCCAGGAATGTTTTAAAATATTACATCCCAGATGTTAGGTGGCGTTAGGGTAGGATATACAAAGTTACAGACGTATATAATGTACCCACGGAGACGTAGGGACCGACATGCCAGGAATGCTGTAAAATATTACATCCCAGATGTTAGGTTGCGTTAGGTTAGTATATACAACGTTATAGACGTGTATAATGTCCCCATCGAGAAGCAGGCGACGACACGCCAGAATGTTGTAAAATATTACATCCGAGATGTTAGGTTGCCTTAGGTTAGGATATACAACGTTGTAGACGTATATAAAGTCCCCATCGAGAAGCAGGCGACGACACGCCAGGAATGTTGTAAAATATAACATCCGAGATTTTATGTTGCCATACGTTAGGATATGTAACGTTATAGCCGTATATAATGTTCCCACCGAAAAGTAGCAGCCGAAGCGCCAGGAATGTTGTAAAATATTACATCCGAGATGTTAGGTTGCCTTAGGTTAGGATATATATCGTTATAGACGTATATAATGTTCCCACCGAGACGTAGGGACCGACATGCCAGGAATGTTTTAAAATATTATATCCCAGATGTTAGGTTGCGTTAGGTTAGTATATACAAGGTTATAGACGTATATAATGTCCCCATCGAGAAGCAGGGGACGACACGCCAGGAATGTTGTAAAATATAACATCCGAGATTTTATGTTGCCATACGTTAGGATATGTAACGCTATAGCCGTATATAATGTTCCCACCGAAAGGTAGCAGCCGAAGCGCCAGGAATGATGTAAAATATTACATCCGCGATATTATGTTGCCTTACGACAGGATATATAACGTTATAGACGTATATGATGTTCGCACCGAGAAGTACGCGCTAACACGCCAGGAACGTTGTCAACTATTACATCCGAGATGTCAGGTTGCCTTAGGCTAGTATATATGACGTTGTAGGCGTATATAATGTTACGACCGTGATCTACGTGCCCACACGTCAGGAATGTTGTAAAATATTACATTCGACATGTTAGGTTGCCTTAGGCTAGCATATATAACGTTATAGACGTATATAATGTTCCCACCGAGAAATAGGGGCCGACACGTCAGGAATGATGTAAAATATTACATTCGACATGTTAGATCGCCTTAGGCTAGGATATATATCGCTATAGACGTATATGATGTTTCCACCGAGAAGTGCGGGTTAACACGCCAGGAATGTTGTCAAATATTACATCCGGGATGTTAGGTTGCCTTAGGCTAGGATATACAACGTTATAGACATATAGAATGTACCCACGGAGACGTAGGGCCCGACATACCAGGAATGTTGTAAAATATTACATCCGAGATGTTAGGTTGCATTAGGCTAGGACATATATCGTTATAGACGTATACAATGTTCCCACAGAGGAGTAGGGACCGACATGCCAGGAAAGTTGTAAAATATTACATTCGAGATGTTAGGTTGCCTTAGGTTAGCATATACAACGTTATAGACGTATATAATGTCCCCACCGAGAGGTACGGGCGGACACGCCAGGAATGCTGTAAAATTTTACATCCCAGATGTTAGGTTGCGTTAGGTTAGAATATACAACGTTATAGACGTATATAATGTCCGCATCCAGAAGTAGGCGACGGCAGGCCAGGAATGTTGTAAAATATTACATCCCAGATGATAGGTTGCGTTAGGTTAGAATACACAACGTTATAGAAGTATATTATGTCCCCATCGAGAAGCAGGCGACGACACGCCAGGAATGTTGTAAAATATTACATTCCAGATGTTAGGTTGCGTTACGTTAGGATATACAACGTTATACACGTATATAATGTCTCCATCGAGGAGCAGGCGACGACACGCCAGGAATGTTGTAAACTGTAACATCCGAGATGTTATGATGCCATAAGTTAGGATATGTAACGTTATAGACGTATATAATGTTACCACCGCGAACTACGGGCCGACACGTCAGGAATGTTGTAAAATATTACATTCGACATGTTAGGTTGCCGTAGGCTAGGATATATATCGTTATAGACGTATACATTGTTTCCACCGAGAAGTAGGGACCAACATGCCAGGAATGTTGTAAAATATTACATCCGAGATGTTAGGTTGCTTTAGGTTATGATATATATCGTTATAGACGTATATAATGTTCCCACCGAGACGTGGGGACCGACATGCCAGGGATCTTGTAAAATATTACATGCCAGATGTTAGGTTGCTTTAGGTTAGGATATTCAACGTTATAGAAGTATATAATGTCCCCATCGCGAAGCGGGCGACGACCCACCAGGAATGTTGTAAAATATTACATCCGAGATATTATGTTGCCTTACTACAGGATATATAACGTTATAGACGTATTGATCTTCCCACCGAGAAGTACGCGCTAACACGCCAGGATTGTTGTCAACTATTACATCCGAGATGTCAGGTTGCCTTAGGCTAGTATATATGACGTTGTAGGCGTATATAATGTTACGACCGTGAACTACGGGCCGACACGTCAGGAATGTTGTAAAATATTACATTCGACATGTTAGGTTGCCTTAGGCTAGGATATATATCGTTATAGACGTATACAATGTTCCCACCGAGAAGTAGGGCCCGACATGCCAGGAATGTTGTAAAATATTACATCGCGGATGTTAGGTTGCGTTAGGTTAGGATATACAACGTTGTAGACGTATATAAAGTCCCCATCGAGCAGCAGGCGACGACACGCCAGGAATGTTGTAAAATATAACATCCGAGATGTTATGTTGCCATACGTTAGGATATGTAACGTTATAGACGTATATAATATTCCCACCGAAAAGTAGCAGCCGAAGCGCCAGGAATGTTGTAAAATATTACATCCGAGATGTTAGGTTGCCTTAGGTTAGGCTATATATCGTCATAGACGTATATAATGTTCCCACCGAGACGTAGGGACCGACATGCCAGGAATGTTTTAAAATATTACATCCCAGATGTTAGGTGGCGTTAGGGTAGGATATACAAAGTTACAGACGTATATAATGTACCCACGGAGACGTAGGGACCGACATGCCAGGAATGCTGTAAAATATTACATCCCAGATGTTAGGTTGCGTTAGGTTAGTATATACAACGTTATAGACGTGTATAATGTCCCCATCGAGAAGCAGGCGACGACACGCCAGAATGTTGTAAAATATTACATCCGAGATGTTAGGTTGCCTTAGGTTAGGATATACAACGTTGTAGACGTATATAAAGTCCCCATCGAGAAGCAGGCGACGACACGCCAGGAATGTTGTAAAATATAACATCCGAGATTTTATGTTGCCATACGTTAGGATATGTAACGTTATAGCCGTATATAATGTTCCCACCGAAAAGTAGCAGCCGAAGCGCCAGGAATGTTGTAAAATATTACATCCGAGATGTTAGGTTGCCTTAGGTTAGGATATATATCGTTATAGACGTATATAATGTTCCCACCGAGACGTAGGGACCGACATGCCAGGAATGTTTTAAAATATTATATCCCAGATGTTAGGTTGCGTTAGGTTAGTATATACAAGGTTATAGACGTATATAATGTCCCCATCGAGAAGCAGGGGACGACACGCCAGGAATGTTGTAAAATATAACATCCGAGATTTTATGTTGCCATACGTTAGGATATGTAACGCTATAGCCGTATATAATGTTCCCACCGAAAGGTAGCAGCCGAAGCGCCAGGAATGTTGTAAAATATTACATCCGCGATATTATGTTGCCTTACGACAGGATATATAACGTTATAGACGTATATGATGTTCGCACCGAGAAGTACGCGCTAACACGCCAGGAACGTTGTCAACTATTACATCCGAGATGTCAGGTTGCCTTAGGCTAGTATATATGACGTTGTAGGCGTATATAATGTTACGACCGTGATCTACGTGCCCACACGTCAGGAATGTTGTAAAATATTACATTCGACATGTTAGGTTGCCTTAGGCTAGCATATATAACGTTATAGACGTATATAATGTTCCCACCGAGAAATAGGGGCCGACACGTCAGGAATGATGTAAAATATTACATTCGACATGTTAGATCGCCTTAGGCTAGGATATATATCGCTATAGACGTATATGATGTTTCCACCGAGAAGTGCGGGTTAACACGCCAGGAATGTTGTCAAATATTACATCCGGGATGTTAGGTTGCCTTAGGCTAGGATATACAACGTTATAGACATATAGAATGTACCCACGGAGACGTAGGGCCCGACATACCAGGAATGTTGTAAAATATTACATCCGAGATGTTAGGTTGCATTAGGCTAGGACATATATCGTTATAGACGTATACAATGTTCCCACAGAGGAGTAGGGACCGACATGCCAGGAAAGTTGTAAAATATTACATTCGAGATGTTAGGTTGCCTTAGGTTAGCATATACAACGTTATAGACGTATATAATGTCCCCACCGAGAGGTACGGGCGGACACGCCAGGAATGCTGTAAAATTTTACATCCCAGATGTTAGGTTGCGTTAGGTTAGAATATACAACGTTATAGACGTATATAATGTCCGCATCCAGAAGTAGGCGACGGCAGGCCAGGAATGTTGTAAAATATTACATCCCAGATGATAGGTTGCGTTAGGTTAGAATACACAACGTTATAGAAGTATATTATGTCCCCATCGAGAAGCAGGCGACGACACGCCAGGAATGTTGTAAAATATTACATTCCAGATGTTAGGTTGCGTTACGTTAGGATATACAACGTTATACACGTATATAATGTCTCCATCGAGGAGCAGGCGACGACACGCCAGGAATGTTGTAAACTGTAACATCCGAGATGTTATGATGCCATAAGTTAGGATATGTAACGTTATAGACGTATATAATGTTACCACCGCGAACTACGGGCCGACACGTCAGGAATGTTGTAAAATATTACATTCGACATGTTAGGTTGCCGTAGGCTAGGATATATATCGTTATAGACGTATACATTGTTTCCACCGAGAAGTAGGGACCAACATGCCAGGAATGTTGTAAAATATTACATCCGAGATGTTAGGTTGCTTTAGGTTATGATATATATCGTTATAGACATATATAATGTTCCCACCGAGACGTGGGGACCGACATGCCAGGGATCTTGTAAAATATTACATGCCAGATGTTAGGTTGCTTTAGGTTAGGATATTCAACGTTATAGAAGTATATAATGTCCCCATCGCGAAGCGGGCGACGACCCACCAGGAATGTTGTAAAATATTACATCCGAGATATTATGTTGCCTTACTACAGGATATATAACGTTATAGACGTATTGATCTTCCCACCGAGAAGTACGCGCTAACACGCCAGGATTGTTGTCAACTATTACATCCGAGATGTCAGGTTGCCTTAGGCTAGTATATATGACGTTGTAGGCGTATATAATGTTACGACCGTGAACTACGGGCCGACACGTCAGGAATGTTGTAAAATATTACATTCGACATGTTAGGTTGCCTTAGGCTAGGATATATATCGTTATAGACGTATACAATGTTCCCACCGAGAAGTAGGGCCCGACATGCCAGGAATGTTGTAAAATATTACATCGCGGATGTTAGGTTGCGTTAGGTTAGGATATACAACGTTGTAGACGTATATAAAGTCCCCATCGAGCAGCAGGCGACGACACGCCAGGAATGTTGTAAAATATAACATCCGAGATGTTATGTTGCCATACGTTAGGATATGTAACGTTATAGACGTATATAATATTCCCACCGAAAAGTAGCAGCCGAAGCGCCAGGAATGTTGTAAAATATTACATCCGAGATGTTAGGTTGCCTTAGGTTAGGCTATATATCGTCATAGACGTATATAATGTTCCCACCGAGACGTAGGGACCGACATGCCAGGAATGTTTTAAAATATTACATCCCAGATGTTAGGTGGCGTTAGGGTAGGATATACAAAGTTACAGACGTATATAATGTACCCACGGAGACGTAGGGACCGACATGCCAGGAATGCTGTAAAATATTACATCCCAGATGTTAGGTTGCGTTAGGTTAGTATATACAACGTTATAGACGTGTATAATGTCCCCATCGAGAAGCAGGCGACGACACGCCAGAATGTTGTAAAATATTACATCCGAGATGTTAGGTTGCCTTAGGTTAGGATATACAACGTTGTAGACGTATATAAAGTCCCCATCGAGAAGCAGGCGACGACACGCCAGGAATGTTGTAAAATATAACATCCGAGATTTTATGTTGCCATACGTTAGGATATGTAACGTTATAGCCGTATATAATGTTCCCACCGAAAAGTAGCAGCCGAAGCGCCAGGAATGTTGTAAAATATTACATCCGAGATGTTAGGTTGCCTTAGGTTAGGATATATATCGTTATAGACGTATATAATGTTCCCACCGAGACGTAGGGACCGACATGCCAGGAATGTTTTAAAATATTATATCCCAGATGTTAGGTTGCGTTAGGTTAGTATATACAAGGTTATAGACGTATATAATGTCCCCATCGAGAAGCAGGGGACGACACGCCAGGAATGTTGTAAAATATAACATCCGAGATTTTATGTTGCCATACGTTAGGATATGTAACGCTATAGCCGTATATAATGTTCCCACCGAAAGGTAGCAGCCGAAGCGCCAGGAATGTTGTAAAATATTACATCCGCGATATTATGTTGCCTTACGACAGGATATATAACGTTATAGACGTATATGATGTTCGCACCGAGAAGTACGCGCTAACACGCCAGGAACGTTGTCAACTATTACATCCGAGATGTCAGGTTGCCTTAGGCTAGTATATATGACGTTGTAGGCGTATATAATGTTACGACCGTGATCTACGTGCCCACACGTCAGGAATGTTGTAAAATATTACATTCGACATGTTAGGTTGCCTTAGGCTAGCATATATAACGTTATAGACGTATATAATGTTCCCACCGAGAAATAGGGGCCGACACGTCAGGAATGATGTAAAATATTACATTCGACATGTTAGATCGCCTTAGGCTAGGATATATATCGCTATAGACGTATATGATGTTTCCACCGAGAAGTGCGGGTTAACACGCCAGGAATGTTGTCAAATATTACATCCGGGATGTTAGGTTGCCTTAGGCTAGGATATACAACGTTATAGACATATAGAATGTACCCACGGAGACGTAGGGCCCGACATACCAGGAATGTTGTAAAATATTACATCCGAGATGTTAGGTTGCATTAGGCTAGGACATATATCGTTATAGACGTATACAATGTTCCCACAGAGGAGTAGGGACCGACATGCCAGGAAAGTTGTAAAATATTACATTCGAGATGTTAGGTTGCCTTAGGTTAGCATATACAACGTTATAGACGTATATAATGTCCCCACCGAGAGGTACGGGCGGACACGCCAGGAATGCTGTAAAATATTACATCCGAGATGTTAGGTTGCGTTAGGTTAGGATGTATAGCGTTATAGACGGATATAATGTCCCCATCGAGAAGTAGGGACCGACATGCCAGGAATGTTGTAAAATATTACATCCGAGATGTTAGGTTGCCTTAGGCTAGGATATATAACGTTATAGACGTATACAATATTCCCACCGAGAAATAGCGGCCGACGCGTCAGGAATGTTGTAAAATATTACATCCGAGATGTTAGGTTACCTTAGGTTAGGATATACAACGTTATAGACGTATACAATATTCCCACCGAGAAATAGCGGCCGACGCGTCAGGAATGTTGTAAAATATTACACCTAAGATGTTAGGTTCCCTTAGGTTAGGATATATAACGTTATAGATGTATATAATGTCCACATCCAGAAGTAGGCGACGACACGCCAGGAATGTAGTAAAATTTTACATCCCAGATGTTAGGTTGCGTTAGGTTAGAATATACAACGTTATAGACGTATATAATGTCCGCATCCAGAAGTAGGCGACGGCAGGCCAGGAATGTTGTAAAATATTACATCCCAGATGATAGGTTGCGTTAGGTTAGAATACACAACGTTATAGAAGTATATTATGTCCCCATCGAGAAGCAGGCGACGACACGCCAGGAATGTTGTAAAATATTACATTCCAGATGTTAGGTTGCGTTACGTTAGGATATACAACGTTATACACGTATATAATGTCTCCATCGAGGAGCAGGCGACGACACGCCAGGAATGTTGTAAACTGTAACATCCGAGATGTTATGATGCCATAAGTTAGGATATGTAACGTTATAGACGTATATAATGTTACCACCGCGAACTACGGGCCGACACGTCAGGAATGTTGTAAAATATTACATTCGACATGTTAGGTTGCCGTAGGCTAGGATATATATCGTTATAGACGTATACATTGTTTCCACCGAGAAGTAGGGACCAACATGCCAGGAATGTTGTAAAATATTACATCCGAGATGTTAGGTTGCTTTAGGTTATGATATATATCGTTATAGACGTATATAATGTTCCCACCGAGACGTGGGGACCGACATGCCAGGGATCTTGTAAAATATTACATGCCAGATGTTAGGTTGCTTTAGGTTAGGATATTCAACGTTATAGAAGTATATAATGTCCCCATCGCGAAGCGGGCGACGACCCACCAGGAATGTTGTAAAATATTACATCCGAGATATTATGTTGCCTTACTACAGGATATATAACGTTATAGACGTATTGATCTTCCCACCGAGAAGTACGCGCTAACACGCCAGGATTGTTGTCAACTATTACATCCGAGATGTCAGGTTGCCTTAGGCTAGTATATATGACGTTGTAGGCGTATATAATGTTACGACCGTGAACTACGGGCCGACACGTCAGGAATGTTGTAAAATATTACATTCGACATGTTAGGTTGCCTTAGGCTAGGATATATATCGTTATAGACGTATACAATGTTCCCACCGAGAAGTAGGGCCCGACATGCCAGGAATGTTGTAAAATATTACATCGCGGATGTTAGGTTGCGTTAGGTTAGGATATACAACGTTGTAGACGTATATAAAGTCCCCATCGAGCAGCAGGCGACGACACGCCAGGAATGTTGTAAAATATAACATCCGAGATGTTATGTTGCCATACGTTAGGATATGTAACGTTATAGACGTATATAATATTCCCACCGAAAAGTAGCAGCCGAAGCGCCAGGAATGTTGTAAAATATTACATCCGAGATGTTAGGTTGCCTTAGGTTAGGCTATATATCGTCATAGACGTATATAATGTTCCCACCGAGACGTAGGGACCGACATGCCAGGAATGTTTTAAAATATTACATCCCAGATGTTAGGTGGCGTTAGGGTAGGATATACAAAGTTACAGACGTATATAATGTACCCACGGAGACGTAGGGACCGACATGCCAGGAATGCTGTAAAATATTACATCCCAGATGTTAGGTTGCGTTAGGTTAGTATATACAACGTTATAGACGTGTATAATGTCCCCATCGAGAAGCAGGCGACGACACGCCAGAATGTTGTAAAATATTACATCCGAGATGTTAGGTTGCCTTAGGTTAGGATATAGAACGTTGTAGACGTATATAAAGTCCCCATCGAGAAGCAGGCGACGACACGCCAGGAATGTTGTAAAATATAACATCCGAGATTTTATGTTGCCATACGTTAGGATATGTAACGTTATAGCCGTATATAATGTTCCCACCGAAAAGTAGCAGCCGAAGCGCCAGGAATGTTGTAAAATATTACATCCGAGATGTTAGGTTGCCTTAGGTTAGGATATATATCGTTATAGACGTATATAATGTTCCCACCGAGACGTAGGGACCGACATGCCAGGAATGTTTTAAAATATTATATCCCAGATGTTAGGTTGCGTTAGGTTAGTATATACAAGGTTATAGACGTATATAATGTCCCCATCGAGAAGCAGGGGACGACACGCCAGAATGTTGTAAAATATTACATCCGAGATGTTAGGTTGCCTTAGGTAAGGATATACAACGTTATAGATGTATATAATGTCCCCATCGAGAAGTAGGCGACGACACGCCAGGAATGTTGTAAAATATTACATTCGACAAGTTCGGTTGCCGTAGGCTAGGATATATAACGTTATAAACGTATATAATGTTCCCAACGAGAAATAGGGACCGACGCGTCAGGAATGTTGTAAAATATTACATCCGAGATGTTAGGTTGCCTTAGAGTAGTATATATATCGTTATAGACGTATACAATGTTTTCACCAAGAAGTAGGGACCGACATGCCAGGAATGTTGTAAAATATTACATCCGAGATGTTAGGTTCCCTTCTGTTAGAATATATAACGTTATAGATGTATATAATGTCCCCATCCAGAAGTAGGCGACGACACGCCAGGAATGTAGTAATATGTTACATACCAGATGATAGGTTGCGTTAGGTTAGGATATGTAATGTTATAGCCGTATATAATGTTCCCACCGAAAAGTAGCAGCCGAAGCGCCAGGAATGTTTTAAAATATTACATCCGAGGTGATAGGTTGCCTTAGGCTAGGATATATATCGTTATAGACGTATATAATGTTCCCACCGAGACGTAGGGACCGACATGCCAGGAATGTTTTAAAATATTACATCCCAGATGTTAGGTTGCGTTAGGTTAGGATATACAACGTTATAGAAGTATATAATGTACCCACGAAGACGTAGGGACCGACATGCCAGGAATGTTGTGAAATATTACATCCCAGATGTTAGGTTGCGTTAGGGTAGGATATACAAAGTTACAGACGTATATAATGTACCCACGGAGACGTAGGGACCGACATGCCAGGAATGTTGTAGAATATTACATCCCAGATGTTAGGTTGCGTTAGGTTAGTATATACAACGTTGTAGACGTATATAAAGTCCCCATCGAGAAGCAGGCGACGACACGCCAGGAATGTTGTAAAATATTACATTCGACAAGTTAGGTTGCCGTAGGCTAGGATATATAACGTTATAGACGTATACAATGTTCCCACCGAGAAGTAGGGCCCGACATGCCAGGAATGGTGTAAAATATTACATCCGAGATGTAAGGTTCCCTTAGGTTAGGATATATATCGTTATAGACGTATATAACGTTCCCACCGAGACGTAGGGACCGACATGCCAGGATTGTTGTAAAATATTACGTCCCAGATGTTAGGTTGCGTTAGGTTAGGATATACAACGTTATAGACTTATATAAAGTCCCCATCGAGAAGCAGGCGACGACACGCCAGGAATGTTGTAAAATATAACATCCGAGATTTTATGTTGCCATACGTTAGGATATGTAACGTTATAGCCGTATATAATGTTCCCACCGAAAGGTAGCAGCCGAAGCGCCAGGAATGTTTTAAAATATTACATCCGAGATGTTAGATTGCCTTAGGTTAGGATATATATCGTTATAGACGTATATAATCATCCCACCGAGACGTAGGGACCGACATGCCAGGAATGTTGTAAAATATTACGTCCCAGATGTTAGGTTGCGTTAGGTTAGGATATACAACGTTATAGACTTATATAAAGTCCCCATCGAGAAGCAGGCGACGACACGCCAGGAATGTTGTAAAATATAACATCCGAGATTTTATGTTGCCATACGTTAGGATATGTAACGTTATAGCCGTATATAATGTTCCCACCGAAAGATAGCAGCCGAAGCGCCAGGAATGTTTTAAAATATTACATCCGAGATGTTAGATTGCCTTAGGTTAGGATATATATCGTTATAGACGTATATAATCATCCCACCGAGACGTAGGGACCGACATGCCAGGAATGTTTTAAAATATTACATCCCAGATGTTAGGTTGCGTTAGGTTAGGATATACAACGTTATAGACGTATATAATGTACCGACGGAGACATAGGGACCGACATGCCAGGAATGTTGTAAAATATTACATCCCAGATGTTAGGTTGCGTTAGGTTAGAATATACAACGTTATAGACGTATATAATGTCCCCATCGAGAAGCAGGCGACGACACGCCAGGAATGTTGTAATGCATTACATTCCAGATGTTAGGTTGCGTTACGTTAGGATATACAACGTTATACACGTATATAATGTCTCCATCGAGGAGCAGGCGACGACACGCCAGGAATGTTGTAAAATGTAACATCCGAGATGTTATGATGCCATAAGTTAGGATATGTAACGTTATAGACGTATATAACGTTCCCACCGAAAAGTAGCAGCCGAAGCGCCAGTAATGTTGTAAAATATTACATCCGAGATGTTAGGTTGCCTTAGGTTAGGATATATATCGTTATAGACGTATACATTGTTTCCACCGAGAAGTAGGGACCGACATGCCAGGAATGTTGTAAAATATTACATCCCAGATGTTAGGTTGCGTTAGGTTAGGATATACAACGTTATAGACGTATATAAAGTCCCCATCGAGAAGCAGGCGACGACACGCCAGGAATGTTGTAAAATATAACATCCGAGATTTTATGTTGCCATACGTTAGGATATGTAACGTTATAGCCGTATATAATGTTCCCACCGAAAGGTAGCAGCCGAAGCGCCAGGAATGTTTTAAAATATTACATCCGAGATGTTAGATTGCCTTAGGTTAGGATATATATCGTTATAGACTTATATAATCTTCCCACCGAGACGTAGGGACCGACATGCCAGGAATGTTTCAAAATATTACATCCCAGATGTTAGGTTCCGTTAGGTTAGGATGTACAACGTTATAGACGTATATAATGTACCGACGGAGACGTAGGGACCGACATACCACGAATGTTGTAAAATATTACATCCCAGATGTTAGGTTGCGTTAGGTTAGTATATACAACGTTATAGACGTATGTAATGTCCCCATCGAGAAGCAGGCGACGACACGCCAGAATGTTGTAAAATATTACATCCGAGATGTTAGGTTGCCTTAGGTTAGGATATACAACGTTATAGATGTATATAATGTCCCCATCGAGAAGTAGGCGACGACACGCCAGGAATGTTGTAAAATATTACATTCGACAAGTTCGGTTGCCGTAGGCTAGGATATATAACGTTATAAACGTATATAATGTTCCCAACGAGAAATAGGGACCGACGCGTCAGGAATGTTGTAAAATATTACATCCGAGATGTTAGGTTGCCTTAGAGTAGTATATATATCGTTATAGACGTATACAATGTTTTCACCAAGAAGTAGGGACCGACATGCCAGGAATGTTGTAAAATATTACATCCGAGATGTTAGGTTCCCTTCTGTTAGAATATATAACGTTATAGATGTATATAATGTCCCCATCCAGAAGTAGGCGACGACACGCCAGGAATGTAGTAATATGTTACATACCAGATGATAGGTTGCGTTAGGTTAGGATATGTAATGTTATAGCCGTATATAATGTTCCCACCGAAAAGTAGCAGCCGAAGCGCCAGGAATGTTTTAAAATATTACATCCGAGGTGATAGGTTGCCTTAGGCTAGGATATATATCGTTATAGACGTATATAATGTTCCCACCGAGACGTAGGGACCGACATGCCAGGAATGTTTTAAAATATTACATCCCAGATGTTAGGTTGCGTTAGGTTAGGATATACAACGTTATAGAAGTATATAATGTACCCACGAAGACGTAGGGACCGACATGCCAGGAATGTTGTGAAATATTACATCCCAGATGTTAGGTTGCGTTAGGGTAGGATATACAAAGTTACAGACGTATATAATGTACCCACGGAGACGTAGGGACCGACATGCCAGGAATGTTGTAGAATATTACATCCCAGATGTTAGGTTGCGTTAGGTTAGTATATACAACGTTGTAGACGTATATAAAGTCCCCATCGAGAAGCAGGCGACGACACGCCAGGAATGTTGTAAAATATTACATTCGACAAGTTAGGTTGCCGTAGGCTAGGATATATAACGTTATAGACGTATACAATGTTCCCACCGAGAAGTAGGGCCCGACATGCCAGGAATGGTGTAAAATATTACATCCGAGATGTAAGGTTCCCTTAGGTTAGGATATATATCGTTATAGACGTATATAACGTTCCCACCGAGACGTAGGGACCGACATGCCAGGATTGTTGTAAAATATTACGTCCCAGATGTTAGGTTGCGTTAGGTTAGGATATACAACGTTATAGACTTATATAAAGTCCCCATCGAGAAGCAGGCGACGACACGCCAGGAATGTTGTAAAATATAACATCCGAGATTTTATGTTGCCATACGTTAGGATATGTAACGTTATAGCCGTATATAATGTTCCCACCGAAAGGTAGCAGCCGAAGCGCCAGGAATGTTTTAAAATATTACATCCGAGATGTTAGATTGCCTTAGGTTAGGATATATATCGTTATAGACGTATATAATCATCCCACCGAGACGTAGGGACCGACATGCCAGGAATGTTGTAAAATATTACGTCCCAGATGTTAGGTTGCGTTAGGTTAGGATATACAACGTTATAGACTTATATAAAGTCCCCATCGAGAAGCAGGCGACGACACGCCAGGAATGTTGTAAAATATAACATCCGAGATTTTATGTTGCCATACGTTAGGATATGTAACGTTATAGCCGTATATAATGTTCCCACCGAAAGATAGCAGCCGAAGCGCCAGGAATGTTTTAAAATATTACATCCGAGATGTTAGATTGCCTTAGGTTAGGATATATATCGTTATAGACGTATATAATCATCCCACCGAGACGTAGGGACCGACATGCCAGGAATGTTTTAAAATATTACATCCCAGATGTTAGGTTGCGTTAGGTTAGGATATACAACGTTATAGACGTATATAATGTACCGACGGAGACATAGGGACCGACATGCCAGGAATGTTGTAAAATATTACATCCCAGATGTTAGGTTGCGTTAGGTTAGAATATACAACGTTATAGACGTATATAATGTCCCCATCGAGAAGCAGGCGACGACACGCCAGGAATGTTGTAATGCATTACATTCCAGATGTTAGGTTGCGTTACGTTAGGATATACAACGTTATACACGTATATAATGTCTCCATCGAGGAGCAGGCGACGACACGCCAGGAATGTTGTAAAATGTAACATCCGAGATGTTATGATGCCATAAGTTAGGATATGTAACGTTATAGACGTATATAACGTTCCCACCGAAAAGTAGCAGCCGAAGCGCCAGTAATGTTGTAAAATATTACATCCGAGATGTTAGGTTGCCTTAGGTTAGGATATATATCGTTATAGACGTATACATTGTTTCCACCGAGAAGTAGGGACCGACATGCCAGGAATGTTGTAAAATATTACATCCCAGATGTTAGGTTGCGTTAGGTTAGGATATACAACGTTATAGACGTATATAAAGTCCCCATCGAGAAGCAGGCGACGACACGCCAGGAATGTTGTAAAATATAACATCCGAGATTTTATGTTGCCATACGTTAGGATATGTAACGTTATAGCCGTATATAATGTTCCCACCGAAAGGTAGCAGCCGAAGCGCCAGGAATGTTTTAAAATATTACATCCGAGATGTTAGATTGCCTTAGGTTAGGATATATATCGTTATAGACTTATATAATCTTCCCACCGAGACGTAGGGACCGACATGCCAGGAATGTTTCAAAATATTACATCCCAGATGTTAGGTTCCGTTAGGTTAGGATGTACAACGTTATAGACGTATATAATGTACCGACGGAGACGTAGGGACCGACATACCACGAATGTTGTAAAATATTACATCCCAGATGTTAGGTTGCGTTAGGTTAGTATATACAACGTTATAGACGTATGTAATGTCCCCATCGAGAAGCAGGCGACGACACGCCAGAATGTTGTAAAATATTACATCCGAGATGTTAGGTTGCCTTAGGTTAGGATATACAACGTTGTAGACGTATATAAAGTCCCCATCGAGAAGCAGGCGACGACACGCCAGGAATGTTGTAAAATATAACATCCGAGATTTTATGTTGCCATACGTTAGGATATATAACGTTATAGATGTATATAATGTCCCCATCGAGAAGCAGGGGACGACACGCCAGAATGTTGTAAAATATTACATCCGAGATGTTAGGTTGCCTTAGGTATGGATATACAACGTTATAGATGTATATAATGTCCCCATCGAGAAGTAGGCGACGACACGCCAGGAATGTTGTAAAATATAACATCCGAGATTTTATGATGCCATACGTTAGGATATGTAACGTTATAGCCGTATATAATGTTCCCACCGAAAAGTAGCAGCCGAAGCGCCAGGAATGTTTTAAAATATTACATCCGAGATGTTAGGTTGCCTTAGAGTAGTATATATATCGTTATAGACGTATACAATGTTTTCACCAAGAAGTAGGGACCGACATGCCAGGAATGTTGTAAAATATTACATCCGAGATGTTAGGTTCCCTTCTGTTAGAATATATAACGTTATAGATGTATATAATGTCCCCATTCAGAAGTAGGCGACGACACGCCAGGAATGTAGTAATATGTTACATACCAGATGTTAGGTTGCGTTAGGTTAGAATATACAACGTTATAGACGTATATAATGTCCCCATCGAGAAGCAGGCGACGACACGACAGGAATGTTGTAAAATATTACATTCGACATGTTAGGTTGCCTTAGGCTAGGATATATATCGTTATAGACGTATACAATGTTCCCTCCGAGAAGTAGGGCCCGACATGGCAGGAATGTTGTAAAATATTACATCCGAGATGTAAGGTTCCCTTAGGTTAGGATATATATAGTTATAGACGTATATAACGTTCCCACCGATACGTAGGGACCGACATGCCAGGAATGTTGTAAAATATTACATCCCAGATGTTAGGTTGCGTTAGGTTAGGATATACAACGTTATAGACATATATAAAGTCCCCATCGAGAAGCAGGCGACGACACGCCAGGAATGTTGTAAAATATAACAACCGAGATTTTATGTTGCCATACGTTAGGATATGTAATGTTATAGCCGTATATAATGTTCCCACCGAAAAGTAGCAGCCGAAGCGCCAGGAATGTTTTAAAATATTACATCCGAGATGATAGGTTGCCTTAGGCTAGGATATATATCGTTATAGACGTATATAATGTTCCCACCGAGACGTAGGGACCGACATGCCAGGAATGTTTTAAAATATTACATCCCAGATGTTAGGTTGCGTTAGGTTAGGATATACAACGTTATAGATGTATATAATGTACCCACGGAGACGTAGGGACCGACATGCCAGGAATGTTGTGAAATATTACATCCCAGATGTTAGGTTGCGTTAGGGTAGGATATACAAAGATACAGACGTATATAATGTACCCACGGAGACGTAGGGACCGACATGCCAGGAATGTTGTAGAATATTACATCCCAGATGTAAGGTTCCCTTAGGTTAGGATATATATCGTTATAGACGTATATAACGTTCCCACCGAGACGTAGGGACCGACATGCCCGGATTGTTGTAAAATATTACGTCCCAGATGTTAGGTTGCGTTAGGTTAGGATATACAACGTTATAGACGTATATAAAGTCCCCATCGAGAAGCAGGCGACGACACGCCAGGAATGTTGTAAAATATAACATCCGAGATTTTATGTTGCCATACGTTAGGATATGTAACGTTATAGCCGTATATAATGTTCCCACCGAAAGGTAGCAGCCGAAGCGCCAGGAATGTTTTAAAATATTACATCCGAGATGTTAGATTGCCTTAGGTTAGGATATATATCGTTATAGACGTATATAATCTTCCCACCGAGACGTAGGGACCGACATGCCAGGAATGTTTTAAAATATTACATCCCAGATGTTAGGTTGCGTTAGGTTAGGATATACAACGTTATAGACGTATATAATGAACCGACGGAGACATAGGGACCGACATGCCAGGAATGTTGTAAAATATTACATCCCAGATGTTAGGTTGCGTTAGGTTAGAATATACAACGTTATAGACGTATATAATGTCCCCATCGAGAAGCAGACGACGACACGCCAGGAATGTTGTAATGTATTACATTCCAGATGTTAGGTTGCGTTACGTTAGGATATACAACGTTATACACGTATATAATGTCTCCATCGAGGAGCAGGCGACGACACGCCAGGAATGTTGTAAAATGTAACATCCGAGATGTTATGATGCCATAAGTTAGGATATGTAACGTTATAGACGTATATAACGTTCCCACCGAAAAGTAGCAGCCGAAGCGCCAGTAATGTTGTAAAATATTACATCCGAGATGTTAGGTTGCCTTAGGTTAGGATATATATCGTTATATACGTATATAATGTTCCCACCGAGACGTAGGGACCGACATGCCAGGAAAGTTTTAAAATATTACATCCGAGATGTTAGGTTCCCTTAGGTTAGGATATACAACGTTATAGACATATAGAATGTTCCCACCGAGAAGTAGGGACCGACATGCCAGGAATGTTGTAAAATATTACATCCGAGGTGTTAGGTTGCCTTAGGGTAAGATATATAACGTTATAGATTTATATAATGTCCCCATTCGTGAAGTAGGCGGCGACACGGCAGGAATGTTGTAAAATATTACATTCGACATTTTGGGTTGATTTAGGCTAGGATATATATCGTTATAGACGTATACATTGTTTCCACCGAGAAGTAGGGACCGACATGCCAGGAATGTTGTAAAATATTACATCCCAGATGTTAGGTTGCGTTAGGTTAGGATATACAACGTTATAGACGTATATAAAGTCCCCATCGAGAAGCAGGCGACGACACGCCAGGAATGTTGTAAAATATAACATCCGAGATTTTATGTTGCCATACGTTAGGATATGTAACGTTATAGCCGTATATAATTTTCCCACCGAAAGGTAGCAGCCGAAGCGCCAGGAATGTTTTAAAATATTACATCCGAGATGTTAGATTGCCTTAGGTTAGGATATATATCGTTATAGACTTATATAATCTTCCCACCGAGACGTAGGGACCGACATGCCAGGAATGTTTTAAAATATTACATCCCAGATGTTAGGTTCCGTTAGGTTAGGATATACAACGTTATAGACGTATATAATGTACCGACGGAGACGTAGGGACCGACATGCCAGGAATGTTGTAAAATATTACATCCCAGATGTTAGGTTGCGTTAGGTTAGAATATACAACGTTATAGACGTATATAATGTCCCCATCGAGAAGCAGGCGACGACACGCCAGGAATGTTGTAATGTATTACATTCCAGATGTTAGGTTGCGTTACGTTAGGATATACAACGTTATACACGTATATAATGTCTCCATCGAGGAGCAGGCGACGACACGCCAGGAATGTTGTAAAATGTAACATCCGAGATGTTATGATGCCGTAAGTTAGGATATGTAACGTTATAGACGTATATAACGTTCCCACCGAAAAGTAGCAGCCGAAGCGCCAGTAATGTTGTAAAATATTACATCCGAGATGTTAGGTTGCCTTAGGTTAGGATATATATCGTTATATACGTATATAATGTTCCCACCGAGACGTAGGGACCGACATGCCAGGAAAGTTTTAAAATATTACATCCGAGATGTTAGGTTCCCTTAGGTTAGGATATACAACGTTATAGACATATAGAATGTTCCCACCGAGAAGTAGGGACCGACATGCCAGGAATGTTGTAAAATATTACATCCGAGGTGTTAGGTTGCCTTAGGGTAAGATATATAACGTTATAGATTTATATAATGTCCCCATTCGTGAAGTAGGCGGCGACACGGCAGGAATGTTGTAAAATATTACATTCGACATTTTGGGTTGCCTTAGGCTAGGATATATATCGTTATAGACGTATACATTGTTTCCACCGAGAAGTAGGGACCGACATGCCAGGAATGTTGTAAAATATTACATCCCAGATGTTAGGTTGCGTTAGGTTAGGATATACAACGTTATAGACGTATATAAAGTCCCCATCGAGAAGCAGGCGACGACACGCCAGGAATGTTGTAAAATATAACATCCGAGATTTTATGTTGCCATACGTTAGGATATGTAATGTTATAGCCGTATATAATGTTCCCACCGGAAAGTAGCAGCCGAAGCGCCAGGAATGTTTTAAAATATTACATCCGAGATGATAGGTTGCCTTAGGCTAGGATATATATCGTTATAGACGTATATAATGTTCCCACCGAGACGTAGGGACCGACATGCCAGGAATGTTTTAAAATATTACATCCCAGATGTTAGGTTGCGTTAGGTTAGGATATACAACGTTATAGAAGTATATAATGTACCCACGGAGACGTAGGGACCGACATGCCAGGAATGTTGTGAAATATGACATCCCAGATGTTAGGTTGCGTTAGGGTAGGATATACAAAGATACAGACGTATATAATGTACCCACGGAGACGTAGAGACCGACATGCCAGGAATGTTGTAGAATATTACATCCCAGATGTTAGGTTGCGTTAGGTTAGTATATACAACGTTATAGACGTATATAATGTACCCATCGAGAAGCAGGCGACGACAAGCCAGAATGATGTAAAATGTTACTTCCCAGATGTTAGGTTGTGTTAGGTTAGAATATACAACGTTATAGATGTATATAATGTCCCCATCGAGAAGTAGGCGACGACACGCCAGGAATGTTGTAAAATATTACATTCGACAAGTTAGGTTGCCGTAGGCTAGGATATATAACGTTATAGACGTATACAATGTTCCCACCGAGAAGTAGGGCCCGACATGCCAGGAATGGTGTAAAATATTACATCCGAGATGTAAGGTTCCCTTAGGTTAGGATATATATCGTTATAGACGTATATAACGTTCCCACCGAGACGTAGGGACCGACATGCCAGGATTGTTGTAAAATATTACGTCCCAGATGTTAGGTTGCGTTAGGTTAGGATATACAACGTTATAGACGTATATAAAGTCCCCATCGAGAAGCAGGCGACGACACGCCAGGAATGTTGTAAAATATAACATCCGAGATTTTATGTTGCCATACGTTAGGATATGTAACGTTATAGCCGTATATAATGTTCCCACCGAAAGGTAGCAGGCGAAGCGCCAGGAATGTTATAAAATATTACATCCGAGATGTTAGATTGCCTTAGGTTAGGATAAACAACGTTATAGACATATAGAATGTTCCCACCGAGACGTAGGGACCGACATGCCAGGAATGTTGTAAAATATTACATCCCAGATGTTAGGTTGCGTTAGGTTAGGATATACAACGTTATAGACGTATATAAAGTCCCCATCGAGAAGCAGGCGACGACACGCCAGGAATGTTGTAAAATATAACATCCGAGATTTTATGTTGCCATACGTTAGGATATGTAATGTTATAGCCGTATATAATGTTCCCACCGAAAAGTAGCAGCCGAAGCGCCAGGAATGTTTTAAAATATTACATCCGAGGTGATAGGTTGCGTTAGGTTAGGATATACAACGTTATAGAAGTATATAATGTACCCACGGAGACGTAGGGACCGACATGCCAGGAATGTTGTGAAATATTACATCCCAGATGTTAGGTTGCGTTAGGGTAGGATATACAAAGTTACAGACGTATATAATGTACCCACGGAGACGTAGGGACCGACATGCCAGGAATGTTGTAGAATATTACATCCCAGATGTTAGGTTGCGTTAGGTTAGTATATACAACGTTATAGACGTATATAATGTCCCCATCGAGAAGCAGGCGACGACAAGCCAGAATGTAGTAAAATGTTACATCCCAGATGTTAGGTTGTGTTAGGTTAGAATATGCAACGTTATAGATGTATATAATGTCCCCATCGAGAAGTAGGCGACGACACGCCAGGAATGTTGTAAAATATTACATTCGACAAGTTAGGTTGCCGTAGGCTAGGATATATAACGTTATAGACGTATACAATGTTCCCACCGAGAAGTAGGGCCCGACATGCCAGGAATGGTGTAAAATATTACATCCGAGATGTAAGGTTCCCTTAGGTTAGGATATATATCGTTATAGACGTATATAACGTTCCCACCGAGACGTAGGGACCGACATGCCAGGATTGTTGTAAAATATTACGTCCCAGATGTTAGGTTGCGTTAGGTTAGGATATACAACGTTATAGACGTATATAAAGTCCCCATCGAGAAGCAGGCGACGACACGCCAGGAATGTTGTAAAATATAACATCCGAGATTTTATGTTGCCATACGTTAGGATATGTAACGTTATAGCCGTATATAATGTTCCCACCGAAAGGTAGCAGCCGAAGCGCCAGGAATGTTTTAAAATATTACATCCGAGATGTTAGATTGCCTTAGGTTAGGATATATATCGTTATAGACGTATATAATCTTCCCACCGAGACGTAGGGACCGACATGCCAGGAATGTTTTAAAATATTACATCCCAGATGTTAGGTTGCGTTAGGTTAGGATATACAACGTTATAGACGTATATAATGTACCGACGGAGACATAGGGACCGACATGCCAGGAATGTTGTAAAATATTACATCCCAGATGTTAGGTTGCGTTAGGTTAGAATATACAACGTTATAGACGTATATAATGTCCCCATCGAGAAGCAGGCGACGACACGCCAGGAATGTTGTAATGTATTACATTCCAGATGTTAGGTTGCGTTACGTTAGGATATACAACGTTATACACGTATATAATGTCTCCATCGAGGAGCAGGCGACGACACGCCAGGAATGTTGTAAAATGTAACATCCGAGATGTTATGATGCCATAAGTTAGGATATGTAACGTTATAGACGTATATAACGTTCCCACCGAAAAGTAGCAGCCGAAGCGCCAGTAATGTTGTAAAATATTACATCCGAGATGTTAGGTTGCCTTAGGTTAGGATATATATCGTTATATACGTATATAATGTTCCCACCGAGACGTAGGGACCGACATGCCAGGAAAGTTTTAAAATATTACATCCGAGATGTTAGGTTCCCTTAGGTTAGGATATACAACGTTATAGACATATAGAATGTTCCCACCGAGAAGTAGGGACCGACATGCCAGGAATGTTGTAAAATATTACATCCGAGGTGTTAGGTTGCCTTAGGGTAAGATATATAACGTTATAGATTTATATAATGGCCCCATTCGTGAAGTAGGCGGCGACACGGCAGGAATGTTGTAAAATATTACATTCGACATTTTGGGTTGCCTTAGGCTAGGATATATATCGTTATAGACGTATACATTGTTTCCACCGAGAAGTAGGGACCGACATGCCAGGAATGTTGTAAAATATTACATCCCAGATGTTAGGTTGCGTTAGGTTAGGATATACAACGTTATAGACGTATATAAAGTCCCCATCGAGAAGAAGGCGACGACACGCCAGGAATGTTGTAAAATATAACATCCGAGATTTTATGTTGCCATACGTTAGGATATGTAACGTTATAGCCGTATATAATGTTCCCACCGAAAGGTAGCAGCCGAAGCGCCAGGAATGTTTTAAAATATTACATCCGAGATGTTAAATTGCCTTAGGTTAGGATAAACAACGTTATAGACATATAGAATGTTCCCACCGAGACGTAGGGACCGACATGCCAGGAATGTTGTAAAATATTACATCCCAGATGTTAGGTTGCGTTAGGTTAGGATATACAACGTTATAGACGTATATAAAGTCCCCATCGAGAAGCAGGCGACGACACGCCAGGAATGTTGTAAAATATAACATCCGAGATTTTATGTTGCCATACGTTAGGATATGTAATGTTATAGCCGTATATAATGTTCCCACCGAAAAGTAGCAGCCGAAGCGCCAGGAATGTTTTAAAATATTACATCCGAGGTGATAGGTTGCCTTAGGCTAGGATATATATCGTTATAGACGTATATAATGTTCCCACCGAGACGTAGGGACCGACATGCCAGGAATGTTTTAAAATATTACATCCCAGATGTTAGGTTGCGTTAGGTTAGGATATACAACGTTATAGAAGTATATAATGTACCCACGGAGACGTAGGGACCGACATGCCAGGAATGTTGTGAAATATTACATCCCAGATGTTAGGTTGCGTTAGGGTAGGATATACAAAGTTACAGACGTATATAATGTACCCACGGAGACGTAGGGACCGACATGCCAGGAATGTTGTAGAATATTACATCCCAGATGTTAGGTTGCGTTAGGTTAGTATATACAACGTTATAGACGTATATAATGTCCCCATCGAGAAGCAGGCGACGACAAGCCAGAATGTAGTAAAATGTTACATCCCAGATGTTAGGTTGTGTTAGGTTAGAATATACAACGTTATAGATGTATATAATGTCCCCATCGAGAAGTAGGCGACGACACGCCAGGAATGTTGTAAAATATTACATTCGACAAGTTAGGTTGCCGTAGGCTAGGATATATAACGTTATAGACGTATACAATGTTCCCACCGAGAAGTAGGGCCCGACATGCCAGGAATGGTGTAAAATATTACATCCGAGATGTAAGGTTCCCTTAGGTTAGGATATATATCGTTATAGACGTATATAACGTTCCCACCGAGACGTAGGGACCGACATGCCAGGATTGTTGTAAAATATTACGTCCCAGATGTTAGGTTGCGTTAGGTTAGGATATACAACGTTATAGACGTATATAAAGTCCCCATCGAGAAGCAGGCGACGACACGCCAGGAATGTTGTAAAATATAACATCCGAGATTTTATGTTGCCATACGTTAGGATATGTAACGTTATAGCCGTATATAATGTTCCCACCGAAAGGTAGCAGCCGAAGCGCCAGGAATGTTTTAAAATATTACATCCGAGATGTTAGATTGCCTTAGGTTAGGATATATATCGTTATAGACGTATATAATCTTCCCACCGAGACGTAGGGACCGACATGCCAGGAATGTTTTAAAATATTACATCCCAGATGTTAGGTTGCGTTAGGTTAGGATATACAACGTTATAGACGTATATAATGTACCGACGGAGACATAGGGACCGACATGCCAGGAATGTTGTAAAATATTACATCCCAGATGTTAGGTTGCGTTAGGTTAGAATATACAACGTTATAGACGTATATAATGTCCCCATCGAGAAGCAGGCGACGACACGCCAGGAATGTTGTAATGTATTACATTCCAGATGTTAGGTTGCGTTACGTTAGGATATACAACGTTATACACGTATATAATGTCTCCATGGAGGAGCAGGCGACGACACGCCAGGAATGTTGTAAAATGTAACATCCGAGATGTTATGATGCCATAAGTTAGGATATGTAACGTTATAGACGTATATAACGTTCCCACCGAAAAGTAGCAGCCGAAGCGCCAGTAATGTTGTAAAATATTACATCCGAGATGTTAGGTTGCCTTAGGTTAGGATATATATCGTTATATACGTATATAATGTTCCCACCGAGACGTAGGGACCGACATGCCAGGAAAGTTTTAAAATATTACATCCGAGATGTTAGGTTCCCTTAGGTTAGGATATACAACGTTGTAGACATATAGAATGTTCCCACCGAGAAGTAGGGACCGACATGCCAGGAATGTTGTAAAATATTACATCCGAGGTGTTAGGTTGCCTTAGGGTAAGATATATAACGTTATAGATTTATATAATGTCCCCATTCGTGAAGTAGGCGACGACACGGCAGGAATGTTGTAAAATATTACATTCGACATTTTGGGTTGATTTAGGCTAGGATATATATCGTTATAGACGTATACATTGTTTCCACCGAGAAGTAGGGACCGACATGCCAGGAATGTTGTAAAATATTACATCCCAGATGTTAGGTTGCGTTAGGTTAGGATATACAACGTTATAGACGTATATAAAGTCCCCATCGAGAAGCAGGCGACGACACGCCAGGAATGTTGTAAAATATAACATCCGAGATTTTATGTTGCCATACGTTAGGATATGTAACGTTATAGCCGCATATAATGTTCCCACCGAAAGGTAGCAGCCGAAGCGCCAGGAATGTTTTAAAATATTACATCCGAGATGTTAGATTGCCTTAGGTTAGGATATATATCGTTATAGACTTATATAATCTTCCCACCGAGACGTAGGGACCGACATGCCAGGAATGTTTTAAAATATTACATCCCAGATGTTAGGTTCCGTTAGGTTAGGATATACAACGTTATAGACGTATATAATGTACCGACGGAGACGTAGGGACCGACATGCCAGGAATGTTGTAAAATATTACATCCCAGATGTTAGGTTGCGTTAGGTTAGAATATACAACGTTATAGACGTATATAATGTCCCCATCGAGAAGCAGGCGACGACACGCCAGGAATGTTGTAATGTATTACATTCCAGATGTTAGGTTGCGTTACGTTAGGATATACAACGTTATACACGTATATAATGTCTCCATCGAGGAGCAGGCGACGACACGCCAGGAATGTTGTAAAATGTAACATCCGAGATGTTATGATGCCGTAAGTTAGGATATGTAACGTTATAGACGTATATAACGTTCCCACCGAAAAGTAGCAGCCGAAGCGCCAGTAATGTTGTAAAATATTACATCCGAGATGTTAGGTTGCCTTAGGTTAGGATATATATCGTTATATACGTATATAATGTTCCCACCGAGACGTAGGGACCGACATGCCAGGAAAGTTTTAAAATATTACATCCGAGATGTTAGGTTCCCTTAGGTTAGGATATACAACGTTATAGACATATAGAATGTTCCCACCGAGAAGTAGGGACCGACATGCCAGGAATGTTGTAAAATATTACATCCGAGGTGTTAGGTTGCCTTAGGGTAAGATATATAACGTTATAGATTTATATAATGTCCCCATTCGTGAAGTAGGCGGCGACACGGCAGGAATGTTGTAAAATATTACATTCGACATTTTGGGTTGCCTTAGGCTAGGATATATATCGTTATAGACGTATACATTGTTTCCACCGAGAAGTAGGGACCGACATGCCAGGAATGTTGTAAAATATTACATCCCAGATGTTAGGTTGCGTTAGGTTAGGATATACAACGTTATAGACGTACATAAAGTCCCCATCGAGAAGCAGGCGACGACACGCCAGGAATGTTGTAAAATATAACATCCGAGATTTTATGTTGCCATACGTTAGGATATGTAACGTTATAGCCGTATATAATGTTCCCACCGAAAGGTAGTAGCCGAAGCGCCAGGAATGTTTTAAAATATTACATCCGAGATGTTAAATTGCCTTAGGTTAGGATATACAACGTTATAGACATATAGAATGTTCCCACCGAGACGTAGGGACCGACATGCCAGGAGTGTTGTAAAATATTACATCCCAGATGTTAGGTTGCGTTAGGTTAGGATATACAACGTTATAGACGTATATAAAGTCCCCATCGAGAAGCAGGCGACGACACGCCAGGAATGTTGTAAAATATAGCATCCGAGATTTTATGTTGCCATACGTTAGGATATGTAATGTTATAGCCGTATATAATGTTCCCACCGGAAAGTAGCAGCCGAAGCGCCAGGAATGTTTTAAAATATTACATCCGAGATGATAGGTTGCCTTAGGCTAGGATATATATCGTTATAGACGTATATAATGTTCCCACCGAGACGTAGGGACCGACATGCCAGGAATGTTTTAAAATATTACATCCCAGATGTTAGGTTGCGTTAGGTTAGGATATACAACGTTATAGAAGTATATAATGTACCCACGGAGACGTAGGGACCGACATGCCAGGAATGTTGTGAAATATTACATCCCAGATGTTAGGTTGCGTTAGGGTAGGATATACAAAGTTAAAGACGTATATAATGTACCCATGGAGACGTAGGGACCGACATGCCAGGAATGTTGTAAAATATTACATCCCAGATGTTAGGTTGCGTTAGGTTAGAATATACAACGTTATAGACGTATATAATGTCCCCATCGAGAAGCAGGCGACGACACGCCAGGAATGTTGTAATGTATTACATTCCAGATGTTAGGTTGCGTTACGTTAGGATATACAACGTTATACACGTATATAATGTCTCCATCGAGGAGCAGGCGACGACACGCCAGGAATGTTGTAAAATATAACATCCGAGATTTTATGTTGCCATACGTTAGGATATGTAACGTTATAGCCGTATATAATGTTCCCACCGAAAGGTAGCAGCCGAAGCGCCAGGAATGTTTTAAAATATTACATCCGAGATGTTAGATTGCCTTAGGTTAGGATATATATCGTTATAGACGTATATAATCTTCCCACCGAGACGTAGGGACCGACATGCCAGGAATGTTTTAAAATATTACATCCCAGATGTTAGGTTGCGTTAGGTTAGGATATACAACGTTATAGACGTATATAATGTACCGACGGAGACATAGGGACCGACATGCCAGGAATGTTGTAAAATATTACATCCCAGATGTTAGGTTGCGTTAGGTTAGAATATACAACGTTATAGACGTATATAATGTCCCCATCGAGAAGCAGGCGACGACACGCCAGGAATGTTGTAATGTATTACATTCCAGATGTTAGGTTGCGTTACGTTAGGATATACAACGTTATACACGTATATAATGTCTCCATCGAGGAGCAGGCGACGACACGCCAGGAATGTTGTAAAATGTAACATCCGAGATGTTATGATGCCATAAGTTAGGATATGTAACGTTATAGCCGTATATAATGTTCCCACCGAAAGGTAGCAGCCGAAGCGCCAGGAATGTTTTAAAATATTACATCCGAGATGTTAAATTGCCTTAGGTTAGGATATACAACGTTATAGACATATAGAATGTTCCCACCGAGACGTAGGGACCGACATGCCAGGAAAGTTTTAAAATATTACATCCGAGATGTTAGGTTCCCTTAGGTTAGGATATACAACGTTGTAGACATATAGAATGTTCCCACCGAGAAGTAGGGACCGACATGCCAGGAATGTTGTAAAATATTACATGCGAGGTGTTAGGTTGCCTTAGGGTAAGATATATAACGTTATAGATTTATATAATGTCCCCATTCGTGAAGTAGGCGACGACACGGCAGGAATGTTGTAAAATATTACATTCGACATTTTGGGTTGATTTAGGCTAGGATATATATCGTTATAGACGTATACATTGTTTCCACCGAGAAGTAGGGACCGACATGCCAGGAATGTTGTAAAATATTACATCCCAGATGTTAGGTTGCGTTAGGTTAGGATATACAACGTTATAGACGTATATAAAGTCCCCATCGAGAAGCAGGCGACGACACGCCAGGAATGTTGTAAAATATAACATCCGAGATTTTATGTTGCCATACGTTAGGATATGTAACGTTATAGCCGCATATAATGTTCCCACCGAAAGGTAGCAGCCGAAGCGCCAGGAATGTTTTAAAATATTACATCCGAGATGTTAGATTGCCTTAGGTTAGGATATATATCGTTATAGACTTATATAATCTTCCCACCGAGACGTAGGGACCGACATGCCAGGAATGTTTTAAAATATTACATCCCAGATGTTAGGTTCCGTTAGGTTAGGATATACAACGTTATAGACGTATATAATGTACCGACGGAGACGTAGGGACCGACATGCCAGGAATGTTGTAAAATATTACATCCCAGATGTTAGGTTGCGTTAGGTTAGAATATACAACGTTATAGACGTATATAATGTCCCCATCGAGAAGCAGGCGACGACACGCCAGGAATGTTGTAATGTATTACATTCCAGATGTTAGGTTGCGTTACGTTAGGATATACAACGTTATACACGTATATAATGTCTCCATCGAGGAGCAGGCGACGACACGCCAGGAATGTTGTAAAATGTAACATCCGAGATGTTATGATGCCGTAAGTTAGGATATGTAACGTTATAGACGTATATAACGTTCCCACCGAAAAGTAGCAGCCGAAGCGCCAGTAATGTTGTAAAATATTACATCCGAGATGTTAGGTTGCCTTAGGTTAGGATATATATCGTTATATACGTATATAATGTTCCTACCGAGACGTAGGGACCGACATGCCAGGAAAGTTTTAAAATATTACATCCGAGATGTTAGGTTCCCTTAGGTTAGGATATACAACGTTGTAGACATATAGAATGTTCCCACCGAGACGTAGGGACCGACATGCCAGGAGTGTTGTAAAATATTACATCCCAGATGTTAGGTTGCGTTAGGTTAGGATATACAACGTTATAGACGTATATAAAGTCCCCATCGAGAAGCAGGCGACGACACGCCAGGAATGTTGTAAAATATAGCATCCGAGATTTTATGTTGCCATACGTTAGGATATGTAATGTTATAGCCGTATATAATGTTCCCACCGGAAAGTAGCAGCCGAAGCGCCAGGAATGTTTTAAAATATTACATCCGAGATGATAGGTTGCCTTAGGCTAGGATATATATCGTTATAGACGTATATAATGTTCCCACCGAGACGTAGGGACCGACATGCCAGGAATGTTTTAAAATATTACATCCCAGATGTTAGGTTGCGTTAGGTTAGGATATACAACGTTATAGAAGTATATAATGTACCCACGGAGACGTAGGGACCGACATGCCAGGAATGTTGTAAAATATTACATCCCAGATGTTAGGTTGCGTTAGGTTAGAATATACAACGTTATAGACGTATATAATGTCCCCATCGAGAAGCAGGCGACGACA
The DNA here is from genome assembly GCA_963969225.1 of Xylocopa violacea. Taxonomy (NCBI): domain Eukaryota; kingdom Metazoa; phylum Arthropoda; class Insecta; order Hymenoptera; family Apidae; genus Xylocopa; species Xylocopa violacea. Next base: position 50,383,275 of record CAXAJV010000001.1, read on the forward strand.
CGCCAGGAATGTTGTAATGTATTACATTCCAGATGTTAGGTTGCGTTACGTTAGGATATACAACGTTATACACGTATATAATGTCTCCATCGAGGAGCAGGCGACGACACGCCAGGAATGTTGTAAAATGTAACATCCGAGATGTTATGATGCCATAAGTTAGGATATGTAACGTTATAGACGTATATAACGTTCCCACCGAAAAGTAGCAGCCGAGGCGCCAGTAATGTTGTAAAATATTACATCCGAGATGTTAGGTTGCCTTAGGTTAGGATATATATCGTTATATACGTATATAATGTTCCCACCGAGACGTAGGGACCGACATGCCAGGAATGTTTTAAAATATTACATCCGAGATGTTAGGTTCCCTTAGGTTAGGATATACAACGTTATAGACATATAGAATGTTCCCACCGAGAAGTAGGGACCGACATGCCAGGAATGTTGTAAAATATTACATCCGAGGTGTAAGGTTGCCTTAGGGTAAGATATATAACGTTATAGATTTATATAATGTCCCCATTCGTGAAGTAGGCGGCGACACGGCAGGAATGTTGTAAAATATTACATTCGACATTTTGGGTTGCCTTAGGCTAGGATATATATCGTTATAGACGTATATATTGTTTCCACCGAGAAGTAGGGACCGACATGCCAGGAATGTTGTAAAATATTACATCCCAGATGTTAGGTTGCGTTAGGTTAGGATATACAACGTTATAGACGTATATAAAGTCCCCATCGAGAAGCAGGCGACGACACGCCAGGAATGTTGTAAAATATAACATCCGAGATTTTATGTTGCCATACGTTAGGATATGTAACGTTATAGCCGTATATAATGTTCCCACCGAAAGGTAGCAGCCGAAGCGCCAGGAATGTTTTAAAATATTACATCCGGGATGTTAGATTGCCTTAGGTTAGGATATACAACGTTATAGACATATAGAATGTTCCCACCGAGACGTAGGGACCGACATGCCAGGAATGTTGTAAAATATTACATCCCAGATGTTAGGTTGCGTTAGGTTAGGATATACAACGTTATAGACGTATATAAAGTCCCCATCGAGAAGCAGGCGACGACACGCCAGGAATGTTGTAAAATATAACATCCGAGATTTTATGTTGCCATACGTTAGGATATGTAATGTTATAGCCGTATATAATGTTCCCACCGAAAAGTAGCAGCCGAAGCGCCAGGAATGTTTTAAAATATTACATCCGAGATGATAGGTTGCCTTAGGCTAGGATATATATCGTTATAGACGTATATAATGTTCCCACCGAGACGTAGGGACCGACATGCCAGGAATGTTTTAAAATATTACATCCCAGATGTTAGGTTGCGTTAGGTTAGGATATACAACGTTATAGAAGTATATAATGTACCCACGGAGACGTAGGGACCGACATGCCAGGAATGTTGTGAAATATTACATCCCAGATGTTAGGTTGCGTTAGGGTAGGATATACAAAGTTAAAGACGTATATAATGTACCCACGGAGACGTAGGGACCGACATGCCAGGAATGTTGTAGAATATTACATCCCAGATGTTAGGTTGCGTTAGGTTAGTATATACAACGTTATAGACGTATATAATGTCCCCATCGAGAAGCAGGCGACGACAAGCCCGAATGTAGTAAAATGTTACATCCCAGATGTTAGGTTGTGTTAGGTTAGAATATACAACGTTATAGATGTATATAATGTCCCCATCGAGAAGTAGGCGACGACACGCCAGGAATGTTGTAAAATATTACATTCGACAAGTTAGGTTGCCGTAGGCTAGGATATATAACGTTATAGACGTATACAATGTTCCCACCGAGAAGTGGGGCCCGACATGCCAGGAATGGTGTAAAATATTACATCCGAGATGTAAGGTTCCCTTAGGTTAGGATATATATCGTTATAGACGTATATAACGTTCCCACCGAGACGTAGGGACCGACATGCCAGGATTGTTGTAAAATATTACGTCCCAGATGTTAGGTTGCGTTAGGTTAGGATATACAACGTTATAGACGTATATAAAGTCCCCATCGAGAAGCAGGCGACGACACGCCAGGAATGTTGTAAAATATAACATCCGAGATTTTATGTTGCCATACGTTGGGATATGTAACGTTATAGCCGTATATAATGTTCCCACCGAAAGGTAGCAGCCGAAGCGCCAGGAATGTTTTAAAATATTACATCCGAGATGTTAGATTGCCTTAGGTTAGGATATATATCGTTATAGACGTATATAATCTTCCCACCGAGACGTAGGGACCGACATGCCAGGAATGTTTAAAAATATTACATCCCAGATGTTAGGTTGCGTTAGGTTAGGATATACAACGTTATAGACGTATATAATGTACCGACGGAGACATAGGGACCGACATGCCAGGAATGTTGTAAAATATTACATCCCAGATGTTAGGTTGCGTTACGTTAGAATATACAACGTTATAGACGTATATAATGTCCCCATCGAGAAGCAGGCGACGACACGCCAGGAATGTTGTAATGTATTACATTCCAGATGTTAGGTTGCGTTACGTTAGGATATACAACGTTATACACGTATATAATGTCTCCATCGAGGAGCAGGCGACGACACGCCAGGAATGTTGTAAAATGTAACATCCGAGATGTTATGATGCCATAAGTTAGGATATGTAACGTTATAGACGTATATAACGTTCCCACCGAAAAGTAGCAGCCGAAGCGCCAGTAATGTTGTAAAATATTACATCCGAGATGTTAGGTTGCCTTAGGTTAGGATATATATCGTTATATACGTATATAATGTTCCCACCGAGACGTAGGGACCGACATGACAGGAAAGTTTTAAAATATTACATCCGAGATGTTAGGTTCCCTTAGGTTAGGATATACAACGTTATAGACATATAGAATGTTCCCACCGAGAAGTAGGGACCGACATGCCAGGAATGTTGTAAAATATTACATCCGAGGTGTAAGGTTGCCTTAGGGTAAGATATATAACGTTATAGATTTATATAATGTCCCCATTCGTGAAGTAGGCGGCGACACGGCAGGAATGTTGTAAAATATTACATTCGACATTTTGGGTTGCCTTAGGCTAGGATATATATCGTTATAGACGTATACATTGTTTCCACCGAGAAGTAGGGACCGACATGACAGGAATGTTGTAAAATATTACATCCCAGATGTTAGGTTGCGTTAGGTTAGGATATACAACGTTATAGACGTATATAAAGTCCCCATCGAGAAGCAGGCGACGACACGCCAGGAATGTTGTAAAATATAACATCCGAGATTTTATGTTGCCATACGTTAGGATATGTAACGTTATAGCCGCATATAATGTTCCCACCGAAAGGTAGCAGCCGAAGCGCCAGGAATGTTTTAAAATATTACATCCGAGATGTTAGATTGCCTTAGGTTAGGATATATATCGTTATAGACTTATATAATCTTCCCACCGAGACGTAGGGACCGACATGCCAGGAATGTTTTAAAATATTACATCTCAGATGTTAGGTTCCGTTAGGTTAGGATATACAACGTTATAGACGTATATAATGTACCGACGGAGACGTAGGGACCGACATGCCAGGAATGTTGTAAAATATTACATCCCAGATGTTAGGTTGCGTTAGGTTAGAATATACAACGTTATAGACGTATATAATGTCCCCATCGAGAAGCAGGCGACGACACGCCAGGAATGTTGTAATGTATTACATTCCAGATGTTAGGTTGCGTTACGTTAGGATATACAACGTTATACACGTATATAATGTCTCCATCGAGGAGCAGGCGACGACACGCCAGGAATGTTGTAAAAGGTAACATCCGAGATGTTATGATGCCGTAAGTTAGGATATGTAACGTTATAGACGTATATAACGTTCCCACCGAAAAGTAGCAGCCGAAGCGCCAGTAATGTTGTAAAATATTACATCCGAGATGTTAGGTTGCCTTAGGTTAGGATATATATCGTTATATACGTATATAATGTTCCCACCGAGACGTAGGGACCGACATGCCAGGAAAGTTTTAAAATATTACATCCGAGATGTTAGGTTCCCTTAGGTTAGGATATACAACGTTATAGACATATAGAATGTTCCCACCGAGAAGTAGGGACCGACATGCCAGGAATGTTGTAAAATATTACATCCCAGATGTTAGGTTGCGTTAGGTTAGGATATACAACGTTATAGACGTATATAAAGTCCCCATTCGTGAAGTAGGCGGCGACACGGCAGGAATGTTGTAAAATATTACATTCGACATTTTGGGTTGCCTTAGGCTAGGATATATATCGTTATAGACGTATATATTGTTTCCACCGAGAAGTAGGGACCGACATGCCAGGAATGTTGTAAAATATTACATCCCAGATGTTAGGTTGCGTTAGGTTAGGATATACAACGTTATAGACGTATATAAAGTCCCCATCGAGAAGCAGGCGACGACACGCCAGGAATGTTGTAAAATATAACATCCGAGATTTTATGTTGCCATACGTTAGGATATGTAACGTTATAGCCGTATATAATGTTCCCACCGAAAGGTAGCAGCCGAAGCGCCAGGAATGTTTTAAAATATTACATCCGGGATGTTAGATTGCCTTAGGTTAGGATATACAACGTTATAGACATATAGAATGTTCCCACCGAGACGTAGGGACCGACATGCCAGGAATGTTGTAAAATATTACATCCCAGATGTTAGGTTGCGTTAGGTTAGGATATACAACGTTATAGACGTATATAAAGTCCCCATCGAGAAGCAGGCGACGACACGCCAGGAATGTTGTAAAATATAACATCCGAGATTTTATGTTGCCATACGTTAGGATATGTAATGTTATAGCCGTATATAATGTTCCCACCGAAAAGTAGCAGCCGAAGCGCCAGGAATGTTTTAAAATATTACATCCGAGATGATAGGTTGCCTTAGGCTAGGATATATATCGTTATAGACGTATATAATGTTCCCACCGAGACGTAGGGACCGACATGCCAGGAATGTTTTAAAATATTACATCCCAGATGTTAGGTTGCGTTAGGTTAGGATATACAACGTTATAGAAGTATATAATGTACCCACGGAGACGTAGGGACCGACATGCCAGGAATGTTGTGAAATATTACATCCCAGATGTTAGGTTGCGTTAGGGTAGGATATACAAAGTTAAAGACGTATATAATGTACCCACGGAGACGTAGGGACCGACATGCCAGGAATGTTGTGAAATATTACATCCCAGATGTTAGGTTGCGTTAGGGTAGGATATACAAAGTTAAAGACGTATATAATGTACCCACGGAGACGTAGGGACCGACATGCCAGGAATGTTGTAGAATATTACATCCCAGATGTTAGGTTGCGTTAGGTTAGTATATACAACGTTATAGACGTATATAATGTCCCCATCGAGAAGCAGGCGACGACAAGCCCGAATGTAGTAAAATGTTACATCCCAGATGTTAGGTTGTGTTAGGTTAGAATATACAACGTTATAGATGTATATAATGTCCCCATCGAGAAGTAGGCGACGACACGCCAGGAATGTTGTAAAATATTACATTCGACAAGTTAGGTTGCCGTAGGCTAGGATATATAACGTTATAGACGTATACAATGTTCCCACCGAGAAGTGGGGCCCGACATGCCAGGAATGGTGTAAAATATTACATCCGAGATGTAAGGTTCCCTTAGGTTAGGATATATATCGTTATAGACGTATATAACGTTCCCACCGAGACGTAGGGACCGACATGCCAGGATTGTTGTAAAATATTACGTCCCAGATGTTAGGTTGCGTTAGGTTAGGATATACAACGTTATAGACGTATATAAAGTCCCCATCGAGAAGCAGGCGACGACACGCCAGGAATGTTGTAAAATATAACATCCGAGATTTTATGTTGCCATACGTTGGGATATGTAACGTTATAGCCGTATATAATGTTCCCACCGAAAGGTAGCAGCCGAAGCGCCAGGAATGTTTTAAAATATTACATCCGAGATGTTAGATTGCCTTAGGTTAGGATATATATCGTTATAGACGTATATAATCTTCCCACCGAGACGTAGGGACCGACATGCCAGGAATGTTTAAAAATATTACATCCCAGATGTTAGGTTGCGTTAGGTTAGGATATACAACGTTATAGACGTATATAATGTACCGACGGAGACATAGGGACCGACATGCCAGGAATGTTGTAAAATATTACATCCCAGATGTTAGGTTGCGTTAGGTTAGAATATACAACGTTATAGACGTATATAATGTCCCCATCGAGAAGCAGGCGACGACACGCCAGGAATGTTGTAATGTATTACATTCCAGATGTTAGGTTGCGTTACGTTAGGATATACAACGTTATACACGTATATAATGTCTCCATCGAGGAGCAGGCGACGACACGCCAGGAATGTTGTAAAATGTAACATCCGAGATGTTATGATGCCATAAGTTAGGATATGTAACGTTATAGACGTATATAACGTTCCCACCGAAAAGTAGCAGCCGAAGCGCCAGTAATGTTGTAAAATATTACATCCGAGATGTTAGGTTGCCTTAGGTTAGGATATATATCGTTATATACGTATATAATGTTCCCACCGAGACGTAGGGACCGACATGACAGGAAAGTTTTAAAATATTACATCCGAGATGTTAGGTTCCCTTAGGTTAGGATATACAACGTTATAGACATATAGAATGTTCCCACCGAGAAGTAGGGACCGACATGCCAGGAATGTTGTAAAATATTACATCCGAGGTGTAAGGTTGCCTTAGGGTAAGATATATAACGTTATAGATTTATATAATGTCCCCATTCGTGAAGTAGGCGGCGACACGGCAGGAATGTTGTAAAATATTACATTCGACATTTTGGGTTGCCTTAGGCTAGGATATATATCGTTATAGACGTATACATTGTTTCCACCGAGAAGTAGGGACCGACATGACAGGAATGTTGTAAAATATTACATCCCAGATGTTAGGTTGCGTTAGGTTAGGATATACAACGTTATAGACGTATATAAAGTCCCCATCGAGAAGCAGGCGACGACACGCCAGGAATGTTGTAAAATATAACATCCGAGATTTTATGTTGCCATACGTTAGGATATGTAACGTTATAGCCGCATATAATGTTCCCACCGAAAGGTAGCAGCCGAAGCGCCAGGAATGTTTTAAAATATTACATCCGAGATGTTAGATTGCCTTAGGTTAGGATATATATCGTTATAGACTTATATAATCTTCCCACCGAGACGTAGGGACCGACATGCCAGGAATGTTTTAAAATATTACATCTCAGATGTTAGGTTCCGTTAGGTTAGGATATACAACGTTATAGACGTATATAATGTACCGACGGAGACGTAGGGACCGACATGCCAGGAATGTTGTAAAATATTACATCCCAGATGTTAGGTTGCGTTAGGTTAGAATATACAACGTTATAGACGTATATAATGTCCCCATCGAGAAGCAGGCGACGACACGCCAGGAATGTTGTAATGTATTACATTCCAGATGTTAGGTTGCGTTACGTTAGGATATACAACGTTATACACGTATATAATGTCTCCATCGAGGAGCAGGCGACGACACGCCAGGAATGTTGTAAAAGGTAACATCCGAGATGTTATGATGCCGTAAGTTAGGATATGTAACGTTATAGACGTATATAACGTTCCCACCGAAAAGTAGCAGCCGAAGCGCCAGTAATGTTGTAAAATATTACATCCGAGATGTTAGGTTGCCTTAGGTTAGGATATATATCGTTATATACGTATATAATGTTCCCACCGAGACGTAGGGACCGACATGCCAGGAAAGTTTTAAAATATTACATCCGAGATGTTAGGTTCCCTTAGGTTAGGATATACAACGTTATAGACATATAGAATGTTCCCACCGAGAAGTAGGGACCGACATGCCAGGAATGTTGTAAAATATTACATCCCAGATGTTAGGTTGCGTTAGGTTAGGATATACAACGTTATAGACGTATATAAAGTCCCCATTCGTGAAGTAGGCGGCGACACGGCAGGAATGTTGTAAAATATTACATTCGACATTTTGGGTTGCCTTAGGCTAGGATATATATCGTTATAGACGTATATATTGTTTCCACCGAGAAGTAGGGACCGACATGCCAGGAATGTTGTAAAATATTACATCCCAGATGTTAGGTTGCGTTAGGTTAGGATATACAACGTTATAGACGTATATAAAGTCCCCATCGAGAAGCAGGCGACGACACGCCAGGAATGTTGTAAAATATAACATCCGAGATTTTATGTTGCCATACGTTAGGATATGTAACGTTATAGCCGTATATAATGTTCCCACCGAAAGGTAGCAGCCGAAGCGCCAGGAATGTTTTAAAATATTACATCCGGGATGTTAGATTGCCTTAGGTTAGGATATACAACGTTATAGACATATAGAATGTTCCCACCGAGACGTAGGGACCGACATGCCAGGAATGTTGTAAAATATTACATCCCAGATGTTAGGTTGCGTTAGGTTAGGATATACAACGTTATAGACGTATATAAAGTCCCCATCGAGAAGCAGGCGACGACACGCCAGGAATGTTGTAAAATATAACATCCGAGATTTTATGTTGCCATACGTTAGGATATGTAATGTTATAGCCGTATATAATGTTCCCACCGAAAAGTAGCAGCCGAAGCGCCAGGAATGTTTTAAAATATTACATCCGAGATGATAGGTTGCCTTAGGCTAGGATATATATCGTTATAGACGTATATAATGTTCCCACCGAGACGTAGGGACCGACATGCCAGGAATGTTTTAAAATATTACATCCCAGATGTTAGGTTGCGTTAGGTTAGGATATACAACGTTATAGAAGTATATAATGTACCCACGGAGACGTAGGGACCGACATGCCAGGAATGTTGTGAAATATTACATCCCAGATGTTAGGTTGCGTTAGGGTAGGATATACAAAGTTAAAGACGTATATAATGTACCCACGGAGACGTAGGGACCGACATGCCAGGAATGTTGTAGAATATTACATCCCAGATGTTAGGTTGCGTTAGGTTAGTATATACAACGTTATAGACGTATATAATGTCCCCATCGAGAAGCAGGCGACGACAAGCCCGAATGTAGTAAAATGTTACATCCCAGATGTTAGGTTGTGTTAGGTTAGAATATACAACGTTATAGATGTATATAATGTCCCCATCGAGAAGTAGGCGACGACACGCCAGGAATGTTGTAAAATATTACATTCGACAAGTTAGGTTGCCGTAGGCTAGGATATATAACGTTATAGACGTATACAATGTTCCCACCGAGAAGTGGGGCCCGACATGCCAGGAATGGTGTAAAATATTACATCCGAGATGTAAGGTTCCCTTAGGTTAGGATATATATCGTTATAGACGTATATAACGTTCCCACCGAGACGTAGGGACCGACATGCCAGGATTGTTGTAAAATATTACGTCCCAGATGTTAGGTTGCGTTAGGTTAGGATATACAACGTTATAGACGTATATAAAGTCCCCATCGAGAAGCAGGCGACGACACGCCAGGAATGTTGTAAAATATAACATCCGAGATGTTATGATGCCATAAGTTAGGATATGTAACGTTATAGACGTATATAACGTTCCCACCGAAAAGTAGCAGCCGAAGCGCCAGTAATGTTGTAAAATATTACATCCGAGATGTTAGGTTGCCTTAGGTTAGGATATATATCGTTATATACGTATATAATGTTCCCACCGAGACGTAGGGACCGACATGACAGGAAAGTTTTAAAATATTACATCCGAGATGTTAGGTTCCCTTAGGTTAGGATATACAACGTTATAGACATATAGAATGTTCCCACCGAGAAGTAGGGACCGACATGCCAGGAATGTTGTAAAATATTACATCCGAGGTGTAAGGTTGCCTTAGGGTAAGATATATAACGTTATAGATTTATATAATGTCCCCATTCGTGAAGTAGGCGGCGACACGGCAGGAATGTTGTAAAATATTACATTCGACATTTTGGGTTGCCTTAGGCTAGGATATATATCGTTATAGACGTATACATTGTTTCCACCGAGAAGTAGGGACCGACATGACAGGAATGTTGTAAAATATTACATCCCAGATGTTAGGTTGCGTTAGGTTAGGATATACAACGTTATAGACGTATATAAAGTCCCCATCGAGAAGCAGACGACGACACGCCAGGAATGTTGTAAAATATAACATCCGAGATTTTATGTTGCCATACGTTAGGATATGTAACGTTATAGCCGCATATAATGTTCCCACCGAAAGGTAGCAGCCGAAGCGCCAGGAATGTTTTAAAATATTACATCCGAGATGTTAGATTGCCTTAGGTTAGGATATATATCGTTATAGACTTATATAATCTTCCCACCGAGACGTAGGGACCGACATGCCAGGAATGTTTTAAAATATTACATCTCAGATGTTAGGTTCCGTTAGGTTAGGATATACAACGTTATAGACGTATATAATGTACCGACGGAGACGTAGGGACCGACATGCCAGGAATGTTGTAAAATATTACATCCCAGATGTTAGGTTGCGTTAGGTTAGAATATACAACGTTATAGACGTATATAATGTCCCCATCGAGAAGCAGGCGACGACACGCCAGGAATGTTGTAATGTATTACATTCCAGATGTTAGGTTGCGTTACGTTAGGATATACAACGTTATACACGTATATAATGTCTCCATCGAGGAGCAGGCGACGACACGCCAGGAATGTTGTAAAAGGTAACATCCGAGATGTTATGATGCCGTAAGTTAGGATATGTAACGTTATAGACGTATATAACGTTCCCACCGAAAAGTAGCAGCCGAAGCGCCAGTAATGTTGTAAAATATTACATCCGAGATGTTAGGTTGCCTTAGGTTAGGATATATATCGTTATATACGTATATAATGTTCCCACCGAGACGTAGGGACCGACATGCCAGGAAAGTTTTAAAATATTACATCCGAGATGTTAGGTTCCCTTAGGTTAGGATATACAACGTTATAGACATATAGAATGTTCCCACCGAGAAGTAGGGACCGACATGCCAGGAATGTTGTAAAATATTACATCCCAGATGTTAGGTTGCGTTAGGTTAGGATATACAACGTTATAGACGTATATAAAGTCCCCATTCGTGAAGTAGGCGGCGACACGGCAGGAATGTTGTAAAATATTACATTCGACATTTTGGGTTGCCTTAGGCTAGGATATATATCGTTATAGACGTATACATTGTTTCCACCGAGAAGTAGGGACCGACATGCCAGGAATGTTGTAAAATATTACATCCCAGATGTTAGGTTGCGTTAGGTTAGGATATACAACGTTATAGACGTATATAATGTCCCCATCGAGAAGCAGGCGACGACACGCCAGGAATGTTGTAATGTATTACAGTCCAGATGTTAGGTTGCGTTACGTTAGGATATACAACGTTATACACGTATATAATGTCTCCATCGAGGAGCAGGCGACGACACGCCAGGAATGTTGTAAAATGTAACATCCGAGATGTTATGATGCCATAAGTTAGGATATGTAACGTTATAGACGTATATAACGTTCCCACCGAAAAGTAGCAGCCGAGGCGCCAGTAATGTTGTAAAATATTACATCCGAGATGTTAGGTTGCCTTAGGTTAGGATATATATCGTTATATACGTATATAATGTTCCCACCGAGAAGTAGGGACCGACATGCCAGGAATGTTGTAAAATATTACATCCGAGGTGTTAGGTTGCCTTAGGGTAAGATATAGAACGTTATAGATTTATATAATGTCCCCATTCGTGAAGTAGGCGGCGACACGGCAGGAATGTTGTAAAATATTACATTCGACATTTTGGGTTGCCTTAGGCTAGGATATATATCGTTATAGACGTATACATTGTTTCCACCGAGAAGTAGGGACCGACATGCCAGGAATGTTGTAAAATATTACATCCCAGATATTAGGTTGCGTTAGGTTAGGATATACAACGTTATAGACGTATATAAAGTCCCCATGGAGAAGCAGGCGACGACACGCCAGGAATGTTGTAAAATATAACATCCGAGATTTTATGTTGCCATACGTTAGGATATGTAACGTTATAGCCGTATATAATGTTCCCACCGAAAGGTAGCAGCCGAAGCGCCAGGAATGTTTTAAAATATTACATCCGAGATGTTAGATTGCCTTAGGTTAGGATATATATCGTTATAGACGTATATAATCTTCCCACCGAGACGTAGGGACCGACATGCCAGGAATGTTTTAAAATATTACATCCCAGATGTTAGGTTCCGTTAGGTTAGGATATACAACGTTATAGACGTATATAATGTACCGACGGAGACGTAGGGACCGACATGCCAGGAATGTTGTAAAATATTACATCCCAGATGTTAGGTTGCGTTAGGTTAGAATATACAACGTTATAGACGTATATAATGTCCTCATCGAGAAGCAGGCGACGACACGCCAGGAATGTTGTAATGTATTACATTCCAGATGTTAGGTTGCGTTACGTTAGGATATACAACGTTATACACGTATATAATGTCTCCATCGAGGAGCAGGCGACGACACGCCAGGAATGTTGTAAAATGTAACATCCGAGATGTTATGATGCCATAAGTTAGGATATGTAACGTTATAGACGTATATAACGTTCCCACCGAAAAGTAGCAGCCGAAGCGCCAGTAATGTTGTAAAATATTACATCCGAGATGTTAGGTTGCCTTAGGTTAGGATATATATCTTTATATACGTATATAATGTTCCCACCGAGACGTAGGGACCGACATGCCAGGAAAGTTTTAAAATATTACATCCGAGATGTTAGGTTCCCTTAGGTTAGGATATACAACGTTATAGACATATAGAATGTTCCCACCGAGAAGTAGGGACCGACATGCCAGGAATGTTGTAAAATATTACATCCGAGGTGTAAGGTTGCCTTAGGGTAAGATATATAACGTTATAGATTTATATAATGTCCCCATTCGTGAAGTAGGCGGCGACACGGCAGGAATGTTGTAAAATATTACATTCGACATTTTGGGTTGCCTTAGGCTAGGATATATATCGTTATAGACGTATACATTGTTTCCACCGAGAAGTAGGGACCGACATGCCAGGAATGTTGTAAAATATTACATCCCAGATGTTAGGTTGCGTTAGGTTAGGATATACAACGTTATAGACGTATATAAAGTCCCCATCGAGAAGCAGGCGACGACACGCCAGGAATGTTGTAAAATATAACATCCGAGATTTTATGTTGCCATACGTTAGGATATGTAACGCTATAGCCGTATATAATGTTCCCACCGAAAGGTAGCAGCCGAAGCGCCAGGAATGTTTTAAAATATTACATCCGAGATGTTACATTGCCTTAGGTTAGGATATACAACGTTATAGACATATAGAATGTTCCCACCGAGAGGTAGGGACCGACATGCCAGGAATGTTGTAAAATATTACATCCCAGATGTTAGGTTGCGTTAGGTTAGGATATACAACGTTATAGACGTATATAAAGTCCCCATCGAGAAGCAGGCGACGACACGCCAGGAATGTTGTAAAATATAACATCCGAGATTTTATGTTGCCATACGTTAGGATATGTAATGTTATAGCCGTATATAATGTTCCCACCGAAAAGTAGCAGCCGAAGCGCCAGGAATGTTTTAAAATATTACATCCGAGATGATAGGTTGCCTTAGGCTAGGATATATATCGTTATAGACGTATATAATGTTCCCACCGAGACGTAGGGACCGACATTCCAGGAATGTTTTAAAATATTACATCCCAGATGTTAGGTTGCTTTAGGTTAGGATATACAACGTTATAGATGTATATAATGTACCCACGGAGACGTAGGGACCGACATGCCAGGAATGTTGTGAAATATTACATCCCAGATGTTAGGTTGCGTTAGGGTAGGATATACAAAGTTACAGACGTATATAATGTACCCACGGAGACGTAGGGACCGACATGCCAGGAATGTTGTAGAATATTACATCCCAGATGTTAGGTTGCGTTAGGTTAGTATATACAACGTTATAGACGTATATAATGTCCCCATCGAGAAGCAGGCGACGACAAGCCAGAATGTAGTAAAATGTTACATCCCAGATGTTAGGTTGTGTTAGGTTAGAATATACAACGTTATAGATGTATATAATGTCCCCATCGAGAAGTAGGCGACGACACGCCAGGAATGTTGTAAAATATTACATTCGACAAGTTAGGTTGCCGTAGGCTAGGATATATAACGTTATAGACGTATACAATGTTCCCACCGAGAAGTAGGGCCCGACATGCCAGGAATGGTGTAAAATATTACATCCGAGATGTAAGGTTCCCTTAGGTTAGGATATATATCGTTATAGACGTATATAACGTTCCCACCGAGACGTAGGGACCGACATGCCAGGATTGTTGTAAAATATTACGTCCCAGATGTTAGGTTGCGTTAGGTTAGGATATACAACGTTATAGACGTATATAAAGACCCCATCGAGAAGCAGGCGACGACACGCCAGGAATGTTGTAAAATATAACATCCGAGATTTTATGTTGCAATACGTTAGGATATGTAACGTTATAGCCGTATATAATGTTCCCACCGAAAGGTAGCAGCCGAAGCGCCAGGAATGTTTTAAAATATTACATCCGAGATGTTAGATTGCCTTAGGTTAGGATATATATCGTTATAGACGTATATAATCTTCCCACCGAGACGTAGGGACCGACATGCCAGGAATGTTTTAAAATATTACATCCCAGATGTTAGGTTGCGTTAGGTTAGGATATACAACGTTATAGACGTATATAATGTACCGACGGAGACATAGGGACCGACATGCCAGGAATGTTGTAAAATATTACATCCCAGATGTTAGGTTGCGTCAGGTTAGAATATACAACGTTATAGACGTATATAATGTCCCCATCGAGAAGCAGGCGACGACACGCCAGGAATGTTGTAATGTATTACATTCCAGATGTTAGGTTGCGTTACGTTAGGATATACAACGTTATACACGTATATAATGTCTCCATCGAGGAGCAGGCGACGACACGCCAGGAATGTTGTAAAATGTAACATCCGAGATGTTATGATGCCATAAGTTAGGATATGTAACGTTATAGACGTATATAACGTTCCCACCGAAAAGTAGCAGCCGAAGCGCCAGTAATGTTGTAAAATATTACATCCGAGATGTTAGGTTGCCTTAGGTTAGGATATATATCTTTATATACGTATATAATGTTCCCACCGAGACGTAGGGACCGACATGCCAGGAAAGTTTTAAAATATTACATCCGAGATGTTAGGTTCCCTTAGGTTAGGATATACAACGTTATAGACATATAGAATGTTCCCACCGAGAAGTAGGGACCGACATGCCAGGAATGTTGTAAAATATTACATCCGAGGTGTAAGGTTGCCTTAGGGTAAGATATATAACGTTATAGATTTATATAATGTCCCCATTCGTGAAGTAGGCGGCGACACGGCAGGAATGTTGTAAAATATTACATTCGACATTTTGGGTTGCCTTAGGCTAGGATATATATCGTTATAGACGTATACATTGTTTCCACCGAGAAGTAGGGACCGACATGCCAGGAATGTTGTAAAATATTACATCCCAGATGTTAGGTTGCGTTAGGTTAGGATATACAACGTTATAGACGTATATAAAGTCCCCATCGAGAAGCAGGCGACGACACGCCAGGAATGTTGTAAAATATAACATCCGAGATTTTATGTTGCCATACGTTAGGATATGTAACGCTATAGCCGTATATAATGTTCCCACCGAAAGGTAGCAGCCGAAGCGCCAGGAATGTTTTAAAATATTACATCCGAGATGTTACATTGCCTTAGGTTAGGATATACAACGTTATAGACATATAGAATGTTCCCACCGAGAGGTAGGGACCGACATGCCAGGAATGTTGTAAAATATTACATCCCAGATGTTAGGTTGCGTTAGGTTAGGATATACAACGTTATAGACGTATATAAAGTCCCCATCGAGAAGCAGGCGACGACACGCCAGGAATGTTGTAAAATATAACATCCGAGATTTTATGTTGCCATACGTTAGGATATGTAATGTTATAGCCGTATATAATGTTCCCACCGAAAAGTAGCAGCCGAAGCGCCAGGAATGTTTTAAAATATTACATCCGAGATGATAGGTTGCCTTAGGCTAGGATATATATCGTTATAGACGTATATAATGTTCCCACCGAGACGTAGGGACCGACATTCCAGGAATGTTTTAAAATATTACATCCCAGATGTTAGGTTGCTTTAGGTTAGGATATACAACGTTATAGATGTATATAATGTACCCACGGAGACGTAGGGACCGACATGCCAGGAATGTTGTGAAATATTACATCCCAGATGTTAGGTTGCGTTAGGGTAGGATATACAAAGTTACAGACGTATATAATGTACCCACGGAGACGTAGGGACCGACATGCCAGGAATGTTGTAGAATATTACATCCCAGATGTTAGGTTGCGTTAGGTTAGTATATACAACGTTATAGACGTATATAATGTCCCCATCGAGAAGCAGGCGACGACAAGCCAGAATGTAGTAAAATGTTACATCCCAGATGTTAGGTTGTGTTAGGTTAGAATATACAACGTTATAGATGTATATAATGTCCCCATCGAGAAGTAGGCGACGACACGCCAGGAATGTTGTAAAATATTACATTCGACAAGTTAGGTTGCCGTAGGCTAGGATATATAACGTTATAGACGTATACAATGTTCCCACCGAGAAGTAGGGCCCGACATGCCAGGAATGGTGTAAAATATTACATCCGAGATGTAAGGTTCCCTTAGGTTAGGATATATATCGTTATAGACGTATATAACGTTCCCACCGAGACGTAGGGACCGACATGCCAGGATTGTTGTAAAATATTACGTCCCAGATGTTAGGTTGCGTTAGGTTAGGATATACAACGTTATAGACGTATATAAAGACCCCATCGAGAAGCAGGCGACGACACGCCAGGAATGTTGTAAAATATAACATCCGAGATTTTATGTTGCAATACGTTAGGATATGTAACGTTATAGCCGTATATAATGTTCCCACCGAAAGGTAGCAGCCGAAGCGCCAGGAATGTTTTAAAATATTACATCCGAGATGTTAGATTGCCTTAGGTTAGGATATATATCGTTATAGACGTATATAATCTTCCCACCGAGACGTAGGGACCGACATGCCAGGAATGTTTTAAAATATTACATCCCAGATGTTAGGTTGCGTTAGGTTAGGATATACAACGTTATAGACGTATATAATGTACCGACGGAGACATAGGGACCGACATGCCAGGAATGTTGTAAAATATTACATCCCAGATGTTAGGTTGCGTCAGGTTAGAATATACAACGTTATAGACGTATATAATGTCCCCATCGAGAAGCAGGCGACGACACGCCAGGAATGTTGTAATGTATTACATTCCAGATGTTAGGTTGCGTTACGTTAGGATATACAACGTTATACACGTATATAATGTCTCCATCGAGGAGCAGGCGACGACACGCCAGGAATGTTGTAAAATGTAACATCCGAGATGTTATGATGCCATAAGTTAGGATATGTAACGTTATAGACGTATATAACGTTCCCACCGAAAAGTAGCAGCCGAAGCGCCAGTAATGTTGTAAAATATTACATCCGAGATGTTAGGTTGCCTTAGGTTAGGATATATATCGTTATATACGTATATAATGTTCCCACCGAGACGTAGGGACCGACATGCCAGGAAAGTTTTAAAATATTACATCCGAGATGTTAGGTTCCCTTAGGTTAGGATATACAACGTTATAGACATATAGAATGTTCCCACCGAGAAGTAGGGACCGACATGCCAGGAATGTTGTAAAATATTACATCCGAGGTGTTAGGTTGCCTTAGGGTAAGATATATAACGTTATAGATTTATATAATGTCCCCATTCGTGAAGTAGGCGGCGACACGGCAGGAATGTTGTAAAATATTACATTCGACATTTTGGGTTGCCTTAGGCTAGGATATATATCGTTATAGACGTATACATTGTTTCCACCGAGAAGTAGGGACCGACATGCCAGGAATGTTGTAAAATATTACATCCCAGATGTTAGGTTGCGTTAGGTTAGGATATACAACGTTATAGACGTATATAAAGTCCCCATCGAGAAGCAGGCGACGACACGCCAGGAATGTTGTAAAATATAACATCCGAGATTTTATGTTGCCATACGTTAGGATATGTAACGTTATAGCCGTATATAATGTTCCCACCGAAAGGTAGCAGCCGAAGCGCCAGGAATGTTTTAAAATATTACATCCGAGATGTTAGATTGCCTTAGGTTAGGATATATATCGTTATAGACGTATATAATCTTCCCACCGAGACGTAGGGACCGACATGCCAGGAATGTTTTAAAATATTACATCCCAGATGTGAGGTTCCGTTAGGTTAGGATATACAACGTTATAGACGTATATAATGTACCGACGGAGACGTAGGGACCGACATGCCAGGAATGTTGTAAAATATTACATCCCAGATGTTAGGTTGCGTTAGGTTAGAATATACAACGTTATAGACGTATATAATGTCCCCATCGAGAAGCAGGCGACGACACGCCAGGAATGTTGTAATGTATTACATTCCAGATGTTAGGTTGCGTTACGTTAGGATATACAACGTTATACACGTATATAATGTCTCCATCGAGGAGCAGGCGACGACACGCCAGGAATGTTGTAAAATGTAACATCCGAGATGTTATGATGCCATAAGTTAGGAAATGTAACGTTATAGACGTATATAACGTTCCCACCGAAAAGTAGCAGCCGGAGCGCCAGTAATGTTGTAAAATATTACATCCGAGATGTTAGGTTGCCTTAGGTTAGGATATATATCGTTATATACGTATATAATGTTCCCACCGAGACGTAGGGACCGACATGCCAGGAAAGTTTTAAAATATTACATCCGAGATGTTAGGTTCCCTTAGGTTAGGATATACAACGTTATAGACATATAGAATGTTCCCACCGAGAAGTAGGGACCGACATGCCAGGAATGTTGTAAAATATTACACCCGAGGTGTTAGGTTGCCTTAGGGTAAGATATATAACGTTATAGATTTATATAATGTCCCCATTCGTGAAGTAGGCGGCGACACGGCAGGAATGTTGTAAAATATTACATTCGACATTTTGGGTTGCCTTAGGCTAGGATATATATCGTTATAGACGTATACATTGTTTCCACCGAGAAGTAGGGACCGACATGCCAGGAATGTTGTAAAATATTACATCCCAGATGTTAGGTTGCGTTAGGTTAGGATATACAACGTTATAGACGTATATAATGTCCCCATCGAGAAGCGGGCGACGCCACGCCAGGAATGTTGTAAAATATAACATCCGAGATTTTATGTTGCCATACGTTTGGATATGTAACGTTATAGCCGTATATAATGTTCCCACCGAAAAGTAGCAGCCGAAGCGCCAGGAATGTTTTAAAATATTACATCCGAGATGTTAGGTTGCCTTAGGTTAGGATATATATCGTTATAGACGTATACAATGTTCCCACCGAGAAGTAGGGACCGACATGCCTGGAATGTTGTAAAATATTACATCCTAGATGTTCGGTTGCCTTAGGTTAGGGTATATATCGTCATATACGTATATAATGTTCCCACCGAGACGTGGGGACCGACATGCCAGGAATCTTGCAAAATATTACATCCCAGATGTTAGGTTGCGTTAGGTTAGAATATACAACGTTATAGATGTATATAATGTCCCCATCGAGAAGTAGGCGACGACACGCCAGGAATGTTGTAAAATATTACATTCGACAAGTTAGGTTGCCGTAGGCTAGGATATATAACGTTATAGACGTATATAATGTTCGAACCGAGAAATAGGGACCGACGCGTCAGGAATGTTGTAAAATATTACATCCGAGATGTTAGGTTGCCTTAGAGTAGTATATATATCGTTATAGACGTATACAATGTTTCCACCAAGAAGTAGGGACCGACATGCCAGGAATGTTGTAAAATATTACATCCCAGATGTTAGGTTGCGTTAGGTTAGAATATACAACGTTATAGACGTATATAATGTCCCCATCGAGAAGCAGGCGACGACACGACAGGAATGTTGTAAAATATTACATTCGACATGTTAGGTTGCCGTAGGCTAGGATATATATCGTTATAGACGTATACATTGTTTCCACCGAGAAGTAGGGACCAACATGCCAGGAATGTTGTAAAATATTACATCCGAGATGTTAGGTTGCTTTAGGTTATGATATATATCGTTATAGACGTATATAATGTTCCCACCGAGACGTGGGGACCGACATGCCAGGGATCTTGTAAAATATTACATCCCAGATGTTAGGTTGCTTTAGGTTAGGATATTCAACGTTATAGAAGTATATAATGTCCCCATCGCGAAGCGGGCGACGACCCACTAGGAATGTTGTAAAATATTACATCCGAGATATTATGTTGCCTTACTACAGGATATATAACGTTATAGACGTATACGATGTTCCCACCGAGAAGTACGCGCTAACTCGCCAGGATTGTTGTCAACTATTACATCCGAGATGTCAGGTTGCCTTAGGCTAGTATATATGACGTTGTAGACGTATATAATGTTACGACCGTGAACTACGGGCCGACACGTCAGGAATGTTGTAAAATATTACATTCGGCATGTTAGGTTGCCTTAGGCTAGGATATATATCGTTATAGACGTATACAATGTTCCCACGGAGAAGTAGGGCCCGACATGCCAGGAATGTTGTAAAATATTACATCCGAGATGTAAGGTTCCCATAGGTTAGGATATATATCGTTATAGTCGTATTCAACGTTCCCACCGAGACGTACGGGCCGACACGCCAGGAATGTTGTCAAATATTACATCCGAGATGTTAGGTTACCTTAGGTTAGGATATACAACGTTATAGACATATATAATGTCCCCAGCTAGAAGCAGGCGACGACACGCCAGGAATGCAGTAAAATATTACATCCGAGATGTTAGGTTGCATTAGGCTAGGACATATATCGTTATAGACGTATACAATGTTCCCACAGAGGAGTAGGGACCGACATGCCAGGAATGTTGTAAAATATTACATCCGAGATGTAAGGTTCCCTTAGGTTAGGATATATATCGTTATAGACGTATATAATGTCGCCATCGAGAAGCAGGCGACGACCCGCCAGAATGTTGTAAAATATTACATCCGAGATGTTAGGTTGCCTTAGGTTAGGATATACAACGTTATAGATGTATATAATGTCCCCATCGAGAAGTAGGCGACGACACGCCAGGAATGTTGTAAAATATTACATTCGACAAGTTAGGTTGCCGTAGGCTAGGATATATATCGTTATAGACGTATACAATGTTCCCACCGAGAAGTAGGGCCCGACAGGCCAGGAATGTTGTAAAATATTACATCCGAGATGTAAGGTTCCCTTAGGTTAGGATATATATCGTTATAGACGTATTCAACGTTCCCACCGAGACGTAGGGACCGACCTGCCTGGAATGTTGTAAAATATTACATCGCAGATGTTAGGTTGCGTTAGGTTAGGATATACAACGTTATAGACGTATATAAAGTCCCCATCGAGAAGCAGGCGACGACACGCCAGGAATTTTGTAAAATATTACATTCGACATGTTAGGTTGCCTTAGGCTAGAATATATATCGTTATAGACGTATACAATGTTCCCACCGAGAAGTAGGGCCCGACGCGTCAGGAATGTTGTAAAATATTACATCCGAGATGTTAGGTTGCCTTAGGCTAGGATATATAACGTTATAGACGTATACAATGTTCCCACCGAGAAGTAGGGCCGGACATGCCAGGAATGTTGTAAAATATTACATCCGAGATGTAAGGTTCCCTTAGGTTAGGATATATATCGTTATAGACGTATATAATGTCGCCATCGAGAAGCAGGCGACGACCCGCCAGAATGTTGTAAAATATTACATACGAGATGTTAGGTTGCCTTAGGTTAGGATATATATCGTTATAGACGTATTCAACGTTCCCACCGAGACGTAGGGACCAACATGCCAGGAATGTTGTAAAATAATACATCCCAGATGTTAGGTTGCGTTAGGTTAGTATATACAACGTTATAGACGTATATAATGTCGCCATCGAGAAGCAGGCGACGACCCGCCAGAATGTTGTAAAATATTACATCCGAGATGTTAGGTTGCCTTAGGTTAGGATATACAACGTTATAGATGTATATAATGTCCCCATCGAGAAGTAGGCGACGACACGCCAGGAATGTTGTAAAATATTACATTCGACAAGTTAGGTTGCCGTAGTCTAGGATATATATCGTTATAGACGTATACAATGTTCCCACCGAGAAGTAGGGCCCGACAGGCCAGGAATGTTGTAAAATATTACATCCGAGATGTAAGGTTCCCTTAGGTTAGGATATATATCGTTATAGACGTATTCAACGTTCCCACCGAGACGTAGGGACCGACATGCCAGGAATGTTGTAAAATAATACATCCCAGATGTTAGGTTGCGTTAGGTTAGTATATACAACGTTATAGACGTATATAATGTCGCCATCGAGAAGCAGGCGACGACCCGCCAGAATGTTGTAAAATATTACATCCGAGATGTTAGGTTGCCTTAGGTTAGGATATACAACGTTATAGATGTATATAATGTCCCCATCGAGAAGTAGGCGACGACACGCCAGGAATGTTGTAAAATATTACATTCGACATGTTAGGTTGCCGTAGGCTAGGATATATATCGTTATAGACGTATACAATGTTCCCACCGAGAAGTAGGGCCCGACAGGCCAGGAATGTTGTAAAATATTACATCCGAGATGTAAGGTTCCCTTAGGTTAGGATATATATCGTTATAGACGTATTCAACGTTCCCACCGAGACGTAGGGACCGACATGCCTGGAATGTTGTAAAATATTACATCGCAGATGTTAGGTTGCGTTAGGTTAGGATATACAACGTTATAGACGTATATAAAGTCCCCATCGAGAAGCAGGCGACGACACGCCAGGAATTTTGTAAAATATTACATTCGACATGTTAGGTTGCCTTAGGCTAGGATATATAACGTTATAGACGTATACAATATTCCCACCGAGAAATAGCGGCCGACGCGTCACGAATGTTGTAAAATATTACACCTAAAACGTTAGGTTCCCTTAGGTTAGGATATATAACGTTATAGATGTATATAATGTCCCCATCGAGAAGCAGGCGACGACACGACAGGAATGTTGTAAAATATTAGATTCGACATGTTAGGTTGCCTTAGGCTAGGATATATATAGTTATAGACGTATACAATGTTCCCACCGAGAAGTAGGGCCCGACATGCCAGGAATGTTGTAAAATATTACATCCGAGATGTAAGGTTCCCTTAGGTTAGGAAATATATCGTTATAGACGTATATAACGTTCCCACCGAGACGTAGGGACCGACATGCCAGGAATGTTGTAAAATATTACATCCCAGATATTAGGTTGCGTTAGGTTAGGATATACAACGTTATAGACGTATATAAAGTCCCCATCGAGAAGCAGTCGACGACACGCCAGGAATGTTGTAAAATATAACATCCGAGATTTTATGTTGCCATACGTTTGGATATGTAACGTTATAGCCGTATATAATGTTCCCACCGAAAAGTAGCAGCCGAAGCGCCAGGAATGTTTTAAAATATTACATCCGAGATGTTAGGTTGCCTTAGGTTAGGATATATATCGTTATAGACGTATATAATGTTCCCACCGAGACGTAGGGACCGACATGCCAGGAATGTTTTAAAATATTACTTCCCAGATGTTAGGTTGCCTTAGGCTAGGATATATAACGTTATAGACGTATATAATGTTCCCACCGAGACGTAGTGGCCGACACGCCAGGAATGTTGTAAAATATTACATTCGACTAGTTAGGTTGCCGTAGGCTAGGATATATAACGTTATAGACGTATATAATGTTCCCACCGAGAAATAGGGACCGACGCGTCAGGAATGTTGTAAAATATTACATCCGAGATGTTAGGTTGCCTTAGAGTAGTATATATATCGTTATAGACGTATACAATGTTCCCACCGAGAAGTAGGGCCCGACATGCCAGGAATGTTGTAAAATATTACATCCGAGATGTTAGGTTGCCTTAGGTTAGGATATATAACGTTATTCACTTATATAATGTTCCCGCCAATAGGTACGGGCCGACGTGTCAGGAATGTAGAATAATATTACACCCGAGATGCTAGGATGCCTTAGGTTAGTATATATAACGTTATTGACTTATATAATTTTCCCACCGAGAAGGAGGTGCCGACGCGCCAGGAATATTGTAAAATATTACGCTCGACATGTTAGGTTGCCTTAGGTTAGGATATAAATACATTATAGACGTATATAATGTTCCCACCGAGAAGTAGCAGCCGTCGAGCCAGGAATGTTGTAAAATATTACGGTAGAGACGTTAGGTTGCCTTAGGCTAGGATATATATCGTTACAGACGTATATAATGTTGCCACCGAAAAATAGGGGCCGACATGCCAGGAATGTTGTAGAACATTACATCAGAGGTGTTAGGTTGCCTTAGGTTAGGATATATAACGTTATAGACGTATATATTGTTCCCACCGAGAAGTTGAGGCCGATGCGCCAGGAATGTTGTAAAATATTACATTCGACATGTTAGGTTGCCTTAGGATAGGATATATAACGTTATAGACGTATATAGTGTTCCCGCCGAGAAGTAGGTGCCGAAGCTTCGGGAATGTAGTATAATATTACACCCGAGGTGCTAGGTTGCCTTACGTGAGGATATATAACGTTATTGACTTATATAATGTTCCCACCGAGAAATAGGGGACGACGCGCAAAGAATGTTGTAAAATATTACAATCGACATGTTAGGTTGCCTTAGGTTAGGACATATAACGTTATAGACGTATATAGTGTTCCCGCCGAGAAGTAGGTGCCGAAGCGCCGGGAATGTTGTAAAATATAACATTCGACATGTTTGGTTGCCTTAGGCTAGAATATATAGCGTTATAGACGTATATAATGTTCCCACCGAGAAGTAGGCCCCGACGCGCCTGGAATGTTGGAAAATAGTACATTCGATATGTTAGGATTGCCTTAGGCTAGGATATATAACGTTATAGACGTATATGATATTCCCACCGAGAAGTAGGGGCCGACGCAAAAGGAATGTTGTCAAATATTACATTCGACATGTTAGGTTACCTTAGGCTAGGATATATAGCGTTATAGAGGTATGTAATGTTCCCTACGAGAAGTAGGGGCCGACGCGCCGGGAATGTTGTTTAATATTACACCCGAGATGTTAGATTCCCTTAGGTTAGGACATACAATGTTACAGACGTATATAATGTCTCCATCGGGAAGTAGGCGACAACTCGCCAGGAATGTTGTAAAATATTACATTCGACATGTTAGGTTGCCTTAGGATAGGATATATAACGTTAAAGACGTATATAATGTCCCCACCGAGAAGTAGGGGCCAACGAGCCAGGAATGTGGTAAAATATTACATTCGACATGTTAAGTTGTCTTAGGTTAGGATATATAACGTTATACACGTATATACAGATTCCACCGAGAAGTAGTTGCCGACGCGCCAGGAATATTGCAAAAATATTATATTCGACATGTTAGGTTGTCTCAGGCTAGGACGTATAGCGTTATAGACATATATAATGTTCCCACTGAGAAATAGGGGCCGACACGCCAGGAATGTTGTAAAACATTACATCCGAGGTGTTAGGTTCCCTTAGGTTAGGATATATAACGTTATAGACGTATATAATGTTTCCACCGAGAAGTAGGTGCCGAAGTGACGGGAATGTTGTGAAATATTACATTCGACATGCTAGTTTGCCTTCGGCTAGGATATATAGCGTTATAGACTTATATAATGTTCCCACCGAGAAGTAGTGGCCGACGTGCCAGGAATGTAGTAAAATATTACATCCGAGATGTTAGGTTGCCTTAGGTTAAGATATATAACGTTATAGACGTATATAATGTTCCCACCGAGAAGTAGGGGCCGAAGTGACGGGAATGTTGTAAAATATTACATTCGATATGTTAGTTTGCCTTAGGTGTGGATATATAACGTTATAGACGTATATAATGTTCCCACCGAGAAGTAGGGGCCAACGAGCCAGGAATGTGGTAAAATATTACATTCGACATGTTAAGTTGTCTTAGGTTAGGATATATAACGTTATAGACGTATATACAGTTCCGACCGAGAAGTAGTTGCCGACGCGCCAGGAATATTGTAAAATATTATATTCGACATGTTAGGTTGTCTCAGGCTAGGACATATAGCGTTATAGACATATATAATGTTCCCACCGAGAAATAGGGGCCGACACGCCAGGAATGTTGTAAAACATTACATCCGAGGTGTTAGGTTCCCTTAGGTTAGGATATATAACGTTATAGACGTATATAATGTTCCCACCGAGAAGGAGGTGCCGACGCGCCAGGAATGCTGTAAAATATTACATCCGAAATATTAGGTTGCCTTAGGCTAGGATATATAGCGTTATAAACGTATATAATGTTCCCACCGAGAAGTAGGGGCAGACGAGCCAGGAATGTTGTAAAATATTACGCTCGACATGTTAGGTTTCCTTAGGCTATGATATATAGCGATATAGACGTATATAATGTTCCCACCGAGAAGCAGGGGTCGGCGCGCCAGGAATGTGGTAAAATATTACGCTCGACATGTTAGGTGGCCTTACGGTATGATATATAGCGATATAGACGTATATAATGTTCCCACCGAGAAGTAGGGGCCGGCGCGCCAGGAATGTAGTAAAATATTACATCCGAGATGTTAAGTTGTCTTAGGTTAGGATATATAACGTTCTAGACGTATATACTGTTCCGACCGAGAAGTAGGTGCCGCCGCGCCAGGAATGTTGTAAAATATTACGCTCGACAAGTTAGGTTGCCTTAGGCTAGGATATATAGCGTTAAAGACGTATATAATGTTCCCACCGAGAAATAGGGGCCGACGCGCCAGGAATATTGTAAAATATTACATGCGACATGTTAGGATTACCTTAGGCTAGTATATATAACGTTATAGACGTATATAATGTTCCCACCGAGAAGTAGGGGCCGGCGCGCCGGAAATGTAGTAAAATATAACATCCGAGATGTTAGGTTGCCTTAGGCTAGGATATATAACGTTATAGACGTATATAACGTTCCCACCGAGAAGTAGTTGCCGAAGTGACGGGAATGTTGTAAAATATTACATTCGACATTCTAGTTTGCCTTAGGCTAGGATGTATAGCGTTATAGACTTATATAATGTTCCCACCGAGAAGTAGTGGCCGACGTGCCAGGAATGTAGTAAAACATTACATCCGAGGAGTTAGGTTCCCTTAGGTTAGGATATATAACGTTATTGACATATATAATTTTCCCACCGAGAAGTAGGGGCCGTCGCGCCAGGAATGTTGTAAAATATTACACGCGACATGGTAGGTTGCCTTAGGCTAGTATATATAGCGTTATAAACGTATATAATGTTCCCACCGAGAAGTAGGGGCCGGTGCGCCACGAATGTAGTAAAATATTACATCCGAGATGTGAGTTTGCCTTAGGCTAGGATATATAGCGTTATAGACGTATATAATGTTCCCACCGCGAAGTAGGGGCCGACGTACCAGGAATGTAGTAAAATATTACATCAGAGATGTTAGGTTGCCTTGGGTTAGGATATATAGCGTTATAGACGTATATAATGTTCCCACCGAGAAGTAGGGGCCGACGTGCCAGGAATGTTGTAAAATATTACATCCGAGATGTTAGGTTCCCTTAGGCTAGGGTATATAACGTTATAGACGTATATAATGTTCCCACCGAGAAGTAGGGGCCGGCGCGCCGGGAATATACTAAAATATTACATCCGAGATGTTAGGATTGCCTTAGGCTAGGATATATATCCTTATAGACGTAAATAATGTTCCCACCGAGAAGTAGGGTCCGAAGTGACGGGAATGTTGTAAAATATTACATCCGAGATGTTACGATTGCCTTAGTCTAGGATATATAACGTTATAGAGGTATATAATGTTCCCACCGTGAAGTAGGGGCCGGTGCGCCACGAATGTAGTAAAATATTACATCCGAAATGTGAGTTTGCCTTAGGGTAGGATATATAGCGTTATAGACGTATATAATGTTCCCACCGAGAAGTAGGGGCCGAAGTGACGGGAATGTTGTAAAATATTACATTCGACATGTGAGTTTGCCTTAGGCTAGGATATATAGCGTTATAGACGTATATAATGTTCCCATCGAGAAATAGGGGCCGACACGCCAGGAATGTTGTAAAACATTACATCCGAAGTGTTAGGTTGCCTTAGGCTAGGATATATAGCGTTATAGGCGTATATAATGTTCCCAGCGAGAAGTAGGGGCCGACGAGCCAGGAATGTTGTAAAATATTACGCTCGACATGTTAGGTTGCCTTACGTTATGATATATAGCGATATAGACGTATATAATGTTCCCACCGAGAAGTGGGGGCCGGCGCGCCAGGAATGTAGTAAAATATTACATCCGAGATGTTAGGTTGCCTTAGGCTAGGATATGTAAAGTTATAGACGTATATAATGTTCCCACCGAGAAATAGATGCCGGCGCGCCAGGAATGTTGTAAAATATTACATCCGAGATGCTAGGATTGCCTTAGGCTAGGATATATATCGTTATAGACGTATATAATGTTCCCACCGGGAAGTAGGGGCCGACGAGCTAGGAATGTAGTAAAATATTACATCCGAGATGTTAGGTTGCCTTAGGTTAGGATATATAACGTTATAGACTTATATAATGTTCCCACCGAGAAGTAGTGGCCGACGTGCCAGTAATGTAGTAAAATATTACATCCGAAATGTTAGGTTGCCTTAATTTAGGATATATAACGTTATAGACGTATATAATGTTCCCACCGAGAAGTAGGGGCCGAAGTGACGGGAATGTTGTAAAATATTACATTCGATATGTTAGTTTGCCTTAGGCTAGGATATATAGCGTTATAGACGTATATAATGTTCCCACCGAGAAGTAGGGGCCGACGGGCCAGGAATGTAGTAAAATGTTACATTCGAGATGTTAGGTTGCCTTAGGTTAGGATATATAACGTTATAGACGTATATAATGTTCCACCCGAGAAGTAGGGGCCGACGCGCCAGGAATGCTGTAAAATATTTCATTCGACATGTTAGGATTGCCTTAGGCTAGGATATATAACGCTATAGACGTATATGATATTCCCACCGAGAACTACGGGCCTACACGCCAGGAATGTTATCAAATATTACATCCGAGATGTTAGGTTGCCTTAGGCTAGGATATGTAAAGTTATAGACGTATATATTGTTCCCACCAAGAAATAGGTGCCGGCGCGACAGGAATGTTGTAAAATATTACATCTGAGATGTTAGGATTGCCTTAGGCTAGGATATATAACGTTATAAACGTATATATAGTTCCCACCGAGAAGTAGGGTCCGAAGTGACGGGAATGTTGTAAAACATTACATCCGAGGTGTTAGGTTCCCTTAGGTTAGGATATATAACGTTATAGACATATATAATGTTCCCACCGAAAAGTAGGCGCCGGCGCGCCAGGAATGTAGTAAAATATTACATCCGAGATGTTAGGTTGCCTTAGGCTAGGATATGTAACGTTATAGACGTATATAATGTTCCCACCGAGAAGTAGGTGCCAACGAGCCAGGAATGTGGTGAAATATTACATTCGACATGTTACGTTGCCTTAGGTTAGGATATATAACGTTATAGACGGATATACTGTTCCCACCGAGAAGTAGGGGCTGACGAGACAGGAATGTTGTAAAATATTACGCTCGACATGTTAGGTTGCCTTAGGCTATGATATAAAGCGATATAGACGTATATAATGTTCCCACCGAGAAGTGGGGGCCGGCGCTCCAGGAATGTAGTAAAATATTACATCCGAGATGTTAGGTTGCCTTATGTTAGGATATATAACGTTATAGACATATATAATGTTCCCACCGATAGGTAGAGGCCGACGAGCCAGGAATGTGGTAAAATTTTACGCTCGACAAGTTAGGTTGCCTTAGGCTAGGATATATAGCGTTACAGACGTATATAATGTTCCCACCGAAAAGTAGGGGCCGGCGCGCCAGGAATGTAGTAAAATATTACATCCGAGATGTTAGGTTGCCTTAGGCTAGGATATGTAACGTTATAGACGCATATAATGTTCCCACCGAGAAGTAGGGGCCAACGAGCCAGGAATGTGGTGAAATATTACATCCGAGATGTTAGGTTGCCTTAGGTTAGGATATATAACGTTATAGACGTATATAATGTTCCCACCGAGAAATAGGTGCCGGCGCGCCAGGAATGTTGCAAAATATTACATCCGAGATGTGAGGATTGCCTTAGGCTGGGATATATAACGTTATAGACGTATATAATGTTCCCACCGAGAAGTAGGGGCCGAAGTGACGGGAATGTTGTAAAATATTACATCCGAGATGTTAGGTTGCCTTAGGTTAGGATATATAACGTTATTGACTTATATAATGTTCCCACCGAGAAATAGGGGCCGACGCCCCAGGAATGTTGTAAAATATTACGCTCGAGAAGTTAGGTTGCCTTAGGCTAGGATATGTAGCGTTAAAGACGTATATAATGTTCCCACCAAGAAATAGGGGCCGCCACGCCAGGAATGTTGCAAAATATTACATCCGAGATGTTAGGTTCCCTTAGGTTAGGATATATACCGTTATAGACGTATATAATGTTCCCACCGTGAAGAAGGGGCCAGCGAGCCAGGAATGTGGTAAAATATTATATTCGACATGTTAAGTTGTCTCAGGTTAGGATATATAACGTTATAGTCGTATATACAGTTCCCACCGAGAAGTAGTTGCCGACGCGCCAGGAATGTTGTAAAATATTACATCCGAGATGTTAGGATTACCTTAGGCTAGGATATATAACGTTATAGACATATATAATGTTCCCACCGAGAAGTAGGGGCCGGCGCGCCGGGAATGTAGTAAAATATAACATCCGAGATGTTAGGTTGCCTCAGGCTAGGATATATAGCGTTATAGACGTATATAATGTTCTCACCGAGAAGTAGGGGCCGACGCGCCAGGAATGCTGTAAAATATTACATTCGACATGTTAGGTTGTCTTAGGCTAGGATATATAACGTTATAGACGTATATAATGTTCCCATCGAGAAGTAGGTGCCGACGCGCTAGGAATGTTGTAAAATATTACATCCGAGATGTTAGGATTGCCTTAGGCTAGGATATATAACGTTATAGGCGTATATAAAGTTCCCACCGAGAAGTAGGGGCCGGTGCGCCACGAATGTAGTAAAATATTACATCCGAGATGTTAGCTTGCCTTACGCTAGGATAAGTAACGTTATAGATGTATATAATGTTCCCACCGAGAAGTAGGGGCCGGCGCGCCAGGAATGCAGTAAAATATTACATCAGAGATGTTAGGTTGCCTTAGGCTAGGATATATAGCTTTAATGATGTATATAATGATCCCACCGAGAAATAGGGGCCGACGCGTCAGGAATGTTGTAAAATATTACGCTCGACAAGTTAGGTTGCCTTAGGCTAGGATATATAGCGTTAAAGACGTATATAATGTTCCCACCGAGAAATAGGGGCCGACACGCCAGGAATGTTGTAAAATATTACATCCGAGATGTTAGGTTGCCTTAGGTTAGGATATATAACGTTATAGACTTATATACTGTTCCCATCGAGAAGTAGGTGCCGACGCGCCAGGAATGTTGTAAAATATTACATCCGACATGATAGGATTACCTTAGGCTAGGATATATAACGTTACAGACGTATATAATGTTCCCACCGAGAAGTAGGGGCCGGCGCGCCGGGAATGTAGTAAAATATAACATCCGAGATGTTAGGTTGCCTTAGGCTAGGATATACAACGTTATAGACGTATATAATGTTCCCACCGAGAAGTAGGTGCCGAAGTGACGGAAATGTTGTAAAATATTAGATTCGACATGTTAGTTTGCCTTAGGCTAGGATATATAGCGTTATATGCTTATATAATGTTCCCACCGAGAAGTAGTGGCCGACGTGCCAGGAATGTAGTAAAATATTACATCCGAGATGTTAGGTTGCCTTAGGTTAGGATATATAACGTTATAGACGTATATATTGTTCCCATCGAGAAGTAGGGGCCGAAGTGACGGGAATGTTGTAAAATATTACATTCGATATGTTAGTTTGCCTTAGGCTAGGATATATAACGTTATAGACGTATATAATGTTCCCACCGAGAAGTAGGGGCCGGCGCGCCGGAAATGTAGTGAAATATAACATCCGAGGTGTTAGTTTGCCTTAGGCTAGGATATATAGTGTTATAGACGTATATAATGTTCCCAACGAGATGTAGGGGCCGACACGCCAAGAATGTTGTAAAATATTACATCCCACATGTTAAGTTGCCTTAGGCTAGGATATATAACGGTATAGACGTATATATTGTTCCCACCGAGAAGTAGTTGCCGACGCGTCAGGAATATTGTAAAATATTATATTCGACATGTTAGGTTGTCTCAGGCTAGGACATATAGCGTTATAGATATATATAATGTTCCCACCGAGAAATAGGGACCGACACGCCAGGAATGTTGTATAACATTACATTCGAGGTGTTAGGTTTCCTTAGGTTAGGATATATAACGTTATAGACGTATATAATGTTCCCACCGGGAAGTAGGGGCCAACGAGCCAGGAATGTGGTAAAATATTACATTCGACATGTTAAGTTGTCTTAGGTTAGGATATATAACGTTATGGACGGATGTACAGTTCCCACCGAGAAGTAGTTGCCGACGCGCCACGAATATTGTAAAATATTATATTCGACATGTTATGTTGTCTCAGGCTAGGACATATAGCGTTATAGACATATATAATATTCCCACCGAGAAATAGGTGCCGACATGTCAGGAATGTTGTAAAACATTACATCCGAGGTGTTAGGTTCCCTTAGGTTAGGATATATAACTTTATAGACGTACATAATGTTCCCACCGAGAAGGAGGTGCCGACGCGCCAGGAATGTAGTAAAATATTACATCCGAGATGTTAGGTTGCCTTAGGCTAGGACATGTAAAGTTATAGACGTATATAATGTTCCCACCGAGAAATAGGTGCCGGCGCGCCGGGAATGTAGTAAAATATAACATCCGAGATGTTAGGTTGCCTTAGGCTAGGATATATAACGTTATAGACGTATATAATGTTCCCACCGAGAAGCAGGTGCCGAAGTGACGGGAATGTTGTAAAATATTACATCCGAGATGTTAGGTTGCCTTAGGCTAGGATAAGTAACGTTATAGATGTATATAATGTTCCCACCGAGAAGTAGGGGCCGACGCGCCAGGAATGCTGTAAAATATTACATTCGACATGTTAGGTTGTCTTAGGCTAGGCTCTATAACGTTATAGACGTATATAACGTTCCCACCGAGAAGTAGGGGCCGACGCGCCAGGAATGCTGTAAAATATTACATTCGACATGTTAGGTTGTCTTAGGCTAGGATATATAACGTTATAGACGTATATAATGTTCCCACCGAGAAGTGGGGGCCGGCGCGCCAGGAATGCAGTAAAATATTACATCCGAGTTGTTAGGCTGCCTTAGGCTAGGATATATAGCTTTAATGATGTATATAATGATCCCACCGAGAAATAGGGGCCGACGCGTAAGGAATGTTGTAAAATATTACGCTCGACAAGTTAGGTTGCCTTAGGCTAGGATATATAGCGTTAAAGACGTATAGAATGTTCCCACCGAGAAATAGGGGCCGACACGCCAGGAATGTTGTAAAATATTACATCCGAGATGTTAGGTTGCCTTAGGTTAGGATATATAACGTTATTGACGTATATGATATTCCCACCGAGAACTACGGGCCTACACGCCAGGAATGTTATCAAATATTACTTCCGAGATGTTAGGTTCCCTTAGGTTAGGATATATAACTTTATGGACGTATATAATGTTCCCACCGAGAAGTAGGGGCCGACGAGCCAGGAATGTTGTAAAATATTACGCTCGACATGTTCGGTTGCCTTAGGCTATGATATATAGCGATATAGACGTATATAATGTTCCCACCGAGAAGTGGGGGCCGGCGCGCCAGGAATGCAGTAAAATATTACATTCGACATGTTAGTTTGCCTTAGGCTAGGATATATAACGTTATAGACGTATATACTGTTCCCACCGAGAAGTAGGGGCCGGCGCGCCAGGAATGCAGTAAAATATTACATCCTAGATGTTAGGCTGCCTTAGGCTAGGATATATAGCTTTAATGATGTATATAATGATCCCACCGAGAAATAGGGGCCAACGCGTAAGGAATGTTGTAAAATGTTACGCTCGACAAGTTAGGTTGCCTTAGGCTAGGATATATAGCGTTAAAGACGTATATAATGTTCCCACCGAGAAATAGGGGCCGACACGCCAGGAATGTTGTAAAATATTACATCCGAGATGTTAGGTTGCCTTAGGTGAGGATATATAACGTTATAGACTTATATACTGTTCCCACCGAGAAGTAGGTGCCGACGCGCCAGGAATGTTGTAAAATATTACATCCGACATGTTAGGATTACCTTAGGCTAGGATATATAACGTTACAGACGTATATAATGTTCCCACCGAGAAGTAGGGGCCGGCGCGCCGGGAATGTAGTAAAATATTACATCCGAGATGTTAGGTTGCCTTAGGTTAGGATATATAACGTTATAGACGTATATAATGTTCCACCCGAGAAGTAGGGGCCGACGCGCCAGGAATGCTGTAAAATATTACATTCGACATGTCAGGATTGCCTTAGGCTAGGATATATAACGTTATTGACGTATATGATATTCCCACCGAGAACTACGGGCCTACACGCCAGGAATGTTATCAAATATTACTTCCGAGATGTTAGGTTCCCTTAGGTTAGGATATATAACGTTATAGACGTATATAATGTTCCCACCGAGAAGTAGGGGCCGACGAGCCAGGAATGTTGTAAAATATTACGCTCGACATGTTCGGTTGCCTTAGGCTATGATATATAGCGATATAGACGTATATAATGTTCCCACCGAGAAGTGGGGGCCGGCGCGCCAGGAATGTAGTAAAATATTACATCCGAGATGTTAGGTTGCCTTAGGCTAGGATATGTAAAGTTATAGACGTATATAATGTTCCCATCGAGAAGTAGGGGCCGAAGTGACGGGAATGTTTTAAATATTACATTCGATATGTTAGTTTGCCTTAGGCTAGGATATATAGCGTTATAGACGTATACAATGTTCCCACCCAGAAGTATGGGCCGACGTGCCACGAATGTAGTAAAATATTACATTCGACATGTTAGGTTGCCTTAGGTTAGTATATATAACGTTATAGACGTATATGATATTCCCACCGAGAACTACGGGCCTACACGCCAGGAACGTTATCAAATATTACTTCCGAGATGTTAGGTTCCCTTAGGTTAGGATATATAACGTTATAGACGTATATAATGTTCCCACCGAGAAGTAGGGGCCGACGAGCCAGGAATGTTGTAAAATATTACGCTCGACATGTTCGGTTGCCTTAGGCTATGATATATAGCGATATAGACGTATATAATGTTCCCACCGAGAAGTGGGGGCCGGCGCGCCAGGAATGTAGTAAAATATTACATCCAAGCTGTTAGATTGCCTTAGGCTAGGATATGTAAAGTTATAGACGTATATAATGTTCCCACCGAGAAATAGGTGCCGGCGCGCCAGGAATGTTGTAAAATATTACATCCGAGATGTTAGGATTGCCTTAGGTTAGGATATAAAACGTTATAGACTTATACAATGTCCGCACCGAGACGTACGGTACGACACGAACGGGATTCTGTAAAACCGTATCACCGAGAGGCAAAATGGGTTAGGTTAGATTATATTACGATATAGACTTATATAATGTTCCCAGCGAGAAGTAGGGGCCGACACGCCAGGAATGTTGCAAAATACTACATGCCAGATGTTAGGTTGTCTTAGGTTAGTACATATAACGTTATAGACTTATACAATGTCCGCACCGAGACGTACGGGACGACACGAACGGGATTCTGTAAAACATTACCGCCGAGGAGCTAGATGGGTTAATTTAGGCTATATTACGATATACACGTATATAATGAACCCACCGAGAAGTAGGGGCCGACCGGCCTGGAATGTGGTAATATACTACATTCGAGTTGTTAGGTTGCCTTAGGTTAGGATATATAACGTTAGAGATCTATATAGTGTCCCCACCGACAAGTACGGTACGACATGACCGGGATTCTATAAAACATTACCAGCCAGGGGCTAGATGGATTAGGTTAGGTTATATTACGTTATTGACGTATATACTGTTCCCAACGATAAGTGGGGCCGACCTGCTCGGAATGTTGGCAAATACTACATCCGAGATGTTAGGTTGCCTTAGGTTGCGATATATAAAGTTACAGACGTATATAATGTTCCCACTGAGAAGTAGGGGCCGACCCGTCTGGAATGTTTAAAATACTACAATCGAGATGTTAGGTTGCCTTAGGTTAGGATATATAACGTTATAGACCTACATAATGGCCGCACAGTGATGTACGGGACGACACGACCGGGATTCTGTAAAACATTACCAGCGAGATGCTAGATGGGTTAGGTTAGGTTATATTACGTTATAGATGTATATAATGTTCCCAGCGAGAAGTGGGGCTGACCCGCCAGGAATGTTGTGAAATACTACATTCGAGATATTAGGTTCCCTTAGGTTAGGATATACAACGTTATAGACGTATAGAAAGTTCCCACCGAGATGTAGGGACCGACATGCCAGGAATGTTGTAAAATACTACATTCGAGATGTTAGTTTGCCTTAGGTGAGGATATAAAATGTTATAGACGTATATAATGTTCCCACCGAAAAGGCGAGGCCGACCCGCCAGGAATGTTGTAAAGTATTACATCCGAGATGTTAGGTTCCCTTAGGTTAAGATATATAACGTTATAGATGTATATAATGTCCCCATCCAGAAGTTGGCGACGACACGCCAGGAATGTAGTAAAATGCTACATCCCAGATGTTAGGTTGCGTTAGGTTAGAATATACAACGTTATAGACGTATATAATGTCCCCATCGTGAAGCAGGCGACGACACGACAGGAATGTTGTAAAATATTACATTCGACATGTTAGGTTGGCTTAGGTTAGGATATACAACGATATAGATGTATATAAGGTCCCCACCGAGAAATAGGGGCCGACGCGTCAGGAATGTTGTCAAATATTACATCCGAGATGTTAGGTTGCCTTAGGCTAGGATATATAACGTTATAGACGTATATAATGTTACCACCGAGACGTAGTGACCGACATGCCAGGAATGTTGTAAAATATTACATCCGAGATGTTAGGTTGCCTTAGGTTTGGATATACAACGTTATAGACGTATATAATGTCCCCACCGAGAAGTACGGTCGGACACGCCAGGAATGCTGCAAAATATTACATCCGAGATGGTAGGTTGCCTTAGGCTAGGATATATACCGTTACAGTCGTATGTAATGTTACCGCCGAGAACTACGGGCCTACACGGCGGGAATGATGTAAAACATTACATTCGACATGTTAGTTCGCGTTAGGCTAGGATATATAACGCTATAGACGCATATAATGTTCCCACCGAGAAATAGGGGCCGACACGCCAGGAATGTTGCCAACTATTACGTCCGAGATGTTCGGTTCCCTTTGGTTAGGCTATACAACGTTATAGACGTATATAATGTTCCCACCGAGACGTAGTGACCGACATGCCAGGAATGTTGTAAAATATTACATCCGAGATGTTAGGTTGCCTTAGGTTAGGATATACAAGGTTATAGATGTATATAATGTCCCCATCGAGAAGTAGGCGACGACACGCCAGGAATGTTGTAAAATATTACATTCGACATGTTTAGTTGCCTTAGGCTAGGATATACAACGTTATAGATGTATATAATGTCCCCATCGAGAAGTATACGACGACACGCCAGGAATGTTGTAAGATATTACATTCGACAAGTTAGGTTGGCTTAGGTTAGGATATACAACGATACAGATGTATATAAGGTCCCCACCGAGAAATATGGGCCGACGCGTCAGGAATGTTGTCAAATATTACATCCGAGATGTTAGGTTGCCTTAGGATAGGATATATAACGTTATAGACGTATATAATGTTACCACCGAGAACTACGGGTCGAAATGCCAGGAATGTTGTAAAATATTACATCCGAGATGTTAGGTTGCCTTAGGCTAGGATATATACCGTTATAGTCGTATGTAATGTTACCACCGAGAACTACGGGCCGACACGGAGGGAATGATGTAAAATATTACATTCGACATGTTAGGTCGCCATAGGCTAGGATATATAACGCTATAGACGTATATAATGTTCCCACCGAGAAATAGGGGCCGACAAGCCAGGAATGTTGCCACCTATTACGTCCGAGATGTTAGGTTGCCTTAGGTTAGGATATATATCGTTATAGACGTATATAATGTCCCCACCGAGACGTAGGGACCGACATGCCAGCAATGTTGTAAAATATTACACCCGAGATGTTAGGTTCCCTTAGGTTAGGATATAGAACGTTATAGACGTATAGAATGTTCCGACCGCGACGTACGGTCCGACACGCCAGGAATGTTGTCAAATATTACATCCGAGATGTTGGGTTACCTTAGGTTATGATATACAACGTTATAGACGTATATAACGTTCCCACCGAGACGTAGTGACCGACATGCCAGGAATGTTGTAAAATATTACATCCAAGATGTTATGTTGCTTAGGTTAGGATATACAACGTTATAGACGTATATAATGTCCCCATCGAGAAGCAGGCGACGACGTGTCAGGAATGTTGTAAAATATTACACCCTAGATGTTAGGTTCCCTTAGGTTAGGATATATATCGTTATAGACGTATATAGTGTCCCTATCGAGAAACAGGCTACGACACGACAGAAATGTTGTAAAATATTACATCCGAGATGTTATATTGCCTTACGTTAGGATATACAACGTTATAGACGTATATAATGTCCCTATCGTGAAGTAGGTGCCGTAGCGCCAGGATCGTTCTAAAATATTACGGTAGAGAGGTAAGGTTGCCTTAGGTTATGATATATAACGTTACAGACGTATATAATGTTCCCACCGAGAAGTAGGGAACGACATGCCAGGAATGTTGTAAAATATTACATCCGAGATGTTAGGTTGCCTTACTTTAGGATATACAACGTTATAGACGTATATAATGTCCCCACCGAGAAGTACGGTCGGACACGCCAGGAATGCTGCAAAATATTACATCCGAGATGGTAGGTTGCCTTAGGCTAGGATATATACCGTTACAGTCGTATGTAATGTTACCGCCGAGAACTACGGGCCTACACGGCGGGAATGATGTAAAACATTACATTCGACATGTTAGTTCGCGTTAGGCTAGGATATATAACGCTATAGACGCATATAATGTTCCCACCGAGAAATAGGGGCCGACACGCCAGGAATGTTGCCAACTATTACGTCCGAGATGTTCGGTTCCCTTTGGTTAGGCTATACAACGTTATAGACGTATATAATGTTCCCACCGAGACGTAGTGACCGACATGCCAGGAATGTTGTAAAATATTACATCCGAGATGTTAGGTTGCCTTAGGTTAGGATATACAAGGTTATAGATGTATATAATGTCCCCATCGAGAAGTAGGCGACGACACGCCAGGAATGTTGTAAAATATTACATTCGACATGTTTAGTTGCCTTAGGCTAGGATATACAACGTTATAGATGTATATAATGTCCCCATCGAGAAGTATACGACGACACGCCAGGAATGTTGTAAAATATTACATTCGACATGTTAGGCTGCCTTAGGTTAGGATATACAACGTTATAGACGTATATAATGTCCCCATCCAGAAGTAGGCTACGACACGCCAGGAATGTTGTAATATATTACATCCCAGATGTTAGGTTGCGTTAGGTTAGGATATACAACGTTACAGACGTATATAATGCACCCACGGAGACGTAGGGACCGACATGCCAGGAATGTTGTAAAATATTACATCCCAGATGTTAGGTTGCGTTAGGTTAGAATATACAACGTTATAGACGTATATAATGTCCCCATCGTGAAGCAGGCGACGACACGACAGGAATGTTGTAAAATATTACATTCGACATGTTAGTTTGCCTTAGGCTAGGATATATATCGTTATAGACGTATACAATGTTCCCACCGAGAAGTAGGGCCCGACATGCCAGGAATGTTGTAAAATATTACATCCGAGATGTAAAGTTCCCTTAGGTTAGGATATATATCGTTATAGACGTATATAACGTTCCCACCGACACGTAGGGACCGACATGCCAGGAATGTTGTAAAATATTACACCCCAGATGTTTGGTTGCGTTAGGTTAGGATATACAACATTATAGACGTATATAATGTCCCCATCGAGAAGCAGGCGACGACACGACAGGAATGTTGTAAAATATTACATTCGACATGTTAGGTTGCCTTAGGCTAGCATATATATCGTTATAGACGTATACAATGTTCCCACCGAGAAGTAGGGACCGACGTGCCAGGAATGTTGTAAAATATTACACCCGAGATGTTAGGTTCCCT
This sequence comes from Xylocopa violacea, assembly GCA_963969225.1. NCBI lineage: Eukaryota > Metazoa > Arthropoda > Insecta > Hymenoptera > Apidae > Xylocopa > Xylocopa violacea. Next base: position 50,424,315 of record CAXAJV010000001.1, read on the forward strand.
TAGGTTAGGATATACAACGTTATAGACGTATAGAATGATCCCACCAAGAAATAGGGGCTGACGCGTCAGCAATTTTGTAAAATATTACATCCCAAATGTTAGGTTGCGTTAGGATAGTATATACAACGTTATAGACGTATATAATGTCCCCATCGAGAAGCAGGCGACGACACGCCAGAATGTTGTAAAATATTACATCCGAGATGTTAGGTTGCCTTAGGTTAGGATATACAACGTTATAGATGTATATAATGTCCCCATCGAGAAGTAGGCGACCACACGCCAGGAATGTCGTAAAATATTACATTCGACAAGTTAGGTTGCCGTAGGCTAGGATATATAACGTTATAGACGTATATAATGTTCCCACCGAGAAATAGGGACCGACGCGTCAGGAATGTTGTAAAATATTACATTCGACATGTTAGGTTGCCTTAGGCTAGCATATATATCGTTATAGACGTATACAATGTTCCCACCGAGAAGTAGGGACCGACATGCCAGGAATGTTGTAAAATATTACATCCCAGATGTTAGGTTGCGTTAGGTTAGGATATACAACGTTACAGACGTATATAATGCACCCACGGAGACGTAGGGACCGACATGCCAGGAATGTTGTAAAATATTACATCCCAGATGTTAGGTTGCGTTAGGTTAGAATATACAATGTTATAGACGTATATAATGTCCCCATCGAGAAGCAGGCGAAGACACGACAGGAATGTTGTAAAATATTACATTCGACATGTTAGGTTGCCTTAGGTTAGGATATATAACGTTATAGACATATATAATGTTCCCACCGATAGGTAGAGGCCGACGAGCCAGGAATGTGGTAAAATTTTACACTCGACAAGTTAGGTTGCCTTAGGCTAGGATATATAGCGTTACAGACGTATATAATGTTCCCACCGAAAAGTAGGGGCCGGCGCGCCAGGAATGTAGTAAAATATTACATCCGAGATGTTAGGTTGCCTTAGGCTATGATATATATCGTTATAGACGTATATAATGTTCCCACCGAGAAGTAGGGGCCGACGAGCTAGGAATGTAGTAAAATATTACATCCGAGATGTTAGGTTGCCTTAGGTTAGGATATATAACGTTATAGACGTATATAATGTTCCCACCGAGAAATAGGTGCCGGCGCGCCAGGAATGTTGCAAAATATTACATCCGAGATGTGAGGATTGCCTTAGGCTGGGATATATAACGTTATAGACGTATATAATGTTCCCACCGAGAAGTAGGGGCCGAAGTGACGGGAATGTTGTAAAACATTACATCCGAGATGTTAGGTTGCATTAGGTTAGGATATATAACGTTATTGACTTATATAATGTTCCCACCGAGAAATAGGGGCCGACGCCCCAGGAATGTTGTAAAATATTACGCTCGAGAAGTTAGGTTGCCTTAGGCTAGGATATGTAGCGTTAAAGACGTATATAATGCTCCCACCAAGAAAGAGGGGCCGCCACGCCAGGAATGTTGCAAAATATTACATCCGAGATGTTAGGTTCCCTTAGGTTAGGATATATAACGTTATAGACGTATATAATGTTCCCACCGTGAAGAAGGGGCCAGCGAGCCAGGAATGTGGTAAAATATTACATTCGACATGTTAAGTTGTCTCAGGTTAGGATATATAACGTTATAGTCGTATATACAGTTCCCACCGAGAAGTAGTTGCCGACGCGCGAGGAATGTTGTAAAATATTACATCCGAGATGTTAGGATTACCTTAGGCTAGGATATATAACGTTACAGACATATATAATGTTCCCACCGAGAAGTAGGGGCCGGCGCGCCGGGAATGTAGTAAAATATAACATCCGAGATGTTAGGTTGCCTCAGGCTAGGATATATAGCGTTATAGACGTATATAATGTTCTCACCGAGAAGTAGGGGCCGACGCGCCAGGAATGCTGTAAAATATTACATTCGACATGTTAGGTTGTCTTAGGCTAGGATATATAACGTTATAGACGTATATAATGTTCCCATCGAGAAGTAGGTGCCGACGCGCTAGGAATGTTGTAAAATATTACATCCGAGATGTTAGGATTGCCTTAGGCTAGGATATATAACGTTATAGACGTATATAAAGTTCCCACCGAGAAGTAGGGGCCGGTGCGCCACGAATGTAGTAAAATATTACATCCGAGATGTTAGCTTGCCTTACGCTAGGATAAGTAACGTTATAGATGTATATAATGTTCCCACCGAGAAGTAGGGGCCGGCGCGCCAGGAATGCAGTAAAATATTACATCAGAGATGTTAGGTTGCCTTAGGCTAGGATATATAGCTTTAATGATGTATATAATGATCCCACCGAGAAATAGGGGCCGACGCGTCAGGAATGTTGTAAAATATTACGCTCGACAAGTTAGGTTGCCTTAGGCTAGGATATATAGCGTTAAAGACGTATAGAATGTTCCCACCGAGAAATAGGGGCCGACACGCCAGGAATGTTGTAAAATATTACATCCGAGATGTTAGGTTGCCTTAGGTTAGGATATATAACGTTATTGACGTATATGATATTCCCACCGAGAACTACGGGCCTACACGCCAGGAATGATATCAAATATTACTTCCGAGATGTTAGGTTCCCTTAGGTTAGGATATATAACGTTATAGTCGTATGAAAAGTTACCACCGAGAACTATGGGCCGACACGGGGGAATGATGTAAAACATTACATTCGACATGTTAGGTCGCCTTAGGCTAGGATATATATCGCTATAGACGTATATGATGTTCCCACCGAGAAGTACGGGCTAACACGGCAGCAATGTTGTCAAATATTACATCCGAGATGTTAGGTTGCCTTAGGCTAGGATATACAACGTTATAGACGTATATAATGTTACCACCGAGAACTACGGTCCGAAATGCCAGGAATGTTGTAAAATATTACATCCGAGATGTTAGGTTGCCTTAGGTTAGGATATATATCGTTATAGACGTATATAATGTTCCCACCGAGACGTAGGGACCGACATGCCAGCAATATTGTAAAATATTACATCCCAGATGTTATGTTGCGTTAGGTTATTATATACAACGTTATAGACGTATATAATGTACCCACCGAGACGTAGGGACCGACATGCCAGGAATGTTGTAAAATATTACATCCCAGATGTTAGGTTGGGTTAGGTTGGGATATACAACGTTATAGACGTATATAATGTCGCCATCGAGAAGCAGGAGACGACACGCCAGGAATGATGTAAAATATTAAATCCCAGATGTAAGGTTGCGTTAAGTTAGGATATACTACGTTATAGACGTATATAATGTCCCCATCGAGAAGCAGGCGACGACACGCCAGGAATGTTGTAAAATATTACATCCCAGATGTTAGGTTCTCTTAGGTTAGGATATATATCGCTATAGACGTATATAATGTTCCCACCGAGACGTAGGGACCGACATGCCAGGAATGTTTAGAATATTACATCCCAAATGTTAGGTTGCGTTAGGTTAGGATATACAACGTTATAGACGTATATAATGTCCCCACCGAGAAGCAGGCGACGACACGCCAGGAATGTTGTAAAATATTACATCCCAGAGGTTAGGTTTCGTTAGGTTAGGATATACAACGTTATAGACGTATATAATGTCCCCATCGAGAAGCAGGCGACAACAGGCCAGGAATGATGTAAAATATTACATCCGAGATGTTATGTTGCCTTACGTTAGGATATATAACGTTATAGACGTATAGAATGTTCCCACCGAGACGTAGGGACCGACATGCCAGGAATGTGGTAAAATATTACATCCGAGATGTTAGGTTGCCTTCGGTTAGGATATATATCGCTATAGACGTATATGATGTACCCACCGAGAACTACGCGCTAACACCCAAGGAATGTTGTCAAATATTACATCCGAGATGTTAGGTTGCCTTAGGCTAGGATATATAAGGTTATAGACGTATACAATAGTCCCACCGAGAAATAGCGGCCGACGCGTCAGGAATGTTGTTAAATATTACACGCGAGATGTTAGGTTCCCTTAGGTTAGGACATATAACGTTATAGATGTATATAATGTCCCCATCCAGAGGAAGCAGACGACACGCCAGGAATGTTGTAGAATATTACATCCCAGATGTTAGGTTGCGCTAGGTTAGAATATACAACGTTATAGAAGTGTATAATGTCCCCACCGAGAAGCAGGCGACGACCCGCCAGGAATGTTGTAAAATATTACATTCGACATGTTAGGTTGCCTTAGGCTAGGACATATAACGTTATAGACGTATATAATGTTCCCACCGAGACGTAGTGACCGACATGCCAGGAATGTTGTAAAACATTACACGCGAGATGTTAGGTTCCCTTAGGTTAGGATATACAACGTTATAGACGTATAGAATGTTCCCACCGAGATGTAGGTACCGACATGCCAGGAATGTTGTAAAATATTACATCCGAGATGTTAGGTTGCTTTAGGTTAGGATATATAATGTTATAGACGTATATAATGTTACCACCGAGAACTACGGGCCGACACGTCAGGAATGATGTAAAATATTACATTCGACATGTTAGGTCGCCTTAGGCTAGGATATATATCGCTATAGACGTATATGATGTTCCCACCGAGAAGTACGGGCTAACACGCCAGCAATGTTGTCAAATATTACATCCGAGATGTTAGGTTGCCTTAGGCTAGGATATACAACGTTATAGACGTATATAATGTCCCCATCGAGACGTAGTGACCGACATGCCAGGAATGTTGTAAAATATTACATCCGAGATGTTAGGTTGCCTTAGGTTAGGATATACAACTTTAAAGATGTATATAATGTCCCCATCGAGAAGTAGGCGACGACACGCCAGGAATGTTGTAAAATATTACATTCGACATGTTAGGTTGCCTTAGGTTATGATATATAACGTTATAGACGTATATAATGTTCCCACCGAGAAATAGGGGCGACGCGTCAGGAATGTTGTAAAATATTACATACGAGATGTTGTGTTGCCTTACGTTAGGATATATAACGTTATAGACGTATATGATGTTCCCACCGAGAAGTACGGGCCGACGCGCCAGGAATGTTATCAACTATTATATCCGAGATGTTAGGTTGCCTTAGGTTAGGATATACAACGTTATAGACGTATATAATGTCCCCATCGGGAAGTAGGCGCCGTAGCGCCAGGAATGTTGTAAAATATTACGGTAGAGAGGTAAGGTTGCCTTAGGTTATGATATATAACGTTACAGACGTATATAATGTTCCCACCGAGAAGTAGGGACCGACACGCCAGGAATCTTGTAAAATATTACATCCCATATGTTAAGTTGCTTTATGTTAGGATATACAACGTTATAGACGTATACAATGTTCCCACAGAGAAGTAGGGACCGACAAGCCAGGAATGTTGTAAAATATTACTTTCGAGATGTTAGGTTGCCTTAGGTTAGCGTATACAACGTTATAGACGTATATAATGTCCCCACCAAGAAGTACGGGCGGACACGCCAGGAATGCTGTAAAATATTACATCTGAGATGTTAGGTTGCCTTAGGCTAGGATATATACCGTTATAGTCGTATGTAATGTTACCACCGAGAACTATGGGCCGACACGGGGGAATGATGTAAAACATTACATTCGACATGTTAGGTCGCCTTAGGCTAGGATATATATCGCTATAGACGTATATGATGTTCCCACCGAGAAGTACGGGCTAACACGGCAGCAATGTTGTCAAATATTACATCCGAGATGTTAGGTTGCCTTAGGCTAGGATATACAACGTTATAGACGTATATAATGTTACCACCGAGAACTACGGTCCGAAATGCCAGGAATGTTGTAAAATATTACATCCGAGATGTTAGGTTGCCTTAGGTTAGGATATATATCGTTATAGACGTATATAATGTTCCCACCGAGACGTAGGGACCGACATGCCAGCAATATTGTAAAATATTACATCCCAGATGTTATGTTGCGTTAGGTTATTATATACAACGTTATAGACGTATATAATGTACCCACCGAGACGTAGGGACCGACATGCCAGGAATGTTGTAAAATATTACATCCCAGATGTTAGGTTCTCTTAGGTTAGGATATATATCGCTATAGACGTATATAATGTTCCCACCGAGACGTAGGGACCGACATGCCAGGAATGTTTAAAATATTACATCCCAAATGTTAGGTTGCGTTAGGTTAGGATATACAACGTTATAGACGTATATAATGTCCCCACCGAGAAGCAGGCGACGACACGCCAGGAATGTTGTAAAATATTACATCCCAGAGGTTAGGTTTCGTTAGGTTAGGATATACAACGTTATAGACGTATATAATGTCCCCATCGAGAAGCAGGCGACAACAGGCCAGGAATGATGTAAAATATTACATCCGAGATGTTATGTTGCCTTACGTTAGGATATATAACGTTATAGACGTATAGAATGTTCCCACCGAGACGTAGGGACCGACATGCCAGGAATGTGGTAAAATATTACATCCGAGATGTTAGGTTGCCTTCGGTTAGGATATATATCGCTATAGACGTATATGATGTACCCACCGAGAACTACGCGCTAACACGCAAGGAATGTTGTCAAATATTACATCCGAGATGTTAGGTTGCCTTAGGCTAGGATATATAAGGTTATAGACGTATAAAATAGTCCCACCGAGAAATAGCGGCCGACGCGTCAGGAATGTTGTTAAATATTACACGCGAGATGTTAGGTTCCCTTAGGTTAGGACATATAACGTTATAGATGTATATAATGTCCCCATCCAGAAGAAGCAGACGACACGCCAGGAATGTTGTAGAATATTACATCCCAGATGTTAGGTTGCGTTAGGTTAGAATATACAACGTTATAGAAGTGTATAATGTCCCCACCGAGAAGCAGGCGACGACCCGCCAGGAATGTTGTAAAATATTACATTCGACATGTTAGGTTGCCTTAGGCTAGGACATATAACGTTATAGACGTATATAATGTTCCCACCGAGACGTAGTGACCGACATGCCAGGAATGTTGTAAAACATTACACGCGAGATGTTAGGTTCCCTTAGGTTAGGATATACAACGTTATAGACGTATAGAATGTTCCCACCGAGATGTAGGTACCGACATGCCAGGAATGTTGTAAAATATTACATCCGAGATGTTAGGTTGCTTTAGGTTAGGATATATAATGTTATAGACGTATATAATGTTACCACCGAGAACTACGGGCCGACACGTCAGGAATGATGTAAAATATTACATTCGACATGTTAGGTCGCCTTAGGCTAGGATATATATCGCTATAGACGTATATGATGTTCCCACCGAGAAGTACGGGCTAACACGCCAGCAATGTTGTCAAATATTACATCCGAGATGTTAGGTTGCCTTAGGCTAGGATATACAACGTTATAGACGTATATAATGTCCCCATCGAGACGTAGTGACCGACATGCCAGGAATGTTGTAAAATATTACATCCGAGATGTTAGGTTGCCTTAGGTTAGGATATACAACGTTAAAGATGTATATAATGTCCCCATCGAGAAGTAGGCGACGACACGCCAGGAATGTTGTAAAATATTACATTCGACATGTTAGGTTGCCTTAGGTTATGATATATAACGTTATAGACGTATATAATGTTCCCACCGAGAAATAGGGGCGACGCGTCAGGAATGTTGTAAAATATTACATACGAGATGTTGTGTTGCCTTACGTTAGGATATATAACGTTATAGACGTATATGATGTTCCCACCGAGAAGTACGGGCCGACGCGCCAGGAATGTTATCAACTATTATATCCTAGATGTTAGGTTGCCTTAGGTTAGGATATACAACGTTATAGACGTATATAATGTCCCCATCGGGAAGTAGGCGCCGTAGCGCCAGGAATGTTGTAAAATATTACGGTAGAGAGGTAAGGTCGCCTTAGGTTATGATATATAACGTTACAGACGTATATAATGTTCCCACCGAGAAGTAGGGACCGACACGCCAGGAATCTTGTAAAATATTACATCCCATATGTTAAGTTGCTTTATGTTAGGATATACAACGTTATAGACGTATACAATGTTCCCACAGAGAAGTAGGGACCGACAAGCCAGGAATGTTGTAAAATATTACTTTCGAGATGTTAGGTTGCCTTAGGTTAGCGTATACAACGTTATAGACGTATATAATGTCCCCACCAAGAAGTACGGGCGGACACGCCAGGAATGCTGTAAAATATTACATCTGAGATGTTAGGTTGCCTTAGGCTAGGATATATACCGTTATAGTCGTATGTAATGTTACCACCGAGAACTATGGGCCGACACGGGGGAATGATGTAAAACATTACATTCGACATGTTAGGTCGCCTTAGGCTAGGATATATATCGCTATAGACGTATATGATGTTCCCACCGAGAAGTACGGGCTAACACGGCAGCAATGTTGTCAAATATTACATCCGAGATGTTAGGTTGCCTTAGGCTAGGATATACAACGTTATAGACGTATATAATGTTACCACCGAGAACTACGGTCCGAAATGCCAGGAATGTTGTAAAATATTACATCCGAGATGTTAGGTTGCCTTAGGTTAGGATATATATCGTTATAGACGTATATAATGTTCCCACCGAGACGTTGGGACCGACATGCCAGCAATATTGTAAAATATTACATCCCAGATGTTATGTTGCGTTAGGTTATTATATACAACGTTATAGACGTATATAATGTACCCACCGAGACGTAGGGACCGACATGCCAGGAATGTTGTAAAATATTACATCCCAGATGTTAGGTTGGGTTAGGTTGGGATATACAACGTTATAGACGTATATAATGTCGCCATCGAGAAGCAGGCGACGACACGCCAGGAATGATGTAAAATATTAAATCCCAGATGTTAGGTTGCGTTAAGTTAGGATATACTACGTTATAGACGTATATAATGTCCCCATCGAGAAGCAGGCGACGACACGCCAGGAATGTTGTAAAATATTACATCCCAGATGTTAGGTTCTCTTAGGTTAGGATATATATCGCTATAGACGTATATAATGTTCCCACCGAGACGTAGGGACCGACATGCCAGGAATGTGGTAAAATATTACATCCGAGATGTTAGGTTGCCTTCGGTTAGGATATATATCGCTATAGACGTATATGATGTACCCACCGAGAACTACGCGCTAACACGCAAGGAATGTTGTCAAATATTACATCCGAGATGTTAGGTTGCCTTAGGCTAGGATATATAAGGTTATAGACGTATACAATAGTCCCACCGAGAAATAGCGGCCGACGCGTCAGGAATGTTGTTAAATATTACACGCGAGATGTTAGGTTCCCTTAGGTTAGGACATATAACGTTATAGATGTATATAATGTCCCCATCCAGAAGAAGCAGACGACACGCCAGGAATGTTGTAGAATATTACATCCCAGATGTTAGGTTGCGTTAGGTTAGAATATACAACGTTATAGAAGTGTATAATGTCCCCACCGAGAAGCAGGCGACGACCCGCCAGGAATGTTGTAAAATATTACATTCGACATGTTAGGTTGCCTTAGGCTAGGACATATAACGTTATAGACGTATATAATGTTCCCACCGAGACGTAGTGACCGACATGCCAGGAATGTTGTAAAACATTACACGCGAGATGTTAGGTTCCCTTAGGTTAGGATATACAACGTTATTGACGTATAGAATGTTCCCACCGAGATGTAGGTACCGACATGCCAGGAATGTTGTAAAATATTACATCCGAGATGTTAGGTTGCTTTAGGTTAGGATATATAATGTTATAGACGTATATAATGTTACCACCGAGAACTACGGGCCGACACGTCAGGAATGATGTAAAATATTACATTCGACATGTTAGGTCGCCTTAGGCTAGGATATATATCGCTATAGACGTATATGATGTTCCCACCGAGAAGTACGGGCTAACACGCCAGCAATGTTGTCTAATATTACATCCGAGATGTTAGGTTGCCTTAGGCTAGGATATACAACGTTATAGACGTATATAATGTCCCCATCGAGACGTAGTGACCGACATGCCAGGAATGTTGTAAAATATTACATCCGAGATGTTAGGTTGCCTTAGGTTATGATATATAACGTTATAGACGTATATAATGTTCCCACCGAGAAATAGGGGCGACGCGTCAGGAATGTTGTAAAATATTACATACGAGATGTTGTGTTGCCTTACGTTAGGATATATAACGTTATAGACGTATATGATGCTCCCACCGAGAAGTACGGGCCGACACGCCAGGAATGTTATCAACTATTATATCCGAGATGTTAGGTTGCCTTAGGTTAGGATATACAACGTTATAGACGTATATAATGTCCCCATCGGGAAGTAGGCGCCGTAGCGCCAGGAATGTTGTAAAATATTACGGTAGAGAGGTAAGGTTGCCTTAGGTTATGATATATAACGTTACAGACGTATATAATGTTCCCACCGAGAAGTAGGGACCGACACGCCAGGAATCTTGTAAAATATTACATCCCATATGTTAAGTTGCTTTATGTTAGGATATACAACGTTATAGACGTATACAATGTTCCCACAGAGAAGTAGGGACCGACAAGCCAGGAATGTTGTAAAATATTACTTTCGAGATGTTAGGTTGCCTTAGGTTAGCGTATACAACGTTATAGACGTATATAATGTCCCCACCAAGAAGTACGGGCGGACACGCCAGGAATGCTGTAAAATATTACATCTGAGATGTTAGGTTGCCTTAGGCTAGGATATATACCGTTATAGTCGTATGTAATGTTACCACCGAGAACTATGGGCCGACACGGGGGAATGATGTAAAACATTACATTCGACATGTTAGGTCGCCTTAGGCTAGGATATATATCGCTATAGACGTATATGATGTTCCCACCGAGAAGTACGGGCTAACACGGCAGCAATGTTGTCAAATATTACATCCGAGATGTTAGGTTGCCTTAGGCTAGGATATACAACGTTATAGACGTATATAATGTTACCACCGAGAACTACGGTCCGAAATGCCAGGAATGTTGTAAAATATTACATCCGAGATGTTAGGTTGCCTTAGGTTAGGATATATATCGTTATAGACGTATATAATGTTCCCACCGAGACGTAGGGACCGACATGCCAGCAATATTGTAAAATATTACATCCCAGATGTTATGTTGCGTTAGGTTATTATATACAACGTTATAGACGTATATAATGTACCCACCGAGACGTAGGGACCGACATGCCAGGAATGTTGTAAAATATTACATCCCAGATGTTAGGTTGGGTTAGTTTGGGATATACAACGTTATAGACGTATATAATGTCGCCATCGAGAAGCAGGCGACGACACGCCAGGAATGATGTAAAATATTAAATCCCAGATGTTAGGTTGCGTTAAGTTAGGATATACTACGTTATAGACGTATATAATGTCCCCATCGAGAAGCAGGCGACGACACGCCAGGAATGTTGTAAAATATTACATCCCAGATGTTAGGTTCTCTTAGGTTAGGATATATATCGCTATAGACGTATATAATGTTCCCACCGAGACGTAGGGACCGACATGCCAGGAATGTTTAAAATATTACATCCCAAATGTTAGGTTGCGTTAGGTTAGGATATACAACGTTATAGACGTATATAATGTCCCCACCGAGAAGCAGGCGACGACACGCCAGGAATGTTGTAAAATATTACATCCCAGAGGTTAGGTTTCGTTAGGTTAGGATATACAACGTTATAGACGTATATAATGTCCCCATCGAGAAGCAGGCGACAACAGGCCAGGAATGATGTAAAATATTACATCCGAGATGTTATGTTGCCTTACGTTAGGATATATAACGTTATAGACGTATAGAATGTTCCCACCGAGACGTAGGGACCGACATGCCAGGAATGTGGTAAAATATTACATCCGAGATGTTAGGTTGCCTTCGGTTAGGATATATATCGCTATAGACGTATATGATGTACCCACCGAGAACTACGCGCTAACACGCAAGGAATGTTGTCAAATATTACATCCGAGATGTTAGGTTGCCTTAGGCTAGGATATATAAGGTTATAGACGTATAAAATAGTCCCACCGAGAAATAGCGGCCGACGCGTCAGGAATGTTGTTAAATATTACACGCGAGATGTTAGGTTCCCTTAGGTTAGGACATATAACGTTATAGATGTATATAATGTCCCCATCCAGAAGAAGCAGACGACACGCCAGGAATGTTGTAGAATATTACATCCCAGATGTTAGGTTGCGTTAGGTTAGAATATACAACGTTATAGAAGTGTATAATGTCCCCACCGAGAAGCAGGCGACGACCCGCCAGGAATGTTGTAAAATATTACATTCGACATGTTAGGTTGCCTTAGGCTAGGACATATAACGTTATAGACGTATATAATGTTCCCACCGAGACGTAGTGACCGACATGCCAGGAATGTTGTAAAACATTACACGCGAGATGTTAGGTTCCCTTAGGTTAGGATATACAACGTTATAGACGTATAGAATGTTCCCACCGAGATGTAGGTACCGACATGCCAGGAATGTTGTAAAATATTACATCCGAGATGTTAGGTTGCTTTAGGTTAGGATATATAATGTTATAGACGTATATAATGTTACCACCGAGAACTACGGGCCGACACGTCAGGAATGATGTAAAATATTACATTCGACATGTTAGGTCGCCTTAGGCTAGGATATATATCGCTATAGACGTATATGATGTTCCCACCGAGAAGTACGGGCTAACACGCCAGCAATGTTGTCAAATATTACATCCGAGATGTTAGGTTGCCTTAGGCTAGGATATACAACGTTATAGACGTATATAATGTCCCCATCGAGACGTAGTGACCGACATGCCAGGAATGTTGTAAAATATTACATCCGAGATGTTAGGTTGCCTTAGGTTAGGATATACAACGTTAAAGATGTATATAATGTCCCCATCGAGAAGTAGGCGACGACACGCCAGGAATGTTGTAAAATATTACATTCGACATGTTAGGTTGCCTTAGGTTATGATATATAACGTTATAGACGTATATAATGTTCCCACCGAGAAATAGGGGCGACGCGTCAGGAATGTTGTAAAATATTACATACGAGATGTTGTGTTGCCTTACGTTAGGATATATAACGTTATAGACGTATATGATGTTCCCACCGAGAAGTACGGGCCGACGCGCCAGGAATGTTATCAACTATTATATCCGAGATGTTAGGTTGCCTTAGGTTAGGATATACAACGTTATAGACGTATATAATGTCCCCATCGGGAAGTAGGCGCCGTAGCGCCAGGAATGTTGTAAAATATTACGGTAGAGAGGTAAGGTTGCCTTAGGTTATGATATATAACGTTACAGACGTATATAATGTTCCCACCGAGAAGTAGGGACCGACACGCCAGGAATCTTGTAAAATATTACATCCCATATGTTAAGTTGCTTTATGTTAGGATATACAACGTTATAGACGTATACAATGTTCCCACAGAGAAGTAGGGACCGACAAGCCAGGAATGTTGTAAAATATTACTTTCGAGATGTTAGGTTGCCTTAGGTTAGCGTATACAACGTTATAGACGTATATAATGTCCCCACCAAGAAGTACGGGCGGACACGCCAGGAATGCTGTAAAATATTACATCTGAGATGTTAGGTTGCCTTAGGCTAGGATATATACCGTTATAGTCGTATGTAATGTTACCACCGAGAACTATGGGCCGACACGGGGGAATGATGTAAAACATTACATTCGACATGTTAGGTCGCCTTAGGCTAGGATATATATCGCTATAGACGTATATGATGTTCCCACCGAGAAGTACGGGCTAACACGGCAGCAATGTTGTCAAATATTACATCCGAGATGTTAGGTTGCCTTAGGCTAGGATATACAACGTTATAGACGTATATAATGTTACCACCGAGAACTACGGTCCGAAATGCCAGGAATGTTGTAAAATATTACATCCGAGATGTTAGGTTGCCTTAGGTTAGGATATATATCGTTATAGACGTATATAATGTTCCCACCGAGACGTTGGGACCGACATGCCAGCAATATTGTAAAATATTACATCCCAGATGTTATGTTGCGTTAGGTTATTATATACAACGTTATAGACGTATATAATGTACCCACCGAGACGTAGGGACCGACATGCCAGGAATGTTGTAAAATATTACATCCCAGATGTTAGGTTGGGTTAGGTTGGGATATACAACGTTATAGACGTATATAATGTCGCCATCGAGAAGCAGGCGACGACACGCCAGGAATGATGTAAAATATTAAATCCCAGATGTTAGGTTGCGTTGAGTTAGGATATACTACGTTATAGACGTATATAATGTCCCCATCGAGAAGCAGGCGACGACACGCCAGGAATGTTGTAAAATATTACATCCCAGATGTTAGGTTCTCTTAGGTTAGGATATATATCGCTATAGACGTATATAATGTTCCCACCGAGACGTAGGGACCGACATGCCAGGAATGTGGTAAAATATTACATCCGAGTTGTTAGGTTGCCTTCGGTTAGGATATATATCGCTATAGACGTATATGATGTACCCACCGAGAACTACGCGCTAACACGCAAGGAATGTTGTCAAATATTACATCCGAGATGTTAGGTTGCCTTAGGCTAGGATATATAAGGTTATAGACGTATACAATAGTCCCACCGAGAAATAGCGGCCGACGCGTCAGGAATGTTGTTAAATATTACACGCGAGATGTTAGGTTCCCTTAGGTTAGGACATATAACGTTATAGATGTATATAATGTCCCCATCCAGAAGAAGCAGACGACACGCCAGGAATGTTGTAGAATATTACATCCCAGATGTTAGGTTGCGTTAGGTTAGAATATACAACGTTATAGAAGTGTATAATGTCCCCACCGAGAAGCAGGCGACGACCCGCCAGGAATGTTGTAAAATATTACATTCGACATGTTAGGTTGCCTTAGGCTAGGACATATAACGTTATAGACGTATATAATGTTCCCACCGAGACGTAGTGACCGACATGCCAGGAATGTTGTAAAACATTACACGCGAGATGTTAGGTTCCCTTAGGTTAGGATATACAACGTTATTGACGTATAGAATGTTCCCACCGAGATGTAGGTACCGACATGCCAGGAATGTTGTAAAATATTACATCCGAGATGTTAGGTTGCTTTAGGTTAGGATATATAATGTTATAGACGTATATAATGTTACCACCGAGAACTACGGGCCGACACGTCAGGAATGATGTAAAATATTACATTCGACATGTTAGGTCGCCTTAGGCTAGGATATATATCGCTATAGACGTATATGATGTTCCCACCGAGAAGTACGGGCTAACACGCCAGCAATGTTGTCTAATATTACATCCGAGATGTTAGGTTGCCTTAGCCTAGGATATACAACGTTATAGACGTATATAATGTCCCCATCGAGACGTAGTGACCGACATGCCAGGAATGTTGTAAAATATTACATCCGAGATGTTAGGTTGCCTTAGGCTATGATATATAACGTTATAGACGTATATAATGTTCCCACCGAGAAATAGGGGCGACGCGTCAGGAATGTTGTAAAATATTACATACGAGATGTTGTGTTGCCTTACGTTAGGATATATAACGTTATAGACGTATATGATGCTCCCACCGAGAAGTACGGGCCGACACGCCAGGAATGTTATCAACTATTATATCCGAGATGTTAGGTTGCCTTAGGTTAGGATATACAACGTTATAGACGTATATAATGTCCCCATCGGGAAGTAGGCGCCGTAGCGCCAGGAATGTTGTAAAATATTACGGTAGAGAGGTAAGGTTGCCTTAGGTTATGATATATAACGTTACAGACGTATATAATGTTCCCACCGAGAAGTAGGGACCGACACGCCAGGAATCTTGTAAAATATTACATCCCATATGTTAAGTTGCTTTATGTTAGGATATACAACGTTATAGACGTATACAATGTTCCCACAGAGAAGTAGGGACCGACAAGCCAGGAATGTTGTAAAATATTACTTTCGAGATGTTAGGTTGCCTTAGGTTAGCGTATACAACGTTATAGACGTATATAATGTCCCCACCAAGAAGTACGGGCGGACACGCCAGGAATGCTGTAAAATATTACATCTGAGATGTTAGGTTGCCTTAGGCTAGGATATATACCGTTATAGTCGTATGTAATGTTACCACCGAGAACTATGGGCCGACACGGGGGAATGATGTAAAACATTACATTCGACATGTTAGGTCGCCTTAGGCTAGGATATATATCGCTATAGACGTATATGATGTTCCCACCGAGAAGTACGGGCTAACACGGCAGCAATGTTGTCAAATATTACATCCGAGATGTTAGGTTGCCTTAGGCTAGGATATACAACGTTATAGACGTATATAATGTTACCACCGAGAACTACGGTCCGAAATGCCAGGAATGTTGTAAAATATTACATCCGAGATGTTAGGTTGCCTTAGGTTAGGATATATATCGTTATAGACGTATATAATGTTCCCACCGAGACGTTGGGACCGACATGCCAGCAATATTGTAAAATATTACATCCCAGATGTTATGTTGCGTTAGGTTATTATATACAACGTTATAGACGTATATAATGTACCCACCGAGACGTAGGGACCGACATGCCAGGAATATTGTAAAATATTACATCCCAGATGTTAGGTTGCGTTAGGTTAGGATATACAACGTTATAGACGTATATAATGTCCCCACCGAGAAGCAGGCGACGACACGCCAGGAATGTTGTAAAATATTACATTCGACATGTTAGGTCGCCTTAGGGTAGGATATATAACGTTATAGACGTATATAATGTTCCCACCCAGAAATAGGGGCCGACGCGTCAGGAATGTTGTAAAATATTGCACCCGAAATGTTAGGTTCCCTTAGGTTAGGATATACAACGTTATAGACGTATAGAAAGTTCCCACCGAGAAGTAGGGACCGACATGCTAGGAATGTTGTAAAATATTACATCCGAGATGTTAGGTTCCCTTAGGTTAGGATATATATCGTTATAGACGTATATAGTGTCCCCATCGAGAAGCAGGCGACGACACGCCCGGAATTTTGTAAAATATTACATCCGAGATGTTAGGTTGCGTTGGGTTAGGATATACAATGTTATAGACGTATATTATGTCCCCATCGAGAAGCAGGCGACGACACGCCAGGAATGTTGTAAAATATTACTTCCCAGATGTTAGGTTGCGTTAGGTTAGGATATACAACGTTATAGACGTATATAACTTCCCCATCGAGAAGCAGGCGACGGCACGCCAGGAATGTTATAAAATATTACATCCGAGATGTTAGGTTGCCTTCGGTTGGGATATATATCGCTATAGACGTATATGATGTTCCCACCGAGAAGTACGCGCTAACACGCAAGGAATGTGGTCAAATATTACATCCGAGATGTTAGGTTGCCTTAGGCTAGGATATATAAGGTTATAGACGTATACAATAGTCCCACCGAGAAATAGCGGCCGACGCGTCAGGAATGTTGTTAAATATTACACGCGAGATGTTAGGTTCCCTTAGGTTAGGACATATAACGTTATAGATGTATATAATGTCCCCATCCAGAAGAAGGAGACGACACGCCAGGAATGTTGTAAAATATTACATCCCAGATGTTAGGTTGCGTTAGGTTAGAATATACAACGTTATAGAAGTGTATAATGTCCCCACCGAGAAGCAGGCGACGACCCGCCAGGAATGTTGTAAAATATTACATTCGACATGTTAGGTTGCCTTAGGCTAGGACATATAACGTTATAGACGTATATAATGTTCCC
Organism: Xylocopa violacea; assembly: GCA_963969225.1. Classification (NCBI taxonomy): domain Eukaryota; kingdom Metazoa; phylum Arthropoda; class Insecta; order Hymenoptera; family Apidae; genus Xylocopa; species Xylocopa violacea. The sequence goes on from CAXAJV010000001.1 coordinate 50,442,221, forward strand.
ACCGAGACGTAGTGACCGACATGCCAGGAATGTTGTAAAACATTACACCCGAGATGTTAGGTTCCCTTAGGTTAGGATATACAACGTTATAGACGTATAGAATGTTCCCACCGAGATGTAGGTACCGACATGCCAGGAATGTTGTAAAATATTACATCCGAGATGTTAGGTTGCTTTAGGTTAGGATATATAATGTTATAGACGTATATAATGTTACCACCGAGAACTACGGGCCGACACGTCAGGAATGATGTAAAATATTACATTCGACATGTTAGGTCGCCTTAGGCTAGGATATATATCGCTATAGACGTATATGATGTACCCACCGAGAAGTACGGGCTAACACGCCAGCGATGTTGTCAAATATTACATCCGAGATGTTAGGTTGCCTTAGGTTAGGATATACAACGTTATAGACGTATATAATGTCCCCATCGGGAAGTAGGCGCCGTAGCGCCAGGAATGTTGTAAAATATTACGGTAGAGAGGTAAGGTTGCCTTAGGTTATGATATACAACGTTATAGACGTATACAATGTTCCCACAGAGAAGTAGGGACCGACAAGCCAGGAATGTTGTAAAATATTACTTTCGAGATGTTAGGTTGCCTTAGGTTAGCGTATACAACGTTATAGACGTATATAATGTCCCCACCAAGAAGTACGGGCGGACACGCCAGGAATGCTGTAAAATATTACATCTGAGATGTTAGGTTGCCTTAGGTTAGCGTATACAACGTTATAGACGTATATAATGTCCCCACCAAGAAGTACGGGCGGACACGCCAGGAATGCTGTAAAATATTACATCTGAGATGTTAGGTTGCCTTAGGCTAGGATATATACCGTTATAGTCGTATGTAATGTTACCACCGAGAACTATGGACCGACACGGGGGAATGATGTAAAACATTACATTCGACATGTTAGGTCGCCTTAGGCTAGGATATATATCGCTATAGACGTATATGATGTTCCCACCGAGAAGTACGGGCTAACACGGCAGCAATGTTGTCAAATATTACATGCGAGATGTTAGGTTGCCTTAGGCTAGGATATACAACGTTATAGACGTATATAATGTTACCACCGAGAACTACGCTCCGAAATGCCAGGAATGTTGTAAAATATTACATCCGAGATGTTAGGTTGCCTTAGGTTAGGATATATATCGTTATAGACGTATATAATGTTCCCACCGAGACGTAGGGACCGACATGCCAGGAATATTGTAAAATATTACATCCCAGATGTTATGTTGCGTTAGGTTATTATATACAACGTTATAGACGTATATAATGTACCCACCGAGACGTAGGGACCGACATGCCAGGAATATTGTAAAATATTACATCCCAGATGTTAGGTTGCGTTAGGTTGGGATATACAACGTTATAGATATATATAATGTCCCCATCGAGAAGCAGGCGACGACACGCCAGGAATGGTGTAAAATATTACATCCCAGATGTTAGGTTGCGTTAGGTTAGGATATACAACGTTATAGACGTATATAATGTCCCCATCGAGAAGCAGGCGATAACACGCCAGGAATGTTTAAAATATTACATCCGAGATGTTAGGTTGCCTTCGGTTAGGATATATATCGCTATAGACGTATATGATGTTCCCACCGAGAAGTCCGGTCCGACACAACACCGATGTTGTCAGATATTACATCCGAGATGTTAGGTTCCCTTAGGTTAGGATATACAACGTTATAGACGTATAGAATGTTCCCACCGAGAAGTAGGGACCGACATGCTAGGACTATTGTAAAATATTACATCCGAGATATTAGGTTGCCTTAGGTTAGGATATAAAACGTTATAGATGTATATAATGTCCCCATCGAGAAGCAGGCGACGACACGCCAGGAATGATGTAAAATATTAAATCCCAGATGTTAGGTTGCGTTAGGTTAGGATATACAACGTTATAGACGTATATAATGTCCCCATCGAGAAGCAGGCGACGACACGCCAGGAATGTTGTAAAATATTACATCCCAGATGTTAGGTTGCCTTCGGTTAGGATATATATCGCTATAGACGTATATGATGTTCCCACCGAGAAGTACGGCCGACACAACACCGATGTTGTCAGATATTACATCCGAGATGTTAGGTTGCCTTAGGTTAGGATATACAACGTTATATATGTATATAATGTCCCCATCGAGAAGTAGGCGACGACACGCCAGGAATGTTGTAAAATATTACATTCCACATGTTAGGTTGCCTTAGGCTAGGATATATAACGTTAGAGACGTATATAATGCTCCCACCGAGACGTAGTGACCGACATGACAGAATGTTGTAAAATATTACATCCGAGATGTTAGGTTGCCTTAGGTTAGGATATACAACGTTATAGATGTATATAATGTCCCCGTCGAGAAGTAGGCGACGACACGCCAGGAATGTTGTAAAATATTACATTCGACAAGTCAGGTTGCTTTAGGCTAGGATATATAACGTTATAGACGTATATAATGTTCCCACCGAGAATTCGGGACCGACGCGTCAGGAATGTTCTAAAATATTACACCCGATATGTTAGGTTCCCTTAGGTTAGGATATACAACGTTATAGACGTATAGAATGTTCCCACCGAGAAATAGGGGCCGACGCGTCAGGAATGTTGTAAAATATTACACCCGAGATGTTAGGTTGCGTTAGGTTAGGATATACAACGTTATAGACGTATATAACTTCCCCATCGAGAAGCAGGCGACGGCACGCCAGGAATGTTATAAAATATTACATCCGAGATGTTAGGTAGCCTTAGGCTAGGACATATATCGTTATAGACGTATATAATGTCCAGATCGAGACGTGGGGACCGACAATACAGAATGTTGTAAAATATTACATCCGAGATGTTAGGTTGCCTTCGGTTAGGATATATATCGCTATAGACGTATATGATGTTCCCACCGAGAAGTACGGCCGACACAACACCGATGTTGTCAGATATTACATCCGAGATGTTAGGTTGCCTTAGGTTAGGATATACAACGTTATATATGTATATAATGTCCCCATCGAGAAGTAGGCGACGACACGCCAGGAATGTTGTAAAATATTACATTCCACATGTTAGGTTGCCTTAGGCTAGGATATATAACGTTAGAGACGTATATAATGTTCCCACCGAGACGTAGTGACCGACATGACAGAATGTTGTAAGATATTACATCCGAGATGTTAGGTTGCCTTAGGCTAGGATATATATTGTTATAGACGTATACAATGTTTCCACCGAGAAGTAGGGACCGACACAACACCAATGTTGTCAGATATTACATCCGAGATGTTAGGTTCCCTTAGGTTAGGATATACAACGTTATAGACGTATAGAATGTTCCCACCGAGAAGTAGGGACCGACATGCTAGGAATATTGTAAAATATTACATCCGAGATGTTAGGTTGCCTTAGGTTAGGATATACAAAGTTATAGACGTATATAATGTCCCTAGCGAGAAGCAGGCGACGACACGCCAGGAATGATGTAAAACATTACATTCGACATGTTAGGTCGCCTTAGGCTAGGATATGTAACGTTATAGTCGTAGGTAATGTTACCACCGAGAAATAGGGGCCGACGCGTCAGGAATGTTGTCAACTATTACATCCGAGATGTTAGGTTGCCTTAGGTTAGGATATACAACGTTATAGATGTATATAATGTCCCCATCGAGAAGTAGGCGACCACACGCCTGGAATGTTATAAAATATTGCATTCGACATGTTAGGTTGCCTTAGGGTAGGATATATAACGTTAGAGACGTATATAATGTTCCCACCGAGACGTAGTGACCGACATGACAGAATGTTGTAAGATATTACATCCGAGATGTTAGGTTGCCTTCGGTTAGGATATATATCGCTATAGACGTATATGATGTTCCCACCGAGAAGTACGGGCCGACACAACACCAATGTTGTCACATATTACATCCGAGATGTTAGGTACCCTTAGGTTAGGATATACAACGTTATAGACGTATAGAATGTTCCCACCGAGAAGTAGGGACCGACATGCTAGGAATATTGTAAAATATTACATCCGAGACATTAGGTTGCCTTAGGTTAGGATATAAAACGTTATAGACGTATATAATGTCCCCATCGAGAAGCAGGCGACGACACGCCAGGAATGTTGTAAAATATAACATCCCACATGTTAGGTTCGCTTAGGTTAGGATATATATCGCTATAGACGTATATAATGTTCCCACCGAGACGTAGGGACCGACATGCCAGGAATGTTTAAAATATTGCATCCCAAATGTTAGGTTGCGTTAGGTTAGGATATACAACGTTATAGACGTATATAATGTCCCCATCGAGAAGCAGGCGACGACACGCCAGGAATGATGTAAAATATTACATCCGAGATGTTATGTTGCCTTACGTTAGGATATATAACGTTATAGACGAATAGAATGTTCCCACCGAGACATAGGGACCGCCATGCCAGGAAAGTGGTAAAATATTACATCCCAGATGTTAGGTTGCGTTAGGTTAGGTTTTACAACTTTATAGCCGTATATAATGTTCCCACCGAGAAATAGGGGACGACGCGTCAGGAATGTTGTAAAATATTACACCCGAGATGTTAGGTTCCCTTAGGTTAGGATATACAACGTTATAGACGTATAGAATGTTCCCACCGAGAAATAGGGGCCGACGCGTCAGGAATGTTGTATAATATTACACCCGAGATGTTAGGTTCTCTTAGGTTAGGATATACAACGTTATAGACGTATAGAATGTTCCCACCGAGAAGTAGGGACCGACATGCCAGGACTGTTGTAAAATATTACATCCGAGGTGTTAGGTTGCCTTAGGTTAGGATACATATCGTTATAGACGTATATAATGTCCCCACCGAGACGTAGGGACCGACGTGCCAGCAAGGTTGTAAAATAGTGCAGCCGAGATGCTAGGTTCCGTTAGGTTAGGATATACAACGTTATAGACGTATATAATGTTCCGACCGAGAGGTACGGGCGGACACGCCAGGAATGCTGTAAAATATTACATCCGAGAGGTTAGGTTGCCTTAGGTTAGGATATACAACGATATAGATGTATATAAGGTCCCCACCGAGAAATAGGGGCCGAGGCGTCAGGAATGTTGTAAAATACTACGGTAGAGTGGTTAGGTTGCCTTAGGTTATGATATATAACGTTATAGACGTATATAATGTTCCCACCGAGACGTAGGGACCGACATGCCAGGAATGTTGTAAAACATTACATCCGAGATGTTAGGTTGCGTTAGGTTAGGATATACAACGTTATAGACGTATATAATGTCCCCAGCTAGAAGCAGGCGACGACACGCCAGGAATGTTGTAAAATATTACATCCGAGATGTTAGGTTGCATTAGGCTAGGTCATACATCGTTATAGACGTATACAATGTTCCCACAGAGGAGTAGGGACCGACATGCCAGGAATGTTGTAAAATATTACATTCGAGATGTTAGGTTGCCTTAGGTTAGCATATACAACGTTATAGACGTATATAATGTCCCCACCGAGAGGTACGGGCGGACACGCCAGGAATGCTGTAAAATATTACATCCGAAATGTTAGGTTGTGTTAGGTTAGGATGTACAACGTTATAGACGTATATAATGTCCCCATCGAGAAGCAGGCGACGACACGCCAGAATGTTGTAATATATTACATTCCAGATGTTAGGTTGCCTTAGGATAGCATTTACAACGTTATAGACGTATATAATGTCCCCACCGAGAGGTACGGGCGGACACGCCAGGAATGCTGTAAAATATTACATCCGAGATGTTAGGTTGCCTTAGGTTAGGATATACAACGATATAGATGTATATAAGGTCCCCACCGAGGAATAGGGGCCGACGCGTCAGGACTGTTGTAAAATACTACGGTAGAGAGGTTAGGTTGCCTTAGGTTATGATATATAACGTTATAGACGTATATAATGTTCCCACCGAGACGTAGGGACCGACATGCCAGGAATGTTGTAAAATATTACATCCCAAATGTTAGGTTGCGTTAGGTTAGGATATAAAACGTTATAGACGTATATAATTTTCCCACCGTGACGTAGGGACCGACATGCCAGGAATGTTGTAAAATATTACATCCGAGATGTTAGGTTGCGTTAGGTTAGGATATACAACGTTATAGACGTATATAATGTCCCCATCGAGAAGCAGGCGACGACACGCCAGAATGTTGTAAAATATTACATCCGAGATGTTAGGTTCCCTTAGGTTAGGATATACAACGTTATAGACGTATAGAATGTTCCCACCGAGAAGTAGGGACCGACATGCTAGGAATATTGTAAAATATTACATCCGAGACATTAGGTTGCCTTAGGTTAGGATATAAAACGTTATAGACGTATATAATGTCCCCATCGAGAAGCAGGCGACGACACGCCAGAATGTTGTAAAATATTACATCCGAGATGTTAGGTTCCCTTAGGTTAGGATATACAACGTTATAGACGTATAGAATGTTCCCACCGAGAAGTAGGGACCGACATGCTAGGAATATTGTAAAATATTACATCCGAGACATTAGGTTGCCTTAGGTTAGGATATAAAACGTTATAGACGTATATAATGTCCCCATCGAGAAGCAGGCGACGACACGCCAGGAATGTTGTAAAATATTACATCCCACACGTTAGGTTCGCTTAGGTTAGGATATATATCGCTATAGACGTATATAATGTTCCCACCGAGACGTAGGGACCGACATGCCAGGAATGTTTAAAATATTGCATCCCAAATGTTAGGTTGCGTTAGGTTAGGATATACAACGTTATAGACGTATATAATGTCCCCATCGAGAAGCAGGCGACGACACGCCAGGAATGTTGTAAAATATTACATCCCAGACGTTAGGTTTCGTTAGGTTAGGATATACAACGTTATAGACGTATATAATGTCCCCATCGAGAAGCAGGCGACAACAGGCCAGGAATGATGTAAAATATTACATCCGAGATGTTATGTTGCCTTACGTTAGGATATATAACGTTATAGACGAATAGAATGTTCCCACCGAGACATAGGGACCGCCATGCCAGGAAAGTGGTAAAATATTACATCCCAGATGTTAGGTTGCGTTAGGTTAGGTTTTACAACGTTATAGCCGTATATAATGTTCCCACCGAGAAATAGGGGACGACGCGTCAGGAATGTTGTAAAATATTACACCCGAGATGTTAGGTTCCCTTAGGTTAGGATATACAACGTTATAGACGTATAGAATGTTCCCACCGAGAAATAGGGGCCGACGCGTCAGGAATGTTGTAAAATATTACACCCGAGATGTTAGGTTCTCTTAGGTTAGGATATACAACGTTATAGACGTATAGAATGTTCCCACCGAGAAGTAGGGACCGACATGCCAGGACTGTTGTAAAATATTACATCCGAGGTGTTAGGTTGCCTTAGGTTAGGATACATATCGTTATAGACGTATATAATGTCCCCACCGAGACGTAGGGACCGACATGCCAGCAAGGTTGTAAAATTGTGCAGCCGAGATGCTAGGTTCCCTTAGGTTAGGATACACAACGTTATAGACGTATATAATGTTCCGACCGAGACGTACGGGCCGACACGCCAGGAATGTTGTCACATATTACATCCGAGACGTTAGGTTACCTTAGGTTAGGACATACAACGTTATAGACGTATATAATGTCCCCAGCTAGAAGCAGGCGACGTCACGCCAGGAATGCTGTAAAATATTACATCCGAGATGTTAGGTTGCATTAGGCTAGGTCATACATCGTTATAGACGTATACAATGTTCTCACAGAGGAGTAGGGACCGACATGCCAGGAATGTTGTAAAATATTACATTCGAGATGTTACGTTGCCTTAGGATAGCATTTACAACGTTATAGACGTATATAATGTCCCCACCGAGAGGTACGGGCGGACACGCCAGGAATGCTGTAAAATATTACATCCGAGATGTTAGGTTGCCTTAGGTTAGGATATACAACGATATAGATGTATATAAGGTCCCCACCGAGAAATAGGGGCCGAAGCGTCAGGAATGTTGTAAAATACTACGGTAGAGTGGTTAGGTTGCCTTAGGTTATGATATATAACGTTATAGACGTATATAATGTTCCCACCGAGACGTAGGGACCGACATGCCAGGAATGTTGTAAAATATTACATCCGAGATGTTGGGTTGCGTTAGGTTAGGATATACAACGTTATAGACGTATATAATGTACCCACGGAGATGTAGGGACCGACATGCCAGGAATGTTGTAAAATATTACATCCCAGATGTTAGGATGAGTTAGGTTCGGATATACAACGTTACAGACGTATATAAAGTCCCCATGGAGAAGCAGGCGACGACACGCCAGGAATGTTGTAACATATAACATCCGAGCTGTTATGTTGCCTTACCTTAGGATATGTAACGTTATAGACGTATATAATGTTCCCACCGAAAAGTAGCATCCGAAGCGCCAGGAATGTTGTAAAATATTACATCCGACATGTTAGGTTGCCTTAGGTTAGGATATATATCGTTATAGACGTATATAATGTTCCCACCGAGACGTAGGGACCGACATGCCAGGAATGTTGTAAAATATTACATCCGAGATGTTAGGATGCGTTAGGTTAGGATATACAACGTTATAGACGTATATAATGTACCCACGGAGACGTAGGGACCGACATGCCAGGAATGTTGTAAAATATTACATCCCAGATGTTAGGTTGAGTTAGGTTAGGATATACAACGTTATAGACGCATATAATGTCCCCATCGAGAAGCAGGCGACGACACGCCAGAATGTTGTAAAATATTACATTCGAGATGTTAGGTTGCCTTAGGATAGCATTTACAAAGTTATAGACGTATATAATGTCCCCACCGAGAGGTACGGGCGGACACGCCAGGAATGCTGTAAAATATTACATCCGAGATGTTAGGTTGCCTTAGGTTAGGATATACAACGATATAGATGTATATAAGGTCTCCACCGAGAAATAGGGGCCGACGCGTCAGGAATGTTGTAAAATACTACGGTAGAGAGGTTAGGTTGCCTTAGGTTATGATATATAACGTTATAGACGTATATAATGTTCCCACCGAGACGTAGGGACCGACATGCCAGGAATGTTGTAAAATATTACATCCCAGATGTTAGGTTGCGTTAGGTTAGGATATAAAACGTTATAGACGTATATAATGTACCCACGGAGACGTAGGGACCGACATGCCAGGAATGTTGTAAAATATTACATCCCAGATGTTAGGATGAGTTAGGTTAGGATATACAACGTTACAGACGTATATAAAGTCCCCATGGAGAAGCAGGCGACGACACGCCAGGAATGTTGTAACATATAACATCCGAGCTGTTATGTTGCCTTACCTTAGGATATGTAACGTTATAGACGTATATAATGTTCCCACCGAAAAGTAGCAGCCGAAGCGCCAGGAATGTTGTAAAATATTACATCCGACATGTTAGGTTGCCTTAGGTTAGGATATATATCGTTATAGACGTATATAATGTTCCCACCGTGACGTAGGGACCGACATGCCAGGAATGTTGAAAATATTACATCCGAGATGTCAGGTTCCCTTAGGTTAGGATATACAACCTTATAGCCGTATAGAATGTTCCGACCGAGACGTACGGGCCGACACGCCAGGAATGTTGTCAAATATTACATCCGAGATGTTAGGTTACCTTAGGTTAGGACATACAACGTTATAGACGTATATAATGTCCCCAGCTAGAAGCAGGCGACGTCACGCCAGGAATGCTGTAAAATATTACATCCGAGATGTTAGGTTGCATTAGGCTAGGTCATACATCGTTATAGACGTATACAATGTTCCCACAGAGTAGTAGGGACCGACATGCCAGGAATGTTGTAAAATATTACATTCGAGATGTTAGGTTGCCTTAGGATAGCATTTACAACGTTATAGACGTATATAATGTCCCCACCGAGAGGTACGGGCGGACACGCCAGGAATGCTGTAAAATATTACATCCGAGATGTTAGGTTGCCTTAGGTTAGGATATACAACGATATAGATGTATATAAGGTCCCCACCGAGAAATAGGGGCCGAGGCGTCAGGAATGTTGTAAAATACTACGGTAGAGTGGTTAGGTTGCCTTAGGTTATGATATATAACGTTATAGACGTATATAATGTTCCCACCGAGACGTAGGGACCGACATGCCAGGAATGTTGTAAAACATTACATCCGAGATGTTAGGTTGCGTTAGGTTAGGATATACAACGTTATAGACGTATATAATGTCCCCAGCTAGAAGCAGGCGACGACACGCCAGGAATGTTGTAAAATATTACATCCGAGATGTTAGGTTGCATTAGGCTAGGTCATACATCGTTATAGACGTATACAATGTTCCCACAGAGGAGTAGGGACCGACATGCCAGGAATGTTGTAAAATATTACATTCGAGATGTTAGGTTGCCTTAGGTTAGCATATACAACGTTATAGACGTATATAATGTCCCCACCGAGAGGTACGGGCGGACACGCCAGGAATGCTGTAAAATATTACATCCGAAATGTTAGGTTGTGTTAGGTTAGGATGTACAACGTTATAGACGTATATAATGTCCCCATCGAGAAGCAGGCGACGACACGCCAGAATGTTGTAAAATATTACATTCCAGATGTTAGGTTGCCTTAGGATAGCATTTACAACGTTATAGACGTATATAATGTCCCCACCGAGAGGTACGGGCGGACACGCCAGGAATGCTGTAAAATATTACATCCGAGATGTTAGGTTGCCTTAGGTTAGGATATACAACGATATAGATGTATATAAGGTCCCCACCGAGAAATAGGGGCCGACGCGTCAGGACTGTTGTAAAATACTACGGTAGAGAGGTTAGGTTGCCTTAGGTTATGATATATAACGTTATAGACGTATATAATGTTCCCACCGAGACGTAGGGACCGACATGCCAGGAATGTTGTAAAATATTACATCCCAAATGTTAGGTTGCGTTAGGTTAGGATATAAAACGTTATAGACGTATATAATGTACCCACGGAGACGTAGGGACCGACATGCCAGGAATGTTGTAAAATATTACATCCCAGATGTTAGGATGATTTTGGTTAGGATATACAACGTTACAGACGTATATAAAGTCCCCATGGAGAAGCAGGCGACGACGCGCCAGGAATGTTGTAACATATAACATCCGAGCTGTTATGTTGCCTTACCTTAGGATATGTAACGTTATAGACGTATATAATGTTCCCACCGAGAAGTAGCAGCCGAAGCGCCAGGAATGTTGTAAAATATTACATCCGACATGTTAGGTTGCCTTAGGTTAGGATATATATCGTTATAGACGTATATAATGTTCCCACCGTGAGGTAGGGACCGACATGCCAGGAATGTTGTAAAATATTACATCCGAGATGTTAGGTTGCGTTAGGTTAGGATATACAACGTTATAGACGTATATAATGTCCCCATCGAGAAGCAGGCGACGACACGCCAGAATGTTGTAAAATATTACATCCGAGATGTTAGGTTCCCTTAGGTTAGGATATACAACGTTATAGACATATAGAATGTTCCCACCGAGAAGTAGGGACCGACATGCCAGGAATGTTGAAAATATTACATCCGAGATGTCAGGTTCCCTTAGGTTAGGATATACAACCTTATAGCCGTATAGAATGTTCCGACCGAGACGTACGGGCCGACACGCCAGGAATGTTGTCAAATATTACATCCGAGATGTTAGGTTACCTTAGGTAAGGACATACAACGTTATAGACGTATATAATGTCCACAGCTAGAAGCAGGCGACGTCACGCCAGGAATGCTGTAAAATATTACATCCGAGATGTTAGGTTGCATTAGGCTAGGTCATACATCGTTATAGACGTATACAATGTTCCCACAGAGTAGTAGGGACCGACATGCCAGGAATGTTGTAAAATATTACATTCGAGATGTTAGGTTGCCTTAGGATAGCATTTACAACGTTATAGACGTATATAATGTCCCCACCGAGAGGTACGGGCGGACACGCCAGGAATGCTGTAAAATATTACATCCGAGATGTTAGGTTGCCTTAGGTTAGGATATACAACGATATAGATGTATATAAGGTCCCCGCCGAGAAATAGGGGCCGAGGCGTCAGGAATGTTGTAAAATACTACTGTAGAGTGGTTAGGTTGCCTTAGGTTATGATATATAACGTTATAGACGTATATAATGTTCCCACCGAGACGTAGGGACCGACATGCCAGGAATGTTGTAAAACATTACATCCGAGATTTTAGGTTGCGTTAGGTTAGGATATACAACGTTATAGAAGTATATAATGTACCCACGGAGACGTAGGGACCGACATGCCAGGAATGCTGTAAAATATTACATCCCAGATGTTAGGATGAGTTAGGTTAGGATATACAACGTTACAGACGTATATAAAGTCCCCATGGAGAAGCAGGCGATGACACGCCAGGAATGTTGTAACATATAACATCCGAGCTGTTATGTTGCCTTACCTTAGGATATGTAACGTTATAGACGTATATAATGTTCCCACCGAAAAGTAGCATCCGAAGCGCCAGGAATGATGTAAAATATTACATCCGACATGTTAGGTTGCCTTAGGTTAGGATATATATCGTTATAGACGTATATAATGTTCCCACCGAGACGTAGGGACCGACATGCCAGGAATGTTGTAAAATATTACATCCGAGATATTAGGTTGCATTAGGCTACGACATATATCGTTATAGACGTATACAATGTTCGCACAGAGAAGTAGGGACCGACATGCCAGGAATGTTGTAAAATATTACATTCGACGAGGTAGGTTGCCTTAGGCTAGGATATATAACGTTATAGACGTATATAATTTTCCCAACGAGAAATAGGGACCGACGCGTCAGGAATGTTCTAAAATATTACACCCGAGATGTTAGGTTCCCTTAGGTTAGGATATACAACGTTATAGACGTATATAATGTTCCCACCGAGACGTAGGGACCGACATGCCAGGAATGTTGTAAAATATTACATCCGAGATGTTAGGTTGCGTTAGGTTAGGATATACAACGTTATAGACGTATATAATGTACCCACGGAGACGTAGGGACCGACATGCCAGGAATGTTGTAAAATATTACATCCCAGATGTTAGGTTGCCTTAGGTTAGCATATACAACGTTAGAGACGTATATAATGTCCCCACCGAGAAGTACGGGCGGACACGCCAGGAATGCTGCAAAATATTACATCCGAGGTGTTAGGTTGCCTTAGGCTAGGATATATACCGTTATAGTCGTATATAATGTTACCGCCGAGAACTACGGGCCGACACGGCGGGAATGATGTAAAATATTACATTCGACATGTTAGGTCGCCATAGGCTAGGATATACAACGTTATAGACGTATATAATGTACCCACCGAGAAATAGGGGCCGACACGCCAGGAATGTTGTAAAATATTACATCCCAGATGTTAGGTTGAGTTAGGTTAGGATATACAACGTTTCAGACGTATATAAAGTCCCCATGGAGAAGCAGGCGATGACACGCCAGGAATGTTGTAACATATAACATCCGAGCTGTTATGTTGCCTTACGTTAGGATATGTAACGTTATAGACGTATATGATGTTCCACCGAAAAGTAGCAGCCGAAGCGCCAGGAATGTTGTAAAATATTACATCCGACATGTTAGGTTGCCTTAGGTTAGGACATATATCGTTATAGGCGTATATAATGTTCCCACCGAGACGTAGGGACCGACATGCCAGGAATGTTGTAAAATAATACATCCGAGATGTTAGGTTGCCTTAGGTTAGGATATACAACGTTATAGATGTATATAATGTCCCCGTCGAGAAGTAGGCGACGACACGCCAGGAGTGTTGTAAAATGTTACATTTGACATGTTAGGTTCTCTTAGGTTAGGATATACAACGTTATAGACGTATAGAATGTTCCCACCTAGAAGTAGGGACCGACATGCCAGGAAGGTTTTTAAATATTACATCCGAGATGTTAGGTTGCCTTAGGTTAGGATACATATCGTTATAGTTGTATATAATGTCCCCACCGAGACGTAGGGACCGACATGCCAGCAATGTTGTAAAATAGTACAGCCGAGATGTTAGGTTCCCTTAGGTTACGATATACAACGTTATAGATGTATATAATGTCCCCGTCGAGAAGTAGGCGACGACACGCCAGGAATGTTGTAAAATATTACATTCGACACGTTAGGTCGCCATAGGCTAGGATATATAACGTTATAGACGTATATAATGTTCCCAACGAGAAATAGGGGCCGACACGCCAGGAATGTTGCCAACTATTACATCCGAGATATTAGGTTCCCTTAGGTTAGGATATATGTCGTTATAGACGTATATAACGTTCCCACCGAGACGTAGGGACCCACATGCCAGGAATGTTATAAAATATTACATCCCAGATGTTAGGTTGCGTTAGGTTAGGATATACAACGTTATAGACGTTTATAAAGTCCCCATCGAGAAGGAGGCGACGACACGCCAGAATGTTGTAAAATATTACATCCGAGATGTTAGGTTGCCTTAGGTAAGGATATACAACGTTATAGACGTATATAATGTTCCCACTGAAAAGTAGCAGCCGAAGCGCCAGGAATGTTGTAAAATATTACATCCGAGATGTTAGGTTGCCTTAGGTTAGGATATATATCGTTATAGACGTATATAACGTTCCCACCGAAAAGTAGCAGCCGAAGCGCCAGGAATGTTGTAAAATATTACATCCGAGATGTTAGGTTGCATTAGAGTAGTATATATATCGTTATAGACGTATACAATGTTTCCACCAAGAAGTAGGGACCTACATGCCAGGAATGTTGTAAAATATTACAACCGAGATTTTAGGTTCCCTTAGGATAGGATATATAACGTTATAGATGTATATAATGTCCCCATCCAGAAGTAGGCGACGACACTCCAGGAATGTAGTAAAATGTTACATCCCGGATGTTAGGTTGCGTTAGGTTAGAATATACAACGATATAGACGTATATAATGTCCCCATCGAGAAGCAGGCGACGACACGACAGGAATGTTGTAAAATATTAGACTCGACATGTTAGGTTGCCTCAGGCTAGGATATATATCGTTATAGACGTATACAATGTTCCCACCGAGAAGTAGGGCCCGACATGCCAGGAATGTTGTAAAATATTACATCCGAGATGTAAGGTTCCCTTAGGATAGGATATATAACGTTATAGATGTATATAATGTCCCCATCCAGAAGTAGGTGACGACACTCCAGGAATGTAGTAAAATGTTACATCCCGGATGTTAGGTTGCGTTAGGTTAGAATATACTACGATATAGACGTATATAATGTCCCCATCGAGAAGCAGGCGACGACACGTCAGGAATGTTGTAAAATATTAGACTCGACATGTTAGGTTGCCTCAGGCTAGGATATATATCGTTATAGACGTATACAATGTTCCCACCGAGAAGTAGGGCCCGACATGCCAGGAATGTTGTAAAATATTACATCCGAGATGTAAGGTTCCCTTAGGTTAGGATATATATCGTTATAGACGTATATAACGTTCCCACCGAGACGTAGGGACCGACATGCCAGGAATGTTGTAAAATATTACATCCCAGATGTTAGGTTGCGTTAGGTTAGGATATACAACGTTATAGACGTTTATAAAGTCCCCATCGAGAAGCAGGCGTCGACACGCCAGAATGTTGTAAAATATTACATCCGAGATGTTAGGTTGCCTTAGGTAAGGATATACAACGTTATAGACGTATATAATGTTCCCACTGAAAAGTAGCAGCCGAAGCGCCAGGAATGTTGTAAAATATTACATCCGAGATGTTAGGTTGTCTTAGGTTAGGATATATATCGTTATAGACGTATATAATGTTCCCACCGAAACGTAGGGACCGACATGCCAGGAATGTTTTAAAATATTACATCCCAGGTGTTAGGTTGCGTTAGGTTAGGATATACAACGTTATAGACGTATATAATGTACCCACGAAGACGTAGGGACCGACATGCCAGGAATGTTGTAAAATATTACATCCCAGATGTTAGGTTGCGTTAGGTTAGGATATACAACGTTATAGAAGTATATAATGTCCCCATCGAGAAGCGGGCGACGACCCACCAGGAATGTTGTAAAATATAACATTCGACATGTTAGGTTGCCTTAGGCTAGGATATATATCGTTATAGACGTATACAATGTTCCCACCGAGAAGTAGGGACCGACATGCCAGGAATGTTGAAAATATTACATCCGAGATGTCAGGTTCCCTTAGGTTAGGATATACAACCTTATAGCCGTATAGAATGTTCCGACCGAGACGTACGGGCCGACACGCCAGGAATGTTGTCAAATATTACATCCGAGATGTTAGGTTACCTTAGGTAAGGACATACAACGTTATAGACGTATATAATGTCCACAGCTAGAAGCAGGCGACGTCACGCCAGGAATGCTGTAAAATATTACATCCGAGATGTTAGGTTGCATTAGGCTAGGTCATACATCGTTATAGACGTATACAATGTTCCCACAGAGTAGTAGGGACCGACATGCCAGGAATGTTGTAAAATATTACATTCGAGATGTTAGGTTGCCTTAGGATAGCATTTACAACGTTATAGACGTATATAATGTCCCCACCGAGAGGTACGGGCGGACACGCCAGGAATGCTGTAAAATATTACATCCGAGATGTTAGGTTGCCTTAGGTTAGGATATACAACGATATAGATGTATATAAGGTCCCCGCCGAGAAATAGGGGCCGAGGCGTCAGGAATGTTGTAAAATACTACTGTAGAGTGGTTAGGTTGCCTTAGGTTATGATATATAACGTTATAGACGTATATAATGTTCCCACCGAGACGTAGGGACCGACATGCCAGGAATGTTGTAAAACATTACATCCGAGATTTTAGGTTGCGTTAGGTTAGGATATACAACGTTATAGACGTATATAATGTACCCACGGAGACGTAGGGACCGACATGCCAGGAATGCTGTAAAATATTACATCCCAGATGTTAGGATGAGTTAGGTTAGGATATACAACGTTACAGACGTATATAAAGTCCCCATGGAGAAGCAGGCGACGACACGCCAGGAATGTTGTAACATATAACATCCGAGCTGTTATGTTGCCTTACCTTAGGATATGTAACGTTATAGACGTATATAATGTTCCCACCGAAAAGTAGCATCCGAAGCGCCAGGAATGATGTAAAATATTACATCCGACATGTTAGGTTGCCTTAGGTTAGGATATATATCGTTATAGACGTATATAATGTTCCCACCGAGACGTAGGGACCGACATGCCAGGAATGTTGTAAAATATTACATCCGAGATATTAGGTTGCATTAGGCTACGACATATATCGTTATAGACGTATACAATGTTCGCACAGAGAAGTAGGGACCGACATGCCAGGAATGTTGTAAAATATTACATTCGACAAGGTAGGTTGCCTTAGGCTAGGATATATAACGTTATAGACGTATATAATGTTCCCAACGAGAAATAGGGACCGACGCGTCAGGAATGTTCTAAAATATTACACCCGAGATGTTAGGTTCCCTTAGGTTAGGATATACAACGTTATAGACGTATATAATGTTCCCACCGAGACGTAGGGACCGACATGCCAGGAATGTTGTAAAATATTACATTCGAGATGTTAGGTTGCCTTAGGTTAGCATATACAACGTTATAGACGTATATAATGTCCCCACCGAGAGGTACGGGCGGACACGCCAGGAATGCTGTAAAATATTACATCCGAAATGTTAGGTTGTGTTAGGTTAGGATGTACAACGTTATAGACGTATATAATGTCCCCATCGAGAAGCAGGCGACGACACGCCAGAATGTTGTAAAATATTACATTCCAGATGTTAGGTTGCCTTAGGATAGCATTTACAACGTTATAGACGTATATAATGTCCCCACCGAGAGGTACGGGCGGACACGCCAGGAATGCTGTAAAATATTACATCCGAGATGTTAGGTTGCCTTAGGTTAGGATATACAACGATATAGATGTATATAAGGTCCCCACCGAGAAATAGGGGCCGACGCGTCAGGACTGTTGTAAAATACTACGGTAGAGAGGTTAGGTTGCCTTAGGTTATGATATATAACGTTATAGACGTATATAATGTTCCCACCGAGACGTAGGGACCGACATGCCAGGAATGTTGTAAAATATTACATCCCAAATGTTAGGTTGCGTTAGGTTAGGATATAAAACGTTATAGACGTATATAATGTACCCACGGAGACGTAGGGACCGACATGCCAGGAATGTTGTAAAATATTACATCCCAGATGTTAGGATGATTTAGGTTAGGATATACAACGTTACAGACGTATATAATGTCCCCATGGAGAAGCAGGCGACGACGCGCCAGGAATGTTGTAACATATAACATCCGAGCTGTTATGTTGCCTTACCTTAGGATATGTAACGTTATAGACGTATATAATGTTCCCACCGAGAAGTAGCAGCCGAAGCGCCAGGAATGTTGTAAAATATTACATCCGACATGTTAGGTTGCCTTAGGTTAGGATATATATCGTTATAGACGTATATAATGTTCCCACCGTGAGGTAGGGACCGACATGCCAGGAATGTTGTAAAATATTACATCCGAGATGTTAGGTTGCGTTAGGTTAGGATATACAACGTTATAGACGTATATAATGTCCCCATCGAGAAGCAGGCGACGACACGCCAGAATGTTGTAAAATATTACATCCGAGATGTTAGGTTCCCTTAGGTTAGGATATACAACGTTATAGACATATAGAATGTTCCCACCGAGAAGTAGGGACCGACATGCCAGGAATGTTGAAAATATTACATCCGAGATGTCAGGTTCCCTTAGGTTAGGATATACAACCTTATAGCCGTATAGAATGTTCCGACCGAGACGTACGGGCCGACACGCCAGGAATGTTGTCAAATATTACATCCGAGATGTTAGGTTACCTTAGGTAAGGACATACAACGTTATAGACGTATATAATGTCCACAGCTAGAAGCAGGCGACGTCACGCCAGGAATGCTGTAAAATATTACATCCGAGATGTTAGGTTGCATTAGGCTAGGTCATACATCGTTATAGACGTATACAATGTTCCCACAGAGTAGTAGGGACCGACATGCCAGGAATGTTGTAAAATATTACATTCGAGATGTTAGGTTGCCTTAGGATAGCATTTACAACGTTATAGACGTATATAATGTCCCCACCGAGAGGTACGGGCGGACACGCCAGGAATGCTGTAAAATATTACATCCGAGATGTTAGGTTGCCTTAGGTTAGGATATACAACGATATAGATGTATATAAGGTCCCCGCCGAGAAATAGGGGCCGAGGCGTCAGGAATGTTGTAAAATACTACTGTAGAGTGGTTAGGTTGCCTTAGGTTATGATATATAACGTTATAGACGTATATAATGTTCCCACCGAGACGTAGGGACCGACATGCCAGGAATGTTGTAAAACATTACATCCGAGATTTTAGGTTGCGTTAGGTTAGGATATACAACGTTATAGAAGTATATAATGTACCCACGGAGACGTAGGGACCGACATGCCAGGAATGCTGTAAAATATTACATCCCAGATGTTAGGATGAGTTAGGTTAGGATATACAACGTTACAGACGTATATAAAGTCCCCATGGAGAAGCAGGCGACGACACGCCAGGAATGTTGTAACATATAACATCCGAGCTGTTATGTTGCCTTACCTTAGGATATGTAACGTTATAGACGTATATAATGTTCCCACCGAAAAGTAGCATGCGAAGCGCCAGGAATGATGTAAAATATTACATCCGACATGTTAGGTTGCCTTAGGTTAGGATATATATCGTTATAGACGTATATAATGTTCCCACCGAGACGTAGGGACCGACATGCCAGGAATGTTGTAAAATATTACATCCGAGATATTAGGTTGCATTAGGCTACGACATATATCGTTATAGACGTATACAATGTTCGCACAGAGAAGTAGGGACCGACATGCCAGGAATGTTGTAAAATATTACATTCGACAAGGTAGGTTGCCTTAGGCTAGGATATATAACGTTATAGACGTATATAATGTTCCCAACGAGAAATAGGGACCGACGCGTCAGGAATGTTCTAAAATATTACACCCGAGATGTTAGGTTCCCTTAGGTTAGGATATACAACGTTATAGACGTATATAATGTTCCCACCGAGACGTAGGGACCGACATGCCAGGAATGTTGTAAAATATTACATCCGAGATGTTAGGTTGCGTTAGGTTAGGATATACAACGTTATAGACGTATATAATGTACCCACGGAGACGTAGGGACCGACATGCCAGGAATGTTGTAAAATATTACATCCCAGATGTTAGGTTGCCTTAGGTTAGCATATACAACGTTAGAGACGTATATAATGTCCCCACCGAGAAGTACGGGCGGACACGCCAGGAATGCTGCAAAATATTACATCCGAGGTGTTAGGTTGCCTTAGGCTAGGATATATACCGTTATAGTCGTATATAATGTTACCGCCGAGAACTACGGGCCGACACGGCGGGAATGATGTAAAATATTACATTCGACATGTTAGGTCGCCATAGGCTAGGATATACAACGTTATAGACGTATATAATGTACCCACCGAGAAATAGGGGCCGACACGTCAGGAATGTTGTAAAATATTACATCCCAGATGTTAGGTTGAGTTAGGTTAGGATATACAACGTTTCAGACGTATATAAAGTCCCCATGGAGAAGCAGGCGATGACACGCCAGGAATGTTGTAACATATAACATCCGAGCTGTTATGTTGCCTTACGTTAGGATATGTAACGTTATAGACGTATATGATGTTCCACCGAAAAGTAGCAGCCGAAGCGCCAGGAATGTTGTAAAATATTACATCCGACATGTTAGGTTGCCTTAGGTTAGGACATATATCGTTATAGGCGTATATAATGTTCCCACCGAGACGTAGGGACCGACATGCCAGGAATGTTGTAAAATAATACATCCGAGATGTTAGGTTGCCTTAGGTTAGGATATACAACGTTATAGATGTATATAATGTCCCCGTCGAGAAGTAGGCGACGACACGCCAGGAATGTTGTAAAATATTACATTCGACACGTTAGGTCGCCATAGGCTAGGATATATAACGTTATAGACGTATATAATGTTCCCAACGAGAAATAGGGGCCGACACGCCAGGAATGTTGCCAACTATTACATCCGAGATATTAGGTTCCCTTAGGTTAGGATATATGTCGTTATAGACGTATATAACGTTCCCACCGAGACGTAGGGACCCACATGCCAGGAATGTTATAAAATATTACATCCCAGATGTTAGGTTGCGTTAGGTTAGGATATACAACGTTATAGACGTTTATAAAGTCCCCATCGAGAAGGAGGCGACGACACGCCAGAATGTTGTAAAATATTACATCCGAGATGTTAGGTTGCCTTAGGTAAGGATATACAACGTTATAGACGTATATAATGTTCCCACTGAAAAGTAGCAGCCGAAGCGCCAGGAATGTTGTAAAATATTACATCCGAGATGTTAGGTTGCCTTAGGTTAGGATATATATCGTTATAGACGTATATAACGTTCCCACCGAAAAGTAGCAGCCGAAGCGCCAGGAATGTTGTAAAATATTACATCCGAGATGTTAGGTTGCATTAGAGTAGTATATATATCGTTATAGACGTATACAATGTTTCCACCAAGAAGTAGGGACCTACATGCCAGGAATGTTGTAAAATATTACAACCGAGATTTTAGGTTCCCTTAGGATAGGATATATAACGTTATAGATGTATATAATGTCCCCATCCAGAAGTAGGCGACGACACTCCAGGAATGTAGTAAAATGTTACATCCCGGATGTTAGGTTGCGTTAGGTTAGAATATACAACGATATAGACGTATATAATGTCCCCATCGAGAAGCAGGCGACGACACGACAGGAATGTTGTAAAATATTAGACTCGACATGTTAGGTTGCCTCAGGCTAGGATATATATCGTTATAGACGTATACAATGTTCCCACCGAGAAGTAGGGCCCGACATGCCAGGAATGTTGTAAAATATTACATCCGAGATGTAAGGTTCCCTTAGGATAGGATATATAACGTTATAGATGTATATAATGTCCCCATCCAGAAGTAGGTGACGACACTCCAGGAATGTAGTAAAATGTTACATCCCGGATGTTAGGTTGCGTTAGGTTAGAATATACTACGATATAGACGTATATAATGTCCCCATCGAGAAGCAGGCGACGACACGTCAGGAATGTTGTAAAATATTAGACTCGACATGTTAGGTTGCCTCAGGCTAGGATATATATCGTTATAGACGTATACAATGTTCCCACCGAGAAGTAGGGCCCGACATGCCAGGAATGTTGTAAAATATTACATCCGAGATGTAAGGTTCCCTTAGGTTAGGATATATATCGTTATAGACGTATATAACGTTCCCACCGAGACGTAGGGACCGACATGCCAGGAATGTTGTAAAATATTACATCCCAGATGTTAGGTTGCGTTAGGTTAGGATATACAACGTTATAGACGTTTATAAAGTCCCCATCGAGAAGCAGGCGTCGACACGCCAGAATGTTGTAAAATATTACATCCGAGATGTTAGGTTGCCTTAGGTAAGGATATACAACGTTATAGACGTATATAATGTTCCCACTGAAAAGTAGCAGCCGAAGCGCCAGGAATGTTGTAAAATATTACATCCGAGATGTTAGGTTGTCTTAGGTTAGGATATATATCGTTATAGACGTATATAATGTTCCCACCGAAACGTAGGGACCGACATGCCAGGAATGTTTTAAAATATTACATCCCAGGTGTTAGGTTGCGTTAGGTTAGGATATACAACGTTATAGACGTATATAATGTACCCACGAAGACGTAGGGACCGACATGCCAGGAATGTTGTAAAATATTACATCCCAGATGTTAGGTTGCGTTAGGTTAGGATATACAACGTTATAGAAGTATATAATGTCCCCATCGAGAAGCGGGCGACGACCCACCAGGAATGTTGTAAAATATAACATTCGACATGTTAGGTTGCCTTAGGCTAGGATATATATCGTTATAGACGTATACAATGTTCCCACCGAGAAGTAGGGACCGACATGCCAGGAATGTTGAAAATATTACATCCGAGATGTCAGGTTCCCTTAGGTTAGGATATACAACCTTATAGCCGTATAGAATGTTCCGACCGAGACGTACGGGCCGACACGCCAGGAATGTTGTCAAATATTACATCCGAGATGTTAGGTTACCTTAGGTAAGGACATACAACGTTATAGACGTATATAATGTCCACAGCTAGAAGCAGGCGACGTCACGCCAGGAATGCTGTAAAATATTACATCCGAGATGTTAGGTTGCATTAGGCTAGGTCATACATCGTTATAGACGTATACAATGTTCCCACAGAGTAGTAGGGACCGACATGCCAGGAATGTTGTAAAATATTACATTCGAGATGTTAGGTTGCCTTAGGATAGCATTTACAACGTTATAGACGTATATAATGTCCCCACCGAGAGGTACGGGCGGACACGCCAGGAATGCTGTAAAATATTACATCCGAGATGTTAGGTTGCCTTAGGTTAGGATATACAACGATATAGATGTATATAAGGTCCCCGCCGAGAAATAGGGGCCGAGGCGTCAGGAATGTTGTAAAATACTACTGTAGAGTGGTTAGGTTGCCTTAGGTTATGATATATAACGTTATAGACGTATATAATGTTCCCACCGAGACGTAGGGACCGACATGCCAGGAATGTTGTAAAACATTACATCCGAGATTTTAGGTTGCGTTAGGTTAGGATATACAACGTTATAGACGTATATAATGTACCCACGGAGACGTAGGGACCGACATGCCAGGAATGCTGTAAAATATTACATCCCAGATGTTAGGATGAGTTAGGTTAGGATATACAACGTTACAGACGTATATAAAGTCCCCATGGAGAAGCAGGCGACGACACGCCAGGAATGTTGTAACATATAACATCCGAGCTGTTATGTTGCCTTACCTTAGGATATGTAACGTTATAGACGTATATAATGTTCCCACCGAAAAGTAGCATCCGAAGCGCCAGGAATGATGTAAAATATTACATCCGACATGTTAGGTTGCCTTAGGTTAGGATATATATCGTTATAGACGTATATAATGTTCCCACCGAGACGTAGGGACCGACATGCCAGGAATGTTGTAAAATATTACATCCGAGATATTAGGTTGCATTAGGCTACGACATATATCGTTATAGACGTATACAATGTTCGCACAGAGAAGTAGGGACCGACATGCCAGGAATGTTGTAAAATATTACATTCGACAAGGTAGGTTGCCTTAGGCTAGGATATATAACGTTATAGACGTATATAATGTTCCCAACGAGAAATAGGGACCGACGCGTCAGGAATGTTCTAAAATATTACACCCGAGATGTTAGGTTCCCTTAGGTTAGGATATACAACGTTATAGACGTATATAATGTTCCCACCGAGACGTAGGGACCGACATGCCAGGAATGTTGTAAAATATTACATCCGAGATGTTAGGTTGCGTTAGGTTAGGATATACAACGTTATAGACGTATATAATGTACCCACGGAGACGTAGGGACCGACATGCCAGGAATGTTGTAAAATATTACATCCCAGATGTTAGGTTGCCTTAGGTTAGCATATACAACGTTAGAGACGTATATAATGTCCCCACCGAGAAGTACGGGCGGACACGCCAGGAATGCTGCAAAATATTACATCCGAGGTGTTAGGTTGCCTTAGGCTAGGATATATACCGTTATAGTCGTATATAATGTTACCGCCGAGAACTACGGGCCGACACGGCGGGAATGATGTAAAATATTACATTCGACATGTTAGGTCGCCATAGGCTAGGATATACAACGTTATAGACGTATATAATGTACCCACCGAGAAATAGGGGCCGACACGCCAGGAATGTTGTAAAATATTACATCCCAGATGTTAGGTTGAGTTAGGTTAGGATATACAACGTTTCAGACGTATATAAAGTCCCCATGGAGAAGCAGGCGATGACACGCCAGGAATGTTGTAACATATAACATCCGAGCTGTTATGTTGCCTTACGTTAGGATATGTAACGTTATAGACGTATATGATGTTCCACCGAAAAGTAGCAGCCGAAGCGCCAGGAATGTTGTAAAATATTACATCCGACATGTTAGGTTGCCTTAGGTTAGGACATATATCGTTATAGGCGTATATAATGTTCCCACCGAGACGTAGGGACCGACATGCCAGGAATGTTGTAAAATAATACATCCGAGATGTTAGGTTGCCTTAGGTTAGGATATACAACGTTATAGATGTATATAATGTCCCCGTCGAGAAGTAGGCGACGACACGCCAGGAGTGTTGTAAAATGTTACATTTGACATGTTAGGTTCTCTTAGGTTAGGATATACAACGTTATAGACGTATAGAATGTTCCCACCTAGAAGTAGGGACCGACATGCCAGGAATGTTTTTAAATATTACATCCGAGATGTTAGGTTGCCTTAGGTTAGGATACATATCGTTATAGTTGTATATAATGTCCCCACCGAGACGTAGGGACCGACATGCCAGCAATGTTGTAAAATAGTACAGCCGAGATGTTAGGTTCCCTTAGGTTACGATATACAACGTTATAGATGTATATAATGTCCCCGTCGAGAAGTAGGCGACGACACGCCAGGAATGTTGTAAAATATTACATTCGACACGTTAGGTCGCCATAGGCTAGGATATATAACGTTATAGACGTATATAATGTTCCCAACGAGAAATAGGGGCCGACACGCCAGGAATGTTGCCAACTATTACATCCGAGATATTAGGTTCCCTTAGGTTAGGATATATGTCGTTATAGACGTATATAACGTTCCCACCGAGACGTAGGGACCCACATGCCAGGAATGTTATAAAATATTACATCCCAGATGTTAGGTTGCGTTAGGTTAGGATATACAACGTTATAGACGTTTATAAAGTCCCCATCGAGAAGGAGGCGACGACACGCCAGAATGTTGTAAAATATTACATCCGAGATGTTAGGTTGCCTTAGGTAAGGATATACAACGTTATAGACGTATATAATGTTCCCACTGAAAAGTAGCAGCCGAAGCGCCAGGAATGTTGTAAAATATTACATCCGAGATGTTAGGTTGCCTTAGGTTAGGATATATATCGTTATAGACGTATATAACGTTCCCACCGAAAAGTAGCAGCCGAAGCGCCAGGAATGTTGTAAAATATTACATCCGAGATGTTAGGTTGCCTTAGAGTAGTATATATATCGTTATAGACGTATACAATGTTTCCACCAAGAAGTAGGGACCTACATGCCAGGAATGTTGTAAAATATTACAACCGAGATTTTAGGTTCCCTTAGGATAGGATATATAACGTTATAGATGTATATAATGTCCCCATCCAGAAGTAGGCGACGACACTCCAGGAATGTAGTAAAATGTTACATCCCGGATGTTAGGTTGCGTTAGGTTAGAATATACAACGATATAGACGTATATAATGTCCCCATCGAGAAGCAGGCGACGACACGACAGGAATGTTGTAAAATATTAGACTCGACATGTTAGGTTGCCTCAGGCTAGGATATATATCGTTATAGACGTATACAATGTTCCCACCGAGAAGTAGGGCCCGACATGCCAGGAATGTTGTAAAATATTACATCCGAGATGTAAGGTTCCCTTAGGATAGGATATATAACGTTATAGATGTATATAATGTCCCCATCCAGAAGTAGGTGACGACACTCCAGGAATGTAGTAAAATGTTACATCCCGGATGTTAGGTTGCGTTAGGTTAGAATATACTACGATATAGACGTATATAATGTCCCCATCGAGAAGCAGGCGACGACACGTCAGGAATGTTGTAAAATATTAGACTCGACATGTTAGGTTGCCTCAGGCTAGGATATATATCGTTATAGACGTATACAATGTTCCCACCGAGAAGTAGGGCCCGACATGCCAGGAATGTTGTAAAATATTACATCCGAGATGTAAGGTTCCCTTAGGTTAGGATATATATCGTTATAGACGTATATAACGTTCCCACCGAGACGTAGGGACCGACATGCCAGGAATGTTGTAAAATATTACATCCCAGATGTTAGGTTGCGTTAGGTTAGGATATACAACGTTATAGACGTTTATAAAGTCCCCATCGAGAAGCAGGCGTCGACACGCCAGAATGTTGTAAAATATTACATCCGAGATGTTAGGTTGCCTTAGGTAAGGATATACAACGTTATAGACGTATATAATGTTCCCACTGAAAAGTAGCAGCCGAAGCGCCAGGAATGTTGTAAAATATTACATCCGAGATGTTAGGTTGTCTTAGGTTAGGATATATATCGTTATAGACGTATATAATGTTCCCACCGAAACGTAGGGACCGACATGCCAGGAATGTTTTAAAATATTACATCCCAGGTGTTAGGTTGCGTTAGGTTAGGATATACAACGTTATAGACGTATATAATGTACCCACGAAGACGTAGGGACCGACATGCCAGGAATGTTGTAAAATATTACATCCCAGATGTTAGGTTGCGTTAGGTTAGGATATACAACGTTATAGAAGTATATAATGTCCCCATCGAGAAGCGGGCGACGACCCACCAGGAATGTTGTAAAATATAACATTCGACATGTTAGGTTGCCTTAGGCTAGGATATATATCGTTATAGACGTATACAATGTTCCCACCGAGAAGTAGGGCCCGACATGCCAGGAATGTTGTAAAATATTACATCCGAGATGTAAGGTTCCCTTAGGTTAGGATATATGTCGTTATAGACGTATATAACGTTCCCACCGAGACGTAGGGACCGACATGCCAGGAATGTTGTAAAATATTACATCCCAGATGTTAGGTTGCGTTAGGTTAGGATATACAACGTTATAGACGTTTATAAAGTCCCCATCGAGAAGGAGGCGACGACACGCCAGAATGTTGTAAAATATTACATCCGAGATGTTAGGTTGCCTTAGAGTAGTATATATATCGTTATAGACGTATACAATGTTTCCAGCAAGAAGTAGGGACCGACATGCCAGGAATTTTGTAAAATATTACATCCCAGAATTTAGGTTGCGTTAGGTTAGGATATACAACTTTATAGACGTATATAATGTCCCCATCGAGAAGCAGGCGACGACACGCCAGGAATGTTGTAAAATATTACATCCGAGATGTTATGTTGCCTTACGTAAGGATATATAACGTTATAGACGTATATGATGTTCCCAACGAGGAGTACGCGCTAACACGCCAGGAAAGTTGTCAAATATTACATCCGAGATGTCAGGTTGCCTTAGGTTAGGATATGTATCGTTATAGACGTATGTAACGTTCCCACCGAGACGTAGGGACCGACATGCCAGGAATGTTGTAAAATATTACATCCCAGATGTTAGGTTGCGTTAGGTTAGGATATATACCGTTATAGACGTATATAATGTCCCCACCGAGACGTAGGGACCGACATGCCAGCAATGTTGTAAAATATTACATCCGAGATGTTAGGTTCCCTTAGGTTAGGATATATGACGTTATAGACGTATATAATGTTCCCACCGAAAAGTAGCAGCCGAAGCGCCAGGAATGTTGTAAAATATTACATCCGAGATGTAAGGTTCCCTTAGGTTAGGATATATATCGTTATAGACGTATATAACGTTCCCACCGAGACGTAGGGACCGACATGCCAGGAATGTTGTAAAATATTACATCCCAGATGTTAGGTTGCGTTAGGTTAGGATATACAACGTTATAGACGTTTATAAAGTCCCCATCGAGAAGCAGGCGACGAAACGCCAGAATGTTGTAAAATATTACATCCGAGATGTTAGGTTGCCTTAGGTAAGGATATACAACGTTATAGATGTATATAATGTCCCCATCGAGAAGTAGGCGACGACACGCCAGGAATGTTGTAAAATATTACATCCCAGATGTTAGGTTGCGTTAGGTTAGAATATACAACGTTATAGACGTATATAATGTCCCCATCGAGAAGCAGGCGACCACACGACAGGAATGTTGTAAAATATTACATCCGAGATGTTAGGTTGCCTTAGGTTAGTGTATATATCGTTATAGACGTATATAATGTTCCCACCGAGACGTGGGGACCGACATGCGAGAGATCTTGTAAAATATTACATCCCAGATGTTAGGTTGCTTTAGGTTAGGATATTCAACGTTAAAGACGTATATAATGTCCCCATCGAGAAGCGGGCGACGACCCACCAGGAATGTTGTAAAATATTACATCCGAGATGTTAGGTTGCCTTAGGTAAGGATATACAACGTTATAGACGTATATAATGTTCCCACTGAAAAGTAGCAGCCGAAGCGCCAGGAATGTTGTAAAATATTACATCCGAGATGTTAGGTTGCCTTAGGTTAGGATATATATCGTTATAGACGTATATAACGTTCCCACCGAAAAGTAGCAGCCGAAGCGCCAGGAATGTTGTAAAATATTACATCCGAGATGTAAGGTTCCCTTAGGATAGGATATATAACGTTATAGATGTATATAATGTCCCCATCCAGAAGTAGGTGACGACACTCCAGGAATGTAGTAAAATGTTACATCCCGGATGTTAGGTTGCGTTAGGTTAGAATATACTACGATATAGACGTATATAATGTCCCCATCGAGAAGCAGGCGACGACACGTCAGGAATGTTGTAAAATATTAGACTCGACATGTTAGGTTGCCTCAGGCTAGGATATATATCGTTATAGACGTATACAATGTTCCCACCGAGAAGTAGGGCCCGACATGCCAGGAATGTTGTAAAATATTACATCCGAGATGTAAGGTTCCCTTAGGTTAGGATATATATCGTTATAGACGTATATAACGTTCCCACCGAGACGTAGGGACCGACATGCCAGGAATGTTGTAAAATATTACATCCCAGATGTTAGGTTGCGTTAGGTTAGGATATACAACGTTATAGACGTTTATAAAGTCCCCATCGAGAAGCAGGCGTCGACACGCCAGAATGTTGTAAAATATTACAACCGAGATTTTAGGTTCCCTTAGGATAGGATATATAACGTTATAGATGTATATAATGTCCCCATCCAGAAGTAGGCGACGACACTCCAGGAATGTAGTAAAATGTTACATCCCGGATGTTAGGTTGCGTTAGGTTAGAATATACAACGATATAGACGTATATAATGTCCCCATCGAGAAGCAGGCGACGACACGACAGGAATGTTGTAAAATATTAGACTCGACATGTTAGGTTGCCTCAGGCTAGGATATATATCGTTATAGACGTATACAATGTTCCCACCGAGAAGTAGGGCCCGACATGCCAGGAATGTTGTAAAATATTACATCCGAGATGTAAGGTTCCCTTAGGATAGGATATATAACGTTATAGATGTATATAATGTCCCCATCCAGAAGTAGGTGACGACACTCCAGGAATTTAGTAAAATGTTACATCCCGGATGTTAGGTTGCGTTAGGTTAGAATATACTACGATATAGACGTATATAATGTCCCCATCGAGAAGCAGGCGACGACACGTCAGGAATGTTGTAAAATATTAGACTCGACATGTTAGGTTGCCTCAGGCTAGGATATATATCGTTATAGACGTATACAATGTTCCCACCGAGAAGTAGGGCCCGACATGCCAGGAATGTTGTAAAATATTACATCCGAGATGTAAGGTTCCCTTAGGTTAGGATATATATCGTTATAGACGTATATAACGTTCCCACCGAGACGTAGGGACCGACATGCCAGGAATGTTGTAAAATATTACATCCCAGATGTTAGGTTGCGTTAGGTTAGGATATACAACGTTATAGACGTTTATAAAGTCCCCATCGAGAAGCAGGCGTCGACACGCCAGAATGTTGTAAAATATTACATCCGAGATGTTAGGTTGCCTTAGGTAAGGATATACAACGTTATAGACGTATATAATGTTCCCACTGAAAAGTAGCAGCCGAAGCGCCAGGAATGTTGTAAAATATTACATCCGAGATGTTAGGTTGTCTTAGGTTAGGATATATATCGTTATAGACGTATATAATGTTCCCACCGAAACGTAGGGACCGACATGCCAGGAATGTTTTAAAATATTACATCCCAGGTGTTAGGTTGCGTTAGGTTAGGATATACAACGTTATAGACGTATATAATGTACCCACGAAGACGTAGGGACCGACATGCCAGGAATGTTGTAAAATATTACATCCCAGATGTTAGGTTGCGTTAGGTTAGGATATACAACGTTATAGAAGTATATAATGTCCCCATCGAGAAGCGGGCGACGACCCACCAGGAATGTTGTAAAATATAACATTCGACATGTTAGGTTGCCTTAGGCTAGGATATATATCGTTATAGACGTATACAATGTTCCCACCGAGAAGTAGGGCCCGACATGCCAGGAATGTTGTAAAATATTACATCCGAGATGTAAGGTTCCCTTAGGTTAGGATATATGTCGTTATAGACGTATATAACGTTCCCACCGAGACGTAGGGACCGACATGCCAGGAATGTTGTAAAATATTACATCCCAGATGTTAGGTTGCGTTAGGTTAGGATATACAACGTTATAGACGTTTATAAAGTCCCCATCGAGAAGGAGGCGACGACACGCCAGAATGTTGTAAAATATTACATCCGAGATGTTAGGTTGCCTTAGAGTAGTATATATATCGTTATAGACGTATACAATGTTTCCAGCAAGAAGTAGGGACCGACATGCCAGGAATTTTGTAAAATATTACATCCCAGAATTTAGGTTGCGTTAGGTTAGGATATACAACTTTATAGACGTATATAATGTCCCCATCGAGAAGCAGGCGACGACACGCCAGGAATGTTGTAAAATATTACATCCGAGATGTTATGTTGCCTTACGTAAGGATATATAACGTTATAGACGTATATGATGTTCCCAACGAGGAGTACGCGCTAACACGCCAGGAAAGTTGTCAAATATTACATCCGAGATGTCAGGTTGCCTTAGGTTAGGATATGTATCGTTATAGACGTATGTAACGTTCCCACCGAGACGTAGGGACCGACATGCCAGGAATGTTGTAAAATATTACATCCCAGATGTTAGGTTGCGTTAGGTTAGGATATATACCGTTATAGACGTATATAATGTCCCCACCGAGACGTAGGGACCGACATGCCAGCAATGTTGTAAAATATTACATCCGAGATGTTAGGTTCCCTTAGGTCAGGATATATGACGTTATAGACGTATATAATGTTCCCACCGAAAAGTAGCAGCCGAAGCGCCAGGAATGTTGTAAAATATTACATCCGAGATGTAAGGTTCCCTTAGGTTAGGATATATATCGTTATAGACGTATATAACGTTCCCACCGAGACGTAGGGACCGACATGCCAGGAATGTTGTAAAATATTACATCCCAGATGTTAGGTTGCGTTAGGTTAGGATATACAACGTTATAGACGTTTATAAAGTCCCCATCGAGAAGCAGGCGACGAAACGCCAGAATGTTGTAAAATATTACATCCGAGATGTTAGGTTGCCTTAGGTAAGGATATACAACGTTATAGATGTATATAATGTCCCCATCGAGAAGTAGGCGACGACACGCCAGGAATGTTGTAAAATATTACATCCCAGATGTTAGGTTGCGTTAGGTTAGAATATACAACGTTATAGACGTATATAATGTCCCCATCGAGAAGCAGGCGACGACACGACAGGAATGTTGTAAAATATTACATCCGAGATGTTAGGTTGCCTTAGGTTAGTGTATATATCGTTATAGACGTATATAATGTTCCCACCGAGACGTGGGGACCGACATGCGAGAGATCTTGTAAAATATTACATCCCAGATGTTAGGTTGCTTTAGGTTAGGATATTCAACGTTAAAGACGTATATAATGTCCCCATCGAGAAGCGGGCGACGACCCACCAGGAATGTTGTAAAATATTACATCCGAGATGTTAGGTTGCCTTAGGTTAGGATATACAACGTTATAGACAAATAGAATGTTCCCACCTAGAAGTAGGGACCGACATGCCAGGAATGTTGTAAAATATTACATCCGAGGTGTTAGGTTGCCTTAGGGTAGGATATACAACGTTATAGATGTATATAATGTCCCCTTCGAGAAGCAGGCGACGACACGACAGGAATGTTTTAAAATATTACACCCGAGATGTTAGGTTCCCTTAGGTTATGATATACAACGTTATAGACGTATAGAATGTTCCCACCGAGAAATACGGGCCGACGCGTCCGCAATGTTGTAAAATATTACACCCGAGATGTTAGGTTCCCTTAGGTTAGGATATACAACGTTATAGACGTATAGAATGTTCCCACCGAGAAGTAGGGACCGACATGCCAGGAACGTTGTAAAATATTACATCCGATATGTTAGGTTCCCTTAGGTTAGGATATACAACGTTATAGACAAATAGAATGTTCCCACGGAGAAGTAGGGACAGACATGCCAGGAATGTTGTAAAATATTACATCCGAGGTGTCAGGTTGCCTTAGGGTAGGATATACAACGTTATAGATGTATATAATGTCCCCATCGAGAAGCAGGCGACGACACGACAGGAATGTTATATTATACTACATTCTACAAGTTAGGATGCCTTAGGCTATTATATATAACGTTATAGACGTATATAATGTTCCCATCGAGAAATAGGGACCGACGCGTCAGGAATGTTCTAAAATATTACACCCGAGATGTTAGGTTCCCTTAGGTTATGATATACAACGTTATAGACGTATAGAATGTTCCCACCGAGAAATAGGGGCCGACGCGTCACCAATGTTGTAAAATATTACACCCGAGATGTTAGGTTGCCTTAGGTTAGGGTATACATCGTTACAGACGTATATAATGTTCCCACCGAGACGTAGTGACCGACATGCCAGGAATGTTGTAAAATATTACATCCGAGATGTTAGGTTGCCTTAGGTTAGGATATATATCGTTATAGACGTATATAATGATCCCACCGAGACGTAGGGACCGACATGCCAGGAAAGTTTTAAAATATTACATCCGATATGTTAGGTTCCCTTAGGTTAGGATATACAACGTTATAGACAAATAGAATGTTCCCACCGAGAAGTAGGGACCGACATGCCAGGAATGTTGTAAAATATTACATCCGAGGTGTTAGGTTAACTTAGGGTAGGATATACAACGTTATAGATGTATATAATGTCCCCATCGAGAAGCAGGCGACGACACGACAGGAATGTTATAAAATATTACATTCTACAAGTTAGGTTGCCTTAGGCTAGGACATATAACGTTATAGACGTATATAATGTTCCCACCGAGAAATAGGGACCGACGCGTCAGGAATGTTCTAAAATATTACACCCGAGATGTTAGATTCCCTTAGGTTATGATATACAACGTTATAGACGTATAGAATGTTCCCACCGAGAAATAGGGGCCGACGCGTCCGCAATGTTGTAAAATATTACACCCGCGATGTTAGGTTCCCTTAGGTTAGGATATACAACGTTATAGACGTATAGAATGTTCCCACCGAGAAGTAGGGACCGACATGCCAGGAACGTTGTAAAATATTACATCCGATATGTTAGGTTCCCTTAGGTTAGGATATACAACGTTATAGACAAATAGAATGTTCCCACCGAGAAGTAGGGACCGACGAGCCAGGAATTTTGTAAAATATTACATCCGAGATGTTAGTTTGCCTTAGGTTATGATATATAAGGTTATAGACGTATGTAATATTCCCACCGAGAAGTAGGGACCGACATGCCAGGAATGTTGTAAAATATTACATCCGAGATGTAAGGTTCCCTTAGGTTAGGATATATGTCGTTATAGACGTATAGAATGTTCCCACCGAGAAGTACGGACCGACATGCCAGGAATGTTGCAAAATATTACATCCCAGATGCTAGGATGAATTAGGTTAGGATATAAAACGTTATAGATGTATATAATGTTCCCACCGAGACGTAGGCACCGACATGCCAGGAATGTTGTAAAATATTACATCCCAAATGTTAGGTTGCGTTAGGTTAGGCTATACAACGTTATAGAAGTATATAATGTCCCCATCGAGAAGCAGGAGACTACACGCCAGGAATGTTGTAAAATATTACATTCGACATGTTAGGTCGCCTTAGGCTAGGATATATAACGTTATAGACGTACATAATGTTCCCACCGAGAAGTACGGGCGGACACGCCAGGAAAGTTGTCGACTATTACTTACGAGATGTTAGGTTGCCTTAGGATAGGACATATATCGTTATAGACGTATATAATGTTCCCACCGAGACGTAGGGCCGACATGCCAGGAATGTTGTAAAATGTTACGTCCCAGATGTTAGGTTGCGTTAGGATAGAATATACACCGTTATAGACGTATATAATGTCCCCTTCGCGTAGCAGGCGACGACACGCCAGGAATGTTGTAAAATACTACATCCGAGATGTTATGTTGCCTTACGTTAGGATATATAACGTTATAGACGTATATAATGGACCCACCGAAAAGTAGGAGCTGACGCGCCAGGAATGTTGTAAAATATTACGTCCCAGATGTTAGGTTGCGTTAGGTTAGGATATACAACGTTATAGACGTATACAATGTTCCCACCGAGAAGTAGGGACCGACATGCCAGGAATGTTGTAAAATATTACATTCGACATGTTAGGTCGCCTTAGGCTAGGATATATAACATTATAGATGTATATAATGTTCCCACCGAGAAGTACGGGCGGACACGCCAGGAAAGTTGTCAACTATTACTTCCGAGATGTTAGGTTGCCTTAGATTAGGGTATACATCGTTATAGACATATATAATGTTCCCACCGAGACGTAGGGACCAACATGCCAGGAATGTTGTAAAATATTACATTCCAGATGTTAGGTTGCGTTAGGATAGAATATACACAGTTATAGACGTATATAATGTACCCTTCGAGAAGCAGGCGTCGACACGCCAGGAATGTTGTAAAATATTATATCCGAGATGTTAGGTTCCCTTAGGTTAGGATATACAACGTCATGGACATATATAATGTTCCCACCGAGACGTGGGGACCGACATGCCAGGAATCTTGTACAATATTACATCCCAGATGTTAGGTTGCTTTAGGTTAGGATATACAACGTTATAGACGTATATAATGTCCCCATCGAGAAGCAGGCGACGACGCGCCAGGAATGTTATAAAATATTACATCCGAGACGTTATATTGCCTTACGTCAGGATATATAGCGTTGTAGACGTATATAATGTTTCCACCGAAAACTAGGAGCCGACGCGCCAGGAATGTTGTAAAATATTACATCCCAGAAGTTAGGTTGCGTTAGGTTAGGATATACAACGTTATAGACGTATATAATGTCCCCATCGAGAAGCTGGTGACGAAACGCCAGGAATGTTGTAAAATATTACATCCCAGATGTTAGGTTGCGTTAAGTTAGGATATACAACGTTAAAGGTGTATATAATGCGCCCATCGAGAAGTAGGCGACGACACGCCAGGAATGTTGTAAAATATTACATTCGACATGTTAAGTTGCGTTAGGTTAGGATATAAAACGTTATAGACGTATATAATGTCCCCATCGAGGAGCAGGCGACGACACGCCGGGAATGTTGTCAAATATTACATCCCAGATGTTAGGTTGCCTTAGGTTAGGATATAAAACGTTATAGATGTACATAATGTCCCCATCGAGAAGCAGGCGACGACACGCCAGGAATGATGTAAAATATTACATTCGACATGTTAGGTCGTCTTAGGCTAGGATATATAACGTTATAGACGTATATAATGTTCCCACCGAGAAGTACGTGCCTGCACGGCAGGAATGTTGCAAAATATTACATCCCAGATGCTAGGTTGAATTAGGTTAGGATATAAAACGTTA
Organism: Xylocopa violacea; assembly: GCA_963969225.1. Lineage (NCBI taxonomy): Eukaryota > Metazoa > Arthropoda > Insecta > Hymenoptera > Apidae > Xylocopa > Xylocopa violacea. The sequence continues at coordinate 50,479,440 of CAXAJV010000001.1, forward strand.
TAGATGTATATAATGTTCCCACCGAGACGTAGGGCCGACATGCCAGGAATGTTGTAAAATATTACATCGCAGATGTTAGGTTGCGTTAGGATAGAATATACACCGTTATAGGAGTATATAATGTCCCCTTCGGGAAGCAGGCGACGACACGCCAGGAATGTTGTAAAATATTACATTCGACATGTTAGGTTGCCTTAGGCTAGGATATATAACGTTATCGACGTATATAATGGACCCACCGAAAAGTACGGGCGGACATGCCAGGAATGTTGTAAAATATTACATCTCAGAAGTTAGGTTGCGTTAGGTTAGGATATACAACGTTATAGACGTATATAATGTCCCCACCAAGAAGCAGGCGACGACACGCCAGGAATGTTGTAAAATATTACATTCGACATGTTAGGTCGCCTTAGGCTAGGATATATAACGTTATAGATGTATATAATGTTCCCACCGAGAAGTACGGGCGGACACGCCAGGAAAGTTGTCAACTATTACTTCCGAGATGTTAGGTTGCCTTAGGTTAGGACATATATCGTTATAGACGTATATAATGTTCCCACCGAGACGTAGGGCCGACATGCCAGGAATGTTGTAAAACATTACATTCCATATGGTAGGTTGCGTTAGGATAGAATATACACCGTTATAGACGTATATAATGTCCCCTTCGAGAAGCAGGCGACGACACGCCAGGAATGTTGTAAAATATTACATTCGACATGTTAGGTCGCCTTAGGCTAGGATATATAACGTTATAGACGTACATAATGTTCCCACCGAGAAGTACGGGCGGACACGCCAGGAAAGTTGTCGACTATTACTTCCGAGATGCTAGGTTGCCTTAGATTAGGGTATACAGCGTTATAGACATATATAATGTTCCCACCGAGACGTAGGGACCAACATGCCAGGAATGTTGTGAAATATTACATTCCAGATGTTAGGTTGCGTTAGGATAGAATATACACAGTTATAGACGTATATAATGTCCCCTTCGAGAAGCAGGCGTCGACACGCCAGGAATGTTGTAAAATATTATATCCGAGATGTTAGGTTCCCTTAGGTTAGGATATACAACGTCATGGACATATATAATGTTCCCACCGAGACGTGGGGACCGACATGCCAGGAATCTTGTACAATATTACATCCCAGATGTTAGGTTGCTTTAGGTTAGGATATACAACGTTATAGACGTATATAATGTCCCCATCGAGAAGCAGGCGACGACGCGCCAGGAATGTTATAAAATATTACATCCGAGACGTTATATTGCCTTACGTCAGGATATATAACGTTGTAGACGTATATAATGTTTCCACCGAAAACTAGGAGCCGACGCGCCAGGAATGTTCTAAAATATTACATCCCAGAAGTTAGGTTGCGTTAGGTTAGGATATACAACGTTATAGACGTATATAATGTCCCCATTGAGAAGCTGGTGACGAAACGCCAGGAATGTTGTAAAATATTACATCCCAGATGTTAGGTTGCGTTAAGTTAGGATATACAACGTTAAAGATGTATATAATGCGCCCATCGAGAAGCAGGCGACGACACGCCAGGAATGTTGTAAAATATTACATTCGACATGTTAAGTTGCGTTAGGTTAGGATATAGAACGTTATAGACGTATATAATGTCCCCATCGAGAAGCAGGCGACGACACGCCGGGAATGTTGTCAAATATTACATCCCAGATGTTAGGTTGCCTTAGGTTAGGATATAAAACGTTATAGATGTACATAATGTCCCCATCGAGAAGCAGGCGACGACACGCCAGGAATGATATAAAATATTACATTCGACATGTTAGGTCGTCTTAGGCTAGGATATATAACGTTATAGACGTATATAATGTTCCCACCGAGAAGTACGGGCCTGCACGGCAGGAATGTTGCAAAATATTACATCCCAGATGTTAGGTTGCGTTAAGTTAGGATATACAACGTTAAAGGTGTATATAATGCGCCCATCGAGAAGTAGGCGACGACACGCCAGGAATGTTGTAAAATATTACATTCGACATGTTAAGTTGCGTTAGGTTAGGATATAAAACGTTATAGACGTATATAATGTCCCCATCGAGGAGCAGGCGACGACACGCCGGGAATGTTGTCAAATATTACATCCCAGATGTTAGGTTGCCTTAGGTTAGGATATAAAACGTTATAGATGTACATAATGTCCCCATCGAGAAGCAGGCGACGACACGCCAGGAATGATGTAAAATATTACATTCGACATGTTAGGTCGTCTTAGGCTAGGATATATAACGTTATAGACGTATATAATGTTCCCACCGAGAAGTACGTGCCTGCACGGCAGGAATGTTGCAAAATATTACATGCCAGATGCTAGGTTGAATTAGGTTAGGATATAAAACGTTATAGATGTATATAATGTTCCCACCGAGACGTAGGGCCGACATGCCAGGAATGTTGTAAAATATTACATCGCAGATGTTAGGTTGCGTTAGGATAGAATATACACCGTTATAGGAGTATATAATGTCCCCTTCGGGAAGCAGGCGACGACACGCCAGGAATGTTGTAAAATATTACATTCGACATGTTAGGTTGCCTTAGGCTAGGATATATAACGTTATCGACGTATATAATGGACCCACCGAAAAGTACGGGCGGACATGCCAGGAATGTTGTAAAATATTACATCTCAGAAGTTAGGTTGCGTTAGGTTAGGATATACAACGTTATAGACGTATATAATGTCCCCACCAAGAAGCAGGCGACGACACGCCAGGAATGTTGTAAAATATTACATTCGACATGTTAGGTCGCCTTAGGCTAGGATATATAACGTTATAGATGTATATAATGTTCCCACCGAGAAGTACGGGCGGACACGCCAGGAAAGTTGTCAACTATTACTTCCGAGATGTTAGGTTGCCTTAGGTTAGGACATATATCGTTATAGACGTATATAATGTTCCCACCGAGACGTAGGGCCGACATGCCAGGAATGTTGTAAAACATTACATTCCATATGTTAGGTTGCGTTAGGATAGAATATACACCGTTATAGACGTATATAATGTCCCCTTCGAGAAGCAGGCGACGACACGCCAGGAATGTTGTAAAATATTACATTCGACATGTTAGGTCGCCTTAGGCTAGGATATATAACGTTATAGACGTACATAATGTTCCCACCGAGAAGTACGGGCGGACACGCCAGGAAAGTTGTCGACTATTACTTCCGAGATGCTAGGTTGCCTTAGATTAGGGTATACAGCGTTATAGACATATATAATGTTCCCACCGAGACGTAGGGACCAACATGCCAGGAATGTTGTGAAATATTACATTCCAGATGTTAGGTTGCGTTAGGATAGAATATACACAGTTATAGACGTATATAATGTCCCCTTCGAGAAGCAGGCGTCGACACGCCAGGAATGTTGTAAAATATTATATCCGAGATGTTAGGTTCCCTTAGGTTAGGATATACAACGTCATGGACATATATAATGTTCCCACCGAGACGTGGGGACCGACATGCCAGGAATCTTGTACAATATTACATCCCAGATGTTAGGTTGCTTTAGGTTAGGATATACAACGTTATAGACGTATATAATGTCCCCATCGAGAAGCAGGCGACGACGCGCCAGGAATGTTATAAAATATTACATCCGAGACGTTATATTGCCTTACGTCAGGATATATAACGTTGTAGACGTATATAATGTTTCCACCGAAAACTAGGAGCCGACGCGCCAGGAATGTTCTAAAATATTACATCCCAGAAGTTAGGTTGCGTTAGGTTAGGATATACAACGTTATAGACGTATATAATGTCCCCATTGAGAAGCTGGTGACGAAACGCCAGGAATGTTGTAAAATATTACATCCCAGATGTTAGGTTGCGTTAAGTTAGGATATACAACGTTAAAGATGTATATAATGCGCCCATCGAGAAGCAGGCGACGACACGCCAGGAATGTTGTAAAATATTACATTCGACATGTTAAGTTGCGTTAGGTTAGGATATAGAACGTTATAGACGTATATAATGTCCCCATCGAGAAGCAGGCGACGACACGCCGGGAATGTTGTCAAATATTACATCCCAGATGTTAGGTTGCCTTAGGTTAGGATATAAAACGTTATAGATGTACATAATGTCCCCATCGAGAAGCAGGCGACGACACGCCAGGAATGATATAAAATATTACATTCGACATGTTAGGTCGTCTTAGGCTAGGATATATAACGTTATAGACGTATATAATGTTCCCACCGAGAAGTACGGGCCTGCACGGCAGGAATGTTGCAAAATATTACATCCCAGATGTTAGGTTGCGTTAAGTTAGGATATACAACGTTAAAGGTGTATATAATGCGCCCATCGAGAAGTAGGCGACGACACGCCAGGAATGTTGTAAAATATTACATTCGACATGTTAAGTTGCGTTAGGTTAGGATATAAAACGTTATAGACGTATATAATGTCCCCATCGAGGAGCAGGCGACGACACGCCGGGAATGTTGTCAAATATTACATCCCAGATGTTAGGTTGCCTTAGGTTAGGATATAAAACGTTATAGATGTACATAATGTCCCCATCGAGAAGCAGGCGACGACACGCCAGGAATGATGTAAAATATTACATTCGACATGTTAGGTCGTCTTAGGCTAGGATATATAACGTTATAGACGTATATAATGTTCCCACCGAGAAGTACGGGCCTGCACGGCAGGAATGTTGCAAAATATTACATCCCAGATGCTAGGTTGAATTAGGTTAGGATATAAAACGTTATAGATGTATATAATGTTCCCACCGAGACGTAGGGCCGACATGCCAGGAATGTTGTAAAATATTACATCGCAGATGTTAGGTTGCGTTAGGATAGAATATACACCGTTATAGAAGTATATAATGTCCCCTTCGGGAAGCAGGCGACGACACGCCAGGAATGTTGTAAAATATTAGATTCGACATGTTAGGTTGCCTTAGGCTAGGATATATAACGTTATAGATGTATATAATGTTCCCACCGAGAAGTACGGGCGGACACGCCAGGAAAGTTGTCAACTATTACTTCCGAGATGTTAGGTTGCCTTAGGTGAGGACATATATCGTTATAGACGTATATAATGTTCCCACCGAGACGTAGGGACCGACATGCCCGGAATGTTGTAAAATATTACATCCCAGAAGTTAGGTTGCGTTAGGTTAGGATATACAACGTTATATACGTATATAGTGTCCCCATCGAGAAGCAGGCGACGACACGCCAGGAATGTTGTAGAATATTACATCCCAGATGTTAGGTTGCGTTAGGTTAGGATATACAACGTTATAGACGTATATAATGTCCCCATCGAGAAGCAGGCGACGACACGCCAGGAATGTTGTAAAATATTACATCCGAGATGTTAGGTTGCCTTCGGTTAGGATATATATCGCTATAGACGTATATGATGTTCCCACCGAGAAGTACGGACCGACATGCCAGGAATGTTGCAAAATATTACATCCCAGATGCTAGGTTGAATTAGGTTAGGATATAAAACGTTATAGATGTATATAATGTTCCCACCGAGACGTAAGCACCGACATGCCAGGAATGTTGTAAAATATTACATCCCAAATGTTAGGTTGCGTTATGTTAGGCTATAAAACGTTATAGAAGTATATAATGTCCCCATCGAGAAGCAGGAGACGACACGCCAGGAATGTTGTAAAATATTACATTCGACATGTTAGGTCGCCTTAGGCTAGGATATATAACGTTATAGACGTACATAATGTTCCCACCGAGAAGTACGGGCGGACACGCCAGGAAAGTCGTCGACTATTACTTCCGAGATGTTAGGTTGCCTTAGGTTAGGACATATATCGTTATAGACGTATATAATGTTCCCACCGAGGCGTAGGGCCGACATGCCAGGAATGTTGTAAAATATTACATCCCAGATGTTAGGTTGCGTTAGGATAGAATATACACCGTTATAGACGTATATAATGTCCCCTTCGAGTAGCAGGCGACGACACGCCAGGAATGTTGTAAAATATTACGTCCCAGATGTTAGGTTGCGTTAGGTTAGGATATAGAACGTTATAGACGTATACAATGTCCCTGTGACGATAAGAATTCCCGAAACCCGGGCTCCAAAGGTCTGCGTAATCGGCGCTCTTCACAGAGATGGCGCCGCCGGTCTGTAATGGTTTCTATAGCGACGACAGCAAATAGTTATAAAAAAAAAAAAAAAAATATTAATCGTAATAACAGTTAGTCGTTCGTTCTACTACTACCATTTATCATATATTGTAACATCATACTTTCACTGGAAAGAAATAAAAGTTTTTTTATTTTGTAAGAAATATTACGTGACATTTTGGCGATCCTGCCAGGATCCGTTCGACTTCGTGTAAACGAAATTACGCATTTCGGTCTACGGACATCACGGAGAACGAAGGATCAAAAGAACTACGTTGTGACAAAGGAAGAGTAAACACAGTAAGTAACTCTGGATTCCTTTGTACATCATCGAACAAGAAGACCTAGTTTCTGTAGCGACGACTGGTCAAGTATAGATAGTTTTGAATCTGTCAGAATCATGAGTAAATCACAATCTACTTCTACGGAAGCTCAGATTAAGGAGTTAATGGAAACTGTTAAAAAACAGAACGAAGCTATGGCTAAACAACAAGATTTTTATAATAAAAAGATTAATACATTAGAGGCTGCTTTGCAAATGGCCCATCAGGAAAATAAGAAGCGTGCGAAAGAAATAGAAATGTTAGGCAGGAATCTAGCTGGAATGAATATGGGAGAGGATGACGACTTTACATCCTTCATGACGGAAGGCGACGACAGTCAACCACCAACTAGAAGACCATCGAATTCAGCTCTAGTTCCAGACCCTGCGATGTCTGTGCCATTGGAACAACCGAATCTTCGAGCAAAAGATGCCATACGTTACATCCCAGTGCTCAATGGAGATGACGATGTTGGTGTAGAGGATTTCATCAAAGAGGTTCGTTCATTAAGAAGTATGTGCACGGAACGAACTTTATTACTAAAAGCAATTAAAGTCGAAAAAATTACGGGAAAAGCTGCGCAAAGTATACGCAATATCAATATCGATTCGTATGCAAGCCTTTACGACGCGCTACGAAGTAACGTGACAGTACAAGCCTCCTCCGACGAATTTAGTGAACAGTTACGCGATTTGAAGCAAGGTGCTACAGAAAGCGTACAAAATTTCAATATACGATTTCGAAGAATATTAAACAAGTTGACATACGCGATAACCAATGAATATCCGCAACCGATAACTAGACGGGTAATGATGGAAGCCACAATGAAGCGCGTTACAAGAATTTATATGAACGGGTTAAAACGAGAAATAGGACACATGATATTCTCTAGTAAACCAGGCACACTCATAGAAGCAGAAAAAGAAGCGTCTGACATTGAACGTTATTTACGCGAAGAACGGCATAAAACAGTTCGGCGACCGCACTCAGTTATGACTAAACCAGGAAACTACGCACGAAGATACACCACGCCGCCCGAACAACGAAGACTGGTTATCAACGCTCGACCTTCAGCGAGTCAGGAGATACGCAATCGCCCGTCAACAATTAACGAAAACACTCCATTTGAAATACGACGCCAAATAAAATGTTTCAAGTGTGGAAAAATTGGCCATACGTCAAACCAGTGTGTAAATTTTCAAGTACGAGCGCCTCAGGAAAGGGCACCACCCAAAATATTCAACGTGGAAACCGAAGAATCATGCGAATCTATTCAACAAGTAAACAACTACCAACCATCCGAATGCGAAGAACAGGAGGAGCAGAATTCAAGCTACTTGTCGACTCAGGAGCAGGAATCAACGTACTACGAAAAGGATCAATACTACGAGATGGACGAATAAAAACGACCAAAGAAACAGAAGAACAAAACTTTTCAATAGGACATGCTAAGTTTAAATCTAGTGAATCAGTAACTTTTAAAATTTGCAATGAATTAGTAAAGTTTTATGTAGTAGATGATAACTTCCCTTTAATAGAAGATGGCATATTCGGTTTACCAGCCATGAAAAAGTTTAAATTCAACATCACCAATAACTATTTGCAGCTCAATAATAAACGCTTTGATTTCCAGGATACGGAAGAAACCATAGAACCAAATACCCAAATTCATAAAACCGTTTACCTTGAGGGAAAACCGACGCGAGTATGCTTTGTCAATTGTGGTGAGTCAACAACCAAAATAACAAATATTATTGAAAATTCAAATACATATGATCAGGCCTCTACCTTTAAACAACTCGTGCGATTATCTCATATAGAGCCAAGTTTACGCGAACCAATTGAGAAATTACTATTATTCTACATTGATATTTTTAACTTAGAAAAAAATTTCTTACCTTGTACCAACTTGGCCAAACATACGATCACGTTAAAAGAAAATAAAGTCATTAACACTAAATCCTACCGACCACCGGAATGTCACAAAGAAGAAATCAATAGGCATATGAAGGAAATGTTAGAGAAAAAGATTATTGAACCTAGCGATTCCCCGTACAATTCGCCAGTTTGGGTTGTTCCTAAAAAAGCCGATGCTTCAGGAAAACAAAAGTGGAGAATTGTCATAGATTTTAGAAAACTAAACGAGCTCACTGATCAGGACGCATACCCTTTACCAAATATAGACGAAATACTATCCCAACTTGGTAACGCAAAGTTCTTTTCATCTCTTGACCTATCCTCAGGATTCCATCAAATCCCCATGGACCCCGACTCTAAAAAATATACAGCCTTTTCAACACCTCACGGACATTACCATTATAACCGCATGCCATTCGGTCTGAAAAACGCTCCGGCCACCTTCCAACGTATGATAGACATAGCTTTACGCGGACTAATAAATAAACATTGCTTTGTGTATTTGGATGACATTATAATATTCGGAAGCTCAATAGAAGAACACAACAAGAATCTAGCAATAGTTTTGCAGAGACTCAGAGAGTTAGGACTAAAGTTACAGCCAGACAAATGTGAATTTTTGAGACCCGAACTAGAATACTTAGGTCACATAGTAACCAAAGATGGAGTGAAGCCAAATTCCAAGAAAATTGAGGCCGTAAAGACATTTCGAACACCTAAAACACTTACAGATGTCAAATCTTTCTTAGGACTAGCCGGATACTATCGAAAATTTATAAGAAACTTTAGTAAAATAGCTAAACCATTAACCGAACTAACCAAGAAAGACATACCTTTTCATTGGACTGACAAAACACAGAACAGCTTTGATGAACTGAAACGAAAACTTTGCGACTCTCCAGTGTTAAAATTTCCTGACTTCAATAAAGAATTCGTTTTGACAACTGACGCTAGTAACGAGGGAATAGGTGCAGTACTATCTCAAGACAATCACCCTTGCTGTTATATCTCAAGAACATTAAACCCACCCGAACGCAACTATACAACGACCGAAAAAGAACTCCTAGCTGTAGTTTGGGCAATCAAAAGACTAAGACAATACTTACTAGGACGAAAGTTTACTATCAGGACAGATCATCAGGCCCTGAAATGGTTACAGAATTGTAAAGACCCATCTTCACGACTTATTCGTTGGAGACTCAGGCTAGAGGAATATGACTATAATATCGAATATATCAAAGGTAAAGACAATACTGTAGCTGACGCACTTTCGAGAATACACGTAACGCGAACCGAAAAAGAACTAATAGAACAATTTAGGAATTGGGAAACAACAGAAACTATCCCTAAATTCATGAAAATATCAGCAAACAAACGAAACTTTTACCAACTAACAAAAAACGAATTAGGAGATTACGACAAAGAAACGTGGATAGTTAAACTTCGACAGATAATAGAAAACAACGACAAGATAGGCATAGGAACCGACAGATTTTTAGAATCTGAGAAAACTATGATCAAACACATACTGCTATTCTTCAATGATACAGTAAAAGACTTAGAATTTGCATGGGAGCCTATAGCCGAATTGACGGACGAAGAAATAAACAAAATAATTAAAGAAAATCATGACTTGATAGGACACCCTGGAATTCAGAAAACCTACAGTAGAATTAAAAATAATGTTAACATACCACACCTTATGGATAAGATTAAAGAATACGTTAATAAATGCGACATTTGTCAAAGAGCTAAAACGACTAGAATTAGACCACGCGAAGAACCCCAAATCACTGATACACCTTTACAACCTAATGACAAAATAGCGATGGACATATTAGGCCCCCTTCAGAAAACAAAGAGAGGAAATCAGTATATACTCTCGATTCACGATGAACTAACAAAGTATTTAATCCTAGTACCCCTTAAAACTCAACAGACAGAATCTATATGGAACGGACTTTTGAATCACTATATTTACGTATTTTCTGCACCCAAGAAAATTCTAACCGACCAAGGACAGAACTTTATTTCTGAACTCATGCAAAGGTACGAAGAAGCCTTTAAAATCCAGCACATCAAAACCAGTTCTTTTCATCCACAATCTAACGGTAGTCTAGAACGTACACACGCTGTAGTTACCGACATGATAAAATCCTTGCAACAAAATTCTACTGACGAATGGGACGAAATACTAAACTTCATCTGCTTAGCTTACAACACAATGATTCACGATGCTACCGGTTTTACACCTTTCGAATTAACATTTGGACACAAAGCTAACCTCCCTTCAACCATTTCCTTGAATCCTCAAAGAACATACCAAAGTGAGGTAGCAATGAGAAAGCGCGAACGGGATTCCAAGTTACAAAAGGCCCGGGAAACATTAATCAGAAGTAAAAAACGATATCAGAGAGATCAAGCTCGTAAAATAATTAGGCCACAATCGTTGTTTAAAGAAGGAGACCTAGTACTGATACATAACGATCATAAAGAACATAAGTTAGATCAAGAATGGTTGGGACCCTTCACAATTGATAAAGTCATGACGCCCTATTATATTATTAATAAACGAAAAATCCATGGTAACCGTTTGAAACCTTATTTTCCAGGAAGACCATAGCGATACTCTTAAAAAAAATACTCGACATCAGTGAACTTCACTTGTTTACAAATGACAACAAGCTATTCTTCAAAATCATAGTGCTTCTTGTGCTTCCTCAGGAATGGGATATAATGCGAGTATACTCAATACCTGTTAAACAGAACAATTGGCTCCAGTTATAGAACATCCAGTCTTCTTAATTTCCAATCTAGTCTACATGAACACTGATCTCGAATATCTTGATAAATATTGTAAAACACAGACCGTAATGACATGCAAACAAACTCAACCAATACACGATAGAAATTCAGTAACAGATTGTAACATCGAAATTGTTAACTTCAAGAGTAGAATTGTTCATTGTCAAATTGCGATATATAAAATTATAGACTTAAGCCTCATATTATTAGACAACAGCAATAGATATTTAGTCATACCGGAAAAACCAATAGAGGTAAATGTTATTTGCTCATCGAAACATGAGATACACATGATCAACCAACCTGTAATCATTAGCTCCAATACTTCATGCGACTTATTGTACAAAGACGAACATATGCGACAGGAAAAGAAAGAAGTAACCTACGAACTTAAAGCTAAACCTTTTGAACTAAGAACCAACGATAGCTATTTCCAATTGTTGAATAAACTCGACAAGGCTCCTAAAATAATCAACAACTTAGACTCTTACAAAACTACAATTGATCAAATAGAATCGGAAGTATCTGCCCTAAATTTTGAACATAGATTAACTTCGATAAAATCCTATGGATTTAGTTTTTTTTGCAAATCCTTGGTTACGTTTCAATAGGTTTAATTGAAATATATGTACTTAACAAAATTGGACTATCTGATTGTATTAGCAAATGTATTCCAAACAAACTATGCTTCCATTTGTTTTGCTGTAAAAAAAAAAAAAAAAAAAGGGGGCTCTAGCATACATAAAGAAATACGCACTACACAACCATCAACCCCAACAACCAACATCTACGAGGCAGCACCCTTAACTCTGGAATACAACAATCCAGAAGATAGAGTCCTGTTTCAACCTCAAAGAGTCCACTTCAAAAGGAGTATCTTGAAGAAGAACCTAAGGGACTAGGTTCATTCTAAGACGGGGGGAATGTGACGATAAGAATTCCCGAAACCCGGGGTCCAAAGGTCTGCGTAATCGGCGCTCTTCACAGAGATGGCGCCGCCGGTCTGTAATGGTTTCTATAGCGACGACAGCAAACAGTTATAAAAAAAAAAAAAAAAAATATTAATCGTAATAACAGTGAGTCGTTCGTTCTACTACTACCATTTATCATATATTGTAACATCATACTTTCACTGGAAAGAAATAAAAGTTTTTTTATTTTGTAAGAAATATTACGTGACATCCCCACCGAGAAGCAGGCGACGACACGCCAGGAATGTTGAATAATATTAAATTCGACATATTAGGTCGCCTTAGGCTAGGATATATAACGTTATAGACGTATATAATGTTCCCACCGAGAAGTACGGGCCGACACGCCAGGAATGCTATCAACTATTACATCCGACATGTTAGGTCGCCTTAGGCTAGGATATATAACGTTATAGACGTATATAGTGTTCCCACCGAGAAATAGGGGCCGACTCGTCAGGAATGTTGTAAAATATTACACCCGAGATGTTAGGTTCCCGTAGGTTAGGATATGCAACGTTATAGACGTATAGAATGTTCCCACCGAGACGTAGGGACCGACATGCCAGGAATGTTGTAAAATATTACATTCGAGATGTTATGTTGCCTTACGTTAGGATGTATAACGTTATAGACGTATATAATGTTCCCACCGAAAAGTAGGAGCCGACGCGCCAGGAATGTTTTAAAATATTACATCCGAGATGTTAGGTTGCCTTCGGTTAGGATATATATCGCTATGGGCTTATATGATGTTCCCACCGAAAAGTAGGAGCCGACGCGCCAGGAATGTTGTAAAATATTACGTCCCAGATGTTAGGATGCGTTAGGTTAGGATATAGAACGTTATAGACGTATACAATGTCCCCACCGAGAAGCAGGCGACGACACGCCAGGAATGTTGAATAGTATTAAATTCGACATATTAGGTCGCCTTAGGCTAGGATATATAACGTTATAGACGTATATAATATTCCGACCGAGAAGTACGGACCGACATGCCAGGAATGTTGTAAAATATTACATCCCAGATGTTAGGTTGCGTTAGGTTGGGATATACAACGTTATAGACGTATATAATGTCCCCATCGAGAAGCAGGCGACGACACGCCAGGAATGTAGTAAAATATTACATTCGACATGTTAGGTTGCCTTAGGCTAGGATATATAACGTTATAGACGTATATAATGGACCCACCGAAAAGTAGGAGCCGACGCGCCAGGAATGTTGTAAAATATTACGTCCCAGATGTTAGGTTGCGTTAGGTTAGGATATACAACGTTATAGACGTACATAATGGTCCCACCGAGAGGTAGGGGCCGACGAGACAGGAATGTGGTAAAATATTACATTCGACATGTTAAGTTGCCTTAAGCTAGGATATGTAGCGTTATAGACGTATATAATGTTCCCACCGAGAAGTAGGGGCCGACGTGCCAGGAATGTGGTAAAATATTATATCCGAGATGTTAGGTTGCCTTAGGCTAGGATATATAACGTTATTGACTTATATAATATTCCCACCGAGAAATAGGGGCCGACGTGCCAGGAATGTTGTAAAATATTACATTCGACATATTAGGTCGCCTTAGGCTAGGATATATAACGTTATAGACGTATATAATGTTCCCACCGAGAAGTACGGGCCGACACGCCAGGAATGCTATCAACTATTACATCCGACATGTTAGGTCGCCTTAGGCTAGGATATATAACGTTATAGACGTATATAGTGTTCCCACCGAGAAATAGGGGCCGACGCGTCAGGAATGTTGTAAAATATTACACCCGAGATGTTAGGTTCCCGTAGGTTAGGATATGCAACGTTATAGACGTATAGAATGTTCCCACCGAGACGTAGGGACCGACATGCCAGGAATGTTGTAAAATATTACATTCGAGATGTTATGTTGCCTTACGTTAGGATGTATAACGTTATAGACGTATATAATGTTCCCACCGAAAAGTAGGAGCCGACGCGCCAGGAATGTTTTAAAATATTACATCCGAGATGTTAGGTTGCCTTCGGTTAGGATATATATCGCTATGGGCTTATATGATGTTCCCACCGAAAAGTAGGAGCCGACGCGCCAGGAATGTTGTAAAATATTACGTCCCAGATGTTAGGATGCGTTAGGTTAGGATATAGAACGTTATAGACGTATACAATGTCCCCACCGAGAAGCAGGCGACGACACGCCAGGAATGTTGAATAGTATTAAATTCGACATATTAGGTCGCCTTAGGCTAGGATATATAACGTTATAGACGTATATAATATTCCGACCGAGAAGTACGGACCGACATGCCAGGAATGTTGTAAAATATTACATCCCAGATGTTAGGTTGCGTTAGGTTGGGATATACAACGTTATAGACGTATATAATGTCCCCATCGAGAAGCAGGCGACGACACGCCAGGAATGTAGTAAAATATTACATTCGACATGTTAGGTTGCCTTAGGCTAGGATATATAACGTTATAGACGTATATAATGGACCCACCGAAAAGTAGGAGCCGACGCGCCAGGAATGTTGTAAAATATTACGTCCCAGATGTTAGGTTGCGTTAGGTTAGGATATACAACGTTATAGACGTACATAATGGTCCCACCGAGAGGTAGGGGCCGACGAGACAGGAATGTGGTAAAATATTACATTCGACATGTTAAGTTGCCTTAAGCTAGGATATGTAGCGTTATAGACGTATATAATGTTCCCACCGAGAAGTAGGGGCCGACGTGCCAGGAATGTGGTAAAATATTATATCCGAGATGTTAGGTTGCCTTAGGCTAGGATATATAACGTTATTGACTTATATAATATTCCCACCGAGAAATAGGGGCCGACGTGCCAGGAATGTTGTAAAATATTACATTCGACATGTTCGGTTGCCTTAGGCTAGGATATATAGCGTTATAGACGTATATAATGTTCCCACCGAGAAGTAGGGACCGGCGCGCGAGGAATGTATTAAAATATAACATCCCAGATGTTAGGTTGCCTTAGGCAAGGATACATAGCGTTATAGACGTATATAATGTTCCCACCGAAGGGTAGGGGCCGAAGAGTCAGGAATGTTGTAAAATATTACGCTCGACATGTTAGGTTGCCTTAGGCTAGGGTATATAGCGATATAGACGTATATAATGTTCCCACCGAGTAGTAGGTGTCGGCGCGCCAGGAATGTCGTGAAATATTACATTCGACATTCTAGGCTGCCTTAGACTAGGATATATAGCGTTATAGACGTATATAATGTTCCCACCGAGAAGTAGGGGCCGGCGCGCCAGGAATGTAGTAAAATATTACATCCGAGATGTTAGGCTGCCTTAGGCTAGGATATATAACGTTATAGACGTATATAATATTCCCACCAAGAAGTAGGGGCCGTCGAGTCAGGAATGTTGTAAAATATTACGCTCGACATGTTAGGTTGCCCTAGGCTAGGATATATAGCGATATAGACGTATACGATATTCCCACCGAGAAGTAGGGGCCGTCGAGTCAGGAATGTTGTAAAATATTACGCTCGACATGTTAGGTTGCCCTAGGCTACGATATATAGCGATATAGACGTATATAATGTTCCCACCGAGAAGTAGGGGCCGGCGCGCCAGGAATGTAGTAAAATATTACATCCTTGATGTTAGGTTGCCTTAGGCTAGGATATATAACGTTATAGACGTATATACTGTTCCCACCGAGAAGTAGGTGCCGACGTGCCAGGAATGTTGTAAAACATTACATCCGAGATGTTAGTATTGCCTTAGGCTAGGATATATAACGTTATAGACGAATATACTGTTCCCACCGAGAAGTAGGTGCCGACGCGCCAGAAAAGTTGTAAAATATTACATTCGACATGCCAGGTTGCCTTTGCTAGGATATATAGCGTTATAGACGTATATAATGTTCCCACCGAGAAATAGGGGCCGACGTGCCAGGAATGTTGTAAAATATTACATTCGACATGTTAGGTTGCCTTAGGCTAGGATATATAACGTTATGAACGTATGTAGTGATCCCACCGAGAAGTAGGGGCCGACGTGCCAGGAATGTAATAAAATATTACACCCGAGATGTTAGGTTGCCTTAGGTTATGATATATAACGTTATTGACTTATATAACGTTCCCACCGATAAGTAGGGGCTGGAGCGCCAGGAATCTAGTAAAATATTACATCCGATATGTTAGGTTGCCTTAGGCTAGGATATATAACGTTATAGACGTATATACTGTTCCCATCGAGAAGTAGGCGCCAACGCGCCAGGAATGTTGTAAAACATTACATCCGAGATGTTAGGATTGCCTTAGGCTAGGATATATAACGTTATAGACGAATATACTGTTCCCACCGAGAAGTAGGTGCCGACGCGCCAGGAAAGTTGTAAAATATTACATTCGACATGCCAGGTTGCCTTTGCTAGGATATATAGCGTTATAGACGTATATAATGTTCCCACCGAGAAGTAGGGGCCGACGTGCCATGAATGTAGTAAAATATTATATCCGAGATGTTAGGTTGCCTTAGGTTAGGATATATAACGTTATTGACTTATATAATGTTCCCACCGAGAAATAGGGGCCGACGCGCCAGGAATGTCGTAAAATATTACATTCGACATGTTAGGTTGCCTTAGGCTAGGATATATAGCGTTATAGACGTACACAATGTTCCCACCGAGAAGTAGGTGCCAACGCGCCAGGAATGTTGTAAAATATTACATTCGACATGCCAGGTTGCCTTAAGCTAGGATATATAGCGTTATAGGCGTATATAATGTTCCCACCGAGAAGTAGGTGCCGAAGTGCCGGGAATGTTGTAATATATTACATTCGACATGTTAGGTTGCCTTAAGCTAGGATATATAGCCTTATAGACGTATATAATGTTCCCAACGAGAAGTAGGGCCGAAGTGACGGTAATGTTGTAAAATATTGTATTCGACATGTTAGGTTGCCTTAGGCTAGGATTTATAGCGTTATAGACGTATATACTGTTCCCACCGAGAAGTAGGTGTCGACGGAAGAGGAATGTTGTAAAATATTACTTTCGACATGTTAGGATTGCCTTAGGCTAGGATATAGAACGTTATAGACGTATATACTGTTCCCACCGAGAAGTAGTTGCCGACGCGCCAGGAATGTTGTAAAATATTACATTCGACATGTCAGGTTGCCTTAGGCTAGGATATATAGCGTTATAGACGTATATAATGTTCCCACCGAGAAGTAGGAGCCGAAGTGACGGGAATGTCGTAAAATATTACATTCGACATGTTAGGTTGCCTTAGGCTAGGATATATAGCGTTAATCCTCAGGTAAGGATAAGAAACCTGAGGAAAAGAAGGAAAAAGCTGCAGCAGCAGCCAAACACAACCACGAAGAGGAGAAGGAGCGCGAAACTCTGAAGGCGAGCACCAGCCGCGAGGAGGCGATGGATCTGGCGTAACTTTCAATATGAAATGCCAGATCCTGCAAACTAATTTAAATCACGCCGCGAGAGCACAAGATCTTATGCTCGAAAGCCTGCAAAGCGGCGTGGTTGAATTAGTGGTTGCCGCGGAGCCGTATTTAATCCACGACAAGCCGTCATGGATAGCAAACAGGGAGAAGACGGTTGCAATAATTCAGGCGACGCCGACACGCATCCGACCGATCACAGCCATCGCGCAAGGGCGTGGTTACGTCGCAGTATCGTGGTCGGATTGCGTCGTCATTGGAATATACGCGCCGCCGAGTTGGTCGTTGCAAGATTTCGATTAGCTCCTGGACGAAGTGGAGGGTGTAGTGCGAAATCACGCCTCGCAACCGACATTCGTACTGGGAGATTTCAACGCGCACGCGACTATGTGGCGCTCTTCCAGAACGACTCAGCGTGGACACTCGACGATGGACTGGGCAGCATCCGCGAATCTCAGACTGTTGAATCAAGGATCTGCCAGTACGTGCGTGCGTCCACAGGGCGAGAGCAAGGTCGACCTCTCGTTCGCGAACGACGCAGCATCTCGAAGAGTCACGAGCTGGAAAGTGGATCCGATCGAAACTTTATCTGATCACTTATATATAAGGATCGACATATCCACGGTACAAGGAAGAAGGGCAGCGGACCAGAAGCAAAATAGATGGTCGTTGCGAAAAATCGACGAAGATATGTTTATGGCGGCAACCCTCGCCGCTACCTGGCCGAGCGAACCGACCGAAGCGGCCGTAGTCGAGCGAGAAGCAGAATGGTTTACGAGGACGTTGACATCGGTGTGCAACGCAAGCATGCCGAAAATAAGGTCGAACCCCACTCGTAAACCCGTATATTGGTGGAGGAACGAGATCGCTCTTCTCCGTGCGGAGAGCACAAACGCACGGAGACAATATACGAGATACCGGAAACGGAGGAATCCCGATTCGGTGAGGAAAGCGCAGCTCTATGAAGTTTACAAGGAGAAGAAAATGGAGCTGCAGGCGGCCATAAAGACATCAAAGACACGAGCATGGGACGGGCTGCTGGAAACACTGCGCGAGGATCCGTGGGGGCGGCCGTACAAGATAGTAATGAATAAATTACGACCGTGGGCGCCCCCGTTAACGGAGACGATGGAGACGCCGTTCTTGAAGCGAGTTGTCGACACGCTCTTCCCACCGGAAGAGGCTACGTCGGCGAGCAACTCGCAAATTTCAGCACACATCGACCCGATCATCTGGTCGCTGGACAACGACGTCACCGAGGAGGAAATGGCTCGCGCCATAAAGCGCATGACAAAGAAGAACACCGCGCCCGGACCGGACGGAATTCCCGGCCGTGCCTGGTCGATGGCACTCAGTGTCCTGAATTCAAGATTGCGGAAGTTATTTACAGCATGCTTGAAGACGGGTACGTTTCCAGCAAGATGGAAAACCGGCAGATTAGTATTGCTCCGAAAGCCGGGAAAATCGGAGGATTTACCGGCAGCGTACAGGCCGATAGTTTTGCTCGACGAGGTCGGAAAATTATTTGAAAGGATAATCCACAACCGCCTCATCGAGCACCTGTCGCGAACCGGGCCGAACTTAGCCGAGAACCAATTCGGCTTCCGAGAAGGACGATCGACGATTGACGCGATTCGACAAGTGAAAAGTTTCGCCGAAAACGCGATCGCCGCCGGGGGAGTCGTAATCGCGATATCTTTAGATATTAAGAATGCGTTCAACTCCCTCGAATGGAGTACGATTCGTAGAGCGCTTGAAAAGCACGGGTTTCCGCGATACCTGCGAAGGGTCGTGGAAAATTACCTGAGCGACCGCGCGGTTCTCTACGATAGCCGGCATGGAATCGAGAAAAAGAAGATTGATCGCGGCGTTCCCCAGGGATCGGTCCTCGGACCGCTTCTCTGGAATCTCGGGTACGACGCGGTCCTGAAGCTGCCAATGCCGTCCGGCGTGCATCTCACGTGCTACGCGGATGACACGATGGTGTTGGCAGTCGACACGTGTCGGCAACGCGCAATCTGCCGGGCCGAAGTGGCAGTTGCGGTCGTGGCTAATACGATCAAGAAGATGGGGCTCCAGATGGCACCGGAGAAATCTGAAATCCTGTGCTTCAAGGGACGAAGAAGAGACCCGCGAGGAGGAAACGAAGTGGTCAACATTGGACCATCCAAAGTTACAGTGGGGAGCGAGATGAAGTATCTCGGACTGCTCCTCGACGATAAATGGAACTTTGGTCTCCACTTCGCTCGTCAGGCCGTTCGACTGGATGCTGCGGCAAATTATCTAAGCCGCATCATGCCGAATCTGCACGGACCGGACGAGAAAGTAAGGAAAGTCTATGCTGGGGTGATAAAAAGCATTGCGCTTTACGGAGCCCCGGTATGGAGCGACGCGCTTAACAAAGGAGGCAGAAAGCTGCAGCTGCTGCGAAGCGCGTGGCGAAGAATAGCCATTCGGGTCATAAGAGGATATCGCACGATTTCCTACGACGCGGCAACAATGCTGGCGGGTCTCGCACCCCTGGAATACCTGGCGCAGGAAGACCTCATAGTGTACGAAACCCTTCGCACAACGCGCCAGGTAGAAGAAGAAGGTGCACCTGCTCCGACAAGGGACGAGATTAGAAGAGAAGCGAGACGCTTCACTTTCTCTAAATGGAAGGAGAAACTCGCACCTGCGACCAATCACAGGATCGTGGGAGCGATTCTACCCATCTTGGAAAACTGGGTAGAAAACAGGAGAGGGCAGCTCACCTTCAGAGTGACGCAGGTGCTGACTGGACATGGATGCTTCGGTCAGTACCTCTGCAAGATCGGAAAAGAGGCCACGGCTGAATGTCACCATTGCGGAGACGGAGACGACTCTGCGCAGCACACGTTGGAACGCTGTCCAGCGTGGCAAACGCTGCGCCACGCTCTCGTGGCAGAGATCGGACGGGATCTCTCGCCGACCAGCATCCTGCCGAAGATGCTGGAAGGGGAGAGATACTGGCGAGCCGTTACCTTGTTTTGCGACAAAGTGATGGCTGCGAAGGAAGCCGCCGAGCGCGAAAGAGAGCGCACGCTTTCTGCTCGACGAGCCTTACGTGGTCGGCGTTGTAGACGTTTGCCACGTTCCACTCCAAGGTAGGGGACTCTCGTCCGTCAGGGCGCGAGAGTCGCTCCAAAGTACCCACCGGGGAGCGGAGCTTCGCCGTCGCCGTCCATCTCAAACGCCGCAAGCGGGAGAAGAGGAAGACGACTTCGAAGATTGAAGACAGGCGCAAGAAATTCGACAAAGAGGTACGCGTGAGGAATGCATGCATTCGCACACAAGCGTAATAGAAAAGATTGCGCAAAGAAAAAGTAAATAAGAAAAAACAGAAAGAGCAGCCGAGCGCCGGCTAGACAGGATTTGGGTCAAGTCTATCCGGCACGCGCTCGACCGAGGAGAGGCAAACGACTGTGGTGGTTGCAGTCGTTGCCAATCTAAAGTATGAACTCGCACGCCAGCTATGAACAGAGAGTTCAAAGAACTCAGACACGAGGCGGGATGCTGGACGCGTTCGAAAGAGTTCCCGGCTACCCGCTACAAGTGTAGGAAGACCACCGCAGGGTTTTAGTCGGTAAGAGTCCGACATAACCGCGGATTTCCCAAAAAATCCACGGTATCCATGAGGATTTCCCTGCGAAAAAAAAAAAAAAAAAAAAAAAAAAAGGATATATAGCGTTATAGACGTATATAATATTCCCACCGAGAAGTAGGGGCCGGAGCGTCAGGAATGTAGTAAAATATTACATCCGATATGTTAGGTTGCCTTAGGGTAGGATATATAACGTTATAGACGTATATACTGTTCCCATCGAGAAGTAGGTGCCAACGCGCCAGGAATGTTGTAAAATATTACATCCGAGATGTTAGGATTACCTTAGGCTAGGATATATAACGTTATAGACGTATATACTGTTCCCACCAAGAAGTAGGTGTCGACGGACCAGGAATGTTGTAAAATATTATACTCGACGTGCTAGGTTGCCTTAAGCTAGGATATATAGCGTTATAGACGTATATAACGTTCCCACCGAGAAATAGGCGCCGAAGAGACGGGAATGTTGTAAAATATTGCATTCGACATTGTTAGGTTGCCTTAGGCTAGGATATATAGCGTTATAGACGTATATAATGTTCCCACCGAGAAGTACGGGCCGACGTGCCAGGAATGTAGTAAAATATTACATCCGAGATGTTAGATTGCCTTAGGTTAGGATATATAACGTTAAAGACGTATATGATATGCCCACAGAGAAGAACGGGCCGACGCGCCAGGAATGTTGTAATATATTACATGCGACGTCTTAGGATTGCCTTAGGCTAGGATATATAACCTTAGAGACGTATACGATATTCCATCCGTGAAGTACGGGCCGACACGCCAGGAATGTTATCAAATATTACATTGTAGATGTTAGGCTCCCTTAGGTTAGGATATATAACGTTATAGACGTATATAATGTTCCCACCGAAGAGTAGGGGCCGAAGAGTCAGGAATGTTGTAAAATATTACGCTCGACATGTTAGGTTGCCTTAGGCTAGGGTATATAGCGATATAGACGTATATAATGTTCCCACCGAGAAGTAGGCGTCGGCGCGCCAGGAATGTGGTAAAATATTACATTTGAAATGTTAGGTTGCCTTAGGCTAGGATATATAGCGATATAGACGTATATAATGTTCCCACCGAGAAGTAGGAGCCGACGCGCCAGGAATGTCGTAAAATATTACATTCGACATGTTAGGTTGCCTTAGGCTAGGATATATAGCGTTATAGACGTACACAATGTTCCCACCGAGAAGTAGGTGCCAACGCGCCAGGAATGTTGTAAAATATTACATTCGACATGCCAGGTTGCCTTAAGCTAGGATATATAGCGTTATAGGCGTATATAATGTTCCCACCGAGAAGTAGGTGCCGAAGTGCCGGGAATGTTGTAATATATTACATTCGACATGTTAGGTTGCCTTAAGCTAGGATATATAGCCTTATAGACGTATATAATGTTCCCAACGAGAAGTAGGGCCGAAGTGACGGTAATGTTGTAAAATATTGTATTCGACATGTTAGGTTGCCTTAGGCTAGGATTTATAGCTTTATAGACGTATATACTGTTCCCACCGAGAAGTAGGTGTCGACGGAAGAGGAATGTTGTAAAATATTACTTTCGACATGTTAGGATTGCCTTAGGCTAGGATATAGAACGTTATAGACGTATATACTGTTCCCACCGAGAAGTAGTTGCCGACGCGCCAGGAATGTTGTAAAATATTACATTCGACATGTCAGGTTGCCTTAGGCTAGGATATATAACGTTATAGACGTATATAATGTTCCCACCGAGAAGTAGGCGCCGAAGTGACGGGAATGTCGTAAAATATTACATTCGACATGTTAGGTTGCCTTAGGCTAGGATATATAGCGTTATAGACGTATATAATGTTCCCACCGAGAAGTAGGGGCCGGAGCGTCAGGAATGTAGTAAAATATTACATCCGATATGTTAGGTTGCCTTAGGGTAGGATATATAACGTTATAGACGTATATACTGTTCCCATCGAGAAGTAGGTGCCAACGCGCCAGGAATGTTGTAAAATATTACATCCGAGATGTTAGGATTACCTTAGGCTAGGATATATAACGTTATAGACGTATATACTGTTCCCACCAAGAAGTAGGTGTCGACGGACCAGGAATGTTGTAAAATATTATACTCGACGTGCTAGGTTGCCTTAAGCTAGGATATATAGCGTTATCGACGTATATAACGTTCCCACCGAGAAATAGGCGCCGAAGAGACGGGAATGTTGTAAAATATTGCATTCGACATTGTTAGGTTGCCTTAGGCTAGGATATATAGCGTTATAGACGTATATAATGTTCCCACCGAGAAGTACGGGCCGACGTGCCAGGAATGTAGTAAAATATTACATCCGAGATGTTAGGTTGCCTTAGGTTAGGATATATAACGTTATTGACTTATATAATGTTCCCACCGAGATATAGGGGCCCACGCGCTAGGTATGTTGTAAAATATTACATTCGACATGTTAGGTTGCCTTAGGCTAGGATATGTAACATTATAGACGTATATAATGATCCCACCGTGAAGCAGGGGCCAACGAGCCAGGAATGTAGTAAAATATTACATCCGAGATGTTAGGTTGCCTTAGGTTAGGATATATAACATTATAGACGTATATACTGTTCCCATCGAGAAGTAGGTGCCGACGCGCCAGGAATGTTGTAAAATATTACATTCGACATGTTAGGTTGCCTTAGGCTAGGATATATAGCGTTATAGACGTATATAATTTTCCCACCTAGAAGAAGGGGCCGACGTGCCAGGAATGAAGTAAAATATTTCATCCGAGATGTTAGGTTGCATTGGGCTAGGATATATAACGTTATAGACGTATATAATGTTCCCACCGAGAAGTAGGTTCCGACGTGCCAGGAAAGTAGTAAAATATTACATCCGTGATGTTAGGTTGCCCCAGGCTAGGATATATAACGTTATAGACGTATATACTGTTCCCACCGAGAAGTAGGTGTCGACGGACCAGGAATGTTGTAAAATATTATATTCGACATGCTAGGTTGCCTTAAGCTAGGATATATAGCGTTATAGACATATATAACGTTCCCACCGAGGAGTAGGCGCCGAAGAGATGGGAATGTTGTAAAATATTGCATTCGACATTGTTAGGTTGCCTTAGGCTAGGATATATAGCGTTATAGACGTATATAATGTTCCCACCGAGAAGTACGGGCCGACGTGCCATGAATGTTGTAAAATATTACACCCGAGATGTTAGGTTCCCTTAGGTTAGGATATACAACGTTATAGACGTATAGTATGTTCCCACCCAGATGTAGGGACCGACATGCCAGGAATGTTGTAAAATATTACATCCGAGATGTTAGGTTGCCTTCGGTTAGGATATACAATGTTATAGATGTATATAATGTCCCCCACCGAGAAGTAGGCGACGACACGCCAGGAATGTTTTAAAATATTACATCCGAGATGTTAGGCTGCCTTAGGTTAGGATATACAAGGTTATAGATGTATATAGTGTCCCCATCGAGAAGCAGGCGACGACACGCCAGGAATGTTGTAAAATATTACATCCCACATGTTAGGTTGCGTTAGGTTAGGATATACAACATTATAGACGTATATAATGTCCCCATCGAGAAGTAGGCGACGACACGCCAGGAATGTTGTAAAATATTACATCCGAGATGTTATGTTGCCTTACGTTAGAATATGTAACGTTATAGACGTATATAACGTTCCCACCGCAAAGCAGGAGCCGACGCGCCAGGAATGCTTTAAGATATTACATCCGAGATATTAGGTTGCCTTCGGTTAGGATATATATCGCTATAGACGTATATGATGTTCCCACCGAGAAGTACGGGCTAACACGACAGGAATGTTGTCAAATATTACATCCGAGATGTCAGGTTGCCTTAGGCTAGGATATATAACGTTATAGACGTATATAATGTTACCACCGAGAACAACGGGCCGACACGTCAGGAATGATGTAAAATATTACATCCGAGATGTTGTGTTGCCTTACGATAGGATACATATCGTTATAGACGTATATAATGGTCCCACCAAAAAGTAGGAGCCGACGCGCCAGGAATGTTGTAAAATATTACATCCGAGATATTAGGTTGCCTTCGGTTAGGATATATATCGCTATAGACGTATATGATGTTCCCACCGAGAAGTACGAGCTAACACGACAGGAATGTTGTCGAATATAACATCCGAGATGTTAGGTTGCCTTAGGCTAGAATATATAACGTTATAGACGTATATAATGTTACCACCGAGAACTACGGGCCGACACGTCAGGAATGATGTAAAATATTACATACGACATGTTAGATGGCCTTAGGCTAGGATATATATCGCTATAGACGTATATGATGAGCCCACCGAGAAGTACGGGCTAACACGCCGGGAAAGTTGTAAAATATTACATTCGAAATGTTAGGGCGCCCTAGGCTAGGATATATAACGCTATTTACGTATACAATGTTCCCACCGAGAAGAACGGTCCTACACGCCAGGAATGTTGTCAACTATTACATTCGAGGTGTTAGGTTGCCTTAGGTTAGGTCATATATCATTATAGACGTATATAATGTTCCCACCGAGACGTAGGCACCGACATGCCAGGAATGTTGTAAAATATTACATCCCAAATGTTAGGTTGCGTTAGGTTAGGATATACAACATTATAGACGTATATAATGTCCCCATCGAGAAGCAGGAGACGACACGCCAGGAATGTTGTAAAATATTACATCCGATATGTTATGTTGCCTTACGTTAGGATATGTAACGTTATAGACGTATATAACGTTCCCACCGCAAAGCAGGAGCCGACGCGCCAGGAATGTTTTAAGATATTACATCCGAGATATTAGGTTGCCTTGGGTTAGGATATATATCGCTATAGACGTATATGATGTTCCCACCGAGAAGGACGGGCTAACACGACAGGAATGTTGTCGAATATTACATCCGATATGTTAGGTTGCCTTAGGCTAGGATATATATCGTTATAGACGTATACAATGTTCCCACAGCGAAGTAGGGATCGACATGCCAGGAATGTTGTAAAATATTACATTCGAGATGTTAGGTTGCCTTAGGTTAGCATATACAACGTTATGGATGTATATAATGTCCCCATCGAGAAGCAGGCGACGACACGCCAGGAATGTTGTAAAATATTACATCCGAGATGTTATGTTGCCTTACGTTAGAATATGTAACGTTATAGACGTATATAACGTTCCCACCGCAAAGCAGGAGCCGACGCGCCAGGAATGCTTTAAGATATTACATCCGAGATATTAGGTTGCCTTCGGTTAGGATATATATCGCTATAACCGTATATGATGTTCCCACCGAGAAGTACGGGCTAACACGACAGGAATGTTGTCAAATATTACATCCGAGATGTCAGGTTGCCTTAGGCTAGGATTTATAACGTTATAGACGTATATAATGTTACCACCGAGAACTACGGGCCGACACGTCAGGAATGATGTAAAATATTACATCCGAGATGTTGTGTTGCCTTACGATAGGATACATAACGTTATAGACGTATATAATGGTCCCACCGAAAAGTAGGAGCCGACGCGCGAGGAATGTTGTAAAATATTACATCCGAGATATTAGGTTGCCTTCGGTTAGGATATATATCGCTATAGACGTATATGATGTTCCCACCGAGAAGTACGGGCTAACACGACAGGAATGTTGACGAATATAACATCCGAGATGTTAGGTTGCCTTAGGCTAGAATATATAACGTTATAGACGTATATAATGTTACCACCGAGAACTACGGGCCGACACGTCAGGAATGATGTAAAATATTACATACGACATGTTAGATGGCCTTAGGCTAGGATATATATCGCTATAGACGTATATGATGAGCCCACCGAGAAGTACGGGCTAACACGCCGGGAAAGTTGTAAAATATTACATTCGAAATGTTAGGGCGCCCTAGGCTAGGATATATAACGCTATTTACGTATACAATGTTCCCACCGAGAAGAACGGTCCTACACGCCAGGAATGTTGTCAACTATTACATTCGAGGTGTTAGGTTGCCTTAGGTTAGGTCATATATCATTATAGACGTATATAATGTTCCCACCGAGACGTAGGCACCGACATGCCAGGAATGTTGTAAAATATTACATCACAAATGTTAGGTTGCGTTAGGTTAGGATATACAACATTATAGACGTATATAATGTCCCCATCGAGAAGCAGGAGACGACACGCCAGGAATGTTGTAAAATATTACATCCGAGATGTTGTGTTGCCTTACGATAGGATACATATCGTTATAGACGTATATAATGGTCCCACCAAAAAGTAGGAGCCGACGCGCCAGGAATGTTGTAAAATATTACATCCGAGATATTAGGTTGCCTTCGGTTAGGATATATATCGCTATAGACGTATATGATGTTCCCACCGAGAAGTACGAGCTAACACGACAGGAATGTTGTCGAATATAACATCCGAGATGTTAGGTTGCCTTAGGCTAGAATATATAACGTTATAGACGTATATAATGTTACCACCGAGAACTACGGGCCGACACGTCAGGAATGATGTAAAATATTACATACGACATGTTAGATGGCCTTAGGCTAGGATATATATCGCTATAGACGTATATGATGAGCCCACCGAGAAGTACGGGCTAACACGCCGGGAAAGTTGTAAAATATTACATTCGAAATGTTAGGGCGCCCTAGGCTAGGATATATAACGCTATTTACGTATACAATGTTCCCACCGAGAAGAACGGTCCTACACGCCAGGAATGTTGTCAACTATTACATTCGAGGTGTTAGGTTGCCTTAGGTTAGGTCATATATCATTATAGACGTATATAATGTTCCCACCGAGACGTAGGCACCGACATGCCAGGAATGTTGTAAAATATTACATCCCAAATGTTAGGTTGCGTTAGGTTAGGATATACAACATTATAGACGTATATAATGTCCCCATCGAGAAGCAGGAGACGACACGCCAGGAATGTTGTAAAATATTACATCCGATATGTTATGTTGCCTTACGTTAGGATATGTAACGTTATAGACGTATATAACGTTCCCACCGCAAAGCAGGAGCCGACGCGCCAGGAATGTTTTAAGATATTACATCCGAGATATTAGGTTGCCTTGGGTTAGGATATATATCGCTATAGACGTATATGATGTTCCCACCGAGAAGGACGGGCTAACACGACAGGAATGTTGTCGAATATTACATCCGATATGTTAGGTTGCCTTAGGCTAGGATATATATCGTTATAGACGTATACAATGTTCCCACAGCGAAGTAGGGATCGACATGCCAGGAATGTTGTAAAATATTACATTCGAGATGTTAGGTTGCCTTAGGTTAGCATATACAACGTTATGGATGTATATAATGTCCCCATCGAGAAGCAGGCGACGACACGCCAGGAATGTTGTAAAATATTACATCCGAGATGTTATGTTGCCTTACGTTAGAATATGTAACGTTATAGACGTATATAACGTTCCCACCGCAAAGCAGGAGCCGACGCGCCAGGAATGCTTTAAGATATTACATCCGAGATATTAGGTTGCCTTCGGTTAGGATATATATCGCTATAACCGTATATGATGTTCCCACCGAGAAGTACGGGCTAACACGACAGGAATGTTGTCAAATATTACATCCGAGATGTCAGGTTGCCTTAGGCTAGGATTTATAACGTTATAGACGTATATAATGTTACCACCGAGAACTACGGGCCGACACGTCAGGAATGATGTAAAATATTACATCCGAGATGTTGTGTTGCCTTACGATAGGATACATAACGTTATAGACGTATATAATGGTCCCACCGAAAAGTAGGAGCCGACGCGCGAGGAATGTTGTAAAATATTACATCCGAGATATTAGGTTGCCTTCGGTTAGGATATATATCGCTATAGACGTATATGATGTTCCCACCGAGAAGTACGGGCTAACACGACAGGAATGTTGACGAATATAACATCCGAGATGTTAGGTTGCCTTAGGCTAGAATATATAACGTTATAGACGTATATAATGTTACCACCGAGAACTACGGGCCGACACGTCAGGAATGATGTAAAATATTACATACGACATGTTAGATGGCCTTAGGCTAGGATATATATCGCTATAGACGTATATGATGAGCCCACCGAGAAGTACGGGCTAACACGCCGGGAAAGTTGTAAAATATTACATTCGAAATGTTAGGGCGCCCTAGGCTAGGATATATAACGCTATTTACGTATACAATGTTCCCACCGAGAAGAACGGTCCTACACGCCAGGAATGTTGTCAACTATTACATTCGAGGTGTTAGGTTGCCTTAGGTTAGGTCATATATCATTATAGACGTATATAATGTTCCCACCGAGACGTAGGCACCGACATGCCAGGAATGTTGTAAAATATTACATCACAAATGTTAGGTTGCGTTAGGTTAGGATATACAACATTATAGACGTATATAATGTCCCCATCGAGAAGCAGGAGACGACACGCCAGGAATGTTGTAAAATATTACATCCGATATGTTATGTTGCCTTACGTTAGGATATGTAACGTTATAGACGTATATAACGTTCCCACCGCAAAGCAGGAGCCGACGCGCCAGGAATGTTTTAAGATATTACATCCGAGATATTAGGTTGCCTTCGGTTAGGATATATATCGCTATAGACGTATATGATGTTCCCACCGAGAAGTACGGGCTAACACGACAGGAATGTTGTCAAATATTACATCCGAGATGTTAGGTTGCCTTAGGCTAGGATATATAACGTCATAGACGTATATAATGTTACCACCGAGAACTACGGGCCGACACGTCAGGAATGATGTAAAATATTACATTCGAGATGTTGTGTTGCCTTACGATAGGATACATAACGTTATAGACGTATATAATGTTCCCACCGAAAAGTAGGAGCCGACGCGCCAGGAATGTTGTAAAATATTACATCCGAGATATTAGGTTGCCTTCGGTTAGGATATATATCGCTATAGACGTATATGATGTTCCCACCGATAAGTACGGGCTAACACGACTGGAATGTTGTCAAATATTACATCCGAGACGTCAGGTTGCCTTAGGCTAGGATATATAACGTTATAGACGTATATAATGTTACCACCGAGAACTATGGGCCGACACGTCAGGAATGATGTAAAATAATACATCCGAGATGTTGTGTTGCCTTACGATAGGATACATAACGTTATAGACGTATATAATGTTCCCACCGAAAAGTAGGAGCCGACGCGCCAGGAATGTTGTAAAATATTACACCCGAGATGTTAGGTTCCCTTAGGTTAGGATATACAACGTTATAGACGTATAGTATGTTCCCACCCAGATGTAGGGACCGACATATCCGGAATGTTGTAAAATATTACATCCGAGATGTTAGGTTGCGTTAGGTTAGGGTATACAACGTTATAGACGTATATAATGTCCCCATCGAGCAGCAGGCGACGACACACCAGGAATGTTGTAAAATATTACATCCGATATGTTGTGTTGCCTTACGATAGGATACATAACGTTATAGACGTATATAATGGTCCCACCGAAAAGTAGGAGCCGACGCGCCAGGAATGTTGTAAAATATTACATCCGAGATATTAGGTTGCCTTCGGTTAGGATATATATCGCTATAGACGTATATGATGTTCCCACCGAGAAGTACGGGCTAACACGACAGGAATGTTGTCGAATATAACATCCGAGATGTTAGGTTGCCTTAGGCTAGAATATATAACGTTATAGACGTATATAATGTTACCACCGAGAACTACGGGCCGACACGTCAGGAATGATGTAAAATATTACATACGACATGTTAGATGGCCTTAGGCTAGGATATATATCGCTATAGACGTATATGATGAGCCCACCGAGAAGTACGGGCTAACACGCCGGGAAAGTTGTAAAATATTACATTCGAAATGTTAGGGCGCCCTAGGCTAGGATATATAACGCTATTTACGTATACAATGTTCCCACCGAGAAGAACGGTCCTACACGCCAGGAATGTTGTCAACTATTACATTCGAGGTGTTAGGTTGCCTTAGGTTAGGTCATATATCATTATAGACGTATATAATGTTCCCACCGAGACGTAGGCACCGACATGCCAGGAATGTTGTAAAATATTACATCACAAATGTTAGGTTGCGTTAGGTTAGGATATACAACATTATAGACGTATATAATGTCCCCATCGAGAAGCAGGAGACGACACGCCAGGAATGTTGTAAAATATTACATCCGATATGTTATGTTGCCTTACGTTAGGATATGTAACGTTATAGACGTATATAACGTTCCCACCGCAAAGCAGGAGCCGACGCGCCAGGAATGTTTTAAGATATTACATCCGAGATATTAGGTTGCCTTCGGTTAGGATATATATCGCTATAGACGTATATGATGTTCCCACCGAGAAGTACGGGCTAACACGACAGGAATGTTGTCAAATATTACATCCGAGATGTTAGGTTGCCTTAGGCTAGGATATATAACGTCATAGACGTATATAATGTTACCACCGAGAACTACGGGCCGACACGTCAGGAATGATGTAAAATATTACATCCGAGATGTTGTGTTGCCTTACGATAGGATACATAACGTTATAGACGTATATAATGTTCCCACCGAAAAGTAGGAGCCGACGCGCCAGGAATGTTGTAAAATATTACATCCGAGATATTAGGTTGCCTTCGGTTAGGATATATATCGCTATAGACGTATATGATGTTCCCACCGAGAAGTACGGGCTAACACGACTGGAATGTTGTCAAATATTACATCCGAGACGTCAGGTTGCCTTAGGCTAGGATATATAACGTTATAGACGTATATAATGTTACCACCGAGAACTATGGGCCGACACGTCAGGAATGATGTAAAATAATACATCCGAGATGTTGTGTTGCCTTACGATAGGATACATAACGTTATAGACGTATATAATGTTCCCACCGAAAAGTAGGAGCCGACGCGCCAGGAATGTTGTAAAATATTACACCCGAGATGTTAGGTTCCCTTAGGTTAGGATATACAACGTTATAGACGTATAGTATGTTCCCACCCAGATGTAGGGACCGACATATCCGGAATGTTGTAAAATATTACATCCGAGATGTTAGGTTGCGTTAGGTTAGGGTATACAACGTTATAGACGTATATAATGTCCCCATCGAGCAGCAGGCGACGACACACCAGGAATGTTGTAAAATATTACATCCGATATGTTGTGTTGCCTTACGATAGGATACATAACGTTATAGACGTATATAATGGTCCCACCGAAAAGTAGGAGCCGACGCGCCAGGAATGTTGTAAAATATTACATCCGAGATATTAGGTTGCCTTCGGTTAGGATATATATCGCTATAGACGTATATGATGTTCCCACCGAGAAGTACGGGCTAACACGACAGGAATGTTGTCGAATATAACATCCGAGATGTTAGGTTGCCTTAGGCTAGAATATATAACGTTATAGACGTATATAATGTTACCACCGAGAACTACGGGCCGACACGTCAGGAATGATGTAAAATATTACATACGACATGTTAGATGGCCTTAGGCTAGGATATATATCGCTATAGACGTATATGATGAGCCCACCGAGAAGTACGGGCTAACACGCCGGGAAAGTTGTAAAATATTACATTCGAAATGTTAGGGCGCCCTAGGCTAGGATATATAACGCTATTTACGTATACAATGTTCCCACCGAGAAGAACGGTCCTACACGCCAGGAATGTTGTCAACTATTACATTCGAGGTGTTAGGTTGCCTTAGGTTAGGTCATATATCATTATAGACGTATATAATGTTCCCACCGAGACGTAGGCACCGACATGCCAGGAATGTTGTAAAATATTACATCACAAATGTTAGGTTGCGTTAGGTTAGGATATACAACATTATAGACGTATATAATGTCCCCATCGAGAAGCAGGAGACGACACGCCAGGAATGTTGTAAAATATTACATCCGATATGTTATGTTGCCTTACGTTAGGATATGTAACGTTATAGACGTATATAACGTTCCCACCGCAAAGCAGGAGCCGACGCGCCAGGAATGTTTTAAGATATTACATCCGAGATATTAGGTTGCCTTCGGTTAGGATATATATCGCTATAGACTTATATGATGTTCCCACCGAGAAGTATGGGCTAACACGACAGGAATGTTGTCAAATATTACATCCGAGATGTTAGGTTGCCTTAGGCTAGGATATATAACGTTATAGACGTATATAATGTTACCACCGAGAACTACGGGCCGACACGTCAGGAATGATGTAAAATATTACATCCGAGATGTTGTGTTGCCTTACGATAGGATACATAACGTTATAGACGTATATAATGTTCCCACCGAAAAGTAGGAGCCGACGCGCCAGGAATGTTGTAAAATATTACATCCGAGATATTAGGTTGCCTTCGGTTAGGATATATATCGCTATAGACGTATATGATGTTCCCACCGAGAAGTACGGGCTAACACGACTGGAATGTTGTCAAATATTACATCCGAGACGTCAGGTTGCCTTAGGCTAGGATATATAACGTTATAGACGTATATAATGTTACCACCGAGAACTACGGGCCGACACGTCAGGAATGATGTAAAATAATACATCCGAGATGTTGTGTTGCCTTACGATAGGATACATAACGTTATAGACGTATATAATGTTCCCACCGAAAAGTAGGAGCCGACGCGCCAGGAATGTTGTAAAATATTACACCCGAGATTTTAGGTTCCCTTAGGTTAGGATATACAACGTTATAGACGTATAGTATGTTCCCACCCAGATGTAGGGACCGACATATCCGGAATGTTGTAAAATATTACATCCGAGATGTTAGGTTGCGTTAGGTTAGGGTATACAACGTTATAGACGTATATAATGTCCCCATCGAGCAGCAGGCGACGACACACCAGGAATGTTGTAAAATATTACATCCGATATGTTGTGTTGCCTTACGATAGGATACATAACGTTATAGACGTATATAATGGTCCCACCGAAAAGTAGGAGCCGACGCGCCAGGAATGTTGTAAAATATTACATCCGAGATATTAGGTTGCCTTCGGTTAGGATATATATCGCTATAGACGTATATGATGTTCCCACCGAGAAGTACGGGCTAACACGCCAGGAATGTTGTAAAATATTACATCCGAGATGTTAGGCTGCCTTAGGTTAGGATATACAAGGTTATAGATGTATATAATGTACCCATCGAGAAGCAGGCGACGACACGCCAGGAATGTTGTAAAATATTACATCCCAGATGTTAGGTTGCGTTAGGTTAGGATATACAACATTATAGACGTATATAATGTCCCCATCGAGAAGCAGGCGACGACACGCCAGAATGTTGTAAAATATTGAATCCGATATGTTAGGTTGCCTTAGGCTAGGATATATAACGTTATAGACGTATATAATGTTCCCACCGAGACGTAGGGACCGACATGCCAGGAATGTTGTAAAATATTACATCCGAGATGTTAGGTTGCGTTAGGTTAGGATATACAACGTTATAGACGTTTATAATATCCCCATCGAGAAGCAGGCGACGGCACGCCAGGAATGTTGTAAAATATTACATCCGAGATTTTGTGTTGCCTTACGATAGGATACATAACGTTATAGACGTATATAATGTTCCCACCGAAAAGTAGGAGCCGACGCGCCAGGAATATTGTAAAATATTACATCCGAGATATTAGGTTGCCTTCGGTTAGGATATATATCGCTATCGACGTATATGATGTTCCCACCGAGAAGTACGGGCTAACACGACAGGAATGTTGTCGAATATTACATCCGATATGTTAGGTTGCCTTAGGCTAGGATATATATCGTTGTAGACGTATACAATGTTCCCACCGAGATGTAGGGACCGACATGCCAAGAATGTTGTAAAATATTACATTCGAGATGTTAGGTTGCCTTAGGTTAGCATATACAACGTTATAGACGTATATAATGTCCCCATCGAGCAGCAGGCGACGACACGCCAGGAATGTTGTAAAATATTACATCCGAGATGTTGTGTTGCCTTACGATAGGATACATAACGTTATAGACGTATATCATGGTCCCACCGAAAAGTAGGAGCCGACGCGCCAGGAATGTTGTAGAATATTACATCCGAGATATTAGGTTGCCTTCGGTTAGGATATATATCGCTATAGACGTATATGATGTTCCCACCGAGAAGTACGGGCTAACACGCCAGGAATGTTGTAAAATATTACATCCGAGATGTTAGGTTGCGTTAGGTTAGGATATACAACGTTATAGACGTATATAATGTCCCCATCGAGAAGTAGGCGACGACACGCCAGGAATGTTGTAAAATATTACATCCGAGATGTTAGGTTGCCTTAGGTTAGGATATACAACGTTATAGATGTATATAATGTCCCCATCGAGAAGTAGGGACCGACATGCCAGAAATGTTCTAAAATATTACATCCGAGATGTTAGGTTGCCTTAGGTTAGGATATACAACGTTATATATGTATATAATGTCCCCTACGAGAAGTAGGCGACGACACGCCAGGAATGTTGTAAAATATTACATTCGACATGTTACGTCGCCATAGGCTAGGATATATAACGTTATAGACGTATATAATGTTCCCACCGAGAAATAGGGGCCGACACGCCAGGAATGTTATCAACCATTACATGCGAGATGTCAGGTTGCCTTCGGTTAGGATATACAACGTTATAGACGTATATAATGTCCCCATCGGGAAGTAGGCGCCACCACGCCAAGAATGTTGTAAAATACTACGGTAGAGAGGTTAGGTTGCCTTAGGTTATGATATATGACGTTATAGACGTATATAATGTTCCCACCGAGAAGTACGGGCGGACACGCCAGGAATGTTGTCAACTATTACATCCGAGATGTTAGGTTGCCCTAGGTTAGGATATATATCGTTATAGAGGTATACAATGTTCCCACAGAGGAGTAGGGACCAACACGGCGGGAATGATGTAAAATATTACATTCGACATGTTAGGTCGCCATAGGCTAGGATATATAACGTTATAGACGTATATAATGTTCCCACCGAGAAATAGGGGCCGACACGGCAGGAAAGTTGCCAACTATTACATCCGAGATGTTAGGTTGCCTTAGGTTAGGATATATATCGTTATAGACGTATATAATGTCCCCACCGGGACGTAGGGACCGACATGCCAGCAATGTTGTAAAATATTACACCCCAGATGTTATGTTCCCTTAGGTTAGGATATACAACGTTATAGACGTATAGAATGTTCCGACCGCGACGTACGGGCCGACGCGACAGGAATGATATAAAATATTACATTCGACATGTTAGGTCGCCTTAGGCTAGAATATATAACGTTATAGAAGTATATAATGTTCCCACCAAGAAGTACGGGCGGACACGCCAGGAATGCTGTAAAATATTACATCCGAGATGTTAGGTTGCTTTAGGTTAGGATATATATCGTTATAGACGTATATAATGTCCAGATCGAGACGTGGGGACCGACAAGCCAGAATGTTGTAAAATATTACATCCCAGACGTTAGGTTGCGTTAGGTTAGGATATACAACGTTATAGACGTATATAATGTCCCCATCGAGAAGTCGGCGACGACACGCCAGGAATGTTGTAAAATATTACATCCCAGATGTTAGGTTGAGTTAGGTTAGGATATACAACGTTATAGACGTATATAATGTCCCCTACGAGAAGTAGGCGACGACACGCCGGGAATGTTGTAAAATATTACAACCGAGATGTTAGGTTGCCTTAGGTTAGGATATACAACGTTATAGACGTATGCAATGTTACCACCGAGAACTACGGGCCAACACGGCAGGAATGTTGTAAAATATTACGGTAGAGATGTTACGTTGCTTTAGGTTATGATATATAACGTTATAGACGTATATAATGTCCCCATCGAGAAGTAGGCGACGATACGCCAGGAATGTTGTAAAATATTACATTCGACATATTAGGTTGCCTTAGGCTAGGATATATAACGTTAGAGACGCATATAATGTTCCCACCGAGACGTAGTGACCGACATGCCAGAATGTTGTAAAATATTACATCCGAGATGTTAGGTTGCGTTAGGCTAGGATATATATTGTTATAGACGTATACAATGTTTCCACCGAGAAGTAGGGACCGACATGCCAGGAATGTTGTAAAATATTACATCCGAGATGTTAGGTTGCTTTAGGTTAGGATATATATCGTTATAGACGTATATAATGTCCAGATCGAGACGTGGGGACCGACAAGCCAGAATGTTGTAAAATATTACATCCTAGATGTTAGGTTGCGTTAGGTTAGGATATACAACATTATAGACGTACATAATGTACCCACGGAGACGTAGGGACCGACATGCCAAGAATGTTGTAAAATATTACATCCCAGATGTTAGGTTGCGTTAGGTTAGGATATACAACGTTATAGACGTATATAATGTCCCCATCGAGAAGTAGGCGACGACACGCCGGGAATGTTGTAAAATATTACACCCGAGATGTTAGGTTGCCTTAGGTTAGGATATACAACGTTATAGACGTATATAATGTACCCACGGAGACGTAGGGACCGACATGCCAGGAATGTTGTAAAATGTTACGTCCCAGATGTTAGGTTGAGTTAGGTTAGGATATACATCGTTATAGACGTATATAACGTTCCCACCGAGACGTAGTGACCGACATGCCAGGAATGTTGTAAAATATTACATCCCAGATGTTAGGTTGCGTTAGGTTAGGATATACAACGTTATAGACGTATATAATGTCCCCATCGGGAAGTAGGCGCCATCACGCCAAGAATGTTGTAAAATACTACGGTAGAGAGGCTAGGTTGCCTTAGGTTATGATATATAACGTTATAGACGTATGTAATGTCCCCACCGAGAAGTACGGGCGGACACGCCAGGAATGTTGTCGACTATTACATCCGAGATGTTAGGTTGCCCTAGGTTAGGATGTATATCGTTATAGACGTATACAATGTTCCCACAGAGGAGTAGGGACCGACACGGCAGGAATGATGTACAATATTACACTCGACATGTTAGGTCGCCATAGGCTAGGATATATAACGTTATAGACGTATATAATGTTCCCACCGAGAAATAGGGGCCGACACGCCAGGAAAGCTGCCAACTATTACATCCGAGATGTTAGGTTGCGTTAGGTTAGGATATACAACGTTATAGACGTATATAATGTCCCCATCGAGAAGCAGGCGACGACACGCCAGAATGTTGTAAAATATTACATTCGACATGTTAGGTTGCCTTAGGCTAGGATATACAACGTTATAGACCTATGCAATGTTACCACCGAGAACTACGGGCCGACACGGCAGGAATGATGTAAAATGTTACATTCAACATGTTAGGTCGCCTTAGGCTGGGATATATAACGTTATAGACTTATATAATGTTCCCACCCAGAAATAGGGGCCGACGCCTCAGGAATGTTCTAAAATATTACACCGGAGATGTTAGGTTGCCTTAGGTTAGGATATATATCGTTATAGACGTATATAAAGTCCCCATGCAGAAGCAGGCGACGACACGCCAGGAATGTTGTAACATATAACACCCGAGATGATATGTTGCCTGACGTTAGGATATGTAACGTTATAGACGTATATAATGTTCCCACCGAAAAGTAGCAGCCGAAGCGCCAGGAATGTTGTAAAATATTACATCCGACATGTTAGCTTGCCTTAGGTTAGGATATATATCGTTATAGACGTATATAATGTTCCCACCGAGACGTAGGGACCGACATGCCAGGAATGCTTTAAAATATTACATCCCAGATGTTAGGTTGCGTTAGGTTAGGATATACAACGTTATAGACGTATATAATGTACCCACGGGGACGTAGGGACCGACATGCCAGGAATGTTGTAAAATATTACATCCCAGATGTTAGGTTGAGTTAGGTTAGGATATACATCGTTATAGACGTATACAATGTCCCCATCGAGATGTAGGCGACGACACGCCAGGAATGTTGTAAAATATTACATCCGAGATGCTAGGTTGCCTTAGGTTAGGGTATATATCGTTACAGACGTATATAATGTTCCCATCGAGAAGTAGGCGACGACACGCCAGGAATGTTGTAAAATATTACATTCGACATGTTAGGTTGCCTTAGGCTAGGATATATAACGTTATAGACGTATACAATATTCCCACCGAGAAATAGCGGCCGACGCGTCAGGAATGTTGTAACATATTACTCCCGAGATGTTAGGTTCCCTTAGGTTAGGATATATAACGTTATACATGTATATAATGTCCCCATCCAGAAGTAGGCGACGATATGCCAGGAATGTTGTAAAATATTACATCCCAGATGTTATGTTGCGTTATGTTAGAATATACAACGTTATAGACGTATATAATGTCCCGATCGAGAAGCAGGCGACGACACGCCAGGAATGTTGTAGAACATTACATTCAACAAGTTAGGTTGCCTTAGGCTAGGATATATAACGTTATAGACGTATATAATGTTCCCACCGAGAAATAGGGACCGACGCGTCAGGAATGTTCTAAAATATTACACCCGATATGTTAGGTTCCCTTAGGTTAGGATATACAACGTTATAGATGTATATAATGTCCCCATCCAGAAGTAGGCGACGACACGCTAGGAATGTTGTAAAATATTACATACCAGATGTTAGGTTGCGTTAGGTTAGAATATACAACGTTATAGACGTATATAATGTCCGCATCGAGAAGCAGGCGACGACACGCCAGGAATGTTGTAGAATAATACATCCGAGATGCTATGTTGCCTTACGTTAGGATATATAACGTTATAGACGCATATAATGTTCCCACCGAAAAGTAGGAGCCGACGCGTCAGGAATGATATAAAATATTACATTCGACATGTTAGGTCGCCATAGGCTAGAATATATAACGTTATAGACGTATATAATGTTCCCACCAAGAAGTACGGGCGGACACGCCAGGAATGCTGTAAAATATTACATCCGAGATGTTAGGTTGCTTTAGGTTAGGATATATATCGTTATAGACGCATATAATGTCCAGATAGAGACGTGGGGACCGACAAGCCAGAATGTTGTAAAATATTACATCCCAGATGTTAGGTTGCGTTAGGTTAGGATATACAACGTTATAGACGTATATAAAGTCCCCATCGAGAAGCAGGCGAGGACACGCCAGGAATGTTGTAAAATATTACATTCGACATGTTAGGTTGCGTTAGGTTAGGATATACAACGTTATAGACGTATATAATGTACCCACGGAGACGTAGGGACCGACATGCCAGGAATGTTGTAAAATATTACATCCCAGATGTTAGGTTGAGTTAGGTTAGGATATACAACGTTATAGACGTATATAATGTCCCCATCGAGATGTAGGCGACGACACGCCAGGAATGTTGTAAAATATTACATCCGAGATGCTAGGTTGCCTTAGGTTAGGGTATATATCGTTACAGACGTATATAATATTCCCACCGAGACGTAGTGACCGACATGCCAGGAATGTTGTAAAATATTACATCCGAGATGTTAGGTTGCTTTAGGTTATGATATATATCGCTATAGACGTATATAATGTTCCCACCGCGACGTGGGGACCGATATGCCAGGAATCTTGTAAAATATACATCCCAGATGTTAGGTTTCCTTAGATTAGAATATACAACGTTATAGACATATAGAATGTTCCAACCGAGAAGTAGGGACCGACATGCCAGGAATGTTGTAAAATATTACATCCGAGATGTTAGGTTGCCTTAGGTTAGGATATACAACGTTATAGATGTATATAATGTCCCCATCGAGAAGTAGGCGACGACACGCCAGGAATGTTGTAAAATATTACATCCGAGATGTTAGGTTGCTTTAGGTTATGATATATATCGTTATAGACATATATAATGCTCCCACCGAGACGTGGGGCCGACATGCCAGGAATCTTGTAAAATATTACATCCCAGATGCTAGGTTGCTTTAGGATAGGATATACAACGTTATAGACGTATATAATGTCCCCATCGAGAAGCGGGCGGCGATACGCCAGGAATGTTGTAAAATATTACATCCGAGATGTTATATTGCCTTACGACAGGATATATAACGTTATAGACGTATATAACTTTCCC
Organism: Xylocopa violacea; assembly: GCA_963969225.1. NCBI lineage: Eukaryota > Metazoa > Arthropoda > Insecta > Hymenoptera > Apidae > Xylocopa > Xylocopa violacea. The sequence continues at coordinate 50,521,016 of CAXAJV010000001.1, forward strand.
ACCGGAAAGTATGAGCCGACGCGCCAGGAATGTTGTAAAATATTACATTGGACATGTTAGGTTGCGTTAGGTTAGGATATACAACGTTATAGACGTATATAATGTACCCACGGAGACGTAGGGACCGACATACCAGGAATGTTGTAAAATATTACATTCGACATGTTAGGTTGCGTTAAGCTAGGATATGTAGCGTTATAGACGTAAATAACGTTCCCACCGAGAAGTAGGGGTCGACGTGCGAGGAATGTAGTAAAATATTGCATCCGAGATGTTAGGTTGCCTTAAGCTAGGATATATAACGTTAAAGACGTATATAATGTTCCCACCGAGAAGTAGGGGCCGACGAGCCAAGAATGTTGCAAAATATTACGCTCGACATGTAAGGTTGCCTTAGGCTAGAATATATAGCGTTATAGACGTATATAATGTTTATACCGAGAAATTGGGGCCGACGCGCCAGGAATGTTGTAAAATATTACAATCGACATGTTAGGATTGCCTTAGGCTAGGATATATAACGTTATAGACGTATATACTGTTCCCACGGAGAAGTAGATGCCGACGTGCCAGGAATGTTGTAAAATATTACATCCGAGATGCTAGGTTGCCTTAGGCTAGGATATTTAGCATTATAGACGTATATAATATTCCCACCGAGAAGTAGGGGCCGACGTGCCAGGAATATTGTAAAATATTACATTCGAAATATTAGGTTGCCTTAGGCTAGGATATATAGCTTTATAGACGTATACAAAGTCCCCACCGAGATGTAGGCGCCGACAGGCCAGGAATGTTGTAAAACACTACATCCGAGACGTTATTTTCCCTCAGGTTAGGATATATAACGTTATAGACGTATATAATGTTCCCACCGAGATGTAGGCGCCGACAGGCCAGGAATGTTGTAAAACATTACATCCGATACGTTATTTTCCCTCAGGTTAGGATATATAACGTTATAAACGTATATAATGTTCCCACCGAGAAGTAGGGCCCGACGTGCCAGGCATGTAGTAAAATATTACATCCGAGATGTTAGGTTGCCTTAGGTTAGGATATATAACGTTATAGACGTATATAATGTTACCACAGAGAACTAGGTACTTGCATGCCAGGAATGTTGTAAAATATTACGGTAGAGATGTTAAGTTGCCTTAGGCTAGGATATGTAACTTTATTGACTTATATAATGTTCCCACCGAGAAGTAGGGGCCGACGCGCCAGGAATGCCGTAAAATATTACATTCGACATGTTAGGATTGCCTTAGAATAGGATATATAACGTTATAGACGTATATGATATTCCCACCGAGAAGTACGGACCGACACGCCAGGAATGTTGTCAAATGTTACCCCGAGATGTTAGGTCCCCTTAGGTTAGGATATATAACGTTATAGACGTATATAATGTTCCCACCGAGAAGTAGGAGCCGACGCACCAGGAATGTTGTGAAATATTACATTCGAAATATTAGGTTGCCTTAGGCTAGGATATATAGCTTTATAGACGTATATAAAGTCCCCACCGAGATGTAGGCGCCACACAGGCCAGGAATGTTGTAAAACATTACATCCTAGACGTTATTTTCCCTCAGGTTAGGATATATAACGTTATAGACGTATATAATGTTCCCACCGACATGTAGGCGCCGACAGGCCAGGAATGTTGTAAAACATTACATCCAATACGTTATTTTCCCTCAGGTTAGGATATGTAACGTTATAAACGTATATAATGTTCCCACCCAGAAGTAGGGGCCGACGAGCCAGGAATGTTGTAAAATATTACGCTCGACATGCTAGGTTGCCTTAGGCTATTATATATAGCGTTATAGACGTATATAACGTTCCCACCGAGAAGGAGGGGCCGACGCGCCGGGAATGTAGTAAAATATTACATCCGAGATGTTAGATTGAATTAGGCTAGGATATATAACGTTATATACGTATATAATGTTACCACAGAGAAGTAGGGACCGAAGCGCCGGTAATGTCGTGAAATATTACATTCGACATGTTAGGATGCCTTAGGTTAGGATATATAACGTCATAGTCGTATATACTGTTCCCACCGAGAAGTAGGTGCCGACGCGCCAGGAATGTTGTCAAATATTACATCCGAGATGTTAGGTTGCCTTAGGGTAGGATATATAGCGTTATAGACGTATATAATATTCCCACCGAGATGTAGGGGCCGCCGTGCCAGGAATGTAGTAAAATATTACATCCGAGATGTTCGGTTCCCTTAGGTTAAGATATATAACGTTATAGACGTATATAATGTTCCCACCGAGAAGTAGGGGCCGACGAGCCAGGAATGTTGTAAAATAGTAGGCTCGACATGTTAGGATGCCTTAGGCTAGGATGTATAGCGATATAGACGTATATAATGTTCCCACCGAGAAGTAGGGGCGGGCGGGCCAGGAATGTAGTAAAATATTACATTAGAGATGTTAGGTCGCCTTAGGCTAGGATATATAACGTTATAGATGTAAATACTGTTCCCAGCGAGAAATAGGTGCCGACGAGCCAGGAATGTTGTAAAATATTACAATCGACATGTTAGGATTGCCTTAGGCTAGGATATATAATGTTATAGACGTATAAACTGTTCCCACCGAGAAGTTGGTGCCGACGCGCCAGGAATGTTGTAAAATATTACATTCGACATGTTAGGTTGCCTTAAGCTAGGATATGTAGCGTTATAGACGTAAATAACGTTCCCACCGAGAAGTAGGGGTCGACGTGCGAGGAATGTAGTAAAATATTGCATCCGAGATGTTAGGTTGCCTTAAGCTAGGATATATAACGTTAAAGACGTATATAATGTTCCCACCGAGAAGTAGAGGCCGACGAGCCAAGAATGTTGTAAAATATTACGCTCGACATGTTAGGTTACCTTAGGCTAGAATATATAGCGTTATAGACGTATATAATGTTAACTCCGAGAAATAGGAGCCGACGCGCCAGGAATGTTGTAAAATATTACAATCGACATGTTCGGATTGCCTTAGGCTAGGATATATAAAGTTATAGACGTATATACTGTTCCCACCGAGAAGTATGTGCCGACGCGCCAGGAATGTTGTACAATATTACATTCAACATGTTAGGTTGCCTTAGGCTAGGATATATAGCGTTATAGACGTACATAATGTTCCCACCGAGAAGTAGGGTCCGACGTGCCAGGAATGTAGTCAAATATTGCATCCGAGATGTTAGGTTGCCTTAGGTTAGGATGTATAACGTTATAGACGTACATAATGTTACCACAGAGAAATAGGTACTTGCATGCCAGGAATGTTGTAAAATATTACGGTGGAGATGTTAGGTTGCCTTAGGTTAGGATATATAACGCTATTGACTTATATAATGTTCACACCGAGAAGTAGGGGCCGACGAGCCAAGAATGTTGCAAAATATTACGCTCGACATGTAAGGTTGCCTTAGGCTAGAATATATAGCGTTATAGACGTATATAATGTTTACACCGAGAAATTGGGGCCGACGCGCCAGGAATGTTGTAAAATATTACAATCGACATGTTAGGATTGCCTTAGGCTAGGATATATAACGTCATAAGCGTATATACTGTTCCCACCGAGAAGTAGATGCCGACGTGCTAGGAATGTTGTAAAATATTACATCCGAGATGCTAGGTTGCCTTAGGCTAGGATATAAAGCGTTATAGACGTATATAATGTTCGCACCGAGAAGTAGGGGCCGAGGAGCCAGGAATGTTGTAAAATATTACATACGACATGTTAAGTTGCTTTAGCCTAGGATATATAGCGTTATAGACGCATGTAATGTTCCCACCGAGAAGTAGGGGCCGACGCGCCAGAAATGTTGTAAAACATTACATCCGAGGTGTTAGGATGGCTTACGTTAGGATATATAACGTTATAAACGTATATACTGTTCTCACCGAGAAGTAGGTGCCGACGCGCCAGGAATGTTGTAAAATATTACATTCGACATGTTAGGTTGCCTTAGGTTAGGATATATAACGTTATGGACGTATATAATGTTCCCACCGTGAAGTAAGGGCCAACGAGCCAGGAATGTGGTAAAATATTACATTCGACCTGTTAGGTTGCCTTAGGTTAGGATATATAACGTTCTTGACTTATATAATGTTCCCACCGAGAAGTAGGCGCCGACGAGACAGGAATGTTGTAATATATTACATTCGACATGTTAGGTTGCCTTAAGCTAGGATATGTAGCGTTATAGACGTAAATAACGTTCCCACAGAGAAGTAGGGGTCGACGTGCGAGGAATGTAGTAAAATATTGCATCCGAGATGTTAGGTTGCCTTAGGTTAGGATATATAACGCTATAGACGTATATAATGTTCCCACCGAAAAGTGGGGGCCGACGTGCCAGGAATGTTGTAAAATATTACGTCCGAGATGCTAGGTTGCCTTAGGCTGGGATATATAGCGTTATAGACGTATATAATGTTCGCACCGAGAAGTAGGGGACGGCGAGACAGGAATATAGTAAACTATTTCATCCGAGATGTTACGTTGCCTTAGGCTAGGATATATAACGTTATTGACTTATATAATGTTCCCGCCGATAGGTACGGGCCGACGTGCCAGGAATGTAGTAAAATATTACACCCGAGATGCTAGGTTGCCTTAGGCTATTATATATAGCGTTATAGACGTATATAACGTTCCCACCGAGAAGGAGGGGCCGACGCGCCGGGAATGCTGTAAAATATTACATTCGACATGTTAGGATTGCCTTGGGATAGGATATATAACGCTATTGACGTATATGATATTCCCACCGAGGAGTACGGGCCGACACGCCAGGAATGTTGTCAAATGTTACATCCGAGATGTTATGTTCCCTTAGGTTAGGATATATAACGTTATAGACTTATATAAAGTTCCCAACGAGAAGTAGGGGCCGACGAGACAGGAATGTTGTAAAACATTACATTCGACATGTTAGGTTGCCTTACGGTAGGATATATAACGTTATAGACGTATATAATGTTCCCACCCAGAAGTAGGGGCCGACGAGCCAGGAATGTTGCAAATATTATGCTCGACATGCTAGGTTGCCTTACGGTAGGATATATAACGTTATAGACGTATATAATGTTCCCACCCAGAAGTAGGGGCCGACGAGCCAGGAATGTTGCAAATGTTACGGTCGACATGCTAGGTTGCCTTAGGCTAGGATATATAGCGTTATAGACGTATATAATGTTCGCACCGAGAAGTAGGGGACGGCGCGCCAGGAATATAGTAAACTATTACATCCGAGATGTTACGTTGCCTTAGGCTAGGATATATAACGTTATTGACTTATATAATGTTCCCGCCGATAGGTACGGGCCGACGTGCCAGGAATGTAGTAAAATATTACACCCGAGATGCTAGGTTGCCTTAGGCTAGGATATTTAGCATTATAGACGTATATGATATTCCCACCGAGAAGTAGGGGCCGACGTGCCAGGAATGTAGTAAAATATTACATCCGAGATGTTTGGTTCCCTTAGGTTAAGATATATAACGTTATAGACGTATATAATGTTCCCACCGAGATGTAGGCGCCGACAGGCCAGGAATGTTGTAAAACATTACATCCGATACGTTATTTTCCCTCAGGTTAGGATATATAACGTTATAAACGTATATAATGTTCCCACCGAGAAGTTGGTGCCGACGCGCCAGGAATGTTGTAATATATTACATTCGACATGTTAGGTTGCCTTAAGCTAGGATATGTAGCGTTATAGACGTAAATAACGTTCCCACAGAGAAGTAGGGGTCGACGTGCGAGGAATGTAGTAAAATATTGCATCCGAGATGTTAGGTTGCCTTAGGTTAGGATATATAACGCTATAGACGTATATAATGTTCCCACCGAAAAGTGGGGGCCGACGAGCCAGGAATGTTGTAAAATAGTAGGCTCGACATGTTAGGATGCCTTAGGCTAGGATGTATAGCGTTATAGACGTATATAACGTTCCCACCGAGAAGGAGGGGCCGACGCGCCGGGAATGCTGTAAAATATTACATTCGACATGTTAGGATTGCCTTGGGATAGGATATATAACGCTATTGACGTATATGATATTCCCACCGAGGAGTACGGGCCGACACGCTAGGAATGTTGTCAAATGTTACATCCGAGATGTTATGTTCCCTTAGGTTCGGATATATAACGTTATAGACTTATATAAAGTTCCCAACGAGAAGTAGGGGCCGACGAGACAGGAATGTTGTAAAACATTACATTCGACATGTTAGGTTGCCTTACGGTAGGATATATAACGTTATAGACGTATATAATGTTCCCACCCAGAAGTAGGGGCCGACGAGCCAGGAATGTTGCAAATATTACGCTCGACATGCTAGGTTGCCTTACGGTAGGATATATAACGTTATAGATGTATATAATGTTCCCACCCAGAAGTAGGGGCCGACGAGCCAGGAATGTTGCAAATATTACGGTCGATGCTAGGTTGCCTTAGGCTAGGATATATAGCGTTATAGACGTATATACTGTTCGCACCGAGAAGTAGGGGACGGCGCGCCAGGAATATAGTAAACTATTACATCCGAGATGTTACGTTGCCTTAGGCTAGGATATATAACGTTATTGACTTATATAATGTTCCCACCGTGAAATTGGGGCCGACACGCGAGGAATGTTGTAAAACATTACATCCGAGGTGTTAGGTTGCCTTAGGTTAGGATATATAACGTTATAGACGTATATACTGTTCCCACCGAGAAGTAGGGGCCGACGCGCCAGGAATGTTGTAAAATATTACATTCCACATGTTAGGTTGCCTTAAGCTAGGATATATAGCGTTATAGACGTATATAATGTTCCCACCGAGAAGTAGGAGTCGACGAGCCAGGAATGTTGTAAAATATTACATTCGACATGCTAGGATTGCCCTAGGCTAGGATATATAACGTTATAGACGTATATGATATTCTCACCGATAAGTACGGACCGACACGCCAGGAATGTTGTCAAATATTACATCCGAGATATTAGGTTGCCTTAGCCTAGGATATATAGCGTTATAGAGGTATATAATGTTCCCACCGAGAAGTAGGGGCCGAAGTTCCGGGAATGTTGTAAAATATTATATTCGACATGTTAGGTTGCCTTAGGCTAGGATATGTAACGTTAAAGACGTATATAATGTTCCCACCGAGAAGTAGGGGCCGACGAGCCAGGAATGTTGTAAAATGTTACATTCGACATGTTAGGATTGCCCTAGGCTAGGATATATAACGTTATAGACGTATATGATATTCCCACCGATAAGTACGGACCGACACGCCAGGAATGTTGTCAAATATTACATCCGAGATATTAGGTTGCCTTAGCCTAGGATATATAGCGTTATAGAGGTATATACTGTTTCCGCCGAGAAGTAGTTGCCGACGCGAAAGGAATGTTGTAAAATATTTCATTCGACAAGTTAGGTTGCCTTAGGCTAGGATATATAGCGTTATGGACGTAAATAATGTTCCTACCGAGAAGTAGGAGCCGACGCGCCAGGAATGTAGTAAAATATTACATCCGAGATGTTAGGTTGCCTCAGGCTAGGATATATAACGATATAGACGTATATGCTGTTCCCACCGAGAAGTAGGGGCCGACGAGCCAGGAATGCTGTAAAATATTACGCTCGACATTTTAGGTTGCCTTAGGCTAGGATATATAGCGTTATAGACGTATATAATGTTCCCACCGAGAAGTATGGGCCGGCGCGCGAGGAATGTAGTAAAATATTACATCCGAGATGTTAGGTTGCCTTAGGCTAGGATATATAACGATATAGACGTATATACTATTCCCACCGAGAAGTAGGTGCCGACGCGCCAGGAATGTTGTAAAATATTACATTCCACATGTTAGGTTGCCTTAAGCTAGGATATATAGCGTTATAGACGTATATAATGTTCCCACCGAGAAGTAGGCGCCGACGCGCCAGGAATGTTGTAAAATATTACATTCGACATGTTAGGACTGCCTTAGGCTATGATATACAGCGTTATAGACGTATAAACTGTTCCCACCGAGATGTTGGTGCCGACGCGCCAGGAATGTTGTAAAATATTACATTCGACACTTTAGGTTGCCTTAGGCTAGGATATATAGCGTTATAGACGTATATAATGTCCCCAACGTGAAGTAGGGGCCAACCAGCAAGGAATGTGGTAAAATATTACATTCGACATGTTAGGTTGCCTTAAGGTAGCATATATAGCTTTATAGACGTATATAACGTTCCCGCCGAGAAGTAGGTGCCGACACGACAGATATGTAGTAAAATATTACACCCGAGATGTTAGGTTGCCTTAGGTTAGGATATATAACGTTATTGACTTGTATAATGTTCCCACCGAGAAGTAGGTGCCGACGCGCCAGGAATGTTGTAAAATATTACATTCGACATGTTAGGTTGCCTTAGACTAGGATATATAGCGTTATAGACGTATATAACGTTTCCACCGAGAAGTAGCGGCCGACGTGCTAGGAATGTAGTAAAATATTACGCTCGACATGTTACGTTGCCTTAGGCTAGGATATATAGCGTTATAGACGTATATACTGTTCCCACCGAGAAGAAGTTGCCGACGCGCCAGGAATGTTGCAAAATATTACACTCCACATGTTAGGTTGCCTTAGGCTAGGATATATAGCGTTATAGACGTATATAATGTTCCCACCGAGAAGTAGGGGCCGAATGTCCGGGAATGTTGTAAAATATTACATTCGACATGTTAGGTTGCCTTAGGCTAGGATATATAGCGTTATAGACGTATATAATGTTCCCACCGAGAAGTAGGGGCCGAAGTGCCGAGAATGTTGTAAAATATTACGTTCGACATGTTAGGTTGCCTTAGGCTAGGATATGTAACGTTATAGACGTAAATAACGTTCCCACCAAGAAGTAGGTGACAACGTGCGCGGAGTGTAGTAAAATATTGCATCCGAGAGGTTAGGTTGCCTTAGGTTAGGATATATAACGTTATTGACTTATATAATGTTCCCACCGAGAAGTAGGCGCCGACGAGTCAGGAATGTTGTAAAATATTACATTCGACATGTTAGGATTGCCTTATTCTAGGATATATAACGTTATAGACGTATATGATATTCCCACCGAGAAGTACGGGCCGACACGCCAGCAATGTTGTCAAATATTACATTCGACATGTTAGGTTGCCTTAAGCTAGGATGTGTAGCGTTATAGATGTATATAATGTTCCCACCAAGAAGTAGGGGCCGACGTGCGCGGAATGTAGTAAAATATTGCATCCGAGATGTTAGGTACCCTTAGGTTGGGATGTATAACGTTATAGACGTATATAATGTTCCCACCGAGAAGTAGGGGCCGACAAGCCAGGAATGTTGTAAAATAGTAGGCTCGACATGTTAGGATACCTTAGGCTAGGATATATACCGATATAGACGTATATAATGTTCCCACCGAGAAGTAGGGACCGGCGGGCGAGGAATGTAGTAAAATATTACATTAGAGATGTTTGGTCGCCTTAGGCTAGGATATATAACGTTATAGATGTAAATACTGTTCCCACCGGGAAATAGGTGCCGACGCCCAGGAATGTTGTAAAATATTACAATCGACATGTTAGGATTGCCTTAGGCTAGGATATATAATGTTATAGACGTATAAACTGTTCCCAACGAGAAGTTGGTGCCGACGCGCCAGGAATGTTGTAAAATATTACATTCGACATGTTAGGTCGCCTTAAGCTAGAATATGTAGCGTTATAGACGTAAATAACGTTCCCACCGAGAAGTAGGGGTCGACGTGCGAGGAATGTAGAGAAATATTGCATCCGAGATGTTAGGTTGCCTTAGGTTAGGATATATAACGTTATTGACTTATATAATGTTTCCACCGAGAAGTAGGCGCCGACGCGCCAAGAATGTTGTAAAATATTACATTCGACATGTTAGGTTGCCTTAGACTAGGATATATAGCGTTATAGACGTATATAACGTTTCCACCGAGAAGTAGCGGCCGACGTGCTAGGAATGTAGTAAAATATTACGCTCGACATGTTACGTTGCCTTAGGCTAGGATATATAGCGTTATAGACGTATATACTGTTCCCACCGAGAAGAAGTTGCCGACGCGCCAGGAATGTTGCAAAATATTACACTCCACATGTCAGGTTGCCTTAGGCTAGGATATATAGCGTTATAGACGTATATAATGTTCCCACCGAGAAATAGGGGCCGACACGCGAGGAATGTTCTATAACATTACATCCGTGGTGTTAGGGTGCCTTACGTTAGGATATATAACGTTATAGACGTATCTCCTGTTCCCATCGAGAAGTAGTTGCCGACGCGCCGGAATGTTGTAAAATATTACATTCGACACTTTAGGTTGCCTTAGGCTAGGATATATAGCGTTATAGACGTATATAATGTTCCCACCGTGAAGTAGGGGCCAACCAGCAAGGAATGTGGTAAAATATTACATTCGACATGTTAGGTTGCCTTAAGGTAGCATATATAGCGTTATAGACGTATATAACGTTCCCACCGAGAAGGAGGGGCCGACGCGCCGGGAGTGTAGTAAAATATTACATCCGAGATGTTAGATTGAATTAGGCTAGGATATATAACGTTATTTACGTATATAATGTTACCACAGAGAATTAGGGACCGAAGCGCCGGTAAAGTCGTAAAACATTACATTCGACATGTTAGGATGCCTTAGGTTAGGATATATAACGTCATAGACGTATATACTGTTCCCACCGAGAAGTAGGTGCCGACGCGCCAGGAATGTTGTAAAATATTACATTCGAAATGTTAGGTTGCCTTAGGCTAGGATATATAGCGTTATAGATGTATATAATATTCCCACCGAGATGTAGGAGCCGACGCGCCAGGAATGATGTAAAATATTGCATTCGACATGTTAGGATTGCCTTAGGATAGGATATATAACGTTATTGACGTATATGATATTCCCACCGAGGAGTACGGGCCGACACGCCAGGAATGTTGTCAAATGTTACATCCGAGATGTTATGTTCCCTTAGGTTAGGATATATAGCGTTATAGACGTATATAATGTACCCACCGAGAAGTAGGGGCCGACGTGCCAGGAATGTAGTTAAATATTACATCCGAGATATTAGGTTGCCTTATGTTAGGATATATAACGTTATTGACTTATATAATGTTCCCACCGAGAAGTAGGTGCCGGCGCGCGAGGAATGCTGTAAAATATTACATTCGACATGTTAGGTTGCCTTAGGCTAGGATATATAGCGTTATAGACGTATATAATGTTCCCACCGAGAAATTGGGGCCGACACGCGAGGAATGTTGTAAAACATTACATCCGAGGTGTTAGGTTGCCTTAGGTTAGGATATATAACGTTATAGACGTATACACTGTTCCCACCGAGAAGTAGTTGCCGACGCGCCAGGAATGTTGTAAAATATTAGACTCGACATGTTAGGTTGCCTTAGGCTAGGATATATAGCGTTATAGACGTATATAATGTTCCCACCGAGAAATTGGGGCCGACACGCGAGGAATGTTGTAAAACATTACATCCGAGGTGTTAGGTTGCCTTAGGTTAGGATATATAACGTTATAGACGTATATACTGTTCCCACCGAGAAGTAGTTGCCGACGCGCCAGGAATGTTGTAAAATATTAGACTCGACATGTTAGGTTGCCTTATGCTAGGATATATAGCGTTATAAACGTACATAATGTTCCCACCGAGAAATAGGAGCCGACACGCGAGGAATGTTATAAAACATTACATCCGAGGTGTTAGGGTGCCTTACGTTAGGATATATAACGTTATAGACGTATCTACTGTTCCCATCGAGAAGTAGTTGCCGACGCGCCTGGAATGTTGTAAAATATTACATTCGACATGTTAGGCTGCCTTAACGTAGGATATACAGCGTTATAGACGTATATAACGTTCCCACCGAGAAGTAGGGGCCGAAGTTCCAGGAATGTTGTAAAATATTACATTCGACATGTTAGGTTGCCTTAGGCTAGGATATGTAACGTTATAGACGTATATACTGTTCCCACCGAGAAGTAGTTGCCGAAGTGCCGGGAATGTTGTAAAATATTTCATTCGACATGTTAGGTTGCCTTAGGCTAGGATATATAGCGTTATAGACGTATATAATGTTCCTACCGAGAAGTAGGGGCCGACGCGCCAGGAATGTTGTAAAATATTACATTCCACATGTTAGGTTGCCTTAAGCTAGGATATATAGCGTTATAGACGTATATAATGTTCCCACCGAGAAGTAGGGGCCGAAGTGGCGGGAATGTAGTACTATATTACATTCGACATGTTAGGTTGCCTTAGGCTAGGATATATAGCGTTATAGACGTATATAATGTTCCCACCGAGAAGTAGGGGCCGGCGCGCCAGGAATGTAGTAAAATATTACATCCGAGATGTTAGGTTGCCTTAGGCTAGGATATATAACGATATAGACGTATATGCTGTTCCCACCGAGAAGTAGGGGCCGAAGTTCCGGGAATGTTGTAAAATATTACATTCGACATGTTAGGTTGCCTTAGGCTAGGATATGTAACGTTAAAGACGTATATAATGTTCCCACCGAGAAGTAGGAGTCGACGAGCCAGGAATGTTGTAAAATATTACATTCGACATGTTAGGATTGCCTTAGTCTAGGATATATAACGTTATTGACGTATATGATATTCCCACCGAGAAGTACGGGCCGACACGCCAGCAATGTTGTCACATATTACATCCGAGATGTTAGGTGCCCTTAGGTTAGGATATATAACGTTATAGACGTATATAATGTTCCCACCGAGAAGTAGGGGCCGAAGTGCCGGGAATGTTGTAAAATATTGCGTTCGACATGTTAGGTTCCCTTAGGCTAGGATATGTAACGTTATAGACGTATATAATGTTCCCACCGAGAAATTGGGGCCGACGCGCGAGGAATGTTGTAAAACATTACATCCGAGGTGTTAGGATGCCTTACGTTAGGATATATAACGTTATAAACGTATATACTATTCCCACCGAGAAGTAGGTGCCGACGCGCCAGGAATGTTGTAAAATAGTACATTCGACATGTTAGATTGCCTTAAGCTAGGATATGTAGCGTTATAGACGTAAATAACGTTCCCACCAAGAAGTAGGTGACAACGTGCGCGGAATGTAGTAAAATATTGCATCCGAGATGTTAGGTTGCCTTAGGTTAGGATATATAACGTTATTGACTTTAATAATGTTCCCACCGAGAAGTAGGCGCCGACGAGACAGGAATCTTGTAAAATATTACATTCTACATGTTAGGATTGCCTTAGGCAAGGATATATAACGTTATAGACGTATATAATGTTCCCACCGTGAAGTAGGGGCCAACCAGCCAGGAATGTTGTAAAATATTACATTCGACATGTTAGCATTGCCTTATTCTAGGATATATAACGTTATAGACGTATATGATATTCCCACCGAGAAGTACGGGCCGACACGCCAGCAATGTTGTCAAATATTACATTCGACATGTTAGGTTGCCTTAAGCTAGGATGTGTAGCGTTATAGATGTATATAATGTTCCCACCAAGAAGTAGGGGCCGACGTGCGCGGAATGTAGTAAAATATTGCATCCGAGATGTTAGGTACCCTTAGGTTGGGATGTATAACGTTATAGACGTATATAATGTTCCCACCGAGAAGTAGGGGCCGACGAGCCAGGAATGTTGTAAAATAGTAGGCTCGACATGTTAGGATACCTTAGGCTAGGATATATACCGATATAGACGTATATAATGTTCCCACCGAGAAGTAGGGACCGGCGGGCGAGGAATGTAGTAAAATATTACATTAGAGATGTTTGGTCGCCTTAGGCTAGGATATATAACGTTATAGATGTAAATACTGTTCCCACCGGGAAATAGGTGCCGACGCCCAGGAATGTTGTAAAATATTACAATCGACATGTTAGGATTGCCTTAGGCTAGGATATATAATGTTATAGACGTATAAACTGTTCCCAACGAGAAGTTGGTGCCGACGCGCCAGGAATGTTGTAAAATATTAGATTCGACATGTTAGGTCGCCTTAAGCTAGAATATGTAGCGTTATAGACGTAAATAACGTTCCCACCGAGAAGTAGGGGTCGACGTGCGAGGAATGTAGAGAAATATTGCATCCGAGATGTTAGGTTGCCTTAGGTTAGGATATATAACGTTATTGACTTATATAATGTTTCCACCGAGAAGTAGGCGCCGACGCGCCAGGAATGTTGTAAAATATTACATTCGACATGTTAGGTTGCCTTAGACTAGGATATATAGCGTTATAGACGTATATAACGTTTCCACCGAGAAGTAGCGGCCGACGTGCTAGGAATGTAGTAAAATATTACGCTCGACATGTTACGTTGCCTTAGGCTAGGATATATAGCGTTATAGACGTATATACTGTTCCCACCGAGAAGAAGTTGCCGACGCGCCAGGAATGTTGCAAAATATTACACTCCACATGTCAGGTTGCCTTAGGCTAGGATATATAGCGTTATAGACGTATATAATGTTCCCACCGAGAAATAGGGGCCGACACGCGAGGAATGTTCTATAACATTACATCCGTGGTGTTAGGGTGCCTTACGTTAGGATATATAACGTTATAGACGTATCTCCTGTTCCCATCGAGAAGTAGTTGCCGACGCGCCGGAATGTTGTAAAATATTACATTCGACATGTTAGGCTGCCTTAAGCTAGGATATACAGCGTTATAGACGTATATAACGTTCCCACCGAGAAGTAGGGGCCGAAGGTCCGGGAATGTTGTAAAATATTACAACCGACATTGTTAGGTTGCCTTAGGCTAGGATATATAGCGTTATAGACGTATATAATGTTCCCACCGAGAAGTAGGGGCCGAAGTGCCGAGAATGTTGTAAAATATTACGTTCGACATGTTAGGTTGCCTTAGGCTAGGATATGTAACGTTATAGACGTAAATAACGTTCCCACCAAGAAGTAGGTGACAACGTGCGCGGAGTGTAGTAAAATATTGCATCCGAGAGGTTAGGTTGCCTTAGGTTAGAATATATAACGTTATTGACTTATATAATGTTCCCACCGAGAAGTAGGCGCCGACGAGACAGGAATGTTGTAAAATATTACATTCGACATGTTAGGATTGCCTTATTCTAGGATATATAACGTTATAGACGTATATGATATTCCCACCGAGAAGTACGGGCCGACACGCCAGCAATGTTGTCAAATATTACATTCGACATGTTAGGATTGCCTTAGTCTAGGATATATAACGTTATAGACGTATATGATATTCCCACCGAGAAGTACGGGCCGACACGCCAGCAATGTCGTCAAATATTACATCCGAGATTTTAGGTACCCTTAGGTTAGGATATATAACGTTATAGACGTATATAATGTTCCCACCGAGAAGTAGGGGCCGACGAGCCAGGAATGTTGTAAAATAGTAGGCTCGACATGTTAGGATGCCTTAGGCTAGGATATATAGCGATATAGACGTATATAATGTTCCCACCGAGAAGTAGGGGCCGGCGCGCCAGGAATGTAGTAAAATATTACATTAGAGATGTTAGGTCGCCTTAGGCTAGGATATATAACGTTATAGATGTAAATACTGTTCCCACCGAGAAGTAGGTGCCGACGCGCCAGGAAAGTTGTAAAATATTACATTCGACACTTTAGGTTGCCTTAGGCTAGGATATATAGCGTTATAGACGTATATAATGTTCCCACCGTGAAGTAGGGGCCAACCAGCAAGGAATGTGGTAAAATATTACATTCGACATGTTAGGTTGCCTTAAGGTAGCATATATAGCGTTATAGACGTATATAACGTTCCCACCGAGAAGTAGGTGCCGACACGACAGACATGTAGTAAAATATTACACCCGAGATGTTAGGTTGCCTTAGGTTAGGATATATAACGTTATTGACTTGTATAATGTTCCCACCGAGAAGTAGGTGCCGACGCGCCAGGAATGTTGTAAAATATTACATTCGACATGTTAGGTTGCCTTAGACTAGGATATATAGCGTTATAGACGTATATAATGTTGCCACCGAGAAGTAGGTGCCGACGCGCCAGGAATGTTGTCAAATATTACATCCGAGATGTTAGGTTGCCTTAGGGCAGGATATATAGCGTTATAGACGTATATTATGTTCCCACCGAGATGTAGGGGCCGACGCGCCAGGAATGCTGTAAAATATTACATCCGAGATGTTTGGTTCCCTTAGGTTAAGATATATAACGTTATAGACGTATATAATGTTCCCACCGAGAAGTAGGGGCCGACGAGCCAGGAATGTTGTAAAATATTACGCTCGACATGCTAGGTTGCCTTAGGCTATTATATATAGCGTTATAGACGTATATAACGTTCCCACCGAGAAGGAGGGGCCGACGCGCCGGGAGTGTAGTAAAATATTACATCCGAGATGTTAGATTGAATTAGGCTAGGATATATAACGTTATTTACGTATATAATGTTACCACAGAGAATTAGGGACCGAAGCGCCGGTAATGTCGTAAAACATTACATTCGACATGTTAGGATGCCTTAGGTTAGGATATATAACGTCATAGACGTATATACTGTTCCCACCGAGAAGTAGGTGCCGACGCGCCAGGAATGTTGTCAAATATTACATCCGAGATGTTAGGTTGCCTTAGGGCAGGATATATAGCGTTATAGACGTATATTATGTTCCCACCGAGATGTAGGGGCCGACGCGCCAGGAATGCTGTAAAATATTACATCCGAGATGTTTGGTTCCCTTAGGTTAAGATATATAACGTTATAGACGTATATAATGTTCCCACCGAGAAGTAGGGGCCGACGAGCCAGGAATGTTGTAAAATATTACGCTCGACATGCTAGGTTGCCTTAGGCTATTATATATAGCGTTATAGACGTATATAACGTTCCCACCGAGAAGGAGGGGCCGACGCGCCGGGAGTGTAGTAAAATATTACATCCGAGATGTTAGATTGAATTAGGCTAGGATATATAACGTTATTTACGTATATAATGTTACCACAGAGAATTAGGGACCGAAGCGCCGGTAATGTCGTAAAACATTACATTCGACATGTTAGGATGCCTTAGGTTAGGATATATAACGTCATAGACGTATATACTGTTCCCACCGAGAAGTAGGTGCCGACGCGCCAGGAATGTTGTAAAATATTACATTCGAAATGTTAGGTTGCCTTAGGCTAGGATATATAGCGTTATAGATGTATATAATATTCCCACCGAGATGTAGGGGCCGACGTGCCAGGAATGTAGTAAAATATTACATCCGAGATGTTAGGTTCCCTTAGGTTAAGATATATATCGTTATAGACGCATATAATGTTCCCACCGAGATGTAGGAGCCGACGCGCCAGGAATGATGTAAAATATTGCATTCGACATGTTAGGATTGCCTTAGGATAGGATATATAACGTTATTGACGTATATGATATTCCCACCGAGGAGTACGGGCCGACACGCCAGGAATGTTGTCAAATGTTACATCCGAGATGTTATGTTCCCTTAGGTTAGGATATATAGCGTTATAGACGTATATAATGTACCCACCGAGAAGTAGGGGCCGACGTGCCAGGAATGTAGTTAAATATTACATCCGAGATGTTAGGTTGCCTTATGTTAGGATATATAACGTTATTGACTTATATAATGTTCCCACCGAGAAGTAGGGGCCGGCGCGCGAGGAATGCTGTAAAATATTACATTCGACATGTTAGGTTGCCTTAGGCTAGGATATATAGCGTTATAGACGTATATAATGTTCCCACCGAGAAATTGGGGCCGACACGCGAGGAATGTTGTAAAACATTACATCCGAGGTGTTAGGTTGCCTTAGGTTAGGATATATAACGTTATAGACGTATATACTGTTCCCACCGAGAAGTAGTTGCCGACGCGCCAGGAATGTTGTAAAATATTAGACTCGACATGTTAGGTTGCCTTATGCTAGGATATATAGCGTTATAAACGTACATAATGTTCCCACCGAGAAATAGGAGCCGACACGCGAGGAATGTTATAAAACATTACATCCGAGGTGTTAGGGTGCCTTACGTTAGGATATATAACGTTATAGACGTATCTACTGTTCCCATCGAGAAGTAGTTGCCGACGCGCCTGGAATGTTGTAAAATATTACATTCGACATGTTAGGCTGCCTTAACGTAGGATATACAGCGTTATAGACGTATATAACGTTCCCACCGAGAAGTAGGGGCCGAAGTTCCAGGAATGTTGTAAAATATTACATTCGACATGTTAGGTTGCCTTAGGCTAGGATATGTAACGTTATAGACGTATATACTGTTCCCACCGAGAAGTAGTTGCCGAAGTGCCGGGAATGTTGTAAAATATTTCATTCGACATGTTAGGTTGCCTTAGGCTAGGATATATAGCGTTATAGACGTATATAATGTTCCTACCGAGAAGTAGGGGCCGACGCGCCAGGAATGTTGTAAAATATTACATTCCACATGTTAGGTTGCCTTAAGCTAGGATATATAGCGTTATAGACGTATATAATGTTCCCACCGAGAAGTAGGGGCCGACGAGCCAGGAATGTTGTAAAATATTACGCTCGACATGCTAGGTTGCCTTAGGCTATTATATATAGCGTTATAGACGTATATAACGTTCCCACCGAGAAGGAGGGACCGACGCGCCGGGAGTGTAGTAAAATATTACATCCGAGATGTTAGATTGAATTAGGCTAGGATATATAACGTTATTTACGTATATAATGTTACCACAGAGAATTAGGGACCGAAGCGCCGGTAATGTCGTAAAACATTACATTCGACATGTTAGGATGCCTTAGGTTAGGATATATAACGTCATAGACGTATATACTGTTCCCACCGAGAAGTAGGTGCCGACGCGCCAGGAATGTTGTAAAATATTACATTCGAAATGTTAGGTTGCCTTAGGCTAGGATATATAGCGTTATAGATGTATATAATATTCCCACCGAGATGTAGGGGCCGACGTGCCAGGAATGTAGTAAAATATTACATCCGAGATGTTAGGTTCCCTTAGGTTAAGATATATATCGTTATAGACGCATATAATGTTCCCACCGAGATGTAGGAGCCGACGCGCCAGGAATGATGTAAAATATTGCATTCGACATGTTAGGATTGCCTTAGGATAGGATATATAACGTTATTGACGTATATGATATTCCCACCGAGGAGTACGGGCCGACACGCCAGGAATGTTGTCAAATGTTACATCCGAGATGTTATGTTCCCTTAGGTTAGGATATATAGCGTTATAGACGTATATAATGTACCCACCGAGAAGTAGGGGCCGACGTGCCAGGAATGTAGTTAAATATTACATCCGAGATGTTAGGTTGCCTTATGTTAGGATATATAACGTTATTGACTTATATAATGTTCCCACCGAGAAGTAGGGGCCGGCGCGCGAGGAATGCTGTAAAATATTACATTCGACATGTTAGGTTGCCTTAGGCTAGGATATATAGCGTTATAGACGTATATAATGTTCCCACCGAGAAATTGGGGCCGACGCGCGAGGAATGTTGTAAAACATTACATCCGAGGTGTTAGGATGCCTTACGTTAGGATATATAACGTTATAAACGTATATACTATTCCCACCGAGAAGTAGGTGCCGACGCGCCAGGAATGTTGTAAAATAGTACATTCGACATGTTAGATTGCCTTAAGCTAGGATATGTAGCGTTATAGACGTAAATAACGTTCCCACCAAGAAGTAGGTGACAACGTGCGCGGAATGTAGTAAAATATTGCATCCGAGATGTTAGGTTGCCTTAGTTTAGGATATATAACGTTATTGACTTTAATAATGTTCCCACCGAGAAGTAGGCGCCGACGAGACAGGAATCTTGTAAAATATTACATTCGACATGTTAGGATTGCCTTAGGCAAGGATATATAACGTTGTAGACGTATATAATGTTCCCACCGTGAAGTAGGGGCCAACCAGCCAGGAATGTGGTAAAATATTACATTCGACATGTTAGGTTGCCTTAGACTAGGATATATAGCGTTATAGACGTATATAATGTTGCCACCGAGAAGTAGGTGCCGACGCGCCAGGAATGTTGTAAAATATTACATTCGACATGTTAGGTTGCCTTAAGCTAGGATATGTAGCGTTATAGATGTATATAATGTTCCCACCGAGAAGTAGGGGCCGACGTGCGCGGAATGTAGTAAAATATTGCATCCGAGATGTTAGGTTGCCTTAGGTTAGGATATATAACGTTATTGACTTATATAATGTTCCCAACGAGAAGTTGGTGCCGACGCGCCAGGAATGTTGTAAAATATTACATTCGACATGTTAGGTCGCCTTAAGCTAGGATACGTAGCGTTATAGACGTAAATAACGTTCCCACCGAGAAGTAGGGGTCGACGTGCGAGGAATGTAGTAAAATATTGCATCCGAGATGTTAGGTTGCCTTAGGTTAGGATATATAACGTTATTGACTTATATAATGTTTCCACCGAGAAGTAGGCGCCGACGCGCCAGGAATGTTGTAAAATATTACATTCGACATGTTAGGATTGCCTTAGGCTAGGATGTACAACGTTATAGACGTATAAACTGTTCCCACCGAGATGTTGGTGCCGACGAGCCAGGAATGCTGTAAAATATTACGCTCGACATTTTAGGTTGCCTTAGGCTAGGATATATAACGTTATAGACGTATATGATATTCCCACCGATAAGTACGGACCGACACGCCAGGAATGTTGTCAAATATTACATCCGAGATGTTAGGTTGCCTTAGGCTAGGATATATAACGATATAGACGTATATACTATTCCCACCGAGAAGTAGGTGCCGACGCGCCAGGAATGTTGTAAAATATTACATTCCACATGTTAGGTTGCCTTAAGCTAGGATATATAGCGTTATAGACGTATATAATGTTCCCACCGAGAAGTAGGCGCCGACGCGCCAGGAATGTTGTAAAATATTACATTCGACATGTTAGGACTGCCTTAGGCTATGATATACAGCGTTATAGACGTATAAACTGTTCCCACCGAGATGTTGGTGCCGACGCGCCAGGAATGTTGTAAAATATTACATTCGACACTTTAGGTTGCCTTAGACTAGGATATATAGCGTTATAGACGTATATAATGTCCCCAACGTGAAGTAGGGGCCAACCAGCAAGGAATGTGGTAAAATATTACATTCGACATGTTAGGTTGCCTTAAGGTAGCATATATAGCTTTATAGACGTATATAACGTTCCCACCGAGAAGTAGGTGCCGACACGACAGATATGTAGTAAAATATTACACCCGAGATGTTAGGTTGCCTTAGACTAGGATATATAGCGTTATAGACGTATATAACGTTTCCACCGAGAAGTAGCGGCCGACGTGCTAGGAATATAGTAAAATATTACGCTCGACATGTTACGTTGCCTTAGGCTAGGATATATAGCGTTATAGACGTATATACTGTTCCCACCGAGAAGAAGTTGCCGACGCGCCAGGAATGTTGCAAAATATTACACTCCACATGTTAGGTTGCCTTAGGCTAGGATATACAGCGTTATAGACGTATATAATGTTCCCACCGAGAAATAGGGGCCGACACGCGAGGAATGTTCTATAACATTACATCCGTGGTGTTAGGGTGCCTTACGTTAGGATATATAACGTTATAGACGTATCTACTGTTCCCATCGAGAAGTAGTTGCCGACGCGCCGGAATGTTGTAAAATATTACATTCGACATGTTAGGCTGCCTTAAGCTAGGATATACAGCGTTATAGACGTATATAACGTTCCCACCGAGAAGTAGGGGCCGAAGGTCCGGGAATGTTGTAAAATATTACATTCGACATGTTAGGTTGCCTTAGGTTAGGATATATAGCGTTATAGACGTATATAATGTTCCCACCGAGAAGTAGGGGCCGAAGTGCCGAGAATGTTGTAAAATATTACGTTCGACATGTTAGGTTGCCTTAGGCTAGGATATGTAACGTTATAGACGTAAATAACGTTCCCACCAAGAAGTAGGTGACAACGTGCGCGGAGTGTAGTAAAATATTGCATCCGAGAGGTTAGGTTGCCTTAGGTTAGGATATATAACGTTATTGACTTATATAATGTTCCCACCGAGAAGTAGGCGCCGACGAGACAGGAATCTTGTAAAATATTACATTCGACATGTTAGGATTGCCTTAGGCAAGGATATATAACGTTATAGACGTATATAATGTTCCCACCGTGAAGTAGGGGCCAACCAGCCAGGAATGTGGTAAAATATTACATTCGACATGTTAGGTTGCCTTAGACTAGGATATATAGCGTTATAGACGTATATAATGTTGCCACCGAGAAGTAGGTGCCGACGCGCCAGGAATGTTGTAAAATATTACATTCGACATGTTAGGTTGCCTTAAGCTAGGATATGTAGCGTTATAGATGTATACAATGTTCCCACCGAGAAGTAGGGGCCGACGTGCGCGGAATGTAGTAAAATATTGCATCCGAGATGTTAGGTTGCCTTAGGTTAGGATATATAACGTTATTGACTTATATAATGTTTCCACCGAGAAGTAGGGGCCGACGAGCCAGGAATGTTGTAAAATAGTAGGCTCGACATGTTAGGATACCTTAGGCTAGGATATATACCGATATAGACGTATATAATGTTCCCACCGAGAAGTAGGGACCGGCGGGCCAGGAATGTAGTAAAATATTACATTAGAGATGCTAGGTCGCCTTAGGCTAGGATATATAACGTTATAGATGTAAATACTGTTCCCACCGGGAAATAGGTGCCGACGCCCAGGAATGTTGTAAAATATTACAATCGACATGTTAGGATTGCCTTAGGCTAGGGTATATAATGTTATAGACGTATAAACTGTTCCCAACGAGAAGTTGGTGCCGACGCGCCAGGAATGTTGTAAAATATTACATTCGACATGTTAGGTCGCCTTAAGCTAGGATATGTAGCGTTATAGACGTAAATAACGTTCCCACCGAGAAGTAGGGGTCGACGTGCGAGGAATGTAGTAAAATATTGCATCCGAGATGTTAGGTTGCCTTAGGTTAGGATATATAACGTTATTGACTTATATAATGTTTCCACCGAGAAGTAGGCGCCGACGCGCCAGGAATGTTGTAAAATATTACATTCGACATGTTAGATTGCCTTAAGCTAGGATATGTAGCGTTATAGACGTAAATAACGTTCCCACCGAGAAGTAGGGACCGACGTGCGAGGAATGTAGTAAAATATTGCATCCGAGATGTTAGGTTGCCCTAGGTTAGGATATATAACATTATTGACTTATATATTGTTTCCACCGAGAAGTAGGTGCCGACGCGCCAGGAATGTTGTAAAATATTACATTCGACATGTTAGGTTGCCTTAGACTAGGATATATAGCGTTACAGACGTATATAATGTTGCCACCGAGAAGTAGGTGCCGACGCGCCAGGAATGTTGTAAAATATTACATTCGACATGTTAGGTTGCCTTAAGCTAGGATATGTAGCGTTATAGACGTAAATAACGTTCCCACAGAGAAGTAGGGGTCGACGTGCGAGGAATGTAGTAAAATATTGCATCCGAGATGTTAGGTTGCCTTAGGTTAGGATATATAACGCTATAGACGTATATAATGTTCCCACCGAAAAGTGGGGGCCGACGTGCCAGGAATGTTGTAAAATATTACATCCGAGATGCTAGGTTGCCTTAGGCTAGGATATATAACGTTATAGACGTATATGACATTCCCACCGAGATGAACGGTCCGACACGCCAGGAATGTTGTCAAATATTACATCCGAGATATTAGGTTGCCTTAGCCTAGGATATATAGCGTTATAGACGTATATAATGTTCCCACCGAGAAGTAGGGGCCGAAGTGCCGGGAATGTTGTAAAATATTACGTTCGACATGTTAGATTGCCTTAACCTAGGATATGTAGCGTTATAGACGTAAATAACGTTCCCACCGAGAAGTAGGTGACAACGTGCGCGGAATGTAGTAAAATATTGCATCCGAGATGTTAGGTTGCCTTAGGTTAGGATATATAACGTTATTGACTTATATAATGTTCCCACCGAGAAGTAGGCGCCGACGGGCACAGGAAAGTTGTAAAATATTACATTCGACATGTTAGGATTGCCTTAGTCTAGGATATATAACGTTATAGACGTATATGATATTCCCACCGAGAAGTACGGGCCGACACGCCAGCAATGTCGTCAAATATTACATCCGAGATTTTAGGTACCCTTAGGTTAGGATATATAACGTTATAGACGTATATAATGTTCCCACCGAGAAGTAGGGGCCGACGAGCCAGGAATGTTGTAAAATAGTAGGCTCGACATGTCAGGATGCCTTAGGCTAGGATATATAGCGATATAGACGTATATAATGTTCCCACCGAGAAGTAGGGGCCGGCGCGCCAGGAATGTAGTAAAATATTACATTAGAGATGTTAGGTCGCCTTAGGCTAGGATATATAACGTTATAGATGTAAATACTGTTCCCACCGAGAAGTAGGTGCCGACGAGCCAGGAATGTTGTACAATATTACATTCGACATGTTAGGTTGCCTTAGACTAGAATATATAGCGTTATAGACGTATATAATGTTGCCACCGAGAAGTAGGCGCCGACGCGCCAGGAATGTTGTAAAATATTACATTCGACATGTTAGGATTGCCTTAGGCTATGATATACAGCGTTACACACGTATAAACTGTTCACACCGAGATGTTGGTGCCGACGCGCCAGGAATGTTGTAAAATATTACATTCGACACTTTAGGTTGCCTTAGGCTAGGATATATAGCGTTATAGACGTATATAATGTTCCCACCGTGAAGTAGGGGCCAACAAGCAAGGAATGTGGTAAAATATTACATTCGACATGTTAGGTTGCCTTAAGGTAGCATATATAGCGTTATAGACGTATATAACGTTCCCACCGAGAAGTAGGTGCCGACGCGCCAGGAATGTTGTAAAATATTACATTCGTCATGTTAGGTTGCCTTAGACTAGGATATATAGCGTTATAGACGTATATAATGTTGCCACCGAGAAGTAGGTGCCGACGCGCCAGGAATGTCGTAAAATATTACATTCGACATGTTAGGTTGCCTTAAGCTAGGATAAGTAGCGTTATAGATATATATAATGTTCCCACCGAGAAGTAGGGACCGACGTGCGCGGAATGTAGTAAAATATTGCATCCGAGATGTTAGGTTGCCTTAGGTTAGGATATATAACGTTATTGACTTATATAATGTTCCCACCGAGAAGTAGGCGCCGACGAGACAGGAATGTTGTAAAATATTACATTCGACATGTTAGGATTGCCTTAGTCTAGGATATATAACGATATAGACGTATATGATATTCCCACCGAGAAGTACGGGCCGACACGCCAGCAATGTTGTCAAATATTACATCCGAGATGTTAGGTACCCTTAGGTTGGGATATATAACGTTATAGACGTATATAATGTTCCCACCGAGAAGTAGGGGCCGACGAGCCAGGAATGTTGTAAAATAGTAGGCTCGACATGTTAGGATGCCTTAGGCTAGGATATATAGCGATATAGACGTATATAATGTTCCCACCGAGAAGTAGGCGCCGACGAGACAGGAATGTTGTAAAATATTACATTCGACATGTTAGGAATGCCTTAGTCTAGGATATATAACGATATAGACGTATATGATATTCCCACCGAGAAGTACGGGCCGACACGCCAGCAATGTAGTCAAATATTACATACGAGATGTTAGGTACCCTTAGGTTAGGATATATAACGCTATAGACGTATATAATGTTCCCACCGAGAAGTAGGGGCCGACGAGCCAGGAATGTTGTAAAATAGTAGGCTCGACATGTTAGGATACCTTAGGCTAGGATATATACCGATATAGACGTATATAATGTTCCCACCGAGAAGTAGGGACCGGCGGGCCAGGAATGTAGTAAAATATTACATTAGAGATGCTAGGTCGCCTTAGGCTAGGATATATAACGTTATAGATGTAAATACTGTTCCCACCGGGAAATAGGTGCCGACGCCCAGGAATGTCGTAAAATATTACAATCGACATGTTAGGATTGCCTTAGGCTAGGATATATAATGTTATAGACGTATAAACTGTTCCCAACGAGAAGTTGGTGCCGACGCGCCAGGAATGTTGTAAAATATTACATTCGACATGTTAGGTCGCCTTAAGCTAGGATATGTAGCGTTATAGACGTATATAACGTTCCCACCGAGAAGTAGGTGCCGACACGACAGACATGTAGTAAAATATTACACCCGAGATGTTAGGTTGCCTTAGGTTAGGATATATAACGTTATTGACTTGTATAATGTTCCCACCGAGAAGTAGGTGCCGACGCGCCAGGAATGTTGTAAAATATTACATTCGTCATGTTAGGTTGCCTTAGACTAGGATATATAGCGTTATAGACGTATATAATGTTGCCACCGAGAAGTAGGTGCCGACGCGCCAGGAATGTTGTAAAATATTACATTCGACATGTTAGGTTGCCTTAAGCTAGGATATGTAACGTTATAGATATATATAATGTTCCCACCGAGAAGTAGGGGCCGACGTGCGCGGAATGTAGTAAAATATTGCATCCGAGATGTTAGGTTGCCTTAGGTTAGGATATATAACGTTATTGACTTATATAATGTTCCCACCGAGAAGTAGGCGCCGACGAGACAGGAATGTTGTAAAATATTACATTCGACATGTTAGGATTGCCTTAGTCTAGGATATATAACGATATAGACGTATATGATATTCCCACCGAGAAGTACGGGCCGACACGCCAGCAATGTTGTCAAATATTACATCCGAGATGTTAGGTACCCTTAGGTTGGGATATATAACGTTATAGACGTATATAATGTTCCCACCGAGAAGTAGGGGCCGACGAGCCAGGAATGTTGTAAAATAGTAGGCTCGACATGTTAGGATGCCTTAGGCTAGGATATATAGCGATATAGACGTATATAATGTTCCCACCGAGAAGTAGGCGCCGACGAGACAGGAATGTTGTAAAATATTACATTCGACATGTTAGGAATGCCTTAGTCTAGGATATATAACGATATAGACGTATATGATATTCCCACCGAGAAGTACGGGCCGACACGCCAGCAATGTAGTCAAATATTACATCCGAGATGTTAGGTACCCTTAGGTTAGGATATATAACGCTATAGACGTATATAATGTTCCCACCGAGAAGTAGGGGCCGACGAGCCAGGAATGTTGTAAAATAGTAGGCTCGACATGTTAGGATACCTTAGGCTAGGATATATACCGATATAGACGTATATAATGTTCCCACCGAGAAGTAGGGACCGGCGGGCCAGGAATGTAGTAAAATATTACATTAGAGATGCTAGGTCGCCTTAGGCTAGGATATATAACGTTATAGATGTAAATACTGTTCCCACCGGGAAATAGGTGCCGACGCCCAGGAATGTTGTAAAATATTACAATCGACATGTTAGGATTGCCTTAGGCTAGGATATATAATGTTATAGACGTATAAACTGTTCCCAACGAGAAGTTGGTGCCGACGCGCCAGGAATGTTGTAAAATATTACATTCGACATGTTAGGTCGCCTTAAGCTAGGATATGTAGCGTTATAGACGTAAATAACGTTCCCACCGAGAAGTAGGGGTCGACGTGCGAGGAATGTAGTAAAATATTGCATCCGAGATGTTAGGTTGCCTTAGGTAAGGATATATAACGTTATTGACTTATATAATGTTTCCACCGAGAAGTAGGCGCCGACGCGCCAGGAATGTTGTAAAATATTACATTCGACATGTTAGATTGCCTTAAGCTAGGATATGTAGCGTTATGGACGTAAATAACGTTCCCACCGAGAAGTAGGTGACAACGTGCGCGGAATGTAGTAAAATATTGCATCCGAGATGATAGGTTGCCTTAGGTTAGGATATATAACGTTAATGACTTATATAATGTTCCGACCGAGAAGTAGGCGCCGACGAGACAGGAATGTTGTAAAATATTACATTCGACATGTTAGGATTGCCTTAGGCTAGGATATATAACGTTATAGACGTATATGATATTCCCACCGAGAAGTACGGGCCGACACGCCAGCAATGTTGTCAAATATTACATTCGACATGTTAGGGTGCCTAAAGCTAGGATATGTAGCGTTATAGATGTATATAATGTTGCCACCGAGAAGTAGGGACCGACGTGCGAGGAATGTAGTAAAATATTGCATCCGAGATGTTAGGTTGCCCTAGGTTAGGATATATAACATTATTGACTTATATATTGTTTCCACCGAGAAGTAGGTGCCGACGCGCCAGGAATGTTGTAAAATATTACATTCGACATGTTAGGTTGCCTTAGACTAGGATATATAGCGTTACAGACGTATATAATGTTGCCACCGAGAAGTAGGTGCCGACGCGCCAGGAATGTTGTAAAATATTACATTCGACATGTTAGGTTGGCTTAAGCTAGGATATGTAGCGTTATAGACGTAAATAACGTTCCCACAGAGAAGTAGGGGTCGACGTGCGAGGAATGTAGTAAAATATTGCATCCGAGATGTTAGGTTGCCTTAGGTTAGGATATATAACGCTATAGACGTATATAATGTTCCCACCGAAAAGTGGGGGCCGACGTGCCAGGAATGTTGTAAAATATTACATCCGAGATGCTAGGTTGCCTTAGGCTAGGATATATACCGATATAGACGTATATAATGTTCCCACCGAGAAGTAGGGACCGGCGGGCCAGGAATGTAGTAAAATATTACATTAGAGATGCTAGGTCGCCTTAGGCTAGGATATATAACGTTATAGATGTAAATACTGTTCCCACCGGGAAATAGGTGCCGACGCCCAGGAATGTTGTAAAATATTACAATCGACATGTTAGGATTGCCTTAGGCTAGGATATATAATGTTATAGACGTATAAACTGTTCCCAACGAGAAGTTGGTGCCGACGCGCCAGGAATGTTGTAAAATATTACATTCGACATGTTAGGTCGCCTTAAGCTAGGATATGTAGCGTTATAGACGTATATAACGTTCCCACCGAGAAGTAGGTGCCGACACGACAGACATGTAGTAAAATATTACACCCGAGATGTTAGGTTGCCTTAGGTTAGGATATATAACGTTATTGACTTGTATAATGTTCCCACCGAGAAGTAGGTGCCGACGCGCCAGGAATGTTGTAAAATATTACATTCGTCATGTTAGGTTGCCTTAGACTAGGATATATAGCGTTATAGACGTATATAATGTTGCCACCGAGAAGTAGGTGCCGACGCGCCAGGAATGTTGTAAAATATTACATTCGACATGTTAGGTTGCCTTAAGCTAGGATATGTAACGTTATAGATATATATAATGTTCCCACCGAGAAGTAGGGGCCGACGTGCGCGGAATGTAGTAAAATATTGCATCCGAGATGTTAGGTTGCCTTAGGTTAGGATATATAACGTTATTGACTTATATAATGTTCCCACCGAGAAGTAGGCGCCGACGAGACAGGAATGTTGTAAAATATTACATTCGACATGTTAGGATTGCCTTAGTCTAGGATATATAACGATATAGACGTATATGATATTCCCACCGAGAAGTACGGGCCGACACGCCAGCAATGTTGTCAAATATTACATCCGAGATGTTAGGTACCCTTAGGTTGGGATATATAACGTTATAGACGTATATAATGTTCCCACCGAGAAGTAGGGGCCGACGAGCCAGGAATGTTGTAAAATAGTAGGCTCGACATGTTAGGATGCCTTAGGCTAGGATATATAGCGATATAGACGTATATAATGTTCCCACCGAGAAGTAGGCGCCGACGAGACAGGAATGTTGTAAAATATTACATTCGACATGTTAGGAATGCCTTAGTCTAGGATATATAACGATATAGACGTATATGATATTCCCACCGAGAAGTACGGGCCGACACGCCAGCAATGTAGTCAAATATTACATCCGAGATGTTAGGTACCCTTAGGTTAGGATATATAACGCTATAGACGTATATAATGTTCCCACCGAGAAGTAGGGGCCGACGAGCCAGGAATGTTGTAAAATAGTAGGCTCGACATGTTAGGATACCTTAGGCTAGGATATATACCGATATAGACGTATATAATGTTCCCACCGAGAAGTAGGGACCGGCGGGCCAGGAATGTAGTAAAATATTACATTAGAGATGCTAGGTCGCCTTAGGCTAGGATATATAACGTTATAGATGTAAATACTGTTCCCACCGGGAAATAGGTGCCGACGCCCAGGAATGTTGTAAAATATTACAATCGACATGTTAGGATTGCCTTAGGCTAGGATATATAATGTTATAGACGTATAAACTGTTCCCAACGAGAAGTTGGTGCCGACGCGCCAGGAATGTTGTAAAATATTACATTCGACATGTTAGGTCGCCTTAAGCTAGGATATGTAGCGTTATAGACGTAAATAACGTTCCCACCGAGAAGTAGGGGTCGACGTGCGAGGAATGTAGTAAAATATTGCATCCGAGATGTTAGGTTGCCTTAGGTAAGGATATATAACGTTATTGACTTATATAATGTTTCCACCGAGAAGTAGGCGCCGACGCGCCAGGAATGTTGTAAAATATTACATTCGACATGTTAGATTGCCTTAAGCTAGGATATGTAGCGTTATGGACGTAAATAACGTTCCCACCGAGAAGTAGGTGACAACGTGCGCGGAATGTAGTAAAATATTGCATCCGAGATGATAGGTTGCCTTAGGTTAGGATATATAACGTTAATGACTTATATAATGTTCCGACCGAGAAGTAGGCGCCGACGAGACAGGAATGTTGTAAAATATTACATTCGACATGTTAGGATTGCCTTAGGCTAGGATATATAACGTTATAGACGTATATGATATTCCCACCGAGAAGTACGGGCCGACACGCCAGCAATGTTGTCAAATATTACATTCGACATGTTAGGGTGCCTAAAGCTAGGATATGTAGCGTTATAGATGTATATAATGTTGCCACCGAGAAGTAGGGACCGACGTGCGAGGAATGTAGTAAAATATTGCATCC
The DNA here is from genome assembly GCA_963969225.1 of Xylocopa violacea. Classification (NCBI taxonomy): domain Eukaryota; kingdom Metazoa; phylum Arthropoda; class Insecta; order Hymenoptera; family Apidae; genus Xylocopa; species Xylocopa violacea. Next base: position 50,552,266 of record CAXAJV010000001.1, read on the forward strand.
GAGATGTTAGGTTGCCCTAGGTTAGGATATATAACATTATTGACTTATATATTGTTTCCACCGAGAAGTAGGTGCCGACGCGCCAGGAATGTTGTAAAATATTACATTCGACATGTTAGGTTGCCTTAGACTAGGATATATAGCGTTACAGACGTATATAATGTTGCCACCGAGAAGTAGGTGCCGACGCGCCAGGAATGTTGTAAAATATTACATTCGACATGTTAGGTTGGCTTAAGCTAGGATATGTAGCGTTATAGACGTAAATAACGTTCCCACAGAGAAGTAGGGGTCGACGTGCGAGGAATGTAGTAAAATATTGCATCCGAGATGTTAGGTTGCCTTAGGTTAGGATATATAACGCTATAGACGTATATAATGTTCCCACCGAAAAGTGGGGGCCGACGTGCCAGGAATGTTGTAAAATATTACATCCGAGATGCTAGGTTGCCTTAGGCTAGGATATATAGCGTTATAGACGTATATAATGTTCGCACCGAGAAGTAGGGGACGGCGAGACAGGAATATAGTAAACTATTTCATCCGAGATGTTACGTTGCCTTAGGCTAGGATATATAACGTTATTGACTTATATAATGTTCCCGCCGATAGGTACGGGCCGACGTGCCAGGAATGTAGTAAAATATTACACCCGACATGCTAGGTTGCCTTAGGCTAGGATATTTAGCGTTATAGACGTATATAATATTCCCACCGAGAAGTAGGGGCCGACGTGCCAGGAATGTAGTAAAATATTACATCCGAGATGTTTTGTTCCCTTAGGTTAAGATATATAACGTTCTAGACGTATATAATGTTCCCACCGAGAAGTAGGGGCCGACGAGACAGGAATGTTGTAAAATATTACGCTCGACATGCTAGGTTGCCTTAGGCTATTATATATAGCGTTATAGACGTATATAACGTTCCCACCGAGAAGGAGGGGCCGACGCGCCGGGAATGTAGTAAAATATTACATCCGAGATGTTTTGTTCCCTTAGGTTAAGATATATAACGTTATAGACGTATATAATGTTCCCACCGAGAAGTAGGGGCCGACGAGACAGGAATGTTGTAAAATATTACGCTCGACATGCTAGGTTGCCTTAGGCTATTATATATAGCGTTATAGACGTATATAACGTTCCCACCGAGAAGTAGGTGCCGACGCGCCAGGAATGTTGTCAAATATTACATCCGAGATGTTAGGTTGCCTTAGGGCAGGATATATAGCGTTATAGACGTATATAATGTTCCCACCGAGATGTAGGGGCCGACGCGCCAGGAATGCTGTAAAATATTACATCCGAGATGTTGGGTTCCCTTAGGTTAAGATATATAACGTTATAGACGTATATAATGTTCCCACCGAGAAGTAGGGGCCGACGAGCCAGGAATGTTGTAAAATATTACGCTCGACATGCTAGGTTGCCTTAGGCTATTATATATAGCGTTATAGACGTATATAACGTTCCCACCGAGAAGGAGGGGCCGACGCGCCGGGAGTGTAGTAAAATATTACATCCGAGATGTTAGATTGAATTAGGCTAGGATATATAACGTTATTTACGTATATAATGTTACCACAGAGAATTAGGGACCGAAGCGCCGGTAATGTCGTAAAATATTACATTCGACATGTTAGGATGCCTTAGGTTAGGATATATAACGTCATAGACGTATATACTGTTCCCACCGAGAAGTAGGTGCCGACGCGCCAGGAATGTTGTAAAATATTACATTCGAAATGTTAGGTTGCATTAGGCTAGGATATATAGCGTTATAGACGTATATAATATTCCCACCGAGATGTAGGGGCCGACGTGCCAGGAATGTAGTAAAATATTACATCCGAGATGTTAGGTTCCCTTAGGTTAAGATATATATCGTTATAGACGCATATAATGTTCCCACCGAGATGTAGGAGCCGACGCGCCAGGAATGCTGTAAAATATTGCATTCGACATGTTAGGATTGCCTTAGGATAGGATATATAACGTTATTGACGTATATGATATTCCCACCGAGGAGTACGGGCCGACACGCCAGGAATGTTGTCAAATGTTACATCCGAGATGTTATGTTCCCTTAGGTTAGGATATATAGCGTTATAGACGTATATAATGTACCCACCGAGAAGTAGGGGCCGACGTGCCAGGAATGTAGTTAAATATTACATCCGAGATGTTAGGTTGCCTTATGTTAGGATATATAACGTTATTGACTTATATAATGTTCCCACCGAGAAGTAGGGGCCGGCGCGCCAGGAATGCTGTAAAATATTACATTCGACATGTTAGGTTGCCTTAGGCTAGGATATATAGCGTTATAGACGTATATAATGTTCCCACCGAGAAATTGGGGCCGACACGCGAGGAATGTTGTAAAACATTACATCCGATGTGTTAGGTTGCCTTAGGTTAGGATATATAACGTTATAGACGTATATACTGTTCCCATCGAGAAGTAGTTGCCGACGCGCCTGGAATGTTGTAAAATATTACATTCGACATGTTAGGCTACCTTAACGTAGGATATACAGCGTTATAGACGTATATAACGTTCCCACCGAGAAGTAGGGGCCGAAGTTCCGGGAATGTTGTAAAATATTACATTCGACATGTTAGGTTGCCTTAGGCTAGGATATATAGTGTTACAGACGCATATACTTTTCCCGCCGAGAAGTAGTTGCCGACGCGCCAGGAATGTTGTAAAATATTTCATTCGACATGTTAGGTTGCCTTAGGCTAGGATATATAGCGTTATAGACGTATATAATGTTCCTACCGAGAAGTAGGGGCCGACGCGCCAGGAATGTTGTAAAATATTACATTCCACATGTTAGGTTGCCTTAAGCTAGGATATATAGCGTTATAGACGTATATAATGTTCCCACCGAGAAGTAGGGGCCGAAGTGGCGGGAATGTAGTACTATATTACATTCGACATGTTAGGTTGCCTTAGGCTAGGATATATAGCGTTATAGACGTATATAATGTTCCCACCGAGAAGTAGGGGCCGGCGCGCCAGGAATGTAGTAAGATATTACATCCGAGATGTTAGGTTGCCTTAGGCTAGGATATATAACGATATAGACGTATATGCTGTTCCCACCGAGAAGTAGGGGCCGAAGTACCGGGAATGTTGTAAAATATTACATTCGACATGTTAGGTTGCCTTAGGCTAGGACATGTAACGTTAAAGACGTATATAATGTTCCCACCGAGAAGTAGGAGTCGACGAGCCAGGAATGTTGTAAAATATTACATTCGACATGTTAGGATTGCCCTAGGCTAGGATATATAACGTTATAGACGTATATGATATTCTCACCGATAAGTACGGACCGACACGCCAGGAATGTTGTCAAATATTACATCGGAGATATTAGGTTGCCTTAGCCTAGGATATATAGCGTTATAGAGGTATATAATGTTCCCACCGAGAAGTAGGGGCCGAAGTTCCGGGAATGTTGTAAAATATTACATTCGACATGTTAGGTTGCCTTAGGCTAGGATATGTAACGTTAAAGACGTATATAATGTTCCCACCGAGAAGTAGGGTCCGACGAGCCAGGAATGTTGTAAAATGTTACATTCGACATGTTAGGATTGCCCTAGGCTAGGATATATAACGTTATAGACGTATATGATATTCTCACCGATAAGTACGGACCGACACGCCAGGAATGTTGTCAAATATTACATCCGAGATATTAGGTTGCCTTAGCCTAGGATATATAGCGTTATTGAGGTATATACTGTTCCCGCCGAGAAGTAGTTGCCGACGCGAAAGGAATGTTGTAAAATATTTCATTCGACAAGTTAGGTTGCCTTAGGCTAGGATATATAGCGTTATAGACGTATATAATGTTCCTACCGAGAAGTAGGAGCCGACGCGCCAGGAATGTAGTAAAATATTACATCCGAGATGTTAGGTTGCCTTAGGCTAGGATATATAACGATATAGACGTATATGCTGTTCCCACCGAGAAGTAGGGGCCGACGAGCCTGGAATGCTGTAAAATATTACGCTCGACATTTTAGGTTGCCTTAGGCTAGGATATATAGCGTTATAGACGTATATAATGTTCCCACCGAGAAGTATGGGCCGGCGCGCGAGGAATGTAGTAAAATATTACATCCGAGATGTTAGGTTGCCTTAGGCTAGGATATATAACGATATAGACGTATATACTATTCCCACCGAGAAGTAGGTGCCGACGCGCCAGGAATGTTGTAAAATATTACATTCCACATGTTAGGTTGCCTTAAGCTAGGATATATAGCGTTATAGACGTATATAATGTTCCCACCGAGAAGTAGGCGCCGACGAGACAGGAATGTTGTAAAATATTACATTCGACATGTTAGGACTGCCTTAGGCTATGATATACAGCGTTATAGACGTATAAACTGTTCCCACCGAGATGTTGGTGCCGACGCGCCAGGAATGTTTTAAAATATTACATTCGACACTTTAGGTTGCCTTAGGCTAGGATATATAGCGTTATAGACGTATATAATGTCCCCAACGTGAAGTAGGGGCCAACCAGCAAGGAATGTGGTAAAATATTACATTCGACATGTTAGGTTGCCTTAAGGTAGCATATATAGCTTTATAGACGTATATAACGTTCCCACCGAGAAGTAGGTGCCGACACGACAGATATGTAGTAAAATATTACACCCGAGATGTTAGGTTGCCTTAGGTTAGGATATATAACGTTATTGACTTATATAATGTTCCCACCGAGAAGTAGGCGCCGACGAGACAGGAATGTTGTAAAATATTACATTCGACATGTTAGGATTGCCTTAGTCTAGGATATATAACGTTATTGACGTATATGATATTCCCACCGAGAAGTACGGGCCGACACGCCAGCAATGTTGTCAAATATTACATCCGAGATGTTAGGTGCCCTTAGGTTAGGATATATAACGTTATAGACGTATATAATGTTCCCACCGAGAAGTAGGGGCCGAAGTGCCGGGAATGTTGTAAAATATTGCGTTCGACATGTTAGGTTCCCTTAGGCTAGGATATGTAACGTTATAGACGTATATAATGTTCCCACCGAGAAATTGGGGCCGACGCTCGAGGAATGTTGTAAAACATTACATCCGAGGTGTTAGGATGCCTTACGTTAGGATATATAACGTTATAAACGTATATACTATTCCCACCGAGAAGTAGGTGCCGACGCGCCAGGAATGTTGTAAAATAGTACATTCGACATGTTAGATTGCCTTAAGCTAGGATATGTAGCGTTAAAGACGTAAATAACGTTCCCACCAAGAAGTAGGTGACAACGTGCGCGGAATGTAGTAAAATATTGCATCCGAGATGTTAGGTTGCCTTAGGTTAGGATATATAACGTTATTGACTTATATAATGTTTCCACCGAGAAGTAGGCGCCGACGCGCCAGGAATGTTGTAAAATATTACATTCGACATGTTAGGATTGCCTTAGGCTAGGATGTACAACGTTATAGACGTATAAACTGTTCCCACCGAGATGTTGGTGCCGACGCGCCAGGAATGTTGTAAAATATTACATTCGACATGTTAGGATTGCCCTAGGCTAGGATATATAACGTTATAGACGTATATGATATTCCCACCGAGAAGAACGTTCCGACACGCCAGGAATGTTGTCAAATCTTACATCCGAGATATTAGGTTGCCTTAGCCTAGGATATATAGCGTTATAGACGTATATAATGTTCCCACCGAGCAGTAGGGGCCGAAGTGCCGGGAATGTTGTAAAATATTACGTTCGACATGTTAGGTTGCCTTAGGCTAGGATATGTAACGTTATAGACGTATATAATGTTCCTACCGAGAAGTAGGGGCCGACGCGCCAAGAATGTTGTAAAATATTACATTCGACATGTTAGGATTGCCCTAGCCTAGGATATATAACGTTATAGACGTATATAATGTTCCCACCATGAAGTAAGGGCCAACGAGCCAGGAATGTGGTAAAATATTACATTCGACATGTTAGGTTGCCTTAGGTTAGGATATATATCGTTCTTGACTTATATAATGTTCCTACCGAGAAGTAGGGGCCGACGCGCCAGGAATGTTGTAAAATATTACATTCGACATGTTAGGATTGCCCTAGGCTAGGATATATAACGTTATAGACGTATATGACATTCCCACCGAGAAGAACGGTCCGACACGCCAGGAATGTTGTCAAATATTACATCCGAGATATTAGGTTGCCTTAGCCTAGGATATATAGCGTTATAGACGTATATAATGTTCCCACCGAGAAGTAGGGGCCGAAGTGCCGGGAATGTTGTAAAATATTACGTTCGACATGTTAGGTTCCCTTAGGCTAGGATATGTTACGTTATTGACGTATATAATGTTCCCACCGAGAAATTGGGGCCGACGCGCGAGGAATGTTGTAAAACATTACATCCGAGGTGTTAGGATGCCTTACGTTAGGATGTATAACGTTATAAACATATATACTGTTCCCACCGAAATGTAGGGGCCTAAGTGCCGGGAATGTTGTAAAATATTACATTCGACATGTTAGGTTGCCTTAGGCTAGGATATATAGCGTTATAGACGTATATAATGTTCCTACCGAGAAGTAGGGGCCGAAGTGCCGGGAATGTTGTAAAATATTACGTTCGACATGTTAGATTGCCTTAAGCTAGGATATGTAGCGTTATAGACGTAAATAACGTTCCCACCGAGAAGTAGGTGACAACGTGCGCGGAATGTAGTAAAATATTGCATCCGAGATGTTAGGTTGCCTTAGGTTAGGATATATAACGTTATTGACTTATATAATGTTCCCACCGAGAAGTAGGCGCCGACGAGACAGGAATGTTGTAAAATATTACATTCGACATGTTAGGATTGCCTTAGTCTAGGATATATAACGATATAGACGTATATGATATTCCCACCGAGAAGTACGGGCCGACACGCCAGCAATGTTGTCAAATATTACATCCGAGGTGTTAGGTACCCTTAGGTTGGGATATATAACGTTATAGACGTATATAATGTTCCCACCGAGAAGTAGGGGCCGACGAGCCAGGAATGTTGTAAAATATTACATTCGACATGTTAGGAATGCCTTAGTCTAGGATATATAACGATATAGACGTATATGATATTCCCACCGAGAAGTACGGGCCGACACGCCAGCAATGTAGTCAAGTATTACATCCGAGATGTTAGGTACCCTTAGGTTAGGATATATACCGTTATAGACGTATATAATGTTCCCACCGAGAAGTAGGGGCCGACGAGACAGGAATGTTGTAAAATAGTAGGCTCGACATGTTAGGATACCTTAGGCTAGGATATATACCGATATAGACGTATATAATGTTCCCACCGAGAAGTAGGGACCGGCGGGCCAGGAAAGTAGTAAAATATTACATTAGAGATGTTAGGTCGCCTTAGGCTAGGATATATAACGTTATAGATGTAAATACTGTTCCCACCGGGAAATAGGTGCCGACGCCCAGGAATGTTGTAAAATATTACAATCGACATGTTAGGATTGCCTTAGGCTAGGATAGATAATGTTATAGACGTATAAACTGTTCCCAACGAGAAGTTGGTGCCGACGCGCCAGGAATGTTGTAAAATATTACATTCGACATGTTAGGTCGCCTTAAGCTAGGATATGTAGCGTTATAGACGTAAATAACGTTCCCACCGAGAAGTAGGGGTCGACGTGCGTGGAATGTAGTAAAATATTGCATCCGAGATGTTAGGTTGCCTTAGGTTAGGATATATAACGTTATTGACGCATATAATGTTTCCACCGAGAAGTAGGCGCCGACGCGCCAGGAATGTTGTAAAATATTACATTCGACATGTTAGATTGCCTTAAGCTAGGATATGTAGCGTTATAGACGTAAATAACGTTCCCACCGAGAAGTAGGTGACAACGTGCGCGGAATGTAGTAAAATATTGCATCCGAGATGTTAGGTTGCCTTAGGTTAGGATATATAACGTTAATGACTTATATATTGTTCCGACCGAGAAGTAGTCGCCGACGCGCCAGGAATGTTGTAAAATATTACATTCGACATGTTAGGTTGCCTTAGACTAGGATATATAGCGTTATAGACGTATATAATGTTGCCACCGAGAAGTAGGTGCCGACGCGCCAGGAATGTTGTAAAATATTACATTCGACATGTTAGGTTGCCTTAAGCTAGGATATGTAGCGTTATAGATATATATAATGTTCCCACCGAGAAGTAGGGGCCGACGTGCGCGGAATGTAGTAAAATATTGCATCCGAGATGTTAGGTTGCCTTAGCTTAGGATATATAACGTTATTGACTTATATAATGTTCCCACCGAGAAGTAGGCGCCGACGAGACAGGAATGTTGTAAAATATTACATTCGACATGTTAGGATTGCCTTAGTCTAGGATATATAACGATATAGACGTATATGATATTCCCACCGAGAAGTACGGGCCGACAAGCCAGCAATGTTGTCAAATATTACATCCGAGATGCTAGGTACCCTTAGGTTAGGATATATAACGTTATAGAAGTATATAATGTTCCCACCGAAAAGTGGGGGCCGACGAGCCAGGAATGTTGTAAAATAGTATGCTCGACATGTTAGGATGCCTTAGGCTAGGATATATAGCGACATAGACGTATATAATGTTCCCACCGAGAAGTAGGGGCCGGCGGGCCAGGAATGTAGTATAATATTACATTAGAGATGTTAGGTCGCCTTAGGCTAGGATATATAACGTTATAGATGTAAATACTGTTCCCACCGAGAAATAGGTGCCGACGAGACAGGAATGTTGTAAAATATTACAACCGACATGTTAGGATTGCCTTAGGCTAGGATATATAATGTTATAGACGTATTAACTGTTCCCACCGAGAAGTTGGTGCCGACGCGCCAGGAATGTTGTAAAATATTACATTCGACATGTTAGGTTGCCTTAAGCTAGGATATGTAGCGTTATAGACGTAAATAACGTTCCCACCGAGAAGTAGGGGTCCACGTGCGAGGAATGTAGTAAAATATTGCATCCGAGATGTTAGGTTGCCTTAGGCTGGGATATATAACGTTATAGATGTAAATACTGTTCCCTCCGAGAAGTAGATGCCGACGAGACAGGAATGTTGTAAAATATTACAATGGACATGTTAGGATTGCTTTAGGCTAGGATATATAACGTTATAGACGTATATAATGTTTCCACCGAGAAGTAGGCGCCGACGCGCCAGGTATGTTGTAAAATATTACATTCGACATGTTAGATTGCCTTAAGCTAGGATATGTAGCGTTATAGACGTAAATAACGTTCCCACCGAGAAGTAGGTGACAACGTGCGCGGAATGTAGTAAAATATTGCATCCGAGATGTTAGGTTGCCTTAGGTTAGGATATATAACATTATTGACTTATATATTGTTTCCACCGAGAAGTAGGTGCCGACGCGCCAGGAATGTTGTAAAATATTACATTCGACATGTTAGGTTGCCTTAAGCTAGGATATGTAGCGTTATAGATATATATAATGTTCCCACCGAGAAGTAGGGGCCGACGTGCGCGGAATGTAGTAAAATATTGCATCCGAGATGTTAGGTTGCCTTAGCTTAGGATATATAACGTTATTGACTTATATAATGTTCCCACCGAGAAGTAGGCACCGACGAGACAGGAATGTTGTAAAATATTACATTCGACATGTTAGGATTGCCTTAGTCTAGGATATATAACGATATAGACGTATATGATATTCCCACCGAGAAGTACGGGCCGACACGCCAGCAATGTTGTCAAATATTACATCCGAGATGTTAGGTACCCTTAGGTTGGGATATATAACGTTATAGACGTATATAATGTTCCCACCGAGAAGTAGGGGCCGACGAGCCAGGAATGTTGTAAAATAGTAGGCTCGACATGTTAGGATGCCTTAGGCTAGGATATATAGCGATATAGACGTATATAATGTTCCCACCGAGAAGTAGGCGCCGACGAGACAGGAATGTTGTAAAATATTACATTCGACATGTTAGGTTGCCTTAAGCTAGGATATGTAGCGTTATAGATATATATAATGTTCCCACCGAGAAGTAGGGGCCGACGTGCGCGGAATGTAGTAAAATATTGCATCCGAGATGTTAGGTTGCCTTAGCTTAGGATATATAACGTTATTGACTTATATAATGTTCCCACCGAGAAGTAGGCACCGACGAGACAGGAATGTTGTAAAATATTACATTCGACATGTTAGGATTGCCTTAGTCTAGGATATATAACGATATAGACGTATATGATATTCCCACCGAGAAGTACGGGCCGACACGCCAGCAATGTTGTCAAATATTACATCCGAGATGTTAGGTACCCTTAGGTTGGGATATATAACGTTATAGACGTATATAATGTTCCCACCGAGAAGTAGGGGCCGACGAGCCAGGAATGTTGTAAAATAGTAGGCTCGACATGTTAGGATGCCTTAGGCTAGGATATATAGCGATATAGACGTATATAATGTTCCCACCGAGAAGTAGGCGCCGACGAGACAGGAATGTTGTAAAATATTACATTCGACATGTTAGGAATGCCTTAGTCTAGGATATATAACGATATAGACGTATATGATATTCCCACCGAGAAGTACGGGCCGACACGCCAGCAATGTAGTCAAATATTACATCCGAGATGTTAGGTACCCTTAGGTTAGGATATATAACGTTATAGACGTATATAATGTTCCCACCGAGAAGTAGGGGCCGACGAGCCAGGAATGTAGTATAATATTACATTAGAGATGTTAGGTCGCCTTAGGCTAGGATATATAACGTTATAGATGTAAATACTGTTCCCACCGAGAAATAGGTGCCGACGAGACAGGAATGTTGTAAAATATTACAATCGACATGTTAGGATTGCCTTAGGCTAGGATATATAATGTTATAGACGTATTAACTGTTGCCACCGAGAAGTTGGTGCCGACGCGCCAGGAATGTTGTAAAATATTACATTCGACATGTTAGGTTGCCTTAAGCTAGGATATGTAGCGTTATAGACGTAAATAACGTTCCCACCGAGAAGTAGGGGTCGACGTGCGAGGAATGTAGTAAAATATTGCATCCGAGATGTTAGGTTGCCTTAGGCCGGGATATATAACGTTATAGATGTAAATACTGTTCCCTCCGAGAAGTAGATGCCGACGAGACAGGAATGTTGTAAAATATTACAATCGACATGTTAGGATTGCTTTAGGCTAGGATATATAACGTTATAGACGTATATAATGTTCCCACCGAGAAGTAGGGGCCGACGAGCCAGGAATGTTGTAAAATATTACATTCGACATGTTAGGCTGCCTTAAGCTAGGATATATAGTGTTATAGACGTATATAATGTTCCCACCGAAATGTAGGGGCCTAAGTGCCGGGAATGTTGTAAAATATTACATTCGACATGTTAGGCTGCCTTAAGCTAGGATATATAGTGTTATAGACGTATATAATGTTCCCACCGAAATGTAGGGGCCTAAGTGCCGGGAATGTTGTAAAATATTACATTCGACATGTTAGGATTGCCTTAGGCTATGATATACAGCGTTATAGACGTATAAACTGTTCCCACCGAGATGTTGGTGCCGACGCGCCAGGAATGTTGTAAAATATTACATTCGACACTTTAGGTTGCCTTAGGCTAGGATATATAGCGTTATAGACGTATATAATGTTCCCACCGTGAAGTAGGGGCCAACCAGCAAGGAATGTGGTAAAATATTACATTCGACATGTTAGGTTGCCTTAAGGTAGCATATATAGCTTTATAGACGTATATAACGTTCCCTCCGAGAAGTAGGTGCCGACACGACAGATATGTAGTAAAATATTACACCCGAGATGTTAGGTTGCCTTAGGTTAGGATATATAACGTTATTGACTTATATAATGTTCCCACCGAAATGTAGGGGCCTAAGTGCCGGGAATGTTGTACAATATTACATTCGACATGTTGGGTTGCCTTAGGCTAGGATATATAGCGTTATAGACGTATATAATGTTCCCACCGAGAAGTAGGGGCCGGCGCGCCAGGAATGTAGTAAAATATTACATTAGAGATGTTAGGTCGCCTTAGGCTAGGATATATAACGTTATAGATGTAAATACTGTTCCCACCGGGAAATAGGTGCCGTCGACCAGGAATGTTGTAAAATATTACAATCGACATGTTAGGATTGCCTTAGGCTAGGATATATAATGTTATAGACGTATAAACTGTTCCCAACGAGAAGTTGGTGCCGACGCGCCAGGAATGTTGTAAAATATTACATTCGACATGTTAGGTCGCCTTAAGCTAGGATATGTAGCTTTATAGACGTAAATAACGTTCCCACCGAGAAGTAGGGGTCGACTTGCGAGGAATGTAGTAAAATATTGCATCCGAGATGTTAGGTTGCCTTAGGTTAGGATATATAACGTTATTGACTTATATAATGTTTCCACCGAGAAGTAGGCGCCGACGCGCCAGGAATGTTGTAAAATATTACATTCGACATGTTACATTGCCTTAAGCTAGGATATGTAGCGTTATAGACGTAAATAACGTTCCCACCGAGAAGTAGGTGACAACGTGCGCGGAATGTAGTAAAATATTGCATCCGAGATGTTAGGTTGCCTTAGGTTAGGATATATAACGTTAATGACTTATATAATGTTCCGACCGAGAAGTAGGCGCCGACGAGACAGGAATGTTGTAAAATATTACATTCGACATGTTAGGATTGCCTTAGGCTAGGATATATAACGTTATAGACGTATATGATATTCCCACCGAGAAGTACGGGCCGACACGCCAGCAATGTTGTCAAATATTACATTCGACATGTTAGGTTGCCTTAAGCTAGGATATGTAGCTTTATAGATGTATATAATGTTGCCACCGAGAAGTAGGTGCCGACGTGCGAGGAATGTAGTAAAATATTGCATCCGAGATGTTAGGTTGCCTTAGGTTAGTATATATAACATTATTGACTTATATATTGTTTCCACCGAGAAGTAGGAGCCGACGCGCCAGGAATGTTGTAAAATATTACATTCGACATGTTAGGATGCCTTAGGCTAGGATATGTAGCGTTATAGACGTAAATAACGTTCCCACCGAGAAGTAGGGGTCAACGCGCCAGGAATGTTGTAAAATATTACATTCGACATGTTAGGTTGCCTTAAGCTAGGATATGTAGCGTTATAGATATATATAATGTTCCCACCGAGAAGTAGGGGCCGACGTGCGCGGAATGTAGTAAAATATTGCATCCGAGATGTTAGGTTGCCTTAGGTTAGGATATATAACGTTACTGACTTATATAATGTTCCCACCGAGAAGTTGGTGCCGACGCGACAGGAATGTTGTAAAATATTACATTCGACATGTTAGGCTGCCTTAAGCTAGGATATATAGTGTTATAGACGTATATAATGTTCCCACCGAAATGTAGGGGCCTAAGTGCCGGGAATGTTGTAAAATATTACATTCGACATGTTAGGTTGCCTTAGGCTAGGATATATAGCGTTATAGCCGTATATAATGTTCCCACCGAGAAGTAGGGGCCGAAGTGCCGGGAATGTTGTAAAATATTACATTCGACATGTTAGGTCGCCTTAAGCTAGGATATGTAGCTTTATAGACGTAAATAACGTTCCCACCGAGAAGTAGGGGTCGACGTGCGAGGAATGTAGTAAAATATTGCATCCGAGATGTTAGGTTGCCTTAGGTTAGGATATATAACATTATTGACTTATATATTGTTTCCACCGAGAAGTAGGAGCCGGCGCGCCAGGAATGTTGTAAAATATTACATTCGACATGTTAGGATGCCTTAGGCTAGGATATATAGCGATATAGACGTATATAATGTTCCCACCGAGAAGTAGGGGCCGGCGCACCAGGAATGTAGTAAAATATTACATTAGAGATGTTAGGTTGCCTTAGGTTAGGATATATAACGCTATAGACGTATATAATGTTCCCACCGAAAAGTGGGGGCCGACGAGCCAGGAATGTTTTAAAATAGTATGCTCGACATGTTAGGATGCCTTAGGCTAGGATATATAGCGATATAGACGTATATAATGTTCCCACCGAGAAGTAGGGGCCGGCGGGCCAGGAATGTAGTATAATATTACATTAGAGATGTTTGGTCGCCTTAGGCTAGGATATATAACGTTATAGATGTAAATACTGTTCCCACCGAGAAATAGGTGCCGGCGAGACAGGAATGTTGTAAAATATTACAATCGACATGTTAGGATTGCCTTAGGCTAGGATATATAATGTTATAGACCTATTAACTGTTCCCACCGAGAAGTTGGTGCCGACGCGCCAGGAATGATGTAAAATATTACATTCGACATGTTAGGTTGCCTTAAGCTAGGATATGTAGCGTTATAGACGTAAATAACGTTCCCACCGAGAAGTAGGGGTCGACGTGCGAAGAATGTAGTAAAATATTGCATCCGAGATGTTAGGTTGCCTTAGGCTGGGATATATAACGTTATAGATGTAAATACTGTTCCCACCGAGAAGTAGGTGCCGACGAGACAGGAATGTTGTAAAATATTACAATCGACATGTTAAGATTGCTTTAGGCTAGGATATATAACGTTATAGACGTATATAATGTTCCCACCAAGAAGTAGGGGCCGACGAGCCAGGAATGTTGTAAAATATTACATTCGACATGTTAGGCTGCCTTAGGCTAGGATATATAACGTTATAGACGTATATGATATTCCCACCGAGAAGAACGGCCCGACACGCCAGGAATGTTGTCAAATATTACATCCGAGATATTAGGTTGCCTTAGCCTAGGATATATAGCGTTATAGACGTATATAATGTTCCCACCGAGAAGTAGGGGACGAAGGTCCGGGAATGTTGTAAAATATTACATTCGACATGTTAGGTTGCCTTAGGCTAGGATATGTAACGTTATAGACGTATATAATGTTCCTACCGAGAAGTAGGGGCCGACGCGCCAGGAATGTTGTAAAATATTACATTCGACATGTTAGGTTGCCTTAGGCTAGGATATGTAACGTTATAGACGTATATAATGTTCCCACCGAGAAGTAGGGGCCGACGAGCCAGGAATGTTGTAAAATATTACATTCGACATGTTAGGCTGCCTTAAGCTAGGATATATAGTGTTATAGACGTATATAATGTTCCCACCGAAATGTAGGGGCCTAAGTGGCGGGAATGTTGTAAGATATTACATTCGACATGTTAGGTTGCCTTAGGCTAGGATATATAGCGTTATAGACGTAAATAACGTTCCCACCGAGAAGTAGGGGTCGACGTGCGAGGAATGTAGTAAAATATTGCATCCGAGATGTTAGGTTGCCTTAGGCTGGGATATATAACGTTATAGATGTAAATACTGTTCCCACCGAGAAGTAGGTGCCGACGAGACAGGAATGTTGTAAAATATTACAATCGACATGTTAGGATTGCTTTAGGCTAGGATATATAAGGTTATAGACGTATATAATGTTCCCACCGAGAAGTAGGGGCCGACGAGCCAGGAATGTTGTAAAATATTACATTCGACATGTTAGGCTGCCTTAAGCTAGGATATATAGTGTTATAGACGTATATAATGTTCCCACCGAAATGTAGGGGCCGACACGCCAGGAATGTTGCAAAATATTACGTTCGACATGTTAGGTTGCCTTAGGCTAGGATATATAGCGTTATAGACGTATATACCGTTCCCACCGAGAAGTAGTTGCCGAAGTGCCGGGAATGTTGTAAAATACTACGCTCGACATGTTAGGTTGCCTTAGGCTAGGATATATAGTGTTATAGACGCATATACTGTTCCCGCCGAGAAGTAGTTGCCGACGCGCCAGGAATGTTGTAAAATATTTCATTCGACATGTTAGGTTGCCTTAGGCTAGGATATATAGCGTTATAGACGTATATAATGTTCCTACCGAGAAGTAGGGGCCGACGCGCCAGGAATGTTGTAAAATATTACATTCCACATGTTAGGTTGCCTTAAGCTAGGATATATAGCGTTATAGACGTATATAATGTTCCCACCGAGAAGTAGGGGCCGAAGTGGCGGGAATGTAGTACTATATTACATTCGACATGTTAGGTTGCCTTTGGCAGGGATATATAGCGTTATAGACGTATATAGTGTTCCCACCGAGAAGTAGGGGCCGGCGCGCCAGGAATGTAGTAAAATATTACATCCGAGATGTTAGGTTGCCTTAGGCTAGGATATATAACGTTGGGTCTCGTTCGAGCAGCCGTAGAGAGCAGACGTGTTTCGCTGTGCTCCGCTACCTAAGTTGATCGGCGCGACTTTTTCGGAGAAAAGGATATAAACTCTTGTTTATATCCTTCCAAGGCGGTTTGTGAACACTTCCAGTGTAAAAACTGGAAGTTAGTAACAATATTTGCGGAAATAAAGGGAGAATACGCTTTGCGCTTCCCTTTGTTCGCGCGGGTGAAGTGGAGCTGGCTTCGGGTCGACGTTTTCGGTCGTAGAAGCTGGAAAGTTGTGTGGAACACTTCCCAGTGCTCCGGGTTTACGCGCGCCAACATCTGTGTAAAGCTTGTGGCGGAAAAGTGCAAGTGAAGTGTGAAAACGAGTGAAAATCGATGGAAGGAAAAAAGACGTTACCGCCGACATATTGCCACGTAGCCGTGGCACGTACGCAATATATCGCGATTTGGCCGTTTCTTCACGCGATAATCGCTTGTTCGCGCACCTAGAGTGCTCTTTGCGACTAAAATTTTAGTGCGGAAGTGCCAGCAGTTACGGTTGCTACAGGAAAAGTACGAAAATAAGCGATAAAAGCACCGAGAGAAGACGAGGCGTCGCCGCCGCCATTTTGAAAGTCGGGCGTGGCACGTACGCCACGTTGATACGACTGACGAGAATTAGAGTATTCTCTCGGCCTTTTTCGCGTATTTGCGCACTTTTGGCGCTTGCGGACAATAAGTGCAAATTCGGTGGAAAAAGTGCAAGAACACTGACAATCAAAGGGACGCTTGTCAACGACATTTAGAGCTGACAGCGTGAAATTCTGCAGCCTAACGCGGGATTTTGTTGGAGAAAGCAGGTAGCGGCCTTCTTCGCGGAGGAAAAACGCGGGAAAAGAGCGGCGGCCATCTCCCACGCGGAAATCCAGCGGGTAGAAACAGCAATACGATAAGCAATCAATTTCGGATTATAGCGGGAGCTTGCTACAAGGAAGACGACAAAGGTATGTGTATAGAGACTTTAATACGCGAACCTTTGAACTTTTGCGCTGCTTCGTGGACTCACGTGGGAGTGAGAGAGAGACTCTTTAAGAGACAAGGACTGAAGGACGGTTGGACTGTGTAAGCGGGAGAGAGATAGGCAACCGGCCTGCACTAAAACGTGGAAAGTGCGGGCGTTCCCACGCGGAAGGGCAAGTGAAGTGCGCGGAGTTATTTTCTCCACGGGGAGAAAATCGTGTGCCAGACCGACCCGTCGATCAAGTTAATAAATCGGGCGAAGCCCTGCTTGGGCAACCAAGCATGGCGGCGCGCGATTACGCGACCGCGACGAGTGGGGGAGAGGGGGCCGGCCCGAGCGGCCTTTCTGATTTTAGTTGTGGCGGAGAGAAGCCGGTGATTATGGATGACAGGATCCTGCCGGAAGCACCGAGGAAGATTACGCGCCAGCGTAAAAGCATAAAGCGAGCCAAGGAGGAAACCTCCGAGTACGACTCGGATACGTCGTTGGCTTCATTACTCTCGACGACACCGTCAGAGCCAACGAAGCCTCTCAAGAAGAGGGGACGCCCCCCCACAGCGGGTGAATACGTCAAGCTGGCGGAAGCCAAACTCGCAGACAAGAAATCTGCAGCGAAGGACGCAGAGGACGCTCTAGAGCGAGAGCTCCTCTCCGGTGAATGCATGCCGCCGCCTCCGGCAAGGTCGTCAAATCCCATCCCGGATCAAGAAGTTTTCGACGAGGAGGCAAGGAAAATGCCAATTCAGGATTTGGCAGCCTGGGCTCTCGAATCGGCGGCGAAGATTGAGTACGCAGCTGCGAAGTCATCGCAGCTAAAAGGTTCAATAAAAAGAACGATGCGAGTAAGCGTAAGGATCCTGCGAGCGGCTACGACGGAAGCCGGACTGCGCGCCAGCCGCGCCATCGCAGGATCCGCAGAGGATCCCGAATTCGGCCTTATTAAAGCGAAGGCCGAAAAGTTAGAGCAGGAGAACGCCCTTCTAAAGGAGAGGCTGACCGCCCTGGAAAACAGGGAAAGCAGCCATTTACCGCCGGCGATTGAACGCATGGAAATCGCCAAGCGCAGCGAGGGGAAATCGCGACGACAATCGCTCGCACCGACGACGGAAGAAACCAGCATCCCCGATGGCGGTCTCGTTCTGCTGATGGAGCAGATCGGGGCAATCATAAATGAAAGACTCTCGAGCTTTTGGGAGAAGGCGGAGAAACGCTTCGCTCTCAAGGAGGAGCGTCCGCGATCGGCGGCAAGAAACTCGGCGCGACGGGAGGAACCTGCGAAAGCGGAAACAAACGCCGAACCGATGAAGAAGGAAAAGTCCGGTGGAGAGAGAGAGGCGTTGCACCCTCCACCGGTAAAGAAAGCCGCGAAAGCGGAAGAAAAAAAGAAGTCTCCCGTCCAGAAGAGGATGGAAGAAATACAAAAAGAGCAGGTGCGTAAGGAGAATGATAAGAAATCTCCTGCAGCAACCACAACTGCTGTGCCGAGTGCGAATAAGATGGAAACGCCGTGGACGAAAGTCCTCGGTAGAAAAATAAAGAAAGAGACAGTGACCGCGGCAAGCAAACCCGCGAGCGCAGGAAAAAAGGCACCGTCGCAGGTAGTAACTGCGAAGCCGGTGCCAAAGGAGAAGCCGAAACTGGCTAAAAACCCGAGCACGGCCGCTATCGTCATTACGATAGGCAGGGATAGCCGTATGACTTACGCCGAGCTGATGACGACAGCTCGGCAGCATATAAAGTTGTCAGAACTGGGTATAGAAGAAGTAAGGCCCAGAAAGGCGCTAACCGGCGCACTTATTTTGGAAATAAGCGGCGGCGGTAAGGAGGAAAAAGCGGATAAGCTCGCGCTAAGACTGAGCCAATTATTCGCGACGACGTGCGGCGTGAAAGTCACGCGCCCATGCAAACGGGCGGCCTTGAGAGTTTTCCGAATGGAAGACTCTCTAACGGTCGACGAAATCGTCGAGGCAGTCGCCGCGCAAGGCGGCTGCACTACCTATGACGTAAAAGTCGGCCCGAGAAGGATAGCAAATAATGGCATGGGCACAATGCTCATGCAATGTCCGATCGCCGCCGCGAGAAAAGTAACGGAGAGCGGCAAGGTTAAAGTCGGCTGGACGTCTGTCCGAGTCGAACATATAGAGGAAAGGCAGTTAATCTGCTTCAAATGCTGGGCGATCGGCCACGTAATCGCTAAATGCACAGCGAACGTGGACCGCACCGAAGCCTGCTACAGGTGCGGCGAAAAGGGACATCGTGCGACAAATTGCAAAGAGAAGTCGCCGACGTGCCCGGTTTGCAAATCGGCGGGCCGCCCGCACGGACATAGAGCAGGTAGTAAGGCCTGCTCTGCTTCGCCGCCGGCGACGAAAGAGAGAGCGACCGCCGCTAAATCCGGCGCGAAATCGACAGGTGTACCTGCACAGAAGAAGGAAGAGGCCGCAACAGCAGCCAAATCAATACCTGCAGTGGAGAAAGCGCGTGAATCTCCGAAGGCGTCCATTAGCCACGAGGAGAAAATGGAAATCGCGTAATACTCAACGCGAAATCACAAATACTGCAAGCTAATTTGAATCACGCCGCGAGAGCACAAGATCTGATGCTCGAAAGCTTACACAGCGGCGTAGTCGAATTAGTCGTTGCAGCGGAGCCGTATTCTATCCACGACAAGCCGTCGTGGATAGCAAACAAAGAGAAGACAGTGGCAATTATTCAGACGACGCCGACACGCATCCGTCCGATCACGCTCATCGCGCAAGGGCGTGGTTACGTAGCCGTATCGTGGTCGGACTGCGTCGTCATCGGAATATACGCTCCGCCGAGCTGGTCACTGGAAGATTACGACCGGCTCTTAGATGAAGTGGAAGGGGTAGTGCGAAGCCACGCCCCCCGTCCAACATTCGTTCTGGGAGATTTTAATGCTCACGCAACTATGTGGCACTCCTCCAGAACGAACCAGCGCGGACACTCGACGATGGATTGGGCAGCATCCGCGAATCTCAGGCTGCTGAATCAAGGATCTGCCAGTACGTGCGTACGTCAGCAGGGCGAGAGCACGGTCGACCTCTCGTTCGCGAACGACGCAGCATCCCGAAGAGTCACCGGCTGGAAAGTTGACACGACCGAAACATTATCTGATCATCTCTACATAAGGATCGACGTGTCAACCATGCAAAGAAGAAAAACTACGACTGGAAAACAAAATAAATGGTCGTTGCGAAAGTTGGACGAGGATATGTTTATGGCGGCTACCCTCGTCGCTACCTGGCCGAGCGAGGCGACCGAAACGGCCGTAGTCGAGCGAGAAGCCGAATGGTTTACAAGGACGTTGACCTCGGTATGCAATGCAAGCATGCCGAAAATAAAGTCAAATCCTCCGCGTAAACCTTTGTACTGGTGGAGCAATGAGATCGCTCATCTCCGTGCGGAGAGCACGACCGCGCGGAGACAGTACACGAGATACCGGAAACGGAGGGATCCCGATCCGGAAAGGAAGGCGCAACTCTATGAAGTTTACAAGGAGAAGAAAATAGAGCTGCAAGCCGCCATAAAAACGTCAAAGGCACGAGCATGGGACGGGCTGCTGGAAACGCTGCGTGACGATCCGTGGGGGCGGCCGTACAAGATAGTAATGAATAAATTACGACCGTGGGCGCCGCCGTTAACGGAGACGATGGAGACGCCTTTCTTGAGGCGAGTCGTTGACGCGCTCTTCCCACCGGGAGAATCTGCTTCGGCGAGCAACTCGCAAATTTCAGAACACATCGACCCGATCATCTGGTCGCAGGACAACGACGTCAGCGAGGAGGAAATGGCTCGCGCCATAAAGCGCATGACAAAGAAGAACACCGCGCCCGGACCGGATGGAATTCCCGGCCGTGCCTGGTTGATGGCACTCAGTGTCCTGAATTCAAGATTGCGGAAGCTATTTACAGCATGCTTGAAGACGGGCACGTTGCCAGCAAAATGGAAAACTGGCAGATTAGTGTTGCTCCGAAAGCCGGGAAAACCGGAGGATTCACCGGCCGCGTACAGGCCGATAGTTTTGCTCGACGAGATCGGAAAATTATTTGAAAGAATAATTCACAACCGCCTCGTCGAGCACCTGTCGCGAACCGGGCCGAACTTAGCCGAGAACCAGTTCGGTTTCCGAGAAGGGCGATCGACGATTGACGCGATTCGACAAGCGAAGAGTTTCGCCGAAAACGCGATCGCTGCCGGGGGAGTCGTAATCGCGATATCTTTAGATATTAAGAATGCGTTCAACTCCCTCGAATGGAGTACGATACGTAGAGCGCTTGAAAAGCACGGGTTTCCGCGATACCTGCGAAGGGTCGTGGAAAATTACCTGAGCGACCGCGCGATTCTCTACGATAGCCGGCACGGAATCGAGAAGAAGAAAATTGATCGCGGCGTTCCCCAGGGATCGGTCCTCGGACCGCTTCTCTGGAATCACGGGTACGACGCGGTCCTGAAGCTGCCAATGCCGTCCGGCGTGCATCTCACATGCTACGCGGATGACACGATGGTGTTGGCAGTCGACACGTGCCGGCAACGCGCAATTTGCCGGGCCGAAATGGCAGTTGCGGTCGTGGCTAATGCCATCAAGAAGATGGGGCTCCAGATGGCACCGGAGAAATCTGAAATCCTGTGCTTCAAGGGACGAAGAAGAGACCCGCGAGGAGGAAACGAAGTGGTCAACATCGGACCAGCCAAAGTTACAGTGGGGAGCGAGATGAAGTATCTTGGACTGCTCCTTGATGATAAATGGAACTTTGGTCTCCACTTCGCTCGTCAGGCCGTTCGACTGGATGCTGCGGCGAATTACCTAAGCCGCATCATGCCGAATCTGCACGGACCGGACGAGAAAGTAAGGAAACTTTATGCCGGGGTGATAAGAAGCATCGCGCTTTACGGAGCCCCGGTATGGAGCGACGCGCTCAACAAAGGAGGCAGAAAGCTGCAGCTGCTGCGAAGCGCGTGGCGAAGAATAGCCATTCGGATCGTAAGAGGATATCGCACGATTTCTTACGATGCGGCAACAATGCTGGCGGGTCTCGCACCACTGGAATACCTGGCGCAGGAAGATCTGATAGTGTACGAAACCCTTCGTACAATGCGCCAGGTACAAGAAGAAGGTGCACCCGCTCCGACGAAGGACGAGATTAGAAGAGAAGCGAGACGCTTCACTTTCTCTAAATGGAAGGAGAAACTCGCACCTGCGACCAATCACAGGATCGTCGGAGCGATTCTACCCATCTTGGAAAAATGGGTAGAAAACAGGAGAGGGCAGCTCAACTTCAGAGTGACGCAGATGCTGACTGGACACGGTTGCTTCGGTCAGTACCTGTGCAAGATCGGAAAAGAAGCCACGGCTGAATGTCACCATTGCGGAGACGGAGACGACTCTGCGCAGCACACGCTGGAACACTGTCCGGCATGGCAAACGCTGCGCCACGCTCTCGTGGCAGAGATCGGACCGGATCTCTCGCCGACCAGCATCCTGCCGAAGATGCTGGAAGGGGAGAGATATTGGCGAGCCGTTACATTGTTTTGCGACAAAGTGATGGCTGCGAAGGAAGCCGCCGAGCGCGAAAGGGAGCGCACGCTCTCTGCTCGACGAGTCTTATGTGGTCGGCGTCGTAGACGTTTGCCACGTTCCACTCCAAGGTAGGGGACTCTCGTCCATCACGGCTCGAGAGTCGCTTCAAAGTACCCACCGGGGAGTGGAGCTTCGCCGCTGCCGTCCATCTCGAAATGCCGCAAGCAGGAGAAGAGGAAGACGACGTAGAAGGAAGGAGGCAGAAAAATTAAATTAGAAAAAGAGAAAGAGCCGCCGAGCGCCGGATAGACAGGATTTGGGTCACGTCTCTCCGGCACGCGCTCGACCGAGGAGAGGGCAGCGACCTCGGTGGTTGCGGTCGCTGCCTGTTTAAATAATGAACTCGCGAACGAGCTGTGTGCAGAGAGTTCAACGAACTCAGACACGAGGCCGGATGCTGGATGCGTTCGAAAGAGTTCCCGGCTACCCGCTACAAGTGTAGGAAGACCACCGCAGGGTTTTAGTCGGTAAGAGTCCGACATAACCGCGGATTTCCCAAAAATCCACGGTATCCATGAGGATTTCCCTGCGACAAAAAAAAAAAAAAAAAAAAAAAGGATATATAACGTTATAGACGTATATGATATTCCCACCGAGAAGAACGGCCCGACACGCCAGGAATGTTGTCAAATATTACATCCGAGATATTAGGTTGCCTTAGCCTAGGATATATAGCGTTATAGACGTATATAATGTTCCCACCGAGAAGTAGGGGACGAAGGTCCGGGAATGTTGTAAAATATTACATTCGACATGTTAGGTTGCCTTAGGCTAGGATATGTAACGTTATAGACGTATATAATGTTCCTACCGAGAAGTAGGGGCCGACGCGCCAGGAATGTTGTAAAATATTACATTCGACATGTTAGGTTGCCTTAGGCTAGGATATGTAACGTTATAGACGTATATAATGTTCCCACCGAGAAGTAGGGGCCGACGAGCCAGGAATGTTGTAAAATATTACATTCGACATGTTAGGCTGCCTTAAGCTAGGATATATAGTGTTATAGACGTATATAATGTTCCCACCGAAATGTAGGGGCCTAAGTGGCGGGAATGTTGTAAGATATTACATTCGACATGTTAGGTTGCCTTAGGCTAGGATATATAGCGTTATAGACGTATATAATGTTCCCACCGAGAAGTAGCGGCCGAAGTGCGGGGAATGTTGTAAAATATTACGTTCGACATGTTAGGTTGCCTTAGGCTAGGATATGTAACGTTATAGACGTATATAATGTTCCTACCGAGAAATTGGGTCCGACGCGCCAGGAATGTTGTAAAATATTACATCCGATGTGTTAGGATGCCTTACGTTAGGATATATAACGTTATAAACGTATATGCTGTTCCCACCGAGATGTAGGGGCCGACGAGCCAGGAATGTTGTAAAATATTACGCTCGACATTTTAGGTTGCCTTAGGCTAGGATATATAGCGTTTTAGACGTATATAATGTTCCCACCGAGATGTATGGGCCGGCGCGCCAGGAATGTAGTAAAATATTACATCCGAGATGTTAGGATTGCTTTAGGCTAGGATATATAACGTTATAGACGTATATAATGTTCCCACCGAGAAGTAGGGGCCGACGAGCCAGGAATGTTGTAAAATATTACATTCGACACTTTAGGTTGCCTTAGGCTAGGATATATAGTGTTATATACGTATATAATGTTCCCACCGTGAAGTAGGGGCCAACCAGCAAGGAACGTGGTAAAATATTACATTCGACATGTTAGGTTGGCTTAAGGTAGTATACATAGCTTTATAGACGTATATAACGTTCCCACCGAGAAGTAGGTGCTGACACGACAGGTATGTAGTAAAATATTACACCCGAGATGTTAGGTTGCCTTAGGTTAGGATATATAACGTTATTGACTTATATAATGTTCCCACCGAGAAGTAGGTGCCGACGCGCCAGGAATGTTGTAAAATATTACATTCGACATGTTAGCTTGCCTTGGACTAGGATATATAGCGTTATAGACGTATATAATGTTGCCACCGAGAAGTAGGCGCCGACGCGACAGGAATGTTGTAAAATATTACATTCGACATGTTAGGATTGCCTTAGGCTAGGATATACAACGTTATAGACGTATAAACTGTTCCCACCGAGATGTTGGTGCCGACGCGCCAGGAATGTTGTAAAATATTACATTCGACACTTTAGGTTGCCTTAGGCTAGGATATATAGCGTTATAGACGTATATAATGTTCCCACCGAGAAGTAGGGGCCGAAGTGCCGGGAATGTTGTAAAATATTACGTTCGACATGTTAGGTTCCCTTAGGCTAGGATATGTAACGTTATAGACGTATATAATGTTCCCACCGAGAAATTGGGGCCGACGCGCGAGGAATGTTGTAAAACATTACATCCGATGTGTTAGGATGCCTTACGTTAGGATATATAACGTTATAAACGTATATGCTGTTCCCACCGAGATGTAGGGGCCGACGAGCCAGGAATGTTGTAAAATATTACGCTCGACATTTTAGGTTGCCTTAGGCTAGGATATATAGCGTTTTAGACGTATATAATGTTCCCACCGAGATGTATGGGCCGGCGCGCCAGGAATGTAGTAAAATATTACATCCGAGATGTTAGGATTGCTTTAGGCTAGGATATATAACGTTATAGACGTATATAATGTTCCCACCGAGAAGTAGGGGCCGACGAGCCAGGAATGTTGTAAAATATTACATTCCACATGTTAGGCTGCCTTAAGCTAGGATATATAGTGTTATAGACGTATATAATGTTCGCACCGAAATGTAGGGGCCTAAGTGCCGGGAATGTTGTAAAATATTACGTTCGACAGGTTAGGTTCCCTTAGGCTAGGATATGTAACGTTATAGACGTATATAATGTTCCCACCGAGAAATTGGGGCCGACTCGCGAGGAATGTTGTAAAACATTACATCCGATGTGTTAGGATGCCTTACGTTAGGATATATTACGTTATAAACGTATATACTGTTCCCACCGAGAAGTAGGTGCCGACGCGCCAGGAATGTTGTAAAATATTACATTTGACATGTTAGAATGCCTCAAGCTAGGATATGTAGCGTTATAGACGTAAATAACGTTCCCACCGAGAAGTAGGTGGCAACGTGCGCGGAATGTAGTAAAATATTGCATCCGAGATGTTAGGTTGCCTTAGGTTAGGATATATAACGTTATTGACTTATATAATGTTCCCACCGAGAAGTAGGCGCCGACGAGACAGGAATGTTGTAAAATATTACATTCGACATGTTAGGATTGCCTTAGGCTTGGATATGTAACATTATAGACGTATATAATGTTCCCACCGTGAAGTAGGGGCCAAACAGCCAGGAATGTGGTAAAATATTACATTCGACATGTTAGGTTGCCTTAAGGTAGGATATATAGCTTTATAGACGTATATAACGTTCCCACCGAGAAGTAGGGGCCGACACGAAAGGTATGTTGTAAAATATTACATTCGAAATGTTAGGTTGCCTTAGACTAGGATATATAGCGTTATAGACGTATATAATGTTTCCACCGAGAAGTAGGGGCCGAAGGTCCGGGAATGTTGTAAAATATTACATTCGACATGTTAGGTTGCCTTAGACTAGGATATGTAACGTTTTAGACGTATATAATGTTCCCACCGAGAAGTAGGGGCCGACGAGCCAGGAATGTTGTAAAATATTACATTCGACACTTTAGGTTGCCTTAGGCTAGGATATATAGTGTTATAGACGTATATAATGTTCCCACCGAGAAGTAGGTGCCGACGCGCCAGGAATGTTGTAAAATATTACATTCGACATGTTAGCTTGCCTTAGACTAGGATATATAGCGTTATAGACGTATATAATGTTGCCACCGAGAAGTAGGCGCCGACGCGACAGGAATGTTGTAAAATATTACATTCGACACGTTAGGTTGCCTTAGGCTAGGATATATAGCGTTATAGACGTATATAATGTTCCCACCGAGAAGTAGGGGCCGACGTGCGCGGAATGTAGTAAAATATTGCATCCGAGATGTTAGGTTGCCTTAGGTTAGGATATATAACGTTATTGACTTATATAATGTTCCCACCGAGAAGTACGGGCCGACACGCCAGCAATGTTGTCAAATATTACATCCGAGATGTTAGGTACCCTTAGGTTGGGATATATAACGTTATACACGTATATAATGTTCCCACCGAGAAGTAGGGGCCGACGAGCCAGGAATGTTGTAAAATAGTAGGCTCGACATGTTAGGCTGCCTTAGGCTAGGATATATAGCGATATAGACGTATATAATGTTCCCACCGAGAAGAACGGGCCGACACGCCAGGAATGTCGTCAAATATTACATCCGAGATATTAGGTTGCCTTAGCCTAGGTTATATAGCGTTATAGACGTATATAATGTTCCCAACGCGAAGTAGGGGCCGAAGGTCCGGGAATGTTGTAAAATATTACATTCGACATGTTAGGTTGCCTTAGGCTAGGATATGTAACGTTATAGACGTATATAATGTTCCCACCGAGAAGTAGGGGCCGACGAGCCAGGAATGTTGTAAAATATTACATTCGACATGTTAGGCTGCCTTAAGCTAGGATATATAGTGTTATAGACGTATATAATGTTGCCACCGAAATGTAGGGGCCTAAGTGCCGGGAATGTTGTAAAATATTACATTCGACATGTTGGGTTGCCTTAGGCTAGGATATATAGCGTTATAGACGTATATAATGTTCCCACCGAGAAGTAGGGGCCGGCGCGACAGGAATGTTGTCAAATATTACATTCGACATGTTAGGTTGCCTTAAGCTAGGATATGTAGCGTTATAGATGTATATAATGTTGCCACCGAGAAGTAGGGGCCGACGTACGAGGAATGTAGTAAAATATTGCATCCGAGATGTTAGGTTGCCTTAGGTTAGGATATATAACATTATTGACTTATATATTGTTTCCACCGAGAAGTAGGAGCCGACGCGCCAGGAATGTTGTAAAATATTACATTCGACATGTTAGGATGCCTTAGGCTAGGATATATAGCGATATAGACGTATATAATGTTCCCACCGAGAAGTAGGGGCCGGCGGGCCAGGAATGTAGTATAATATTACATTAGAGATGTTAGGTCGCCTTAGGCTAGGATATATAACGTTATAGATGTAAATACTGTTCCCACCGAGAAATAGGTGCCGACGAGACAGGAATGTTGTAAAATATTACAATCGACATGTTAGGATTGCCTTAGGCTAGGATATATAATGTTATAGACGTATTAACTGTTCCCACCAAGAAGTTGGTGCCGACGCGCCAGGAATGTTGTAAAATATTACATTCGACATGTTAGGTTGCCTTAAGCTAGGATATGTAGCGTTATAGACGTAAATAACGTTCCCACCGAGAAGTAGGGGTCGACGTGCGAGGAATGTAGTAAAATATTGCATCCGAGATGTTAGGTTGCCTTAGGCTGGGATATATAACGTTATAGATGTAAATACTGTTCCCACCGAGAAGTAGGTGCCGACGAGACAGGAATGTTGTAAAATATTACAATCGACATGTTAGGATTGCTTTAGGCTAGGATATATAACGTTATAGACGTATATAATGTTCCCACCGAGAAGTAGGGGCCGACGAGCCAGGAATGTTGTAAAATATTACATTCGACATTTTAGGCTGCCTTAAGCTAGGATATATAGTGTTATAGACGTATATAATGTTCCCACCGAGAAGTAGGGGCCGACGCGCCAGGAATGTTGTAAAATATTACATTCCACATGTTAGGTTGCCTTAAGCTAGGATATATAGCGTTATAGACGTATATAATGTTCCCACCCGGAAGTAGAGGCCGAAGTGGCGGGAATGTAGTACTATATTACATTCAACATGTTAGGTTGCCTTCGGCTAGGATATATAGCGTTATAGACGTATGTAATGTTCCCACCGAGAAGTAGGGGCCGAAGTGCCGGGAATGTTGTAAAATATTACATTCCACATGTTAGGTTGCCTTAAGCTAGGATATATAGCGTTATAGACGTATATAATGTTCCAACCGAGAAGTAGGGACCGGCACGCCAGGAATGTAGTAAAATATTACACCCGAGATGTTAGGTTGCCTTGGGTTAGGATATATAACGTTTTGACTTATATAATGTTCCCACCGAGAAGTAGGCGCCGACACGCCAGGAATGTTGTCAAATATTACATCCGAGATGTTAGGTACCCTTAGGTTGGGATATATAACGTTATACACGTATATAATGTTCCCACCGAGAAGTAGGGGCCGACGAGCCAGGAATGTTGTAAAATAGTAGGCTCGACATGTTAGGCTGCCTTAGGCTAGGATATATCGCGATATAGACGTATATAATGTTCCCACCGAGAAGAACGGGCCGACACGCCAGGAATGTTGTCAAATATTACATCCGAGATATTAGGTTGCCTTAGCCTAGGATATATAGCGTTTTAGACGTATATAATGTTCCCAACGCGAAGTAGGGGCCGAAGGTCCGGGAATGTTGTAAAATATTACATTCGACATGTTAGGTTGCCTTAGGCTAGGATATGTAACGTTATAGACGTATATAATGTTCCCACCGAGAAGTAGGTGCCGACGAGACAGGAATGTTGTAAAATATTACAATCGACATGTTAGGATTGCCTTAGGCTAGGATATATAATGTTATAGACGTATTAACTGTTTCCACCAAGAAGTTGGTGCCGACGCGCCAGGAATGTTGTAAAATATTACATTCGACATGTTAGGTTGCCTTAAGCTAGGATATGTAGCGTTATAGACGTAAATAACGTTCCCACCGAGAAGTAGGGGTCGACGTGCGAGGAATGTAGTAAAATATTGCAACCGAGATGTTAGGTTGCCTTAGGTTAGGATATATAACGTTATTGACTTATATAATGTTCCCACCGAGAAGTAGGCGCCGACGAGACAGGAAAGTTGTAAAATATTACATTCGACATGTTAGGTTGCCTTAGGTTAGGATATATAACGTTATGGATGTAAATACTGTTCCCACCGAGAAGTAGGTGCCGACGAGCCAGGAATGTTGTAAAATATTACAATCGACATGTTAGGATTGCTTTAGGCTAGGATATATAATGTTAAAGACGTATAAACTGTTCCCACCGAGAAGGTGGTGCCGAAGCGCCAGGAATGTTGTAATATATTACATTCGACATGTTAGGTTGCCTTAAGCTAGGATATGTAGCGTTATAGATGTAAATAACGTTCCCACCGAGAAGTAGGGGTCAACGTGCGAGGAATGTAGTAAAATATTACAACAGATATGTTAGGTTGCCTTAGGTTAGGATATATAACGTTATTGAGTTATATAATGTTCCCACCGAGAAGTAGGGCACGACGCGCCAGGAATGTTGTAAAATATTACATCCGAGATGTTAGGTTGCCTTAGGTTAGGATATATAACTGAAGGATAATAATCTTAGATATCCTTGTTTGTTAATCAATAATTTATATTAATCAATAATTTAAGAGTTTCAATTTTTATGTTATGGAATATTCTAGAATGTGAGCGAGAGCGAATGTGCATGTGAATGAGTCTTTCAAGTGAATGTTTTCAAACAAATCGAGTCAGTTGTTCATCGTGCGTTATTGAGTAAACATATAGTTATAAAGACGTTCTTAATCTCCTTGTATCTAATTTTAAAATAATAAATATCCTACAATTTTGGGGGCTCGTCCGGGATAGAGCGAACAAGGAGAACAAGTTGTGTGATAATAAAAGTGAATTGTGTAGACTGTTTAAATTGTGAAGACGATTAAATCGTAATATCGTGTGTATCGTGTAGAAGACGTGTAATGAATGCAAATAGGAATCCGTGTGAATTCACAGTAGCGCAGTTAAAAGACATTTATAAAGCTAAAGGTTTAAGTGCAGTTGGAGTAAAACACGATTTGATTAATAGACTTATGATGACTGACCCAACTGGAACCTGGATGGATGAACTAGCGAGCAATAGTGCAGGAGTGGTTGCAAGCGAAGATTCAGGCGTAAATGTAGTACCTAGCATTAATTCGCTAAGACCACCAACTCCACCAATTGAGGGGCTTGATACCAGAAGCATAAATATATTACGTAAGGAACGGGAACTTGCAGAGCGCGAAATTCAACTTTTAAGACGAGAAGTAGAGATAATGCGTGAAATGCAGCGAAAATCGACGCGTAATCTTGAAGGCGAGCAATTGGATGTTGGCTGTGACGGTGACAATTTCTTGACATCAAACAATGGAGTCGGGTGCAACCTTTCATCTCAATTGAAACAAACACGAACAAATATTTCAGCAGTTGCAGATTTACTTAGTAATTTTGACGGTAAATCTGATGACTACGAAATTTGGGAGAAGCAAATTAAGTTACTGAAGACAACGTATAAATTGGAAGATGATGTTGCACGAATACTTATCGGTATGCGACTTAAAGGAAAGGCACTTCAATGGTTTCATTCTAAACCAAACTATATTACCATGCCATTTAATCAATTATTGAATGAATTAAGAACCATGTTTTATCATCGCCAAAGCAAGATTGAGATGAGAAAGAAGTTTGAAGAACGACTATGGAAGAAGAATGAAACATTCCACGAATATTTGCACGAGAAGATCATTTTAGGAAATCGAGTACCGATCAACGATGACGAAATGCTTGAATATGTAATTGACGGCATCCCTGATGAAATACTTCAAAACCAGGCGCGTATTCAACGATTTACAACAATTGATCAACTTTCGGAGGCGTTCGAGAAGGTAACCTTTCGAGATCGAGGTGTACAGAGTTTAATGAAATTTGAGAAGCGTGGAAATAGTTTCGTTAAGAGTGAACGAAAAGAGATGGCCAGTGTTGGTAAGAAAAAAGAATCTACAACTAATGTTATTCGATGTTATAATTGTGGTGGGCGCGATCATATTAGCATAAATTGTCCAACGAAAGATCGTGGTGTGAAATGCTTTATTTGTCAGGAACGTGGTCATATTGCGTCGAAATGTTCTAGGAAGTATGAAGCGAGTAAAGAAAGTTGCGCAACATTTAAAGTATCATCAAGTCGAAAATATCTTAAAAATGTTTTGCTTAATGGACATGAGATCGAAGCATTGATAGATTCAGGAAGCGATATTAGTTTGATTCGCGCAGATGAATATATTAAACTTGGTTCTCCGCAATTACGACGCAGTGAATTACATTTTCATAGTATAGGTTCAAAGAATAACGCGACATTAGGAGAATTTCAAGCAGAAATTACTGTAGATGGATACTCATATCCGATTTGCGTACAGGTAGTCTCTGATACTATGCTTCAATATAAATTCTTAATAGGAACAAATTTCTTGAGTGTAACAGATGTTAGTCTTAAAGGTAGCAAAGTGAGCATTCGTCCATTATCAGAAAAAATGAGCAAAACTGCGGAAGACGAAAATATTGTACCGGAAATATTTAAAATAGATATAATAGATGATAAAGTGTTAGACGCAAATCATATTGACCTGTCTCATGTATTAGATCCTAATCAGCGGGAGACGATTAAAAACCTTGTTAGTAATTATAAGCCGAACAAAACCTATGAATCTGAAATTACAATGAAATTAGTATTAAAAGACGAAGAGCCAGTTTATCAACCTGCGAGACGTTTATCACCGTCACATAAAGAAATTGTTAATGCACAAATCGAACAATGGATTGCGGATGGAGTCGCTCAAGTATCAACTTCTGATTATGCGAGTCCAGTTGTTCTTGTCCGAAAGAAAGATGATTCATTTAGATTATGTGTAGATTATCGTCAAATAAATAAGAAAATTATCAAAGATAGGTATCCGTTACCATTAATCGAAGATCAATTAGATTCGTTACAAGGCGCGCGTATTTTTAGTACTCTCGATTTGAAAAATGGTTTCTTTCATGTACGAATGGATGAATCAAGTCGAAAGTATACAGCATTTATTGTACCAGATGGTCATTACGAATTCTTACGAGTTCCTTTTGGTCTTTGTAACTCACCGGCAGTCTTTCAAAGATTTATAAATACTGTATTTAGAGAGCTTATTCGAAAGAGAATAGTTTTAACTTATATGGATGATTTAATTATTCCATCGGATGATATTGAGAGTGGAATCAAAAATCTTGAAAAGGTTTTAATAACAGCAAGCGAAGCTAATTTAATAATTAATTGGAAAAAATGTTGTTTTCTGCAAACTACAGTTGAATTTCTCGGGCATGTAATCAATAATGGTCGTGTTCGTCCCTCGGATCGTAAAACTGATGCAGTCCGACGATTTCCAGAACCGACAAATGTTAAACAAGTACAAAGTTTTCTTGGATTGACTGGGTACTTTCGTAAATTTATTCATAGATAGTCTGTAATTTCGCGACCGTTGTCAAATCTTTTGCGAGCGAATGTTAAATTCTGTTTTGGACCGATTGAAAAAGAAGCGTTTATGCAATTAAAAGTTATACTAAGTGAAAAACCAATATTAAACCTGTATCGAGTCGGAGCGGAAACAGAGTTGCATACAGATGCTTCTGCTTTAGGTTATGGAGCAATTTTATTTCAAAGAAATAACGAAGATCGATATTTTCATCCCATATATTATTCTAGCGGTAAGACAACTCCTGCTGAAGCAAAATATAGTAGTTACGAGTTAGAAGTTTTAGCAGTAGTTAAAGCGTTAAAGAAATTTCGTGTTTATTTGTTAGGAATTTCGTTTGTTATTGTCACTGATTGTCGCGCTTTCACTCTTACAATGAATAAGAAAGATCTTTGTGTGCGAGTTGCGCGATGGGCATTATTGTTAGAAGAATTCGACTATCGGATAGAGCATCGACCAGGAAAGAATATGTTACATGTTGACGCGTTAAGTCGAAATCCCCTACCTATGAATTTCTTAATCGACGAATCTGTTACAAGTCTTACAGCGCGTTTGCGGAAGGCACAGGAAGAAGATGAAAGTATAAAGAAACTTCAAGATTTAGTACTTCAAAACAAGACGAAAGATTATATCATTCGAGGAAATCTTTTGTATAAAGAGTCTGAAGGAGACATTCGACTTGTGGTGCCGCGCCAAATGCAAATGCAAATAATAAAGCGAGCTCATGAACGAGGACATTTTTCTGTGGTCAAGACTGAAGCTATTGTACGTAAAGATTATTGGATCCCCAATCTTCGACAACGAGTTGAAAAAGTAGTAAGAAATTGCGTTGCGTGCATCTTGGCCGAAAAGAAGCAAGGGAAACAAGAATGCCATTTGAATCCAATCGAGAAGGGAAGTGTTCCTTTTGATACATTTCATATTGATCACCTTGGACCACTACCTTCAACGAAGAAAACGTATAAGTATATATTTGCAGTAATAGATGCTTTTACAAAATTTACATGGCTTTACGCTACGAAATCTACAACAACAGCTGAAGTTTTATCACATCTGAAAAAACAGTCAACTATTTTCTGTAATCCGCGTCGAATAATTTCTGATAGAGGGACAGCTTTCACTGCAAACGATTTTAAACAGTATTGTCAAGAAGAAAATATAGAGCATATTTTAATTACAACAGGAATTCCTAGAGCTAATGGTCAAGTCGAGCGTCTTAATAGAACGTTAATTGCATTGTTAACAAAGTTAGCTGCACCCAAACCCTGCGAATGGTATAAATATTTAGAAGTAGCTCAACAATGTTTAAATACAACGATACATCGAAGCATTGGCACATCACCATTTCATCTTCTATTCGGGACGCATCCACGACTCAAAGATTATCCAGACATTCGAGATTTACTTGAAAAAGAAAGAGTCGCATCTTTTCAAGATGAACGAGATGAATTACGATTTCAAGCAAACAAAAATATATTCAAGATACAACAAGAAAATAGACGAACTTTTGACAAAAGTAGACAGAAAGCTAAAATTTATCGAGAAGGAGACCTAGTAGCTATTAAACGTATGCAACAGGGTCCTGGTTTAAAAGTAGCTCACAAATATCTTGGACCATATGAAATAATTCGAGTTCTTCGTAACCAACGATATTTAGTTCAGAAGGTGGGCGAAGGAGAAGGACCTCAACAAACATCTACATCAGCCGAATTTATGAAACTATGGATTGACGAAGCCGATGATGATTTATCTGAAGATGACGTTAATGAAGACATTCGAGACGAATGTCCATGCAGGACGGCCGAATGAAGGATAATAATCTTAGATATCCTTGTTTGTTAATCAATAATTTAAGAGTTTCAATTTTTATGTTATGGAATATTCTAGAATGTGAGCGAGAGCGAATGTGCATGTGAATGAGTCTTTCAAGTGAATGTTTTCAAACAAATCGAGTCAGTTGTTCATCGTGCGTTATTGAGTAAACATATAGTTATAAAGACGTTCTTAATCTCCTTGTATCTAATTTTAAAATAATAAATATCCTACATAACGCTATAGACGTATATAATGTTCCCACCGAGAAGTGGGGGCCGACGAGCCAGGAATGTTGTAAAATAGTAGGCTCGACATGTTAGGATGCCTTAGGCTAGGATATATAGCGATATAGACGTATATAATGTTCCCACCGAGAAGTAGGGGCCGGCGGGCCAGGAATGTAGTAAAATATTACATTAGAGATGTTAGGTCGCCTTAGGCTAGGATATATAACGTTATAGATGTAAATACTGTTCCCACCGGGAAATAGGTGCCGACGAGCCAGGAATGTTGTAAAATATTACAATCGACATGTTAGGATTGCCTTAGGCTAGGATATATAATGTTATAGACGTATAAACTGTTCCCACCGAGAAGTTGGTGCCGACGCGCCAGGAATGTTGTAAAATATTACATTCGACATGTTAGGTTGCCTTAAGCTAGGATATGTAGCGTTATAGACGTAAATAACGTTCCCACCGAGAAGTAGTGGTCGACGTGCGAGGAATGTAGTAAAATATTGCATCCGAGATGTTAGGTTGCCTTAGGTTATTATATATAACGTTATTGACTTATATAATGTTTCCACCGAGAAGTAGGCGCCGACGCGCCAGGAATGTTGTAAAATATTACATTCGACATGTTAGGATTGCCTTAGGCTAGGATATACAACGTTATAGACGTATAAACTGTTCCCACCGAGATGTTGGTGCCGACGCGCCAGGAATGTCGTAAAATATTACATTCGACATGTTAGGATTGCCCTAGGCTAGGATATATAACGTTATAGACGTATATGATATTCCCACCGAGAAGAACGGGCCGACACGCCAGGAGTGTTGTCAAATATTACGTCCGAGATATTAGGTTGCCTTAGCCTAGGATATATAGCGTTATAGACGTATATAATGTTTCCACCGAGAAGTAGGGGCCGAAGGTCCGGGAATGTTGTAAAATATTACATTCGACATGCTAGGTTGCCTTAGGCTAGGATATGTAACGTTTTAGACGTATATAATGTTCCCACCGAGAAGTAGGGACCGACGAGCCAGGAATGTTGTAAAATATAACATTCGACACTTTAGGTTGCCTTAGGCTAGGATATATAGCGTTATAGACGTATATAATGTTCCCACCGTGAAGTAGGGGCCAACCAGCAAGGAATGTGGTAAAATATTACATTCGACATGTTAGGTTGGCTTAAGGTAGCATATATAGCTTTATAGACGTATATAACGTTCCCACCGAGAAGTAGGTGCCGACACGACAGGCATGTAGTAAAATATTACACCCGAGATGTTAGGTTGCCTTAGGTTAGGATATATAACGTTATTGACTTATATAATGTTCCCACCGAGAAGTAGGTGCCGACGCGCCAGGAATGTTGTAAAATATTACATTCGACATGTTAGGTTGCCTTAAGCTAGGATATGTAGCGTTATAGATATATATAATGTTCCCACCGAGAAGTAGGGGCCCACGTGCGCGGAATGTAGTAAAATATTGCATCCGAGATGTTAGGTTGCCTTAGGTTAGGATATATAACGTTATTGACTTATATAATGTTCCCACCGAGAAGTAGGCGCCGACGAGACAGGAATGTTGTAAAATATTACATTCGACATGTTAGGATTGCCTTAGTCTAGGATATATAACGATATAGACGTATATGATATTCCCACCGAGAATTACGGGCCGACACGCCAGCAATGTTGTCAAATATTACATCCGAGATGTTAGGTACCCTTAGGTTGGGATATATAACGTTATAGACGTATATAATGTTCCCACCGAGAAGTAGGGGCCGACGAGCCAGGAATGTTGTAAAATAGTAGGCTCGACATGTTAGGATGCCTTAGGCTAGGATATATAGCGATATAGACGTATATAATGTTCCCACCGAGAAGTAGGGGCCGGCGGGGCAGGAATGTAGTAAAATATTACATTAGAAATGTTAGGTCGCCTTAGGCTAGGATATATAACGTTATAGATGTAAATACTGTTCCCACCGAGAAATAGGTGCCGACGAGCCAGGAATGTTGTAAAATATTACAATCGACATGTTAGGATTGCTTTAGGCTAGGATATATAATGTTAAAGACGTATAAACTGTTCCCACCGAGAAGGTGGTGCCGACGCGCCAGGAATGTTGTAATATATTACATTCGACATGTTAGGTTGCCTTAAGCTAGGATATGTAGCGTTATAGACGTAAATAACGTTCCCACCGAGAAGTAGGGGTCAACGTGCGAGGAATGTAGTAAAATATTATAACAGAGATGTTAGGTTGCCTTAGGTTAGGATGTATAACGTTATTGAGTTATATAATGTTCCCACCGAGAAGTAGGGCCCGACGCGCCAGGAATGTTGTAAAATATTACATCCGAGATGTTAGGTTGCCTTAGGTTAGGATACATAACGCTATAGACGTATATAATGTTCCCACCGAGAAGTGGGGGCCGACGAGCCAGGAATGTTGTAAAGTAGTAGGCTCGACATGTTAGGATGCCTTAGGCTAGGATATATAGCGATATAGACGTATATAATGTTCCCACCCAGAAGTAGGGGCCGGCGGGCCAGGAATGTAGTAAAATATTACATTACAGATGTTAGGTCGCCTTAGGCTAGGATATATAACGTTATAGATGTAAATACTTTTCCCACCGGGAAATAGGTGCCGATGAGCCAGGAATGTTGTAAAATATTACAATCGACATGTTAGGATTGCCTTAGGCTAGGATATATAATGTTATAGACGTATAAACTGTTCCCACCGAGAAGTTGGTGCCGACGCGCCAGGAATGTTGTGAAATATTACATTCGACATGTTAGGTTGCCTTAAGCTAGGATATGTAGCGTTATAGACGTAAATAACGTTCCCACCGAGAAGTAGTGGTCGACGTGCGAGGAATGTAGTAAAATATTGCATCCGAGATGTTAGGTTGCCTTAGGTTATTATATATAACGTTATTGACTTATATAATGTTTCCACCGAGAAGTATGCGCCGACGCGCCAGGAATGTTGTAAAATATTACATTCGACATGTTAGGATTGCCTTAGGCTAGGATATACAACGTTATAGACGTATAAACTGTTTACCACCGAGATGTTGGTGCCGACGCGCCAGGAATGTTGTAAAATATTACATTCGACATGTTAGGATTGCCTTAGTCTAGGATATATAACGATATAGACGTATATGATATTCCCACCGAGAAGTACGGGCCGACACGACAGCAATGTTGTCAAATATTACATCCGAGATGTTAGGTACCCTTAGGTTGGGATATATAACGTTATAGACGTATATAATGTTCCCACCGAGAAGTAGGGGCCGACGAGCCAGGAATGTTGTAAAATAGTAGGCTCGACATGCTAGGATGCCTTAGGCTAGGATATATAGCGATATAGACGTATATAATGTTCCCACCGAGAAGTAGGGGCCGGCGGGGCAGGAATGTAGTAAAATATTACATTAGAGATGTTAGGTCGCCTTAGGCTAGGATATATAACGTTATAGATGTAAATACTGTTCCCACCGAGAAATAGGTGCCGACGAGCCAGGAATGTTGTAAAATATTACAATCAACATGTTAGGATTGCCTTAGGCTAGGATATATAATGTTATAGACGTATAAACTGTTCCCACCGAGAAGTTGGTGCCGACGCGCCAGGAATGTTGTAAAATATTACATTCGACATGTTAGGTTGCCTTAAGCTAGGATATGTAGCGTTATAGACGTAAATAACGTTCCCATCGAGAAGTAGGGGCCGGCGCGCCAGGAATGTAGTAAAATATTACACCCGAGATGTTAGGTTGCCTTAAGCTAGGATATGTAGCGTTATAGATATATATAATGTTCCCACCGAGAAGTAGGGGCCCACGTGCGCGGAATGTAGTAAAATATTGCATCCGAGATGTTAGGTTGCCTTAGGTTAGGATATATAACGTTATTGACTTATATAATGTTCCCACCGAGAAGTAGGCGCCGACGAGACAGGAATGTTGTAAAATATTACATTCGACATGTTAGGATTGCCTTAGTCTAGGATATATAACGATATAGACGTATATGATATTCCCACCGAGAAGTACGGGCCGACACGCCAGCAATCTTGTCAAATATTACATCCGAGATGTTAGGTACCCTTAGGTTGGGATATATAACGTTATAGACGTATATAATGTTCCCACCGAGAAGTAGGGGCCGACGAGCCAGGAATGTTGTAAAGTATTACATTCGACACTTTAGGTTGCCTTAGGCTAGGATATATAGCTTTATAGACGTATATAACGTTCCCACCGAGAAGTAGGTGCCGACACGACAGGTATGTAGTAAAATATTACACCCGAGATGTTAGGTTGCCTTAGGTTAGGATATATAACATTATTGACTTATATAATGTTTCCACCGAGAAGTAGGTGCCGACGCGCCAGGAATGTTGTAAAATATTACATTCGACATGTTAGGATTGCCTTAGGCTAGGATATGCAACGTTATAGACGTATAAACTGTTCCCACCGAGATGTTGGTAGCCGACGCGCCAGGAATGTTGTAAAATATTACATTCGACACTTTAGGTTGCCTTAGGCTAGGATATATAGCGTGATAGACGTATATAATGTTCCCACCGTGAAGTAGGGGCCAACCAGCAAGGAATGTGGTAAAATATTACATTCGACATGTTAGGTTGCCTTAAGGTAGCATATATAGCTTTATAGACGTATATAACGTTCCCACCGAGAAGTAGGTGCCGACACGACAGGTATGTAGTAAAATATTACACACGAGATGTTAGGTTGCCTTAGGTTAGGATATATAACGTTATTGACTTATATAATGTTCCCACCGAGAAGTAGGCGCCGACGAGACAGGAATGTTGTAAAATATTACATTCGACATGTTAGGATTGCCTTAGTCTAGGATATATAACGATATAGACGTATATGATATTCCCACCGAGAAGTACGGGCCGACACGACAGCAATGTTGTCAAATATTACATCCGAGATGTTAGGTACCCTTAGGTTGGGATATATAACGTTATAGACGTATATAATGTTCCCACCGAGAAGTAGGGGCCGACGAGCCAGGAATGTTGTAAAATAGTAGGCTCGACATGTTAGGATGCCTTAGGCTAGGATATATAGCGATATAGACGTATATAATGTTCCCACCGAGAAGTAGGGGCCGGCGGGGCAGGAATGTTGTAAAATATTACATTTGACACTTTAGGTTGCCTTAGGCTAGGATATATAGCGTTATAGACGTATATAATGTTCCCACCGTGAAGCAGGGGCCAACCAGCAAGGAATGTTGTCAAATATTACGTCCGAGATATTAGGTTGCCTTAGCCTAGGATATATAGCGTTATAGACGTATATAATGTTTCCACCGAGAAGTAGGGGCCGAAGGTCCGGGAATGTTGTAAAATATTACATTCGACATGTTAGGTTGCCTTAGGCTAGGATATGTAACGTTTTAGACGTATATAATGTTCCCACCGAGAAGTAGGGGCCGACGAGCCAGGAATGTTGTAAAATATTACATTTGACACTTTAGGTTGCCTTAGGCTAGGATATATAGCGTTATAGACGTATATAATGTTCCCACCGTGAAGCAGGGGCCAACCAGCAAGGAATGTGGTAAAATATTACATTCGACATGTTAGGTTGGCTTAAGGTAGCATATATAGCTTTATAGACGTATATAACGTTCCCACCGAGAAATAGGTACCGACACGACAGGTATGTAGTAAAATATTACACCCGAGATGTTAGGTTGCCTTAGGTTAGGATATATAACGTTATTGACTTATATAATGTTCCCACCGAGAAGTAGGTGCCGACGCGCCAGGAATGTTGTAAAATATTACATTCGACATGTTAGGTTGCCTTAGACTAGGATATATAGCGTTATAGACGTATATAATGTTGCCACCGAGAAGTAGGCGCCGACGCGACAGGAATGTTGTAAAATATTACATTCGACATGTTAGGATTGCCTTAGGCTAGGATATACAACATTATAGACGTATAAACTGTTCCCACCGAGATGTTGGTGCCGACGCGCCAGGAATGTTGTAAAATATTACATTCGACACTTTAGGTTGCCTTAGGCTAGGATATATAGCGTTATAGACGTATATAATGTTCCCACCGTGAAGTAGGGGCCAACCAGCAAGGAATGTGGTAAAATATTACATTCGACATGTTAGTTTGCCTTAAAGTAGCATATATAGCTTTATAGACGTATATAACGTTCCCACCGAGAAGTAGGTGCCGACACGACAGGTATGTAGTAAAATATTACACCCGAGATGTTAGGTTGCCTCAGGTTAGGATATATAACGTTATTGACTTATATAATGTTCCCACCGAGAAGTAGGTGCCGACGCGCCAGGAATGTTGTAAAATATTACATTCGACATGTTAGGTTGCCTTAAGCTAGGATATGTAGCGTTATAGATATATATAATGTTCCCACCGAGAAGTAGGGGCCCACGTGCGCGGAATGTAGTAAAATATTGCATCCGAGATGTTAGGTTGCCTTAGGTTAGGATATATAACGTTATTGACTTATATAATGTTCCCACCGAGAAGTAGGCGCCGACGAGACAGGAATGTTGTAAAATATTACATTCGACATGTTAGGATTGCCTTAGTCTAGGATATATAACGATATAGACGTATATGATATTCCCACCGAGAAGTACGGGCCGACACGCCAGCAATGTTGTCAAATATTACATCCGAGATATTAGGTACCCTTAGGTTGGGATATATAACGTTATAGACGTATATAATGTTCCCACCGAGAAGTACGGGCCGACACGACAGCAATGTTGTCAAATATTACATCCGAGATGTTAGGTACCCTTAGGTTGGGATATATAACGTTATAGACGTATATAATGTTCCCACCGAGAAGTAGGGGCCGACGAGCCAGGAATGTTGTAAAATATTACATTCGACATGTTAGGTTGCCTTAAGCTAGGATATGTAGCGTTATAGATGTATATAATGTTCCCACCGAGAAGTAGAGGCCGGCGCGCCAGGAATGTAGTAAAATATTACACCCGAGATGTTAGGTTGCCTTAGGCTAGGATATATAACGATATAGACGTATATTCTGTTCCCACCGAGAAGTAGGTGCCGACGCGCCAGGAATGTTGTAAAATATTACATTCCACATGTTAGGTTGCCTTAAGCTAGGATATATAGCGTTATAGACGTATATAATGTTCGCACCGAGAAGTAGGGGCCGAAGTGGCGGGAATATAGTACTATATTGCATCCGAGATGTTAGGTCGCCTTATGCTAGGATATATAACGATATAGATGTAAATACTGTTCCCACCGAGAAGTAGGTGCCGACGAGCCAGGAGTGTTGTAAAATATTACAATCGACATGTTAGGATTGCCTTAGGCTAGGATATATAATGTTATAGACGTATAAAATGTTCCCACCGAGAAGTTGGTGCCGACGCGCCAGGAATGTTGTAAAATATTACATTCGACATGTTAGGTTGTCTTAAGCTAGGATATGTAGCGTTATAGATGTATATAATGTTCCCACCGAGAAGTAGAGGACGGCGCGCCAGGAATGTAGTAAAATATTACACCCGAGATGTTAGGTTGCCTTAGGTTAGGATATATAACGTTATTGACTTATATAATGTTCCCACCGAGAAGTAGGTGCCGACGCGCCAGGAATGTTGTGAAATATTACATTCGACATGTTAGGTTGTCTTAAGCTAGGATATGTAGCGTTATAGAAGTATATAATGTTCCCATCGAGAAGTAGGGGCCGGCGCGCCAGGAATGTAGTAAAATATTACACCCGAGATGTTAGGTTGCCTTAGGTTAGGATATATAACGTTATTGACTTACGTAATGTTCCCACCGAGATGTTGGTGCCGACGCGCCAGGAATGTTGTAAAATATTACATTCGACATGTTAGGATTGCCCTAGGCTAGGATATATAACGTTATAGACGTATATGATATTCCCACCGAGAAGAACGGGCCGACACGCCAGGAATGTTGTCAAATATTACGTCCGAGATATTAGGTTGCCTTAGCCTAGGATATATAACGTTATAGACGTATATAATGTTTCCACCGAGAAGTAGGGGCCGAAGGTCCGGGAATGTTGTAAAATATTACATTCGACATGTTAGGTTGCCTTAGGCTAGAATATGTAACGTTTTAGACGTATATAATGTTCCCACCGAGAAGTGGGGGCCGACGAGCCAGGAATGTTGTAAAATAGTAGGCTCGACATGTTAGGATGCCTTAGGCTAGGATATATAGCGATATAGACGTATATAATGTTCCCACCGAGAAGTAGGGGCCGGCGGGCCAGGAATGTAGTAAAATATTACATTAGAGATGTTAGGTCGCCTTAGGCTAGGATATATAACGTTATAGATGTAAATACTGTTCCCACCGGGAAATAGGTGCCGACGAGCCAGGAATGTTGTAAAATATTACAATCGACATGTTAGGATTGCCTTAGGCTAGGATATATTATGTTATAGACGTATAAACTGTTCCCACCGAGAAGTTGGTGCCGACGCGCCAGGAATGTTGTAAAATATTACATTCGACATGTTAGGTTGCCTTAAGCTAGGATATGTAGCGTTATAGACGTAAATAACGTTCCCACCGAGAAGTAGTGGTCGACGTGCGAGGAATGTAGTAAAATATTGCATCCGAGATGTTAGGTTGCCTTAGGTTATTATGTATAACGTTATTGACTTATATAATGTTTCCACCGAGAAGTAGGCGCCGACGCGCCAGGAATGTTGTAAAATATTACATTCGACATGTTAGGATTGCCTTAGGCTAGGATATACAACGTTATAGAC
The DNA here is from genome assembly GCA_963969225.1 of Xylocopa violacea. Taxonomy (NCBI): domain Eukaryota; kingdom Metazoa; phylum Arthropoda; class Insecta; order Hymenoptera; family Apidae; genus Xylocopa; species Xylocopa violacea. The sequence goes on from CAXAJV010000001.1 coordinate 50,596,469, forward strand.
GTATAAACTGTTCCCACCGAGATGTTGGTGCCGACGCGCCAGGAATGTCGTAAAATATTACATTCGACATGTTAGGATTGCCCTAGGCTAGGATATATAACGTTATAGACGTATATGATATTCCCACCGAGAAGAACGGGCCGACACGCCAGGAGTGTTGTCAAATATTACGTCCGAGATATTAGGTTGCCTTAGCCTAGGATATATAGCGTTATAGACGTATATAATGTTTCCACCGAGAAGTAGGGGCCGAAGGTCCGGGAATGTTGTAAAATATTACATTCGACATGCTAGGTTGCCTTAGGCTAGGATATGTAACGTTTTAGACGTATATAATGTTCCCACCGAGAAGTAGGGACCGACGAGCCAGGAATGTTGTAAAATATAACATTCGACACTTTAGGTTGCCTTAGACTAGGATATATAGCGTTATAGACGTATATAATGTTCCCACCGTGAAGTAGGGGCCAACCAGCAAGGAATGTGGTAAAATATTACATTCGACATGTTAGGTTGGCTTAAGGTAGCATATATAGCTTTATAGACGTATATAACGTTCCCACCGAGAAGTAGGTGCCGACACGACAGGCATGTAGTAAAATATTACACCCGAGATGTTAGGTTGCCTTAGGTTAGGATATATAACGTTATTGACTTATATAATGTTCCCACCGAGAAGTAGGTGCCGACGCGCCAGGAATGTTGTAAAATATTACATTCGACATGTTAGGTTGCCTTAAGCTAGGATATGTAGCGTTATAGATATATATAATGTTCCCACCGAGAAGTAGGGGCCCACGTGCGCGGAATGTAGTAAAATATTGCATCCGAGATGTTAGGTTGCCTTAGGTTAGGATATATAACGTTATTGACTTATATAATGTTCCCACCGAGAAGTAGGCGCCGACGAGACAGGAATGTTGTAAAATATTACATTCGACATGTTAGGATTGCCTTAGTCTAGGATATATAACGATATAGACGTATATGATATTCCCACCGAGAAGTACGGGCCGACACGCCAGCAATGTTGTCAAATATTACATCCGAGATGTTAGGTACCCTTAGGTTGGGATATATAACGTTATAGACGTATATAATGTTCCCACCGAGAAGTAGGGGCCGACGAGCCAGGAATGTTGTAAAATAGTAGGCTCGACATGTTAGGATGCCTTAGGCTAGGATATATAGCGATATAGACGTATATAATGTTCCCACCGAGAAGTAGGGGCCGGCGGGGCAGGAATGTAGTAAAATATTACATTAGAAATGTTAGGTCGCCTTAGGCTAGGATATATAATGTTATAGATGTAAATACTGTTCCCACCGAGAAATAGGTGCCGACGAGCCAGGAATGTTGTAAAATATTACAATCGACATGTTAGGATTGCTTTAGGCTAGGATATATAATGTTAAAGACGTATAAACTGTTCCCACCGAGAAGGTGGTGCCGACGCGCCAGGAATGTTGTAATATATTACATTCGACATGTTAGGTTGCCTTAAGCTAGGATATGTAGCGTTATAGACGTAAATAACGTTCCCACCGAGAAGTAGGGGTCAACGTGCGAGGAATGTAGTAAAATATTATAACAGAGATGTTAGGTTGCCTTAGGTTAGGATATATAACGTTATTGAGTTATATAATGTTCCCACCGAGAAGTAGGGCCCGACGCGCCAGGAATGTTGTAAAATATTACATCCGAGATGTTAGGTTGCCTTAGGTTAGGATACATAACGCTATAGACGTATATAATGTTCCCACCGAGAAGTGGGGGCCGACGAGCCAGGAATGTTGTAAAGTAGTAGGCTCGACATGTTAGGATGCCTTAGGCTAGGATATATAGCGATATAGACGTATATAATGTTCCCACCCAGAAGTAGGGGCCGGCGGGCCAGGAATGTAGTAAAATATTACATTACAGATGTTAGGTCGCCTTAGGCTAGGATATATAACGTTATAGATGTAAATACTTTTCCCACCGGGAAATAGGTGCCGATGAGCCAGGAATGTTGTAAAATATTACAATCGACATGTTAGGATTGCCTTAGGCTAGGATATATAATGTTATAGACGTATAAACTGTTCCCACCGAGAAGTTGGTGCCGACGCGCCAGGAATGTTGTGAAATATTACATTCGACATGTTAGGTTGCCTTAAGCTAGGATATGTAGCGTTATAGACGTAAATAACGTTCCCACCGAGAAGTAGTGGTCGACGTGCGAGGAATGTAGTAAAATATTGCATCCGAGATGTTAGGTTGCCTTAGGTTATTATATATAACGTTATTGACTTATATAATGTTTCCACCGAGAAGTATGCGCCGACGCGCCAGGAATGTTGTAAAATATTACATTCGACATGTTAGGATTGCCTTAGGCTAGGATATACAACGTTATAGACGTATAAACTGTTTACCACCGAGATGTTGGTGCCGACGCGCCAGGAATGTTGTAAAATATTACATTCGACATGTTAGGATTGCCTTAGTCTAGGATATATAACGATATAGACGTATATGATATTCCCACCGAGAAGTACGGGCCGACACGACAGCAATGTTGTCAAATATTACATCCGAGATGTTAGGTACCCTTAGGTTGGGATATATAACGTTATAGACGTATATAATGTTCCCACCGAGAAGTAGGGGCCGACGAGCCAGGAATGTTGTAAAATAGTAGGCTCGACATGCTAGGATGCCTTAGGCTAGGATATATAGCGATATAGACGTATATAATGTTCCCACCGAGAAGTAGGGGCCGGCGGGGCAGGAATGTAGTAAAATATTACATTAGAGATGTTAGGTCGCCTTAGGCTAGGATATATAACGTTATAGATGTAAATACTGTTCCCACCGAGAAATAGGTGCCGACGAGCCAGGAATGTTGTAAAATATTACAATCAACATGTTAGGATTGCCTTAGGCTAGGATATATAATGTTATAGACGTATAAACTGTTCCCACCGAGAAGTTGGTGCCGACGCGCCAGGAATGTTGTAAAATATTACATTCGACATGTTAGGTTGCCTTAAGCTAGGATATGTAGCGTTATAGACGTAAATAACGTTCCCATCGAGAAGTAGGGGCCGGCGCGCCAGGAATGTAGTAAAATATTACACCCGAGATGTTAGGTTGCCTTAAGCTAGGATATGTAGCGTTATAGATATATATAATGTTCCCACCGAGAAGTAGGGGCCCACGTGCGCGGAATGTAGTAAAATATTGCATCCGAGATGTTAGGTTGCCTTAGGTTAGGATATATAACGTTATTGACTTATATAATGTTCCCACCGAGAAGTAGGCGCCGACGAGACAGGAATGTTGTAAAATATTACATTCGACATGTTAGGATTGCCTTAGTCTAGGATATATAACGATATAGACGTATATGATATTCCCACCGAGAAGTACGGGCCGACACGCCAGCAATCTTGTCAAATACTACATCCGAGATGTTAGGTACCCTTAGGTTGGGATATATAACGTTATAGACGTATATAATGTTCCCACCGAGAAGTAGGGGCCGACGAGCCAGGAATGTTGTAAAGTATTACATTCGACACTTTAGGTTGCCTTAGGCTAGGATATATAGCTTTATAGACGTATATAACGTTCCCACCGAGAAGTAGGTGCCGACACGACAGGTATGTAGTAAAATATTACACCCGAGATGTTAGGTTGCCTTAGGTTAGGATATATAACATTATTGACTTATATAATGTTTCCACCGAGAAGTAGGTGCCGACGCGCCAGGAATGTTGTAAAATATTACATTCGACATGTTAGGATTGCCTTAGGCTAGGATATGCAACGTTATAGACGTATAAACTGTTCCCACCGAGATGTTGGTAGCCGACGCGCCAGGAATGTTGTAAAATATTACATTCGACACTTTAGGTTGCCTTAGGCTAGGATATATAGCGTGATAGACGTATATAATGTTCCCACCGCGAAGTAGGGGCCAACCAGCAAGGAATGTGGTAAAATATTACATTCGACATGTTAGGTTGCCTTAAGGTAGCATATATAGCTTTATAGACGTATATAACGTTCCCACCGAGAAGTAGGTGCCGACACGACAGGTATGTAGTAAAATATTACACACGAGATGTTAGGTTGCCTTAGGTTAGGATATATAACGTTATTGACTTATATAATGTTCCCACCGAGAAGTAGGCGCCGACGAGACAGGAATGTTGTAAAATATTACATTCGACATGTTAGGATTGCCTTAGTCTAGGATATATAACGATATAGACGTATATGATATTCCCACCGAGAAGTACGGGCCGACACGACAGCAATGTTGTCAAATATTACATCCGAGATGTTAGGTACCCTTAGGTTGGGATATATAACGTTATAGACGTATATAATGTTCCCACCGAGAAGTAGGGGCCGACGAGCCAGGAATGTTGTAAAATAGTAGGCTCGACATGTTAGGATGCCTTAGGCTAGGATATATAGCGATATAGACGTATATAATGTTCCCACCGAGAAGTAGGGGCCGGCGGGGCAGGAATGTTGTAAAATATTACATTTGACACTTTAGGTTGCCTTAGGCTAGGATATATAGCGTTATAGACGTATATAATGTTCCCACCGTGAAGCAGGGGCCAACCAGCAAGGAATGTTGTCAAATATTACGTCCGAGATATTAGGTTGCCTTAGCCTAGGATATATAGCGTTATAGACGTATATAATGTTTCCACCGAGAAGTAGGGGCCGAAGGTCCGGGAATGTTGTAAAATATTACATTCGACATGTTAGGTTGCCTTAGGCTAGGATATGTAACGTTTTAGACGTATATAATGTTCCCACCGAGAAGTAGGGGCCGACGAGCCAGGAATGTTGTAAAATATTACATTTGACACTTTAGGTTGCCTTAGGCTAGGATATATAGCGTTATAGACGTATATAATGTTCCCACCGTGAAGCAGGGGCCAACCAGCAAGGAATGTGGTAAAATATTACATTCGACATGTTAGGTTGGCTTAAGGTAGCATATATAGCTTTATAGACGTATATAACGTTCCCACCGAGAAATAGGTACCGACACGACAGGTATGTAGTAAAATATTACACCCGAGATGTTAGGTTGCCTTAGGTTAGGATATATAACGTTATTGACTTATATGATGTTCCCACCGAGAAGTAGGTGCCGACGCGCCAGGAATGTTGTAAAATATTACATTCGACATGTTAGGTTGCCTTAGACTAGGATATATAGCGTTATAGACGTATATAATGTTGCCACCGAGAAGTAGGCGCCGACGCGACAGGAATGTTGTAAAATATTACATTCGACATGTTAGGATTGCCTTAGGCTAGGATATACAACATTATAGACGTATAAACTGTTCCCACCGAGATGTTGGTGCCGACGCGCCAGGAATGTTGTAAAATATTACATTCGACACTTTAGGTTGCCTTAGGCTAGGATATATAGCGTTATAGACGTATATAATGTTCCCACCGTGAAGTAGGGGCCAACCAGCAAGGAATGTGGTAAAATATTACATTCGACATGTTAGTTTGCCTTAAAGTAGCATATATAGCTTTATAGACGTATATAACGTTCCCACCGAGAAGTAGGTGCCGACACGACAGGTATGTAGTAAAATATTACACCCGAGATGTTAGGTTGCCTCAGGTTAGGATATATAACGTTATTGACTTATATAATGTTCCCACCGAGAAGTAGGTGCCGACGCGCCAGGAATGTTGTAAAATATTACATTCGACATGTTAGGTTGCCTTAAGCTAGGATATGTAGCGTTATAGATATATATAATGTTCCCACCGAGAAGTAGGGGCCCACGTGCGCGGAATGTAGTAAAATATTGCATCCGAGATGTTAGGTTGCCTTAGGTTAGGATATATAACGTTATTGACTTATATAATGTTCCCACCGAGAAGTAGGCGCCGACGAGACAGGAATGTTGTAAAATATTACATTCGACATGTTAGGATTGCCTTAGTCTAGGATATATAACGATATAGACGTATATGATATTCCCACCGAGAAGTACGGGCCGACACGCCAGCAATGTTGTCAAATATTACATCCGAGATATTAGGTACCCTTAGGTTGGGATATATAACGTTATAGACGTATATAATGTTCCCACCGAGAAGTACGGGCCGACACGACAGCAATGTTGTCAAATATTACATCCGAGATGTTAGGTACCCTTAGGTTGGGATATATAACGTTATAGACGTATATAATGTTCCCACCGAGAAGTAGGGGCCGACGAGCCAGGAATGTTGTAAAATATTACATTCGACATGTTAGGTTGCCTTAAGCTAGGATATGTAGCGTTATAGATGTATATAATGTTCCCACCGAGAAGTAGAGGCCGGCGCGCCAGGAATGTAGTAAAATATTACACCCGAGATGTTAGGTTGCCTTAGGCTAGGATATATAACGATATAGACGTATATTCTGTTCCCACCGAGAAGTAGGTGCCGACGCGCCAGGAATGTTGTAAAATATTACATTCCACATGTTAGGTTGCCTTAAGCTAGGATATATAGCGTTATAGACGTATATAATGTTCGCACCGAGAAGTAGGGGCCGAAGTGGCGGGAATATAGTACTATATTGCATCCGAGATGTTAGGTCGCCTTATGCTAGGATATATAACGATATAGATGTAAATACTGTTCCCACCGAGAAGTAGGTGCCGACGAGCCAGGAGTGTTGTAAAATATTACAATCGACATGTTAGGATTGCCTTAGGCTAGGATATATAATGTTATAGACGTATAAAATGTTCCCACCGAGAAGTTGGTGCCGACGCGCCAGGAATGTTGTAAAATATTACATTCGACATGTTAGGTTGTCTTAAGCTAGGATATGTAGCGTTATAGATGTATATAATGTTCCCACCGAGAAGTAGAGGACGGCGCGCCAGGAATGTAGTAAAATATTACATTCGACATGTTAGGTTGCCTTAAGCTAGGATATGTAGCGTTATAGATATATATAATGTTCCCACCGAGAAGTAGGGGCCCACGTGCGCGGAATGTAGTAAAATATTGCATCCGAGATGTTAGGTTGCCTTAGGTTAGGATATATAACGTTATTGACTTATATAATGTTCCCACCGAGAAGTAGGCGCCGACGAGACAGGAATGTTGTAAAATATTACATTCGACATGTTAGGTTGCCTTAGGTTAGGATATATAACGTTATAGATGTAAATACTGTTCCCACCGAGAAGTAGGTGCCGACGAGCCAGGAATGTTGTAAAATATTACAATCGACATGTTAGGATTGCTTTAGGCTAGGATATATAATGTTATAGACGTATAAACTGTTCCCACCGAGAAGGTGGTGCCGACGCGCCAGGAATGTTGTGATATATTACATTCGACATGTTAGGTTGCCTTAAGCTAGGATATATAACGATATTGACTTATATAATGTTCCCACCGAGAAGTAGTCGCCGACAAGACAGGAATGTTGTAAAATATTACATTCGACATGATAGGATTGCCTTAGGCTAGGATACATAACGTTATAGACGTATATACTGTTCCCACCGAGAAGTAGAGGCCGGCGCGCCAGGAATGTAGTAAAATATTACACCCGAGATGTTAGGTTGCCTTAGGTTAGGATATATAGCGTTATAGAAGTATATAATGTTCCCACCGAGAAGTAGGGGCCGGCGCGCCAGGAATGTAGTAAAATATTACACCCGAGATGTTAGGTTGCCTTAGGTTAGGATATATAACGTTATTGACTTATATAATGTTCCCGCCGAGAAGTAGGGGCCGACGCGTCAGGAATGTTGTAAAATATTACATACGAGATGTTAGGATTGCCTTAGGCTAGGATATATAACGTTATAGACGTATATACAGTTCCCACCGAGAAGGAGGTGACGACGCGTCAGGAATGTTGTAAAATATTACGGTAGAGACGTTAGGTTGCCTTAGGTTAGGATATATAACGTTATAGACGTATATAATCTTCCCACCGAGAAGGAGGTGCCGACGCGCCAGGAATGTTGTAAAATATTACATTCGACATGTTAGGTTGCCTTAAGCTAGGATATGTAGCGTTATAGACGTAAATAACGTTCCCACCGAGAAGTAGTGGTCGACGTGCGAGGAATGTAGTAAAATATTGCTTCCGAGATGTTAGGTTGCCTTAGGTTAGGATATATAACGTTATTGACTTATATAATGTTCCCACCGAGAAGTAGGCGCCGACGCGCCAGGAATGTTGTAAAATATTACATTCGATATGTTAGGATTTCCTTAGGCTAGGATATATAACGTTGTAGACGTATAAACTGTTCCCACCGAGATGTTGGTGCCGACGCGCCAGGAATGTTGTAAAATATTACATTCGACACTTTAGGTTGCCTTAGGCTAGGATATATAGCGTTATAGACGTATATAATGTTCCCACCGAGAAGTAGGGGCCGACGCGCCAGGAATGTTGTAAAATATTACGATCAACATGTTAGGATTGCCTTAGGCTAGGATATATAACGTCATAGACGTATATACTGTTCCCACCGAGAAGTAGGTGCCGAAGTGCCGGGAATGTTGTAAAATATTACACTCGACATGTTAGGTTGCCTTAGGCTTGGATATGTAACATTATAGACGTATATAATGTTCCCACCGAGAAGTAGGGGCCGACGAGCCAGGAATGTTGTAAAATATTACATTCGACATGTTAGGCTGCCTTAAGCTAGGATATATAGTGCTATAGACGTATATAATGTTCCCACCGTGAAGTAGGGGCCAACCAGCCAGGAATGTGGTAAAATATTACATTCGACATGTTAGGTTACCCTAAGGTAGGATATATAGCTTTATAGACGTATATAACGTTCCCACCGAGAAGTAATTGCCGACACGACAGGTATGTAGTAAAATATTACACCCGAGATGTTAGGTTGCCTTAGGTTAGGATATATAACGTTATTAACGTATATACTGTCCCCACCGAGAAGGAGGTGCCGACGCGTCAGGAATGTTGTAAAATAGTACGATAGAGACGTTAGGTTGCCTTAGGTTAGGATATCTAACATTATAGACGTATATAATGTTCCCACCGATATGTAGGTGCCGACGCGCCAGGAATGTTGTAAAATATTATATTCGACATGTTAGGTTGCCTTAAGCTAGGATATGTAGCGTTATAGACGTAAATAACGTTCCCACCGAGAAGTAGGGGTCGACGTGCGAGGAATGTTGCAAAATATTACATCCGAGATGTTAGGATTGCCTTAGGCTAGGATATATAACGTTATAGACGTATATACTGTTCCCACCGAGAAGGAGGTGCCGACGCGTCAGGAATGTTGTATAATGTTACGATAGAGACGTTATGTTGCCTTAGGTTAGGATATCTAACGCTATAGACGTATATAATGTTCCCACCGAGAAGTAGGTGCCGACGCGCCAGGAATGTTGTAAAATATTATATTCGACATGTTAGGTTGCCTTAAGCTAGGATATGTAGCGTTATAGACGTAAATAACGTTCCCACCGAGAAGTAGGGGCCGGCGCGCCAGGAGTGTAGTAAAATATTACATCCGAGATGTTACGTTGCCTTAGGCTAGGATATATAACGATATAGACGTATATGCTGTTCCCACCGAGAAGTAGGGGCCGACGAGCCAGGAATGTTGTAAAATATTACGCTCAACATTTTAGGTTGCCTTAGGCTAGGATATATAGCGTTATAGACGTATAGAAAGTTCCCACCGAGAAGTAGGGGCCGGCTCGCCAGGAATGTAGTAAAATATTACATCCGAGATGTTAGTTTGCCTTAGGCTAGGATATATAACGATATAGACGTATATACTGTTCCCACCGAGAAGTAGGTGCCGACGCGCCAGGAATGTTGTAAAATATTACATTCCACATGTTAGGTTGCCTTAAGCTAGGATATATAGCGTTACAGACGTATAAACTGTTCCCACCGAGATGTTGGTGCCGACGCGCCAGGAATGTTGTAAAATATTACATTCGACACTTTAGGTTGCCTTTGGCTAGGATATATAGCGTTATCGACGTATATAATGTTCCCACCGAGAAGTAGGGGCCGACGCGCCAGGAATGTTGTAAAATATTACGGTAGAGACGTTAGGTTGCCTTAGGTTAGGATATATAACGTTATATACGTATATAATGTTACCACAGAGAACTAGGGACTTGCATGCCAGGAATGTTGTAAAATATTACTGTAGAGATGATAGTTTGCCTTAGTTTAGGATATATAACGTTATAGACGTATATAATGTTCCCACCGAGAAGTAGGTTCCGACGCGCCAGGAATGTTGTAAAATATTACATTCGACATGTTAGGTTGCCTTAGGCTAGGATATGTCGCGTTATAGATGTATATAATGTTCCCACCGAGGAGTAGGGGCCCACGTGCGCGGAATGTAGTAAAATATTGCATCCGAGATGTTAGGATTGCCTTAGGCTAGGATATATAACGTTGTGGACGTATATACTGTTCCCACCGAGAAGGAGGAGCCGACGCGTCAGGAATGTTGTAAAATATTACATTCGACATATTAGGTTGCCTTAGGTTAGGATATATATCGTTATAGACGTATATAATGTTCCCACCGAGAAGTAGGTGCCGACGCGCCAGGAATGTTGTAAAATATTACATTCGACATGTTAGGTTGCCTTAAGCTAGGATACGTAGCGTTATAGATGTATATAATGTTCCCACCGAGAAGTAGGGTCCGGCGCGCCAGGAATGTAGTAAAATGTTACACCCGAGATGTTAGGTTGCCTTAGGTTAGGATATATAACGTTATTGACTTATATAATGTTCCCACCGAGAAGTAGGGGCCGACGCGCCAGGAATGTTGTAAAATATTACATCCGAGATGTTAGGATTGCCGTAGGCTAGGATATATAACGTTATGGACGTATATACTGTTCCCACCGAGAAGGAGGAGCCGACGCGTCAGGAATGTTGTAAAATATTACGGTAGAGACGTTAAGTTGCCTTAGGTTAGGATATATAATGTTGTAGACGTATATAATGTTCCCACCGAGAAGTAGGTGCCGACGCGCCAGGAATGTTGTAAAATATTACATTCGACATGTTATGTTGCCTTAAGCTAGGATATGTAGCGTTATAGATGTATATAATGTTCCCACCGAGAAGTAGAGGCCGGCGCGCCAGGAATGCAGTAAAATATTACACCCGAAATGTTAGGTTGCCTTAGGTTAGGATATATAACGTTATTGACTTATATAATGTTCCCACCGAGAAGTAGGTGCCGACGCGCCAGGAATGTTGTAAAATATTACATTCGACATGTTAGGTTGCCTTAAGCTAGGATATATAGCGTTATAGACGTATATAATGTTCCCACCGAGAGGTAGGGGCCGGCGCGCCAGGAATGTAGTAAAATATTACACCCGAGATGTTAGGTTGCCTTAGGTTAGGATATATAACGTTATTGACTTATATAATGTTCCCACCGAGAAGTAGGCGCCGACGAGACAGGAATGTTGTAAAAGATTACATTCGATATGTTAGGATTGCCTTAGTCTAGGATACATAACGTTATAGACATATATGATATTCCCACCGAGAAGTACGGGCCGACACGCCAGCAATGTTGTCAAATATTACATCCGAGATGTTAGGATGCCTTAGGCTAGGATATATAGCGATATAGACGTATATAATGTTCCCACCGAGAAGTAGGGGCCGGCGCGCCAGGAATGTAGTAAAATATTACATTAGAGGTGTTAGGTCGCCTTAGGCTAGGATATATAACGTCATAGATGTAAATACTGTTCCCACCGAGAAGTAGGTGCCGACGAGCCAGGAATGTTGTAAAATATTACATTCGACATGTTAGGTTGCCTTAAGCTTGGATATGTAGCGTTATAGACGTAAATAACGTTCCCACCGAGAGGTAGGGGTCGACGTGCGAGGAATGTAGTAAAATATTGCATCCGAGATGTTAGGTTGCCTTAGGTTAGGATATATAACGTTATTGACTTATATAATGTTCCCGCCGAGAAGTAGGGGCCGACGCTCCAGGAATGTTGTAAAATATTACATCCGAGATGTTAGGATTGCCTTAGGCTAGGATATATAACGTTAGAGACGTATATACTGTTCCCACCGAGAAGGAGCCGACGCGTCAGGAATGTTGTAAAATATTACGCTTGAGACGTTAGGTTGCCTTAGGTTAGGATATATAACGTTATAGACGTATAGAATGTTCCCACCGAGAAGTAGGTGCCGACGCGCCAGGAATGTTGTAAAATATTACATTCGACATGTTAGGTTGCCTTAAGCTGGGATACGTAGCGTTATAGATGTATATAATGTTCCCACCGAGAAGTAGGGTCCGGCGCGCCAGGAATGTAGTAAAATATTACATTCGACATGTTAAGTTGCCTTAAGCTAGGATATGTAGCGTTATAGATGTATATAATGTTCCCACCGAGAAGTAGAGGCCGGCGCGCCAGGAATGCAGTAAAATATTACACCCGAAATGTTAGGTTGCCTTAGGTTAGGATATATAACGTTATTGACTTATATAATGTTCCCACCGAGAAGTAGGTGCCGACGCGCCAGGAATGTTGTAAAATATTACATTCGACATGTTAGGTTGCCTTAAGCTAGGATATGTAGCGTTATAGATGTATATAATGTTCCCACCGAGAAGTAGGTTCCGGCGCGCCAGGAATGTAGTAAAATATTACACCCGAGATGTTAGGTTGTCTTAGGTTAGGATATATAACGTTATTGACTTATATAATGTTCCCGCCGAGAAGTAGGGGCCGACGCGCCAGGAATGTTGTAAAATATTACATCCGAGATGTTAGGATTGCCTTAGGCTAGGATATATAACGTTATGGACGTATATACTGTTCCCACCGAGAAGGAGGAGCCGACGCGTCAGGAATGTTGTAAAATATTACGGTAGAGACGTTAAGTTGCCTTAGGTTAGGATATATAACGTTGTAGACGTATATAATGTTCCCACCGAGAAGTAGGTGCCGACGCGCCAGGAATGTTGTAAAATATTACATTCGACATGTTAAGTTGCCTTAAGCTAGGATATGTAGCGTTATAGATGTATATAATATTCCCACCGAGAAGTAGAGGCCGGCGCGCCAGGAATGTAGTAAAATATTACAGCCGAGATGTTAGGTTGCCTTAGGCTAGGATATATAACGATATAGACGTATATACTGTTCCCACCGAGAAGTAGGTGCCGACGCGCCAGGAATGTTGTAAAATATTACATTCGACATGTTAGGTTGTCTTAAGTTAGGATATATAGCGTTATAGAAGTATATAATGTTCCCACCGAGAAATAGGGGCCGGCGCGCCAGGAATGTAGTAAAATATTACACCCGAGATGTTAGGTTGCCTTAGGTTAGGATATATAACGTTATAGACGTATATACTGTTCCCACCGAGAAGGAGGTGCCGACGCGTCAGGAATGTTGTAAAATATTACGATAGAGACGTTAGGTTGCCTTAGGCTAGGATATATAACGATATAGACGTATATACTGTTCCCACCGAGAAGTAGGTGCCGACGCTCCAGGAATGTTGTAAAATATTACATTCCACATGTTAGGTTGCCTTAAGCTAGGATATATAGCGTTATAGACGTATATAATGTTCCCACCGAGAAGTAGGGGCCGAAGTGGCGGGAATATAGTACTATATTACATTCGACATGTTAGGTTGCCTTAGGTTAGGATATATAACGTTATTGACTTATATAATCTTCCCACCGAGAAGTAGGGCCCGACGCGCCAGGAATGTTGTAAAATATTACATCCGAGATGTTAGGATTGCCTTAGGCTAGGATATATAACGTTATAGACGTATATACTGTTCCCACCGAGAAGTAGGTGCCGACGCGCCAGGAATGTTGTAAAATATTACATTCCACATGTTAGGTTGCCTTAAGCTAGGATATATAGCGTTATAGACGTATATAATGTTCCCACCGAGAAGTAGGGGCCGAAGTGGCGGGAATATAGTACTATATTACATTCGACATGTTAGGTTGCCTTAGGTTAGGATATATAACGTTATAGACGTATATAATGTTCCCACCGAGAGGTAGGGGCCGGCGCGCCAGGAATGTAGTAAAATATTACACCCGAGATGTTAGGTTGCCTTAGGTTAGGATATATAACGTTATTGACTTATATAATGTTCCCACCGAGAAGTAGGCGCCGACGAGACAGGAATGTTGTAAAAGATTACATTCGATATGTTAGGATTGCCTTAGTCTAGGATACATAACGTTATAGACATATATGATATTCCCACCGAGAAGTACGGGCCGACACGCCAGCAATGTTGTCAAATATTACATCCGAGATGTTAGGATGCCTTAGGCTAGGATATATAGCGATATAGACGTATATAATGTTCCCACCGAGAAGTAGGGGCCGGCGCGCCAGGAATGTAGTAAAATATTACATTAGAGGTGTTAGGTCGCCTTAGGCTAGGATATATAACGTCATAGATGTAAATACTGTTCCCACCGAGAAGTAGGTGCCGACGAGCCAGGAATGTTGTAAAATATTACATTCGACATGTTAGGTTGCCTTAAGCTTGGATATGTAGCGTTATAGACGTAAATAACGTTCCCACCGAGAGGTAGGGGTCGACGTGCGAGGAATGTAGTAAAATATTGCATCCGAGATGTTAGGTTGCCTTAGGTTAGGATATATAACGTTATTGACTTATATAATGTTCCCGCCGAGAAGTAGGGGCCGACGCTCCAGGAATGTTGTAAAATATTACATCCGAGATGTTAGGATTGCCTTAGGCTAGGATATATAACGTTAGAGACGTATATACTGTTCCCACCGAGAAGGAGCCGACGCGTCAGGAATGTTGTAAAATATTACGCTTGAGACGTTAGGTTGCCTTAGGTTAGGATATATAACGTTATAGACGTATAGAATGTTCCCACCGAGAAGTAGGTGCCGACGCGCCAGGAATGTTGTAAAATATTACATTCGACATGTTAGGTTGCCTTAAGCTGGGATACGTAGCGTTATAGATGTATATAATGTTCCCACCGAGAAGTAGGGTCCGGCGCGCCAGGAATGTAGTAAAATATTACATTCGACATGTTAAGTTGCCTTAAGCTAGGATATGTAGCGTTATAGATGTATATAATGTTCCCACCGAGAAGTAGAGGCCGGCGCGCCAGGAATGCAGTAAAATATTACACCCGAAATGTTAGGTTGCCTTAGGTTAGGATATATAACGTTATTGACTTATATAATGTTCCCACCGAGAAGTAGGTGCCGACGCGCCAGGAATGTTGTAAAATATTACATTCGACATGTTAGGTTGCCTTAAGCTAGGATATGTAGCGTTATAGATGTATATAATGTTCCCACCGAGAAGTAGGTTCCGGCGCGCCAGGAATGTAGTAAAATATTACACCCGAGATGTTAGGTTGTCTTAGGTTAGGATATATAACGTTATTGACTTATATAATGTTCCCGCCGAGAAGTAGGGGCCGACGCGCCAGGAATGTTGTAAAATATTACATCCGAGATGTTAGGATTGCCTTAGGCTAGGATATATAACGTTATGGACGTATATACTGTTCCCACCGAGAAGGAGGAGCCGACGCGTCAGGAATGTTGTAAAATATTACGGTAGAGACGTTAAGTTGCCTTAGGTTAGGATATATAACGTTGTAGACGTATATAATGTTCCCACCGAGAAGTAGGTGCCGACGCGCCAGGAATGTTGTAAAATATTACATTCGACATGTTAAGTTGCCTTAAGCTAGGATATGTAGCGTTATAGATGTATATAATATTCCCACCGAGAAGTAGAGGCCGGCGCGCCAGGAATGTAGTAAAATATTACAGCCGAGATGTTAGGTTGCCTTAGGCTAGGATATATAACGATATAGACGTATATACTGTTCCCACCGAGAAGTAGGTGCCGACGCGCCAGGAATGTTGTAAAATATTACATTCGACATGTTAGGTTGTCTTAAGTTAGGATATATAGCGTTATAGAAGTATATAATGTTCCCACCGAGAAATAGGGGCCGGCGCGCCAGGAATGTAGTAAAATATTACACCCGAGATGTTAGGTTGCCTTAGGTTAGGATATATAACGTTATAGACGTATATACTGTTCCCACCGAGAAGGAGGTGCCGACGCGTCAGGAATGTTGTAAAATATTACGATAGAGACGTTAGGTTGCCTTAGGCTAGGATATATAACGATATAGACGTATATACTGTTCCCACCGAGAAGTAGGTGCCGACGCTCCAGGAATGTTGTAAAATATTACATTCCACATGTTAGGTTGCCTTAAGCTAGGATATATAGCGTTATAGACGTATATAATGTTCCCACCGAGAAGTAGGGGCCGAAGTGGCGGGAATATAGTACTATATTACATTCGACATGTTAGGTTGCCTTAGGTTAGGATATATAACGTTATTGACTTATATAATCTTCCCACCGAGAAGTAGGGCCCGACGCGCCAGGAATGTTGTAAAATATTACATCCGAGATGTTAGGATTGCCTTAGGCTAGGATATATAACGTTATAGACGTATATACTGTTCCCACCGAGAAGTAGGTGCCGACGCGCCAGGAATGTTGTAAAATATTACATTCCACATGTTAGGTTGCCTTAAGCTAGGATATATAGCGTTATAGACGTATATAATGTTCCCACCGAGAAGTAGGGGCCGAAGTGGCGGGAATATAGTACTATATTACATTCGACATGTTAGGTTGCCTTAGGTTAGGATATATAACGTTATTGACTTATATAATCTTCCCACCGAGAAGTAGGGCCCGACGCGCCAGGAATGTTGTAAAATATTACATCCGAGATGTTAGGATTGCCTTAGGCTAGGATATATAACGTTATAGACGTATATACTGTTCCCACCGAGAAGGAGGTGCCGACGCGTCAGGAATGTTGTAAAATATTACGGTAGAGACGTTAGGTTGCCTTAGGTTAGTATATATAACGTTATAGACGTATATAAAGTTACCACAGAGAACTAGGGACTTGCATGCCAGGAATGTTGTAAAATATTACTGTAGAGATGATAGGTTGCCTTAGGCTAGGATATGTAACATTATAGACGTATATAATGTTCCCGCCGTGAAGTAAGGGCCAACGATCCAGGAATGTGGTAAAATATTACATTCGACATGTTAGGTTGCCTTAGGTTAGGATATATAACGTTATAGACGTATATAATGTTCCCACCGTGAAGTAAGGGCCAACGAGCCAGGAATGTGGTAAAATATTACATTCGACATGTTAGGTTGCCTTAGGTTAGGATATATAACGTTATAGACGTATATAATGTTCCCACAATGAAGTAAGGACCAACGAGCCAGGAATGTGGTAAAATATTACATTCGACATTTTAGGTTGCCTTAGGTTAGGATATATAACGTTATTGACTTATATAATGTTCCCACCGAGAAGTAGGCGCCGACGCGCCAGGAATGTTGTAAAATATTACATTCGATATGTTAGGATTGCCTTAGGCTAGGATATATAACGTTATAGACGTATAAACTGTTCCCACCCAGATGTTGGTGCCGACGCGCCAGGAATGTTGTAAAATATTACATTCGACACTTTAGGTTGCCTTGGGCTAGGATATATAGCGTTATAGACGTATATAATGTTCCCACCGAGAAGTAGGGGCCGACGCGCCAGGAATGTTGTAAAATATTACGATCAACATGTTAGGATTGCCTTAGGCTAGGATATATAACGTCATAGACGTATATACTGTTCCCACCGAGAAGTAGGTGCCGAAGTGCCGGGAATGTTGTAAAATATTACACTCGACATGTTAGGTTGCCTTAGGCTTGGATATGTAACATTATAGACGTATATAATGTTCCCACCGAGAAGTAGGGGCCGACGAGCCAGGAATGTTGTAAAATATTACATTCGACATGTTAGGCTGCCTTAAGCTAGGATATATAGTGCTATAGACGTATATAATGTTCCCACCGTGAAGTAGGGGCCAACCAGCCAGGAATGTGGTAAAATATTACATTAGACATGTTAGGTTACCTTAAGGTAGGATATATAGCTTTATAGACGTATATAACGTTCCCACCGAGAAGTAGGTGCCGACACGACAGGTATGTAGTAAAATATTACACCCGAGATGTTAGGTTGCCTTAGGTTAGGATATATAACGTTATTGACTTATATAATGTCCCACCGAGAAGTAGGTGCCGACGCGCCAGGAATGTTGTAAAATATTACATTCGACATGTTAGGTTGCCTTAGGCTAGGATATATAGCGTTATAGACGTATATAATGTTCCCGCCGAGAAGTAGGGGCCGACGCGCCAGAAATGTTGTAAAATATTACATACGAGATGTTAGGATTGCCTTAGGCTAGGATATATAACGTTATAGACGTATATACAGTTCCCACCGAGAAGGAGGTGCCGACGCGTCAGGAATGTTGTAAAATATTACGGTAGAGACGTTATGTTGCCTTAGGTTAGGATATATAACGTTATAGACGTATATAATGTTCCCACCGAGAAGTAGGTGCCGACGCGCCAGGAATGTTGTAAAATATTACATTCGACATGTTAGGTTGTCTTAAGCTAGGATATATAGCGTTATAGAAGTATATAATGTTCCCACCGAGAAGTAGGGGCCGGCGCGCCAGGAATGTAGTAAAATATTACACCCGAGATGTTAGGTTGCCTTAGGTTAGGATATATAACGTTATAGACGTATATACTGTTCCCACCGAGAAGGAGGTGCCGACGCGTCAGGAATGTTGTAAAATATTACGATAGAGACGTTAGGTTGCCTTAGGTTAGGATATCTAACGTTATAGACGTATATAATGTTCCTACCGAGAAGTAGGTGCCGACGCGCCAGGAATGTTGTAAAATATTATATTCGACATGTTAGGTTGCCTTAAGCAAGGATATGTAGCGTTATAGACGTAAATAACGTTCCCACCGAGAAGTAGGGGTCGACGTGCGAGGAATGTTGTAAAATATTACATCCGAGATGTTAGGATTGCCTTAGGCTAGGATATATAACGTTATAGACGTATATACTGTTCCCACCGAGAAGGAGGTTCCGACGCGTCAGGAATGTTGTAAAATATTACGATAGAGACGTTAGGTTGCCTTAGGTTAGGATATCCAACGTTATAGACGTATATAATGTTCCCACCGAGAAGTAGGGGCCGGCGCGCCAGGAGTGTAGTAAAATATTACATCCGAGATGTTAGGTTGCCTTAGGCTAGGATATATAACGATATAGACGTATATACTGTTCCCACCGAGAAGTAGGTGCCGACGCGCCAGGAATGTTGTAAAATATTACATTCCACATGTTAGGTTGCCTTAAGCTAGGATATATAGCGTTATAGACGTATATAATGTTCCCACCGAGAAGTAGGGGCCGGCGCGCCAGGAATGTAGTAAAATATTACACCCGAGATGTTAGGTTGTCTTAAGCTAGGATATATAGCGTTATAGAAGTATACAATGTTCCCACCGAGAAGTAGGGGCCGGCGCGCCAGGAATGTAGTAAATTATTACACCCGAGATGTTAGGTTGCCTTAGGTTAGGATATATAACGATATAGACGTATATGCTGTTCCCACCGAGAAGTAGGTGCCGACGCGCCAGGAATGTTGTAAAATATTACATTCCACATGTTAGGTTGCCTTAAGCTAGGATATATAGCGTTATAGACGTATATAATGTTCCCACCGAGAAGTAGGGGCCGAAGTCTCGGGAATATAGTACTATATTACATTCGACATGTTAGGTTGCCTTAGGTTAGGATATATAACGTTATTGACTTATATAATGTTCCCACCGTGAAGTAGGTGCCGACGCGCCAGGAATGTTGTAAAATATTACATTCGACATGTTAGATTGCCTTAAGCTATGATATGTAGCGTTATAGACGTAAATAACGTTCCCTCCGAGAAGTAGGTGACAACGTGCGCGGAATGTAGTAAAATATTGCATCCGAGATGTTAGGTTGCCTTAGGTTAGGATATATAACGTTATTGACTTATATAATGTTCCCACCGAGAAGTAGGCGCCGACGAGACAGGAATGTTGTAAAAGATTACATTCGACATGTTAGGATTGCCTTAGTCTAGGATATATAACGTTATAGACGTATATGATATTCCCACCGAGAAGTACGGGCCGACACGCCAGCAATGTTGTCAAATATTACATCCGAGATGTTAGGTACACTTAGGTTAGGATATATAACGATATAGACGTATATAATGTTCCCACCGAGAAGTAGGGGCCGACGAGCCAGGAATGTTGTAAAATAGTAAGCTCGACATGTTAGGATGCCTTAGGCTAGGATATATAGCGATATAGACGTATATAATGTTCCCACCGAGAAGTAGGGGCCGGCGCGCCAGGAGTGTAGTAAAATATTACATTAGAGATGTTAGGTCGCCTTATGCTAGGATATATAACGTTATAGATGTAAATACTGTTCCCACCGAGATGTTGGTGCCGACGCGCCAGGAATGTTGTAAAATATTACATTCGACATGTTAAGTTGCCTTAAGCTAGGATATATAGCGTTATAGGCGTATATAATGTTCCCACAGAGAAGTAGGGGCCGGCGCGCCAGGAATGTAGTAAAATATTACACCCGAGATGTTAGGTTGCCTTAGGTTAGGATATATAACGTTATTGACTTATATAATGTTCCCGCCGAGAAGTAGGGGCCGACGCTCCAGGAATGTTGTAAAATATTACATCCGAGATGTTAGGATTGCCTTAGGCTAGGATATATAACGTTATAGACGTATATACTGTTCCCACCGAGAAGGAGGTGCCGACGCGTCAGGAATGTTGTAAAATATTACGCTAGAGACGTTAGGTTGCCTTAGGTTAGGATATATATCGTTATAGACGTATATAATGTTCCCACCGAGAAGTAGGTGTCGACGCGCCAGGAATGTTGTAAAATATTACATTCGACATGTTAGGTTGCCTTAAGCTAGGATACGTAGCGTTATAGATGTATATAATGTTCCCACCGAGAAGTAGGCTCCGGCGCGCCAGGAATGTAGTAAAATATTACACCCGAGATGTTAGGTTGCCTTAGGTTAGGATATATAACGTTATTGACTTATATAATGTTCCCACCGAGAAGTAGGGGCCGACGCGCCAGGAATGTTGTAAAATATTACATCCGAGATGTTAGGATTGCCGTAGGCTAGGATATATAACGTTATGGACGTATATACTGTTCCCACCGAGATGGAGGAGCCGACGCGTCAGGAATGTTGTAAAATATTACGGTAGAGACGTTAAGTTGCCTTACGTTAGGATATATAACGTTGTAGACGTATATAATGTTCCCACCGAGAAGTAGGTGCCGACGCGCCAGGAATGTTGTAAAATATTACATTCGACATGTTAAGTTGCCTTAAGCTAGGATATGTAGCGTTATAGATGTATATAATGTTCCCACCGAGAAGTAGAGGCCGGCGCGCCAGGAATGCAGTAAAATATTACACCCGAAATGTTAGGTTGCCTTAGGTTAGGATATATAACGTTATTGACTTATATAATGTTCCCACCGAGAAGTAGGTGCCGACGCGCCAGGAATGTTCTAAAATATTACATTCGACATGTTAGGTTGCCTTAAGCTAGGATATATAGCGTTATAGACGTATATAATGTTCCCACCGAGAGGTAGGGGCCGGCGCGCCAGGAATGTAGTAAAATATTACATTAGAGGTGTTAGGTCGCCTTAGGCTAGGATATATAACGTCATAGATGTAAATACTGTTCCCACCGAGAAGTAGGTGCCGACGAGCCAGGAATGTTGTAAAATATTACATTCGACATGTTAGGTTGCCTTAAGCTTGGATATGTAGCGTTATAGACGTAAATAACGTTCCCACCGAGAGGTAGGGGTCGACGTGCGAGGAATGTAGTAAAATATTGCATCCGAGATGTTAGGTTGCCTTAGGTTAGGATATATAACGTTATAGACGTATATAATGTTCCCACCGAGATGTTGGTGCCGACGCGCCAGGAATGTTGTAAAATATTACATTCGACATGTTAGGTTGCCTTAGGCTTGGATATGTAACATTATAGACGTATACAATGTTCCCACCGTGAAGTGGGGGCCAACCAGCCAGGAATGTGGTAAAATATTACACCCGAGATGTTAGGTTGCCTTAGGCTAGGATATATAGCGTTATAGACGTATATAATGTTCCCACCGAGAAGTAGGGGCCGACGCGCCAGGAATGTTGTAAGATATTACGCTAGAGACGTTAGGTTGCCTTAGGTTAGGATATATAACGTTATAGACGTATATAATGTTCCCACCGAGAAGTAGGTGCCGACGCGCCAGGAATGTTGTAAAATATTACATTCGACATGTTAGGTTGCCTTAAGCTAGGATACGTAGCGTTATAGATGTATATAATGTTCCCACCGAGAAGTAGGGTCCGGCGCGCCAGGAATGTAGTAAAATATTACACCCGAGATGTTAGGTTGCCTTAGGTTAGGATATATAACGTTATTGACTTATATAATGTTCCCACCGAGAAGTAGGTGCCGACGCGCCAGGAATGTTGTAAAATATTACATTCGACATGTTAGGTTGCCTTAAGCTAGGATATATAGCGTTATAGACGTATATAATGTTCCCACCGAGAGGTAGGGGCCGGCGCGCCAGGAATGTAGTAAAATATTACATTAGAGGTGTTAGGTCGCCTTAGGCTAGGATATATAACGTCATAGATGTAAATACTGTTCCCACCGAGAAGTAGGTGCCGACGAGCCAGGAATGTTGTAAAATATTACATTCGACATGTTAGGTTGCCTTAAGCTTGGATATGTAGCGTTATAGACGTAAATAACGTTCCCACCGAGAAGTAGGGGCCGACGCTCCAGGAATGTTGTAAAATATTACATCCGAGATGTTAGGTTTGCCTTAGGCTAGGATATATAACGTTATAGACGTATATACTGTTCCCACCGAGAAGGTGCCGACGCGTCAGGAATGTTGTAAAATATTACGCTAGAGACGTTAGGTTGCCTTAGGTTAGGATATATAACGTTATAGACGTATATAATGTTCCCACCAAGAAGTAGGTGCCGACGCGCCAGGAATGTTGTAAAATATTACATTCGACATGTTAGGTTGCCTTAAGCTAGGATATGTAGCGTTATAGATGTATATAATGCTCCCACCGAGAAGTAGGTTCCGGCGCGCCAGGAATGTAGTAAAATATTACACCCGAGATGTTAGGTTGCCTTAGGTTAGGATATATAACGTTATTGACTTATATAATGTTCCCGCCGAGAAGTAGGGGCCGACGCTCCAGGAATGTTGTAAAATATTACATCCGAGATGTTAGGATTGCCTTAGGCTAGGATATATAACGTTATGGACGTATATACTGTTCCCACCGAGAAGTAGGGGCCGACGCGCCAGGAATGTTGTAAAATATTACATCCGAGATGTTAGGATCGCCTTAGGCTAGGATATATAACGTTATGGACGTATATACTGTTCCCACCGAGAAGGAGGAGCCGACGCGTCACGAATGTTGTAAAATATTACGGTAGAGACGTTAAGTTGCCTTAGGTTAGGATATATAACGTTGTAGACGTATATAATGTTCCCACCGAGAAGTAGGTGTCGACGCGCCAGGAATGTTGTAAAATATTACATTCGACATGTTAGGTTGCCTTAAGCTAGGATACGTAGCGTTATAGATGTATATAATGTTCCCACCGAGAAGTAGGGTCCGGCGCGCCAGGAATGTAGTAAAATATTACACCCGAGATGTTAGGTTGCCTTAGGTTAGGATATATAACGTTATTGACTTATATAATGTTCCCACCGAGAAGTAGGTGCCGACGCGCCAGGAATGTTGTAAAATATTACATTCGACATGTTAGGTTGCCTTAAGCTAGGATATATAGCGTTATAGACGTATATAATGTTCCCACCGAGAGGTAGGGGCCGGCGCGCCAGGAATGTAGTAAAATATTACATTAGAGGTGTTAGGTCGCCTTAGGCTAGGATATATAACGTCATAGATGTAAATACTGTTCCCACCGAGAAGTAGGTGCCGACGAGCCAGGAATGTTGTAAAATATTACATTCGACATGTTAGGTTGCCTTAAGCTTGGATATGTAGCGTTATAGACGTAAATAACGTTCCCACCGAGAGGTAGGGGTCGACGTGCGAGGAATGTAGTAAAATATTGCATCCGAGATGTTAGGTTGCCTTAGGTTAGGATATATAACGTTATAGACGTATATAATGTTCCCACCGAGATGTTGGTGCCGACGCGCCAGGAATGTTGTAAAATATTACATTCGACATGTTAGGTTGCCTTAGGCTTGGATATGTAACATTATAGACGTATACAATGTTCCCACCGTGAAGTGGGGGCCAACCAGCCAGGAATGTGGTAAAATATTACACCCGAGATGTTAGGTTGCCTTAGGCTAGGATATATAGCGTTATAGACGTATATAATGTTCCCACCGAGAAGTAGGGGCCGACGCGCCAGGAATGTTGTAAGATATTACGATCAACATGTTATGATTGCCTTAGGCTGGGATATATAACGTTATTGACTTATATAATGTTCCCACCGAGAAGTAGGGGCCGACGCTCCAGGAATGTTGTAAAATATTACATCCGAGATGTTAGGATTGCCTTAGGCTAGGATATATAACGTTATAGACGTATATACTGTTCCCACCGAGAAGGTGCCGACGCGTCAGGAATGTTGTAAAATATTACGCTAGAGACGTTAGGTTGCCTTAGGTTAGGATATATAACGTTATAGACGTATATAATGTTCCCACCGAGAAGTAGGTGCCGACGCGCCAGGAATGTTGTAAAATATTACATTCGACATGTTAGGTTGCCTTAAGCTAGGATATGTAGCGTTATAGATGTATATAATGTTCCCACCGAGAAGTAGGTTCCGGCACGCCAGGAATGCAGTAAAATATTACACCCGAAATGTTAGGTTGCCTTAAGTTAGGATATATAACGTTATTGACTTGTATAATGTTCCCACCGAGAAGTAGGTGCCGACGCGCCAGGAATGTTGTAAAATATTACATTCGACATGTTAGGTTGCCTTAAGCTAGGATATATAGCGTTATAGACGTATATAATGTTCCCACCGAGAGGTAGGGGCCGGCGCGCCAGGAATGTAGTAAAATATTACATTAGAGGTGTTAGGTCGCCTTAGGCTAGGATATATAACGTCATAGATGTAAATACTGTTCCCACCGAGAAGTAGGTGCCGACGCGCCAGGAATGTTGTAAAATATTACATTCGAAATGTTAAGTTGCCTTAAGCTAGGATATGTAGCGTTATAGATGTATATAATGTTCCCACCGAGAAGTAGAGGCCGGCGCGCCAGGAATGCAGTAAAATATTACACCCGAGATGTTAGGTTGCCTTAGGTTAGGATATATTACGTTATTGACTTATATAATGTTCCCACCGAGAAGTAGGTGCCGACGCGCCAGGAATGTTGTAAAATATTACATTCGACATGTTAGGTTGCCTTAGGCTAGGATATATAACGTTATGGACGTATATACTGTTCCCGCCGAGAAGGAGGTGCCGACGCGTCAGGAATGTTGTAAAATATTACGCTAGAGACGTTAGGTTGCCTTAGGTTAGGATATATAACGTTGTAGACGTATATAATGTTCCCACCGAGAAGTAGGTGCCGACGCGCCAGTAATGTTGTAAAATATTACATTCGACATGTTAAGTTGCCTTAAGCTAGGATATGTAGCGTTATAGATGTATATAATGTTCCCACCAAGAAGTAGAGGCCGGCGCGCCAGGAATGCAGTAAAATATTACACCCGAAATGTTAGGTTGCCTTAGATTAGGATATATAACGTTATTGACTTATATAATGTTCCCACCGAGAAGTAGGTGCCGACGCGCCAGGAATGTTGTAAAATATTACATTCGACATGTAAGGTTGCCTTAAGCTAGGATATATAGCGTTATAGACGTATATAGTGTTCCCACCGAGAAGTACGGGCTGACACGCCAGCAATGTTGTCAAATATTACATCCGAGATGTTAGGTATCCTTAGGTTAGGATATATAACGTTATAGACGTATATAATGTTCCCACCGAGAAGTAGGGGCCGACGAGCAAGGAATGCTGTAAAATAGTAGGCTCGACATGTTAGCATGCCTTAGGCTAGGATATATAGCGATATAGACGTATATAATGTTCCCACCGAGAAGTAGGGGCCGGCGCGCCAGGAATGTAGTAAAATCTTACATTAGAGGTGTTAGGTCGCCTTAGGCTAGGATATATAACGTCATAGATGTAAATACTGTTCCCACCGAGAAGTAGGTGCCGACGAGCCAGGAATGTTGTAAAATATTACATTCGACATGTTAGGTTGCCTTAAGCTTGGATATGTAGCGTTATAGACGTAAATAACGTTCCCACCGTGAGGTAGGGGTCGACGTGCGAGGAATGTAGTAAAATATTGCATCCGAGATGTTAGGTTGCCTTAGGTTAGGATATATAACGTTATAGACGTATATAATGTTCCCACCGAGATGTTGGTGCCGACGCGCCAGGAATGTAGTAAAATATTACACCCGAGATGTTAGGTTGCCTTAGGTTAGGATATATAACGTTATTGACTTATATAATGTTCCCGCCGAGAAGTAGGGGCTGACGCTCCAGGAATGTTGTAAAATATTACATTCGACATGTTAGGTTGCCTTAAGCTAGGATACGTAGCGTTATAGATGTATATAATGTTCCCACCGAGAAGTAGGGTCCGGCGCGCCAGGAATGTAGTAAAATATTACACCCGAGATGTTAGGTTGCCTTAGGTTAGGATATATAACGTTATTGACTTATGTAATGTTCCCACCGAGAAGTAGGCGCCGACGAGACAGGAATGTTGTAAAAGATTACATTCGATATGTTAGGATTGCCTTAGTCTAGGATACATAACGTTATAGACATATATGATATTCCCACCGAGAAGTACGGGCCGACACGCCAGCAATGTTGTCAAATATTACATCCGAGATGTTAGGTACCCTTAGGTTAGGATATATAACGTTATAGACTTATATAATGTTCCCACCGAGAAGTAGGGGCCGGCGCGCCAGGAATGAAGTAAAATATTACATTAGAGGTGTTAGGTCGCCTTAGGCTAGGATATATAACGTCATAGATGTAAATACTGTTCCCACGGAGAAGTAGGTGCCGACGAGCCAGGAATGTTGTAAAATATTACATTCGACATGTTATGTTGCCTTAAGCTTGGATATGTAGCGTTATAGACGTAAATAACGTTCCCACCGAGAGGTAGGGGTCGACGTGCGAGGAATGTAGTAAAATATTGCATCCGAGATGTTAGGTTGCCTTAGGTTAGGATATATAACGTTATAGACGTATATAATGTTCCCACCGAGATGTTGGTGCCGACGCGCCAGGAATGTTGTAAAATATTACATTCGACACTTTAGGTTGCCTTAGGCTAGGATATATCGCGTTATAGACGTATATAATGTTTCCACCGAGACGTAGGGGCCGACGCGCCAGGAATGTTGTAAGATATTACGATCAACATGTTATGATTGCCTTAGGCTAGGATATATAACGTCATAGACGTATATACTGTTCCCACCGAGAAGTAGGTGCCGAAGTGCCGGGAATGTTGTAAAATATTACATTCGACATGTTAGGTTGCCTTAGGCTTGGATATGTAACATTATAGACGTATATAATGTTCCCACCGTGAAGTGGGGGCCAACCAGCCAGGAATGTGGTAAAATATTACATTCGACATGTTAGGTTGCCTTAAGGTAGGATATATAGCTTTATAGACGTATATAACATTCCCACCGAGAAGTATGTGCCGACACGACAGGTATGTAGTAAAATATTACACCCGAGATGTTAGGTTGCCTTAGGTTAGGATATATGACCTTATTGACTTATATAATGTTCCCACCGAGAAGTAGGTGCCGACGCGCCAGGAATGTTGTAAAATATTACATTCGACATGTTAGGTTGCCTTAAGCTAGGATATGTAGCGTTATAGATGTATATAATGTTCCCACCGAGAAGTAGGGGCCGGCGCGCCAGGAATGTAGTAAAATATTACACCCGAGATGTTAGGTTGCCTTAGGTTAGGATATATAACGTTATTGACTTATATAATGTTCCCGCCGAGAAGTAGGGGCCGACGCTCCAGGAATGTTGTAAAATATTACATCCGAGATGTTAGGATTGCCTTAGGCTAGGATATATAACGTTAGAGACGTATATACTGTTCCCACCGAGAAGGAGCCGACGCGTCAGGAATGTTGTAAAATATTACGCTTGAGACGTTAGGTTGCCTTAGGTTAGGATATATAACGTTATAGACCTATATAATGTTCCCACCGAGAAGTAGGTGCCTACGCGCCAGGAATGTTGTAAAATATTACATTCGACATGTTAGGTTGCCTTAAGCTAGGATACGTAGCGTTATAGATGTATATAATGTTCCCACCGAGAAGTAGAGGCCGGCGCGCCAGGAATGCAGTAAAATATTACACCCGAGATGTTAGGTTGCCTTAGGTTAGGATATATAACGTTATTGACTTATATAAAGTTCCCACCGAGAAGTAGGGGCCGACGCGCCAGGAATGTTGTAAAATATTACATCCGAGATGTTACGATTGCCTTAGGCTAGGATATATAACGTTATGGACGTATATACTGTTCCCACCGAGAAGTAGGGGCCGACGCGCCAGGAATGTTGTAAAATATTACGGTAGAGACGTTAAGTTGCCTTAGGTTAGGATATATAACGTTGTAGACGTATATAATGTTCCCACCGAGAAGTAGGTGCCGACGCGCCAGGAATGTTGTAAAATATTACATTCGACATGTTAGGCTGTCTTAAGCTAGGATATATAGCGTTATAGGCGTATATAATGTTCCCACCGAGAAGTAGGGGCCGGCGCGCCAGGAATGTAGTAAAATATTACACCCGAGATGTTAGGTTGCCTTAGGTTAGGATATATAACGTTATTGACTTATATAATGTTCCCGCCGAGAAGTAGGGGCCGACGCTCCAGGAATGTTGTAAAATATTACATCCGAGATGTTAGGATTGCCTTAGGCTAGGATATATAACGTTAGAGACGTATATACTGTTCCCACCGAGAAGGAGCCGACGCGTCAGGAATGTTGTAAAATATTACGCTTGAGACGTTAGGTTGCCTTAGGTTAGGATATATAACGTTATAGACGTATATAATGTTCCCACCGAGAAGTAGGTGCCGACGCGCCAGGAATGTTGTAAAATATTACATTCGACATGTTAGGTTGCCTTAAGCTAGGATACGTAGCGTTATAGATGTATATAATGTTCCCACCGAGAAGTAGGCGCCGACGAGACAGGAATGTTGTAAAAGATTACATTCGATATGTTAGGATTGCCTTAGTCTAGGATACATAACGTTATAGACATATATGATATTCCCACCGAGAAGTACGGGCCGACACGCCAGCAATGTTGTCAAATATTACATCCGAGATGTTAGGTACCCTTAGGTTAGGATATATAACGTTATAGACGTATATAATCTTCCCACCGAGAAGTAGGGGCCGGCGCGCCAGGAATGAAGTAAAATATTACATTAGAGGTGTTAGGTCGCCTTAGGCTAGGATATATAACGTCATAGATGTAAATACTGTTCCCACCGAGAAGTAGGTGCCGACGAGCCAGGAATGTAGTAAAATATTACACCCGAGATGTTAGGTTGCCTTAGGTTAGGATATATAACGTTATTGACTTATATAATGTTCCCACCGAGAAGTAGGCGCCGACGAGACAGGAATGTTGTAAAAGATTACATTCGATATGTTAGGATTGCCTTAGTCTAGGATACATAACGTTATAGACATATACGATATTCCCACCGAGAAGTACGGGCCGACACGCCAGCAATGTTGTCAAATATTACATCCGAGATGTTAGGTACCCTTAGGTTAGGATATATAACGTTATAGACGTATATAATGTTCCCACCGAGAAGTAGGGGCCGACGAGCAAGGAATGCTGTAAAATAGTAGGCTCGACATGTTAGGATGCCTTAGGCTAGGATATATAGCGATATAGACGTATATAATGTTCCCACCGAGAAGTAGGGGCCGGCGCGCCAGGAATGTAGTAAAATATTACATTAGAGGTGTTAGGTCGCCTTAGGCTAGGATATATAACGTCATAGATGTAAATACTGTTCCCACCGAGAAGTAGGTGCCGACGAGCCAGGAATGTTGTAAAATATTACATTCGACATGTTAGGTTGCCTTAAGCTAGGATACGTAGCGTTATAGATGTATATAATGTTCCCACCGAGAAGTAGGCGCCGACGAGACAGGAATGTTGTAAAAGATTACATTCGATATGTTAGGATTGCCTTAGTCTAGGATACATAACGTTATAGACATATATGATATTCCCACCGAGAAGTACGGGCCGACACGCCAGCAATGTTGTCAAATATTACATCCGAGATGTTAGGTACCCTTAGGTTAGGATATATAACGTTATAGACGTATATAATGTTCCCACCGAGAAGTAGGGGCCCGCGCGCCAGGAATGAAGTAAAATATTACATTAGAGGTGTTAGGTCGCCTTAGGCTAGGATATATAACGTCATAGATGTAAATACTGTTCCCACCGAGAAGTAGGTGCCGACGAGCCAGGAATGTAGTAAAATATTACACCCGAGATGTTAGGTTGCCTTAGGTTAGGATATATAACGTTATTGACTTATATAATGTTCCCACCGAGAAGTAGGCGCCGACGAGACAGGAATGTTGTAAAAGATTACATTCGATATGTTAGGATTGCCTTAGTCTAGGATACATAACGTTATAGACATATATGATATTCCCACCGAGAAGTACGGGCCGACACGCCAGCAATGTTGTCAAATATTACATCCGAGATGTTAGGTACCCTTAGGTTAGGATATATAACGTTATAGACGTATATAATGTTCCCACCGAGAAGTAGGGGCCGACGAGCAAGGAATGCTGTAAAATAGTAGGCTCGACATGTTAGGATGCCTTAGGCTAGGATATATAGCGATATAGACGTATATAATGTTCCCACCGAGAAGTAGGGGCCGGTGCGCCAGGAATGTAGTAAAATATTACATTAGAGGTGTTAGGTCGCCTTTGGCTAGGATATATAACGTCATAGATGTAAATACTGTTCCCACCGAGAAGTAGGTGCCGACGAGCCAGGAATGTTGTAAAATATTACATTCGACATGTTAGGTTGCCTTAAGCTTGGATATGTAGCGTTATAGACGTAAATAACGTTCCCACCGAGAGGTAGGGGTCGACGTGCGAGGAATGTAGTAAAATATTGCATCCGAGATGTTAGGTTGCCTTAGGTTAGGATATATAACGTTATTGACTTATATAATGTTCCCACGGAGAAGTAGGTGCCGACGCGCCAGGAATGTTGTAAAATATTACATTCGACATGTTATGTTGTCTTAAGCTAGGATATATAGCGTTATAGAAGTATATAATGTTCCCACCGAGAAGTAGGGGCCGGCGCGCCAGGAATGTAGTAAAATATTACACCCGAGATGTTAGGTTGCCTTAGGTTAGGATATATAACGTTATTGACTTATATAATGTTCCCGCCGAGAAGTAGGGGCCGACGCGTCAGGAATGTTGTAAAATATTACATCCGAGATGTTAGGATTGCCTTAGGCTAGGATATATAACGTTATAGACGTATATACTGTTCCCACCGAGAAGGAGGTGCCGACGCGTCAGGAATGTTGTAAAATATTATATTCGACATGTTAGGTTGCCTTAAGCTAGGATATGTAGCGTTATAGACGTAAATAAAGTTCCCACTGAGAAGTAGGGGTCGACGTGCGAGGAATGTAGTAAAATATTGCATCCGAGATGTTAGGTTGTCTTAGGTTAGGATATATAACGTTATTGACTTATATAATGTTCCCACCGAGAGGTAGTGGCCGGCGCGCCAGGAATGTTGTAAAATATTACATCCGAGATGTTAGGATTGCCTTAGGCTAGGATATATAACGTTATAGACGTATATAATGTTCACACAGAGAAGTAGGTTCCGACGCGCCAGGAATGTTGTAAAATATTACATTCGACATGTTAGGTTGCCTTAGGCTAGGATATGTAACATTATGGACGTATATAATGTTCCCACGGTGAAGTAAGTGCCAACGAGCCAGGAATGTGGTAAAATATTACATTCGACATGTTAGGTTGCCTTAGGTTAGGATATATAACGTTATTGACTTATATAATGTTCCCACCGAGAAGTAGGCGCCGACGAGACAGGAATGTTGTAAAATATTACATTCGACATGATAGGATTGCCTTAGGCTAGGATATATAACGTTATAGACGTATATGATATTCCCACCGAGAAGTACGGGCCGACACGCCAGCAATGTTGTCAAATATTACATCCGAGATGTTAGGTACCCTTAGGTTAGGATATATAACGTTATAGACGTATGTAATGTTCCCACCGAGAAGTAGAGGCCGACGAGACAGGAATGTTGTAAAATAGTAGGCTCGACATGTTAGGATGCCTTAGGCTAGGATATATAGCGATATAGACGTATATAATGTTCCCACCGAGAAGTAGGGGCCGGCGCGCCAGGAATGTTGTAAAATATTACATCCGAGATGTTAGGATTGCCTTAGGCTAGGATATATAACGTTATGGACGTATATACTGTTCCCACCGAGAAGGAGGAGCCGACGCGTCAGGAATGTTGTAAAATATTACGGTAGAGACGTTAAGTTGCCTTAGGTTAGGATATATAACGTTGTAGACGTATATAATGTTCCCACCGAGAAGTAGGTGCCGACGCGCCAGGAATGTTGTAAAATATTACATTCGACATGTTAGGCTGTCTTACGCTAGGATATATAGCGTTATAGGCGTATATAATGTTCCCACCGAGAAGTAGGGGCCGGCGCGCCAGGAATGTAGTAAAATATTACACCCGAGATGTTAGGTTGCCTTAGGTTAGGATATATAACGTTATTGACTTATATAATGTTCCCGCCGAGAAGTAGGGGCCGACGCTCCAGGAATGTTGTAAAATATTACATCCGAGATGTTAGGATTGCCTTAGGCTAGGATATATAACGTTATAGACGTATATACTGTTCCCACCGAGAAGGTGCCGACGCGTCAGGAATGTTGTAAAATATTACGCTAGAGACGTTAGGTTGCCTTAGGTTAGGATATATAACGTTATAGACGTATATAATGTTCCCACCGAGAAGTAGGTGCCGACGCGCCAGGAATGTTGTAAAATATTACATTCGACATGTTAGGTTGCCTTAAGCTAGGATATGTAGCGTTATAGATGTATATAATGTTCCCACCGAGAAGTAGGTTCCGGCGCGCCAGGAATGTAGTAAAATATTACACCCGAGATGTTAGGTTGCCTTAGGTTAGGATATATAACCTTATGGACTTATATAATGTTCCCACCGAGAAGTAGGGGCCGACGCGCCAGGAATGTTGTAAAATATTACATCCGAGATGTTAGGATTGCCTTAGGCTAGTATATATAACGTTATGGACGTATATACTGTTCCCACCGAGAAGGAGGAGCCGACGCGTCAGGAATGTTGTAAAGTATTACGGTAGAGACGTTAAGTTGCCTTAGGTTAGGATATATAACGTTGTAGACGTATATACTGTTCCCACCGAGAAGTAGGGGCCGGCGCGCCAGGAATGTAGTAAAATATTACATTAGAGGTGTTAGGTCGCCTTAGGCTAGGATATATAACGTCATAGATGTAAATACTGTTCCCACCGAGAAGTAAGTGCCGACGAGCCAGGAATGTTGTAAAATATTACATTCGACATGTTAGGTTGCCTTAAGCTAGGATACGTAGCGTTATAGATGTATATAATGTTCCCACCGAGAAGTAGGCGCCGACGAGACAGGAATGTTGTAAAAGATTACATTCGATATGTTAGGATTGCCTTAGTCTAGGATACATAACGTTATAGACATATATGATGTTCCCACCGAGAAGTACGGGCCGACACGTCAGCAATGTTGTCAAATATTACATCCGAGATGTTAGGTACCCTTAGGTTAGGATATATAACGTTATAGACGTATATAATGTTCCCACCGAGAAGTAGGGGCCCGCGCGCCAGGAATGAAGTAAAATATTACATTAGAGGTGTTAGGTCGCCTTAGGCTAGGATATATAACGTCATAGATGTAAATACTGTTCCCACCGAGAAGTAGGTGCCGACGAGCCAGGAATGTAGTAAAATATTACACCCGAGGTGTTAGGTTGCCTTAGGTTAGGATATATAACGTTATTGACTTATATAATGTTCCCACCGAGAAGTAGGCGCCGACGAGACAGGAATGTTGTAAAAGATTACATTCGATATGTTAGGATTGCCTTAGTCTAGGATACATAACGTTATAGACATATATGATATTCCCACCGAGAAGTACGGGCCGACACGCCAGCAATGTTGTCAAATATTACATCCGAGATGTTAGGTACCCTTAGGTTAGGATATATAACGTTATAGACGTATATAATGTTCCCACCGAGAAGTAGGGGCCGACGAGCAAGGAATGCTGTAAAATAGTAGGCTCGACATGTTAGGATGCCTTAGGCTAGGATATATAGCGATATAGACGTATATAATGTTCCCACCGAGAAGTAGGGGCCGGCGCGCCAGGAATGTAGTAAAATATTACATTAGAGGTGTTAGGTCGCCTTAGGCTAGGATATATAACGTCATAGATGTAAATACTGTTCCCACCGAGAAGTAGGTGCCGACGAGCCAGGAATGTTGTAAAATATTACATTCGACATGTTAGGTTGCCTTAAGCTTGGATATGTAGCGTTATAGACGTAAATAACGTTCCCACCGAGAGGTAGGGGTCGACGTGCGAGGAATGTAGTAAAATATTGCATCCGAGATGTTAGGTTGCCTTAGGTTAGGATATATAACGTTATTGACTTATATAATGTTCCCACGGAGAAGTAGGTGCCGACGCGCCAGGAATGTTGTAAAATATTACATTCGACATGTTATGTTGTCTTAAGCTAGGATATATAGCGTTATAGAAGTATATAATGTTCCCACCGAGAAGTAGGGGCCGGCGCGCCAGGAATGTAGTAAAATATTACACCCGAGATGTTAGGTTGCCTTAGGTTAGGATATATAACGTTATTGACTTATATAATGTTCCCGCCGAGAAGTAGGGGCCGACGCGTCAGGAATGTTGTAAAATATTACATCCGAGATGTTAGGATTGCCTTAGGCTAGGATATATAACGTTATAGACGTATATACTGTTCCCACCGAGAAGGAGGTGCCGACGCGTCAGGAATGTTGTAAAATATTATATTCGACATGTTAGGTTGCCTTAAGCTAGGATATGTAGCGTTATAGACGTAAATAAAGTTCCCACTGAGAAGTAGGGGTCGACGTGCGAGGAATGTAGTAAAATATTGCATCCGAGATGTTAGGTTGTCTTAGGTTAGGATATATAACG
The DNA here is from genome assembly GCA_963969225.1 of Xylocopa violacea. Classification (NCBI taxonomy): domain Eukaryota; kingdom Metazoa; phylum Arthropoda; class Insecta; order Hymenoptera; family Apidae; genus Xylocopa; species Xylocopa violacea. The sequence continues at coordinate 50,632,144 of CAXAJV010000001.1, forward strand.
TTATTGACTTATATAATGTTCCCACCGAGAAGTAGGGGCCGGCGCGCCAGGAATGTTGTAAAATATTACATCCGAGATGTTAGGATTGCCTTAGGCTAGGATATATAACGTTATAGACGTATATAATGTTCACACAGAGAAGTAGGTTCCGACGCGCCAGGAATGTTGTAAAATATTACATTCGACATGTTAGGTTGCCTTAGGCTAGGATATGTAACATTATGGACGTATATAATGTTCCCACCGTGAAGTAAGTGCCAACGAGCCAGGAATGTGGTAAAATATTACATTCGACATGTTAGGTTGCCTTAGGTTAGGATATATAACGTTATTGACTTATATAATGTTCCCACCGAGAAGTAGGCGCCGACGAGACAGGAATGTTGTAAAATATTACATTCGACATGATAGGATTGCCTTAGGCTAGGATATATAACGTTATAGACGTATATGATATTCCCACCGAGAAGTACGGGCCGACACGCCAGCAATGTTGTCAAATATTACATCCGAGATGTTAGGTACCCTTAGGTTAGGATATATAACGTTATAGACGTATGTAATGTTCCCACCGAGAAGTAGAGGCCGACGAGACAGGAATGTTGTAAAATAGTAGGCTCGACATGTTAGGATGCCTTAGGCTAGGATATATAGCGATATAGACGTATATAATGTTCCCACCGAGAAGTAGGGGCCGGCGCGCCAGGAATGTTGTAAAATATTACATCCGAGATGTTAGGATTGCCTTAGGCTAGGATATATAACGTTATAGACGTATATACTGTTCCCACCGAGAAGGTGCCGACGCGTCAGGAATGTTGTAAAATATTACGCTAGAGACGTTAGGTTGCCTTAGGTTAGGATATATAACGTTATAGACGTATATAATGTTCCCACCGAGAAGTAGGTGCCGACGCGCCAGGAATGTTGTAAAATATTACATTCGACATGTTAGGTTGCCTTAAGCTAGGATATGTAGCGTTATAGATGTATATAATGTTCCCACCGAGAAGTAGGTTCCGGCGCGCCAGGAATGTAGTAAAATATTACACCCGAGATGTTAGGTTGCCTTAGGTTAGGATATATAACCTTATGGACTTATATAATGTTCCCACCGAGAAGTAGGGGCCGACGCGCCAGGAATGTTGTAAAATATTACATCCGAGATGTTAGGATTGCCTTAGGCTAGTATATATAACGTTATGGACGTATATACTGTTCCCACCGAGAAGGAGGAGCCGACGCGTCAGGAATGTTGTAAAGTATTACGGTAGAGACGTTAAGTTGCCTTAGGTTAGGATATATAACGTTGTAGACGTATATAATGTTCCCACCGAGAAGTAGGTGCCGACGCGCCAGGAATGTTGTAAAATATTACATTCGACATGTTAGGCTGTCTTAAGCTAGGATATATAGCATTATAAGCGTATATAATGTTCCCACAGAGAAGTAGGGGCTGGCGCGCCAGGAATGTAGTAAAATATTACACCCGAGATGTTAGGTTGCCTTAGGTTAGGATATATAACGTTATTGACTTATATAATGTTCCCACCGAGAAGTAGGGGCCGACGCGCCAGGAATGTTGTAAAATATTACATCCGAGATGTTAGGATTGCCTTAGGTTAGGATATATAACGTTATTGACTTATATAATGTTCCCACCGAGAATTAGGGGCCGACGCGCCAGGAATGTTGTAAAATATTACATCCGAGATGTTAGGATTGCCTTAGGCTAGGATATATAACGTTATGGACGTATATACTGTTCCCACCGAGAAGGAGGAGCCGACGCGTCAGGAATGTTGTAAAATATTACGGTAGAGACGTTAAGTTGCCTTAGGTTAGGATATATAACGTTGTAGACGTATATAATGTTCCCACCGAGAAGTAGGTGCCGACGCGCCAGGAATGTTGTAGAATATTACATTCGACATGTTAAGTTGCCTTAAGCTAGGATATGTAGCGTTATAGATGTATATAATGTTCCCACCGAGAAGTAGAGGCCGGCGCGCCAGGAATGCAGTAAAATATTACACCCAAAATGTTAGGTTGCCTTAGGTTAGGATATATAACGTTATTGACTTATATAATGTTCCCACCGAGAAGTAGGTGCCGACGCGCCAGGAATGTTGTAAAATATTACGTTCGACATGTTAGGTTGCCTTAAGCTAGGATATATAGCGTTATAGACGTATATAATGTTCCCACCGAGAAGTAGAGGCCGGCGCGCCAGGAATGCAGTAAAATATTACACCCAAAATGTTAGGTTGCCTTAGGTTAGGATATATAACGTTATTGACTTATATAATGTTCCCACCGAGAAGTAGGCGCCGACGAGACAGGAATGTTGTAAAAGATTACATTCGATATGTTAGGATTGCCTTAGTCTAGGATACATAACGTTATAGACATATATGATATTCCCACCGAGAAGTACGGGCCGACACGCCAGCAATGTTGTCAAATATTACATCCGAGATGTTAGGTACCCTTAGGTTAGGATATATAACGTTATAGACGTATATAATGTTCCCACCGAGAAGTAGGGGCCGACGAGCCAGGAATGTTTTAAAATAGTAGGCTCGACATGTTGGGATGCCTTAGGCTAGGATATATAGCGATATAGACGTATATAATGTTCCCACCGTGAAGTAGGGGCCGGCGCGCCAGGAATGTAGTAAAATATTACATTAGATGTGTTAGGTCGCCTTAGGCTAGGATATATAACGTTATAGATGTAAATACTGTTCCCACCGAGAAGTAGGTGCCGACGAGCCAGGAATGTTGTAAAATATTACATTCGACATGTTAGGTTGCCTTAAGCTAGGATATGTAGCGTTATAGACGTAAATAACGTTCCCACCGAGAAGTAGGAGTCGACGTGCGAGGAATGTAGTAAAATATTGCATCCGAGAGGTTAGGTTGCCTTAGGTTAGGATATATAACGTTATTGACTTATATAATGTTCCCACCGAGAAGTAGGCGCCGACGCGCCAGGAATATTGTAAAATATTACATTCGATATGTTAGGATTGCCTTAGGCTAGGATATATAACGTTATAGACGTATAAACTGTTCCCACCGAGATGTTGGTGCCGACGCGCCAGGAATGTTGTAAAATATTACATTTGACACTTTAGGTTGCCTTAGGCTAGGATATATAGCGTTATAGACGTATATAATGTTCCCACCGAGAAGTAGGGGCCGACGCGCCAGGAATGTTGTAAGATATTACGATCAACATGTTATGATTGCCTTAGGCTAGGATATATAACGTCATAGACGTATATACTGTTCCCACCGAGAAGTAGGTGCCGAAGTGCCGGGAATGTTGTAAAATATTACATTCGACATGTTAGGTTGCCTTAGGCTTGGATATGTAACATTATAGACGTATATAATGTTCCCACCGTGAAGTGGGGGCCAACCAGCCAGGAATGTGGTAAAATATTACATTCGACATGTTAGGTTGCCTTAAGGTAGGATATATAGCTTTATAGACGTATATAACGTTCCCACCGAGAAGTAGGTGCCGACACGACAGGTATGTAGTAAAATATTACACCCGAGATGTTAGGTTGCCTTAGGTTAGGATATATAACCTTATTGACTTATATAATGTTCCCACCGAGAAGTAGGTGCCGACGCGCCAGGAATGTTGTAAAATATTACATTCGACATGTTAGATTGCCTTAAGCTAGCATATGTAGCGTTATAGATGTATATAATGTTCCCACCGAGAAGTAGGGTCCGGCGCGCCAGGTATGTAGTAAAATATTACACCCGAGATGTTAGATTGCCTTAGGTTAGGATATATAACGTTATTGACTTATATAATGTTCCCACCGAGAAGTAGGGGCCGACGCGCCAGGAATGTTGTAAAATATTACATCCGAGATGTTAGGATTGCCTTAGGCTAGGATATATAACGTTATGGACGTATATACTGTTCCTACCGAGAAGGAGGAGCCGACGCGTCAGGAATGTTGTAAAATATTACGGTAGAGACGTTAAGTTGCCTTAGGTTAGGATATATAACGTTGTAGACGTATATAATGTTCCCACCGAGAAGTAGGTGCCGACGCGCCAGGAATGTTGTAAAATATTACATTCGACATGTTAAGTTGCCTTAAGCTAGGATATGTAGCGTTATAGATGTATATAATGTTCCCACCGAGAAGTAGAGGCCGGCGCGCCAGGAATGCAGTAAAATATTACACCCAAAATGTTAGGTTGCCTTAGGTTAGGATATATAACGTTATTGACTTATATAATGTTCCCACCGAGAAGTAGGTGCCGACGCGCCAGGAATGTTGTAAAATATTACGTTCAACATGTTAGGTTGCCTTAAGCTAGGATATATAGCGTTATAGACGTATATAATGTTCCCACCGAGAAGTAGAGGCCGGCGCGCCAGGAATGCAGTAAAAAATTACACCCAAAATGTTAGGTTGCCTTAGGTTAGGATATATAACGTTATTGACTTATATAATGTTCCCACCGAGAAGTAGGCGCCGACGAGACAGGAATGTTGTAAAAGATTACATTCGGTATGTTAGGATTGCCTTAGTCTAGGATACATAACGTTATAGACATATATGATATTCCCACCAAGAAGTACGGGCTGACACGCCAGCAATGTTGTCAAATATTACATCCGAGATGTTAGGTACCCTTAGGTTAGGATATATAACGTTATAGACGTATATAATGTTCCCACCGAGAAGTAGGGGCCGACGAGCCAGGAATGTTGTAAAATATTACATTCGACATGTTAGGCTGTCTTAAGCTAGGATATATAGCGTTATAGGCGTATATAATGTTCCCACAGAGAAGTAGGGGCCGGCGCGCCAGGAATGTAGTAAAATATTACATCCGAGATGTTAGGATTGCCTTAGGCTAGGATATGTAAAGTTATAGACGTATATACTGTTCCCACCGAGAAGTAGGTGCGGACGCGCCAGGAATGTTGTAAAATATTACATTCGACATGTTAGGCTGTCTTAAGCTAGGATATATAGCGTTATAGACGTATATAATGTTCCCACCGAGAAGTAGAGGCCGGCGCGCCAGGAATGCAGTAAAATATTACACCCAAAATGTTAGGTTGCCTTAGGTTAGGATATATAACGTTATTGACTTATATAATGTTCCCACCGAGAAGTAGGCGCCGACGAGACAGGAATGTTGTAAAAGATTACATTCGATATGTTAGGATTGCCTTAGTCTAGGATACATAACGTTATAGACATATATGATATTCCCACCGAGAAGTACGGGCTGACACGCCAGCAATGTTGTCAAATATTACATCCGAGATGTTAGGTACCCTTAGGTTAGGATATATAACGTTATAGACGTATATAATGTTCCCACCGAGAAGTAGGGGCCGGCGCGCCAGGAATGTAGTAAAATATTACATTAGAGGTGTTAGGTCGCCTTAGGCTAGGATATATAACATTATAGATGTAAATACTGTGCCCACCGAGAAGTAGGTGCCGACGAGCCAGGAATGTTGTAAAATATTACATTCGACATGTTAGGTTGCCTTAAGCTAGGATATGTAGCGTTATAGACGTAAATAACGTTCCCACCGAGAAGTAGGGGTCGACGTGCGAGGAATGTAGTAAAATATGGCATCCGAGAGGTTTGGTTGCCTTAGGTTAGGATATATAACGTTATTGACTTATATAATGTTCCCACCGAGAAGTAGGCGCCGACGCGCCAGGAATGTTGTAAAATATTACATTCGATATGTTAGGATTGCCTTAGGCTAGGATATATAACGTTATAGACGTATAAACTGTTCCCACCGAGATGTTGGTGCCGACGCGCCAGGAATGTTGTAAAATATTACATTCGACACTTTAGGTTGCCTTAGGCTAGGATATATAGCGTTATAGACGTATATAATGTTCCCGCCGAGAAGTAGGGTCCGACGCGCCAGGAATGTTGTAAAATATTACATCCGAGATGTTAGGATTGCCTTAGGCTAGGATATATAACGTTATGGACGTATATACTGTTCCCACCGGGAAGGAGGAGCAGACGCGTCAGGAATGTTGTAAAATATTACGGTAGAGACGTTAAGTTGCCTTAGGTTAGGATATATAACGTTGTAGACGTATATAATGTTCCCACCGAGAAGTAGGTGCCGACGCGCCAGGAATGTTGTAAAATATTACATTCGACATGTTAAGTTGCCTTAAGCTAGGATATGTAGCGTTATAGATGTATATAATGTTCCCACCGAGAAGTAGAGGCCGGCGCGCCAGGAATGCAGTAAAATATTACACCCAAAATGTTAGGTTGCCTTAGGTTAGGATATATAACGTTATTGACTTATATAATGTTCCCACCGAGAAGTAGGTGCCGACGCGCCAGGAATGTTGTAAAATATTACGTTCAACATGTTAGGTTGCCTTAAGCTAGGATATATAGCGTTATAGACGTATATAATGTTCCCACCGAGAAGTAGAGGCCGGCGCGCCAGGAATGCAGTAAAATATTACACCCAAAATGTTAGGTTGCCTTAGGTTAGGATATATAACGTTATTGACTTATATAATGTTCCCACCGAGAAGTAGGCGCCGACGAGACAGGAATGTTGTAAAAGATTACATTCGATATGTTAGGATTGCCTTAGTCTAGGATACATAACGTTATAGACATATATGATATTCCCACCGAGAAGTACGGGCTGACACGCCAGCAATGTTGTCAAATATTACATCCGAGATGTTAGGTACCCTTAGGTTAGGATATATAACGTTATAGACGTATATAATGTTCCCACCGAGAAGTAGGGGCCGACGAGCCAGGAATGTTGTAAAATATTACATTCGACATGTTAGGCTGTCTTAAGCTAGGATATATAGCGTTATAGGCGTATATAATGTTCCCACAGAGAAGTAGGGGCCGGCGCGCCAGGAATGTAGTAAAATATTACATCCGAGATGTTAGGATTGCCTTAGGCTAGGATATGTAAAGTTATAGACGTATATACTGTTCCCACCGAGAAGTAGGTGCGGACGCGCCAGGAATGTTGTAAAATATTACATTCGACATGTTAGGCTGTCTTAAGCTAGGATATATAGCGTTATAGACGTATATAATGTTCCCACCGAGAAGTAGAGGCCGGCGCGCCAGGAATGCAGTAAAATATTACACCCAAAATGTTAGGTTGCCTTAGGTTAGGATATATAACGTTATTGACTTATATAATGTTCCCACCGAGAAGTAGGCGCCGACGAGACAGGAATGTTGTAAAAGATTACATTCGATATGTTAGGATTGCCTTAGTCTAGGATACATAACGTTATAGACATATATGATATTCCCACCGAGAAGTACGGGCTGACACGCCAGCAATGTTGTCAAATATTACATCCGAGATGTTAGGTACCCTTAGGTTAGGATATATAACGTTATAGACGTATATAATGTTCCCACCGAGAAGTAGGGGCCGACGAGCCAGGAATGTTGTAAAATATTACATTCGACATGTTAGGCTGTCTTAAGCTAGGATATATAGCGTTATAGGCGTATATAATGTTCCCACCGAGAAGTAGGTGCCGACGCGCCAGGAATGTTGTAAAATATTACATTCGACATGTTAGATTGCCTTAAGCTAGCATATGTAGCGTTATAGATGTATATAATGTTCCCACCGAGAAGTAGGGTCCGGCGCGCCAGGTATGTAGTAAAATATTACACCCGAGATGTTAGATTGCCTTAGGTTAGGATATATAACGTTATTGACTTATATAATGTTCCCACCGAGAAGTAGGGGCCGACGCGCCAGGAATGTTGTAAAATATTACATCCGAGATGTTAGGATTGCCTTAGGCTACGATATATAACGTTATGGACGTATATAATGTTCCCACCGAGAAGGAGGAGCCGACGCGTCAGGAATGTTGTAAAATATTACGGTAGAGACGTTAAGTTGCCTTAGGTTAGGATATATAACGTTGTAGACGTATATAATGTTCCCACCGAGAAGTAGGTGCCGACGCGCCAGGAATGTTGTAAAATATTACATTCGACATGTTAGGCTGTCTTAAGCTAGGATATATAGCGTTATAGTCGTATATAATGTTCCCACGGAGAAGTAGGGGCCGGCGCGCCAGGAATGTAGTAAAATATTACTTCCGAGATGTTAGGTTGCCATAGGTTAGGATATATAACGTTATTTACTTATATAATGTTCCCGCCGAGAAGTAGGGGCCGACGCTCCAGGAATGTTGTAAAATATTACATCCGAGATGTTAGGATTGCCTTAGGCTAGGATATATAACGTTATGGACGTATATACTGTTCCCACCGGGAAGGAGGAGCCGACGCGTCAGGAATGTTGTAAAATATTACGGTAGAGACGTTAAGTTGCCTTAGGTTAGGATATATAACGTTGTAGACGTATATAATGTTCCCACCGAGAAGTAGGTGCCGACGCGCCAGGAATGTTGTAAAATATTACATTCGACATGTTAAGTTGCCTTAAGCTAGGATATATAGCGTTATAGGCGTATATAATGTTCCCACAGAGAAGTAGGGGCCGGCGCGCCAGGAATGTAGTAAAATATTACATCCGAGATGTTAGGATTGCCTTAGGCTAGGATATGTAAAGTTATAGACGTATATACTGTTCCCACCGAGAAGTAGGTGCGGACGCGCCAGGAATGTTGTAAAATATTACATTCGACATGTTAGGCTGTCTTAAGCTAGGATATATAGCGTTATAGACGTATATAATGTTCCCACCGAGAAGTAGAGGCCGGCGCGCCAGGAATGCAGTAAAATATTACACCCAAAATGTTAGGTTGCCTTAGGTTAGGATATATAACGTTATTGACTTATATAATGTTCCCACCGAGAAGTAGGCGCCGACGAGACAGGAATGTTGTAAAAGATTACATTCGATATGTTAGGATTGCCTTAGTCTAGGATACATAACGTTATAGACATATATGATATTCCCACCGAGAAGTACGGGCTGACACGCCAGCAATGTTGTCAAATATTACATCCGAGATGTTAGGTACCCTTAGGTTAGGATATATAACGTTATAGACGTATATAATGTTCCCACCGAGAAGTAGGGGCCGACGAGCCAGGAATGTTGTAAAATATTACATTCGACATGTTAGGCTGTCTTAAGCTAGGATATATAGCGTTATAGGCGTATATAATGTTCCCACCGAGAAGTAGGTGCCGACGCGCCAGGAATGTTGTAAAATATTACATTCGACATGTTAGATTGCCTTAAGCTAGCATATGTAGCGTTATAGATGTATATAATGTTCCCACCGAGAAGTAGGGTCCGGCGCGCCAGGTATGTAGTAAAATATTACACCCGAGATGTTAGATTGCCTTAGGTTAGGATATATAACGTTATTGACTTATATAATGTTCCCACCGAGAAGTAGGGGCCGACGCGCCAGGAATGTTGTAAAATATTACATCCGAGATGTTAGGATTGCCTTAGGCTACGATATATAACGTTATGGACGTATATAATGTTCCCACCGAGAAGGAGGAGCCGACGCGTCAGGAATGTTGTAAAATATTACGGTAGAGACGTTAAGTTGCCTTAGGTTAGGATATATAACGTTGTAGACGTATATAATGTTCCCACCGAGAAGTAGGTGCCGACGCGCCAGGAATGTTGTAAAATATTACATTCGACATGTTAGGCTGTCTTAAGCTAGGATATATAGCGTTATAGTCGTATATAATGTTCCCACGGAGAAGTAGGGGCCGGCGCGCCAGGAATGTAGTAAAATATTACTTCCGAGATGTTAGGTTGCCATAGGTTAGGATATATAACGTTATTTACTTATATAATGTTCCCGCCGAGAAGTAGGGGCCGACGCTCCAGGAATGTTGTAAAATATTACATCCGAGATGTTAGGATTGCCTTAGGCTAGGATATATAACGTTATGGACGTATATACTGTTCCCACCGGGAAGGAGGAGCCGACGCGTCAGGAATGTTGTAAAATATTACGGTAGAGACGTTAAGTTGCCTTAGGTTAGGATATATAACGTTGTAGACGTATATAATGTTCCCACCGAGAAGTAGGTGCCGACGCGCCAGGAATGTTGTAAAATATTACATTCGACATGTTAAGTTGCCTTAAGCTAGGATATATAGCGTTATAGGCGTATATAATGTTCCCACAGAGAAGTAGGGGCCGGCGCGCCAGGAATGTAGTAAAATATTACATCCGAGATGTTAGGATTGCCTTAGGCTAGGATATGTAAAGTTATAGACGTATATACTGTTCCCACCGAGAAGTAGGTGCGGACGCGCCAGGAATGTTGTAAAATATTACATTCGACATGTTAGGCTGTCTTAAGCTAGGATATATAGCGTTATAGACGTATATAATGTTCCCACCGAGAAGTAGAGGCCGGCGCGCCAGGAATGCAGTAAAATATTACACCCAAAATGTTAGGTTGCCTTAGGTTAGGATATATAACGTTATTGACTTATATAATGTTCCCACCGAGAAGTAGGCGCCGACGAGACAGGAATGTTGTAAAAGATTACATTCGATATGTTAGGATTGCCTTAGTCTAGGATACATAACGTTATAGACATATATGATATTCCCACCGAGAAGTACGGGCTGACACGCCAGCAATGTTGTCAAATATTACATCCGAGATGTTAGGTACCCTTAGGTTAGGATATATAACGTTATAGACGTATATAATGTTCCCACCGAGAAGTAGGGGCCGACGAGCCAGGAATGTTGTAAAATATTACATTCGACATGTTAGGCTGTCTTAAGCTAGGATATATAGCGTTATAGGCGTATATAATGTTCCCACCGAGAAGTAGGTGCCGACGCGCCAGGAATGTTGTAAAATATTACATTCGACATGTTAGATTGCCTTAAGCTAGCATATGTAGCGTTATAGATGTATATAATGTTCCCACCGAGAAGTAGGGTCCGGCGCGCCAGGTATGTAGTAAAATATTACACCCGAGATGTTAGATTGCCTTAGGTTAGGATATATAACGTTATTGACTTATATAATGTTCCCACCGAGAAGTAGGGGCCGACGCGCCAGGAATGTTGTAAAATATTACATCCGAGATGTTAGGATTGCCTTAGGCTACGATATATAACGTTATGGACGTATATAATGTTCCCACCGAGAAGGAGGAGCCGACGCGTCAGGAATGTTGTAAAATATTACGGTAGAGACGTTAAGTTGCCTTAGGTTAGGATATATAACGTTGTAGACGTATATAATGTTCCCACCGAGAAGTAGGTGCCGACGCGCCAGGAATGTTGTAAAATATTACATTCGACATGTTAGGCTGTCTTAAGCTAGGATATATAGCGTTATAGTCGTATATAATGTTCCCACGGAGAAGTAGGGGCCGGCGCGCCAGGAATGTAGTAAAATATTACTTCCGAGATGTTAGGTTGCCATAGGTTAGGATATATAACGTTATTTACTTATATAATGTTCCCGCCGAGAAGTAGGGGCCGACGCTCCAGGAATGTTGTAAAATATTACATCCGAGATGTTAGGATTGCCTTAGGCTAGGATATATAACGTTATGGACGTATATACTGTTCCCACCGGGAAGGAGGAGCCGACGCGTCAGGAATGTTGTAAAATATTACGGTAGAGACGTTAAGTTGCCTTAGGTTAGGATATATAACGTTGTAGACGTATATAATGTTCCCACCGAGAAGTAGGTGCCGACGCGCCAGGAATGTTGTAAAATATTACATTCGACATGTTAAGTTGCCTTAAGCTAGGATATGTAGCGTTATAGATGTATATAATGTTCCCACCGAGAAGTAGAGGCCGGCGCGCCAGGAATGCAGTAAAATATTACACCCAAAATGTTAGGTTGCCTTAGGTTAGGATATATAACGTTATTGACTTATATAATGTTCCCACCGAGAAGTAGGTGCCGACGCGCCAGGAATGTTGTAAAATATTACGTTCAACATGTTAGGTTGCCTTAAGCTAGGATATATAGCGTTATAGACGTATATAATGTTCCCACCGAGAAGTAGAGGCCGGCGCGCCAGGAATGCAGTAAAAAATTACACCCAAAATGTTAGGTTGCCTTAGGTTAGGATATATAACGTTATTGACTTATATAATGTTCCCACCGAGAAGTAGGCGCCGACGAGACAGGAATGTTGTAAAAGATTACATTCGGTATGTTAGGATTGCCTTAGTCTAGGATACATAACGTTATAGACATATATGATATTCCCACCAAGAAGTACGGGCTGACACGCCAGCAATGTTGTCAAATATTACATCCGAGATGTTAGGTACCCTTAGGTTAGGATATATAACGTTATAGACGTATATAATGTTCCCACCGAGAAGTAGGGGCCGACGAGCCAGGAATGTTGTAAAATATTACATTCGACATGTTAGGCTGTCTTAAGCTAGGATATATAGCGTTATAGGCGTATATAATGTTCCCACAGAGAAGTAGGGGCCGGCGCGCCAGGAATGTAGTAAAATATTACATCCGAGATGTTAGGATTGCCTTAGGCTAGGATATGTAAAGTTATAGACGTATATACTGTTCCCACCGAGAAGTAGGTGCGGACGCGCCAGGAATGTTGTAAAATATTACATTCGACATGTTAGGCTGTCTTAAGCTAGGATATATAGCGTTATAGACGTATATAATGTTCCCACCGAGAAGTAGAGGCCGGCGCGCCAGGAATGCAGTAAAATATTACACCCAAAATGTTAGGTTGCCTTAGGTTAGGATATATAACGTTATTGACTTATATAATGTTCCCACCGAGAAGTAGGCGCCGACGAGACAGGAATGTTGTAAAAGATTACATTCGATATGTTAGGATTGCCTTAGTCTAGGATACATAACGTTATAGACATATATGATATTCCCACCGAGAAGTACGGGCTGACACGCCAGCAATGTTGTCAAATATTACATCCGAGATGTTAGGTACCCTTAGGTTAGGATATATAACGTTATAGACGTATATAATGTTCCCACCGAGAAGTAGGGGCCGACGAGCCAGGAATGTTGTAAAATAGTAGGCTCGACATGTTAGGATGCCTTAGGCTAGGATATATAGCGATATAGACGTATATAATGTTCCCACCGAGAAGTAGGGGCCGGCGCGCCAGGAATGTAGTAAAATATTACATTAGAGGTGTTAGGTCGCCTTAGGCTAGGATATATAACATTATAGATGTAAATACTGTGCCCACCGAGAAGTAGGTGCCGACGAGCCAGGAATGTTGTAAAATATTACATTCGACATGTTAGGTTGCCTTAAGCTAGGATATGTAGCGTTATAGACGTAAATAACGTTCCCACCGAGAAGTAGGGGTCGACGTGCGAGGAATGTAGTAAAATATGGCATCCGAGAGGTTTGGTTGCCTTAGGTTAGGATATATAACGTTATTGACTTATATAATGTTCCCACCGAGAAGTAGGCGCCGACGCGCCAGGAATGTTGTAAAATATTACATTCGATATGTTAGGATTGCCTTAGGCTAGGATATATAACGTTATAGACGTATAAACTGTTCCCACCGAGATGTTGGTGCCGACGCGCCAGGAATGTTGTAAAATATTACATTCGACACTTTAGGTTGCCTTAGGCTAGGATATATAGCGTTATAGACGTATATAATGTTCCCGCCGAGAAGTAGGGTCCGACGCGCCAGGAATGTTGTAAAATATTACATCCGAGATGTTAGGATTGCCTTAGGCTAGGATATATAACGTTATGGACTTATATAATGTTCCCACCGAGAAGTAGGTGCCGACGCGCCAGGAATGTTGTAAAATATTACATTCGACATGTTAGGTTGCCTTAAGCTAGGACATGTAGCGTTATAGATGTATATAATGTTCCCACCGAGAAGTAGAGGCCGGCGCGCCAGGAATGTAGTAAAATATTACACCCGAGATGTTAGGTTGCCTTAGGCTAGGATATATAACGTTATTGACTTATATAATGTTCCCACCGAGATGTAGGTGCCGACGCGCCAGGAATGTTGTAAAATATTACATTCGACATGTTAGGTTGTCTTAAGCTAGGATATATAGCGTTATAGGCGTATATAATGTTCCCACCGAGAAGTAGAGGCCGGCGCGCCAGGAATGCAGTAAAATATTACACCCAAAATGTTAGGTTGCCTTAGGTTAGGATATATAACGTTATTGACTTATATAATGTTCCCACCGAGAAGTAGGCGCCGACGAGACAGGAATGTTGTAAAAGATTACATTCGGTATGTTAGGATTGCCTTAGTCTAGGATACATAACGTTATAGACATATATGATATTCCCACCAAGAAGTACGGGCTGACACGCCAGCAATGTTGTCAAATATTACATCCGAGATGTTAGGTACCCTTAGGTTAGGATATATAACGTTATAGACGTATATAATGTTCCCACCGAGAAGTAGGGGCCGACGAGCCAGGAATGTTGTAAAATATTACATTCGACATGTTAGGCTGTCTTAAGCTAGGATATATAGCGTTATAGGCGTATATAATGTTCCCACAGAGAAGTAGGGGCCGGCGCGCCAGGAATGTAGTAAAATATTACATCCGAGATGTTAGGATTGCCTTAGGCTAGGATATGTAAAGTTATAGACGTATATACTGTTCCCACCGAGAAGTAGGTGCGGACGCGCCAGGAATGTTGTAAATAATTACATTCGACATGTTAGGCTGTCTTAAGCTAGGATATATAGCGTTATAGACGTATATAATGTTCCCACCGAGAAGTAGAGGCCGGCGCGCCAGGAATGCAGTAAAATATTACACCCAAAATGTTAGGTTGCCTTAGGTTAGGATATATAACGTTATTGACTTATATAATGTTCCCACCGAGAAGTAGGCGCCGACGAGACAGGAATGTTGTAAAAGATTACATTCGATATGTTAGGATTGCCTTAGTCTAGGATACATAACGTTATAGACATATATGATATTCCCACCGAGAAGTACGGGCTGACACGCCAGCAATGTTGTCAAATATTACATCCGAGATGTTAGGTACCCTTAGGTTAGGATATATAACGTTATAGACGTATATAATGTTCCCACCGAGAAGTAGGGGCCGACGAGCCAGGAATGTTGTAAAATAGTAGGCTCGACATGTTAGGATGCCTTAGGCTAGGATATATAGCGATATAGACGTATATAATGTTCCCACCGAGAAGTAGGGGCCGGCGCGCCAGGAATGTAGTAAAATATTACATTAGAGGTGTTAGGTCGCCTTAGGCTAGGATATATAACATTATAGATGTAAATACTGTGCCCACCGAGAAGTAGGTGCCGACGCGCCAGGAATGTTGTAAAATATTACATTCGACATGTTAGGTTGCCTTAAGCTAGGATATATAGCGTTATAGACGTATATAATGTTCCCACCGAGAAGTAGAGGCCGGCGCGCCAGGAATGCAGTAAAATATTACACCCAAAATGTTAGGTTGCCTTAGGTTAGGATATATAACGTTATTGACTTATATAATGTTCCCACCGAGAAGTAGGCGCCGACGAGACAGGAATGTTGTAAAAGATTACATTCGATATGTTAGGATTGCCTTAGTCTAGGATACATAACGTTATAGACATATATGATATTCCCACCGAGAAGTACGGGCTGACACGCCAGCAATGTTGTCAAATATTACATCCGAGATGTTAGGTACCCTTAGGTTAGGATATATAACGTTATAGACGTATATAATGTTCCCACCGAGAAGTAGGGGCCGACGAGCCAGGAATGTTGTAAAATATTACATTCGACATGTTAGGCTGTCTTAAGCTAGGATATATAGCGTTATAGGCGTATATAATGTTCCCACAGAGAAGTAGGGGCCGGCGCGCCAGGAATGTAGTAAAATATTACATCCGAGATGTTAGGATTGCCTTAGGCTAGGATATGTAAAGTTATAGACGTATATACTGTTCCCACCGAGAAGTAGGTGCGGACGCGCCAGGAATGTTGTAAAATATTACATTCGACATGTTAGGCTGTCTTAAGCTAGGATATATAGCGTTATAGACGTATATAATGTTCCCACCGAGAAGTAGAGGCCGGCGCGCCAGGAATGCAGTAAAATATTACACCCAAAATGTTAGGTTGCCTTAGGTTAGGATATATAACGTTATTGACTTATATAATGTTCCCACCGAGAAGTAGGCGCCGACGAGACAGGAATGTTGTAAAAGATTACATTCGATATGTTAGGATTGCCTTAGTCTAGGATACATAACGTTATAGACATATATGATATTCCCACCGAGAAGTACGGGCTGACACGCCAGCAATGTTGTCAAATATTACATCCGAGATGTTAGGTACCCTTAGGTTAGGATATATAACGTTATAGACGTATATAATGTTCCCACCGAGAAGTAGGGGCCGACGAGCCAGGAATGTTGTAAAATAGTAGGCTCGACATGTTAGGATGCCTTAGGCTAGGATATATAGCGATATAGACGTATATAATGTTCCCACCGAGAAGTAGGAGCCGGCGCGCCAGGAATGTAGTAAAATATTACATTAGAGGTGTTAGGTCGCCTTAGGCTAGGATATATAACATTATAGATGTAAATACTGTGCCCACCGAGAAGTAGGTGCCGACGAGCCAGGAATGTTGTAAAATATTACATCCGAGATGTTAGGATTGCCTTAGGCTAGGATATATAACGTTATAGACGTATATAATGTTCCCACCGAGAAGGAGGTGCCGACGCGTCAGGAATGTTGTAAAATATTACACTAGAGACGTTAGGTTGCCTTAGGTTAGG
Organism: Xylocopa violacea; assembly: GCA_963969225.1. Classification (NCBI taxonomy): domain Eukaryota; kingdom Metazoa; phylum Arthropoda; class Insecta; order Hymenoptera; family Apidae; genus Xylocopa; species Xylocopa violacea. The sequence goes on from CAXAJV010000001.1 coordinate 50,648,957, forward strand.
ATATATAACGTTATAGACGTATATAATGTTCCCACCGAGAAGTAGGTGCCGACGCGCCAGGAATGTTGTAAAATATTACATTCGACATGTTAGGTTGCCTTCAGCTAGGACATGTAGCGTTATAGATGTATATAATGTTCCCACCGAGAAGTAGAGGCCGGCGCGCCAGGAATGTAGTAAAATATTACACCCGAGATGTTAGGTTGCCTTAGGCTAGGATATATAACGTTATTGACTTATATAATGTTCCCACCGAGATGTAGGTGCCGACGCGCCAGGAATGTTGTAAAATATTACATTCGACATGTTAGGTTGTCTTAAGCTAGGATATGTAGCGTTATAGACGTATATAATGTTCCCACCGAGAAGTAGGGTCCGGCGCGCCAGGAATGTAGTAAAATATTACACCCGAGATGTTAGGTTGCCTTAGGTTAGGATATATAACGTTATTGACTTATATAATGTTCCCACCGAGAAGTAGGGGCCGACGCGCCAGGAATGTTGTAAAATATTACATCCGAGATGTTAGGATTGCCTTAGGCTAGGATATATAACGTTATAGACGTATATACTGTTCCCACCGAGAAGGAGGAGCCGACGCGTCAGGAATGTAGTAAAATATTACACCCGAGATGTTAGGTTGCCTTAGGTTAGGATATATAACGTTATTGACTTATATAATGTTCCCACCGAGAAGTAGGTGCCGACGCGCCAGGAATGTTGTAAAATATTACATTCGACATGTTAAGTTGCCTTAAGCTAGGATATGTAGCGTTATAGATGTATATAATGTTCCCACCGAGAAGTAGAGGCCGGCGCGCCAGGAATGCAGTACAATATTACACCCAAAATGTTAGGTTGCCTTAGGTTAGGATATATAACGTTATTGACTTATTTAATGTTCCCACCGAGAAGTAGGCGCCGACGAGACAGGAATGTTGTAAAAGATTACATTCGATATGTTAGGATTGCCTTAGTCTAGGATACATAACGTTATAGACATATATGATATTCCCACCGAGAAGTACGGGCCGACACGCCAGCAATGTTGTCAAATATTATATCCGAGATGTTAGGTACCCTTAGGTTAGGATATATAACGTTATAGACGTATATAATGTTCCCACCGAGAAGTAGGGGCCGACGAGCCAGGAATGTTGTAAAATAGTAGGCTCGACATGTTAGGATGCCTTAGGCTAGGATATATAGCGATATAGACGTATATAATGTTCCCACCGAGAAGTAGGGGCCGGCGCGCCAGGAATGTAGTAAAATATTACATTAGAGGTGTTAGGTCGCCTTAGGCTAGGATATATAACGTTATAGATGTAAATACTGTGCCCACCGAGAAGTAGGTGCCGACGAGCCAGGAATGTTGTAAAATATTACATTCGACATGTTAGGTTGCCTTAAGCTAGGATATGTAGCGTTATAGACGTAAATAACGTTCCCACCGAGAAGTAGGGGTCGACGTGCGAGGAATGTAGTAAAATATTGCATCCGAGAGGTTTGGTTGCCTTAGGTTAGGATATATAACCTTATTGACTTATATAATGTTCCCACCGAGAAGTAGGTGCCGACAGACCAGGAATGTTGTAAAATATTACATTCGACATGTTAGATTGCCTTAAGCTAGCATATGTAGCGTTATAGATGTATATAACGTTCCCACCGAGAAGTAGGTGCCGACACGACAGGTATGTAGTAAAATATTACACCCGAGATGTTAGGTTGCCTTAGGTTAGGATATATAACGTTATTGACTTATATAATGTTCCCACAGAGAAGTAGGTGCCGACGCGCCAGGAATGTTGTAAAATATTACATTCGACATGTTAGGTTGTCTTAAGCTAGGATATATAGCGTTATAGACGTATATAATGTTCCCACCGAGAAGTAGGGTCCGGCGCGCCAGGATTGTAGTAAAATATTACACCCGAGATTTTAGGTTGCCTTAGGCTAGGATATATAACGTTATTGACTTATATAATGTTCCTGCCGAGAAGTAGGGGCCGACGCTCCAGGAATGTTGTAAAATATTACGGTAGAGACGTTAGGTTGCCTTAGGTTAGGATATATAACGTTATAGACGTATATAATGTTCCCACCGAGAAGTAGGTGCCGACGCGCCAGGAATGTTGTAAGATATTACATTCGACATGCTGGGTTGTCTTAAGCTAGGATATATAGCGTTATAGAAGTATATAATGTTCCCACCGAGAAGGAGGTGCCGACGCGTCAGGAATGTTGTAAAATATTACGGTAGAGACGTTAGGTTGCCTTAGGTCAGGATATATAACGTTATAGACGTATATAATGTACCCACCGAGAAGTAGGTGCCGACGCGCCAGGAATGTTGTAAAATATTACATTCGACATGTTAGGTTGTCTTAAGCTAGGATATATAGCGTTATAGACGTATATAATGTTCCTACCGAGAAGTAGGGTCCGGCGCGCCAGGAATGTAGTAAAATATTACACCCGAGATGTTAGGTTGCCTTAGGTTAGGATATATAACGTTATAGACGTATGTAATGTTCCCACCGAGAAGTAGGTGCCGACGCGCTAGGAATGTTGTAAAATATTACATTCGACATGTTAGGTTGTCTTAAGCTAGGATATATAGCGTTATAGAAGTATATAATGTTCCCACCGAGAAGTAGGGGCCGGCGCGCCTGGAATGTAGTAAAATATTACACCCGAGATGTTAGGTTGCCTTAGGTTAGGATATATAACGTTATTGACTTATATAATGTTCCCGCCGAGAAGTAGGGGCCGACGCTCCAGGAATGTTGTAAAATATTACATCCGAGATGTTAGGATTGCCTTAGGCTAGGATATATAACGTTATAGACGTATATACTGTTCCCACCGAGAAGTAGGGTCCGGCGCGCCAGGAATGTAGTAAAATATTACACCCGAGATGTTAGGTTGCCTTAGGTAAGGATATATAACGTTATTGACTTATATAATGTTCCCACCGAGAAGTAGGTGCCGACGCGCCAGGAATGTTGTAAAATATTACATTCGACATGTTAAGTTGCCTTAAGCTAGGATATGTAGCGTTATAGATGTATATAATGTTCCCACCGAGAAGTAGAGGCCGGCGCGCCAGGAATGCAGTACAATATTACACCCAAAATGTTAGGCTGCCTTAGGTTAGGATATATAACGTTATTGACTTATATAATGTTCCCACCGAGAAGTAGGTGCCGACGCGCCAGGAATGTTGTAAAATATTACATTCGACATGTTAGGTTGCCTTAAGCTAGGACATGTAGCGTTATAGATGTATATAATGTTCCCACCGAGAAGTAGAGGCCGGCGCGCCAGGAATGTAGTAAAATATTACACCCGAGATGTTAGGTTGCCTTAGGCTAGGATATATAACGTTATTGACTTATATAATGTTCCCACCGAGATGTAGGTGCCGACGCGCCAGGAATGTTGTAAAATATTACATTCGACATGTTAGGTTGTCTTAAGCTAGGATATATAGCGTTATAGGCGTATATAATGTTCCCACCGAGAAGTAGAGGCCGGCGCGCCAGGAATGCAGTAAAATATTACACCCAAAATGTTAGGTTGCCTTAGGTTAGGATATATAACGTTATTGACTTATATAATGTTCCCACCGAGAAGTAGGCGCCGACGAGACAGGAATGTTGTAAAAGATTACATTCGATATGTTAGGATTGCCTTAGTCTAGGATACATAACGTTATAGACATATATGATATTCCCACCGAGAAGTACGGGCCGACACGCCAGCAATGTTGTCAAATATTATATCCGAGATGTTAGGTACCCTTAGGTTAGGATATATAACGTTATAGACGTATATAATGTTCCCACCGAGAAGTAGGGGCCGACGAGCCAGGAATGTTGTAAAATAGTAGGCTCGACATGTTAGGATGCCTTAGGCTAGGATATATAGCGATATAGACGTATATAATGTTCCCACCGAGAAGTAGGGGCCGGCGCGCCAGGAATGTAGTAAAATATTACATTAGAGGTGTTAGGTCGCCTTAGGCTAGGATATATAACGTTATAGATGTAAATACTGTGCCCACCGAGAAGTAGGTGCCGACGAGCCAGGAATGTTGTAAAATATTACATTCGACATGTTAGGTTGCCTTAAGCTAGGATATGTAGCGTTATAGACGTAAATAACGTTCCCACCGAGAAGTAGGGGTCGACGTGCGAGGAATGTAGTAAAATATTGCATCCGAGAGGTTTGGTTGCCTTAGGTTAGGATATATAACCTTATTGACTTATATAATGTTCCCACCGAGAAGTAGGTGCCGACAGACCAGGAATGTTGTAAAATATTACATTCGACATGTTAGATTGCCTTAAGCTAGCATATGTAGCGTTATAGATGTATATAACGTTCCCACCGAGAAGTAGGTGCCGACACGACAGGTATGTAGTAAAATATTACACCCGAGATGTTAGGTTGCCTTAGGTTAGGATATATAACGTTATTGACTTATATAATGTTCCCACAGAGAAGTAGGTGCCGACGCGCCAGGAATGTTGTAAAATATTACATTCGACATGTTAGGTTGTCTTAAGCTAGGATATATAGCGTTATAGACGTATATAATGTTCCCACCGAGAAGTAGGGTCCGGCGCGCCAGGATTGTAGTAAAATATTACACCCGAGATTTTAGGTTGCCTTAGGCTAGGATATATAACGTTATTGACTTATATAATGTTCCTGCCGAGAAGTAGGGGCCGACGCTCCAGGAATGTTGTAAAATATTACGGTAGAGACGTTAGGTTGCCTTAGGTTAGGATATATAACGTTATAGACGTATATAATGTTCCCACCGAGAAGTAGGTGCCGACGCGCCAGGAATGTTGTAAGATATTACATTCGACATGCTGGGTTGTCTTAAGCTAGGATATATAGCGTTATAGAAGTATATAATGTTCCCACCGAGAAGGAGGTGCCGACGCGTCAGGAATGTTGTAAAATATTACGGTAGAGACGTTAGGTTGCCTTAGGTCAGGATATATAACGTTATAGACGTATATAATGTACCCACCGAGAAGTAGGTGCCGACGCGCCAGGAATGTTGTAAAATATTACATTCGACATGTTAGGTTGTCTTAAGCTAGGATATATAGCGTTATAGACGTATATAATGTTCCTACCGAGAAGTAGGGTCCGGCGCGCCAGGAATGTAGTAAAATATTACACCCGAGATGTTAGGTTGCCTTAGGTTAGGATATATAACGTTATAGACGTATGTAATGTTCCCACCGAGAAGTAGGTGCCGACGCGCTAGGAATGTTGTAAAATATTACATTCGACATGTTAGGTTGTCTTAAGCTAGGATATATAGCGTTATAGAAGTATATAATGTTCCCACCGAGAAGTAGGGGCCGGCGCGCCTGGAATGTAGTAAAATATTACACCCGAGATGTTAGGTTGCCTTAGGTTAGGATATATAACGTTATTGACTTATATAATGTTCCCGCCGAGAAGTAGGGGCCGGCGCGCCAGGAATGTAGTAAAATAATACACCCGAGATGTTAGGTTGCCCTAGGTTAGGATATATAACGATATTGACTTATATAATGTTCCCACCGAGAAGTAGGTGCCGACGCGCCAGGAATGTTGTAAAATATTACATTCGACATGTTAAGTTGCCTTAAGCTAGGATATGTAGCGTTATAGATGTATATAATGTTCCCACCGAGAAGTAGAGGCCGGCGCGCCAGGAATGCAGTACAATATTACACCCAAAATGTTAGGTTGCCTTAGGTTAGGATATATAACGTTATTGACTTATATAATGTTCCCACCGAGAAGTAGGTGCCGACGCGCCAGGAATGTTGTAAAATATTACGTTCAACATGTTAGGTTGCCTTAAGCTAGGATATATAGCGTTATAGACGTATATAATGTTCCCACCGAGAAGTAGAGGCTGGCGCGCCAGGAATGCAGTAAAATATTACACCCAAAATGTTAGGTTGCCTTAGGTTAGGATATATAACGTTATTGACTTATATAATGTTCCCACCGAGAAGTAGGCGCCGACGAGACAGGAATGTTGTAAAAGATTACATTCAATATGTTAGGATTGCCTTAGTCTAGGATACATAACGTTATAGACATATATGATATTCCCACCGAGAAGTACGGGCCGACACGCCAGCAATGTTGTCAAATATTACATCCGAGATGTTAGGTATCCTTAGGTTAGGATATATAACGTTATAGACGTATATAATGTTCCCACCGAGAAGTAGGGGCCGGCGCGCCAGGAATGTAGTAAAATATTACATTAGAGGTGTTAGGTCGCCTTAGGCTAGGATATATAACGTTATAGATGTAAATACTGTGCCCACCGAGAAGTAGGTGCCGACGAGCCAGGAATGTTGTAAAATATTACATTCGACATGTTAGGTTGCCTTAAGCTAGGATATGTAGCGTTATAGGCGTAAATAACGTTCCCACCGAGAAGTAGGGGTCGACGTGCGAGGAATGTAGTAAAATGTTGCATCCGAGAGGTTTGGTTGCCTTAGGTTAGGATATATAACGTTATTGACTTATATAATGTTCCCACCGAGAAGTAGGCGCCGACGCACCAGGAATGTTGTAAAATATTACATTCGATATGTTAGGATTGCTTTAGGCTAGGATATATAACGTTATAGACGAATAAACTGTTCCCACCGAGATGTTGGTGCCGACGCGCCAGGAATGTTGTAAAATATTACATTCGACACTTTAGGTTGCCTTAGGCTAGGATATATAGCGTTATAGACGTATATAATGTTCCCACCGAGAAGTAGGGGCCGACACGACAGGTATGTAGTAAAATATTACACCCGAGATGTTAGGTTGCCTTAGGTTAGGATATATAACGTTATTGACTTACATAATCTTCCCACCGAGAAGTAGGTGCCGGCGCGCCAGGAATGTAGTAAAATATTACATTAGAAATGTTAGGTCGCCTTAGGCTAGGATATATAGCGTTATAGACGTATATAATGTTCCCACCGAGAAGTAGGGGCCGACACGACAGGTATGTAGTAAAATATTACACCCGAGATGTTAGGTTGCCTTAGGTTAGGATATATAGCGTTATAGAAGTATATAATGTTCCCACCGAGAAGGAGGTGCCGACGCGTCAGGAATGTTGTAAAATATTACGGTAGAGACGTTAGGTTGCCTTAGGTTAGGATATATAACGTTATAGACGTATATAATGTACCCACCGAGAAGTAGGTGCCGACGCGCCAGGAATGTTGTAAAATATTACATTCGACATGTTAGGTTGCCTTAAGCTAGGATATGTAGCGTTATAGACGTAAATAACGTTCCCACCGAGAAGTAGGGGTCGACGTGCGAGGAATGTAGTAAAATATTGCATCCGAGATGTTAGGTTGCCTTAGGTTAGGATATATAACGTTATTGACTTATATAATGTTTCCACCGAGAAGTAGGCGCCGACGCGCCAGGAATGTTGTAAAATATTACATTCGACATGTTAGGTTGTCTTAAGCTAGGATATATAGCGTTATAGACGTATATAATGCTCCCACCGAGAAGTAGGGTCCGGCGCGCCAGGAATGTAGTAAAATATTACGGTAGAGACGTTAGGTTGCCTTAGGCTAGGATATATAGCGTTATAGACGTATATAATGTTCCCACCGAGGAGTAGGTGCCGGCGCGCCAGGAATGTTGTAAGATATTACATTAGACATGTTAGGTTGTCTTAAGCTAGGATATATAGCGTTATAGAAGTATATAATGTTCCCACCGAGAAGGAGGTGCCGACGCGTCAGGAATGTTGTAAAATATTACGGTAGAGACGTTAGGTTGCCTTAGGCTAGGATATATAGCGTTATAGACGTATATAATGTTCCCACCGAGGAGTAGGTGCCGGCGCGCCAGGAATGTAGTAAAATATTACATCCGAGATGTTAGGTTGCCTTAGGCTAGGATATATAACGGTATAGACGTATATACTGTTCCCACCGAGAAGTAGGTGCCGACGCGCCAGGAATGTTGTAAAATATTACATTCCACATGTTAGGTTGCCTTAAGCTAGGATATATAGCGTTATAGACGTATATAATGTTCCCACCGAGAAGTAGGGGCCGAAGTGGCGGGAATGTAGTACTATATTACATTCGACATGTTAGGTGGCCTTAGGCTAGGATATATAGCGTTATAGACGTATATAATGTTCCCACCGAGAAGTAGGGGCCGGCGCGCCAGGAATGTTGTTAATTATTGCGGTAGAGACGTTAGGTTGCCTTAGGTTAGGATATATAACGTTATAGACGTATATAATGTTCCCACCGAGAAGTAGGTGCCGACGCGCCAGGAATGTTGTAAGATATTACATTCGACATGTTAGGTTGTCTTAAGCTAGGATATATAGCGTTATAGAAGTATATAATGTTCCCACCGAGAAGGAGGTGCCGACGCGCCAGGAATGTAGTAAAATATTACACCCGAGATGTTAGGTTGCCTTAGGTTAGAATATATAACGTTATAGGCGTATATAATGTTCCCACCGAGAAGTAGGGGCCGACGAGCCAGGAATGTTGTAAAATAGTAGGCTCGACATGTTAGGATGTCTTAGGCTGGGATATATAGCGATATAGACGTATATAATGTTCCCACCGAGAAGTAGGGGCCGACACGACAGGTATGTAGTAAAATATTACACCCGAGATGTTAGGTTGCCTTAGGTTAGGATATATAACGTTATTGACTTATATAATGTTCCCACCGAGAAGAAGGTCCCGACGCGCCAGGAATGTTGTAAAATATTACATTCGACATGTTAGGTTGTCTTAAGCTAGGATATATAGCGTTATAGACGTATATAATGTTCCCACCGAGAAGTAGGGTCCGGCGCGCCAGGAATGTAGTAAAATATTACACCCGAGATGTTAGGTTGCCTTAGGTTAGGATATATAGCGTTATAGAAGTATATAATGTTCCCACCGAGAAGGAGGTGCCGACGCGTCAGGAATGTTGTAAAATATTACGGTAGAGACGTTAGGTTGCCTTAGGTTAGGATATATAACGTTATAGACGTATATAATGTACCCACCGAGAAGTAGGGGCCGACGCGCCAGGAATGTTGTAAAATATTACGGTAGAGACGTTAGGTTGCCTTAGGTTAGGATATATAACGTTATAGACGTATATAGTGTACCCACCGAGAAGTAGGGGCCGACGCGCCAGGAATGTTGTAAAATATTACGGTAGAGACGTTAGGTTGCCTTAGGTTAGGATATATAACGTTATAGACGTATATAATGTTCCCACCGAGAAGTAGGTGCCGACGCACCAGGAATGTTGTAAGATATTACATTCGACATGTTAGGTTGTCTTAAGCTAGGATATATAGCGTTATAGAAGTATATAATGTTCCCACCGAGAAGGAGGTGCCGACGCGTCAGGAATGTTGTAAAATATTACGGTAGAGACGTTAGGTTGCCTTAGGCTATGATATATAGCGTTATAGACGTATATAATGTTCCCACCGAGGAGTAGGGGCCGGCGCGCCAGGAATGTAGTAAAATATTACATCCGAGATGTTAGGTTGCCTTAGGCTAGGATATATAACGGTATAGACGTATATACTGTTCCCACCGAGAAGTAGGTGCCGACGCGCCAGGAATGTTGTAAAATATTACATTCCACATGTTAGGTTGCCTTAAGCTAGGATATATAGCGTTATAGACGTATATAATGTTCCCACCGAGAAGTAGGGGCCGAAGTGGCGGGAATGTAGTACTATATTACATTCGACATGTTAGGTTGCCTTAGGCTAGGATATATAACGTTATTGACTTATATAATGTTCCCACCGAGAAGTAGGCGCCGACGCACCAGGAATGTTGTAAAATATTACATTCGATATGTTAGGATTGCTTTAGGCTAGGATATATAACGTTATAGACGAATAAACTGTTCCCACCGAGATGTTGGTGCCGACGCTCCAGGAATGTTGTAAAATATTACACCCGAGATGCTAGGTTGCCTTAGGCTGGGATATGTAACATTATAGACGTATATACTGTTCCCACCGAGAAGTATATGCCGACGCGCCAGGAATGTTGTACAATATTAGATTCGACATGTTAGGTTGCCTTAGGTTAGGATATATAACGTTATAGACGTATCTACTGTTGCCACCGAGAAGTAGGTGCCGACGCGCCAGGAATGTTGTAAAATATTACAATCGACATGTTAGGATTGCCTTAGGCTATGATATATAACGTTATAGATGTATATACTGTTCCCACCAAGAAGTAGATGCCGACGTGCCAGGAATGTTGTAAAATATTACATCCGAGATGTTAGGTTGCCTTAAGTTCGTATATATAACGTTATTGACTTATATAACGTTCCCGCCGATAGAAACGGGCCGACGTGCCAGGAAGATAGTAAAATATTACACCCGAGATGCTAGGTTGCCTTAGGCTGGGATATGTAACATTATAGACGTATATACTGTTCCCACCGAGAAGTAGGTGCCGACGCGCCAGGTATGTTGTAAAATATTACATTCGACATGGTAGGATTGCCTTAGGCTATGATATATAACGTTATAGACGTATATACTTTTCCCACCGAGAAGTAGATGCCGACGTGCCAGGAATGTTGTAAAATATTACATCCGAGATGTTAGGTTGCCTTAAGTTCGTATATATAACGTTATTGACTTATATAATGTTCCCGCCGATAGGTACGGGCCGACGTGCCAGGAAGGTAGTAAAATATTACACCCGAGATGCTAGGTTGCCTTAGGCTAGGATATGTAACATTATAGACGTATATACTGTTCCCACCGAGAAGTAGGTGCCGGCGCGCCAGGTATGTTGTAAAATATTACATTCGACATGTTAGGTTGCCTTAGGCTAGGATATGTAACGTTATAGACGTATATAATATTCCCACCGAGAAGTAGGGGCCGAATTGACGGGAATGTTGTAAAATATTACATTCGACATGTTAGGTTGCCTTAGGCTAGGGTATATAGCGTTATAGACGTATATAATTTTCCCACCGAGAAGTAGGTGCCGACGCGCCAGGTATGTTGTAAAATATTACAATCGACATGTTAGAATTGCCTTAGGCTAGGATATATAACGTTATAGACGTATATACTGTTCCCACCGAGAAGTAGGTGCCGACACGCCAGGAATGTTGTAAAATATCACATTCGACATGTTAGGTTGCCTTAAGCTAGGATATATAGCGTTATAGAAGTATATAATATTCCCACCGAGAAGTAGGGGCCGAATTGACGGGAATGCTGTAAAATATTACATTCGACATGTTAGGTTGCCTTAGGCTAGGATATATAGCTTTATAGACGTATATAATGTTCCAACCGAGAAGTAGGGGCCGCCCCGCAATGATCGTTGGAAAATACAACATCCGAGATGTTAGAATGCCTTAGTTTAGGATATATAACGTTATAGACGTATATAATGTCCGCGCCGAGATGTACGGGACGACAGGAACGGGACTCTGTGAAACATTACCAGCGAGGGTCTAGATGGGTTAGGTTAGGTTATATTACGATATAGACGTATATAATGTTCCCACCGAGAAGTAGGGGCCGTCCCGCCTGGAGTGTTGTAAAATACTACATTCGAAATGTTGGGTTGCCTTAGGAAAGGAAATATCACGTTATAGACGTATATAATGTCCGCACCGAGACGTACGGGACGACACGAACGGGATTGTGTAAAACATTACCAGCGTGGGTCGTGATGGGTTAGGTTAGGTTATATTACGTTATAGACGTATATAATGTGCCCACCGAGACGTACGGGATGACACGAACTCGATTCTGTAAAACATTATCAGCGAGGGGCTAAATGGGTTAGGTTAGGTTATATTGCGATATAGACTTATATAATGTGCCCACCGAGAAGTAGGGGCCGACCCGCCAGGAATGTTGTAAAATACTACATTTGAGATGTTAGGTTGCCTTAGGTTAGGATATATAACGTTATAGACGTATATAATGTCCGCACCGTGACGTACGGGGCGACACGAACGGGATTCAGTGAAACATTACCAACGAGGGTCTAGATGGGTTAGGTTAGGTTATATTACGATATAGACGTATATAATGTTCCCACTTAGAAGTAGGGCCCGACCCGCCTGGAATGTTGTAAAATACTACATTCGAGATGTTAGGTTGCCTTAGGTTAGGATGTATAGCGTTACAGACGTATACAGTGTCCCCACCGAGAAGTACGGTCCGACACGATTGGGATTCTGTAAAACATTATAAGCGAGGGGCTAGATGGGATGGGTTAGGTTATATTACGTTACAGACGTACATAATGTTCCCACCGAGAAGTAGGTTGCGACCCGCCAGGAATGTTGTAAAATACTACGTCCGAGATGTTAGGTTGCCTTAGGTTAGGATATATAACGTTATAGACGTATATACTGTCCCCACCGAGAAGTACGGGCCTACACAACCGGGATTCTTTAAAACATTACCAGCGAGAGTCTAGATGGATTAGGTTAGGTTACATTAGGTTATAGACGTATATAATGTTACCACCGAGAAGTAGATGCCGACCCGCCAGGAATGTTGGAAAATACTACATCCGAGATGTTAGGTTGCCTTACGTTAGGATATATAACGTTATAGACGTATGTAATGTCCCCACCGAGAAGTAAGTGCCGACACGACCGTGATGCTGTAAAACAATACCAGCGAGGGGCTAGATGGGTTAGGTTAGGTTATATTACGATATAGACGTATATAATGTTCCCACTTAGAAGTAGGGCCCGACCCGCCTGGAATGTTGTAAAATACTACATTCGAGATGTTAGGTTGCCTTAGGCTAGGATATATAGCGTTACAGACGTATATAATGTTCCCACCCAGAAGTAGGGGCCGACGGGCCACGAATGTTGTAAAATATTACGCTCGACATGTCAGTTTGCCTTAGGTTAGGATATATAACGTTATAGACGTAGATGATATTCCCACCGAGAAGTACTGGCCGACACGCCAGGAATGTTGTAAAATATTACGCTCGACATGTTAGGTTGCCTTAGAAGAGGATATATAACGTTATAGACGTATATACTGTTCCCACCGTGACGGAGGTGCCGTCGCGCCAGGAATGTTGTAAAATATTACATCCGAGATGTTAGGTTAGCTTAGGTTAGGATATATAACGTTATTGACATATATAATGTGCCCACCGAGAAGTAGGGGCCGACGCGCCAGGAATGCTGTAAAATATTACGCTCGACATGTTAGGTTGCCTTAGGCTAGGATATATAGCGTTATAGACGTATATACTGTTCCCACCGAGAAGTAGTTGCCGACGTACCAGGAATGTTGTAAAATATTACATCCGACATGTTAGGTTGCCTTAGGCTAGGATATGTAACGTTATAGACGTATATAATGTTCCCACCGAGAAGTAGGTGCCGACGAGCCAGGAATGTTGTAAGATATTACATTCGACATGTTAGGCTGCCTTAAGCTAGGATATATAGTGTTATAGACGTATATAATGTTCCCACCGAAATGTAGGGGCCTAAGTGCCGGGAATGCTGTAAAATATTACATTCGACATGTTAGGTTGCCTTAGGCTAGGATATATAGCGTTATAGACGTATATAATGTTCCCACCGAGAAGTAGGGGCCGAAGTGCCGGGAATGTTGTAAAATATTACGTTCGACATGTTAGATTGCCTTAAGCTAGGATATGTAGCGTTATAGACGTAAATAACGTTCCCACCGAGAAGTAGGTGACAACGTGCGCGGAATGTAGTAAAATATTGCATACGAGATGTTAGGTTGCCTTAGGTTAGGATATATAACGTTATTGACTTATATAATGTTACCACCGAGAAGTAGGCGCCTACGAGACAGGAATGTTGTAAAATATTACATTCGACATGTTAGGATGCCTTAGGCTAGGATATATAACGTAATAAACGTATATACTGTTCCCACCGAGAAGTAGGTGCCGACGCGTCAGGAATGTTGTAAAATATTACATTCGACATGTTAGATTGCCTTAAGCTAGGATATGTAGCGTTATAGACGTAAATAACGTTCCCACCGAGAAGTAGGTGACAACGTGCGCGGAATGTAGTAAAATATTGCATCCGAGATGTTAGGTTGCCTTAGGTTAGGATATATAACGTTATTGACTTATATAATGTTCCCACCGAGAAGTAGGCGCCGACGAGACAGGAATGTTGTAAAATATTACATTCGACATGTTAGGTTGCCTTAGGTTAGGATATATAACGTTATAGACGTATATAATGTTCCCACCGTGAAGTAAGGGCCAACGAGCCAGGAATGTGGTAAAATATTACATTCGATATGTTAGTTTGCCTTAGGCTAGGATATATAGCGTTATAGACGTATATAATGCTCCCACCGAGAAATAGGGGCCGATACGCCAGGAATGTTGTAAAATATTACATCCGAGATGTTAGGTTCCCTTAGGTTAGGATATATATAGCGTTATAGACGTATATAATGTTCCCACCGATAAGTAGGGGCCAACGAGCCAGGAATGTGGCAAAATATTACATTCGACATGTTAAGTTGTCTTAGGTTAGGATATTTAACGTTATAGTCGTATATACAGTTCCCACCGAGAAGTAGTTGCCGACGCGCCAGGAATATTGTAAAATATTATATTCGACATGTTAGGTTGTCTCAGGCTAGGACATATAGCGTTATAGACATATACAATGTTCCCACCGAGAAATAGGGGCCGACACGCCAGGAATGTTGTAAAACATTACATCCGAGGTGTTAGGTTCCCTTAGGTTAGGATATATAACGTTATAGACGTATATAATGTTCCCACCGAGAAGTAGGTTCCGACGCGCCAGGAATGTTGTAAAATATTACATCCGAGATGTTAGGATTGCCTTAGGCTAGGATATATAACGTTATAGACGTATATAATGTTCCCACCAAGAAGTAGGGGCCGGTTCGCCACGAACGTAGTAAAATATTACATCCGAGATGTTAGGTTGCCTTAGACTATGATATATAACGTTATATACGTATATAATGTTCCCACCGAGAAATAGGGGACGACACGCCAGGAATGTTGTAAAATATTACGCTCGACATGTTAGGTTGCCTTACGTCATGATATATAACGTTATAGACGTATATAATGTTCCCACCAAGAAGTAGGGGCCGGTGCGCCACGAACGTAGTAAAATATTACATCCGAGATGTTAGGTTGCCTTAGACTATGATATATAACGTTATATACGTATATAATGTTCCCACCGAGAAATAGGGGACGACACGCCAGGAATTTTGTAAAATATTACGCTCGACATGTTAGGTTGCCTTACGTCATGATATATAGCGTTCTAGACTTGTATAATGTTCCCACCGAGAAGTAGTGGCCGACGTGCCAGGAATGTAGTAAAATATTACATCCGAGATGTTAGGTTGCCTTAGGTTAGGATATATAACGTTATAGACGTATATAAAGTTCCCATCGAGAAGTAGGGGCCGAAGTGACAGGAATGTTGTAAAATATTACATTCGATATGTTAGTTTGCCTTAGGCTAGGATATATAGCGTTATAGACGTATATAATGTTCCCACCGAGAACTAGGGGCCGACGTGCCAGGAATGTAGTAAAATATTAGATCCGAGAGGTTAGGTTGCCTTAGGTTAGGATATATAACGTTATAGACGTATATAATGTTCCCACCGAGAACTAGGAGCCGACGTGCCAGGAATGTAGTAAAATATTACATCCGAGAGGTTAGGTTGCCTTAGGTTAGGATATATATCGTTATAGACGTATATAATGTTCCACCCGAGAAGTAGGGGCCGACGCGCCAGGAATGCTGTAAAATATTACATTCGACATGTTAGGATTGCCTTAGGCTAGGATATATAACTTTATAGACGTATATAATATTCCCACCGAGAAGTAGGTGCCGACGCGCCAGGAATGTTGTAAAATATTACGCTCGACAAATTAGGTTGCCTTAGGCTAGGATATATAGCGTTAAAGACGTATATAATGTTCCCACCGAGATATAGGGGCCGACACGCCAGGAATGTTGTAAAACATTACATCCGAGGTGTTAGGTTCCCTTAGGTTAGGATATATAATGTTATAGACGTATATAATGTTCCCACCGTGAAGTAAGGGCCAACGAGCCAGGAATGTGGTAAAATATTACATTCGACATGTTAGGTTGCCTTAGGTTAGGATATATAACGTTCTTGCCTTATATAATGTTCCCACCAAGAAGTAGGCGCCGACGAGACAGGAATGTTGTAAAATATTACATTCGACATGTTAGGATTGCCTTAGGCTAGGATATATAACGTTATGGACGTATATGATATTCCCACCGAGAAGTACGGGCCGACACGCAAGCAATATTGTCAAATATTACATTCGACATGTTAGGTTGCCTTAGGCTAGGATATATAGCGATATAGACGTATATAATGTTCCCACCGAGAAGTAGGTGCCGACGAGCCAGGAATGTTGTAAAATATTACATTCGACATGTTAGGTTGCCTTAGACTAGAATATATAGCGTTATAGACGTATATAATGTTGCTACCGAAAAGTAGACGCCGACGCGCCAGGAATGTTGTAAAATATTACATTCGACATGTTAGGTTGCCTTAGACTAGGATATATAACTTTATAGACGTATATAATATTCCCACCGAGAAGTAGGTGCCGACGCGCCAGGAATGTTGTAAAATATTACGCTCGACAAATTAGGTTGCCTTAGGCTAGGATATATAGCGTTAAAGACGTATATAATGTTCCCACCAAGAAATAGGGGCCGACACGCCAGGAATGTTGTAAAATATTACATCCGAGATGTTAGGTTCCCTTAGGTTAGGATATATAACGTTATAGACGTATATAATGTTCCCACCGATAAGTAGGGGCCAACGAGCCAGGAATGTGGCAAAATATTACATTCGACATGTTAAGTTGTCTTAGGTTAGGATATATAACGTTATAGTCGTATATACAGTTCCCACCGAGAAGTAGTTGCCGACGCGCCAGGAATATTGTAAAATATTACATCCGAGATGTTAGGATTACCTTAGGCTAGGATATATAACGTTATAGACGTATGTAATGTTCCCACCGAGAAGTAGGGGCCGGCGCGCCGGGAATGTAGTAAAATATAACATCTGAGATGTTAGGTTGCCATAGGCTAGGATATATAACGTTATAGACGTATATAATGTTCCCACCGAGAAGTAGGTGCCGAAGTGACGGGAATGTTGTAAAATATTACATTCAACATGTTAGTTTGCCTTAGGCTAGGATATATAGCGTTCTAGACTTGTATAATGTTCCCACCGAGAAGTAGTGGCCGACGTGCCATGAATGTAGTAAAATATTACATCCGAGATGTTAGGTTGCCTTAGGTTAGGATATATAACGTTATAGACGTATATAAAGTTCCCATCGAGAAGTAGGGGCCGAAGTGACGGGAATGTTGTAAAATATTACATTAGATCTGTTAGTTTGCCTTAGGCTAGGATATATAGCGTTATAGACGTATATAATGTTCCCACCGAGAACTAGGGGCCGACGTGCCAGGAATGTAGTAAAATATTAGATCCGAGAGGTTAGGTTGCCTTAGGTTAGGATATATAACGTTATAGACGTATATAATGTTCCCACCGAGAACTAGGGGCCGACGTGCCAGGAATGTAGTAAAATATTACATCCGAGAGGTTAGGTTGCCTTAGGTTAGGATATATAACGTTATAGACGTATATAATGATCCCACCAAGAAGTCGGGGCCGGTGCGCCACGAACGTAGTAAAATATTACATCCGAGTTATTAGGTTGCCTTAGACTAGGATATATAACGTTATATACGTATATAATGTTCCCACCGAGAAATAGGGGCCGACACGCCAGGAATGTTGTAAAATATTACGCTCGACATGTTAGGTTGCCTTACGTCATGATATATAGCGATATAGACGTATATAATGTTCCCACCGAGATGTAGGGGCCGGCGCGCCAGGAATGTAGTAAAATATTACATCCGAGATGTTAGGTTGCCTTAGGCAAGGATATATAGCATTATAGACGTATATAATGTTCCAACCGAGAAGTAGGGGCCGGCGCGCCAGGAATGTAGTAAAATATAACATCCGAGATGTTAGGTTGCCTTAGGCTAGAATAAGTAACGTTATAGACGTATATAGTGTTCCCACCGAGAAGTAGGGGCCGACGAGCCAGGAATGTATTAAAATGATACATCCGAGATGTTAGGTTGCCTTAGGTTAGGATATATAACGTTATATGCGTATATAATGTTCCCACCGAGAAACAGGGGCCGACACGCCAGGCATGTTGTAAAATGCTACGCTCGACATGCTAGGTTGCCTTACGTCATGGGGTATAGCGATATAGACGTATATAATGTTCCCACCGAGAAGCAGCGGCCGGCGCGCCAGGAATGTAGTAAAATATTACATCCGAGATGTTAGGTTGCCTTACGCAAGGATATGTAGCATTATAGACGTATATAATGTTCCAACCGAGAAGTAGGGGCCGGCGCGCCAAGAATGTAGTAAAATATAACATCCGAGATGTTAGGTTGCCTTAGGCTTGAATAAGTAACGTTATAGACGTATATAGTGTTCCCACCGAGAAGTAGGGGCCGACGAGCCAGGAATGTAGTAAAATATTACATCCGAGATGTTAGGTTGCCTTAGGTTAGGATATATAACGTTATAGACGTATATAATGTTCCCATCGAGAAGTAGGGGCCGAAGTGACAGGAATGTTGTAAAATATTACATTCGATATGTTAGGTTGCCTTAGGTTAGGTTATATAACGTTATAGACGTATATGATATTCCCACCGAGAACTACGGGCCTACACGCCAGGAATGTTGTCAAATATTACGTCCAAGATGTTAGGTTCCCTTAGGTTAGGATATATGAAGTTATAGAGGTATATAATGTTCCCACCGAGAAGTAGGGTCCGACGAACCAGGAATGTTGTAAAATATTACGCTCGACATGTTAGGTTGCCTAAGGCTAGGATATGTAAAGTTATAGACGTATATAATGTTCCCACCGAGAAATAGGTGCCGGCGCGCCAGGAATGTTGTAAAATATTACATCCGAGATATGAGGATTGCCTTAAGTTAGGATATATGGCGTTATAGACGTATATAATGTTCCCACCGAGAAGTAGGGGCCAGCGCGCCAGGAATGTGGTAAAATATTACATCCGGTATGTTAGGTTGCCTTAGGCTAGGATATATAACTTTATAGACGTATATAATATTCCCACCGAGAAGTAGGTGCCGACGCGCCAGGAATGTTGTAAAATATTACGCTCGACAAATTAGGTTGCCTTAGGCTAGGATATATAGCGTTAAAGACGTATATAATGTTCCCACCGAGAAATAGGGGCCGACACGCCAGGAATGTTGTAAAATATTACATCCGAGATGTTAGGTTCCCTTAGGTTAGGATATATAACGTTATAGACGTATATAATGTTCCCACCGAGAAGTAGGGGCCAACGAGCCAGGAATGTGGCAAAATATTACATTCGACATGTTAAGTTGTCTTAGGTTAGGATATATATCGTTATAGTCGTATATACAGTTCCCACCGAGAAGTAGTTGCCGACGCGCCAGGAATATTGTAAAATATTAAATTCGACATGTTAGGTTGTCTCAGGCTAGGACATATAACGTTATAGACATATGCAATGTTCCCACCGAGAAATAGGGGCCGACGCGCCAGGAATGTTGTAAAACATTACATCCGAGGTGTTAGGTTCCCTTAGGTTAGGATATATAACGTTATAGTCGTATATACAGTTCCCACCGAGAAGTAGTTGCCGACGCGCCAGGAATATTGTAAAATATTAAATTCGACATGTTAGGTTGTCTCAGGCTAGGACATATAACGTTATAGACATATGCAATGTTCCCACCGAGAAATAGGGGCGGACGCGCCAGGAATGTTGTAAAACATTACATCCGAGGTGTTAGGTTCCCTTAGGTTAGGATATATAACGTTATAGACGTATATAATGTTCCCACCGAGAAGTAGGTGCCGACGCGCCAGGAATGTTGTAAAATATTACATCCGAGATGTTAGGATTGCCTTAGGCTAGGATATATAACGTTATAGATGTATATAATGTTCCCACCAAGAAGTAGGGGCCGGTGCGCCACGAACGTAGTAACATATTACATCCGAGATGTTAGGTTGCCTTAGACTAGGATATATAACGTTATAGACGTATATAATGTTCCCACCGAGAACTAGGGGCCGACGTGCCAGGAATGAAGTAAAATATAACATCCGAGATGTTAGGTTGCCTTAGGCAAGGATATATAACGTTATAGACGTATATAATGTTCCCACCGAGAAGTAGGTGCCGAAGTGACGGGAATGTTGTAAAATATTACATTCGACATGTTAGTTTGCCTTAGGCTAGGATATATAACGTTATAGACGTATATAATGTTCTCACCGAGAAGTAGGGTCCGACGTGCCAGGAATGTAGTAAAATATTACATCCGAGATGTTAGGTTGCCTTAGACTAGGATATATAACGTTATAGACGTGTATAATGTTCCCACCGAGAAATAGGGGCCGACACGCCAGGAATGTTGTAAAATATTACGCTCGACATGTTAGGTTGCCTTACGTCATGATATATAGCGATGTAGACGTATGTAATGTTCTCAACGAGAAGTAGGGGCCGGCGCGTCAGGAATGTAGTAAAACATTACATCCGAGATGTTAGGTTGCCTTAGGCAAGGATATGTAGCATTATAGACGAATATAATGTTCCAACCGAGAAGTAGGGGCCGGCGCGCCAGGAATGTAGTAAAATATAACATCCGAGATGTTAGGTTGCCTTAGGCTAGAATAAGTAACGTTATAAACGTATATAATGTTCCCACCGAGAAGTAGGGGCCGACGAGCCAGGAATGTAGTAAAATATTACATCCGAGATGTTAGGTTGCCTTAGGTTAGGATATATAACGTTATAGACTTATATACTGTTCCCACCGAGAAGTAGGTGCCGACGCGCCAGGAATGTTGTAAATTATTACATCCGAGTTGTTAGGATTACCTTAGGCTAGGATATATAACGTTATAGACGTATGTAATGTTCCCACCGAGAAGTAGGGGCTGGCGCGCCGGGAATGTAGTAAAATATAACATCCGAGATGTTAGGTTGCCTTAGGCTAGGATATATAACGTTATAGACGTATATAATGTTCCCACCGAGAAGTAGGTGCCGAAGTGACGGGAATGTTGTAAAATATTACATTCGACATGTTAGTTTGCCTTTGGCTAGGATATATAGCGTTCTAGACTTATATAATGTTCCCACCGAGAAGTAGTGGCCGACGTGCCAGGAATGTAGTAAAATATTACATCCGAGATGTTAGGTTGCCTTAGGTTAGGATATATAACGTTATAAACGTATATAATGTTCCCATCGAGAAGTAGGGGCCGAAGTGACGGGAATGTTGTAAAATATTACATTAGATATGTTAGTTTGCCTTAGGCTAGGATATATAGCGTTATAGACGTATATAATGTTCCCACCCAGAAGTAGGGTCCGACGTGCCAGGAATGTAGTAAAATATTACATCCGAGATGTTAGGTTGCCTTAGGTTAGGATACATAACGTTATAGACGTACATAATGTTCCACCCGAGAAGTAGGGGCCGACGCGCCAGGAATGCTGTAAAATATTACATTCGACATGTTAGGATTGCCTTAGGCTAGGATATATAACGTTATAGACGTATATGATATTCCCACCGAGAACTACGGGCCTACACGCCAGGAATGTTATCAAATATTACTTCCAAGATGTTAGGTTCCCTTAGGTTAGGATATATAACGTTATAGACGTATATAATGTTCCCGCGGAGAAGTAGGGACCGACGAGCCAGGAATGTTGTAAAATATTGCGCTCGACATGTTAGGTTGCCTTAGGCTAGGATATGTAAAGTTATAGACGTATATAATGTTCCCACCGAGAAATAGGTGCCGGCTCGCCAGGAATGTTGTAAAATATTACATACGAGATATGAGGATTGCCTTAAGTTACGATATATGGCGTTATAGACGTATATAATGTTCCCACCGAGAAGTAGGGGCCAGCGCGCCAGGAATGTGGTAAAATATTACATCCGGTATGTTAGGTTGCCTTAGGCTAGGATATATAACTTTATAGACGTATATAATATTCCCACCGAAAAGTAGGTGCCGGCGCGCCAGGAATGCTGTAAAATATTACATCCGAGATATGAGGATTGCCTTAAGTTACGATATACGGCATTATAGACGTATATAATGTTCCCACCGAGAAATAGGGGCCGACACGCCAGGAATGTTGTAAAACATTACATCCGAGGTGTTAGGTTCCCTTAGGTTAGGATATATAACGTTATAGACGTATATAATGTTCCTACCGAGAAGTAGGTGCCGACGCGCCAGGAATGTTGTAAAATATTACATCCGAGAAGTTAGGATTGCCTTAGGCTAGGATATATAACGTTATAGACGTATATAATGTTCCCACCAAGAAGTAGGGGCCGGTGCGCTACGAACGTAGTAAAATATTACATCCGAGATGTTAGGTTGCCTTAGACTAGGATATATAACGTTATAGACGTATATAATGTTCCCACCGAGAAATAGGGGCCGACACGCGAGGAATGTAGTAAAATATAACATCCGAGATGTTAGGTTGCCTTAGGCTAGGATATATAACGTTATAGACGTATATAATGTTCCCACCGAGAAGTAGGTGCCGAAGTGACGGGAATGTTGTAAAATATTACATTCGACATGTTAGTTTGCCTTTGGCTAGGATATATAGCGTTCTAGACTTATATAATGTTCCCACCGAGAAGTAGTGGCCGACGTGCCAGGAATGTAGTAAAATATTACATCCGAGATGATAGGTTGCCTTAGGTTAGGATATATAACGTTATAAACGTATATAATGTTCCCATCGAGAAGTAGGGGCCGAAGTGACGGGAATGTTGTAAAATATTACATTAGATATGTTAGTTTGCCTTAGGCTAGGATATATAGCGTTATAGACGTATATAATGTTCCCACCCAGAAGTAGGGTCCGACGTGCCAGGAATGTAGTAAAATATTACATCCGAGATGTTAGGTTGCCTTAGGTTAGGATACATAACGTTATAGACGTACATAATGTTCCACCCGAGAAGTAGGGGCCGACGCGCCAGGAATGCTGTAAAATATTACATTCGACATGTTAGGATTGCCTTAGGCTAGGATATATAACGTTATAGACGTATATGATATTCCCACCGAGAACTACGGGCCTACACGCCAGGAATGTTATCAAATATTACTTCCAAGATGTTAGGTTCCCTTAGGTTAGGATATATAACGTTATAGACGTATATAATGTTCCCGCCGAGAAGTAGGGGCCGACGAGCCAGGAATGTTGTAAAATATTACGCTCGACATGTTAGGTTGCCTTAGGCTAGGATATGTAAAGTTATAGACGTATATAATGTTCCCACCGAGAAATAGGTGCCGGCGCGCCAGGAATGTTGTAAAATATTACATCCGAGATATGAGGATTGCCTTAAGTTACGATATATGGCGTTATAGACGTATATAATGTTCCCACCGAGAAATAGGGGCCGACACGCCAGGAATGTTGTAAAATATTACGCTCGACATGTTAGGTTGCCTTACGTCATGATATATAGCGATATAAACGTATATAATGTTCCCACCGAGAAGTAGGGGCCAGCGCGCCAGGAATGTGGTAAAATATAACATCCGTTATGTTAGGTTGCCTTAGGCTAGGATATATAACTTTATAGACGTATATAATATTCCCACCGAAAAGTAGGTGCCGACGCGCCAGGAATGTTGTAAAATATTACGCTCGACATGTTAGTTTGCCTTAGGCTAGGATATATAGCGTTATAGACGTATATAATGTTCCCACCCAGAAGTAGGGTCCGACGTGCCAGGAATGTAGTAAAATATTACATCCGAGATGTTAGGTTGCCTTAGGTTAGGATACATAACGTTATAGACGTACATAATGTTCCACCCGAGAAGTAGGGGCCGACGCGCCAGGAATGCTGTAAAATATTACATTCGACATGTTAGGATTGCCTTAGGCTAGGATATATAACGTTATAGACGTATATGATATTCCCACCGAGAACTACGGGCCTACACGCCAGGAATGTTATCAAATATTACTTCCAAGATGTTAGGTTCCCTTAGGTTAGGATATATAACGTTATAGACGTATATAATGTTCCCGCCGAGAAGTAGGGGCCGACGAGCCAGGAATGTTGTAAAATATTACGCTCGACATGTTAGGTTGCCTTAGGCTAGGATATGTAAAGTTATAGACGTATATAATGTTCCCACCGAGAAATAGGTGCCGGCGCGCCAGGAATGTTGTAAAATATTACATCCGAGATATGAGGATTGCCTTAAGTTACGATATATGGCGTTATAGACGTATATAATGTTCCCACCGAGAAGTAGGGGCCAGGGCGCCAGGAATGTGGTAAAATATTACATCCGGTATGTTAGGTTGCCTTAGGCTAGGATATATAACTTTATAGACGTATATAATATTCCTACCGAAAAGTAGGTGCCGGCGCGCCAGGAATGTTGTAAAATATTACATCCGAGATGTTAGGTTGCCTTAGGCTAGAATAAGTAACGTTATAGACGTATATAATGTTCCCACCGAGAAGTAGGGGCCAACGAGCCAGGAATGTGGCAAAATTTTACATTCGACATGTTAAGTTGTCTTAGGTTAGGATATATAACGTTATAGTCGTATATACAGTTCCCACCGAGAAGTAGTTGCCGACGCACCAGGAATATTGTAAAATATTATATTCGACATGTTAGGTTGTCTCAGGCTAGGAGATATAGCGTTATAGACATATACAATGTTCCCACTGAGAAATAGGGGCCGACACGCCAGGAATGTTGTAAAACATTACATCCGAGGTGTTAGGTTCCCTTAGTTTAGGATATATAACGTTATAGACGTATATAATGTTCCCACCGAGAAGTAGGTGCCGACGCGCCAGGAATGTTGTAAAATATTACATCCGAGATGTTACGATTGCCTTAGGCTAGGATATATAACGTTATAGACGTATATAATGTTCCCACCAAGAAGTAGGGGCCGGTGCGCCACGAACGTAGTAAAATATTACATCCGAGATGTTAGGTTGCCTTAGGCTAGTATATATAGCGTTAAAGACGTATATAATGTTCCCACCGAGAAATAGGGGCCGACACGCCAGGAATGTTGTAAAATATTACATCCGAGATGTTAGGTTCCCTTAGGTTAGGATATATAACATTATAGACGTATATAATGTTCCCACCGAGAAGTAGGTGCCGACGCGCCAGGAATGTTGTAAAATATTACATTCGAGATGTTAGGATTGCCTTAGGCTAGGATATATAACGTTATAGACGTATATAATGTTCCCACCAAGAAGTAGGGGCCGGTGCGCCACGAACGTAGTAAAATATTACATCCGAGGTGTTAGGTTGCCTTAGACTAGGATATATAACGTTATAGACGTATATAATGTTCCCACCGAGAAATAGGGGCCGACACGCCAGGAATGTTGTAAAATATTACGCTCGACATGTTAGGTTGCCTTACGTCATGATATATAGCGATATAAACGTATATAATGTTCCCACCGAGAAGTAGGGGCCAGCGCGCCAGGAATGTGGTAAAATATAACATCCGTTATGTTAGGTTGCCTTAGGCTAGGATATATAACTTTATAGACGTATATAATATTCCCACCGAAAAGTAGGTGCCGACGCGCCAGGAATGTTGTAAAATATTACGCTCGACATGTTAGGTTGCCTTAGGCTAGGATATATAGCGTTAAAGACGTATATAATATTCCCAACGAGAAATAGGGGCCGACACGCCAAGAATGTTATAAAACATTACATCCGAGGTGTTAGGTTCCCTTAGGTTAGGATATATAACGTTATAGACGTATATAATGTTCCCACCGAGAAGTAAGTGCCGACGCGCCAGGAATGTTGTAAAATATTACATCCGAGATGTTAGGATTGCCTTAGGCTAGGATATGTAACGTTATAGACGTATATAATGTTCCCACCAAGAAGTAGGGGCCGGCGCGCCAGGAATGTAGTAAAATATTACATCCGAGATGTTAGGTTGCCTTAGGCAAGGATATGTAGCATTATAGACGAATATAATGTTCCAACCGAGAAGTAGGGGCCGGCGCGCCAGGAATGTAGTAAAATATAACATCCGAGATGTTAGGTTGCCTTAGGCTAGAATAAGTAACGTTATAGACGTATATAATGTTCCCACCGAGAAGTAGGGGCCGACGAGCCAGGAATGTAGTAAAATATTACATCCGAGATGTTAGGTTGCCTTAGACTAGGATATATAACGTTATAGACGTATATAATGTTCCCACCGAGAAATAGGGGCCGACACGACAGGAATGTTGTAAAATATTACGCTCGACATGTTAGGTTGCCTTACGTCATGATATATAGCGATATAGACGTATATAATGTTCTCACCGAGAAGTAGGGGCCGGCGCGCCAGGAATGTAGTAAAATATTACATCCGAGATGTTAGGTTGCCTTAGGCAAGGATATGTAGCATTATAGACGAATATAATGTTCCCACCGAGAAGTAGGTGCCGACGCGCCAGGAATGTTGTAAAATATTACATCCGAGATGTTAGGATTACCTTAGGCTAGGATATATAACGTTATAGACGTATGTAATGTTCCCACCGAGAAGTAGGGGCCGGCGCGCCGGGAATGTAGTAAAATATAACATCCGAGATGTTAGGTTGCCTTAGGCTAGGATATATAACGTTATAGACGTATATAATGTTCCCACCGAGAAGTAGGGGCCGGTGCGCCACGAACGTAGTAAAATATTACATCCGAGATGTTAGGTTGCCTTAGACTAGGATATATAACGTTATATACGTATATAATGTTCCCACCGAGAAATAGGGGCCGACGCCCCAGGAATGTTGTAAAATATTACGCTCGACAAGTTAGGTTGCCTTAGGCTAGGATATATAGCGTAAAAGACGTATATAATGTTCCCACCGAGAAATAGGGGCCGACACGCCAGGAATGTTGTAAAATATTACATCCGAGATGTTAGGTTCCCTTAGGTTAGGATATATAACGTTATTGACTTATATAATGTTCCCACCGAGAAATAGGGGCCGACGCCCCAGGAATGTTGTAAAATATTACATTCGACATGTTAGGATTGCCTTAGGATAGGATATATAACGTTATAGACGTATATGATATTCCCACCGAGAACTACGGGCCTACACGCCAGGAATGTTATCAAATATTACTTCCGAGATGTTAGGTTCCCTTAGGTTAGGATATATAACGTTATAGACGTATATAATGTTCCCACCGAGAAGTAGGGGCCGACGAGCCAGGAATGTTGTAAAATATTACGCTCGAGATGTTAGGTAGCCTTAGGCTATGATATATAGCGATATAGACGTATATAATGTTCCCACCGAGAAAGAGGGGCCGACACGCCAGGAATGTAGTAAAATAATACATCCGAGATGTTAGGTTGCCTTAGGCTAGGATATGTAAAGTTATAGACGTATATAATGTTCCCATCGAGAAATAGGTGCCGGCGCTCCAGGAATGTTGTAAAATATTACATCCGAGATATGAGGATTGCCTTAAGTTAGGATATATGGCGCTATAGACGTATATAATGTTCCCACCGAGAAGTAGGGGCCAGCGCGCCAGGAGTGTGGTAAAATATTACATTCGACATGTTAAGTTGTCTTAGGTTAGGATATATAACGTTATAGTCGTATATACAGTTCCCACCGAGAAGTAGTTGCCGACGCGCCAGGAATATTGTAAAATATTATATTCGACATGTTAGGTTGTCTCAGGCTAGGACATATAGCGTTATAGACATATACAATGTTCCCACCGAGAAATAGGGGCCGACACGACAGGAATGTTGTAAAACATTACATCCGAGGTGTTAGGTTCCCTTAGGTTAGGATATATAACGTTATAGACGTATATAATGTTTCCACCGAGAAGTAGGTGCCGACGCGCCAGGAATGTGGTAAAATATTACATCCGAGATGTTAGGATTGCCTTAGGCTAGGATATATAACGTTATAAACGTATATAATGTTCCCACCAAGAAGTAGGGGCCGGTGCGCCACGAACGTAGTAAAATATTACATCCGAGATGTTAGGTTGCCTTAGACTAGGATATATAACGTTATATACGTATATAATGTTCCCACCGAGAAATAGGGGCCCACACGCCAGGAATGTTGTAAAATATTACGCTCGACATGTTAGGTTGCCTTACGTCATGATATATAGCGATATAGACGTATATAATGTTCCCACCGAGAAGTAGGGGCCGGCATGCCAGGAATGTAGTAAAATATTACATCCGAGATGTTAGGTTGCCTTAAGCAAGGATATGTAGCATTATAGACGTATATAATGTTCCCACCGAGAAGTAGGGGCAGGCGCGCCAGGAATGTAGTAAAATATAACATCCGAGAAGTTAGGTTGCCTTAGGCTATGATATATAGCGATATAGACAAATATAATGTTCCCACCGAGAAGTGCGGGCCGGCGCGCCAGGAATGTAGTAAAATAATACATCCGAGATGTTAGGTTGCCTTAGGCTAGGATATATAACGTTATAGACGTATATAATGTTCCCACCGAGAAGTAGGTGCCGAAGTGACGGGAATGTTATAAAATATTACATTCGACATGTTAGTTTGCCTTTGGCTAGGATATATAGCGTTCTAGACTTATATACTGTTCCCACCGAGAAGTAGGTGGGGACGCGCCAGGAATGTTGTAAAATATTACATCCGAGATGTTAGGATTACCTTAGGCTAGGATATATAACGTTATAGTCGTATGTAATGTTCCCACCGAGAAGTAGGGGCCGGCGCGCCGGGAATGTAGTAAAATATAACATCCGAGATGTTAGGTTGCCTTAGGCTAGGATATATAACGTTATAGACGTATATAATGTTCCCACCGAGAAGTAGGTGCCGAAGTGACGGGAATGTTGTAAAATATTACATTCGACATGTTAGTTTGCCTTTGGCTAGGATATATAGCGTTCTAGACTTATATAATGTTCCCACCGAGAAGTAGTGGCCGACGTGCCAGGAATGTTGTAAAATATTACATCCGAGATGTCAGGTTGCCTTAGGTTAGGATATATAACGTTATAAACGTATATAATGTTCCCATCGAGAAGTAGGGGCCGAAGTGACGGGAATGTTGTAAAATATTACATTCGATATTTTAGTTTGCCTTAGGCTAGGATATATAGCGTTATAGACGTATATAATGTTCCCACCCAGAAGTAGGGTCCGACGTGCCAGGAATGTAGTAAAATATTACATCCGAGATGTTAGGTTGCCTTAGGTTAGGATACATAACGTTATAGACGTATATAATGTTCCACCCGAGAAGTAGGGGCCGACGCGCCAGGAATGCTGTAAAATATTACATTCGATATGTTAGTTTGCCTTAGGCTAGGATATATAGCGTTATAGACGTATATAATGTTCCCACCGAGAAATAGGGGCCGACACGCCAGGAATGTTGTAAAATATAACATCCGAGATGTTAGGTTGCCCTCGGATAGAATAAGTAACGTTATAGACGTATATAATGTTCCCACCGAGAAGTAGGGGCCGACGAGCCAGGAATGTAGTAAAATCTTACATTCGATATGTTAGTTTGCCTTAGGCTAGGATATATAGCGTTATAGACGTATATAATGTTCCCACCGAGAAATAGGGGCCGACACGCCAGGAATGTTGTAAAATATAACATCCGAGATGTTAGGTTGCCCTCGGATAGAATAAGTAACGTTATAGACGTATATAATGTTCCCACCGAGAAGT
Source organism: Xylocopa violacea (assembly GCA_963969225.1). Taxonomy (NCBI): domain Eukaryota; kingdom Metazoa; phylum Arthropoda; class Insecta; order Hymenoptera; family Apidae; genus Xylocopa; species Xylocopa violacea. The sequence goes on from CAXAJV010000001.1 coordinate 50,679,003, forward strand.
AGGGGCCGACGAGCCAGGAATGTAGTAAAATATTACATCCGAGATGTTAGGTTGCCTTAGGTTAGGATATATAACGTTATAGACTTATATACTGTTCCCACCGAGAAGTAGGTGCCGACGCGCCAGGAATGTTGTAAAATATTACATCCGAGATGTTAGGATTACCTTAGGCTAGGATATATAACGTTATAGACGTATGTAATGTTCCCACCGAGAAGTAGGGGCCGGCGCGCCGGGAATGTAGTAAAATATAACATCCGAGATGTTAGGTTGCCTTAGGCTAGGATATATAACGTTATAGACGTATATAATGTTCCCACCGAGAAATAGGGGCCGACACGCCAGGAATGTTGTAAAATATTACGCTCGACATGTTAGGTTGCCTTACGTCATGATATATAGCGATATAGACGTATATAATGTTCTCACCGAGAAGTAGGGGCCGGCGCGCCAGGAATGTAGTAAAATATTACATCCGAGATGTTAGGTTGCCTTAGGCAAGGATATGTAGCATTATAGACGAATATAATGTTCCCACCGAGAAGTAGGTGCCGACGCGCCAGGAATGTTGTAAAATATTACATCCGAGATGTTAGGATTACCTTAGGCTAGGATATATAACGTTATAGACGTATGTAATGTTCCCACCGAGAAGTAGGGGCCGGCGCGCCGGGAATGTAGTAAAATATAACATCCGAGATGTTAGGTTGCCTTAGGCTAGGATATATAACGTTATAGACGTATATAATGTTCCCACCGAGAAGTAGGTGCCGAAGTGACGGGAATGTTATAAAATATTACATTCGACATGTTAGTTTGCCTTTGGCTAGGATATATAGCGTTCTAGACTTATATACTGTTCCCACCGAGAAGTAGGTGGGGACGCGCCAGGAATGTTGTAAAATATTACATCCGAGATGTTAGGATTACCTTAGGCTAGGATATATAACGTTATAGACGTATGTAATGTTCCCACCGAGAAGTAGGGGCCGGCGCGCCGGGAATGTAGTAAAATATAACATCCGAGATGTTAGGTTGCCTTAGGCTAGGATATATAACGTTATAGACGTATATAATGTTCCCACCGAGAAGTAGGTGCCGAAGTGACGGGAATGTTGTAAAATATTACATTCGACATGTTAGTTTGCCTTTGGCTAGGATATATAGCGTTCTAGACTTATATAATGTTCCCACCGAGAAGTAGTGGCCGACGTGCCAGGAATGTTGTAAAATATTACATCCGAGATGTCAGGTTGCCTTAGGTTAGGATATATAACGTTATAAACGTATATAATGTTCCCATCGAGAAGTAGGGGCCGAAGTGACGGGAATGTTGTAAAATATTACATTCGATATTTTAGTTTGCCTTAGGCTAGGATATATAGCGTTATAGACGTATATAATGTTCCCACCCAGAAGTAGGGTCCGACGTGCCAGGAATGTAGTAAAATATTACATCCGAGATGTTAGGTTGCCTTAGGTTAGGATACATAACGTTATAGACGTATATAATGTTCCACCCGAGAAGTAGGGGCCGACGCGCCAGGAATGCTGTAAAATATTACATTCGATATGTTAGTTTGCCTTAGGCTAGGATATATAGCGTTATAGACGTATATAATGTTCCCACCGAGAAATAGGGGCCGACACGCCAGGAATGTTGTAAAATATAACATCCGAGATGTTAGGTTGCCCTCGGATAGAATAAGTAACGTTATAGACGTATATAATGTTCCCACCGAGAAGTAGGGGCCGACGAGCCAGGAATGTAGTAAAATATTACATTCGATATGTTAGTTTGCCTTAGGCTAGGATATATAGCGTTATAGACGTATATAATGTTCCCACCGAGAAATAGGGGCCGACACGCCAGGAATGTTGTAAAATATAACATCCGAGATGTTAGGTTGCCCTCGGATAGAATAAGTAACGTTATAGACGTATATAATGTTCCCACCGAGAAGTAGGGGCCGACGAGCCAGGAATGTAGTAAAATATTACATCCGAAATGTTAGGTTGCCTTAGGTTAGGATATATAACGTTATAGACTTATATACTGTTCCCACCGAGAAGTAGTTGCCGACGCGCCAGGAATATTGTAAAATATTATATTCGACATGTTAGGTTGTCTCAGGGTAGGACATATAGCGTTATAGACATATACAATTTTCCCACCGAGAAATAGGGGCCGACACGCCAGGAATGTTGTAAAACATTACATCCGAGGTGTTAGGTTGCCTTAGGTTAAGATATATAACGTTATAGACGTATATAATGTTCCCATCGAGAAGTAGGGGCCGAAGTGACGGGAATGTTGTAAAATATTACATTCGATATGTTAGTTTGCCTTAGGCTATGACATATAGCGATATAGACGTATATAATGTTCCCACCGAGAAGTGGGGGCCGGCGCGCCAGGAATGTAGTAAAATAATAAATCCGAGATGTTAGATTGCCTTACGCTAGGATATATAACGTTATAGACTTATATACTGTTCCCACCGAGAAGTAGTTGCCGACACGCCAGGAATATTGTAAAATATTATATTCGACACGTTAGGTTGTCTCAGGCTAGGACATATAGCGTTATAGACATATACAATGTTCCCACCGAGAAATAAGGGGCCGACACGCCAGGAATGTTGTAAAATATTACATCCGAGATGTTAGGTTCCCTTAGGTTAGGATATATAACGTTATAGACGTGTATAATGTTCCCACCGAGAAGTAGGGGCCAACGAGCCAGGAATGTGGTAAAATATTACATTCGACATGTTAAGTTGGCTTAGGTTAGGATATATAACGTTATAGTCGTATATACAGTTCCCACCGAGAAGTAGTTGCCGACGCGCCAGGAATATTGTAAAATATTATATTCGTCATGTTAGGTTGTCTCAGGCTAGGACATATAGCGTTATAGACATATACAATGTTCCCACCGAGAAAAAGGGGCCGACACGCCAGGAATGTTGTAAAACATTACATCCGAGGTGTTAGGTTCCCTTAGGTTAGAATATATAACGTTATAGACGTATATAATGTTCCCACCGAGAAGTAGGGGCCGACGAGCCAGCAATGTTGTGAAATATTACCCGAGATGTTAGGATTGCCTTAGACTAGGATATATAACGTTATAGACGTATATAATGTTCCCACCGAGAAGTAGGTGCCGGGGCGCCAGGAATGTAGTAAAATATTACATCCGAAATGTTAGGTTGCCTTAGGCAGCGATATATAGCATTATAGACGTATATAATGTTCCCACCTAGAAGTAGGGGCAGGCGCGCCAGGAATGTAGTAAAATATAACATCCGAGAAGTTAGGTTGCCTTAGGCTATGATATATAGCGATATAGACGTATATAATGTTCCCACCGAGAAGTGCGGGCCGGCGCGCCAGGAATGTAGTAAAATAATACATCCGAGATGTTAGGTTGCCTTAGGCTAGGATATGTAATGTTATAGACGTATATAATGTTCCCACCGAGAAATAGGTGCCGGCGCTCCAGGAATGTTGTAAAATATTACATCCGAGATATGAGGATTGCCTTAAGTTAGGATATATGGCGCTATAGACGTATATAATGTTCCCACCGAGAAGTAGGGGCCAGCGCGCCAGGAGTGTGGTAAAATATTGCATCCGGTATGTTAGGTTGCCTTAGGCTAGGATATATAACTTTATAGACGTATATAATGTTCCCACCGAAAAGTAGGTGCCGACGCGCCAGGAATGTTGTAAAATATTACGCTCGACAAGTTAGGTTGCCTTAGGCTAGTATATATAGCGTTAAAGACGTATATAATGTTCCCACCGAGAAATAGGGGCCGACACGCCAGGAATGTTGTAAAATATTACATCCGAGATGTTAGGTTCCCTTAGGTTAGGATATATAACGTTATAGACGTATATAATGTTCCCACCGAGAAGTTGGGGCCAACGAGCCAGGAATGTGGTAAAATATTACATTCGACATGTTAAGTTGTCTTAGGTTAGGATATATAACGTTATAGTCGTATATACAGTTCCCACCGAGAAGTAGTTGCCGACGCGCCAGGAATATTGTAAAATATTATATTCGACATGTTAGGTTGTCTCAGGCTAGGACATATAGCGTTATAGACATATACAATGTTCCCACCGAGAAATAGGGGCCGACACGACAGGAATGTTGTAAAACATTACATCCGAGGTGTTAGGTTCCCTTAGGTTAGGATATATAACGTTATAGACGTATATAGTGTTTCCACCGAGAAGTAGGTGCCGACGCGCCAGGAATGTGGTAAAATATTACATCCGAGATGTTAGGATTGCCTTAGGCTAGGATATATAACGTTATAGACGTATATAATGTTCCCACCAAGAAGTAGGGGCCGGTGCGCCACGAACGTAGTAAAATATTACATCCGAGATGTTAGGTTGCCTTAGACTAGGATATATAACGTTATATACGTATATAATGTTCCCACCGAGAAATAGGGGCCCACACGCCAGGAATGTTGTAAAATATTACGCTCGACATGTTAGGTTGCCTTACGTCATGATATATAGCGATATAGACGTATATAATGTTCCCACCGAGAAGTAGGGGCCGGCATGCCAGGAATGTAGTAAAATATTACATCCGAGATGTTAGGTTGCCTTAAGCAAGGATATGTAGCATTATAGACGTATATAATGTTCCCACCGAGAAGTAGGGGCAGGCGCGCCAGGAATGTAGTAAAATATAACATCCGAGAAGTTAGGTTGCCTTAGGCTATGATATATAGCGATATAGACAAATATAATGTTCCCACCGAGAAGTGCGGGCCGGCGCGCCAGGAATGTAGTAAAATAATACATCCGAGATGTTAGGTTGCTTTAGGCTAGGATATGTAAAGTTATAGACGTATATAATGTTCCCACCGAGAAATAGGTGCCGGCGCGCCAGGAATGTTGTAAAATATTACATCCGAGATATGAGGATTGCCTTAAGTTAGGATATATGGCGTTATAGACGTATATAATGTTCCCACCGAGAGGTAGGGGCCAGCGCGCCGGAATGTGGTAAAATATTACATTCGGTATGTTAGGTTGCCTTAGGCTAGGATATATAACGTTATAGACGTATATAATGTTCCCACCAAGAAGTAGGGGCCGGTGCGCCACGAACGTAGTAAAATATTACATCCGAGATGTTAGGTTGCCTTAGACTAGGATATATAACGTTATATACGTATATAATGTTCCCACCGAGAAATAGGGGCCCACACGCCAGGAATGTTGTAAAATATTACTTCCAAGATGTTAGGTTCCCTTAGGTTAGGATATATAACGTTATTGACTTATATAATGTTCCCCTCCGAGAAATAGGGGCCGACGCCCCAGGAATGTTGTAAAATATTACGCTCGACAAGTTAGGTTGCCTTAGGCTAGGATATATAGCGTAAAAGACGTATATAATGTTCCCACCGAGAAATAGGGGCCGACACGCCAGGAATGTTGTAAAATATTACATCCGAGATGTTAGGTTCCCTTAGGTTAGGATATATAACGTTATAGACGTATATAATGTTCCCACCGAGAAGTAGGGGCCAACGAGCCAGGAATGTGGTAAAATATTACATTCGACATGTTAAGTTGTGTTAGGTTAGGATACATAACGTTATAGTCGTATATACAGTTCCCACCGAGAAGTAGTTGCCGACGCGCCAGGAATATTGTAAAATATTATATTCGACATGTTAGGTTGTCTCAGGCTAGGACATATAGCGTTATAGACATATACAATGTTCCCACCGAGAAAAAGGGGCCGACACGCCAGGAATGTTGTAAAACATTACATCCGAGGTGTTAGGTTCCCTTAGGTTAGAATATATAACGTTATAGGCGTATATAATGTTCCCACCGAGAAGTAGGGGCCGACGAGCCAGCAATGTTGTGAAATATTACATCCGAGATGTTAGGATTGCCTTAGACTAGGATATATAACGTTATAGACGTATATAATGTTCCCACCGAGAAGTAGGTGCCGGGGCGCCAGGAATGTAGTAAAATATTACATCCGAAATGTTAGGTTGCCTTAGGCAGCGATATATAGCATTATAGACGTATATAATGTACCCACCGAGAAGTAGGGGCAGGCGCGCCAGGAATGTAGTAAAATATAACATCCGAGAAGTTAGGTTGCCTTAGGCTATGATATATAGCGATATAGACGTATATAATGTTCCCACCGAGAAGTGCGGGCCGGCGCGCCAGGAATGTAGTAAAATAATACATCCGAGATGTTAGGTTGCCTTAGGCTAGGATATGTAAAGTTATAGACGTATATAATGTTCCCACCGAGAAATAGGTGCCGGCGCGCCAGGAATGTTGTAAAATATTACATCCGAGATATGAGGATTGCCTTAAGTTAGGATATATGGCGTTATAGACGTATATAATGTTCCCACCGAGAGGTAGAGGCCAGCGCGCCAGGAATGTGGTAAAATATTATATTCGGTATGTTAGGTTGCCTTAGGCTAGGATATATAACGTTATAGACGTATATAATGTTCCCACCAAGAAGTAGGGGCCGGTGCGCCACGAACGTAGTAAAATATTACATCCGAGATGTTAGGTTGCCTTAGACTAAGATATATAACGTTATATACGTATATAATGTTCCCACCGAGAAATAGGGGCCCACACGCCAGGAATGTTGTAAAATATTACTTCCAAGATGTTAGGTTCCCTTAGGTTAGGATATATAACGTTATTGACTTATATAATGTTCCCACCGAGAAATAGGGGCCGACGCCCCAGGAATGTTGTAAAATATTACGCTCGACAAGTTAGGTTGCCTTAGGCTAGGATATATAGCGTAAAAGACGTATATAATGTTCCCACCGAGAAATAGGGGCCGGCACGCCAGGAATGTTGTAAAATATAACATCCGAGAAGTTAGGCTGCCTTAGGCTATGATATATAGCGATATAGACGTATATAATGTTCCCACCGAGAAGTGCGGGCCGGCGCGCCAGGAATGCAGTAAAATAATACATCCGAGATGTTAGGTTGCCTTAGGCTAGGATATGTAAAGTTATAGACGTATATAATGTTCCCACCGAGAAATAGGTGCCGGCGCGCCAGGAATGTTGTAAAATATTACATCCGAGATATGAGGATTGCCTTAAGTTAGGATATATGGCGTTATAGACGTATATAATGTTCCCACCGAGAGGTAGGGGCCAGCGCGCCAGGAATGTGGTAAAATGTTACATTCGGTATGTTAGATTGCCTTAGGCTAGGATATATAACGTTATAGACGTATATAATGTTCCCACCAAGAAGTAGGGGCCGGTGCGCCACGAACGTAGTAAAATATTACATCCGAGATGTTAGGTTGCCTTAGACTAGGATATATAACGTTATATACGTATATAATGTTCCCACCGAGAAATAGGGGCCCACACGCCAGGAATGTTGTAAAATATTACTTCCAAGATGTTAGGTTCCCTTAGGTTAGGATATATAACGTTATTGACTTATATAATGTTCCCACCGAGAAATAGGGGCCGACGCCCCAGGAATGTTGTAAAATATTACGCTCGACAAGTTAGGTTGCCTTAGGCTAGGATATATAGCGTAAAAGACGTATATAATGCTCCCACCGAGAAATAGGGGCCGACACGCCAGGAATGTTGTAAAATATTACATCCGAGATGTTAGGTTCCCTTAGGTTAGGATATATAACGTTATAGACGTATATAATGTTCCCACCGAGAAGTAGGGGCCAACGAGCCAGGAATGTGGTAAAATATTACATTCGACATGTTAAGTTGTGTTAGGTTAGGATATATAACGTTATAGTCGTATATACAGTTCCCACCGAGAAGTAGTTGCCGACGCGCCAGGAATATTGTAAAATATTATATTCGACATGTTAGGTTGTCTCAGGCTAGGACATATAGCGTTATAGACATATACAATGTTCCCACCGAGAAAAAGGGGCCGACACGCCAGGAATGTTGTAAAACATTACATCCGAGGTGTTAGGTTCCCTTAGGTTAGAATATATAACGTTATAGACGTATATAATGTTCCCACCGAGAAGTAGGGGCCGACGAGCCAGCAATGTTGTGAAATATTACATCCGAGATGTTAGGATTGCCTTAGACTAGGATATATAACGTTATAGACGTATATAATGTTCCCACCGAGAAGTAGGTGCCGGGGCGCCAGGAATGTAGTAAAATATTACATCCGAAATGTTAGGTTGCCTTAGGCAGCGATATATAGCATTATAGACGTATATAATGTTCCCACCGAGAAGTAGGGGCCGACACGCCAGGAATGTTGTAAAATATTACATCCGAGATGTTAGGTTCCCTTAGGTTAGGATATATAACGTTATAGACGTATATAATGTTCCACCCGAGAAGTAGGGGCCGACGCGCCAGGAATGCTGTAAAATATTACATTCGACATGTTAGGATTGCCTTAGGATAGGATATATAACGTTATAGACGTATATGATATTCCCACCGAGAACTACGGGCCTACACGCCAGGAATGTTATCAAATATTACTTCCGAGATGTTAGGTTCCCTTAGGTTAGGATATATAACGTTATAGACGTATATAATGACCCCATCGGGAAGTAGGCGCCGTCACGCCAGGAATGCTGTAAAATATTACGGCAGAGAGGTTAGCTTGCCTTAGGTTATGATATATAACCTTGCAGACGTATATAATGTTCCCACCTAGACGTGGGGACCTACATGCCCGGAATCTTCTAAAATATTACATACCAGATGTTAGGTTGCGTTAGGTTAGGATATACAACGTTATAGACGTATCTAATGTCCTCATCCAGAAGTAGGCGAAGACACGCCAGGAGTGTTGTAAAATATTACATTTGACATGTTAGGTTTCCTTAGGCTAGGATATATAATGTTATACACGCATATAATGTTATGACCGACACCTACGGGCCGACGCGTCAGGAATGTTGTAAAATATTACACCCGAGATGTTAGGTTACCTTAGGTTATTATATACAACGTTATAGACGAATAGAATGTTCCCACCGAGAAATAGGGGCCGACGCGTCAGGAATGTTGTAAAATATTACACCCGAGATGTTAGGTTCCCTTAGGTAAGGATATACAACGTTATAGACGTATAGAATGTTCCCACCGAGAAATAGGGGCCGACGGGTCAGGAATGTTGTGAAATACTACACCCGAGATGTTAGGTTCCCTTAGGTTAGGATATACAACGTTATAGACGTCTAGAATGTTCCCACCGAGATGTAGGGACCGACATGCCAGGAATGTTGTAAAATATTACATCCGAGATGTTAGGTTGCGTTAGGTTAGGACATACAACGTTATAGACGTATCTAATGTCCCCATCGAGAAGCAGCCGACGACACGCCAGAATGTTGTAAAATATTACATACGATATGTTAGGTTGCCTTATGCTACGATATATATCGTTATAGACGTATACAATGTTCCCACCGAAAAGTAGGGACCGAAATGCCAGGAATGTTGTAAAATATTACATCCGAGATGTTAGGTTGCCTTAGGTTAGGATATACAACGTTATAGATGTATATAATGTCCACATCGAGAAGCAGGCGACGACACGCCAGGAATGCTGTAAAATATTACTGTAGAGAGGTAAGGTTGCCTTCGGTTATGATATATAACCTTGCAGACGCATATAATGTTCCCACCGAGATGTTGGGACCAACATGCCAGGAATTTTGTAAAATATTACATCCGAGATGTTAGGTTGCTTTGGGTTAGGATATACAACGTTATAGACGTATATAATGTCCCCATCGAGAAGCAGGCGACGACACGCCAGTATGTTGTAAAATATTTCATCCGAGATGTTAGGTTCCCTTAGGTTAGGATATACAGCGTTATAGACGTATCTAATGTCCCCATCGAGAAGCAGGCGACGACACGCCAGAATGTTGTAAAATATTACATCCCATATGTTAGGTTGCCTTAGGCTAGGACATATATCGTTATAGACGTATACAATGTTCCCACCGAGAAGTAGGGACCGACGCGTCAGGAATGTTGTAAAATAAAACATCCCAGATGTTAGGTTGCGTTAGGTTAGGATATACAACGTTATAGACGTATATAATGTCCCCTTCGAGAAGCAGGCGACGACACGCCAGAATGTTGTAAAATATTACATTCGACATGTTAGGTTGCCTTAGGCTACGACATATAACGCTATAGACGTATGCAATTTTACCACCGTGAACTACGGGCCGACACGCCAGGAATGATGTAAAATATTACATTCGACATGTTAGGTCGCCTTAGGCTAGGATATATAACGTTATAGACGTATAGAATGTTCCCACCGAGAAATAGGGGATGACGGGCCAGGAATGTTGTAAAATATTACATCCGAGATGTTAGGTTGCCTTAGGTTAGGTTATACAACGTTATAGATATATATAATGTCCACATCGAAAAGCAGGCGACGACACGCAAGGAATGTTAACAACTATTACATCCGAGATGTTAGGTTGCCTTAGGTTAGGATATACAACGTTATAGACGTATATAATGTCCCCATCGGGAAGTAGGCGCCGTCATGCCAGGAATGCTGTAAAATATTACTGTAGAGAGGTTAGGTTGCTTTAGGTTAGGATATATATCGTTATAGACTTATATAATGTTCCCACCGAGACGTGGGGACCGACATGCCAGGAATGTTGTAAAATATTACATCCCAGAAGTTAGGTTACTTTGGGTTAGGATATACAACGTTATAGACGTATATAATGTCCCCATCGAGAAGCAGGCGACGACACGCCAGTATGTTGTAAAATATTTCATCCGAGATGTTAGGTTCCCTTGGGTTAGGATATACAGCGTTATAGACGTATCTAATGTCCCCATCGAGAAGCAGGCGACGACACGCCAGAATGTTGTAAAATATTACATCCCATATGTTAGGTTGCCTTAGGCTAGGACATATATCGTTATAGACGTATACAATGTTCCCACCGAGAAGTAGGGACCGACGCGTCAGGAATGTTGTAAAATAAAATATCCCAGATGTTAGGTTGCGTTAGGTTAGGATATACAACGTTATAGACGTATATAATGTCCCCTTCGAGAAGCAGGCGACGACACGCCAGAATGTTGTAAAATATTACATTCGACATGTTAGGTTGCCTTAGGCTACGACATATAACGCTATAGACGTATGCAATTTTACCACCGAGAACTACGGGCCGACACGCCAGGAATGATGTAAAATATTACATTCGACATGTTAGGTCGCCTTAGGCTAGGATATATAACGTTATAGACGTATATAATGTTCCCACCGAGAAATAGGGGCCGACGCGTCAGGAATGTTGTAAAATATTACACCCGAGATGTTAGGTTCCCTCAGGTAAGGATATACAACGTTATAGACGTATAGAATGTTCCCACCGAGAAATAGGGTCCGCCGCGTCAGGAATGTGGTAAAATATTACAACCGAAATGTTAGGTTCCCTTAGGTTAGGATATACAACGTTATAGACGTATAGAATGTTCCAACGGAGATGTAGGGACCGACATGCCATGAATGTTGTAAAATATTACATCCGAGATATTAGGTTGCGTTAGGTTAGGATATACAACGTTATAGACGTATCTAATGTCCCCATCGAGAAGCAGGCGACGACACGCCAGGAATGTTGTAAAATACTACATTCATCAAGTTAGGTTGCCGTAGGCTAGGATATACAACGTTATAGACGTATATAATGTCCCCATCGAGAAGTAGGCGACGACACGCCAGGAATGTTGTAAAATACTACATTCGTCAAGTTAGGTTGCCGTAGGCTAGGATATATAACGTTATAGGCGTATATAATGTTACCACCGTGAACTACGGGCCGACACGTCAGGAATGATGTAAAATATTACATTCGACATGTTAGATCGCCTTAGGCTAGGATATATATCGCTATAGACGTATACGATGTTCCCACCGAGAAGTGCGGGCTAACACGCCAGGAATGTTGTCAAATATTACATCCGAGATGTTAGGTTCCCTTAGGCTAGGATATATAACATTATACACGTATACAATATTCCCACCGAGAAATAGCGGCCGACGCGTCAGGAATGTTGTAAAATATTACACCCGAAGTGTTAGGTTCCCTTAGGTTAGGATATATAACGTTATAGATGTATATAATGTACCCATAGAGAAGCAGGCGACGACACGCCAGGAATGTTGTAAAATATTACATTCGACAAGTTAGGTTGCCTTAGGCTAGGATATACAACGTTATAGACGTGTATAATGTCCCCATCGAGAAGTAGGCGACGACACGCCAGGAATGTTGTAAAATACTACATTCGTCAAGCTAGGTTATCGTAGGCTAGGATATATAACGTTATAGGCGTATATAATGTTACCACCGTGAACTACGGGCCGACACGTCAGGAATGATGTAAAATATTACATTCGACATGTTAGGTCGCCTTAGGCTAGGATATATATCGCTATAGACGTATACGAGGTTCCCACCGAGAAGTGCGGGCTAACACGCCGGGAATGTTGTCAAATATTACATCCGAGATGTTAGGTTGCCTTAGGCTAGGATATATAACGTTATAGACGTATAGAATGTTCCCACCGAGAAATAGGGGCCGACGCGTCAGGAATGTTGTAAAATATTACATCCGAGATGTTAGGTTCCCTTAGGATAGGATATATAACGTTATAGATGTATATAATGTACCCATCGAGAAGCAGGCGACGACACGCCAGGAATGTTGTAAAATATTACATTCGACAAGTTAGGTTCCCTTAGGTTAGGATATACAACGTTATAGACGAATAGAATGTTCCCACCGAGAAATAGGGGCCGACGCATCAGGAATGTTGTAAAATATTACATTCGACATGTTGTGTTGCCTTAGGCTAGGATATATATCGCTATAGACGTATAGAATGTTCCCATCGAGACGCAGGCGACGACACGCCAGGAATGTTGTAAAATATTACATTCGACAAGTTAGGTTGCCTTAGGCCAGGATATACAACGTTATAGACGTATATAATGTCCCCATCGAGACGCAGGCGATGACACGCCAGGAATGTTGTAAAATATTACAATCGACATGTTAGGTTGCCTTAGGCTAGGATATATATCGTTATAGACGTATATAATGTTCGCACCGAGACGTAGGGACCGACATGCCAGGAATGTTTTAAAATATTACATCCCAGATGATAGGTTGCGTTAGATTAGGATATACAACGTTATAGACGTATAGAATGTTCCCACCGAGAAATAGGGGCCGACGCGTCAGGAATGTTGTAAAATATTACACCCGAAGTGTTAGGTTCCCTTAGGCTAGGATATATAACGTTATAGATGTATATAATGTCCCCATCGAGAAGCAGGCGACGACACGCCAGGAATGTTGCAAAATATTACATTCGTGAAGTTAGGTTGCCTTAGGCTAGGATATACAATGTTATAGACGTATATAATGTCCCCATCGAGACGCAGGCGATGACGCATCAGTAATGTTGTAAAATATTTCGCCCGAGATGTTAGGTTCCCTTAGGTTAGGATATATAACGTTATAGACGTATATAATCTTCCCACCGAGAAGAAGGGGCCGATGTGCCAGGAATGTAGTAAAATATTACATCCGAGATGTTAGGTTGCCTTACGTTAGGATATATAACGTTATTGACTTATATAACGTTCCCACCGAGAAATATGCGCCGACGCGCCAGGAATGTTGTAAAATATTACATTCGACATGTTAGGTTGCCTTAGAGTAGTATATATATCGTTATAGACGTATACAATGTTCCCACCGAGAAGTAGGGACCGAAATGCCAGGAATGTTGTAAAATATTACATCCGAGATGTTAGTTTGCCTTAGGTTAGGATATACAACGTTATAGATGTATATAATGTCCACATCGAGAAGCAGGCGACGACACGCCAGGAATGCTGTAAAATATTACTGTAGAGAGGTAAGGTTGCCTTCGGTTATGATATATAACCTTGCAGACGTATATAATGTTCCCACCGAGATGTTGGGACCAACATGCCAGGAATTTTGTAAAATATTACATCCGAGATGTTAGGTTGCTTTGGGTTAGGATATACAACGTTATAGACGTATATAATGTCCCCATCGAGAAGCAGGCGACGACACGCCAGGAATGTTGTAAAATATTACATCCGAGATGTTATGTTGCCTTGCGTTAGGATATATTACGTTATAGACGTATATAATGTTCCCACCGAGATGTACGGGCCGACACGCCAGGAATGTTATCAACTATTACATCCGAGATGTTCGGTTGCCTTAGGTTATGATATATAACGTTATAGACGTATATAATCTTACCACCGAGAAGTAGAGACTGACATGCCAGGAATGTTCTAAAATATTATATCCGAGATGTTAGGTTGCGTTAGGTTAGGATATACAACGTTATAGACGTATAGAATGTTCCCACCGAGAAATAGGGGCCGACGGGTCGGGAATGTTGTAAAATATTACACCCGAGATGTTAGGTTCCCTTAGGTTAGGATATACAACGTTATAGACGTATAGAATGTTCCCACCGAGAAATAGGGCATGACGGGCCAGGAATGTTGTAAAATATTACATCCGAGATGTTAGGTTGCCTTAGGTTAGGTTATACAACGTTATAGATATATATAATGTCCACATACAAAAGCAGGCGACGACACGCAAGGAATGTTAACAACTATTACATCCGAGATGTTAGGTTGCCTTAGGTTAGGATATACAACGTTATAGACGTATATAATGTCCCCATCGGGAAGTAGGCGCCGTCACGCCAGGAATGCTGTAAAATATTACTGTAGAGAGGTTAGGTTGCTTTAGGTTAGGATATATATCGTTATAGACTTATATAATGTTCCCACCGAGACGTGGGGACCGACATGCCAGGAATGTTGTAAAATATTACATCCCAGAAGTTAGGTTACTTTGGGTTAGGATATACAACGTTATAGACGTATATAATGTCCCCATCGAGAAGCAGGCGACGACACGCCAGTATGTTGTAAAATATTTCATCCGAGATGTTAGGTTCCCTTAGGTTAGGATATACAGCGTTATAGACGTATCTAATGTCCCCATCGAGAAGCAGGCGACGACACGCCAGAATGTTGTAAAATATTACATCCCATATGTTAGGTTGCCTTAGGCTAGGACATATATCGTTATAGACGTATACAATGTTCCCACCGAGAAATAGGGGCCGACGCGTCAGGAATGTTGTAAAATATTACATCCGAGATGTTAGGTTCCCTTAGGATAGGATATATAACGTTATATATGTATATAATGTACCCATCGAGAAGCAGGCGACGACACGCCAGGAATGTTGTAAAATATTACATTCGACAAGTTAGGTTCCCTTAGGTTAGGATATACAACGTTATAGACGAATAGAATGTTCCCACCGAGAAATAGGGGCCGACGCATCAGGAATGTTGTAAAATATTACATTCGACATGTTGGGTTGCCTTAGGCTAGGATATATATCGCTATAGACGTATAGAATGTTCCCATCGAGACGCAGGCGACGACACGCCAGGAATGTTGTAAAATATTACATTCGACAAGTTAGGTTGCCTTAGGCCAGGATATACAACGTTATAGACGTATATAATGTCCCCATCGAGAAGCAGGCGATGACACGCCAGGAATGTTGTAAAATATTACAATCGACATGTTAGGTTGCCTTAGGCTAGGATATATATCGTTATAGACGTATATAATGTTCGCACCGAGACGTAGGGACCGACATGCCAGGAATGTTTTAAAATATTACATCCCAGATGATAGGTTGCGTTAGATTAGGATATACAACGTTATAGACGTATAGAATGTTCCCACCGAGAAATAGGGGCCGACGCGTCAGGAATGTTGTAAAATATTACACCCGAAGTGTTAGGTTCCCTTAGGCTAGGATATATAACGTTATAGATGTATATAATGTCCCCATCGAGAAGCAGGCGACGACACGCCAGGAATGTTGCAAAATATTACATTCGTGAAGTTAGGTTGCCTTAGGCTAGGATATACAATGTTATAGACGTATATAATGTCCCCATCGAGACGCAGGCGATGACGCATCAGTAATGTTGTAAAATATTTCGCCCGAGATGTTAGGTTCCCTTAGGTTAGGATATATAACGTTATAGACGTATATAATCTTCCCACCGAGAAGAAGGGGCCGATGTGCCAGGAATGTAGTAAAATATTACATCCGAGATGTTAGGTTGCCTTACGTTAGGATATATAACGTTATTGACTTATATAACGTTCCCACCGAGAAATATGCGCCGACGCGCCAGGAATGTTGTAAAATATTACATTCGACATGTTAGGTTGCCTTAGAGTAGTATATATATCGTTATAGACGTATACAATGTTCCCACCGAGAAGTAGGGACCGAAATGCCAGGAATGTTGTAAAATATTACATCCGAGATGTTAGGTTGCCTTAGGTTAGGATATACAACGTTATAGATGTATATAATGTCCACATCGAGAAGCAGGCGACGACACGCCAGGAATGCTGTAAAATATTACTGTAGAGAGGTAAGGTTGCCTTCGGTTATGATATATAACCTTGCAGACGTATATAATGTTCCCACCGAGATGTTGGGACCAACATGCCAGGAATTTTGTAAAATATTACATCCGAGATGTTAGGTTGCTTTGGGTTAGGATATACAACGTTATAGACGTATATAATGTCCCCATCGAGAAGCAGGCGACGACACGCCAGGAATGTTGTAAAATATTACATCCGAGATGTTATGTTGCCTTGCGTTAAGATATATTACGTTATAGACGTATATAATGTTCCCACCGAGATGTACGGGCCGACACGCCAGGAATGTTATCAACTATTACATCCGAGATGTTCGGTTGCCTTAGGTTATGATATATAACGTTATAGACGTATGTAATCTTACCACCGAGAAGTAGAGACTGACATGCCAGGAATGTTCTAAAATATTATATCCGAGATGTTAGGTTGCGTTAGGTTAGGATATACAACGTTATAGACGTATAGAATGTTCCCACCGAGAAATAGGGGCCGACGGGTCGGGAACGTTGTAAAATATTGCACCCGAGATGTTAGGTTCCCTTAGGTTAGGATATACAACGTTATAGACGTATAGAATGTTCCCACCGAGAAATAGGGCATGACGGGCCAGGAATGTTGTAAAATATTACATCCGAGATGTTAGGTTGCCTTAGGTTAGGTTATACAACGTTATAGATATATATAATGTCCACATACAAAAGCAGGCGACGACACGCAAGGAATGTTAACAACTATTACATCCGAGATGTTAGGTTGCCTTAGGTTAGGATATACAACGTTATAGACGTATATAATGTCCCCATCGGGAAGTAGGCGCCGTCACGCCAGGAATGCTGTAAAATATTACTGTAGAGAGGTTAGGTTGCTTTAGGTTAGGATATATATCGTTATAGACTTATATAATGTTCCCACCGAGACGTGGGGACCGACATGCCAGGAATGTTGTAAAATATTACATCCCAGAAGTTAGGTTACTTTGGGTTAGGATATACAACGTTATAGACGTATATAAAGTCCCCATCGAGAAGCAGGCGACGACACGCCAGAATGTTGTAAAATATTACATCCGAGATGTTAGGTTCCCTTAGGTTAGGATATACAACGTTATAGACGTATCTAATGTCCCCGTCGAGAAGCAGGCGACGACACGCCCGGAATGCTATCAACTATTACATCCGAGATGTTAGGTTGCCTTAGGTTAGGATATACAACGTTATAGATGTATATAATGTTCCCATCGGGAAGTAGGCGCCGTCACGCCAGGAATGCTGTAAAATATTACTGTGGAGAGGTTAGGTTGCCTCAGGTTATGATATATAACCTTGCAGACGTATATAATGTTCCCACCGAGATGTAGGGACCGACATGCCAGGAATGTTGTAAAATATTACATCCGAGATGTTAGGTTGCGTTAGGTTAGGATACACAACGTTATAGACGTATAGAATGTTCTCACCGAGAAGTAGGGTCCGACATGCCAGGAATGTTGTAAAATATTACATCCGAGATGTTAGGTTGCCTTAGGTTAGGGTATACATCGTTACAGACGAATATAATGTTCCCACCGAGAAGTAGGGACCGACATGCCAGGAATGTTGTAAAATATTACATCCGAAATGTAAGGTTCCCTTAGGTTAGTATATACAACGTTATAGACGTATATAATGTCCCCATCGAGAAGCAGGCGACGACACGCCAGGAATGTTGTAAAATACTACATTCGTCAAGCTAGGTTGCCGTAGGCTAGGATATATAACGTTATAGGCGTATATAATGTTACCACCGTGAACTACGGGCCGACACGTCAGGAATGATGTAAAATATTACATTCGACATGTTAGGTCGCCTTAGGCTAGGATATATATCGCTATAGACGTACACGATGTTCCCACCGAGAAGTGCGGGCTAACACGCCAGGAATGTTGTCAAATATTACATCCGAGATGTTAGGTTCCCTTAGGCTAGGATATATAACATTATACACGTATACAATATACCCACCGAGAAATAGCGGCCGACGCGTCAGGAATGTTGTAAAATATTACACCCGAAGTGTTAGGTTCCCTTAGGTTAGGATATATAACGTTATAGATGTATATAATGTACCCATCGAGAAGCAGGCGACGACACGCCAGGAATGTTGTAAAATATTACATTCGACAAGTTAGGTTGCCTTAGGCTAGGATGTACAACGTTATAGACGTATATAATGTCCCCATCGAGAAGTAGGCGACGACACGCCAGGAATGTTGTAAAATACTACATTCGTCAAGCTAGGTTGCCGTAGGCTAGGATATATAACGTTATAGGCGTATATAATGTTACCACTGTGAACTACGGGCCGACACGTCAGGAATGATGTAAAATATTACATTCGACATGTTAGGTCGCCTTAGGCTAGGATATATATCGCTATAGACGTATACGAGGTTCCCACCGAGAAGTGCGGGCTAACGCGCCAGGAATGTCGTCAAATACTACATCCGAGATGTTAGGTTGCCTTAGGTTAGGATATACAACGTTATAGACGTATAGAATGTTCCCACCGAGAAATAGGGGCCGACGCGTCAGGAATGTTGTAAAATATTACATTCGACATGTTAGGTTGCCTTAGGCTAGGATATATATCGTTATAGACGTATACAATGTTCCCACCGAGAAGTAGGGACCGACATGCCAGGAATGTTGTAAAATATTACAACCGAGATGTAAGGTTCCCTTAGGTTAGGATATATATCGTTATAGACGTATATAACGTTCCCACCGAGACGTAGGGACCGACATGCCAAGAATGTTGTAACATATTACATCCCAGATGTTAGGATGCTATAGGTTAGGATATACAACGTTATAGACGTATATAAAGTCCCCATCGAGACGCAGGCGACGACATGCCAGGCATGTTGTAAAATATAACATCCGAGATGATATGTTGCCATACGTTATGATATGTAACGTTATAGAAGTATATAATGTTCCCACCGAAAAGTAGCAGCCGAAGCGCCAGGAATGTTGTAAAATATTACATCCGAGATGTTAGGTTGCCTTAGGTTAGGATATATATCGTTATAGACGTATATAATGTTCCCACCGAGACGTAGGGGCCGACATGCCAGGAATGTTTTAAAATATTGCATCCCAGATGTTAGGTTGCGTTAGGTTAGGATATACAACGTTACAGACGTATATAATATACCCACGGAGACGTCGGGACCGACATGCCAGGAATGTTGTAAAATATTACATCCCAGATGTTAGGTTGCGTTAGGTTAGTATATAAAACGTTATAGACGTATATAATGTCCCCATCGAGAAGCAGGCGATGACACGCCAGAATGTTGTAAAATATTACATCCGAGATGTTAGGTTGCCTTAGGTTAGGATATACAACGTTATAGATGTATATAATGTCCCCATCGAGAAGTAGGCGACGACACGCCAGGAATGTTGTAAAATACTACATTCATCAAGTTAGGTTGCCGTAGGCTAGGATATATAACGTTATAGGCGTATATAATGTTACCACCGTGAACTACGGGCCGACTCGTCAGGAATGATGTAAAATATTACATTCGACATGTTAGGTCGCCTTAGGCTAGGATATATATCGCTATAGACGTATACGATGTTCCCACCGAGAAGTGCGGGCTAACAAGCCAGGAATGTTGTCAAATATTACATCCGAGATGTTAGGTTCCCTTAGGCTAGGATATATAACATTATACACGTATACAATATTCCCACCGAGAAATAGCGGCCGACGCGTCAGGAATGTTGTAAAATATTACACCCGAAGGGTTAGGTTCCCTTAGGTTAGGATATATAACGTTATAGATGTATATAATGTACCCATCGAGACGTACGGGACGACACGAACGGATTCTGTAAAACATTTCCGAAGTGGGGCTAGATGGGTTAGGTTAGGTTATATTACGTTATAGACGTATATAATGTTCCCACCGAGAAGTAGGGGCCGACCCGCCAGGTATTTTGGAAAATACTACATCCGAGATGTTAGGTTGCCTTAGGTTAGGATATATAACGTTATAGACGTATATAATGTCCGCACCGTGACGTACGGGGCGACACGAACGGATTCTGTAAAACATTTCCGCCGAGGGGCTAGATGGGTTAGGTTAGGTTATATTACGTTATAGACGTATATAATGTTCCCACCGAGAAGTAGGGGCCGACCCGCCAGGTATTTTGGAAAATACTACATCCGAGATGTTAGGTTGCCTTAGGTTAGGATATATAACGATATTGACGTAGATAATGTCCGCACCTTGACGTACGGGGCGACACGAACAGGATTCTGTGAAACATTACCAGCGAGGGTCTAGATAGGTTAGGTTAGGTTATATTACGATATAGACTTATATAATGTCCCTACCGAGAAGTGGGGCCGACCCGCCAGGAATGTTGTGAAATACTACATTCGAGATGTTAGGTTGCCTTCGGGTGGGATATACAATGTTATCGACGTATATAATGTCCCCACCGAGAAGTATGAACCAAACCGAACGGGATTCTGTAAAACATTACCGCCGAGGAGCTAGATGGGTTAGGTTAGGTTATATTACGTTATGGCCGTATATAATTTTCCCACCGAGAAGTAGGTCCCGACCGGCCAGAAATGTTGTAAAATACTACATCCGAGATGTTAGGTTGCCTTATGTTAGGATATATAACGTTATAGACGTATATAATGTCCGCACCGTGACGTACGGGGCGACACGAACGGGAGTCTGTGAAATAATACCAGCGAGGGTCTAGATGGGTTAGGTTAGGTTACATTACGATATAGACTTATATAATGTCCCTACCGAGAAGTGGGGCCGACCCGCCAGGAATGTTGTGAAATACTACATCCGAGATGTTAGGTTGCCTTAGGTTTGGATATATAACGTTATAGACGCATACAATGTCCCCACCGAGATGTACGGGACGACACGAACGGGATTCTGTAAAACATTATCACCGAGGGTCTAGATGGGTTAGGTTAGGTTATATTACGATATAGACTTATATAATGTCCCTACCGAGAAGTGGGGCCGACCCGCCAGGAACGTTGTGAAATACTACATTCGAGATGTTAGGTTGCCTTCGGGTGGGATATACAATGTTATAGACGTATATAATGTCCCCACCGAGAAGTATGAACCAAACCGAACGGGATTCTGTAAAACATTACCGCCGAGGAGCTAGATGGGTTAGGTTAGGTTATATTACGTTATGGCCGTATATAATTTTCCCACCGAGAAGTAGGTTCCGACCCGCCAGAAATGTTGTAAAATACTACATCCGAGATGTTAGGTTGCCTTATGTTAGGATATATAACGTTATAGACGTATATAATGTCCGCACCGTGACGTACGGGGCGACACGAACGGGAGTCTGTGAAATAATACCAGCGAGTGTCTAGATGGGTTAGGTTAGGTTATATTACGATATAGACTTATATAATGTCCCTACCGAGAAGTGGGGCTGACCCGCCAGGAATGTTGTGAAATACTACATTCGAGATGTTAGGTTGCCTTCGGGTGGGATATACAATGTTATAGACGTATATAATGTCCCCACCGAGAAGTACGGACAGAAACGACCGGGATTCTGTGAAACATTATCACTTAGGGGCAAAATGGGTTAGGTTAGGTTATATTACGATATAGACGTATATAGTGTGCCCACCGAGAAGTAGGGGCCGACCCGCCTGGAATGTTGTAAAATACTAAATTCGAGATGTTAAGTTGCCTTAGGTTAGGATATATAACGTTATAGACGTATATAATGTCCGCACCGAGACGTACGGGACGACACGAACGGATTCTGTAAAACATTTCCGCCGTGGGGCTAGATGGGTTAGGTTAGGTTACATTACGATATAGACTTATATAATGTCCCTACCGAGAAGTGGGGCCGACCCGCCAGGAATGTTGTGAAATACTACATCCGAGATGTTAGGTTGCCTTAGGTTTGGATATATAACGTTATAGACGCATACAATGTCCCCACCGAGATGTACGGGACGACACGAACGGGATTCTGTAAAACATTATCACCGAGGGTCTAGATGGGTTAGGTTAGGTTATATTACGATATAGACTTATATAATGTCCCTACCGAGAAGTGGGGCCGACCCGCCAGGAACGTTGTGAAATACTACATTCGAGATGTTAGGTTGCCTTCGGGTGGGATATACAATGTTATAGACGTATATAATGTCCCCACCGAGAAGTATGAACCAAACCGAACGGGATTCTGTAAAACATTACCGCCGAGGAGCTAGATGGGTTAGGTTAGGTTATATTACGTTATGGCCGTATATAATTTTCCCACCGAGAAGTAGGTTCCGACCCGCCAGAAATGTTGTAAAATACTACATCCGAGATGTTAGGTTGCCTTATGTTAGGATATATAACGTTATAGACGTATATAATGTCCGCACCGTGACGTACGGGGCGACACGAACGGGAGTCTGTGAAATAATACCAGCGAGTGTCTAGATGGGTTAGGTTAGGTTATATTACAATATAGACTTATATAATGTCCCTACCGAGAAGTGGGGCTGACCCGCCAGGAATGTTGTGAAATACTACATTCGAGATGTTAGGTTGCCTTCGGGTGGGATATACAATGTTATAGACGTATATAATGTCCCCACCGAGAAGTACGGACAGAAACGACCGGGATTCTGTGAAACATTATCACTTAGGGGCAAAATGGGTTAGGTTAGGTTATATTACGATATAGACGTATATAGTGTGCCCACCGAGAAGTAGGGGCCGACCCGCCTGGAATGTTGTAAAATACTAAATTCGAGATGTTAAGTTGCCTTAGGTTAGGATATATAACGTTATAGACGTATATAATGTCCGCACCGAGACGTACGGGACGACACGAACGGATTCTGTAAAACATTTCCGCCGTGGGGCTAGATGGGTTAGGTTAGGTTACATTACGTTATAGACGTATATAATGTTCCCAGCGAGAAGTAGGGGCCGACCCGCCAGGTATTTTGGAAAATACTACATCCGAGATGTTAGGTTGCCTTAGGTTAGGATATATAACGTTATAGACGTATATAATGTCCGCACCGAGACGTACGGGACGACACGAACGGATTCTGTAAAACATTTCCGCCGTGGGGCTAGATGAGTTAGGTTAGGTTATATTACGTTATAGACGTATATAATGTTCCCACCGAGAAGTAGGGGCCGACCCGCCAGGTATTTTGGAAAATACTACATCCGAGATGTTAGGTTGCCTTAGGTTAGGATATATAACGTTATAGACGTATATAATGTCCGCACCGCGACGTACGGGACGACACGAACGGGATTCTGTAAAACATTATCACCGAGAGGCAAAATGGGTTAGGTTAGGTTATATTACGATATAGACGTATATAATGTTCCCACCGAGAAGTAGGGGCCGACCCGCCTGGAATGTGGTAAAGTACTACATTCGAGATGTCAGGTTGCCTTAGATTAGGATATATAACATTATAGACTTATATAATGTCCGCGCCGAGACGTACGGGACGACACGAACGGGATTCTGTAAAACATTACCAGCGAGGGTCTAGATGGGTTAGTTTAGGTTATATTACGATATAGACGTATATAATGTTCCCACCGAGAATTTGGGGCCGACCCGCCAGCAATGTTGTAAAATACTACATTCGAGATGTTGGATTGCCTTAGGTTAGGATGTATAACGTTATAGACGTATATAATTTCGGCACCGAGACGTACGGGACGAAACGAACGAGATTCTGTAAAACATTACATGCGATGGGCTAGATGGGTTAGGTTAGGTTATATTACGTTATAGACGTATTTAATGTACCCACCTAGAAGTAGGGGCCGACCCGAGTGGAATGTTGTAAAATACTACATTTGGGATGTTAGGTTGCCTTAGGTTAGGATGTATAACGTTATTGACCTATATAATGTCCGCACCGAGACGTACGGGACGAGGCGAACGCGATTCTGTAAAACATTACCAGCGAGGGTCTAGATGGATTAGGTTAGGTTATATTACGGTATAGACGTATATAATGTTCCCACCGAGAAGTAGGGGCCGACCCGCCAGTAATGTAAAATATTACTTCCGAGATGTTAGGTTTCCTTAGGTTAGGATGTATAACATTATAGACGTATATAATGTCCGCACCGAGACGTACGGGACGACACGAACGGGATTCTGTAAAACATTACTAGGGATGGGCTAGATTGTTTAGTTTAGGTTATATTATGTTATAGACGTATATAATGTTCCCACCGAGAAGTGGGGCCGACCCGCCAGGAATGTTGTGAAATACTACATTCGAGATGTTAGGTTGCCGTAGGATAGGATATATAACGTAATAGACGCATATAATGTCCCTACCATGACGTACGGGACGACACGAACGGGATTCTGTAAAACATTACCAGCGATGGGATAGATGGGTTAGGTTATGATATATTACGTTCTAGACGTATATAATGGTCCCACCGAGATTTAGGGGCCGGCACGCCAGGTATTTTGGAAAATACTACATCCGAGATGTCAGGTTGCCTTAGGTTGGTATATATAACGTTATAGACGTATATAATGTCCGCACCGAGACGTACGGGCCGACACGTCCGGGATACTGTGAAACATTATCACCGAGGAGCAAGATGGGTTAGGTTATGTTATATTACGATACAGACCTATATAATGTCCCCACCGAGAAGCAGGGTCCGACTCGCCAGGAATGTTGGAAAATACTACATCCGAGATGATAAGTTGCCTTCGGTTATGATATATAACGTTTTAGACGTATATAATGTCCGCACCGAGAAGTACGGGACGACACGACTGGGATTCTGTAAAACATTACCAGCGAGGGGCTAGATAGGTTAGGTTAGGTTATATTACGTTATAGACGTATATAATGTTCCCACCGAAAAGTAGGAGCCGACATGCCAGGAATGATGTAAAATATTACATTCGACATGTTAGGTCGCCTTAGGCTAGGACATATATCGCTATAGACGTGTATAATGTTCCCACCGAGAAATAGGGGGACGCGTCAGGAATGTTGTAAAATATTACATCCGAGATGTTAGGTTCCCTTAGGTTAGGATATACAACGTTATAGACGTATAGAACGTTCCCACCGAGAAGTAGGGACCGGCATGCCAGGAATGGTGTAAGATATTACATCCCAGATGTTAGGTTGCGTTAGGTTAGGATATACAACGTTATAGACGTATATAATGTCCCCATTTAGAAGCAGGCGACAACACGCCAGGAATGTTTAAAATATTACATCCGAGATGTTAGGTCGCCTTAGGCTAGGATATATAACGTTATAGACGTATATAACGTTCCCACCGAGAAATAGGGGCCGACGCGTCAGGAATGTTGTAAAATATTACACCCGAGAAGTTAGCTTCCCTTAGGTTAGGATATACAACGTTATAGATGTATATAATGTCCCCATCGAGAAGTAGGCGACGACACGCCAGGAATGCTGTAAAATGTTACATTCGACATGTTAGGGTGCCTTACGTTAGGATATATAACATTATAGACGTATATAATTTTCCCAACGAAAAGTAGGAGCCGACGCGCCAGGAATGTTGTAAAATATTACATTCGACATGTTGGGTCGCCTTAGGCTACGATATATAACGTTATAGACGTATATAATGTTCCCACCGAGAAGTACGGGCGGACACGTCAGGAATGATGTAAAATATTACATTCGACATGTTAGGTCGCCTTAGGCTAGGATAT
Source organism: Xylocopa violacea (assembly GCA_963969225.1). NCBI lineage: Eukaryota > Metazoa > Arthropoda > Insecta > Hymenoptera > Apidae > Xylocopa > Xylocopa violacea. The sequence goes on from CAXAJV010000001.1 coordinate 50,705,408, forward strand.
ATATCGCTATAGACGTATATGATGTTCACACCAAGAAGTACGGGCTAATACGCCAGGAATGTTGTCAAATATTACATCCGAGATGTTAGGTTGCCTTAGGCTAGGATATATAACGTTATAGACGTATACAATATTCCGACCGAGAAATAGCGGCTGACGCGTCAGGAATGTTGTAAAATATTACACGCGAGATGTTAGGTTCCCTTAGGTTAGGATATACAACGTTATAGACGTATAGAATGTTCCCACCGAGACGTAGGGACCGACATGCCAGGAATGTTGTAAAATATTACACCCGAGATGTTAGGTTCCCTTAGGTTAGGGTATACAACGTTATAGATGTATATAATGTCCCCATCGAGAAGCAGGCGACGACACGCCAGGAATGCTGTAAAATATTACATCCGAGATGTTAGGTTGCATTAGGCTAGGACACATATCGTTATAGACGTATACAATGTTCCCACAGAGAAGTAGGGACCGACATGCCAGGAATGTTGTAAAATATTACATTCGAGATGTTAGGTTGCCTTAGGTTAGCATATACCTTATAGACGTATATAATGTCCCCACCGAGAAGTACTGGCGGACACGCCAGGAATGCTTGGAAAATATTACATCCGAGATATTAGGTTGCCTTAGGCTAGGATATATACCGTTATAGTCGTATGTAATGTTACCACCGAGAACTACGGGCCGACACGGAGGGAATGATGTAAAATATTACATTCGACATGTTAGGTCGCCGTAGGCTAGGATATATAACGCTATAGACGTATATAATGTTCCCACCGAGGAATAGGGGCCGACACGCCAGGAATGTTGCCAACTATTACATCCGAGATGTTAGGTTACCTTAGGTTATGATATATAACGTTATAGACGTATATAATGTTCCCACCGGGACGTAGTGACCGACATGCCAGGAATGTAAAATATTACATCCGAGATGTTGGGTTGCCTTAGGTTAGGATATATATCGTTATAGACGTATATAATGTCCCCACCAAGACGCAGGGACCGACATGCCAGGAATGTTGTAAAATATTACATCCGAGATGTTAGGTTGCCTTAGGATAGGATATACAACTTTATAGATGTATATAATGTCCCCATCGAGAAGTAGGCGACGACACGCCAGGAATGTTGTAAAATATTACATCCGACATGTTAGGTTGCCTTAGGCTAGGATATATAACGATATAGACGTATATAATGTCCCCAGCGCGAAGCAGGCGACGACGTGCCAGGAATGCTGTAAAATATTACATCCGAGATGTTAGGTTGCAATAGGCTAGGACATATATCGTTATAGACGTATACAATGTTCCCACAGAGAAGTAGGGACCGACATGCCAGGAATGTTGTAAAATATTACATTCGAGATATTAGGTTGCCTTAGGTTAGCATATACAACGTTATATACGTATATAATGTCCCCATCGAGACGTAGTGACCGACATGCCAGGAATGTCGTAAAATATTACATCCGAGATGTCAGGTTGCCTTAGGTTAGGATATACAACGTTATAGACCTATATAATGTTCCCACCGAAAAGTAGGAGCCGACGCGCCAGGAATGTTGTAAAATATTACATTCGACATGTTGGGTCGCCTTAGGCTAGGATATATAACGTTATAGACGTATATAATGTTCCCACCGAGAAGTACGGGCGGACACGCCAGGAATGTTGTCAACTATTACATCCGAGATGTTAGGTTGCCTTAGGTTAGGATATATATCGTTATAGACATATATAATGTCCCCACCGAGACGTTGGGACCGACACGCCAGGAATGGTGTAAAATATTACATCCCAGATGTTGGGTTGCGTTAGGTTAGGATATACAACGTTATAGACGTATATAATGTCCCCATTTAGAAGCAGGCGACAACACGCCAGGAATGTTCAAAATATTACATCCGAGATGTTGTGTTGCCTTAGGCTAGGATATATAACGTTATAGACGTATATAATGTTCCCACCGAAAAGTAGGAGCCGGCGCGCCAGGAATGTTGAAAAATATTACATCCGAGATGTTAGGTTGCCTTCGGTTAGGATATATATCGCTATAGACGTATATGATGTTCCCACCGAGAAGTACGGGCCCACACAACACCAATGTTGTCAGATATTACATCCGAGATGTTAGGTTGCCCTAAGTTAGGATATACAACGTTATAGATGTATATAATGTCCCCATCGAGAAGCAGGCGACAACACGCCAGGAATGTTTAAAATATTACATCCGAGATGTTGTGTTGCCTTAGGCTAGGATATATAACGTTATAGACGTATATAATGTTCCCACCGAAAAGTAGGAGCCGGCGCGCCAGGAATGTTGAAAAATATTACATCCGAGATGTTAGGTTGCCTTCGGTTAGGATGTACAACGGTATAGATGTATATAAGGTCCCCACCGAGAAATAGGGGCCGACGCGTCAGGAATGTTGTAAAATACTACGGTAGAGAGATTAGGTTGCCTTAGGATATGATATATAACGTTGTAGACGTATATAATGTTCCCACCGAGATGTAGGGACCGACATGCCAGGAATGTTGTAAAATATTACACCCGAGATGTTAGGTTCCCTTAGGTTAGGATATATAACGTTATAGACGTATATAATGTCCGCACCGAGACGTACGGGACGACACGAACGGATTCTGTAAAACATTTCCGCCGTGGGGCTAGATGAGTTAGGTTAGGTTATATTACGTTATAGACGTATATAATGTTCCCACCGAGAAGTAGGGGCCGACCCGCGAGGTATTTTGGAAAATACTACATCCGAGATGTTAGGTTGCCTTAGGTTAGGATATATAACGTTATAGACGTATATAATGTCCGCACCGCGACGTACGGGACGACACGAACGGGATTCTGTAAAACATTATCACCGAGAGGCAAAATGGGTTAGGTTAGGTTATATTACGATATAGACGTATATAATGTTCCCACCGAGAAGTAGGGGCCGACCCGCCTGGAATGTGGTAAAGTACTACATTCGAGATGTCAGGTTGCCTTAGATTAGGATATATAACATTATAGACTTATATAATGTCCGCGCCGAGACGTACGGGACGACACGAACGGGATTCTGTAAAACATTACCAGCGAGGGTCTAGATGGGTTAGTTTAGGTTATATTACGATATAGACGTATATAATGTTCCCACCGAGAATTTGGGGCCGACCCGCCAGCAATGTTGTAAAATACTACATTCGAGATGTTGGATTGCCTTAGGTTAGGATGTATAACGTTATAGACGTATATAATTTCGGCACCGAGACGTACGGGACGAAACGAACGAGATTCTGTAAAACATTACATGCGATGGGCTAGATGGGTTAGGTTAGGTTATATTACGTTATAGACGTATTTAATGTACCCACCTAGAAGTAGGGGCCGACCCGAGTGGAATGTTGTAAAATACTACATTTGGGATGTTAGGTTGCCTTAGGTTAGGATGTATAACGTTATTGACCTATATAATGTCCGCAGCGAGACGTACGGGACGAGGCGAACGCGATTCTGTAAAACATTACCAGCGAGGGTCTAGATGGGTTAGGTTAGGTTATATTACGGTATAGACGTATATAATGTTCCCACCGAGAAGTAGGGGCCGACCCGCCAGTAATGTAAAATATTACTTCCGAGATGTTAGGTTTCCTTAGGTTAGGATGTATAACATTATAGACGTATATAATGTCCGCACCGAGACGTACGGGACGACACGAACGGGATTCTGTAAAACATTACTAGGGATGGGCTAGATTGTTTAGTTTAGGTTATATTATGTTATAGACGTATATAATGTTCCCACCGAGAAGTGGGGCCGACCCGCCAGGAATGTTGTGAAATACTACATTCGAGATGTTAGGTTGCCGTAGGATAGGATATATAACGTAATAGACGCATATAATGTCCCTACCATGACGTACGGGACGACACGAACGGGATTCTGTAAAACATTACCAGCGATGGGATAGATGGGTTAGGTTATGATATATTACGTTCTAGACGTATATAATGGTCCCACCGAGATTTAGGGGCCGGCACGCCAGGAATGTTGTAAAATATTACATCCCAGATGTTAGGTTGCGTTAGGTTGGGATATATAAGGTTATGGACGTATATAATGTCCCCACCTAGAAGTACGGGCCGACATGCCCGGGATTCTGTAAAACACTGTCACCGATGGGCAAAATGAATTAGGTTAGGTTATATTACGTTATAGACGTAAATAATGTTCCCACTGAGAAGTGGGGCTGACCCGCCAGGAATGTTGGAAAATACTACATCCGAGATGTCAGGTTGCCTTAGGTTGGTATATATAACGTTATAGACGTATATAATGTCCGCACCGAGACGTACGGGCCGACACGTCCGGGATACTGTGAAACATTATCACCGAGGAGCAAGATGGGTTAGGTTATGTTATATTACGATACAGACCTATATAATGTCCCCACCGAGAAGCAGGGCCCGACTCGCCAGGAATGTTGGAAAATACTACATCCGAGATGATAAGTTGCCTTCGGTTATGATATATAACGTTTTAGACGTATATAATGTCCGCACCGAGAAGTACGGGCCGACACGACTGGGATTCTGTAAAACATTACCAGCGAGGGGCTAGATAGGTTAGGTTAGGTTATATTACGTTATAGACGTATATAATGTTCCCACCGAGAAATAGGGGCCGACGCGTCAGGAATGTTGTAAAATATTACACCCGAGAAGTTAGCTTCCCTTAGGTTAGGATATACAACGTTATAGATGTATATAATGTCCCCATCGAGAAGTAGGCGACGACACGCCAGGAATGCTGTAAAATGTTACATTCGACATGTTAGGGTGCCTTACGTTAGGATATATAACATTATAGACGTATATAATTTTCCCAACGAAAAGTAGGAGCCGACGCGCCAGGAATGTTGTAAAATATTACATTCGACATGTTGGGTCGCCTTAGGCTACGATATATAACGTTATAGACGTATATAATGTTCCCACCGAGAAGTACGGGCGGACACGTCAGGAATGATGTAAAATATTACATTCGACATGTTAGGTCGCCTTAGGCTAGGATATATATCGCTATAGACGTATATGATGTTCACACCAAGAAGTACGGGCTAATACGCCAGGAATGTTGTCAAATATTACATCCGAGATGTTAGGTTGCCTTAGGCTAGGATATATAACGTTATAGACGTATACAATATTCCGACCGAGAAATAGCGGCTGACGCGTCAGGAATGTTGTAAAATATTACACGCGAGATGTTAGGTTCCCTTAGGTTTGGATATACAACGTTATAGACTTATAGAATGTTCCCACCGAGACGTAGGGACCGACATGCCAGGAATGTTGTAAAATATTACACCCGAGATGTTAGGTTCCCTTATGTTAGGGTATACAACGTTATAGATGTATATAATGTCCCCATCGAGAAGCAGGCGACGACACGCCAGGAATGCTGTAAAATATTACATCCGAGATGTTAGGTTGCATTAGGCTAGGACACATATCGTTATAGACGTATACAATGTTCCCACAGAGAAGTAGGGACCGACATGCCAGGAATGTTGTAAAATATTACATTCGAGATGTTAGGTTGCCTTAGGTTAGCATATACCTTATAGACGCATATAATGTCCCCACCGAGAAGTACTGGCGGACACGCCAGGAATGCTTGGAAAATATTACATCCGAGATATTAGGTTGCCTTAGGCTAGGATATATACCGTTATAGTCGTATGTAATGTTACCACCGAGAACTACGGGCCGACACGGAGGGAATGATGTAAAATATTACATTCGACATGTTAGGTCGCCGTAGGCTAGGATATATAACGCTATAGACGTATATAATGTTCCCACCGAGGAATAGGGGCCGACACGCCAGGAATGTTGCCAACTATTACATCCGAGATGTTAGGTTACCTTAGGTTATGATATATAACGTTATAGACGTATATAATGTTCCCACCGGGACGTAGTGACCGACATGCCAGGAATGTAAAATATTACATCCGAGATGTTGGGTTGCCTTAGGTTAGGATATATATCGTTATAGACGTATATAATGTCCCCACCAAGACGCAGGGACCGACATGCCAGGAATGTTGTAAAATATTACATCCGAGATGTTAGGTTGCCTTAGGATAGGATATACAACGTTATAGATGTATATAATGTCCCCATCGAGAAGTAGGCGACGACACGCCAGGAATGTTGTAAAATATTACATCCGACATGTTAGGTTGCCTTAGGCTAGGATATATAACGATATAGACGTATATAATGTCCCCAGCGCGAAGCAGGCGACGACGTGCCAGGAATGCTGTAAAATATTACATCCGAGATGTTAGGTTGCAATAGGCTAGGACATATATCGTTATAGACGTATACAATGTTCCCACAGAGAAGTAGGGACCGACATGCCAGGAATGTTGTAAAATCTTACATTCGAGATATTAGGTTGCCTTAGGTTAGCATATACAACGTTATATACGTATATAATGTCCCCATCGAGACGTAGTGACCGACATGCCAGGAATGTCGTAAAATATTACATCCGAGATGTCAGGTTGCCTTAGGTTAGGATATACAACGTTATAGACCTATATAATGTTCCCACCGAAAAGTAGGAGCCGACGCGCCAGGAATGTTGTAAAATATTACATTCGACATGTTGGGTCGCCTTAGGCTAGGATATATAACGTTATAGACGTATATAATGTTCCCACCGAGAAGTACGGGCGGACACGCCAGGAATGTTGTCAACTATTACATCCGAGATGTTAGGTTGCCTTAGGTTAGGATATATATCGTTATAGACATATATAATGTCCCCACCGAGACGTTGGGACCGACACGCCAGGAATGGTGTAAAATATTACATCCCAGATGTTGGGTTGCGTTAGGTTAGGATATACAACGTTATAGACGTATATAATGTCCCCATTTAGAAGCAGGCGACAACACGCCAGGAATGTTTAAAATATTACATCCGAGATGTTGTGTTGCCTTAGGCTAGGATATATAACGTTATAGACGTATATAATGTTCCCACCGAAAAGTAGGAGCCGGCGCGCCAGGAATGTTGAAAAATATTACATCCGAGATGTTAGGTTGCCTTCGGTTAGGATATATATCGCTATAGACGTATATGATGTTCCCACCGAGAAGTACGGGCCCACACAACACCAATGTTGTCAGATATTACATCCGAGATGTTAGGTTGCCCTAAGTTAGGATATACAACGTTATAGATGTATATAATGTCCCCATCGAGAAGCAGGCGACAACACGCCAGGAATGTTTAAAATATTACATCCGAGATGTTGTGTTGCCTTAGGCTAGGATATATAACGTTATAGACGTATATAATGTTCCCACCGAAAAGTAGGAGCCGGCGCGCCAGGAATGTTGAAAAATATTACATCCGAGATGTTAGGTTGCCTTCGGTTAGGATGTACAACGGTATAGATGTATATAAGGTCCCCACCGAGAAATAGGGGCCGACGCGTCAGGAATGTTGTAAAATACTACGGTAGAGAGATTAGGTTGCCTTAGGATATGATATATAACGTTGTAGACGTATATAATGTTCCCACCGAGATGTAGGGACCGACATGCCAGGAATGTTGTAAAATATTACACCCGAGATGTTAGGTTCCCTTAGGTTAGGGTATACAACGTTATAGATGTATATAATGTCCCCATCGAGAAGCAGGCGACGACACGACAGGAATGCTGTAAAATATTACATCCGAGATGTTAGGTTGCATTAGGCTAGGACACATATCGTTATAGACGTATACAATGTTCCCACAGAGAAGTAGGGACCGACATGCCAGGAATGTTGTAAAATATTACATTCGAGATGTTAGGTTGCCTTAGGTTAGCATATACAACCTTATAGACGTATATAATGTCCCCACCGAGAAGTACTGGCGGACACGCCAGGAATGCTTGGAAAATATTACATCCGAGATATTAGGTTGCCTTAGGCTAGGATATATACCGTTATAGTCGTATGTAATGTTACCACCGAGAACTACGGGCCGACACGGAGGGAATGATGTAAAATATTACATTCGACATGTTAGGTCACCATAGGCTAGGATATATAACGCTATAGACGTATATAATGTTCCCACCGAGAAATAGGGGCCGACACGCCAGGAATGTTGCCAACTACTACATCCGAGATGTTAGGTTACCTTAGGTTATGATATATAACGTTATAGACGTATATAATATTCCCACCGGGACGTAGTGACCGACATGCCAGGAATGTTGTAAAATAATACATCCGAGATGTTGGGTTCCCTTAGGTTAGGATATACAACGTTATAGACGTATAGAACGTTCCCACCGAGAAGTAGGGACCGGCATGCCAGGAATGGTGTAAGATATTACATCCCAGATGTTAGGTTGCGTTAGGTTAGGATATACAACGTTATAGACGTATATAATGTCCCCATTTAGAAGCAGGCGACAACACGCCAGGAATGTTTAAAATATTACATCCGAGATGTTAGGTCGCCTTAGGCTAGGATATATAACGTTATAGACGTATACAATATTCCGACCGAGAAATAGCGGCTGACGCGTCAGGAATGTTGTAAAATATTACACGCGAGATGTTAGTTTCCCTTAGGTTAGGATATACAACGTTATAGACGTATAGAATGTTCCCACCGAGACGTAGGGACCGACATGCCAGGAATGTTGTAAAATATTACACCCGAGATGTTAGGTTCCCTTAGGTTAGGGTATACAACGTTATAGATGTATATAATGTCCCCATCGAGAAGCAGGCGACGACACGCCAGGAATGCTGTAAAATATTACATCCGAGATGTTAGGTTGCATTAGGCTAGGACACATATCGTTATAGACGTATACAATGTTCCCACAGAGAAGTAGGGACCGACATGCCAGGAATGTTGTAAAATATTACATTCGAGATGTTAGGCTGCCTTAGGTTAGCATATACAACCTTATAGACGTATATAATGTCCCCACCGAGAAGTACTGGCGGACACGCCAGGAATGCTTGGAAAATATTACATCCGAGATATTAGGTTGCCTTAGGCTAGGATATATACCGTTATAGTCGTGTGTAATGTTACCACCGAGAACTACGGGCCGACACGGAGGGAATGATGTAAAATATTACATTCGACATGTTAAGTCGCCGTAGGCTATTATATATAACGCTATAGACGTATATAATGTTCCCACCGAGAAATAGGGGCCGACACGCCAGGAATGTTGCCAACTATTACATCCGAGATGTTAGGTTACCTTAGGTTATGATATATAACGTTATAGACGTATATAATGTTCCCACCGGGACGTAGTGACCGACATGCCAGGAATGTAAAATATTACATCCGAGATGTTGGGTTGCCTTAGGTTAGGATATATATCGTTATAGACGTATATAATGTCCCCACCAAGACGCAGGGACCGACATGCCAGGAATGTTGTAAAATATTACATCCGAGATGTTAGGTTGCCTTAGGATAGGATATACAACGTTATAGATGTATATAATGTCCCCATCGAGAAGTAGGCGACGACACGCCAGGAATGTTGTAAAATATTACATCCGACATGTTAGGTTGCCTTAGGCTAGGATATATAACGATATAGACGTATATAATGTCCCCAGCGCGAAGCAGGCGACGACGTGCCAGGAATGCTGTAAAATATTACATCCGAGATGTTAGGTTGCAATAGGCTAGGACATATATCGTTATAGACGTATACAATGTTCCCACAGAGAAGTAGGGACCGACATGCCAGGAATGTTGTAAAATATTACATTCGAGATATTAGGTTGCCTTAGGTTAGCATATACAACGTTATATACGTATATAATGTCCCCATCGAGACGTAGTGACCGACATGCCAGGAATGTCGTAAAATATTACATCCGAGATGTCAGGTTGCCTTAGGTTAGGATATACAACGTTATAGACCTATATAATGTTCCCACCGAAAAGTAGGAGCCGACGCGCCAGGAATGTTGTAAAATATTACATTCGACATGTTGGGTCGCCTTAGGCTAGGATATATAACGTTATAGACGTATATAATGTTCCCACCGAGAAGTACGGGCGGACACGCCAGGAATGTTGTCAACTATTACATCCGAGTTGTTAGGTTGCCTTAGGTTAGGATATACAACGTTATAGACGTATAGAACGTTCCCACCGAGAAGTAGGGACCGGCATGCCAGGAATGGTGTAAGATATTACATCCCAGATGTTAGGTTGCGTTAGGTTAGGATATACAACGTTATAGACGTATATAATGTCCCCATTTAGAAGCAGGCGACAACACGCCAGGAATGTTTAAAATATTACATCCGAGATGTTAGGTCGCCTTAGGCTAGGATATATAACGTTATAGACGTATATAACGTTCCCACCGAGAAATAGGGGCCGACGCGTCAGGAATGTTGTAAAATATTACACCCGAGAAGTTAGGTTCCCTTAGGTTAGGATATACAACGTTATAGATGTATATAATGTCCCCATCGAGAAGTAGGCGACGACACGCCAGGAATGCTGTAAAATATTACATTCGACATGTTAGGGTGCCTTACGTTAGGATATATAACATTATAGACGTATATAATTTTCCCAACGAAAAGTAGGAGCCGACGCGCCAGGAATGTTGTAAAATATTACATTCGACATGTTGGGTCGCCTTAGGCTACGATATATAACGTTATAGACGTATATAATGTTCCCACCGAGAAGTACGGGCGGACACGTCAGGAATGATGTAAAATATTACATTCGACATGTTAGGTCGCCTTAGGCTAGGATATATATCGCTATAGACGTATATGATGTTCACACCAAGAAGTACGGGCTAATACGCTAGGAATGTTGTCAAATATTACATCCGAGATGTTAGGTTGCCTTAGGCTAGGATATATAACGTTATAGATGTATATAATGTGTCCCATCGAGAAGTAGGTGACGACACGCCAGGAATGTTGTAAAATATTACATCCGACATGTTAGGTTGCCTTAGGCTAGGATACATATCGATATAGACGTATATAATGTCCCCAGCGAGAAGCAGGCGACGACACGCCAGGAATGCTGTAAAATATTACATCCGAGATGTTAGGTTGCAATAGGCTAGGACATATATCGTTATAGACGTATACAATGTTCCCACAGAGAAGTAGGGACCGACATGCCAGGAATGTTGTAAAATATTACATTCGAGATATTAGGTTGCCTTAGGTTAGCATATACAACGTTATATACGTATATAATGTCCCCATCGAGACGTAGTGACCGACATGCCAGGAATGTCGTAAAATATTACATCCGAAATGTCAGGTTGCCTTAGGTTAGGATATACAACGTTATAGACCTATATAATGTTCCCACCGAAAAGTAGGAGCCGACGCGCCAGGAATGATGTAAAATATTACATCCGAGATGTTAGGTTGCCTTAGGCTAGGATATATAACGTTATAGACGTATATAATGTTCCCACCGAGAAATAGGGACCGACGCGTCAGGAATGTTCTAAAATATTACACCCGAGATGTTCGGTTCCCTTAGGTTAGGATATACAACGTTATAGACGTATATAACGTTCCCACCGAGACGTAGGGACCGACATTCCAGGAATGTTGTAAAATATTACATCCGAGATGTTAGGTTGCCTTCGGTTAGGATATACAAGGTTATAGATGTATATAATGTCCCCATCGAGAAGTAGGCGACGACACGCCAGGAATGCTGCAAAATATTACATCCGAGATGTTAGGTTGCCTTAGGCTAGGATATATACCGTTATAGTCGTATGTAATGTTACCACCGAGAACTACGGGCCGACACGGCGGGAATGATGTAAAACATTACATTCGACATGTTAGGTCGCGTTAGGCTAGGATATATAACGTTATAGACGTATAGAATGTTCCGACCGCGACGTACGGTCCGACACGCCAGGAATGTTGTCAAATATTACATCCGAGATGTTAGGTTACCTTAGGTTAGGATATACAACGTTATAGACGTATATAACGTTCCCACCGAGACGTAGTGACCGACATGCCAGGAATGTTGTAAAATATTACATCCGAGATGTTAGGTTGCCTTAGGTTAGGATATACAAGGTTATAGATGTATATAATGTCCCCATCGAGAAGTAGGCGACGACACGCCAGGAATGTTGTAAAATATTACATTCGACATGTTTGGTTGCCTTAGGCTAGGATATACAAGGTTATAGATGTATATAATGTCCCCATCGAGAAGTAGGCGACGACACGCCAGGAATGTTGTAAAATATTAGATTCGACATGTTTGGTTGCCTTAGGCTAGGATATGTAACGTTATAGACGTATATAATGTTCCCACCGAGAACTAGGGGCCGACGCGTCAGGAATGTTGTAAAATATTACAACGGAGATGTTAGGTTGCCTTAGGTTAGGATATATATCGTTATAGACGTGTATAATGTTCCCACCGAGGCGCAGTGACCGACATGCCAGGAATGTTGTAAAATATTACATCCGAGATGTTAGGTTGCCTTAGGTTAGGATATACAACGTTATAGATGTATATAATGTCCCCATCGAGAAGTAGGCGACGGCACGCCAGGAAAGTTGTAAAATATTACATGCCAGATGTTAGGTTGCGTTAGGTTAGGATATACAACGTTATAGACGTATATAATGTCCCCATCGAGAAGCAGGCGACGACACGCCAGAATGTTGTAAAATATTACATGCCAGATGTTAGGTTGCGTTAGGTTAGGATATACAACGTTATAGACGTATATAATGTCCTCATCGAGAAGCAGGCGACGACACGCCAGAATGTTGAAAAATATTACATCCGAGATGTTAGGTTGCCTTAGGCTAGGATATATATCGTTATAGACGTATACAATATTTCCACCGAGAAGTAGGGACCGACATGCCAGGAATGTTGTAAAATATTACATCCGAGATGTTAGGTTGCCTTAGATTAGGATATACAAGGTTATAGATGTATATAATGTCCCCATCGAGAAGTAGGCGACGACACGCTAGGAATGTTGTAAAATATTACATTTGACATGTTAGGTTGCCTTAGGCTAGGATATATAACGTAATAGACGTATATAATGTTCGCACCGAAAAATAGGGGCCGACGCGACAGGAATGTTGTAAAATATTACATTCGACATGTCAGGCTGCCATAGGCTAGGATATACAACGTTATAGACGTATGCAATGTTACCACCGAGAACTACGGGCCGACACGCCAGGAATGATTTAAAATGTTACATCCGACATGTTAGGTCGCCTTAGGCTAGGATATATAAAGCCATAGACGTATATAATGTTCCCACCGAGACATAGGGGCCCACCCGCCAGAAATGTTGGGAAATACTACAATCGAGATGTTAGGTTGCCTTAGGTTAGGATATATAACAATATATACGCATATAATGTCCGCACAGTGACGTACGGGGCGACACGAACGAGATTCTGTAAAACATTACCAGCGAGAGTCTAAATGGGTTAGGTTAGGTTTCATTACGTTATAAAAGTATATAATGTTCCCACCGAGAAGTAGGGGCCGACCCGCCAGAAATGTGGGAAAATACTACATTCGAGAGGTTAGATTGCCTTAGGATAGGAAATGTAACGTTATAGACGTATATAATGTCCGCACCGAGACGTAGGGCACGACACGAACGGGATTCTGGCAAACATTACCAGCGAGGGTCTAGATGGGTTACGTTAGGATCTATTACGTTATAGACGTATATAATATTCCCACCGAGAAGTAGGGGCCGACCCGCCAGGAATGTTGGAAAATACTACATTCTAGAGGTTAGGTTGCCTTAGGATAGGAAGTATAACGTTATAGACTTATATAATGTCCGCACCGAGACGTAGGACACGACACGAAAGGGATTCTGTGAAACATTACCAGCGAGGTACTAGATGGGTTAGGTTAGGATCTATTACGTTATAGACGTATATAATGTTACCACCGAAAAGTAGGGGCCGACCCGCCAGGAATGTTGGAAAATACTACATTCTAGAGGTTAGGTTGCCTTAGGATAGGAAATATAACGTTATAGAAGTATGTAATGTCCCCACCGAGAAGTAAGGGCCGACACGACCGTGATTCTGTAAAACAATACCAGCGAGGGGCTAGATGGGTTAGGTTAGGTTATATTACGTTATAGACGTATATAATGTGCCCACCGTGAAGTAGGGGCCGACCCGCCAGGAATGTTGTAAAATAATACATCCGAGATGTTAGGTTGCCTTAGGTTAGGATATACAACGTTATAGATGTATATAATGTCCCCATCCAGAAGTAGGTGACGACACGCCAGGAATATTGCAAAATATTACATTTGCCATGGTAGGTTTCCTTAGACTAGGATATATAACGTTATAGACGTATATAATGTTCCCACCGAGAAATAGGGGCCGACGAGTCAGGAATGTTGTAAAATATTACACCCCAGATGTTAGGTTGCCTTAGGTTAAGATATATATCGTTACAGACGTATATAATGTTCCCACCGAGACGCAGGGACCGACATGCCAGGAATGTTGTAAAATATTACATCCCAGAAGTTAGGTTGCGTTAGGTTAGGATATACCACGTTATAGACGTATATAATGTCCCCATCGAGAAGCAGGTGACGACAAGCCAGGAATGTTGTAAAATATTCCATCCGAGATGTTATGTTGCCTTACGTTAGGATTTATGACGTTATAGACGTATATAATGTTCCCACCGAAAAGTAGGAACCGACGAGCCAGGAATGTTGTGAAATATTACATCCGAGATGTTAGGTTGCCTTTGGTTATGATATATAACGTTATAGACGTATATAATATTCCCACCGAGAAGTAGGGACCGACATGCCAGGAATGTTGTAAAATAATACTTCCCAGATGTTAGGTTGCGTTAGGTTAGGATATATAACGTTATAGACGTATATAATGTCCCCATCGAGAAGCAGGCGACGACACGCCAGGAATGATGTAAAATATTAAATCCCAGATGTTAGGTTGCGTTAGGATAGGATATACAACGTTATAGATGTATATAATGTCCCCATCGAGAAGCAGGCGACGACACGCCAGGAATGTTGTAAAATATTACATCCGAGATGTTAGGTTGCCTTAGGTTAGGATATATATCGTTATAGACGTATATAATGTTCCCACCAAGACCTAAGGACCGACATGCCAGGAATGTTTTAAAATATTACATCCGAGATGTGAGATTCCCTTAGGTTAGGATATACAACGTTATAGATATATACAATGTTCCCACCGAGACGTGTAGACCGACATGCCAGGAATCCTGTAAAATTTAACATGCCAGATGTTAGGTTGCTTTAGGTCAGGAAATACAACGTTATAGACGTATATAATGTCCCCATCGAGAAGCGGGCGACGACACGCCAGGAATGCTGTAAAATATTACATCCGAGATGTTATGTTGCCTTACGACAGGATATATAACGTTATAAACATATATAACGTTCCCACCGCAAAGTAGGAGCCGACGCGCCAGGAATGTTTTAAAATATTACATCCCAGGTGTTAGGTTGCCTTCGGTTAGGATATATATCGATATAGACGTATATGATGTTCCCACCGAGCTGTACGGGGCGACACGCCAGGAATGTTGTCAAATATTACATCCGCAATGTTAGGTTGCCTTCGGTTAGTATATATATCGCTATAGACATATATGATTTTCCCAACGAGATGTACGGGCCGACACGCCAGGAATGTTGTCAAATATTACATCCGAGATGTTAGGTTGCCTTACGACAGGATATATACCGTTATAGACGCATATAACGTTCCAACCGAAAAGTAGGAGCCGACGCGCCAGGAATGTTGTAAAACATTACATCCGAGATATTAGGTTGCCTTCGGTTAGGATATATATCGTTATAGACGTATATTATGTTCCCACCGAAAAGTACGGGCTAACACGCCAGGAATGTTGTAAAATATTACATCCGAGATATTAGGTTGCCTTCGGTTAGGATATATATCGTTATAGACGTATATTATGTTGCCACCGAAAAGTACGGGCTAACACGCCAGGAATGTTGTCAAATATTACATTCGAGATGTTAGGTTGCCTTAGGTTAGCATATACAACGTTATAGACGTATATAATGTCCCCACCAAGAAGTACGGGCGGACACGCCAGGAATGCTGTAAAATATTACATCCGAGATGTTAGGTTGCATTAGGCTAGGATATATAACGTTATAGGCGTATATAATGTTACCACCGAGAACTACGGGCCGAAATGACAGGAATGTTGTAAAATATTACATCCCAGACGTTAGGTTGCGTTAGGTTAGGATATACAACGTTATAGACGTATATAATGTCCTCATCGAGAAGCAGGCGACGACACGCCAGGAATGTTGTAAAATATGACATCCGAGATTTTATGTTGCCTTACGTTAGGATATGTAACGTTATAGACGCATATAATGTTCCCACCGAAAAGCAGCAGCCGACGCGCCAGGAATGTTGTAAAATATTACATCCCTGATGTTAGGTTGCGTTAGGTTAGGATATACAACGGTATAGATGTATATAATATCCCCATCCAGAAGTAGGCGACGACACGCCAGGAGTTTTGTAAAATACTACATTTGACATGTTAGGTTTCCTTAGTATAGGATATATAACGTCTTAGACGCATATAATGTTATCACCGAGAACTACGGGCCGACACGCCAGGAATGATGTGAAATATTACATTCGCCATGTTAGGTCGCCTTAGGCTAGGATATATAACGTTATAGACGTATATAATGTTCCCACCTAGAAATAGGGGCGGACGCGTCAGGAATGTTGTAAAATATTACACCCGAGATGTTAGGTTCCCTTAGGTTATGATATATAACGTTATAGACGTATATAATGTTCCCACCGAGAGGTAGGGGCCGACATGCCAGGAATGTTGTAAAATATTACATTCGAGATGTTAGGTTGCCTTAGGTTAGCATATACAACGTTATAGACGTATATAATGTCCCCACCAAGAAGTACGGGCGGACACGCCAGGAATGCTGTAAAATATTACATCCGAGATGTTAGGTTGCCTTAGGCTGGGATATATACCGTTATAGTCGTATGTAATGTTACCACCGAGAACTACGGGCCGACACGGCGGAAATGATGTAAAATATTACATTCGTCATGTTAGGTCGCCTTAGGCTAGGATACATAACGTTATAGACGTATATAATGTTCCCACCGAGAAATAGGGACCGACGCGTCAGGAATGTTCTAAAATATTACACCCGATATGTTAGATTCCCTTAGGTTAGGATATACAACGTTATAGACGTATAGAATGTTCCCACCGAGAAATAGTGGCCGACGCGTCAGGAATGTTGTAAAATATTACACCCGAGATGTTAGGTTCTCTTAGGTTAGGATATATATCGTTATAGACGTATATAATGTTCCCACCGAGACATGGGGACCGACACGCCAGGAATGTTGTAAAATATTACATTCGACATGTTAGGTTGCCTTAGGTTAGGATATACAACGTTATAGACGTATACAATGTTCCCACAGAGAAGTAGGGACCGACATGCCAGGAATGTTGTAAAATATTACATTCGAGATGTTAGGTTGCCTTAGGTTAGCATATACAACGTTATAGACGTATATAATGTCCCCACCAAGAAGTACGGGCGGACACGCCAGGAATGCTGTAAAATATTACATCCGAGATGTTAGGTTGCCTTAGGCTGGGATATATACCGTTATAGTCGTATGTAATGTTACAACCGTGAACTGCGGGCCGACACGTCAGGAATGTTGTAAAATATTACATTCGACATGTTAGGTTGCCTTAGGCTAGCATATATAACGTTATAGACGTATATAATGTTCCCACCGAGAAATAGGGGCCGAAACGTCAGGAATGATGTAAAATATTACATTCGACATGTTAGGTCGCCTTAGGCTAGGATATATATCGCTATAGACGTATATGATGTTCCGACCGAGAAGTACGCGCTAACACGCCAAGAATGTTGTCAAATATTACATCCGAGATGTCAGGTTGCCTTAGGCTAGTATATATAACGTTGTAGGCGTATATAATGTTACCACCATGAACTACGGGCCGACACGTCAGGAATGTTGTAAAATATTACATTCGACATGTTAGGTTGCCTTAGGCTAGGATATATATCGTTATAGACGTATACAATGTTCCCACCGAGAGGTAGGGCCCGACATGCCAGGAATGTTGTAAAATATTACATCCGAGATGTTAGGTTGCCTTAGGTTAGGATATATATCGTTATAGATGTATATAATATTCCCACCGAGAAATAGGGACTGACGCGTCAGGAATGTTCTAAAATATTACACCCAAGATGTTAGGTTCCCTTAGGTTAGGATATACAACGTTATAGACGTATAGAATGTCCCCATCGAGAAGCAGGCGACGACACGACAAGAATGTTGTAAAATATTACATTCGACATGTTAGGTTGCCTTAGGCTAGGATATATATCGTTATAGACGTATACAATGTTCCCACCGAGAGGTAGGGCCCGACATGCCAGGAATGTTGTAAAATATTACATCCGAGATGTTAGGTTGCCTTAGGTTAGGATATATATCGTTATAGACGTATAGAATGTTCCCACCGAGAAGTAGGAACCTACATGCCAGGAATGTTGTAAAATATTATATCCGAGATGTTAGGTTGCCTTAGGTTAGGATATATATCGTTATAGACGTATATAATGTTCCCACCGAGACGTAGGGACCGATATGCCAGGAATGTTTTAACATATTACATCCCAGATGTTAGGTTGCGTTAGGTTAGGATATACAACGTTACAGACGTATATAATGTACCCACGGAGACGTAGGGACCGACATGCGAGGAATGTTGTAAAACATTACATCCCAGATGTTAGGTTGCGTTAGCTTAGAATATACAACGTTATAGACGTATATAATGTCCCCACCGAGAAGCAGGCGACGACACGCCAGAATGTTGTAAAATATTACATCCGAGATGTTAGGTTGCCTTAGGGTAGGATATATATCGTTATAGACGTATAGAATGTTCCCACCGAGATGTAGGGACCGACTTGCCAGGAATGTTGTAAAATATTACATCCGAGATGTTAGGTTGCTTCAGGTTAGGATATATATCATTATAGACGTATATACTGGTCCCACCGAGAAGTAGGGGCCGACGTGCCAGGAATGTAGTAAAATATTACATCCGAGATGTTAGGTTGCCTTACGTTAGGATATATATCGTTAATGACTTAGATAATGTTCCCGCCGATAGGTACGGGCCGACGTGCCAGGAATGTAGTAAAATATTACACCCGAGATGCTAGGTTGCCTTAGGTTCGGATATATAACGTTATTGACCTATATAATGTTCCCACCGAGAAGTAGTAGCGGACGCGCCTGGAATGTTGTAAAATATTACATGTGACATGTTTGGATTGCCTTAGGCTAGGATATATAACCTTATAGACGTATATAATGGTACCACAGAGAAGTAGGGACCGAACCGCCGGGAATGTTGTAAAATATTACATTCGGCATGTTAGGTTGCCTTAGGTTAGGATATATAACGTTTTAGACGTATATACTGTTCCCACCGAGAAGTAGGTGCCGCCGCGCCAGGAATGTAGTAAAATATTACATCCGAGATGTTAGGTTGCATTAGGTTAGGATATATAACGTTATAGACGTATATAATGTTACCATAGAGAACTAGGCACTTGCATGCCAGGAATGTTGTAAATTATTACGGTAGAGATGATAGGTTGCCTTAGTTTAGGATATATTACGTTATAGACGTATATAATGTTCCCACCGAGAAGTAGGTGCTGACGCGCCAGGTGTGTTGTAAAATATTACACTCGACATGTTAGGTTGCCTTAGGTTAGGATATATAGCGTTATAGACGTATATAATGTTCCCACCGAGAAGTAGGGGCCGACGTTCCAGGAATGTAGTAAAAGATTACATCCGAGATGTTAGGTTGCCTTACGTTAGAATATATAACGTTATTGACTTATATAATGTTCCCACCGAGAAGTAGGGGCCGACGCGCCAGGAATGTTGTAAAATATTACATTCGACATGTTAGGTTGCCTTAAGCTAGGATATATAGCCTTATAGACGTATATAATATTCCCACCGAGAAGTAGGTGCCGACGTGCCGGGAATGTTGTAAAATATTACATTCGACACGTTAGCTTGTCTTAGTCTAGGATATATAGCGTTATAGACGTATATAATGTTCCCACCGAGAAGTAGGGGCCAGCGCGCCAGGAATGTAGTAAAATATTACATCTTAGATGTTAGGTTGCCTTAGGCTAGGATATATAACGTTATAGATGTATATACTGTTCCCACCGAGAAGTAGGAGCCGACATGCCAGGAATGTTGTAAAATATTACAATCGACATGTTAGGATTGCCTTAGGCTAGGATATATAACGTTATAGACGTATATGATATTCCCAGCGAGAAGTACGGGCCGACACGCAAGGAATGTTGTCAAATATTACATCCGAGATGTTAGGTTGCCTTAGGTTAGGATATACAACGTTATAGATGTATATAATGTCCCCATCGAGAAGTAGGCGACGACACGCCAGGAATGTTGTAAAATATTACACCCGAGATGTTAGCTTCCCTTAGGTTAGGATATATGACGTTATAAATGTATATAATGTCCCCATCCAGAAGTAGGCGACGACTCGCCAGGAATGTCGTAAAATATTACATCCCAGATGTTAGGTTGCGTTAGCTTAGAATATACAACGTTATAGACGTATATAATGTCCCCATCGAGAAGCAGGCGACGACACGACAGGAATGTTGTAAAATATTACATTCGTCATGTTATGTTGCCTTAGGCTAGGATATATATCGTTATAGACGCATACAATGTTCCCACTGAGAAGTAGGGACCGACATGCCAGGAATGTTGTAAAATATTACATCCGACATGTTAGGTTACCTTAGGTTAGGATATACAACGTTATAGATGCATATAATGTCCCCAGCGAGAAGTAGGCGACGACACGCCAGGAATGTTGTAAAATATTACATTCGACATGTTGGGTTGCCTTAGGCTAGGATATATAACGTTATAGACGTATATGATATTCCCAGCGAGAAGTACGGGCCGACACGCCAGGAATGTTGTCAAATATTACATCCGAGATGTTAGGTTGCCTTAGGTTAGGATATACAACGTTATAGATGTATATAATGTCCCCATCGAGAAGTAGGCGACGACACGCCAGGAATGTTGTAAAATATTACATCCGAGATGTTAGGTTGCCTTAGGTTAGGGTATATATCGTTACAGACGTATATAATGTTCCCACCGAGATGTAGTGACCGACATGCCAGGAATGTTGTAAAATATGACATCCGAGATGTTATGTTGCCATACGTTAGGATATATAACGTTATAGACGTATATAATGTTCCCACCGAAAGGTAGCAGCCGAAGCGCCAGGAATGTAGTAAAATATTATATCCGAGATGTTAGGTTGCCTTAGGTTAGGATATATATCGTTATAGACGTATATAATGTTCCCACCGAGACGTAGGGACCGATATGCCAGGAATGTTTTAACATATTACATCCCAGATGTTAGGTTGCGTTAGGTTAGGATATACAAAGTTACAGACGTATATAATGTACCCACGGAGACGTAGGGACCGACATGCGAGGAATGTTGTAAAACATTACATCCCAGATGTTAGGTTGCATTAGCTTAGAATATACAACGTTATAGACGTATATAATGTCCCCACCGAGAAGCAGGCGACGACACGCCAGAATGTTGTAAAATATTACATCCGATATGTTAGGTTGCCTTAGGATAGGATATATATCGTTATAGACGTATAGAATGTTCCCACCGAGATGTAGGGACCGACATGCCAGGAATGTTGTAAAATATTATATCCGAGATGTTAGGTTGTTTCAGGTTAGGATATATATCATTATAGACGTATATACTGTTCCCACCGAGAAGTAGGGGCCGACGTGCCAGGAATGTAGTAAAATATTACATCCGAGATGTTAGGTTGCCTTACGTTAGGATATATATCGTTAATGACTTAGATAATGTTCCCGCCGATAGGTACGGGCCGACGTGCCAGGAATGTAGTAAAATATTACACCCGAGATGCTAGGTTGCCTTAGGTTCGGATATATAACGTTATTGACCTATATAATGTTCCCACCGAGAAGTAGTAGCGGACGCGCCTGGAATGTTGTAAAATATTACATGCGACATGTTTGGATTGCCTTAGGCTAGGATATATAACCTTATAGACGTATATAATGGTACCACAGAGAAGTAGGGACCGAAGCGCCGGGAATGTTGTAAAATATTACATTCGGCATGTTAGGTTGCCTTAGGTTAGGATATATAACGTTTTAGACGTATATACTGTTCCCACCGAGAAGTAGGTGCCGCCGCGCCAGGTGTTGTATAATATTACACTCGACATGTTAGGTTGCCTTAGTCTAGGATATATAGCGTTATAGACGTATATAATGTTCCCACCGAGAAGTAGGGGCCAGCGCGCCAGGAATGTAGTAAAATATTACATCTTAGATGTTAGGTTGCCTTAGGCTAGGATATATAACGTTATAGATGTATATACTGTTCCCACCGAGAAGTAGGAGCCGACATGCCAGGAATGTTGTAAAATATTACAATCGACATGTTAGGATTGCCTTAGGCTAGGATATATAACGTTATAGACGTATATGATATTCCCAGCGAGAAGTACGGGCCGACACGCCAGGAATGTTGTCAAATATTACATCCGAGATGTTAGGTTGCCTTAGGTTAGGATATACAACGTTATAGATGTATATAATGTCCCCATCGAGAAGTAGGCGACGACACGCCAGGAATGTTGTAAAATATTACACCCGAGATGTTAGGTTCCCTTAGGTTAGGATATATGAGGTTATAAATGTATATAATGTCCCCATCCAGAAGTAGGCGACGACTCGCCAGGAATGTTGTAAAATATTACATCCCAGATGTTAGGTTGCGTTAGCTTAGAATATACAACGTTATAGACGTATATAATGTCCCCATCGAGAAGCAGGCGACGACACGACAGGAATGTTGTAAAATATTACATTCGTCATGTTATGTTGCCTTAGGCTAGGATATATATCGTTATAGACGCATACAATGTTCCCACTGAGATGTAGGGACCGACATGCCAGGAATGTTGTAAAATATTACATCCGAGATGTTAGGTTGCCTTAGGTTAGGATATACAACGTTATAGATGCATATAGTGTCCCCAGCGAGAAGTAGGCGACGACACGCCAGGAATTTTGTAAAATATTACATTCGACATGTTGGGTTGCCTTAGGCTAGGATATATATCGTTATAGACGTATACATTGTTTCCACCGAGAAGTAGGGACCGACATGCCAGGAATGTTGTAAAATATTACATCCGAGATGCTAGGTTGCTTTAGGTTATGATATATATCGTTATAGACGTATATAATGTTCCCACAGAGACGTGGGGACCGACATGCCAGGGATCTTGTAAAATATTACATCCCAGATGTTAGGTTGCTTTAGGTTAGAATATTCAACCGTTATAGACGTATATAATGTCCCCATCGAGAAGCGGGCGACGACCCACTAGGAATGTTTTAAAATATTACATCCGAGATGTTATGTTGCCTTACGACGGGATATATAACGTTATAGACGTATATGATGTTCCGACCGAGAAGTACGCACTAACACGCCAGGAATGTTGTAAAATATTACATCCGAGATGTTAGGTTGCCTTAGGCTAGGATATATATCGTTATAGACGTATACAATGTTCCCACCGAGAGGTAGGGCCCGACATGCCAGGAATGTTGTAATATATTACATCCGAGATGTTAGGTTGCCTTAGGTTAGGATATATATCGTTATAGACGTATATAATGTTCCCACCGAGAAATAGGGACTGACGCGTCAGGAATGTTCTAAAATATTACACCCGAGATGTTAGGTTCCCTTAGGTTAGGATATACAACGTTATAGACGTATAGAATGTCCCCATCGAGAAGCAGGCGACGACAGGACAGGAATGTTGTAAAATATTACATTCGACATGTTAGGTTGCCTTAGGCTAGGATATATATCGTTATAGACGTATACAATGTTCCCACCGAGAAGTAGGGCCCGACATGCCAGGAATGTTGTAAAATATTACATCCGAGATGTTAGGTTGCGTTAGGTTAGAATATACAACGTTATGGACGTATATAATGTCCCCATCGAGAAGCAGGCGACGACACGACAGGAATGTTGTAAAATATTACATCCGAGATGTAAGGTTCCCTTAGGTTAGGATATATATCGTTATAGACGTATATAACGTTCCCACCGAGACGTAGGGACCGACATGCCAGGAATGTTGTAAAATATTACATCCCAGATGTTAGGTTGCTTTAGGTTAGGATATACAACGTGATAGACGTATAGAATGTTCCCACCGAGAAGTAGGAACCTACATGCCAGGAATGTTGTAAAATATTACATCCGAGATGTTAGGTTGCCTTAGGTTAGGATATACAACGTTATAGATGTATATAATGTCCCCATCGAGAAGTAGGCGACGACACGCCAGGAATGTTGTAAAATATTACATCCGAGATGTTAGGTTGCCTTAGGTTAGGGTATATATCGTTACAGACGTATATAATGTTCCCACCGAGATGTAGTGACCGACATGCCAGGAATGTTGTAAAATATAACATCCGAGATGTTATGTTGCCATACGTTAGGATATATAACGTTATAGACGTATATAATGTTCCCACCGAAAGGTAGCAGCCGAAGCGCCAGGAATGTAGTAAAATATTACATCCGAGATGTTAGGTTGCCTTAGGTTAGGATATACAAGGTTATAGATGTATATAATGTCCCCATCGAGAAGTAGGCGACGAAACGCCAGGAGTGTTGTAAAATATTACATTCGACATGTTATGTCGCCTTAGGCTAGGATATATATGGTTATAGACGTATACAATGTTCCCACCGAGAAGTAGGGACCGACATGCCAGGAATGTTGTAAAATATTACATCCCAGATTTTAGGTTGCGTTAGGTTAGGATATACAACGTTATAGAAGTATATAATGTCACCATCGAGAAGCAGGCGACGACACGCCAGTAATGATGTAAAATATTAAATCCCAGATATTAGGTTGCGTTAGGTTAGGATATACAACGTTATAGACGTATATAATGTTCGCACCGAGAAGTACGAGCCGACACGCCAGGAATGTTGTAAAATATTACGGTAGAGATGTTAGGTTGCCTTAGATTATGATATATAACGTTATAGACGTATATAATGTTCCCACCGAGAAATAGGGTCCGACGCGTCAGGAATGTTGTACAATATTACACGCGAGATGTTAGGTTCCCTTAGGTTAGAATGTATAACGTTATAGATGTATATAATGTCCCCATCCAGTAGTAGGCGGCGACACGCTAGGAATATTACATCCCAGATGTTAGGTTGCGTTAGGTTAGGATATACAACGTTATAGACGTATATAATGTCCCCATCGAGAAGCAGGCGACGACACGCCAGGAATGATGTAAAATATTACTTTCGACATGTTAGGTCGCCTTAAGCTAGGATATATACTGTTATAGACGTATATAATGTTCCCACCGAGAAGAACGGGCCTACACGCCAGGAATGTTTTCAACTATTACGTCCGAGATGTTATGTTGCCTTAGGTTAGGATATATATCGTTATACACGTATATAATGTTCCCACCGAGACAAAGGGACCGACAACCCAGAATGTTGTAAAATATTACACGCGAGATGTTAGGTTCCCTTAGGTTAGGATATACAACGTTATACACATATAGAATGTTCCCACCGAGACGTAGGTACCGACATGCCAGGAATGTTGTAAAATATTACATCCCAGGTGTTAGGTTGCGTTAGGTTCGGAGATACAACGTTATAAACGTATATAATGTCCCCATCGAGAAGCAGGCGACGATACGCCAGGAATGTTATAAAATATTACATCCGAGATGTTAGGTTGCCTTACCTTAGGATGTATAAGGTTATAGACGTATATAATATTCCCACCGAAAAGTAGGGACCGACATGCCAGGAATGTTGTAAAATATTAAATCCGAGATATTAGGTTGCCTTCGTTTAGGATATACAACGTTATAGACGTATAAAATGTCCCCTTCGAGAAGCAGGCGACGACACGCCAGAATGTTGTAAAATATTACATTCGACATGTTAGGATTGCCTTAGGCTAGGATATATAACGTTATAGACGTATATAATATTCCCACCGAGAGATAGGGGCCGACACGTCAGGAATGTTGTAAAACACTACATTCGCGATGTTAGGTTGCCTTAGGTTAGGATATATAACGTTATGAGAGATTCGCTTGGCGGACGAGTAAGCTGACGGACGTGCATACGATATCTCTCTGAAAAGCGTTCGAATTTTCGAGGAAGATAGCGAGTTTCGTGTCAAAACTTGTTTTTGGTACGTTACGGGTACGCGAAACTACGCGTTGAGACGAAAATCTCACGTGAAAGTCGCGAGTAGGAGGCAAATCGAGCATAATACTTGCGCGTCTTTGTTCGATTTGCACCTGGTGACGCGTTCGCTGCCGTACGGTACGCGCTTCGGGGCACGTTTCGCGAATTTCAGGGTTCGAGCGGAGCTGAGGGTGTTCCAGGAGGTGAAGAGGATCCGCTAGGTAAGTGTAGTGAAGTGAAGTTCAGTGAAAAGGTGGAAAAAATTTGGAAAAGTACGCGAAAACAATCAAGAAAGAGGCGGGCGACGCCATCCGCCATCTTGCCTCGCGGCGAAAGCCGCGTGCTCGCGTTATACGGAAAAGTCGGGTTTCCGTTCGGTGTCTGTGCGTGAACCGCGTTGAGAGAGCATAAGGTGACGAAAAACAACGTCACCGAGAACGTACGTGGCGGGAAATAGCCGAAATCCTGGTGAAAATACGTCGAAAACGAACAAAGATAGAACAAAGAAAGACAGGCGTGACGTCACGTCATCTTCCTCGCGCCGATATACACGGTGGTCGTGCAGTTCGGAACGCACGAC
This sequence comes from Xylocopa violacea, assembly GCA_963969225.1. Classification (NCBI taxonomy): domain Eukaryota; kingdom Metazoa; phylum Arthropoda; class Insecta; order Hymenoptera; family Apidae; genus Xylocopa; species Xylocopa violacea. Next base: position 50,732,654 of record CAXAJV010000001.1, read on the forward strand.
AGTTGCTCGGTACGGCCGCGTGAACCACGACGGGAGTGAACAGACACGTAAAAACTAAAAGTTAAAAAATACGTGCGGGTGAGGAACAAAAAATTCCGGGAAACGCGGTCAAAATACGGTAAAAATCGTATAAAACGCGTCGGGAGTGATTGTAGTTTCGATAAAAAACCGGTTACCTAACGCGGCGTGCCGGGAAAATATCGAAAACGCGATAAAAATACGCCTTTCACGCGTCAGTTGTCAAAAACTACCGCTAGACGAGTGAAAAACGCGAGTGCAAAAGCGGGACCGAAAACGCGGCTAAATAGCATCAAACGCTACGAAAATAGTGAAGTGATTGGACAATAAATCCAACAAAGTGAACGGATTAAAATTCTCGGTGTGAAATCACCGTAAAAAAGAAGATAACGCGAGCGCTAAGAACAAAGTAAGCGGAGCGTGACGTCACGCGCCGACTGGCACGTGTTGCCGAGCATAACGGCAAGTACGCTAGTACAGCTGGTGTATACGCACGTAACGCAACGCGAGTGACTGAGCTGTCATAAGGTGACAATGAACGCGAAAAAAGTGCCGAAAAACCGAAAAGAACGGGCTAAAACGCGTAGTGGACGGACAACAATTAGAAAGAACACGAAAGTGAACGCAAAAGTGCCGATAAACAACTAAAAACGCATTGAAAATCGGTAAAAACGCGTAGTGAAAGTGACTGAAATAAAGCGAGTGATATAACACTTTATTTTGCTGCGTGAAAACACGTGTTGTTATATACGGCAATATACTTTGAAAATTGACCGTTTATGCGTGTGAATTTACGACGAGAAAGTGTAAAGTGACCACAGACACTAGAAATAAACTTATTCGTGGTGAAAAAACGCTTAAAAAAGTGAAAATAAGCGATTTTAAGTGAAATAGGAGTGACGTGTGACGTCACTCCTTTGTGTGGGAACACGTGCACGTGGCGAAAAATCAAGAATTGGAAATAGGCCTTTTTCGGTGCGGAAATTGCCATAATCGGGTGTGAAGTGACAATAGACACTGATTTTGTGCAATTACGAGGCGGAAAAACTGTTAAAAACAGTAAAAAACAGTAAATTTTGGCGAAGTGGAACCGAGTAGTGCTGCCACCACGGAACATAGTTGACGGAGGTGAAAATTTTGCAGCAACTCTACCAAGGTTGCACCATGTGCCAGTGAGTGGACGTAGAATTGTTTATTGGACGCGTAGAAACAGTGCATGCGGTAATAAACAAGTCAAAAATCAATTCTTGCAAGAGTTTGACAGCTCACGGTCGGTACAGTTTGCCGACCGTCGTAGGTAACATTCCGGTCGCACGAATTGGAATTTCTCGCCGTTTTTTCCTGCCAGCCGTGCGAAATTGATCGTTGACGAAGGTGTAGTGCGTTTTCAACAAATAATAACTGAAATAAACGCAGCGGGAACTGAAAAATTTCGAATTACCGACAGCAGCGGTACCACCTGCGGTCGATAACCGTGCGGTTGGTAATTTTGCAAAAACACCGATTGCCACGATATTGGTTGTTAGTTTAGGGTATTGTTGGTTAAAACAAACCAAGCAACAACCCGGAAGTCGGGTTTTGAGACGGAGGAATTACCGACGGTCGGGCGAACCCACCATCGGTAACCGGGCAGTCGGTAACTTAACAATTGCCGGCCGCGGATTAAACTGTAGCGTTTTGCGTACTCATCGACGGCCAATAAACAGTAACTGACAGTTCCTCGGTCGAAACGAGTGCGTGCAGTGCGTGGTAACTTACCGACAGCTCTGCTGTCGGTAACTGAACGGTCGGTAACCGGACAATTTCCGACCGAGGGTGATTTTTTGGTTTCCGTGGTGTCTATCGGTGGCCGATAAACTATAATTGACACCTCCTCGGTCTCTGCGAACAGACACCAGGTGGCGACTTATTGACGGTCGAAAACTACATCCACCCTCGATAACCTTCGATAGGTAACCGCAAAATTCGCGGACCGAGTGTTGGTAAAGAGTGCGCGCGTACATTTAGCAACTGTCGGACCGTGCACAGGGCAAAGCAGTCCACTCGGCGGAGGAGTGTACCGGTAACTTACCGACGGTTCAATAATACCTACGCGACAAACAAATGTGTTTTTCGTGAAGTTTCGTGCAAAACTGAGGAACACGAACAGAAACACGAAGAGGCAAACGAACATGTCTGGTAGGGGTAATCCCAAAATGGACTACGCCGACTATTTCATACAGCCACAGGCTCCAGCCTGTGGAAAAGGGGCAGGCACCAGCTGTCTATTCTCGGCAAGATCGGAGGACCACTCGACATCCGAGATGGAAGAGCGATCCCACAATAGGCGAAACAGCCGCCTCGCGGCTAAGAGGAGGCGCGCAGGAGATCCGTCCAGCGTTGGAGGCGACTCCGATGAGTCGCTCGCCTCCATCATATCCATGACGACGAGGCCATGCCCTAAGTCCAGCAAAGGACAGAAGGAGGCAAGGCAGACCACGGAGGCGTATGACACGGACGCCTCTGTGACATCGATGGTGTCGACCTTGCCCGAGAGAGCCACGAAGGGCGCAAGGCGCTGGCAAAGGAAAGCTGCCACCGCTGACGTAGACAGCGCCCTGGAAGACGAAGAGATCGACTGGGCAACAGTCGTCCCCCCTCGACCGGCAAGGTCGACAAAGCCTGTGCCGACAGACGAGGAGCTGCAGGCGGAGGCTAGAAGGGCCACCCTGCCAGATCTTGGACTGACCGCCTTGAAAGAGGCGAACAAGATCGAATGGGTTGCAGCAAAATCGCGCAACCTACAAGGCCCAATGAAGAGGGCAGTACGCGTAGGCGCAAGAACGCTGCGCGCCACTCTCTTGGAGCTCGCAGAGCGAGCGAAGGGCAACCCCGCTGCGGTGAGCTCTGAAGCCCAAGAGTGGAGGCTGCAGGCAGAAAGCCTGCGCCTCGAGAACGAGAAGCTAAAGAGGAAGCTGGCAGCCGTGGAGGAGCGGGTTTCCCCCCAACCAGCGGCGAGGAGGAGCCCGGTGCCAGAAAGGCGAGAAGAACCGCCTACAACGGAGGCAAGAGAGGATATCCTACAGGTTGGACTCAAGAATATCCTTTCAAGCCTCGAGGAAATATTCGATCGACGGATCGAGAAGATCTGGGGGAGAATTAAGGAGAGACTCCCTCCGAAGAAGAAGGATCAGACAACTGCAATGATCGTAAAAGAGCGCCCCACCGCGGCGAAACGTGCCTTCCTCGTAAAGGTAAGAAAAACGGGGGAGACGACGACGGACGTCGAAAAGGGGAAGGCCCCCTTAAAGTCCGCTAAGGGCAAACGGACGGCCCTCCCACCCGCAACAGGAACAACGGCACCTGCGAAAACCGAGTCCTCCTTGGAGGCGCGTATGAAGAGGATACGCGAGGAATCCGTGAGGAAGGAGAACGAGCGGCAGGCAGCACTCTGCCCTGCCCCCCCCCCCCCTGCGGAGAAGAAAACCACGCAGGTGGAGCTCCCCTGGACAAAGGTCCTGGGCAGAAGGGAAAAGAAAACGGCGGCTGGCAAGCCATCAAAGGCCGCCGCTGAGAAGGAAAGGAGGCAGGTGCGCGTCAGCGCAGCGAAACGCAACGCAAGGACGACACTGGGAGAGGTTCCCAGAACAGCAGCCGTCGTCCTCACCATCCCTCAGGATAGCAAAGCCACCTACGCTGAGGTGATGACAGCTGCCCGGCAGCGAGTAAAGCTCGCAGAGGTGGGCATAGAAGAGGTCTGCCCGAAAAAGGCCAGAACGGGCGGACTGATCCTAGAAATTACCGGCAAGGAGAAGGAGGCCAAAGCGGCTGCCCTTGCCGGCAAACTCAGGGAGGCGTTGGGCGAAAGAGAGGTATATGTCGCGACGCCTCACAAGAGGGCAGACCTGAGGGTCTACGGGCTCGAGGGCTCCATAACGCCACAAGAAGTGGCGGAAGCCATCGCATCCGCAGGAGGATGCAAGGCCGAGGAAAAATACGGACCGGGATACGACGGGACTCGTCAAACGGGCTCGGCACCATGTGGGTGCAGTGTCCCCTCGCCGCTGCCACGAACGTGGCATATGCCGGCAGAATAAGGATCGGTTGGTCCTTGATCCGGGTGGCGGCTTTAAAGCCGAGACCGGATCGATGCTTCAAGTGCTGGGAAACTGGCCACGTACAGCAAAGCTGTACCAGCAAAGTGGATCGGCGCAACCTGTGTTACAGGTGCGGTGAGTCCGGCCACAGAGCCAGTGAGTGCAGGCAAACTGCGCCCACATGCATCGTCTGCAAGGCTGCAGGCAGACGAGCACACCACAGGGCTGGTGGGGAGGTGTGCAAGGCGCCTAAAGCTACGAAAAAGAGCAGCAAGCCGGCTGTAGAAGCCGTAACGGCAGCGGCATGTAGGAAGGAACCAGCGACCGCTCTGGAAGAAGGAAAGACCGTGGAGCCGGCAACAACGACTCCAGCAGGTAAGGGCCAGGAGGAGGCCATGGATACGGCATAAAATTCACGCCATGCCGTATCCTGCAGACTAACTCGAATCATGCTGCCCGTGCCCAAGACCTGGTAGTAGCAAGACTACAGGGCGGCGATTTCGAGTTGGCAGTGATAGCGGAGCCGTACTCCATCCGCGACAATCGAGCGTGGATCGGAGATAGAGACGGCTCGGTGGTGATCGTGCAGTCTGCACGGACACGTGTACGACCAATCAAGACGGTCGCACGCGAGGAAGGATTCGTCGCGATAACCTGGGCGGGATTCACCGTTATCGGACTATACGCCCCTCCCAGGTGGTCCATCAGCAAGTACGAAGACCTGTTGGACAGGACGGGACGGACAGTTGCGAGATATGCAGAGTCACCCGTCCTAGTGCTAGGAGACTATAATGCGCACGCGACGGCGTGGGGATCATCTAGGACGGACGCAAGAGGCCACGCCACGCTAGACTGGGCGTCTGGCCTGGGCCTGACGCTACTAAACGAAGGCTCAGCCAGCACATGCGTGCGGTACCAGGGAGAAAGCATGGTGGACCTCTCCTTTGGTAACCGCAAGGCAGCACGCCAAGTTAGAGAATGGAGGGTGAAAGAGAAGGAGACACTGTCCGATCATCTGTACATCTCCATGGATGTCTCCGTCCCACACACGGCCCAACAGGCTAATCACCACCGCCAGAAGAGGTCGCTGAGGAGAATCGAGGAAGACCACCTGATGGCAGCAATCCTCGCGGTAGGCTGGCAGGAGACGCCGGTCAGCCCGATAGAAGATGTCAACACCGAGGCGGACTGGTTTGTCAACGCGATGACAGCGGTATGCGACACGGGCATGCCAAGAGCCCGCGGCAGTCCGCCGAAGCGTCCAGTATACTGGTGGAACGCAGAGATCGCGCAGCTCCGTGCAACTTGCACCGCTGGGCGCCACCAGTACACCAGAGAGAGAAGAAAAAGGAACTCGGACGCGACGAGGACTTTGCAGCTGTACAACAGCTACAGGGACAAGAAGAAGGAGCTGCAGGCTGCCATCAGGAAGTCCAAGGCACGCGCATTGGATGGACTCCTCCAAACTCTCGAAGAGGATCCATGGGGGCGTCCCTACAAGATAGTGGTGGACAAACTGCGACCATGGGCGCCCCCGTTGACGGAAACCTTAGAGGTCCCGCTGCTGGAGAGGGTATTGGACGACCTCTTTCCCGAGGGAGGGAACGAAGAGCCCCCAGCAGCGGCCCGATACGGGTGGACACCGTAGTTGGAGGTTTCCGAAGAGGAACTGGCCGGGGCCGTCAAGAGGATGGCGAAGAAGAACACAGCCCCCGGTCCGGATGTAATACCCGGCCGTGTCTGGACGATGGCGCTGAGCGTCCTTGGTTCGAGACTGAGAAGACTGTTCTCAGCCTGCATCAAGGCGGGGACGCTCCCTCGAAGATGGAAGTCCGGCAGGTTGGTGCTCCTCCGAAAGGAAGGCAAACCGGAGGATTCACCATCAGCGTTCCGGCCCATAGTGTTGCAGGACGAGGTAGGAAAGCTGTTCGAAAGAATAATACGCGAACGAATCGTCCAGCACCTGTCGCGCGTCGGATCTGCACTGGCGGATTGCCAGTACGGATTCAGGGCGGGCAGGTCGACGATCGACGCGGTGAGTGAAGTCAAGATACTCATCGAGATGGTTTTGTCCAGGGGGGGAGTTGCATACGCTGTCTCGTTAGACATCAAGAACGCGTACAACTCCCTGCAATGGCCAGCTATTTACGCAGCCCTGGACAGGCATGGAATCCCACCACACATCAGTAACGTGGTGGTAGACTATCTCAGCGACAGGGCGATAGTCTACGATAGCCAGGATGGGCCACAAAGCAGACCTGTCAACCGTGGCGTACCCCAGGGATCGGTACTAGGACCGCTCCTGTGGAACATCGGGTACAATGCCGCGTTGACAGCAGCAATGCCGGCGGGCGTGCGCCTGATATGCTACGCAGACGACACGTTTGTGTTCGCCGCCGGTAAGACAGATACGCGAGCTGCCTGCCGGGCAGAATTGGGAAAGGCAGTCGTGGCTATCCGCATCCGGAAGATGGGCCTCGAGCTGGCTCCGCAGAAGACGGAGATCGTGTGCTTCAGCAGACGGAGCCGGAGGAGACCCACAAGAGGAACACCTCGCGTGGCGGTAAGTGTGGGACCGGCAAGGATCGAGCCGGGCCGAGACATCAACTACCTCGGCCTTCGGCTCGACGAGGACTGGAGATTCTCTAGCCACATAGAGAAACTTGCCGGCAGGTTGGAGACAGCGGCACTCAAGCTAAGCCGCATAATGCCCAACCTGAAGGGCCCTAACGAGAGGGCGCGAAGAGTATACGCCGGGGTGATCCGTGGCATAGCATTGTACGGAGCCCCGGTGTGGTACAGCTCCATCGCGGAGCGGAGACACACCGACAAGAGGATCTCGTCCCTGCGCAGCGCGTGGAGGAGGATGGCCATTCGTGCGATACGAGGATACAGGACGGTATCATACGATGTGGCCACCGCGCTTGCTGGGCTGGTGCCTATCGAATACATGGTCAGCGAGGATGCGTTCGTCTACCATTCGCTTCAAAACGCGGACCAGGAAGATGACGATGACGCACCAGCCCTGAGTAGAAAAGAACTCAGGGACGCGGTAAGATCGGCTTCGATAGAGGAGTGGAAGAGACACCTCTCCACTCGCTCCGAACACAGGACGATCGGAGCGGTCCTAACCATCCTAGATAAGTGGGTGGACCGCCGAAGAGGGCTACTTAGCTTTAGAACCACGCAGATACTGACCGGACATGGATGCTTCGGTCAGTACCTGCAGAGGATTGGCAAGGAAGCCACGGCTGCATGCCCCACTGTGGCGAAGAGGACAACACGGCGCAGCACACACTGAAGAGGTGTCCAGCGTGGGAACGGCTGCATCGACCACTGATAGTCGAGGTAGGGTCGAATCTCTCACTGAAGAGCATCATGTCAAAGATGCTCGAAGGTGAGAGATACTGGCGGGCCGTGACGGCGTTTTGCGACAAAGTCATGGCCGCGAAGGAGGCCGCCGAGCACGAAAGGGAGCGCGGTGTCCCTGCTCAACGCTGTCTACGGGGTCGGCGTCCTTGACGTTTGCCCCGTTCGCTTTCAAGATAGAGGACTCCCGTTATCGGACGGGGGTCACTTCCAAGATCCCATCGGGGAACGGAACTTCGCCGCCAACCACCTCATCTCAAAGGCTATCTTCATCCGGAAGATGGGCGAAGAAGAGCCCGAAGAGATGAAGAGGTCAAGACGACCGAAGCGGATGCCAAGATGGCGAAGAGGTCAAGAAGACCGGGATTGGACAGGACGACCAGCTGCGAAAGACTTGCAGCTGTACCGTTACAAGAGGCCAAGACGGCCAGGACCGGAAGGATGCACAGCTGCGAAAGACTCGCAGCTGCAACGGCAGCAAACAGGAGTTTGCCAGCTGTGCGTCAAGGTAAGCACAGATGGTCACATGTTTGGACTTGCGATCGTGATTGCACGTGTAGCTTTGACGTAGCGCCGCTCGTGAGCCACTCACAAGCGGCGCTTGGCGCACACAGATATCTTTGCGCGTCACCATGGTAGAAGATCAGGCTACAGGCAAGAGTAGCCGAGCAGAGGGTCAACTGGAGACCCCAGCGCAGGAGGATGCCGGTCGTCGATCGTTAAGAGTTCCCGGCTCCCGTCCGACACGCGCAGATGATGGCCACCGTGGGCTTTAGTCGGTAAGAGTCCGACATAACCTCGGATAGTCCCCAAAGTCCGAGGTAACCATGAGGGTTTCCCCACGATAAAAAAAAGAAAAAAAGGATATATAACGTTATAGACATATATAATGTCCCCAGCGAGACGTACGGGACGACACGAACGGGATTCTCTAAAATATTACCGGCGATGGGCTAGATGGGTTAAGTTAGGTTATATTACGTTATAGACGTATATAATGTTCCCACAGAGAAGTAGGGGCCGACCCGCCAGGAATGTTGGAGAATACTACATCCGAGATGTTAGATTGCCTTAGGTTGAGATATATATCGTTATAGACGTATATAATGTCCCCACCGAGGACGGACCGACAAGACCGGGATACTGTAAAACATTATCACCGAGGGTCTAGATGGGTTAGGTTAGGTTATATTACGATATACACGTATATAATGTTCCCACCGAGAAGTTGAGGCCGGCCTGCTAGGAGTGTTGGAAAATACTACATCCGAGATGTTAGGTTACCTTATGTAAGGATATATAACGTAATGGATGTATATAATGTCCGCACCCAGAAGTAGGGGCCAACCCGCCAGGAATGTTGTAAAATATTACGTTCGACATGTTAGGTTGCCTCAGGTTAGGATAAATAACGTTATAGACGTATATCATGTTCCCACGGAGAGGTACGGGCGGACACGACTGCTATTCTGTAAAACATTAACACCTAGGGGCTAGATGGGTTAGGTTAGGCTACGTAACGTTATAGGCTTATATGATGTCCCCACCGCGAAGTACGGGACGACACGAACGGGATTCGGTAAAACATTACCAGCGAGGTGCTAGGTGGGTTAGGTTAGGTTATATTACGTTATAGACGTATATAATGTTCCCACCGAGAAGTAGGGCCCGACAACCAGGAATGTTGTAAAATACTACATCCGACATGTTAGGCTGCCTTAGGTTAGGATATATAACGATATAGCCGTATACAATATCCCCACCGGGACGTACGGGCCGACGCGCCCGGGATGCTGTAAAACATTACCCGTGAGGTGCTAGATAGGTTAGGATAGGTTATATTATTCTATAGACGTATATAATGTTCCCACCGAGTACAACACGCCGACCCGCGAGGTATATTGTAAAATAATACCGTCGAGCAGTTAGGTCGCCTTAGGTGAGGATATATACCGTCATAGACGTATATGATATTCCCACCGTGATATTCTACAACATTGCTGGCGCGTCGGCCTCTACTTCACGGCGGGCTAATTATATACGTCAATATCGTTATATATCCTAACATAAGGAAATCTAACCTCTCGGCGGTAATATTTTACAACATTCCTTTCGTGTCGGCCCGTCCTTCTCGGTGGAGACATTATATACGCCTATAACGTTATATATCCTAACCTAAGCCAATGTAACAATCACGGATGTAATATTTTACAACATTTCTGGCATGTCGGCCACTACTTCTTGGTGGGAACATTATATAGGTCTATAACCTAATGTAACCTAACCTAACCCAGTTATCCCGTGGGTAATAATGTTTTACAATATCCCGGGCATGTCGGCCCCTGCTTTCCGATGGGAACATTATATAGGTCCATAACGTTAAATAACTTAACCTAACGCAACCTAACCTCTCGACCATAATACCTTACAATATCCTGACGGGTCGGCCCGTCTTTCTCGATGGAAACATTATATACGTCTATAACGTACTATAACCAACCCTGTCCCATCTAGCCCCTCCGTGGAAATGTTTTACAGAATTCTGGTCATCTCGGCCCGTACGTCTCGATGAGGACCGTACATATGTCTATATCGTTATACATCCTAACCTAAGGCAACCTAACATCTCGGATGTAATGTTTTACAACATTCCTGGAGCGTCAGCCCCTACTTCTCGGTGGGAACATTATATACGTCTATAACGTACTATAACCTAACCTAACCCATCTAGCACCTCGGTGGAAATGGTTAACAGAATCCCGGTCGTGTGTGCCCGTACTTCTAGGTGGGGACATTATATAAGTCTAGAATGTTATATATCCTAAGCTAAGGCAACCTAACATCTCGGATGTAATATTTTACAACATTTCTGGCGTGTCGGCCCATACTTCTCGGTCGGAACGTTATCTACGTCTGAAACGTTATGTAACCTGACCTAACGCAAGTCTCGGCGGTCATGGTTCGTTTTAGATTCTTTAAAACACTACCATCGTGGGGCTAGATGGGTTAGATTAGGTTATAGTACGTTATAGACGTATATAATGTTCCCACCGAGATGTAGGTTCCGACACGCCAGAAACGTTGTAAAATGTACCGCCGAGAAGTTAGCGTGCCGTAAGTTATAATATATAACGTTATAGACCCATATAATGTTCCCACCGCGATGTAGGGCCAGCATGCCCGGGATCCTGTGAAACACTACTACACAAGTGCTGCGTGGAATTAGGTTAATTTATTTTAGGTTCTATTTATGTATAATGTTCCCTACGAGAAGTAGTGGCCGACACGTCAGGAATGTTGTAAAATATTACTGCCGAGATGTTAGGTTGCCTTAGGTTAGGATATATAACATTGTAGACGTACATAATGTTCCCGCCGAGAAGTAAGGGCCGACACGTCAGGAATTTTATAAAATATTAACGCCGAGAAGGTAGGTTGTGTTAGGTTGGGTTATATTTGGTTCTGTTTATATATAATGGTCGAGCGGATAAAATGTGGCATGTTTGGAATACCTTGGGTTGAATATGCGGGCTACGAAGTCCTAGGGGGGTTACGAATGACCCAGAGCCAATAAGTAATTAAATGAGACCAACACTACAGGCCCTTGGAAAGCATCTCTGACCCTGGGTGTCGAATTAGTTGCCAGGGAATCTCTTGGCGCGGTTAGTAATACCACAGCTTCAATAGGGGGTTGTATGAATCCAATTCTAAAGGCCCCTGTTATAGTATGTTCGGTCCTATGTTTCGAAGTAGGCGGCTATAGAACTCCTGGAGCGATTACTACTGGCCAAGAGCCAATAAGTACTTAATTGAATCTAATATTAGGGTCCCCAGGCACGGCATATCCGGCCCTAGGTGTCAAATAAGTGGAGGTTGACGAACTTCTGGAGGGGTCGTTAATGGCCAACAACCAATATATACTTAAATCAAACCAATACTAGGGTCCACAGACATGATATGTCCGACCCTATGTTTCGTATAAGGAGGTAGAACTCATGGATTGGTTATTAATGGCGCAGAGCGAATCAGTACATAAGTGAAGTCAATTCTAGGGGTACCAGATACGGCATGTCTGGCTCTGGGAGTCGAAATATGCGGAGAGCGAACTCCTGGAGCGGTCACTAGTGGCCCATAGACAATATGTACTTGAATGAAAAAAATTCTAGAGGCCCGAGATTCGGTATGTCATCTCCTAGGTGTAGAATTTGTAGGAGCGGTAGCTGATGCGTTACGATGCACGCGTGTCTCCGCTATTTATTGCGAAAATCGCGGAATCATTCGGTGTCAAGGAGTATCGAAATCTCGAGATCCGTGAAGCAGATACAAACGCGAAATGCCACTGGTCGCAATTTTTGTTCGCAGGCACATCTGCGAGCATTATGACTCTACGCTAGCCACCCCTTTGGAACGTCGCCTCTTAGGACCTCGCGCTTTTTCTTGGACTTTCTGCTTTGCCAATCAATGCGGAAAATGGAAAAATGAATTCCTCGTATCCTATATCGCGTTGTGTGTGCTTACGCGAACGTGCTACCCTTCCTCAATTACACGGCGTTATAGACGGTTATAAAACTGTATCAACGAACTTCTAGTTCAAATAGTTCATGGTATCATTTCCTATACGCGACGATAAGAAAATCCAAGGTACAACGAAAGCTGCTTACAGCCAATCTATGAAATTTCTAATAAAAATCTCGCGATCCCTCCCATCGGCGGAGGGGGGAAAAATCAGCTTAAATCTTCATGGAGTTTTAATAAAAACTTTAAGAGAAATTATAAGAGCATTAAATTTCCGTAAGAAATAAAACCTTGCTGCTTTTATAGAAGCTTTTCCCTGGGAAAAAATCGTTCGCTGGCTCCCGATAAAAATTCCTCTTATCACATTCCAGTCATCGTTCGCCACAGATTATCAACAGTGGTACATCGTAGCGGACAAACAAAAAAAGAAGGGAACAGTTAACCTCGCCAACAGATCACGGACCAATCTAGCTGCGAATTTAAATGATAGCGCCGATTTAAAAGGTCGGTTGGAAAGCATCCAATATTAACAATACATTGCTTGCTTTTCAAAAGAGGTAGCACTGATCGTTCGGAGAAGATTAAAGGTCCATTCTCACCGTCTATGCGGGAGATTAAAGCGGAGACCCTTGCGCCGGCCGCGAAGTCGCTCGTGAAACAAAAAGAGCACGGCCGCTGAACCAATGTAAACCCATCAAATGGAAAAATCGCTCCATTAGCGAGTGTTCTCGAAAGTAAACGAGTGATACCTATCGAGAACAAAAACAACTTCCCTCTTCTAAAGTGCAGTTCCGTATAATCGAACAAAGATATATCGTCAGAAGAATAATCAATCCACTTTACACGTCACGGGAATGGAGACTTTTGTCTCCAATTATTTCCCAGTAGACGGTTTTTGCGTGCCATTAAGGATTCCCTTTGTTCCAACCTTGGTCCCCTTTTGAATTGCAGGGGATGCTGCGTCGCCGCGGAACTCCATTCTATGGGTTCTTTCTTCTCGCGGACGAAAGAACGTACGCGACCACGTTCGAAATTGTATCCGTGGAATTCGCTTGACGAAAAATATTTTGTAGCACTTGAATGCCAGGTGGAAACGCCGTCATGGAACTCGTCGAAATGATTAAAATCCTTAGAAAAATGCCACGCGGATTCCTCAATCGAACCAAGGAGTGATCACAACCATCTGTTTCGCGCACATGTACCTTATACAAGCCTGTATAATTGAACGGATCCCGAATACGATTGAGAAAGTTACGACAACATATGTTGTCATAGACAATGCAGATGTCAGCGGCTCGAACCAGACCAATTAGGGCGAGGAGCTGATACAAATGTACAATATACAGTCGTAATTACATGCACCAGTTAAACGATCCAACAATGAGGATTTGCTGATCACTTCGCGCTGAATTCCTTCTACTGGTCGCGCTTAAGAGATCGATCATTAAAAGATGACAATTCAGATTCCGTTTGAATAAATTCACGTCAGATTATCTCCGTCACACGCGTGTCAAATTTTAACACCACGAAAGGTATTTACGGTAACCCCTTCAGTTGCGGATTCTACAGGATGTCTAAAGTCTTTTAGAAAGTGTAATTTCTCTTTCAGGGGTTGAGAAGGAACGGAACACAATATTGGCTACTAATTTTCGCTGTTGAGGATAATGGTAGACTGTCGTGATAAAATTTCACGAAAACATGCATTCTTGTATGTAATATTTGTTATCAGTTTAACTTTATACCTCGAAATACGGGGGTAGATGAAAAAAATGTTCAAACACGAACAATAGAAGAATCCCTGAATTTTTCCCTCGGCATACTGTTCTTCTTATTCTCTTCCTCTTCAATATTGGCTTCTTATTTTCTCTTGATGAAGGCATCGCTCCCAAAATCCACATCCAGATAGTAATATGTACTACCCAGTATTCACCATATCCAGTTATTGTTGCTCTCTTTTCAAACAAATTTTCAAGTTTCTTACTAATGCTGGTTCCTTTCCGTAAACCGTCAAATTCTCTAGTGAATTCGTCAAGCGATAAAAGAGAAATGAACTACTTACAACGTGAATTACTGATTTCATCAACTGAAAGGTAAAAAATGAATCCTTCGGATATTCCATTCAAATTATCACCCACGGATAAGAGAAGATTAGGAAATCAAAGTTACCGTTGAAATTACCCGTGAAGATAATTGAATTAAAGACATCTGAGACCTCCAAAATGTCAATTTAAGCTGGAAAGTGTCGTGAGAATCGAAGACCAAGTTTAATACGCTCTGCAAGGAAGTATGCTTACCTCACCTAAATCGTCCAATAACCGTATAACGGGGCTCGATCGATTCCTACCAACCTATCGCTGTCCCCGCGAAATCACCCTGTCCGTCGATACATCTGACAATAAACCTGGCATGTGCCTACTCCGAGAGACGGGGCGAAACGGGGTCCATTTCGTACGATTCAATCCTATCGAGCGCGGCTGCCCTTCGATAAAGTAACGGCCTTATTAAAGCCCTGTAACTCCATTGTTCCGACAGATATTTAGCCCACGAACGCGTCAAACCTGGACACGAGCACGGAAAGGAGATCAAGTAATATAACCTTCGTTTCCGAGGCTTTCCTTCAGGATTCGCAGCCGCGCGAAATTTATTGGACAAAGAGGAAAGACCGTGCCTCGAAACGGACTAATTAACGCGCAAGCAGTGTTAAAATAATGGATGCTCGCGTTGAATCGCGACGATCCACGGTTAGATAGAATACAACGGTTATAGCGCGAGGGGTTAATTTTCTGGAAGAGCGATTAGGAGATCGCTGCGCGGCCTGGCAACAATAAGATGTCGCTTAAAGAGATTATATTGGCTTTCGAGATAGCGTTAACCGAGTGGTAATTAATTCTGCATCAATTGTATAGATTATATCGACATCGCGATAGCTTCGTTCCTAAGCTATCATATTCTCGGATTATTAAAATTTCATTCGATTAACTGCGCGAGGGTGATCCATCAACGATACTGCTGATCGTATCGGTCTATAGAAAGGGGATCGATAAATCTGATTTATAGAAACTAGGAAAATCACTCTCGATCAAATCGCAGTTTGGCTCCGTGCCAACCAAATGAAAACGCTTGTACTAAGAGTAATCGGATCAACGTATTATGGCTACAAAAAGCATTCGCACGAGCGAGATTTCCACCGACGCTGTTCAAATAAATGGATTTCCAGGGTATTAATCTTTTACAGTCACTTGAAGGTACTATCAGAAGTGATGGAGAATTTAATATGAACGCATTGAACACAATTAATCAATACACCGATGCTAAAATATGTACAATGGTGCACCAGGACTCCGTATGCGCCTGTTGCGGCCACTGGCTCCTTCGATTTGGATACGAGAAATTTAGTGGCAATATTCCACGCTTAACTGATAGCCAATGTTTGATCGAGGTTAGTTCCTGCTTTGACTATGCACGTGTAATGCTCGGAGTTCCAACTATGCGGTATTCTTCTGTAATTTCGAAAATGTGCAACACTCGCAGAGATATTTACTGGTTCGTTATTGCATCATGATTAATAACTTAGCTCAAAATAAACTCCACGATATTAATGCACTTCACGTATCTGTAATACAAAGCTTCAACCCTTAACCTCTAAGTTGATTGCATACACAATATACGTATGAATAATTAATCTTCAAACATTTCCATTCCTCTGCAAATAGATTAAACCGCTCTCAAACAGAGCGAATCAAATTTAACCCTTTTGTACCATTCAAATAGTTTCAACCAAATTGCCTCGAACCGTCTCGGTGCAACAAACACGTACATCTCGTAGAGAACGATATTCGATACGTTTCTCCTCGATTAGCATAAGATTACTAGATCGATAGGTCTTATTATGCGATGTGGTGGATTCACAGAGACGCTGCGTATTTTTGCAGGACCAGGACATGTTTGTCACGGGAGACAGGTGGTGCGGCGGAACAACTGTTGGCTGGCCGTACTGGCCGTGTCAGTGGTGCTATCGATTCTGCGAAACAGTTTGGCGGGCGAACGGTATCCGCTCGATTATGGTAACAACCAGCTGTCGGTTAACCGCGCCGAAGTCGCTTACGGGGCTCGCGGCGCTAATGAACCATCCCTGAAATTCCAAAACCATTCAAATACTCCGTCATCCCGGCACCCTTAAAAGTTATCATTGCCATCAACTACCGCTCGGCAAACATTCCGTCCACTCGTCAAGAATGACATCACGGAGGAGTCGTCGGGAGCAATTTCCTGGCGAACCGCCCAGGCGGTGGACGCGAATCAAACCGACGAAGATGACGATCGATCGATCCGGTCGAGCGATCGTCGACTCGCGGATCCCGACCCGTCGAACGACTGCCACAAGGAACGACGCGATAAACGCCGAACCGGGCCAACTGCCAGGGGATCGACCGGATTCACCGGGAGTTCAGTGAATATTCCGGAAGAGCCCCGCTTATCCTCCCGGGTTTCCCGTGTCGCGATGAAAGACGTCGCTAGAGAGGCGGCGATGCGACCGTTGATTACGGTCACGTTGTTGTGGATTCGTGCAATGACGACTCGCTAAAGGCTTTCAGACGAGAGAACAAGGACGTGAGAAGGCAAGGGGGATTCAGTGGCGAGCTTCGACGTCTTCGGATGAAAAGATCCTATAGGGTGGACGGTCAAAGGACTATGGACTATTTTCAGGGTGACGGTATCGTGGGTTCTCGGAGCTTGGGAGATGGCGAGGAAACCGCAATGGAAGCGACATTCGACTGAGATTCCTGAATCCGTTGTTTCTATCGGTAAAGCATTCGAAACAGGATTGAAATCGGAGAAATTCGCGGATCCAGGGGGATTGAGTGGTAGGAAGCCGTCGGAAGGCTCGTTTGAGCAATATTTAATCGATTCCGCCGAGTCTTCCACCTCTATTAATCAACCATTAAGGATTGGACGGTTGAAATTGAAAACGCTGACGGGTCGTAAAAGATTAAAAGACGCGAAGAGACGAGCATCTACGAAAGGTATGAAAGATACGCGGGATGCTGAGCCCAAAGGATACATCCAGAAACGATATTTCATTGAAACTCATAAATCTTCCGCTTCTATTAGTGAACTGTTCGACGGAGAATTGAAACCAAAAGGGAAATCGGGAAATAGAAGTCGACGGGCATGATAATTCCATGTATCAGTTGATGAGCAGAAGGTCCATTAAAAATTCGGGAATAAAACTTGACGAAGAGCCGAGGTCGTTCGATTCTGGTGATGTAATAAATCTGGAGTGGTCGTACCTCTGCCAGAATTCGGGATCCTCGATTTGCGAGCCGCGAGGCAAAAGAGTCAAAGCAATCAAGACAGAAGGGAGGACTCCTCATTCTTCAGAGTTCGAAGGTTCCTGGTGAAACTCGACGTCTCGTAAATCAACGTTGATTCGGAGAGAGATGGAGTATACGCGCCAGTTGAATGGAATCTCCGTGAAACAGATATCAACAAATGGAAGCGATGATGAGGCAGACAGGAGAACCCGTGGAAATTTTTCGATCCGCGAGAAGAGAAATATTATTCCGTCTACCGACGCGGTCGCGTTGCATTCGTCGCAATACGATGGAACTTCATTGAATGTTACTTTCAACGAAACGACAAATGATTTTTTGGATAACGATGCGAAAATTGTTGAGACAGAATTGGAGATCGACTTCATTTCAGAGAACGTTAAGTATAACTCACTGGACGATCGAGATGCTGCAGCACACGTACAGCAGTGGAATGATTCGACGTTAAATTTGAGTACTTTAACATTGAGCAATGAATTCAGTTCAACAAGTCACGACGGAAGCACAGGATGAGTTAACAGAGTAACACTCGAAGCACTAGATGTGGTGAGTGAGAACGATTCACTGCTATCGGATAGCTCGATGTTAAATGGCAAACCGAATTCGACGTTGAAATGACAATGCACAGTTACCGGAAAACGTTTCAAGTCTAAGTAACGATGTGATCTCGATAAGACTCAATTTGAGCGCGGATTCGTCGCAAGATATGGAATTAGACGCAACCGCGGAGCGAGATTGATAAGGCTAAAGAAGAGGCGAATAAAGCGACAACGGAAGAGGCTTTTGCGCAAAGTAACGTGACAAAGGAGTCTGACGGCGTCCTCGTGAACTCCGAGCATAGCTCTGTTGCGGCGCCAAGGAGTGCCTCGTACCTAAGAAACGATATGAACTGTCTAACCGAAAGGGGCTATACGTCGGAGAACAGTGGCCTTCCTGAATTCGGCGAGGGAAATTCCGACGATACGTTCAGGAACTCATCTTCGACTGAGCAAGAGCGGAAGATTACGAAGGATATCAAAATAAACGCGAACCATAAGCAATCGCTCGTGAATAAAACGAAATATTCGAAATCGAAGCTTCCTTTAACCCCTTCTGAACGACCATCCGCGTCTAGAAAAGTCGTTATCCAAACAATTGGGACGATAAATAGGAAAATCGACGACCAGGCGGAACGGTTCGATACAGCTACGGATGGTTTGACAGAAGATGATGAAGTAACGTTTAACGATCCTCTAATGGTTTCGAAGAAACGGCAACCCGTCGGTTCAAGGGCGACAGAGTCGTTGAATCGAAATATTCAAACATGACTGCGACATTAAGTCTGATGAACCGTCCGTCGGGTTTAGCTCGAAAAATGAGAGGGCTCAAACCCGCTCGTTGGATAATGGAACGGTGAACGAAGTTAATCCGTCCGACGGGTTTAACTCCTTGAGCACGATGCCCATCCCGGTGATCGATCATCCTACGAGAGAACGAAAGTCCAGGTCGTCCACGGTGCAAACTTCGACATCGACGAGCCTGAAACTTGATTCATCTATGAAGGTCGGAGGCCCGGTGTCGGGACGAACTTCTACGCCGACGTGGGTCAAGGACGAGGTCCAACGAAGAACCGCCTCGACCATGCAAATGGAATACGTCCAAGCGAATGCCAGCAACGATGCTCCCGGGGGGCTAAGAGTCTCGTTGACACGTCCACTAGAATTCGTCTCCAGAGTGCAGGATTGATCAAAGGTTTCGCTCCCGTTTGAAAAGTACGAATGGTTCTCTGGGCAACTACCTTAACGAAAATCTCGCGCTTTCGTCTACAGAGAGGGAACAACTTCCAGTTACCGCCGAAACGTCGACCATCGGATTGATTAACGACGTGAACCAATTTTTGTTCACTTTTGACATGATCGCCACTTCTTCTGACCATGAACCGTTACCATGGACGAGGCGTCCTCGCAAACGACGAACAACTCGTCGCATGAGCTGGAACCGCCGAATCAGTGGCCAGTTAAGCACAGCGCGATGGTCGAGTATAATCTAGTGTTGAGTCGTCTAATGATGGTCCATGAGAGGAAGGATACCATCACCTGCGGGCCAGTGATGCCGCAACGTGACGTTCAAGCGCTCGAGGTGATGCTTTACACTCTGGACAGGCTCAACGATCGTGGAATTGTACCCGGTGTTAAGATCGGCGCCTACATTCTCGACGATTACGACAAGGATACGTACGGCTTGGGAATGGCTGTGGACTTTATCAAAGGTACGTGTTGTTTTGTCAGTTGATTAGCTGAAGGCTGATAATTCAATGGTCGTCGGTGTCCGATGTTGTAGATTGATGTTATGATTGACGAGTGCGATGCATTCGCGCGTCGGAAATGTAAATTCGTACGAGTTTCAGCAATACCCGCGAGCAACTGTCAACGTGTTTAATACGTTTTTGATTAGAGAAACAATTCGAGTTAAACGACTAAGAAAATTGAATTTCTCTTTAAAGGAAAAAGATGTTCCGTTTCACCACATTGTTACTAATTATTTGCGAAGATCAGAAAAATGGAAAGAACACCGCTTATTTGCCGACTTCATTCTTTTTGAGAGATAAAGAGAATGTTCGATTTACTTAAGTTCGTTCATTTCCAAGATACGACAAGTGAAATTGACAATGTGAAACTTCGCGAACATCTCACGAAGGTCTACGGAACCATTGCGTACTTTGAATTTTTCAATCCAACATTACAATCACATGCAGTCACATTATAGGGAGAAAAATGAAATTCCGCGAATGTAGGTCACGCTGTGGGCACGATTCCACTGAAACTGTGAAAATTTTAACTGCTTTGAAGGCTAGGGGAATCTCACAGCGATAGCTCAAAGAAGCGATAAGATGTTCAGCGTGCGCGATGCTTTATATGGAAAATTCCGCCCGTGTAACGAACTTACGCGGCGCGGTGCTAGATGAAATTGCGGCAACTTTCTTCCAACTTTTCCGTTCTCTCCTCTCTGTCACGAGTCATGTTAATCTATTATTCTCCGCGAAATGCCAGGTCCATGTTTACCAAATGAATCAACCCGACAGGAAGTTTCATCAACCTTCAAATCAAAGAACGAACGTAGTATAATAAAAGAAGCCTCGTCACGCGTACTTGAACTTCGTCGAATTTTACATCGGTTACATCGCGTTCTTTGACGTAACGAATTCGTCTGTGGAAATACCGAACCGTTGCTTTTACTTCTTGTATTTCATTTTATCACCCTTTCTCATTTCGAAGCGAGTGTGAATACATTGTATACATTGTGTCGGAGATTCGTATTGTCGTTTTTTCTCTCCAATGATTCTTCAGTAAATTCTCGACCTAGATATTTGGCCAATGCCAGATGTTAATTTATCCTTTCTACACGATTATCGATGCGCGACCAGGTTTGATAGATTCTAGGACCGTTTCTTTCGACAGTGAACATGAGCCTCTATAGCCATGCAGTGGTGGTAAAAAATTGTACCCCTTGAAGAAAGAAGAGTATACTCTGTTGGGATACCGAACGGAAAGTTACACAAAACTCCGCCCGGGACGGAGAAGAAAAATTTGTATTTCTACTTCAGGTTCTAAAAATATGCAATGCCTAACGAGCTGAACGCTACGAAAATGAAACTTCAATAGAAACATCTATGACCTAGCGACCATTACATAATTATGAATTAATTTCAGCATACGGTTTACGTCTCCCCAGAGATTCAAATTCTGGATATTTAATCTAATTTGCTTCCTTTGAATGGAATCAACACACGGATTACGTTTTTGCTAGTGGGTAATTTCGCGGGGCATTGAAGCAAACCAGTTAACGAATTGTTAGCGCAGAGCTATTTTAATTGACGTGAATGATAGCTCCAGCGAAAACGCGCGTTGGACCTACAATCAAGTTTCTAATTAACACAATTCAGAGGGCGCAAACTGCTTCGCTGTAAAGCCTATCGTGTGTCGAACGAAATTTCTTTAATCGAACCATTTTCACAAAGTAATTTGGTGTTTAAAATTGTTAACGTACGCAATTACTGAATTATTACTGTGTCACAAACACAATGAAGATCAACTGAATAGTTAACATCGCTAATCTAAATGTCGAAACTTCAAAATGATTCTAACTTTAATACACGTTCTCCAAAGTTATCTAGTAGTTGTCATATTTGTCTTTCACTTAGAATAAAAATTAAGATATAATATAACAAGAAGCGGCACTAGACAATTCTGAAACGATAAGCTCTATAGAATTCAATTTCCTCGAGAAGGAAATCGTAAATGCAGAGCTATCACACTGCTAGTTTACCGTGAGATAGTTTGCATTCGTGATAGACGTGCGTTATATCACGATACTGCACTCTCCTACAGAAATAGGTAATTAGGATTTCCCTTGTTCCGAAACAATCAGAATCTACACCAAAAACATGCGACACTGCTTTTAAATACCCATCGAGATGCAACAAAACAGAACAATACAGCCTCATCCTTTTACGTACAAAAAAGATGTAAGAACGCGCGTATAGAAGACCGCCTCATCCGAATGAAAGCATCTTTCCTACCCTTCGCCATTGTTAGATTTCCGTGTAACGAAGAATACTTGACGTTTCGTTTGCTTCCATTATACAGGCTAGGGAAACTCCATTCCCCAGAGTAGATCATCTCTTAACTAGAGAAGACATTTAGTCGCTGGCGGCTGGACCGTTACGAGGCATAAAAATTCTAATGAAAAGAACACAACTTCCCATGCACTCGGCGGTAAAGTAAAGTGCGGATATTAAAATTTGATGTCCGTAGCAATAGCCCGACACTCGGTGAAAGCGAATTCGCATTGAAAGTTGACATTATTCATGTGTTTCCGCGAGATCACGTCGCGATACTGACAATTTCACCGCAGCACGAATGCGAAAGCAGGCGAACGAAACGTGCAAACACTGCAAAGATGAGGCAGAGCGGACATAGCGTTTCTAAATGAAAAACTCTGGCAGAAGTATTGAGTTACTGAATTCCTTTTATAAGTTGCTGTATGAGAATGCAATGCTAATACAAATTTCGAGATTGATGTCGCGAATGTTTCAAAAAATTCGCGAGATTCTCTGTCTTTGCTTGTTGCGTGATTCTAACGTTTTCTGATCGACTAATTGAATTCTTGTACGAATATAATACACTTGCAACATATACGCTAATTGATTGAATATCGGTAAGGAGATTTTCTGCTCCGTGCTGCGATTGTATCTACAACGAAATTTGCTTCTGCAGAAATCTAGAATCCCGCATAGATAACATGCAGGTATCGAGACGAGTCGATACGGAGGTGTCGTGAAGCTTTCCACGGTGCACTGCAAGCTCAAGTATCGCCTGTCGGTAAGCTCGTGATACTCTGCAAGCACAAGTCGATAACTTCGTCTCGATTTATCCTAGTACCGACGAGCTACAAGATAGGCCACTGATCTAATTGAATTTTAGTACCATTACTGTCCGAAATATTGATCGCGTACAAATTTTTACACCCTCTACAATATAGGATTCAAAATTGATAAAGTAGCAGTTCTTGCAAGATTCGTGGATATATTTTACGCAAAAGGGAGGACCGAATTAAAAATATTCCAAAGCTCATAAAATGTGAATTATTGCAGACATAAAACCTCTTGCCAGATAAAGATTTGATTTAAATTGGGAAAGTAGAATTCTTCGATGGTTCCAGGTTGATTCCACGAGAGTAAAATTTTACTTAACTTAATTTAAATTATGGCTTCAACTATTACGTGAAGTACAACGTAAATAAAATTTCCAAGTCCTGAAAAGGACTTGGATAATTTAAATTGTACTGCAAAATACTCGATGCTAAAGATACCAGTAATCCAGTTATTCTAATCTCGCGCAAAGTTAAGGAAATAATGGAATGAATGAGTATCATAGAAAATTGTTGAAAGTAAATCTATGAAACCTTTGATCAAGTGAAAAATCTATCTATCTCTATCAAAAGCTACGACCACCATCTTTTAACTAGTTTGGTACATCTAGCATCAAGTTTACTACAATACTTATGTCTACAAGCGCAGTCCTTAGCATGATATCGTCTTTCAGAGACCAGGTTCTCGAAAACGTTACCAAGTACCCAGGTCCACCAACGAGGAGGTGACTACGCAGGAAGACATCCATATTTCCCTAATCCCATCCACCCTCCATTACATGTTTACGATCTCGGTACAGAAGGTACCGAGATCCGACTCTACTTGAATTCAATACACGCCAAATCCATGGTGCATTTTCTTAGAAATTGCAACGTGGACTTTACGAATCGCGAAAGGGAAGAAGAGACTGGAATTATATATCATGTTCTTATCCAGAGAGTAATTTACAAAGTCTCGTTATCGACACTTTAGAAACATTAAAGCGTTTCGAAAAGGGATTACTATGTGATAAACACTAAACTCTATTATACTCTATTTTGAAAAAATGAAATTAAAAAGGTAATTAAAGTTGGACAAACTTGTGATAAGTAATAAATCAAAGAGAAAAGTGAACATAACATTCGCGACGTGACCAAAGGTACTCTACATACTCACGTGGATCTACGTAATGACGTAGATTTGCTAACTAAATGTTTCCGGCGCTGTCCACTTTCCAAACCACAGTCTTTTCGACCCATGGAGCTACTCATGGCAGCGACTTACGTGAAACATTAAGTTAGCGTGCTCACTACTTGCTTGCCACATGCGATGCATGCCAGCGAGTACGCAGAGTAATAAAACTATTACTGATAAACATCAGTAGTGTGCAAATGGAGACTAAGAATAATTATATTCAATTTCGATAAAACGGGGATTTTGAGGAAAAATTCTATGGTTTCGTTCTTGATAAGACAATGTACATACTCCCTTACTATTTCATTACAATTATTATTACAATTATTATTATCTAATTATAATTACTATTATCTATGACTAATAATATACGCATCCAGCGGCGATCCAGCGGCGAACATAGAAATATCTGTTGAAATTATTTATTGACATCACAGGAATTTTATTATAGAAATCATAAAAATTGGATAACAGAATGGAAATGAAAAGGATTGGTTGAAATTCGACTCAAAACCATTGAATTTTTGACAAGAACGGAGAAAATACGTCAAATTTCACGATTCCCTAATAATCATTCTCAATTATAATTTCGTACAGCCTATTTGCGTGAAACAATTGGAAAGAACCTTGGAAAACGTGGAAATGGCAATTTCTTTACGTAAAACAATACCATGCGTCAAACGCTGCATTCACCGAAAATATCATTTCCTCATTTCCAAATTTAAAGAGAATAATGAAGTCACTTTGCGACTACAGAATTAAATTTTCTGTTGTTGTAATTATTGAAATCAAGAGCCAACCTTTGATCAAGGGAAGATACCATGGAGACAGAAAGAGAGAGAAAGAGAGATGGAGAGAGAGAGATGCCGGATTACTTAAACAATTCCCTGATTTTCCACCGTCGCATATATTTCTTTAATCACAGAATGATTACTTCTATTTCAACTACACCTGCTCTCAGTTTCAATACTTAAGATAACTCATGTACTGATCACTGAATAGATTACTAATACCGAATGAATTGATTAGCATGAGAATAGTCATGGGAAAGGAACAAAGATGGAACGTAATTAAATTATATTAATGGAGAGTATGTAGTAAGTTATATCACGACATCCAGCCGCGTTCGAGCGGCGAAGGGAGGGGTTAAAATAAATCAGAATAAACCAAAAACTAAGCGGATTTCCGAATATCAATCACCTACCCATCGAACATTAAAGAATCAAACAACCCTCCTTCGATGAGGCACGATAAATTTAACAAGTTATATCAAGTCATCCAACGGCGGTCCAGCGGCGGTCCAGCGGCGGTCCAGCGACGAACGCAAAAATTAACTTAAACTATATCTTATTCTCTAATTACACTAATTATATAATCTACGTGCGTAGTCCTTAGCATGATATCGTTTTCGGGAGGCCGGTCTCTCGAAAACGTTACCAAGGACCCAGGTCCACCCCGTGGAGGTGACTACGCAGGGACCCATCCCTAAACCCTAATCCCATCCACCCTCCATTATATATTTACGATCTCGGTACAAAAGGTACCGAGATCTGACTCTACTTGAATTTAATAAACGCGAAATCCATAATACATTTCCTAAAATCTATCAGATATTTAGAAATGCAGTACGGACTTTACGAAAGGGGTGACGAGAAATACCACTGTCTTACCCGAAGAGAGATTTATTAAGTGACTCTTCCAACACTTTCGACAAACGAAAGTGTCTCGCAAAAGGTTCTACGATACGATACTCTAAATTCTACTATTATATTAAAGAGCATTCCAATCCGATGCTTCCGCGTTAGCCATTTGGCAAACCGTACCCGACGCGAATCGCGAGCAAGTTTTATGCCACGTCTTACGTCGAAACAATCGCAACCGCGCTCTCCCCGACGGTGAGTGAGATGTCCATCTGAACCCCAGCGAGGCCCAACTCTAGGATTGCTCTGCGATAGAGACGAACCTCGTGGAACCGCCCGAATCCGTCTTACAGCAGGTCAGACCCCAGCGCCTCGGGTTGGGAACCACTCAGCCCGCTCCATCGTGAGCGCGTCCACGGCTGAACCCGTGAAGATCCAGGTGGCCACGACAAACACGCATCGGTTTGATTGAGTCGCAACTGTTTCCCTGCGTGACGATTAGAATCTAAATCTCGAGCGAAGGAGAAAAAAAGGAAAGGGAAAAAAAGGAAAGGGGAAAAAAGGAAGAAGAAAAAAGAGGAAATCTACGTGAAGCGATCTTACGAATCATAAAGTTAGAGTGCTCGAGCAAATAAACGCGAACTAATTTACGCGAGAACAATTAAAAGTTCTGTCTTGATAAACGAGGGGTGCAAGAAAGGGGAACAGTTATTTCTCTTTCCGGGTAAGAAAACGTATTTCTTTACAATACGATTACAATTAAATTACAGAGATGTACAATATACAAGTACTTATGACTAAAAACGCATGCATCCGTCAGCGATCCAGCGGCGATGCAACGGCGTTCCAACGGCGAACAGAGATTTAAGTAAACCAGAATAAACCAGAAAGAAAGTGATTTTCTAACCATCAAATATCAAACCATCGATCATCAAACCATCAAATATCAAACCATCGATCATCAAACTATCAAACATCAAGCCATCAAACATCAAGCCATCAAACATCAAGCCATCAAACATCAAGCCATCAAACATCAAACCATCAAACATCAAACCATCAAACATCAAACCATCAAACCTTCAAACGTCAAACCATCAGACGTCGAACGATCAAACAACCCTTCATCGAAGGGACACCATAGCGAGATAGAAGTCACCATATATAATTAATAATAAAAACGGGGGAAATCGGGATAAAAGGGGATGATTATCTTATTAAAATTACATTACATGAATGTACAAATTGGATGGCAATAATTAACTTAAACTAAATTATTCGCAGTCCAATTTAAAGTTTCAAAGTCCTGAGAAGGACTTGGAAATTTCAATTGTACTGAAAAAGACTCGACGCTAGAAGTACCAGTGATTAAATTATTCTAATCTCTAACGAAATTAATGAAATAATAAAAAATTGTTAAAAGTGAATCTATGAAATCTTTATACAAATGAAAAATCAAACTATCTCTATTAGAAGCTACAAAACACGATCTTTTGACTAGCTTGGTATTTCTAGCGTCAAGTTTACAATTATACTTATGTCTACGCGCGTAGTCCTTAGCTTGATATCGTTTTCGAGAAGGCAATCTCTCGAAAACGTTACCAAGGGCCCAGGTCCACCCCGTGGAGGTGACTACGCAAGGACCCACCCCTAAACCCAAATCCCATCCACTGTCCATTACATATTTACGATCTCGTTACAGAAGGTACCGAGATCTGACTCTATTTCAGTTAAAAAACCGAGATCCATAATACATTTTCTAAAATCTACTAAAGAATTCTAGAAATTGCAGTATGGACTTTACGAATCGCAAAAGGAAACACTTTCTTATTCAGAGAGAAACATTATTATAGAATGATTATACGATGATTCTATTTTACAAAAGTTAAAGTATTGCACAAAAAGCAATACGAAAGGATACTTTAAATTCTATTATTCTACTTTAAAACGACTCAAAAATAAACGGAATAAATCAAAGTGTGTGTTTCCCTCTGAATAAGAAGAATGTGTTTCCGTACAATTTTATTACAATAATCAGTACAATACATATATAAAGTTTGGTACAGTAATCATAACAATTTCATTACAATAGTCATAACAATTTCATCATAGTAATCATATAAATTTGATAACAAAGGAAGTGGAAAGGATTAGGGGTATTATTCTCGACGAAGTTGGTGAAGTTGTTGAAATTCGCCCCAAAACCAATGAATTTTTGACAAGAACGGAGAAAATACGTCCAATTTCAAGATTCTCTTAATAGTGATTCTCCTAATAGTGATTCTCCTAATAGAATTTCGTATAGCCTGTTTGCGTGAAGCAATTGGAAAGAATCTTAAAGATTGTGGAAATGGAGATTTTTTGACGTAAAACAATACCATAGTGATATCTCCAACGTTGTATTCACCGAAAATACCATTTTCTTATTTCTAAATGTAAAAAGAATAATGAAACCACTTTGCGATCACAAAATAGATAAATATAAAATCATTGATTAAACTTTACGTTCAGAAACGTATCCAACGACGTTCCAACGATGAACGTAGAAATTAAAATAAATTAGGAATGGAGTGAATTTCCAACAATCAGACCAATCTCTTTCGAGAACAAACACCACAAAGAGATAGAAATTGCCATAGATTATGCAGGATTCTCTTAAACGAGCCCCTGAATTTTGACCGACGTGTTTTTATGAATAGAATATGAATAGAAAATGAATGATTTTATCGCTGACAACAAAGAAATGCAAGATACCTTTTTCGAAACAACTATTCTACCACATATCGAAGAATCTGTTAGTACCCAATGAACTGGGATACCATTCTTACGAACTAATTAAAGCGAGAATAATTACGCTCGGTTGTGATAAGTGAAAGAAGTCAGAATAAGAGGGAAAGGGTTACACAATTACAAATTTACATTACACAAGTGTACAAATATAATAGTAAAAATTAACTTAAATGAGTCAGGATAAGAGGGAAAGGCTCACACAATTATAAATTTACATTATATGAGTACAAATATGATCTTATAAATTAACTTAAACTAAACTATTTGCTGTCCAATTTAAAGTTTCAACGTCCTGAAAAGGACTTGGAAAATTTTAATTGTATTGCAAAATATTCGGTGCTAAAAGTACCAGTAATTAAATTATTCTAATCTCGCGTAAAGTTAATGAAATAATAGAATGAATGAGCATCATGGAAAATTGTTGAAGATAAATCTATGTAATCTTTGTACAAGTGGAAAATCTATCTAGCTTTATCAGAAGTTACGAAGTATGGTCTTCCAACTGGTTTGGTACTTCTAGCACCGAGTTTACAACAATACTTATGTCTACGCGCGTAGTCCTTAGCTTGATATCGTTTTCGAGAGAGCAGTCTCTCGAAAACTCTACCAAGGGCCCAGGTCCACCACGTGGAGGTGACTGCGCAGGAACCCTTACTTACATGCAGCATGCGATGCATGCAAGCGAATGCGCAGCTAAATGATTTATTAATACCAAGCAAATATGAATTGATTTGCACTAGATCAATTAGTAATTCTGTTTTCTTAAACGAGAAGTATAAGGAAAATAGGGATAGGTTGTGTTTACTTTGGGTAAGAAAATGTATTCTTTTACAATTTCATTACAATAGTAATTAAAATTATATTATTTAGCATATAAATCTAAATTAATTATAACTAAAGACGTATTCTCATCCCTCGGCGATCCCACGAGTAACGCAGAAATTTGATTTATTTTCATAGAAATCTGAAGTACGAGATAAAGGAGCGAGATCAGATACCAACGAAGAATGACAGAATAAGAATTCGAACGAAAAGAGATGCGAAATAAAACAGAATATGGAATAATGGAATAATATCGACACTTGACAAGAACATCGCAACGAACATTGATATCCTTACGCAAATAACTTAAATCTGACTCTTGAATCTGACTCTTGAATCTGACTCTTGAATCTGACTCTTAAATCTGACTCTTGAATCTGACTCTTAAATTTAACTCTTAAATCTAAGTCTTAAATCTAATGTTACTCGATATCGTTTTAGAAAGACCGGTCTTTCAAAAACGTTATCAAGGAATTAGGTCCCTGCATACTTGCCTCCACGTTTAGAGATGAGTACGCAGGGACCTATACCCAAACCCAAATCCCATCCACCCTTCCATTATATGCAGCCTCGGCACTGAGGTACCAAGATTTCATTCAACTTTTCTCTTAAACTTGTGTAATGACAAATGGAGTACGAATACGGTGCGCAGCACGGCTATTTGCTTACGCACGCAACTTATTAGGAATTCTTTTATCGTTACTCTAATACACTATTTTTATTTTGTTATATCGTTACTTTAATAAACTATTTTTATTATAAATCTAACATATAATAGGTGTGGACTTTCAATTCTCTGAAGCCCAAAAATATTTCAGTAACATGTCAAGAATTCGGAGACACGTCAAAAATTCGGTAGCAATTGCAAAAAGCTAAATTCTTCAAATACAAAAGTTTGGTAGCAAAAAGAAAATTAAAATTGAAAAATAAGAAAAACAAATAATAAATCATAAAACGAATAAAAGTAATAAAACTAATCGTTCAATCCCGAGATTGTTCACAGTATACACTAGTCATTCAATCGCGAAACTATTCTCAATACATAACAATCTCTAATTTTTTAAACCGATAAACTAATAAAAAGAACGATTACAGTTATATAAAATAGGAGGGCTATATATGCTAGCATTCAGTCGAATGCGCTAGCTGATAGCCCTCCAGTTTGTTCAAGTATATATCAAAATTACTACTACTGCTACCTCATCTACCCCACCACCTCTAATTAAAAATTCGGTTTGTACAAACTCACCGTTCGCAGACAAGTGACGTCATCAGCGGCTAGCATCCTCTCCATGATCCTCTACCATCGACTCAGCTAGCTGACCATTGTCCACTACTATGCAGTCAGCACCCTCTCCGTAATCCTCCACCATCGACTCAGCTCGCTTGACAACTGTCCACTACCAAGGGATCAGCAGGCTGACCAGTGTCCGCCACCATGGAGGACAGCACCCTCTTCGTGGTCCCCCACCACCATCATAACACGTTGATCATGGTCCATCTTCCTCAACTAGGCCCAAGAGCAGCTCCGATCGGTACCGCGTCTATCGAGCAACTGATTAAATCAACGGAAGTGCACTCCTTATATACCCGTGGCTCCCCACCCCTGCGCTGAAATTTTAAATTGATTTTTTGTTAAAATTGGCCGTAATTTACCGATTTTCGCAATTTTTTTTACCAGTTAATATTCTTAACGATTACTCACAACTATTGGTAATAATCATTTATAAATTTTATGTAAACTAAAGCTACATTTACGTTTTAAAGGAGAATTATTGTTATTCTTCGCGAGTTTACTTCTTAATCATTTATTTATTATTATCGCGGACAAGATGCATCTACTGGGATCACTATTGCTACTTCCGGTACCTATTTGGAGCCATGTGCTGAATTGGTAACATTTCGAAAGACGGTAAAATTGTACGACTTTGGTGATCGTACTTTGATCATAGTCGTAAGGGAAGTAATAGAGCTGTCACTGCTAACTCGTAGCTTTTACCGGTAACAACAATCTCTCCAATATCAAAATTTGATAACTTTTAAAAATCTTCACGAAACTCGAATTGTTACAACTATTTGCGTAATTCAATTAGATTTAGAAATATTTGCCGATATATAAAACCATTTATTCTTTCTCTAATTTTCAGTGATATCAATCAATATACCAGACTGGCAATTAAGTGACCAACAATTTTCCTCAAACAAGAGCAAAATTAAAAGTAACAAAAATTGTACAATCGTACACATAATTTTCGAGAAACTTGACTATATTATAAACTAAACACGAAGCACGCTAGCCATAAATGCAGAAATTTTACGAGCTCAATAAGAAGCACGCTTTATTACTCCGCGAATGTCTATCGTCGGTGCAATGCCGTTCCTCACTACTTGTTTAATTAAATATTCAAACCTCAACGTTTAATCTCGCTACAAAGTAATGGTAGGTGTAATGCGGGTTACAGTTTTTAACGTCCAAGCTCCTCCACCCAGTTACTCTTACTGACGCAATCTCGTTGATATTCAAAGTAGTATTCGAGTTTTTATTAATACTTTTATGGGCAGTGCTTAAAACGCGTGCACTCGGATATTCTGCAGATCGGACGTGGAGGTGTTGCTATTCCACTCTCGCCTAGCCTTTTCCACTTTTTTCTTTTTCCGACGTCCTCTTTTTTCCTGTTTTTTTCTTTTTCTTTTAAAGCTTCTCAGCGAACGTGGAACACGTATACGTATCGGGAGATTCGTACGTAGGGAACATACGTAATTCCATAGCGTAAATATTTCAACAATTTTCATAACCCACTGGTTGGCCACGATATCGTGACGCGTTCGAGGAAAACCTCGTCTAAAATTGAATAAAACAGAGAGATGAAAAAGGAATCATGGTATGAAAATTATGTACTTTATTCGCGTAAAGGAACAAACTTTTGTGCCCAGCGCACTGGCTGTATAAAATTCTTCTGTGTAAAGGAACACGTCAAATACGCTGCTTTGCAAATGAACTCTTTACTGAACGTGAATTTTATTAAATTACACAGGTTGAAGTTAATAACTACACGAAAGTTCGATGGTAATGAATGTAATATAACGGCAAACTAGTTGAGTTAGCATATGATTATTGTAATACCACGTTGACCTTCTTTTGCACGTGAAGGCTTCCAGCTTTTTCGTTTTCCTCGTTCTAGCTGTTCGTGGATAATTAACTTTCCCATTGAAATTAGTCGAATCGCTTTTCAATTTTAATTACGATTTGCGCAGAAAAGAAAAATGTCGGCACCGTCGAGCGATCCCTAGAGAACGATTTTTATAATTATCTAGTTAAATTGGAAACGTTTATATCTTCTTTTTTATTCATTAGACAAAAATATTTACAAATAATAGCACGGATCAGGCGTCACCGTCCACGATTTTCCTGTTCAAACGGAAAGATATTTCACGTAGTATATCAAAGAAGACGAGACGCTACGATAGTGTCAATTAATCATTAATTAAGACGGAGTGAAAAAAAAAGTATGAAGAAGAGCGACACAGAAATTTCTCGTTCACACTCATTAACTCGAGAACGATGCTTCAGATATTCCATAAACGCGGAAGCATCTCTTCTGGTGGAAGACTCGTCCTCTGTTGGACGATTTTTCGTGTAACCGTCGACGCTTGACACGGCCAGGTAGCCAGTCATGTAAATAAAAATAAGAACCATGGTGTATTCTGTATTTATGAAGCGGATGAGGTGGAAAAATAGCGAATTTATTCGATTTTCAAGGAACTGAAGAATAAAAGAAGGAGCAGTTTGTATTCATAACCGCTGGGAGCAGAACGACGAGATCTCGAGAGAACTTTAAGGTGACGCTGAAAACGAACAGCGAAGCTCGAGTGAATGTTAATAAACACCCGTTAAACAACACAAGAGAGAAAAAATTCGCTCACAAGCCTGAAGTGCGAGAGTTAGAGGTGTGCAGCTTCAACGGAGGGAAACGAGTGACGCCTCGTTACAGAATAATAAAATTTAATTAAAAGGAGGCAAAAATAAGAAGCAACATTTCATTATGGAAAAATTAAAGCATCCTGGTTCAGCAACGTTCCTGTTAACTGAAAAATGTAACGTTTCGAATTAAAATGATACACCTCTTCACCTCGCAGCCAATTCGAAATGACTGCATTAAATTTTCATGCTGCAAACTATGAAGAAAATATGAAAACTCGTACCATAAAGGATAGTGTAATATAGTGTATCTAGTGTAATAGAGGAAGCCCAGTATAATAGACTTCATATGCATTTCCTATACGACTCGAGAATTGTATAACGATCGACGATGTTTCGATGCTGGTATATTTAAAGGTAGTTGTAACCAATTTATAGCGAACCACCAAACACAATCATACACCCTTTGTGCCGACGAAATCGAACAGACTCGTCGGTTTCGCCGCATACGTTTTGTTCGAAAGAAAGTGAGAAAAAAAAATGAAAGTTGTATCATTTCTGCCTCTGCGTTTATCGATTTTCAATATTTATAAGGTACAAACTTGTTCATTAGCAACGTCATTTCATAACCTGTTAAAATGCAGATTTTAATTTATCCATCGTTATCTTCTTTTATCACGCGGCGATTAAAAAGTTAATTCGCCTAGCGATAACAACAGCAGTCTGAAAAAATATTCTCTACGCCCGCTCACGCGCAGCGACTCTCCACTTTCTGACCTCTTCTCTACGACTTGAAAGTGTTTCTTCAAAAAGATGAAACTTCGATCGTAGCTGCAGATATTTGCTCTTTGAAATTAGACTACGCGTTTCCCGCGTTCATCGCATTTTCCTCGATGAATAATGCAACAATGCCTGTAACATTTTGAACCTGGAATTTTCAACGGTCTAGAAAGCCCTCCCGCATTGCGGGCAAAGCCTCTGCGCAATTATTCGCATCGAATCAATTATCCTGAAATATCGAATCGCCCGTATCGGATTTCGTTTTAATTGTGATAATCCGACTAGATAAGATACAAGCAACCTTGTCCACTGAAGGAAACGGTCGATTAAACGTTCAATTAACCATCAATCCACGAATTATTTAGGGTAACGTTCAATGGGATACAATGATTGCGCGAAATTTCTTCTTTTTCCAGAGAGATGTCTCAGGTGTAGATACTTATTTTCTGGTTTTTTACCACTAGACGATAAATATCAAAAAATGGGGCGGGAAAGTTAGGGGAAAAGAAGGAACGAAACCACTGAAAGGAAAGGACTGAAATTGCGCAGAAGTTTGTGGCTTGTTGGTGAAGAAAATTGCCTCATAAACTTTCCTTATCGTGTAAATATAACGCCTCTCTGCTTGTTGCGAGGGATAATATTCAGTTAGGATATCGTAGGCAAAAAGCGAACACTTTCGTTAATAAGATACTCCGCAACGAGTTCTGGGCACGCAGTTCTCGGAACTTAGTGAAGGAACGTTTAACGCTTGCACGTGTCATCCTATTTTTCACCATCGACTGGAAGGGATATGGAGATTCATCGAGTCTAGAGGAACCAATGAAATTCACGTCGCCGATGATGTTTTTCGGCATCGCATACTTTATCCGCACAGATGCTTACTACACATCATTTACTTTTATTCCAGTGTATCCATCTCGTTCCAAGTTCCATTCCAAACATCGCCGTTTTACTCGAGCCAAAAGGAAAACGAAATTAAAGTCTCGACGGAGAGGTCAAAGAAGGAGGAGCTTGAACTCGCTTTTGAAGTAATTTCCGTCCTTTTGCAACATGGGAATTTTTTTTATGTCGCTGCAGACCGATACCATCGACGCGACGTAATGCCCGAGCAATACCGTTATGGCATTTCCTGCGATGTTGGTCTCGAATCCTTTCAAACCTACCGCACCCATTACAAGTTTCCAATAGAAGGAGCGATCCGGCGTGATGCAATGAAAGGAATAATAATACAAGGGGAACGAGCGAAAAAAGAGAAACGTCAAAGTAAAACAACGCCAAAAGCGGTCCGAATCGATGCGCTGGCTCCATGAAAAAGCATCCGACGTGTTGTATAACTGTCACGCACCCGTCAAAAGGGAAATTCTTTTTCGGAAAATGAATCTGTCCGCCATTTGACAAACCCGATAATCGCGCGTCTTATCCGACATAGCTACACGATCCGCCGCTATAATTGGATGGCTCGCATCAGTTTTCCCTCACTGTTCGTTCCTGTTGCGAGAACTTGTTCCGGGTATCGCTACGAACCCGATTAACTTCGATGCCTGAATTTAATGAGAACGCGATGCGCGAAACTTTCGGACAACGAAAGAGAACCGCGCTGGTTGCAAACACAAAGCAACGCTGAAACGCGTAGTAAGTAATGCGCAATGTGGATTCGATATGAATCTCCCAACTCGCGACGTGACGGCTTGGAAATTTATAATTACTCGTCAAATTTTTTCTTCTATCTCGGTGACAGAACCGAAGTTATGAACCGAAGAAGGGAAAATTCTGCAGCTTCATTCTGCGAGAAGTAACCTGCTCCGCTTAACCGAATCGTAATATTCTAAAATTTGTCTTTTATTACCTCCAGCCTCCCCGTGAACCAACTTTCGCAGCAATCAAAAGACACAACCCCGGTCCCGTTATTTTCATCGCCTTTCGCTCCCAGACCATCTACATGGGACACGTGCACACGCGCATACCCGCCATCACGGGATTAGCTCCTTACGTACGACGACAATAATTTATCAAAGTACTTCTTACAAGACTAAAAGTGCCAATGCTGACAACCGGTGGAATAAAAAAAACTTCCACTTCTTCCGTTCCTCTCTTCTTTACATTTCGTTCTGGCTTTCTTTAATTCCTACCCGCGAGAGAATTATGATCGACGATTTAAACAGTCGCACGCGGCAAAATGAAAGGAACAGAATTCGCGAGGCGTGACGTGGGACAGGGTAAGACGGTTTGGAGGAAACGAGGAAGAGAATGAACGGGAGGGAGAGGGAAGGTAGGGTAGTAGGGAACGAGGCAGGGCTTCGAGGGTGACGGAGGGTTGATGCGTTCCACAGGAGGGTAGTGTTGATACAGTCGCAGAGCCAGTCAGTATCTGCTACGACACGGGGCCGCGCGCGTGTGCTCCAACTACTCCAACGGCTCTCTGTCCTACGATGCCGTTGGATTATTATGGCCGAAGAAATGTGTACGAAGAGTCAAACAAGTGGACGAAAAACCGACCGGCTCGTGTCCCGCGAATCCTGCCGCGGTTCTTCGGCGTTTTATTGAACGATTCCATGAAATTGCTATTGTCACAGTGGTGTTCCGTCACCGATGTGAAAATCGTAAGCATCGTTAAAATATCTCTCTGATAACAGAGTACATTGAAGACACAGGTGTAATCGATCGATCCACTGGATAAAACGGGGGGCAAAATTATTCGAGCGAGGAGCAAAAAGAAATTAACTACGGAAATTCATTCGCGGGTAAAGAATGAACACATAGTTTAACAAAAACCGTTTAAAACAAAAATGAAACAATGGCAAAAGGGAGAAACTAATCCCCATGCGATTACGCTTAGCGCATGATATAACATGAGAAACAGTTTGGAAGATTACTTCTGAAATTCTCTGGCAATACAGCTTGACGAGACGCAGGTGATTGAAAAATACCACGTTCGTTAAGTGGCAGCTACCGCGGTTTTATAGCAATTTACGCGACCCTGTGCTTGTCGCGCACGCAAGAACGTTATCGCCGGAGTAATTGCGCCGTAAACTAGTGAATAATTGTCTCAATGAAAATGAAGGAAAAAGAAAAGAGACTGTTTGAAAACTTTTTTCGTAGGTTCGAGTAACATTTTCGAGATAGCGTTACCAGAAGCACGCGTCGGTACAATTTTCTGGTAATGAATGAAGGAAAGTAAATGCTATCCGTCGTTGACCGTAATCGGTCAGATTAGAGGCTTCGAGCGTAAGATCTGTTAATGAGAAATTTAATTACCGAGTAAGCGGTGAAACCAGTCGTAGCTTCCATATCATCGTCGATGCCTTTTGTAATTAACATTTTCAGGAAGCCGTTTAAAAAAAGTAAATTTCAAAGTCGGAACACCGCGAACCGGGCCCACACTATACAAAGCGTGCAAATCAGATTAAAAAATAATCCCCAAACTTAGAGAAATGAACAGATGTGTCTCGTGGACCAGTTATTCCTGTGGTTTACATTTTTCAACGCATTCATAAATCACTCGTTCCACAATGCTCAAAGATAATTACTGGAAGTAACGATGAAAAATGTTTATGTCGGTTCAGGAAACAAATCCATTCTGTATCCAATAATCCACACACATTAGCTTGATAAATTAATTTTTATAAAAAGAAAAAGATATATAATATACTCCATCATGCGAATAACAAATGTTTACATTTTAAAAGATATTTTCTGGCGATAAAAATGTATTATTTGACAATTCTATCGGAATAGGAAATCCAGTAAAAATTATACGAATGTTTCCCCACAACCAATTAATGCTGTTAACTGACAGAAGACTTCACTTATTTGTAATTTAATTGAGATTAATTTCGAGGGAAAAACAAACTGATACGTGCACACTGCAACGTTTTATTCTCTTTCACGTCCGTTTAACCGAATCATTTAGAAAGTCATATAAATTTTCATGTCAAAAGTTTCGTAATGCTGCACAGTATATGCGAATTTTTTTTCAACGTGATGAAGTTTTGTACGAAAAAGGAAAAACTAGGCAGACAGACAAAATGGAATGAAAGAAAAAAGCCTATGGCTATCTGGAAAGGCTCCTTTGTTTTTCAATGAGATTCCGAAATTGTAATATAATATTATATTCTATTCATCGCGGTTGAAACAGAAACTAACAGTGCTTCAGCAAACTTTCTCTCGGGAACTTTTTACATTAATTATACACCATCTCCATTTAGCCACAGAATAATAGCGAATACCAAACAGATACAATAAAATATCCGCCCGTTTATTCCAATTTGCTCGATTCCAATCGTGATTTCGCGATGAATTATGAGTTAAAATTTGAGAATTAAAAACTTTATTAATCATAATTATGCAAATTAAAAACTGTAGAGATTGGAAATTCTGATCATTGACTTCCCTGAACTAAATCAGTAATGACCAATAGAATAGATCCAAAAAAATATGTAAATACCACTGTACACCATACAGTTTCATCAGCAATAGACAGTGCCATTTGTGCCATTCGAATACAGCATGAACTCATCGCATTATTAACCACCATCCTTGGCTTGATTCTCAATTACCACAGAACGTGGGATTTAATTACTCAATGCGTCATTTACATTTATTATACACAGGTTTCGCCAACACCTACAGCTTTTGTCAAAATTGTACACGGTTCGAACCTGAAAAGTGTTTCGCGATGAATTATGAGTTAAAATTTGAGAATTAAAAACTTTATTAATCATAAT
The DNA here is from genome assembly GCA_963969225.1 of Xylocopa violacea. Lineage (NCBI taxonomy): Eukaryota > Metazoa > Arthropoda > Insecta > Hymenoptera > Apidae > Xylocopa > Xylocopa violacea. Next base: position 50,771,223 of record CAXAJV010000001.1, read on the forward strand.
TATGCAAATTAAAAACTGTAGAAATTGGAAATTCTGATCATTGTCTTCCCTGAACTAAATCAGTAATGACCAATAGAATAGATCTCGTAGAAAAGATCCTCGAACGCCCACAAAACGAACGTCCGTTCTCCGTCAGGCGTTCGACAGAGTAGCCATCCAGACGTCCGTCAGCGTCACTTGGAACCATCGAGTGGCAACGGTGCAAGGCGTCGCGTTCTCAATATCGATCGTCGTCGAGTTACTTCCTAGACAATCCGTGATCCAATTCCAGATAGAGTCGGACAAAACTACGCTAGACCAGGTAACGGTTCCTCGTCGAGGGACGCAACAGGTAACGCGACCACATCCCTCGTTACAATGCGCTGCGTAACAGTTCGTCGCGTTTGAAAAAACACGGGGAGCGGTCGAAAAATCACAGCGACGAGAAAGGGAGGGAGGCATAATGAAATGGAAATAGATTTTCGTGGCCACCACCGCGGAGCAACAGGTACGCCTCGTAACGAATTATCGCGGGCGCGATAAACGGTAATTCGAACGGAGAAAGGAAGCTTCACCAGCCACCGAAGACACGAGAACCAAGAAGGGCGCGACGTGTCAAAGTTTTTAATTAGTTCGCGAAGCGATCGGGTCGCTATCGGAACGCGAGTGGCTCGTTGCAAGTCAAAAGCAATTTACACTTTTGCTGTCTTGGCACCGACTGGTCCATGCCCTGTAGATTCTCCGACGAAATTATCCAATCAGAGAATCCCGATAGTTCCGAGGCTGCTGGCGCGGCGTTTTCAAATAGGCTTTCGATCTCGTCGACATGTAAACGTAAGAAAATTGCCCTGCCTCAAGTTCGACTCGGAATTTTATCGAGAAGCAGTCGCGACACATAGACGATTTCGCGAATATTTGCGAAAGAAAAATAAGGATCCCAAGCCTAGGAGAAACATTTGTAATCGTGACAAAAGTTTTAGAAGCAAACAGGAACCGTACCACTGACGACAAAGGGGTAACTGCTAACGAACAGTGGCCAAAAGCAAATGTTGCTTACTTTCCTTCTCGATGAGCTCTCTTGCGAGGAGCAAAGCTAGGTAGATATTTCCCATGACATTCGAGTAAATCCAGAATATCGCGAGACTACCAAACGAATCAACAGTTCCACGTGGAACGAACGATTACACCGGTTACCCCGCAAACAAGTCACCATCCACGATCACCCATTCATCACTCTAAACTTCCGCAGCGCCGTGTCAACCTCCACTTTTCGTTTCTTTACCCGATCGCAGAACTTCAGCAATTAGTACCAGACCAGCGGAACTCTCAGCGAAAGTGAAACGGATCGAACTTTCTTGCTCCAAAACAGCCGGTTCCAGTGGCCCCATAAAGGCCCTGTCACCATCGACTACCATCGCGATGTACCATCCAACGCCGCAACGCAACGTAACTAGAAACCATGGACTTGGAGAAAGCGGACCACCGATCTCCCATTGAGGAGCGACCATAGCCGCTCTGAACTGCAAGTTCCACTCGAACCCACCACCCGACGCAAACACAGGACAACGTGTGAAGCCGTTCGCAAGCTCAACCATTCACAATTATGAAGTCATGAAGCTTCTGTTACCTGCCGTGCTGATATACATGTGCTCGGCCAACAGCGAGCCGGGCGATAGATGGTTATTGAGCTCCGAGCAGGTTCGACTCGACGACGACGGCGACGATTACTCCAACAGCGAGTCGATCGATCGTGAAAAAATTTATCAGGAACTTCGCCGAGACTTTCCACCCCGGGCTGGTCCATCGACGCGGAAAGGGATCGCGCTCGTTTGAGGGCGCGACATGAGCGTGGCTTCCGGTTCGAGAACCCGGAAACTCATCATCTGATTCGATACGGCCGCAGATAGTTCCGATCTATGGACCCGAGCGCGCAGGTTCTCGTCGCCTGACCAGTGAAGAAGAAGGCGGTCGTCGAGGGCGACCTCTTCCTCGGAGGGTTTATGCTGTTGCACGAGAGGCAGGACCCGATCACGTGCGGCCCTGTTATGCCGTAGGGCGGAGTACAAGCATTGGAGGCGAGGCTTTACACCCTGGATAACCTCAATGAGGGCGAGGGCATTCTGCCGGGTGTGAAAATCGGGGCGCACATCCTTGACGATTGTGATAAGGACACGTACGGTCTGGAGATGGCGGTGGATTTCATAAGAGGTGAGTAACTGAGAATAACGAGGTCGCTAAGCTTACGTTTTCTCCGTTTTTTCGTATGCTAACGATCTGCGCGTTGCGCAGAAGGTAAAACGGTTCACCCTCAGAAACTCGAGTATATTTCCGTCGATTTGGAGAATTAATTCGTCGTAATTTTTAAAAATCTTGAGAGACCGTCGAATTTTGAACGCGGAAATAGATTGATAATGGATGTTTGTTGTTTCGCACATTTTTTTGCAGAAAATCAAATAGAAAGGAAAAACTTTTATCTCGAGTTATATGAAGCTACGTTCAATCGTGAGATTCGTAAACATTGTAAAACAGCATTGAAATTTATGGACTGTATCCTATGCATTCCGAATGTTTGTTCAGCCGATATACGAGCGACTAAAGCTGATTTAGAATAAAAGAATCAAAGCAACCTTCGAACAATCCTGCAGTTTGCCGCTGAGCAATTAAACAAATATATTATAACATAATATATTAATAAATCAGAGTGTTACTTCGCGCGCTAATGGAGAGGGACGCGCGGCAAAGTCGCAACATTAAAACAACCTAACAATTTTCCTGAATCGTTAGTCTAGATGCTTCTTGCAGTTGCGACGATAAACCCTGAAACCGGGACGGGAAGATAATCATGCTGGCAGCGCATCGCTCGCTTCGAAATTATCACGACCAAACGCCGTTTACGACCTTCCTGTTTGCGAAGTACGAAATTTCACTGATAAACAGAATCACGGGAAAGAGAAACGACAAGGGTTTGTTGGAATTTCTATTTTCTGTGTTTTTCTGGTTCCTCGCAGTCAGCGCTCACGAAATATTTAGAGAACAAAATCAGAAATTAACGGGAGAACGAACGGAAAGAAGGAGAACGTACGAAAGAAAAAATAATGCATGGGTATGCATGGGTATGCATAGGTATAATAAAAGGCAGAAAAGAACGAACAATGAGATTGTTTCAGTGTTACAGCTTAAACGCGAAACTGTAAGTACGAAGCATGAGGAAATGGACTTCTAAGGTCCATTAATTCAATATCGCGAATTTGTCACGGGGAAAAGGTGTAGTAGACACTGAAGTTATCCTGGAATTAAAATGAATATCCAGCCCGAGAAACGGCCAAGTTTCGCGAAACCACGGTGTAGTAAACCACGCCACTGGAGAACAGATGCGTAAAGGATATCGTCAACTTTTAAGCTTTTACGACGCAACAGAGGTAGCCAGAAGATTGCTATAATTAGCACAATTTTCCATTAGATTTAGTTCAGAAGTGACAGCTGGAGAACCATCGAGAACTTTCGCGACATAACCCTTTTCCCCAATTAGCATATCCCTTCACTTATAGCTAATAATTAGTGTACCACCATCGAATCGAGTCAAGACTGAATTACGAAACTAGACAAATTTCAGACAACGCTCAATTACGTTTAAAAATAATAGTGAAAAGCACGCGTAAGGTATTCGTTTGCAAAAAACATTCGATTAATCTTCATAGCGTCTGCGATCAATAGCGCACCGAATAATTAACCAACCCTCCTCAATAGTTCGCCAACTTTCGAAAAAGAGATTACGTTCATTCATTATCGCAAGTCGTTATCAAAAGTCGTTCGAATTAGAGAGGATTTGACACCGCAGATTCAGGACTGCATCCCTTCTGCATCTCATTATGGGATGACCAGGAGCAATTAAAAGTCGCACTGAATAGACACCAGAGATTCGATTAAACCGCACAAAGGACTGATGTAAATAGAAACGGAAGAATTGCTTATAGTAACGTACTCACGCTTGCACGTAGATGTGACGCAACATAAATTATTTACAGACTTTTCCAGGTCTCTGACCACGTCATCCTCGTTCACAGCTATTATGACGCCAACTGACGGGGATAATAATGATGTCAAACTGAGCAGCGTAAAACAATGAACAATTATTTATCCATCGATTCGTCAGGGAATGATATACATATGTATATACTTGTTCCTGACCCACAAATTCTACAAATTTTACTTCTCTTATTATTTCTTGTTGCAAACCAGGATGAGATCATCGACGAACAAAATTGAGTGTAACAACGATCGTGCTATTACTGAATGTAGAATTACTCTCTATTCTTTATTACTTCACTTAAATAGGCTAGTATTTGGCCATTTTTTACGAGATCCTTGAAACGTACGAACATACAGTAATTTTACGACGTAAGCGGTTAAGTAACCAATGTAACGTTACAATTAACTAATTATGGGATACGCCGACGTTTAATGATCAACTACGATTTCAAACTACCTAGTAACTCGACTCCAATTGCAACGGAACCCACACCCCACTGAAAGCATGCTACGCCTTTCTACCTTGCGCCTTCACAAGCATTTAGGTCTCTATCAACCAATTATTCAATTCATTTAATGAAACTGTTGTCACGTGTTAAAATTATCCAAAAATTCCCAATTTCTCTCACTCGATATCACACTCCACATTTATTTTCGATTAAAAATATACTTCTAATTTATGCGGAATCTTCATTCGTAAACTTACTTCGTTCGCTCAAATAACAGCCGCTATTTTGAAGCAGCCAGTGTCTCCCTTTGGATTTAATACACTGCGCCCACAGGCCTTTAAACTTCGTTCGTAGTCGAAGCACGCTCCGGCGTAATTTGATCAGTGCCAGTCGTATTTTCTGAGTGTAGTGGGAAACCTAAATGAGACTGGCGCAACTGAATTTTACCCGGCCAGCAACGTTTTCGGTATGCGTCTCGTAAAAATGAACACGGTTCCTCACCTAAATATCTCGCATCGCTCAGTGTTTGTCTTGGCCGAGCTGTTGAATTATTTCTTCGCTGCTGTTGGATATTTAAACAGGCTTGCGCGCGGTAGCTGCCTCCGCGGTTACATTAAAATTCCTTAAGTTCTTGAATTTTCGCGAAAATCCGTCGCGATACGCGCCCGGCTTGCCGCCAGCACTCTTTTCCATTACGAATCAGACTTTCAAGTCGCTAATGGTGCTTAACGATTTAAACAGGTCCATCGAGGGAGCATTAACTCATTTGTCAGGGAGAGCGTCCATTATACGTCCCATAATTCATAATGAATGGCGTCTCGCTCCTAAGGAATATTATTACTTTACTTTTAATTCTTCTATCGCTTTACATGTCGATATTTCTCGGACATTTTACAAGCCTCATCGAGAGAGAGAGAGAGAGAGAGAGAGAGAGAGAGGGAGAGAGAGAGGACAGAATGTGTAATTGCTAATAAAAGAAAATTGGTAAAGGAATTAATTTGAAGAGAAAATGTTAAGAAAGCCCTCTATTCGCTGAAATGCGATTAAAATATTTCGCATCGGTGAAAAGGATTGAGAATTCCGCTTCCATTAGCCAGAATGACCCGATACGATAAAGTTTTGTCTAAACGATCAGGAATTTCGTTCGAAATTATACATAAAACGAATCCTCTTATACTTTCTGTATTGAAAACCGATAAAAATCAAGTAACAAGCATCAACTATATCTCCATGCTTCATGAATGATAAAAACATTATTGATTTTTTTGTTGCTCGTCAAAATACATCGAATATAAAGGAAGCAAATTATCTTTCTATACCTTTCCACGCTGCAGTAAATTATACAAATCTAACAATAGATATTTGAAGTAAAAGTTGTATTTCTCCTCTGCCGACGAATAATTTGTCATAAAAGGAAGAAGGAACAAGGAATTTAAAAAAGGAGAACGCTATCTCGAAAGGAAAAATATATGAACATTAATTGGCGAAAAAGGAAGGAATAATTATTTGGAAAGACACCAAGCGTCGCATCCATTGAAATCTCACGACGGCAGCAATGGACAACGATTAATTACCGCTTTATCATTCCACCGGGCCATTAAAATTCGAAACGCGGTAACGCGACGCATTCTGGCGTTTTCCTTGCATATCCCTCCTACTTTATTGCCTCTGACCGGTTAAAAAAAAATTCATTCCGATTGCTACATCTAGAACGATTTTGTTACGTCGAACGTTATTCCGCGAATAGCGCTGATCAAAATTCATGGTACGAACGAGGATGTAACACCAACACTGATCCTATGAAATTATCAACTGGTTACCCCAGTAAAAATGTTAAATAAATAAATCGTTTATCTCTGATATTTGATTAAAATTCGTATTATAGGAGGAGAATTTAAAAAATGTAATACTTTTCGAATTCGTGAAAAATAATTGAACTGGAAATTTAATAAAAATTCTATGAAAGATTTTTTGAAATTTTAGCTCGTTTCAAACGTGAATGGTGATTTCATTTTACTGGATTTGACAAATTTTATTGCCCATTACGCTTGGCGCCGTTAATATCAACACAGTGTCAATAAGTGATTAAATGAATCCAATTTTATCGGCTCCAGATACGGTATATCCGCCCTTAGGTGTTGAATTTGGGGGAAGAGTATAGACGCATTTCACATCGCTCCGTGCATTTTCGAGTTTTCGAGTGGAAATCTTGAGATTTCGAATACAAGCTATGGCTTAATCGAATTTGGTAAGTATCGCGTGAAATCCAGCCGTAAAAATCTGGAATTCTTTCGGTATTAGGGTCGAATAATAGCGAATTTCGTGCTCGGATTCGAATTAATCCTTCACGGTTACGACACGTGCGCGGTCGTTCGCCATTTCCAAATCTAATTTCGAGTCGTGGAGGCTGCTGACGACGTCGTGGGAGAACTGAAGAGGAAGAGGATATCGGAAGCTGCACCGGTCAACACCTTAAGAAGTGTAAGAAGTAGGGAGTGAAGATAATTATCGTGCGCGCGTAATAATAACTCACAAAGCGGGATATTAATCGCCAAAAACAACGATAAAAAGAGTTGAAATAGTAGACCGAGCGCCAACGTGCATTCACTATCAGCAAACTTTACCTTTCGCGAGGGACAAAGGTGCAGAGGTGTAAGCGAGTAGACAATAGATCGCAAGTATCAATCTGTCACGGTGATAAAGGACCCGTAGTGCGAGAGAGACAGCATCTCAATAATGATTATAATTCGTGATACGTCACGAATTTAAAAGTAAATAAAAACTCTAATAAATTCGTAACGCACCGAAGAAAGACAACAAATAAGCGCAGTGAGTGCGAGCACACACTGTAAACAGAATGACACAGAATTGTAAGTAACAATCGTACATCAAGTGCAATAAAAGTAGTTTTGATTATAAATAAATTAAAACTACCGGATGGGTGAAAATAAACATGAAAAGTTAAAAGAAAAAAGACTTGTGCCCACGCTGACAGAAGGGGGTCGGGCAGATAAGTGTTTCACGGCAGGGGAGCTCTTGACCCACCGCGGAAAGTGTTCTCAAAAGTCGACTGTCACTGACCTACCTCTCAAGTGCCAACCTGTTTACCTACAAAAAAGGGGGACAGGAAGGCAATAAATAGACAGTGTAGAGGGGGTAAACACTCGTCGGCGTCGCACGCATGTCGCCAAGTCAAAACAGGTTAAAAAGCTCGTTAAATACGGAAGCTTTACATCCTGTGCAGTTTGCAGTGAAGTGAATAAACACTTTCTACATGCAAATGTATGATAAGTGAAACAAACATAGTGAAGATACGACAGAATCAATTCCAAACAAAGAAAGACAGAATAAAAATATTACATGCATTACAAAAAGTTAAAGTGAAAGGTATAAAAGATATTGTTTAACAAACTGCAGTACGTGTGTAATATTAAGAAGACCAAGACGTGAGTAGAGTGTTTGTAATCCTCTCCATATCTGTAACACAAACAATTATAAGAACCATTCACTAAAAATGCACATATAGATATATATTATGAAGTGAGAAACTATAACTGAAGAGAAAGAACTAAGTGTCTAGCAGACATAACAAAAATAGGTTAAAGGCTGTTTAATACATACTTAAAACGAAATCTGATTCACGCGTACTATAGAAAAACGAATAATAAGGAGCTCCTGGTGTGAATAAAGCTCATTGCACACCTAAAACAAAGAATTTCAAGAGTTAGAAGAAGAAGAAAATACAATCTGTTTACATGTCAAAAAACGAACATATCATACCTCTGTAAATAGAGAGTCTAGAATACAGTTCCTACGTGCGGGTTGGGGATAAATCACTCCACGCGTGCCTAAAACAGGCAATAAGTACTAAGATAATTAACGGTGCATAAAGCTGAGAGAAGAGAAGAGAAGATTTGTAACAAGTGCGTAGTGGGAAGGATGCAAACAATACCATACGTACCTAAACAGATAAAAATGCAAACCATCAATGCGAGAGTTTCAAATTAGAGCAAAGCTGGCAGTTTTTACACCGGTAAAACCGCCAATAAGACGGAAAACAAAGCTGGTAATAAAACGGAAACCAGTAAAAAGAGCAGCGGTGACAACAGGATCACCAAATATTTTAGAAAGGAAATAAAAGAGCTGCTTAAAGACGACGCCGTCCCGAAAACTAGCAAGGGAATGAGTGGCGGCAAAAAAATAGAGCACTCCATCGTTGGAATGGCGGTGGAAAACAGGTTTGCCGCCCTAGATATCGAAGGAGATTCAAATGAAAATGAATCTAGCCTGGAGGAGGCGATGGACAAAGCTTAAAATTCACCCCGCTGTGTCAAATTCTACAAGTGAATGTGCACCATGCTGCCAAAGCACAGGACTTAGTAATAAGCGAAATGAAGCGCAGCATGGTGGAACTTATAGTCATCGCAGAACCGTATCGGATACCATTGAGTCAATATTGGATCGAGGATACAAGCCTATAACCAAAATAGCAAATGGAAACAGCTACATCGCGGTGAACTGGGCGGAATACGTGGTGGTGGGTGTGTACGCACCGCTGAATTAGCCGTTGAGTGATTAAGAGCGCTTACTGGACGAAATATGGAGCGCAATTAAAAACATTTGGAACCGCCCAGTATTTGTACTTGGAGATTTCAATGCGCATGCAGTCATGTGACATTCGAAAAGCACAATAGATCGCGGTCACTCGATGCTGAAGTGGGCGAATGCTGCAAACTTACAGATCCTAAATCGTGGAGCGGAAGCAACGTGCTCGCGATTTCAAGGAGATAGCATAGTAGATATCTCCGTGGGAAATGCTCTCGCAGCGAAAAGAGTGCAAAATTGAGAAGTCGACAACATGGACAATCTGTCGGACCATAAGTGTATTTGGATACAGATTTCCACAGCCCAAGCAAAACGCCTCAGAAATTCTTGATAGCAGCACCACGTAAGAAAATGAGCCGTTAAGAAGCTGAACGACGATTATATGCGGGTTGCTGCTTTATCCGCAACATGGACTCGAAAAAAAGAAGGTCCAGTGAATGTGGACGAGATAATAGCAGAATTAATGGATTCCGTGACAGCGGTGTACAACGCTTGCATGCTAAAACCCAATGTGCAAAGACGACCTGTGTATTGGTGGAACGAAACAATATCGCGAATTTGTGCAGAATGTACGCTAACGCGCCACCAGTACAAAAGAGAGAAGGGTCGCCGGTCCATGAGAAACATAGAAAACATCCTGCTGTGCAACGAAAGCTATAAAAATAAGAAAAACAAGCTGCAGTCCGCAATATCTGACTCTAAGACACGGGCACGGGAGCGACTAATGTCCACCTTGCAAGAGGATCCGTGGGGGCGTCCATACAAAATGGTAATGGACAAACTAAGACCATGGGCGCCTCCTATATCAGAAACGATGCAACCAAACTTCCTGGAGCGGGTTGTTGAGAATCTATTTCCACGAGCGGAAAATGGCGCAACCAGAGATCGCCCGCGCAGTGCAAAAACTTAAGAGAAAGGGCACTGCGCCAGGCCCGAATGAAGTTCCTGGCTGAACTTGGCTAGGAATTCTAGGTTTCTTTGCCCGACGGCTGCAGAGGATCTTCACGGAATGCTTGCAGACCGGAAAATTTCTAAGAAAGTGGAAATCTGGCAGAATGTTCTTGCTGAAAAAGCCCGGAAGGCCGGAAGAAGATCCGTCTGCTTATCGTCCGATCGTTCTGCTGGACGAAATAGGAAAAATCTTCGAAAGAGTAATTCACCGGAGACTCGTTCAGCATTTTACGACGAGAGGACGAGATTTAGCGGATTGCCAGTACGGTTTTAGGGAAGGTCGATCCGTAATCGATGCGATAAGAAATGTAAAGTCGATTGCAGAAACAGCCACAAAAAACGGGGGGATTGCTTTTGCGGTATCTTTTGACATAAAGAATGCCTTCAATTCCCTCTCGTGGGCGGCCATACGTGGAGCAATGATTTTCCGGAATACCTACGTATGGTAATAAATAACTACCTGAGCGATAGAACCATTATTTACAATGGAAAAGACAGATACTTTGAGAGGGTGGTCAATCGCGGAGTGCCGCAGGGATCGGTTCTTGAACCGTTACTGTGGAACATCGGATATGACATAGCTATCTTTCAGCCACTTCCGATAGGAGTACATATTACATGTTATGCCGATGACACGCTAGTACTTGCCACTAGAAGCAACGAAAGCAGGACCATCTGTCGTGCAGAAGGGGGAGTGGTATCGGTAACGATGAAGTTCCGTGAACTTGGCTTTCAGATTGCCGCGGAAAAAACAGAAGTTTTACTCTTGATTGACCCGCGTGACAATAAAAGAAGAGATGAATGCCGAGAGATGAAAAAAATTGCGAATACAACTGTTCAGGTAAAAAAAGATATTAAATATCTTGGACTTCACCTCGATAGCAAGTGGAATTTCGAGTCGCATTTTGCCAGATTGGCGCCCAGATTGGATGGTGCGACACTACATTTTAGCCACATTATGCCAAATCTCGGTGGTCCGAACGCAAATGTCAAACGGTTGTACGGCAGCATCGTATACAGCGAAGTATCGCTCTATAGGGTGCGCCGGTATAGAGCGAAGTTCTTGTCGCGAGTAAAAAGAACTTGAAAACGGTGCGTAGGCCGTGGAGAGAGGTTGCGATAAGAGTATACAGGACGATCTCGTACGATGCAGCAACGACATTGGCGGGATTGGCGCCGATCGAACTTCTCGCGGAAGAAAATACCTTCGCATATAATAATATGCGAGAGGAAATCGACGTTACCAGAAAGGAACCTCGAATGTTAGGAAGATGCATCTTGATGACGAAGTGAAAGCAAGCTATGAGCCGTCACACGAACCATTAGACGATAAGTTTGCTCCGTCAAAATCTAAAGAGATGGACGGAAAGAAAAAGCGGCGTGCTCACGTACAGAATGACGCAGATATTCACCGGGATATTTTGCGTCATTTCTGAAGCGGATAGGCAAAGAAAACACGTCATTGTGCCCCCATTGCGAAAAGGAGGACGACAGCGGGTGTCACACGCTACAGCGCTGTCCAGCACGGGAGCTGCCACGACGCGCTCTGGTAAGCGAGGTAGGGCCAGATTTAACTCTGAGCAGTATCTTTGATAAAATGATGCTAAAACAGAGTTCCTGGCAGGCAATGGCTTTGTTTTGTGATAAAGTCACAGCTTTGAAGGAAGCGGAAGGAAGGAGGAGGGAGGAGGAGGAAGAGCGCGAACTCTCTGCTCGGCGTGTCCTGCGTGGTCGGCGTCGTAGACGTCTGCCGCGTCCAACCGTGCGAGCGGGGGCTGTTGTTTCCTGAAAAGGCACGACAGTTCAGCTTCAAAGTTCCATTCGGTAGGCTGGTCTTCTCCTGCATTGCTACCATGACGCTAGTGGCAAGCTCAACGGAGACGCGATCTTCGCGGATCATGCGAAGACGAAGAAGAAGCTTCACTGAAGACAAAAACAATGATATATACACAGAAGAGTTGCATCGTTGGAAACCACAGACCGAAGAAAGAAGAAAAACCCCAAGAGGAAAGTGGTGAACAATGCGTATAGTGCGCGTATAGGTCATAGTGCGGGCGCGAACAATCTCGTGTGCGTGAGTGCGCGTGAATTTCGTGTGTGTGAATGCGCGAGGTTTTCGTGTACGGGAGTCATCATGACAAACATTTGCAAAATGACAACCGAAAGCGAGGCAAGGTACTGGCAATGGATAAATAAATGAAGAAAGAAGACATTGCGTGGCAGACAGTTGCTGACTACATAATGGTCGGTAACTGGTCGACCACAAATGAAGAAGAGGAAAAATAAAAGTAGACGGAGAGTTACCGACACCTGAATGTTTAATAACCAAGGTCGGTAACTCAAGAAGATTCATGTAACCAAACGACAGAGGAAGAACAGAAGTTACCGACGACGGAAGACACTGTAACCACGGTGGGTAACTCAAAGAAAAAAAAAAAGAAATGGACTTAGATTATCATGCTCGTACAAAACATGTAGACTCAAAAGATTCGGGATCAACCTTTGAGCCATTGCACGCGTATTGCGAGATGCGGAGATAAACGGGTGATCACGTCTATCTCCCACATGCCAGTGCGTGCACTGCCCAGAAGAGAGTCTCCTGAAAACATTCAGAGACTCTCAGCGCGGGGGCGGGTGGTGGGGCTGATGCAAACGATGTTAAGTGCCGGGCCTCCTCCATATATTTGTGCACAGATTCCCCAGAGCCAATAAGAGGTTATTTCAACCCAACACTGCAGGTAATAGGTATGGCATCTCAGACCATGAGATTATGTTCCCACCGATATGAAGGAACCGACACGCCTGGAATCTTGTAAAACACTACCATCGAGAGGCTAGATGGGTTAGGTTAGGTTATCTTACGTTATAGACGTATATAATGTTCCCACCGAAAAATAGGGGCCGCCCCGCCAGGAATGTTGTAAAATACTACATGCCAGATGTTAGATTGCCTTAGGCTGGGATATATAACGTTATAGACGTACATAATGTTACCACCGAGAAGCAGGGGCCGACGAGCCAGGAATGTTGTAAAATATTACGCTCGACATGTTAGGTTGCCTTAGGCTAGGATATATAGCGTTATAGACATATATAATATTCCCACCGAGACGTAGGGGCCGACCCGCCGGGAAGGTTGTAAAATACGACATCCGATATGTCAGGTTGCCTTAGGTTAGGATATATAACTTTATGGACGTATATAATGTTCCCACCGAGAAGTAAGGGCCGACACGACCGGGATCCTGTAATCCACTACCACCAAAGGGCTGGGTTAGGTTAGGTTAGCTTACAATAGGTTCTATAAGTATATAATATACCCACCGAGATGTAGGGGCCGACCCGCCTGGAATTTTGTAAAATATAAAATTCGAGATGTTGGATTGCCCCTGGTTAGGATATATAACGTTATAGACGTATATAATGTACGCTCCGAGACGTACGGGACGACACGAACGGGATTCTGTAGAACATTACCAGTGAGGGTCTAGATGAGTTAGGTTAGGTCATATTACGTTACAGACGTATATAATGTTCCCACCGAGAAATAGGGGCCGACCCGGCAGGAATGTTGGAAAATACTACATCCGAGATGTTGGGTTGCCTTAGGATAGGATAAATAACGTTATAGACGTGTATAATGTCCGCGCCGAGATGTACGGGAAGACACGAACGGGATTCTGTAAAACACTACCAGCGAGGGTCTAGATGGGTCAGGTTAGGTTATATTATGTTATTGTCGTAAATAATGTGCCCAACGAGAAGTAGTGACCGTCCCGCCTGGAATGTAAAATACAACATTCGAGATGTTAGGGTGCCTTAGCTTAGGATATATAACGATATAGTCATACCGTGACGTACGGGACAACAGGCCCGGGATTCTGTAAAACATTACCAGCGTTGGTCTATATGGATTAAGTTAGGTTCTATTACGTTATAGACGCATATAATGTTCCCACCGTGGAGTAGGGGCCATCCTGCCAGGAATGTTGGAAAATACTACATCCGAGATGTTAGGTTGCCTTAGCTTAGGATATATAAAATTATAGACGTATATAATGTCCGCACCGAGACGTACGGGTAGACACGAACGGGATTCCGTAAAACACTACCAGCGAGGGTCTAGATTGGTCAGGAGAGGTTATATTACGTTATACAAGAATATAATGTTCGAACCGAGAAGTATGGGCCGACCCGACAGGAATGTTGTAAAATACTACATCCGAGGTGTGATGTTGCTTTAGGTTAGTATACATAACGTTATAGACGTATATAATGTTCCCACGGAGAGATACGGGCCGATACGACCGGGATTCTGTAAAACATTACCAGCGATGGTCCACATGGGTTAGGTTAGGCTATATTACGTTATAGACGTATATAATATTCCCACCGAGAAGTAGGGGCCGGCACGCCAGGAATGTTGTAAAATACTACATCCGAGGTGTGAGGTTGCCTTAGGTTAGGCTATATAACGTTATGGACGTATATATTGTTCCCACGGAGAAGCCGGGCCGACACGACCGGGATTCTGTAAAACATTACCAGCGAGGGTCTAGATGGGTTAGGATAGGTTATATTACGTTATACACGAATATAATGTTCGAACCGAGAAGTATGCGTCGACCCGCCAGGAATGTTGTAAAATACTACATCCGAGGTGTGAGGTTGCCTTAGGTTATGATATATAACGATATAGACGTATATAATGTTCCCACGGAGAGGTATGTGCCGAGACGACCGGGATACTGTAAAACATTACCGGCGAGTGTCTAGATGGGTTAGGTTAGGTTATATTACGTTATACACGAATATAATGTTCGAACCGAGAAGTATGGGCCGGCCCGCCAGGAATGTTTGTAAAATACTACATCCGAGGTGTGAGGTTGCCTTAGGTTAGGATATATAACGTTATAGACGTATATAATGTTCCCACCGAGAAGTAGGGGCCGACGTGCCAGGAATGTAGAAAAATACTACATCCGAGATGTTAGGTTGCCTTAGGTGAGGATATATAACGTTATAGACGTATATAATGTTCCCACCGAGAAGTAGGGGCCGAAGTGACGGGAATGTTGTAAAATATTACATTCGATATGTTAGTTTGCCTTAGGCTAGTATATATAGCGTTATAGACGTATATAATGTTCCCACCGAGAAGTAGGGGCCGACGTGACAGGAATGTTGTAAAATAATACATCCGAGATGTTAGGTTGCCTTAGGTTAGTATATATAACGTTATAGACGTATATAATGTTCCACCCGAGAAGTAGGGGCCGACGCGCCAGGAATGCTGTAAAATATTACAGTCGACATGTTAGGATTGCCTTAGCCTAGGATATATAACGTTATAGACGTATATGATATTCCCACCGAGATCTACGGGCCTACACGCCAGGAATATTATCAAATATTACTACCGAGATGTTAGGTTCCCTTAGGTTAGGATATATAACGTTATAGACGTATATAATGTTCCCACCGAGGAGTAGGGTCTGTCGAGCCAGGAATGTTGTAAAATATTACGCTCGACATGTTAGGTTGCCTTAGGCTATGATATATAGCGATATAGACGTATATAATGTTCCCACCGAGAAGTGGGGGCCGGGACGCCAGGAATGTATTAAAATATTACATCCGAGATGTTAGGTTGCCTTAGGTTAGGATATGTAACGTTATAGACGTATATAATGTTCCCACCGATAGGTAGAGGCCGACGAGCCAGGAATGTGGTAAAATTTTACGCTCGACAAGTTAGGTTGCCTTAGGCTAGGATATATAGCGTTACAGACGTATATAATGTTCCCACCGAAAAGTAGGGGCCGGCGCGCCAGGAATGTAGTAAAATATTACATCCGAGATGTTAGGTTGCCTTAGGCTAGGATATGTAACGTTATAGACGTATATAATGTTCCCACCGAGAAGTAGGGGCCAACGAGCCAGGAATGTGGTGAAATATTACATTCGACATGTTAAGTTGCCTTAGGTTAGGATATATAACGTTATAGACGGATATACTGTTCCCACCGAGAAGTAGGGGCCGACGAGCCAGGAATGTTGTAAAATATTACGCTCGACATGTTAGGTTGCCTTAGGCTATGATGTAAAGCGATATAGACGTATATAATGTTCCCACTGAGAAGTGGGGGCCGGCGCGCCAGGAATGTAGTAAAATATTACATCCGAGATGTTAGGTTGCCTTAGGCTAGGATATATAACGTTATAGACGTATAGAATGTTCCCACCGAGAAATAGGGACCGACGCGTCAGGAATGTTGTAAAATATTACATCCGAGATGTTAGGTTCCCTTAGGTTAGGATATATATCGTTATAGACGTATATAACGTTCCCACCGAGACGTAGGAACCGACATGCCAAGAATGTTGTAACATATTACATCCCAGATGTTAGGTTGCGTTAGGTTAGGATATGCAACGTTATAGACGTATATAAAGTCCCCATCGAGAAGCAGGCGACGACACGCCAGGAATGTTGTAAAATATAACATCCGAGATGTTATGTTGCCATACGTTATGATATGTAACGTTATAGACGTATATAATGTTCCCGCCGAAAAGTAGCAGCCGAAGCGCCAGGAATGTTGTAAAATATTACATCCCAGATGTTAGGTTGCGTTAGGTTAGTATATACAACGTTATAGACGTATATAATGTCCCCATCGAGAAGCAGGCGACGACACGCCAGAATGTTGTAGAATATTACATCCGAGATGTTAGGTTGCCTTAGGTTAGGATATACAACGTTATAGATGTGTATAATGTCCCCATCGAGAAGTAGGCGACGACACGACAGAATGTTGTAAAATATTACATCCGAGATATTAGGTTGCCTTAGGCTAGGATATATATCGTTATAGACGTATATAATGTTCCCCCCGAGACGTAGGGACCGACATGCCAGGAATGTTTTAAAATATTACATCCCAGATGTTAGGTTGCGTTAGATTAGGATATACAACGTTATAGACGTATAGAATGTTCCCACCGAGAAATAGGGGCCGACGCGTCAGGAATGTTGTAAAATATTACACCTGAAGTGTTAGGTTCCCTTAGGTTAGGATATATAACGTTATAGATGTATATAATGTCCCCATCGAGAAGCAGGCGACGACACGCCAGGAATGTTGTAAAATATTACATTCGACAAGTTAGGTTGCCTTAGGCTAGGATATACAACGTTATAGACGTATATAATGTTCCCACCGAGAAGTAGGGGCCGGCGCGCCAGGAATGTAGTAAAATATTACATCCGAGATGTTAGGTTGCCTTAGGCTAGGATATGTAACTTTATAGATATATATATAATGTTCCCACCGAGTAGTAGGGGCCAACGAGCCAGGAAGGTGGTAAAATATTACATTCGACATGTTAAGTTGCCTTAGGTTAGGATATATAACGTTATAGACATATATAATGTTCCCACCGATAGGTAGATGCCGACGAGCCAGGAATGTGATAAAATTTTACGCTCGACAAGTTAGGTTGCCTTAGGTTAGGATATATAGCGTTACAGACGTATATAATGTTCCCACCGAAAAGTAGTGCCCGGCGCGCCAGGAATGTAGTAATATATTACATCCGAGATGTTAGGTTGCCTTAGGCTAGGATATGTAACGTTATAGACGTATATAATGTCCCCATCGAGAAGTAGGCGACGACACGCCCGGAATGTTGTAAAATATTACATTCTACAAGGTAGGTTGCCTTAGGCTAGGATATATAATGTTATAGACGTATATTATGTTCCCACCGAGAAAGAGGGACCGACGCGTCAGGAATGTTGTAAAATATTACACCCGAGATGTTAGGTTCCCTTAGGTTAGGATATACAACGTTATAGACGTATAGAATGTTCCCACCGAGAAGTATGGTCCGACATGCCAGGAATGTTGTAAAATACTACATCCGAGATGTTAGGTTCCCTTAGGTTAGGATATATATGGTTATAGACGTATATAACGTTTCCACCGAGACGTAGGAACCGACATGCCAAGAATGTTGTAACATATTACATCCCAGATGTTAGGTTGCGTTAGTTTAGGATATGCAACGTTATAGACGTATATAAAGTCCCCATCGAGAAGCAGGCGACGACACGCCAGGAATCTTGTAAAATATAACATCCGAGATGTTAGGTTGCCTTAGGCTAGAATAAGTAACGTTATAGACGTATATAATGTTCCCACTGAGAAGTAGGGTCCGACGAGCCAGGAATGTAGTAAAAAATTACATCCGAGATGTTAGGTTGCCATAGGCTAGGATATATAGAGTTAAAGACGTATATAATGTTCCCACCGAGAAATAGGGGCCGGCACGCCAGGAATGTTGTAAAATATTACATCCGAGATGTTAGGATTGCCTTAGGCTCGGATATATCACGTTATAGACGTATATAATGTTCCCACCGAGGAGTAGGGGCCAACGAGCCAGAAATGTGGGAAAATATTACATTCGACATGTTAAGTTGCCTTAGGTTAGGATATATAACGTTATAGACGTATATAATGTTCCCACCGGAGGTACAGACCGACGAGCCAGGGATGTTGTAAAATATTACGATCGACATGTTAGGTTCCCTTAGGCTATGTTATAAAGCGATATAGACGTATATAATGTTCCCACCGAGAAGTGGGGGCCGGGACGCCAGGAATGTATTAAAATATTACATCCGAAATGTTAGGTTGCCTTAGGTTAGGATATGTAACGTTATAGACGTATATAATGTTCCCACCGATAGGTAGAGGCCGACCAGCCAGGAATGTGGTAAAATTTTACGCTCGACAAGTTAGGTTGCCTTAGGCTAGGATATATAGCGTTACAGACGTATATAATGTTCCCACCGAAAAGTAGGGGCCGGCGCGCCAGGAATGTAGTAAAATATTACATCCGAGATGTTAGGTTGCCTTAGGCTAGGATATGTAACGTTATAGACGTATATAATGTTCCCACCGAGAAGTAGGCGACGACACGCCAGGAATGTTGTAAAATATTACATTCTACAAGGTAGGTTGCCTTAGGCTAGGATATATATTGTTATAGATGTATATTATGTTCCCACCGAGAAAGAGGGACCGACGCGTCAGGAATGTTGTAAAATATTACACCCGAGATGTTAGGTTCCCTTAGGTTAGGATATACAACGTTATAGACGTATAGAATGTTCCTACCGAGAAATAGGGGCCGGCGCGTCAGGAATGTTGTAAAATATTACACCCGAGATGTTAGGTTCCCTTAGGTTAGGATATAAAACGTTATAGACGTATAGAATGTTCCCACCGAGAAGTATGGTCCGACATGCCAGGAATGTTGTAAAATATTACATTCGACATGTTGGGTTGCCTTAGGCTAGGATATATATCGCTATAGACGTATACATTGTTTCCACCGAGAAGTAGTGACCGACATGCCAGGAATGTTGTAAAATATTACATCCCAGATGTTAGGTTGCGTTAGGTTAGTATATACAACGTTATAGACGTATATAATGTTCCCACCGAGACGTGGGGACCGACATGCCAGGGATCTTGTAAAATATTACAACCCAGATGTTAGGTTGCTTTAGGTTAGGATATTCAACGTTATAGACATATATAATGTCCCCATCGAGAAGCGGGCGATGACCCGCCAGGAATGTTGTAAAATATTACATCCCAGATATTATGTTGCCTCAGGTTAGAATATATAACGTTATAGACGTATATAATTTTCCCACCCGGAATTAGGGGCCGACGAGCCAGGAATGTAGTAAAATATTACATCCGAGATGTTAGATTGCCTTAGGCTAGAATATATAACGTTATAGACGTATATAATGTTACCACAGAGAAGTAGGTACCGATGCGCCGGGAATGTTGTAAAATATTACATTCGACATGTTAGGTTGCTCTTAGGTTAGGATATATAACGTTATAGACGTATATGATATTCCCACCGAGAAGTACTGGCCGACACGCCAGGAATGTTGTAAAATATTACCCTCGACATGTTAGGGTGCCTTAGGCTAGGATATAAATACGTCATAGACGTATATAATGTTCCCACCGAGAAGTAGCAGCCGTCGAGCCAGGAATGTTGTAAAATATTACGGTAGAGACGTTAGGTTGCCTTAGGCTATGATATATATTGTTATGGACGTATATAATGTTCCCACCGAGAAATAGGGGCCGAAGCGCCAGGAATGTTGTAGAACATTACATCAGAAGTGCTGGTTGCCTAAGGTTACGAAATATAACGTTATAGACTTACATAATGTCCGCACCGGGACGTACGGGACGACACGAACGGAATTCTGTAAAACATTATCACCGAGAGGCAAAATGGGATAGGTTAGGTTATATTACGATATAGACGTATATAATGCTCCCACTCAGAAGTAACGGCCGACCCGCCTGGAATGTTGTAAAATACCACATTCGAGATGTTAGGTTGCCTTAGGTTAGGATATATATCGTTATAGACGTATATTATGTTCCCACCGAGACGCAGGGACCGACATGCCCGGAATGTTTTAAAATATTAGATCCTAGATGTTAGGTTGCGTTAGGTTAGTATATACAACGTTATAGACGTATATAATGTACCCACGGAGACGTAGGGACCGACATGCCAGGAATGTTGTAAAATATGACATCACAGATGTTAGGTTGAGTTAGGTTAGGATATACAACGTTATAGACGTATATAACGTCCCCATCGAGAAGTAGGCGACGACACGCCAGGAATGTTTTTAAAATATTACATCCGAGATGTTATGTTGCCTTACGACAGGATATATAACGTTATAGACGTATATGATGTTCCCACCGAGAAGTACGCGCTAACACGCAGGAATGTTGTCAAATATTTCATCCGAGATGTCAGGTTGCCTTACGCCAGCATATATAACGTTGTAGGCGTATATAATGTTACAACCGTGAACTACGGGCCGACACGGCAGGAATGTTGTAAAATATTACATTCGACATGTCAGGATTGCCTTAGGCTAGGATATATAACGTTATAGACGTATATGATATTCCCAGCGAGAAGTACGGACCGACAAGCCAGGAATGTTGTCAAATATTACATCCGAGATGTTTGGTGCCCTTAGTTTAGAATATATAGCGTTATAAACGTATATAATGTTCCCACCAAGAAGTAGGGGCCGACGTGCCAGGAATGTAGTAAAATATTACATCCTCGATGTTAGGTTGCCTTAGGTTAGGATATATAACATTATTGACATATATAATGTTCCCACCGAGAAGTAGGTGCCGACGCGCCAGGCATGTTGTAAAATATTACATTCGACATATTAGGTTGCCTTAGGCTAGGATATGTAGCGTTATAGAAGTATATGATGTTCCCACCGAGAAGTAGGGGCCGACGTGCCAGGAATGTAGTAAAATATTACATCCGAGACGTTAGGTTGCCATAGGCTAGGATATATAACGTTATAGACGTACATAATGTTACCACAGAGATATAGGTACTTGCGTGCCAGGAATGTTGTACAATTTTACGGTAGAGGTGTTAGGTTGCCTTAGGTTAGGACATATAACGTCATTGACTTATATAATGTTCCCACCGAGAAGTAGGAGCCGACCTTCCAGGAATGTAGTAAAATATTACATCCGAGATGTTAGATTGCCTTAGGCTAGGATATATACCCTTATAGACGGATATAATGTTACCACAGAGAAGTAGGGACCGAAGCGCCGGGAATGTTGTAAAATATTACATTCGGCATGTTAGGTTGCCTTAGGTTAGGACATATAACGTTTTAGACGTATATAATATTACCACAGAGAAGTAGGGACCGAAGCGCCGGGAATGTTGTAAAATATTACATTCGGCATGTTAGGTTGCCTTAGGTTAGGATATATAAGGTTTTAGACGTATATACTGTTCCCACCGAGAAGTAGGTGCCGCCGCTCCAGGAATGTAGTAAAATATATCATCCGAGATATTAGGTTGCCTTAGGTTAAGATATATAACGTTATAGACGTATATAATGTTACCACAGAGAACTAGGCACTTGCATGCCAGGAATGTTGTAAAATATTACGGTAGAGATGATAGGTTGCCTTGTTTAGGATATATAACGTTATAGACGTATATACTGTTCCCACCGAGAAGTAGGTGCCGACGCGCCAGGTATGTTGTAAAATATTACGGTATTGAGGTTAGTTTGCCTTAGGTTAGGATATATAACGTTATAGACGTATATAATTTTCCCACCGAGATGTGGGAACAGACATGCCAGGAATGTTGTAAAATATATCATCCCAGAAGTTAGATTGCGTTAGGTTAGGATATACAACATTATAGACGTATATAATTTTCCCACCGAGAAATAGAGGCCGACGAGTCAGGAATGTTGTAAAATATAACACCCGAGATGTTAGGTTCCCTTAGGTTAGGATATACAACGTTATAGACGTATAGAATGTTCCCACCGAGCCGTATGGACCGACATGCCAGGAATGTTGTAAAATATTACATCCCAGATGTTAGGTTGCGTTAGGTTAGGATATACAACGTTATAGACGTATATAATGTCCCCATCGAGTAGCAGGCGACGACATGCCAGGAATGTTGTAAACTATTACATCCGAGATGTTAGGTTGCCTTCGGTTAGGCTATATATTGCTATAGACGTATATGATGTTCCCACCGAGATGTACGGGCCGACGCGTCAGGAATGTTGTCAGATATTACATCCGAGATGATAGGTTGCCTTAGGTTAGGATATACAACGTTATAGATGCACATAATGTCCCCATCGAGAAGCAGGCGACGACACGCCAGGAAAGTTGCAAAATATTACATCCGTGATGTTATGTTGCCTTACGTTAGGATATATAACGTTATAGACGTATATAATGTTCTCACCGATATGTAGGAGCCGACGCGCCAGGAATGTTGTAAAATATTACATCCGAGATGGTAGGTTGCCTACGGTTAGGATATTTAACGTTATAGACGTATATAATGTCCCCATCGAGAAGTACGCGACGACACGCCAGGAACGTTGTAAAATATTACATTCGACATTTTAGGTCGCCTAAGGCTATGATATGTAACGTTATAGACTTATATAATGTTCCCACCGAGAAGTACGGTCCGCCATGCCAGGAATGTTGTCAACTATTACATCCGAGATGTTATGTTGCCTTAGGTTAAGATATACAACGTTATAGACGTATATAATGTCCCCATCGGGAAGTAGGCGCCGTCACGCCAGGAATGTTGTAAAATATTACGGTAGAGAGGTGAGGTTGCCTTAGGTTATGATATATAACGTTATAGACGTATATAATGTTCCCACCGAAAAGTAGGAGCCGACGCGCCAGGATTGTTGTAAAATATTACATCCGAGATGTTATGTTGCCTTACGTAAGGATATATAACGTTATAGACGTATAAAATGTTCCCACCGAGAAGTACGGGCCGACACGCCAGGACTGTTGTAAAATATTACACGCGGTATGTTAGGTTGCTTTAGGTTGCTGTATATCGTTACAGACGTATATAATGTCCAGATCGAGACGTGGGGACCGGCACGCCAGAATGTTGTAAAATATTACATCCGAGATGTTAGGTTGCCTTAGGTTAGGATATACAGCGTTATAGATGTATATAATGTCCCCATCCAGAAGTAGGTGTCGACACGCCAGGAATGTTGTAAAATATTACATTCGACATGTTAGGTTGGCTTAGGTTAGGATATACAACGTTATAGATGTATATAATGTCCCCATCGAGAAGTAGGCGACGACACGCCAGGAATGTTGTAAAATATTACATTCGACATGTTAGGTGGCCTTAGGCTAGGATATATAACGATATAGACGTGTATAATGTCCCCGTCGCGAAGCAGGCGACGACACGCCAGAATGTTGTAAAATATTACATCCGAGATGTTAGGTTCCCTTAGGTTAGGATATACAACGTTATAGACGTATATAATGTTCCCACCGAGACGTAGTGGCCGACATGCCAGGAATGTTGTAAAATATTACATCCGAGATGTTAGGTTGCCTTAGGTTAGGATATATATCGTTATAGACGTATATAATGTCCCCACCGAGAAGTACGGGCGGCCACGCCAGGAATGTTGTCAAATATTACATACGAGATGTTAAGTTGCCTTAGGCTAGGATATATAACGTTATAGACGTATATAATGTTCCCAACGAGAAATAGGGACCGACGCGTCAGGAAAGTTCTAAAATATTACACCCGAGATGTTAGGTTCCCATAGGTTAGGATATACAACGTTATAGACGTATAGAATGTTCCCACCGAGAAGTAGGGACCGACATGCCAGGAATGTCGTAAAATATTACATCCGAGATGTTAGGTTGCCTTAGGCTAGGATATATAACGTTATAGACGTATATAATATTACCACCGAGAACTACGGGGCGAAATGCCAGGAATGTTGTAAAATTTTACATCCGAGATGTTAGGTTCCCTTAGGTTAGGATATACAACGTTATAGACGTATAGAATGTTCCCACCGAGACGTAGGTACCGACATGCCAGGAATGTTGTAAAATATTACATCCCAGACGTTAGGTTGCGTTAGGTTAGGATATACAACGTTATAGACGTATATAATGTCCTCATCGAGAAGCAGGCGACGACACGCCAGAATGTTGTAAAATATTACATCCGAGATGTTAGGTTCCCTTAGGTTAGGATATACAACGTTATAGACGTATATAATGTTCCCACCGAGACGTAGTGACCGACATGCCAGGAATGTTGTAAAATATTACATCCGAGATGTTAGGTTGCCTTAGGTTAGGATATACAACGTTATAGATGTATATAATGTCCCCATCGAGAAGTAGGCGACGACACGCCAGGAATGTTGTAAAATATTACATTCGACATGTTAGGTTGCCTTAGGCTTGGATATATAACGATATAGACGTATATAATGTCCCCAGCGAGAAGCAGGCGACGACACGTCAGGAATGTTGTAAAATATTACATTCGACATGTTAGGTTGGCTTAGGTTAGGATATACAACGTTATAGATGTATATAGTGTCCCCATCGAGAAGTAGGCGACGACACGCCAGGAATGTTGTAAAATATTACATTCGACATGTTAGGTTGCCTTAGGCTAGGATATATAACGATATAGACGTGTATAATGTCCCCATCGAGAAGCAGGCGACGGCACGCCATGAATGTTGTCAAATATTACATCCGAGATGTTATGTTGCCTTACGTTAGGGTATGTAACGTTATAGAAGTGTATAATGTTCCCACCGAAAAGTAGGATCCGACGCGACAGGAATGATGTAAAATATTACATCCGAGATGTTAGGTTGCCTTAGGTTAGGATATATATCGTTATAGACGTATATAATGTCCCCACCGAGAAGTACGGGCGGACACGCCAGGAATGTTGTCAAATATTACATCCGAGATGTTAGGTTGCCCTAGGCTAAGATATATAACGTTATAGACGTATATAATGTTCCCAACGAGAAATAGGGACCGACGCGTCAGGAAAGTTCTAAAATATTACACCCGAGATGTTAGGTTCCCATAGGTTAGGATATACAACGTTATAGACGTATAGAATGTTCCCACCGAGAAGTAGGGACCGACATGCCAGGAATGTCGTAAAATATTACATCCGAGATGTTAGGTTGCCTTAGGCTAGGATATATAACCTTATAGACGTATATAATGTAACCACAGAGAAGTAGGGACCGAAGTGCCGGGAATGTTGTAAAATATTACAATCGGCATGTTAGGTTGCCTTAGGTTAGGATATATAACGTTTCAGACGTATATACTGTTCCCACCGAGGAGTAGGTGCTGCCGCGCCAGGAGTGTAGTAAAATATTACATCCGAGATGTTAGGTTGCCTTCGGTTAGGATATATAACGTTATAGACGTATATAATGTTACCACAGAGAAGTAGGGACCGAAGCGCCGGGACTGTTGTAAAATATTACATTCGGAATGTTAGGCTGCCTTATGTTATGATATATAACGTTATAGACCTATATACTGTTCCCACGGAGAAGTAGGTGCCGCCGCGCCAGGAATGTAGTAAAATATTACATCCGAGATGCTAGGTTGCCTTAGGTTAGGATATATAAAGTTTTAGACGTATATAGTGTTCCCACCGAGAAGTAGGTGCCAACGCGCCACGAATGTTGTAAAATATTAAATTCGACATGTCAGGTTGCCTTAGGCTAGGATATATAGCGTTATAGACGTATATAATGTTCCCACCGAGAAGTAGGGCCCGACGTGCCAGGAATGTTGTAAAATATTACATTCGACATGTTAGGTTGCCTTAGACTACGATGTATAGCGTTATAGACGTATATAATGTTCCCACCGAGAAGTAGGGGCCGACGCGCCAGGAATGTTGGAAAATATTACATTCGACATGTTAGGTTGCCTTAGGCTAGGATATATAGCGTTATAGAAGTATATAATGTTCCCACTCAGAAGTAGGGGCCGAACCGCTTGGAATGTTGGAAAATACTACATCCGAGATGTTAGGTTGCCTTAGGTTAGGATATATAACGTTGTAGACGCATACAATGTTCCCACCGAGACGTACGTGACGACACGAGCGAGATTCAGCAAAACATTACCAGCGAGGGGCTAGATGTGTTTGGTTAGGTTATATTACGTTATAGACGTATATAATGTTCCCACCGAGAAGTAGAGGCCGACCCGCCAGGAATGTTGGAAAATACTAAATCCGAGATGTTAGGTTGCCTTACGTTAGGATATATAACGTTGTAGACGCATACAATGTTCCCACCCAGACGTACGTGACGACACGAGCGGGAATCTGTAATACATTACCCGCGAGGGGCTAAATGGGTTAGGTGAGGTTATGTTACATTATAGACGTATATAATGTACCCACCGAGAAGTAGGGGCCGACCCTCCTTGAATGTGGTAATATACTACATTCGAGATGTTAGGTTGCCTTAGCTTAGGATATAGAACGTTATAGACGTATATAATGTCCCCACCGGGACGTACGGGACGACACGAACGGGATTCTGTAAAACATTATCACCGAGTGGCAAAATGGGATAGGTTAGGTTATATTACGACATAGACGTATATAATGCTCCCACTCAGAAGTAGGGGCCGACCCGCCTCGAGTGTTGTAAAATTCAACATTCGAGATGATAGGTTGCCCTAGGTTAGGATGTATAACGCTGCAGACGTATATAGTGTCCCCATCGAGAAGTACGGGCCTACACAACCGGGATTCTGTAAAACATTACCAGCGAGGGGCTGAATGGGTCAGGTTAGGTTATATTACGTTATAGACGTATATAATGTGCCCACCGTGAAGTAGGGACCGACCGGCCCGGAATGTTGGAAAATACTACATACGAGATGTTAGGTTGCCTTAGGGTGGGATATGTAACGTTATAGACGTATATAATGTGCGCACCGAGACGTACGGTACGACACGAACGTGATTCTGTAAAACATTACCACCGAGGCGCTAGATGGGATAGGTTCGGTTATATTACGTTATAGACGTATATAATGTGCCCACCGTGAAGTAGGGGCCGCCCTGCCAGGAATGTTTGAAAATACTACATACGAGATGTTAGGTTGCCTTAGGATGGGATATATAACGTTATAGCCGTACATAATATCCCCACCGAGAAGTACGGTCCGACACGAAACGGATTCGGTAAAACATTACCAGCGAGGGGCTAGATGGGTTAGGTTAGATTATATTACGTTATAGACGAATATAGTGTAAGAACCGAGATGTATGGGCCGACCCGTTCGGAATGTTGCAAAATACTACATTCGAGATGTTAGATTGCCTTATGCAGGGATATATAACGTTATAGACGTACATAATGTTCCCACCGAGTAGTACGTGCCGATCCGAACGGGATTCTGTAAAACATTTCGAGTGAGGGGCTAGATGGGTTAGGTTAGGATATATAACGTTATAGACGTATATAATGTCCCCACCGAGACGTACGGGGCTACACGAACTGTATTCTATAAAACGTTCCCAGCGAGTGGCTAGATGTGTTAGGTTAGGTTATACTGCGTTATAGACGTATATAATGTCCCCATAGAGAAGCAGGCGACGACACGCCAGGAATGTTATAAAATATTACATCCGAGATGTTAGGTTCCCTTAGGTTAGGATATATGACGTTATAGATGTATATAATGTCCCCATCCAGAAGTAGGCGACGACACGCCAGGAATGTTGTAAAATATTACATCCCAGATGTTAGGTTGCGTTAGGTTAGGATATACAACGTCATAGACGTATATAATGTTCCTACCGAGACGTGGGGACCGACATGCCAGGAATCTTGTAAACTATTACATCCCAGATGTTAGGTTGCTTTAGGCTAGGATATACAACGTTATAGACGCATATAATGTCCCCATCTCGAAGCGGGCGACGACACGCCAGGAATGTTGTAAAATATTACATCCGAGATGTTATGTTGCCTTACGACAGGATATATAACGTTATAGACGTATATAACGTTCCCACCGCGCAGTAGGAGCCGACGCGCCAGGACTGTTTTAAAATATTACATCCGATATGTTAGATTGCCTTCGGTTAGGATATATATCGATATAGACGTATATGATGTTCCCACCGAGATGTACGGGCCGACACGCCAGGAATGTTGTCAAATATTACATCCGCGATGTTAGGTTGCCTTCGGTTAGGATATATATCGCTATAGACATATATGATTTTCCCAACGAGATGTACGGGCCGACACGCCAGGAATGTTGTCAAATATTACATCCGAGATGTTAGGTTGCCTTACGACAGGATATATAACGTTATGGACGTATATAACGTTCCCACCGAAAAGTAGGAGCCGACGCGCCAGGAATGTTGTAAAATATTACATCCCAGATGTTAGGTTGCGTTAGGTTAGGATATACAACGTTATAGACGTATATAATGTCCCCATCGAGAAGCAGGCGACGACACGCCAGGAAAGTTGTCAACTATTTCTTCCGCGATGTTAGGTCGCCTTACGCTAGGATATATAACGTTATAGACGTATATAATGTTCCCACCGAGAAATAGGGGCCGTCGCGTCAGGAATATTGTAAAATATTACACCCGAGATGTTAGGTTCCCTTAGGCTAGGATATACAACGTTATAGACGTATGGAATGTTCCCACCGACACGTGGGGGCCGACCCGCCTGGAATGTTGTAAAATACTACATTCGAGATGTTAGGTTGCCTTAGGTTAGGATATATAACGATATAGACGTATATAATGTCCGCACCGAGACGTACGGGACGACACGAACGAGATGCTGTAAAACATTACCAGTGAGTGTCTAGATGCGTTAGGTTAGGTTATATTGCGTTACAGACGTAAATAATGTTCCCACCGAGATGTGGGGCCGATCCGCCAGGAATGTTGTGAAATACTACATTCGAGATGTTAGGTTGCCTTATGGTAATTAATACAACGTTATAGACGTATATAATGTGCCCACCGGGTTTAGTGTCCGACTCGCCAGGAATGTTGGAAAATACTACATCCGAGATGTTAGGTTTCCTTAGGTTGGGATATATATCGTTATAGACGTATATAACGTTCCCACCGAGACGTAGGGACCGACATACCTGAAATGTTGTAAAATATTACATCCCAGTTGTTAGGTTGCGTTAGGTTAGGATATACAACGTTATAGACGTATATAATGTCCCCATCGAGAAGCGGGCGGCGACACGCCAGGAATGTTGTAAAATAATACATCCGAGATGTTATGTTGCCTTACGACAGGATATATAACGTTATAGACGTATATAACGTTCCCACCGGAAAGTAGGAGCCGACGCGCCAGGAATGTTGTAAAATATTACATCCGAGATATTGGGTTGCCTTCGGTTAGGATATATATCGCTACAGACGTATATCGTGTTCCCACCGAGAAGTACGCGCTAACACGCCAGGAATGTTGTCAAATATTACATCTTTATGTTAGGTTGCCTTAGGCTAGGATATATAACGTTATAGACGTATACAATATTCCCACCGAGAAATAGCGGCCGACGCGTCAGGAATGTAGTAAAATATTACTCCCGAGATGTTAGGTTTCCTTAGGTTAGGATATATAACGTTATAGATGTATATAATGTCCCCATCCAGAAGTAGGCGACGACACGCCAGGAATGTAGTAAAATGTTACATCCCAGATGTTAGGTTGCGTTAGGTTATAATATACAACGTTATAGACGTATATAATGTCCCCATCGAGAAGCAGGCGACGACACGCCAGGAATGCTGTAAAACATTACATCCGAGATGTTAGGTTGCCTTAGGTTAGGATATACAACGTTATAGACGTGTATAATGTCCCCATCGAAAAGCAGGCGACGACACGACAGGAATGTTGTAAAATATTACATTCGACATGTTAGGTTGCCTTAGGTTAGGCTATAAATCGTCATAGACGTATATAATGTTCCCACCCAGACGTAGGGACCGACATGCCAAGAATGTTTTAAAATATTACATCCCAGATGTTAGGTTGCGTTAGGGTAGGATATACAACCTTATAGACGTTTATAAAGTCCCCATCGAGAAGCAGGCGACGACACGCCAGGAATGTTGTAAAATATAACATCCGAGATGTTATGTTGCCATACGTTAGGATATGTAACGTTATAGACGTATATAATATTCCCACCGAAAAGTAGCAGCCGAAGCGCCAGGATTGTTGTAAAATATTACATCCGAGATGTTAGGTTGCCTTAGGTTAGGCTATATATCGTCATAGACGTATATAATGTTCCCACCGAGACGTAGGGACCGACATGCCAGGAATGTTTTAAAATATTACATCCCAGATGTTAGGTGGCGTTAGGGTAGGATATACAAAGTTACAGACGTATATAATGTACCCACGGAGACGTAGGGACCGACATGCCAGGAATGCTGTAAAATATTACATCCCAGATGTTAGGTTGCGTTAGGTTAGGATATATATCGTTATAGACGTATATAATGTTCCCACCGAGACGTAGGGACCGACATGCCAGGAATGTTTTAAAATATTACATCCCAGATGTTAGGTTGCGTTAGGGTAGGATATACAACCTTATAGACGTTTATAAAGTCCCCATCGAGAAGCAGGCGACGACACGCCAGGAATGTTGTAAAATATAACATCCGAGATGTTATGTTGCCATACGTTAGGATATGTAACGTTATAGACGTATATAATATTCCCACCGAAAAGTAGCAGCCGAAGCGCCAGGAATGTTGTAAAATATTACATCCGAGATGTTAGGTTGCCTTAGGTTAGGCTATATATCGCCATAGACGTATATAATGTTCCCACCGAGACGTAGGGACCGACATGCCAGGAATGTTTTAAAATATTACATCCCAGATGTTAGGTTGCGTTAGGTTAGTATATACAAGGTTATAGACGTATATAATGTCCCCATCGAGAAGCAGGGGACGACACGCCAGAATGTTGTAAAATATTACATCCGAGATGTTAGGTTGCCTTAGGTAAGGATATACAACGTTATAGATGTATATAATGTCCCCATCGAGAAGTAGGCGACGACACGCCAGGAATGTTGTAAAATATTACATTCGACAAGTTCGGTTGCCGTAGGCTAGGATATATAACGTTATAGACGTATATAATGTTCCCACCGAGAAATAGGGACCGACGCGTCAGGAATGTTGTAAAATATTACATCCGAGATGTTAGGTTGCCTTAGGCTAGGATATATAACGTTATAGATGTATATAATGTCCCCATCCAGAAGTAGGCGACGACACGCCAGGAATGTAGTAGAATGTTACATCCCAGATGTTAGGTTGCGTTAGGTTAGAATATACAACGTTATAGACGTGTATAATGTCCCCATCGAAAAGCAGGCGACGACACGACAGGAATGTTGTAAAATATTACATTCGACATGTTAGGTTGCCTTAGGCTAGGATATATATCGTTATAGACGTATACAATGTTCCCACCGAGAAGTAGGGCCCGACATGCCAGGAATGTTGTAAAATATTACATCCCGGATGTTAGGTTGCGTTAGGTTAGGATATACAACGTTGTAGACGTATATAAAGTCCCCATCGAGAAGCAGGCGACGACACGACAGGAATGTTGTAAAATATTACATCCGAGATGTTAGGTTGCCTTAGGCTAGGATATGTAACGTTATAGACGTATATAATGTTCCCACCGAAAAGTAGCAGCCGAAGCGCCAGGAATGTTGTAAAATATTACATCCGAGATGTTAGGTTGCCTTAGGTTAGGCTATAAATCGTCATAGACGTACATAATGTTCCCACCCAGACGTAGGGACCGACATGCCAAGAATGTTTTAAAATATTACATCCCAGATGTTAGGTTGCGTTAGGGTAGGATATACAACCTTATAGACGTTTATAAAGTCCCCATCGAGAAGCAGGCGACGACACGCCAGGAATGTTGTAAAATATAACATCCGAGATGTTATGTTGCCATACGTTAGGATATGTAACGTTATAGACGTATATAATATTCCCACCGAAAAGTAGCAGCCGAAGCGCCAGGAATGTTGTAAAATATTACATCCGAGATGTTAGGTTGCCTTAGGTTAGACTATATATCGTCATAGACGTATATAATGTTCCCACCGAGACGTAGGGACCGACATGCCAGGAATGTTTTAAAATATTACATCCCAGATGTTAGGTGGCGTTAGGGTAGGATATACAAAGTTACAGACGTATATAATGTACCCACGGAGACGTAGGGACCGACATGCCAGGAATGCTGTAAAATATTACATCCCAGATGTTAGGTTGCGTTAGGTTAGTATATACAACGTTATAGACGTGTATAATGTCCCCATCGAGAAGCAGGCGACGACACGCCAGAATGTTGTAAAATATTACATCCGAGATGTTAGGTTGCCTTAGGTTAGGATATACAACGTTGTAGACGTATATAAAGTCCCCATCGAGAAGCAGGCGACGACACGCCAGGAATGTTGTAAAATATAACATCCGAGATTTTATGTTGCCATACGTTAGGATATGTAACGTTATAGCCGTATATAATGTTCCCACCGAAAAGTAGCAGCCGAAGCGCCAGGAATGTTGTAAAATATTACATCCGAGATGTTAGGTTGCCTTAGGTTAGGATATATATCGTTATAGACGTATATAATGTTCCCACCGAGACGTAGGGACCGACATGCCAGGAATGTTTTAAAATATTACATCCCAGATGTTAGGTTGCTTTAGGGTAGGGTATACAAAGTTACAGACGTATATAATGTACCCACGGAGACGTAGGGACCGACATGCCAGAAATGTTGTAAAATATTACATCCCAGATGTTAGGTTGCGTTAGGTTAGTATATACAAGGTTATAGACGTATATAATGTCCCCATCTAGAAGCAGGGGACGACACGCCAGAATGTTGTAAAATATTACATCCGAGATGTTAGGTTGCCTTAGGTAAGGATATACAACGTTATAGATGTATATAATGTCCCCATCGAGAAGTAGGCGACGACACGCCAGGAATGTTGTAAAATATTACATTCGACAAGTTAGGTTGCCGTAGGCTAGGATATATAACGTTATAGACGTATATAATGTTCCCACCGAGAATTAGGGACCGACGCGTCAGGAATGTT
Source organism: Xylocopa violacea (assembly GCA_963969225.1). Taxonomy (NCBI): domain Eukaryota; kingdom Metazoa; phylum Arthropoda; class Insecta; order Hymenoptera; family Apidae; genus Xylocopa; species Xylocopa violacea. The sequence goes on from CAXAJV010000001.1 coordinate 50,804,933, forward strand.
GTAAAATATTACATCCGAGATGTTAGGTTGCCTTAGGCTAGGATATGTAACGTTATAGACGTATATAATGTTCCCACCGAAAAGTAGCAGCCGAAGCGCCAGGAATGTTGTAAAATATTACATCCGAGATGTTAGGTTGCCTTAGGTTAGGCTATAAATCGTCATAGACGTATATAATGTTCTCACCCAGACGTAGGGACCGACATGCCAGGAATGTTTTAAAATATTACATCCCAGATGTTAGGTTGCGTTAGGGTAGGATATACAAAGTCACAGACGTATATAATGTACCCACGGAGACGTAGGGACCGACATGCCAGGAATGCTGTAAAATATTACATCCCAGATGTTAGGTTGCGTTAGGTTAGTATATACAACGATATAGACGTATATAATGTCCCCATCGAGAAGCAGGCGACGACACGCCAGAATGTTGTAAAATATTACATCCGAGATGTTAGGTTGCCTTAGGTTAGGATATACAACGTTGTAGACGTATATAAAGTCCCCATCGAGAAGCAGGCGACGACACGACAGGAATGTTGTAAAATATTACATCCGAGATGTTAGGTTGCCTTAGGCTAGGATATGTAACGCTATAGACGTATATAATGTTCCCACCGAAAAGTAGCAGCCGAAGCGCCAGGAATGTTGTAAAATATTACATCCGAGATGTTAGGTTGCCTTAGGTTAGGATATATATCGTTATAGACGTATATAATGTTCCCACCGAGACGTAGGGACCGACATGCCAGGAATGTTTTAAAATATTACATCCCAGATGTTAGGTTGCGTTAGGGTAGGATATACAACCTTATAGACGTTTATAAAGTCCCCATCGAGAAGCAGGCGACGACACGCCAGGAATGTTGTAAAATATAACATCCGAGATGTTATGTTGCCATACGTTAGGATATGTAACGTTATAGACGTATATAATATTCCCACCGAAAAGTAGCAGCCGAAGCGCCAGGAATGTTGTAAAATATTACATCCGAGATGTTAGGTTGCCTTAGGTTAGACTATATATCGTCATAGACGTATATAATGTTCCCACCGAGACGTAGGGACCGACATGCCAGGAATGTTTTAAAATATTACATCCCAGATGTTAGGTGGCGTTAGGGTAGGATATACAAAGTTACAGACGTATATAATGTACCCACGGAGACGTAGGGACCGACATGCCAGGAATGCTGTAAAATATTACATCCCAGATGTTAGGTTGCGTTAGGTTAGTATATACAACGTTATAGACGTGTATAATGTCCCCATCGAGAAGCAGGCGACGACACGCCAGAATGTTGTAAAATATTACATCCGAGATGTTAGGTTGCCTTAGGTTAGGATATACAACGTTGTAGACGTATATAAAGTCCCCATCGAGAAGCAGGCGACGACACGCCAGGAATGTTGTAAAATATAACATCCGAGATTTTATGTTGCCATACGTTAGGATATGTAACGTTATAGCCGTATATAATGTTCCCACCGAAAAGTAGCAGCCGAAGCGCCAGGAATGTTGTAAAATATTACATCCGAGATGTTAGGTTGCCTTAGGTTAGGATATATATCGTTATAGACGTATATAATGTTCCCACCGAGACGTAGGGACCGACATGCCAGGAATGTTTTAAAATATTACATCCCAGATGTTAGGTTGCTTTAGGGTAGGGTATACAAAGTTACAGACGTATATAATGTACCCACGGAGACGTAGGGACCGACATGCCAGAAATGTTGTAAAATATTACATCCCAGATGTTAGGTTGCGTTAGGTTAGTATATACAAGGTTATAGACGTATATAATGTCCCCATCTAGAAGCAGGGGACGACACGCCAGAATGTTGTAAAATATTACATCCGAGATGTTAGGTTGCCTTAGGTAAGGATATACAACGTTATAGATGTATATAATGTCCCCATCGAGAAGTAGGCGACGACACGCCAGGAATGTTGTAAAATATTACATTCGACAAGTTAGGTTGCCGTAGGCTAGGATATATAACGTTATAGACGTATATAATGTTCCCACCGAGAATTAGGGACCGACGCGTCAGGAATGTTGTAAAATATTACATCCGAGATGTTAGGTTGCCTTAGGCTAGGATATGTAACGTTATAGACGTATATAATGTTCCCACCGAAAAGTAGCAGCCGAAGCGCCAGGAATGTTGTAAAATATTACATCCGAGATGTTAGGTTGCCTTAGGTTAGGCTATAAATCGTCATAGACGTATATAATGTTCTCACCCAGACGTAGGGACCGACATGCCAGGAATGTTTTAAAATATTACATCCCAGATGTTAGGTTGCGTTAGGGTAGGATATACAAAGTCACAGACGTATATAATGTACCCACGGAGACGTAGGGACCGACATGCCAGGAATGCTGTAAAATATTACATCCCAGATGTTAGGTTGCGTTAGGTTAGTATATACAACGATATAGACGTATATAATGTCCCCATCGAGAAGCAGGCGACGACACGCCAGAATGTTGTAAAATATTACATCCGAGATGTTAGGTTGCCTTAGGTTAGGATATACAACGTTGTAGACGTATATAAAGTCCCCATCGAGAAGCAGGCGACGACACGACAGGAATGTTGTAAAATATTACATCCGAGATGTTAGGTTGCCTTAGGCTAGGATATGTAACGCTATAGACGTATATAATGTTCCCACCGAAAAGTAGCAGCCGAAGCGCCAGGAATGTTGTATAATATTACATCCGAGATGTTAGGTTGCCTTAGGTTAGGATATATATCGTTATAGACGTATATAATGTTCCCACCGAGACGTAGGGACCGACATGCCAGGAATGTTTTAAAATATTACATCCCAGATGTTAGGTTGCGTTAGGGTAGGATATACAACCTTATAGACGTTTATAAAGTCCCCATCGAGAAGCAGGCGACGACACGCCAGGAATGTTGTAAAATATAACATCCGAGATGTTATGTTGCCATACGTTAGGATATGTAACGTTATAGACGTATATAATATTCCCACCGAAAAGTAGCAGCCGAAGCGCCAGGAATGTTGTAAAATATTACATCCGAGATGTTAGGTTGCCTTAGGTTAGACTATATATCGTCATAGACGTATATAATGTTCCCACCGAGACGTAGGGACCGACATGCCAGGAATGTTTTAAAATATTACATCCCAGATGTTAGGTGGCGTTAGGGTAGGATATACAAAGTTACAGACGTATATAATGTACCCACGGAGACGTAGGGACCGACATGCCAGGAATGCTGTAAAATATTACATCCCAGATGTTAGGTTGCGTTAGGTTAGTATATACAACGTTATAGACGTGTATAATGTCCCCATCGAGAAGCAGGCGACGACACGCCAGAATGTTGTAAAATATTACATCCGAGATGTTAGGTTGCCTTAGGTTAGGATATACAACGTTGTAGACGTATATAAAGTCCCCATCGAGAAGCAGGCGACGACACGCCAGGAATGTTGTAAAATATAACATCCGAGATTTTATGTTGCCATACGTTAGGATATGTAACGTTATAGCCGTATATAATGTTCCCACCGAAAAGTAGCAGCCGAAGCGCCAGGAATGTTGTAAAATATTACATCCGAGATGTTAGGTTGCCTTAGGTTAGGATATATATCGTTATAGACGTATATAATGTTCCCACCGAGACGTAGGGACCGACATGCCAGGAATGTTTTAAAATATTACATCCCAGATGTTAGGTTGCGTTAGGTTAGTATATACAAGGTTATAGACGTATATAATGTCCCCATCGAGAAGCAGGGGACGACACGCCAGAATGTTGTAAAATATTACATCCGAGATGTTAGGTTGCCTTAGGTAAGGATATACAACGTTATAGATGTATATAATGTCCCCATCGAGAAGTAGGCGACGACACGCCAGGAATGTTGTAAAATATTACATTCGACAAGTTCGGTTGCCGTAGGCTAGGATATATAACGTTATAGACGTATATAATGTTCCCCACGAGAAATAGGGACCGACGCGTCAGGAATGTTGTAAAATATTACATCCGAGATGTTAGGTTGCCTTAGGCTAGGATATATAACGTTATAGATGTATATAATGTCCCCATCCAGAAGTAGGCGACGACACGCCAGGAATGTAGTAGAATGTTACATCCCAGATGTTAGGTTGCGTTAGGTTAGAATATACAACGTTATAGACGTGTATAATGTCCCCATCGAAAAGCAGGCGACGACACGACAGGAATGTTGTAAAATATTACATTCGACATGTTAGGTTGCCTTAGGCTAGGATATATATCGTTATAGACGTATACAATGTTCCCACCGAGAAGTAGGGCCCGACATGCCAGGAATGTTGTAAAATATTACATCCCGGATGTTAGGTTGCGTTAGGTTAGGATATACAACGTTGTAGACGTATATAAAGTCCCCATCGAGAAGCAGGCGACGACACGACAGGAATGTTGTAAAATATTACATCCGAGATGTTAGGTTGCCTTAGGCTAGGATATGTAACGTTATAGACGTATATAATGTTCCCACCGAAAAGTAGCAGCCGAAGCGCCAGGAATGTTGTAAAATATTACATCCGAGATGTTAGGTTGCCTTAGGTTAGGCTATAAATCGTCATAGACGTATATAATGTTCCCACCCAGACGTAGGGACCGACATGCCAAGAATGTTTTAAAATATTACATCCCAGATGTTAGGTTGCGTTAGGGTAGGATATACAACCTTATAGAGGTTTATAAAGTCCCCATCGAGAAGCAGGCGACGACACGCCAGGAATGTTGTAAAATATAACATCCGAGATGTTATGTTGCCATACGTTAGGATATGTAACGTTATAGACGTATATAATATTCCCACCGAAAAGTAGCAGCCGAAGCGCCAGGAATGTTGTAAAATATTACATCCGAGATGTTAGGTTGCCTTAGGTTAGGCTATATATCGTCATAGACGTATATAATGTTCCCACCGAGACGTAGGGACCGACATGCCAGGAATGTTTTAAAATATTACATCCCAGATGTTAGGTGGCGTTAGGGTAGGATATACAAAGTTACAGACGTATATAATGTACCCACGGAGACGTAGGGACCGACATGCCAGGAATGCTGTAAAATATTACATCCCAGATGTTAGGTTGCGTTAGGTTAGTATATACAACGTTATAGACGTATATAATGTCCCCATCGAGAAGCAGGCGACGACACGCCAGAATGTTGTAAAATATTACATCCGAGATGTTAGGTTGCCTTAGGTTAGGATATACAACGTTGTAGACGTATATAAAGTCCCCATCGAGAAGCAGGCGACGACACGCCAGGAATGTTGTAAAATATAACATCCGAGATTTTATGTTGCCATACGTTAGGATATGTAACGTTATAGCCGTATATAATGTTCCCACCGAAAAGTAGCAGTCGAAGCGCCAGGAATGTTTTAAAATATTACATCCGAGATGTTAGGTTGCCTTAGGTTAGGATATATATCGTTATAGACGTATATAATGTTCCCACCGAGACGTAGGGACCGACATGCCAGGAATGTTTTAAAATATTACATCCGAGATGTTAGGTTGCTTTAGGGTAGGATATACAAAGTTACAGACGTATATAATGTACCCACGGAGACGTAGGGACCGACATGCCAGAAATGTTGTAAAATATTACATCCCAGAAGTTAGGTTGCGTTAGGTTAGTATATACAAGGTTATAGACGTATATAATGTCCCCATCGAGAAGCAGGGGACGACACGCCAGAATGTTGTAAAATATTACATCCGAGATGTTAGGTTGCCTTAGGTAAGGATATACAACGTTATAGATGTATATAATGTCCCCATCGAGAAGTAGGCGACGACACGCCAGGAATGTTGTAAAATATTACATTCGACAAGTTAGGATGCCGTAGGCTAGGATATATAACGTTATAGACGTATATAATGTTCCCACCGAGAAATAGGGACCGACGCGTCAGGAATGTTGTAAAATATTACATCCGAGATGTTAGGTTGCCTTAGGCTAGGATATATAACGTTATAGACGTATACAATATTCCCACCGAGAAATAGCGGCCGACGCGTCAGGAATGTTGTAAAATATTACACCTAAGATGTTAGGTTCCCTTAGGTTAGGATATATAACGTTATAGATGTATATAATGTCCCCATCCAGAAGTAGGCGACGATACGCCAGGAATGTAGTAGAATGTTACATCCCAGATGTTAGGTTGCGTTAGGTTAGAATATACAACGTTATAGACGTGTATAATGTCCCCATCGAGAAGCAGGCGACGACACGACAGGAATGTTGTCAAATATTACATTCGACATGTTAAGTTGCCTTAGGCTAGGATATATATCGTTATAGACGTATACAATGTTCCCACCGAGAAGTAGGGCCCGACATGCCAGGAATGTTGTAAAATATTACATCCCGGATGTAAGGTTGTTAGGTTGCGTTAGGTTAGGATATACAACGTTGTAGACGTATATAAAGTCCCCATCGAGAAGCAGGCGACGACACGACAGGAATGTTGTAAAATATTACATCCGAGATGTTAGGTTGCCTTAGGCTAGGATATGTAACGTTATAGACGTATATAATGTTCCCACCGAAAAGTAGCAGCCGAAGCGCCAGGAATGTTGTAAAATATTACATCCGAGATGTTAGGTTGCCTTAGGTTAGGCTATAAATCGTCATAGACGTATATAATGTTCCCACCCAGACGTAGGGACCGACATGCCAAGAATGTTTTAAAATATTACATCCCACACGTTAGGTTGCGTTAGGGTAGGATATACAAACTTATAGACGTTTATAAAGTGCCCATCGAGAAGCAGGCGACGACACGCCAGGAATGTTGTAAAATATAACATCCGAGATGTTATGTTGCCATACGTTAGGATATGTAACGTTATAGACGTATATAATATTCCCACCGAAAAGTAGCAGCCGAAGCGCCAGGAATGTTGTAAAATATTACATCCGAGATGTTAGGTTGCCTTAGGTTAGGCTATATATCGTCATAGACGTATATAATGTTCCCACCCAGACGTAGGGACCGACATGCCAGGAATGTTTTAAAATATTACATCCCAGATGTTAGGTGGCGTTAGGGTAGGATATACAAAGTTACAGACGTATATAATGTACCCACGGAGACGTAGGGACCGACATGCCAGGAATGCTGTAAAATATTACATCCCAGATGTTAGGTTGCGTTAGGTTAGTATATACAACGTTATAGACGTGTATAATGTCCCCATCGAGAAGCAGGCGACGACACGCCAGAATGTTGTAAAATATTACATCCGAGATGTTAGGTTGCCTTAGGTTAGGATATACAACGTTGTAGACGTATATAAAGTCCCCATCGAGAAGCAGGCGACGACACGCCAGGAATGTTGTAAAATATAACATCCGAGATTTTATGTTGCCATACGTTAGGATATGTAACGTTATATCCGTATATAATGTTCCCACCGAAAAGTAGCAGCCGAAGCGCCAGGAATGTTGTAAAATATTACATCCGATATGTTAGGTTGCCTTAGGTTAGGATATATATCGTTATAGACGTATATAATGTTCCCACCGAGACGTAGGGACCGACATGCCAGGAATGTTTTAAAATATTATATCCCAGATGTTAGGTTGCGTTAGGTTAGTATATACAAGGTTATAGACGTATATAATGTCCCCATCGAGAAGCAGGGGACGACACGCCAGAATGTTGTAAAATATTACATCCGAGATGTTAGGTTGCCTTAGGTAAGGATATACAACGTTATAGATGTCTATAATGTCCCCATCGAGAAGTAGGCGACGACACGCCAGGAATGTTGTAAAATATTACATTCGACAAGTTCGGTTGCCGTAGGCTAGGATATATAACGTTATAGACGTATATAATGTTCCCACCGAGAAATAGGGACCGACGCGTCAGGAATGTTGTAAAATATTACATCCGAGATGTTAGGTTGCCTTAGGCTAGGATATATAACGTTATAGATGTATATAATGTCCCCATCCAGAAATAGGCGACGACACGACAGGAATGTTGTAAAATATTACATTCGACATGTTAGGTTGCCTTAGGCTAGGATATATATCGTTATAGACGTATACAATGTTCCCACCGAGAAGTAGGGCCCGACATGCCAGGAATGTTGTAAAATATTACATCGCGGATGTTAGGTTGCGTTAGGTTAGGATATACAACGTTGTAGACGTATATAAAGTCCCCATCGAGAAGCAGGCGACGACACGCCAGGAATGTTGTAAAATATAACATCCGAGATGTTATGTTGCCATACGTTAGGATATGTAACGTTATAGACGTATATAATATTCCCACCGAAAAGTAGCAGCCAAAGCGCCAGGAATGTTGTAAAATATTACATCCGTGATGTTAGGTTGCCTTAGGTTAGGCTATATATCGTCATAGACGTATATAATGTTCCCACCGAGACGTAGGGACCGACATGCCAGGAATGTTTTAAAATATTACATCCCAGATGTTAGGTGGCGTTAGGGAAGGATATACAAAGTTACAGACGTATATAATGTACCCACGGAGACGTAGGGACCGACATGCCAGGAATGCTGTAAAATATTACATCCCAGATGTTAGGTTGCGTTAGGTTAGTATATACAACGTTATAGACGTATATAATGTCCCCATCGAGAAGCAGGCGACGACACGCCAGAATGTTGTAAAATATTACATCCGAGATGTTAGGTTGCCTTAGGTTAGGATATACAACGTTGTAGACGTATATAAAGTCCCCATCGAGAAGCAGGCGACGACACGCCAGGAATGTTGTAAAATATAACATCCGAGATTTTATGTTGCCATACGTTAGGATATGTAACGTTATAGCCGTATATAATGTTCCCACCGAAAAGTAGCAGCCGAAGCGCCAGGAATGTTTTAAAATATTACATCCGAGATGTTAGGTTGCCTTAGGTTAGGATATATATCGTTATAGACCTATATAATGTTCCCACCGAGACGTAGGGACCGACATGCCAGGAATGTTTTAAAATATTACATCCCAGATGTTAGGTTGCTTTAGGGTAGGATATACAAAGTTACAGACGTATATAATGTACCCACGGTGACGTAGGGACCGACATGCCAGAAATGTTGTAAAATATTACATCCCAGATGTTAGGTTGCGTTAGGTTAGTATATACAAGGTTATAGACGTACATAATGTCCCCATCTAGAAGCAGGGGACGACACGCCAGAATGTTGTAAAATATTACATCCGAGATGTTAGGTTGCCTTAGGTAAGGATATACAACGTTATAGATGTATATAATGTCCCCATCGAGAAGTAGGCGACGACACGCCAGGAATGTTGTAAAATATTACATTCGACAAGTTAGGTTGCCGTAGGCTAGGATATATAACGTTATAGACGTATATAATGTTCCCACCGAGAATTAGGGACCGACGCGTCAGGAATGTTGTAAAATATTACATCCGAGATGTTAGGTTGCCTTAGGCTAGGATATGTAACGTTATAGACGTATATAATGTTCCCACCGAAAAGTAGCAGCCGAAGCGCCAGGAATGTTGTAAAATATTACATCCGAGATGTTAGGTTGCCTTAGGTTAGGCTATAAATCGTCATAGGCGTATATAATGTTCTCACCCAGACGTAGGGACCGACATGCCAGGAATGTTTTAAAATATTACATCCCAGATGTTAGGTTGCGTTAGGGTAGGATATACAACGTTATAGACGTTTATAAAGTCCCCATCGAGAAGCAGGCGACGACACGCCAGGAATGTTGTAAAATATATCATCCGAGATGTTATGTTGCCATACGTTAGGATATGTAACGTTATAGACGTATATAATATTCCCACCGAAAAGTAGCAGCCAAAGCGCCAGGAATGTTGTAAAATATTACATCCGAGATGTTAGGTTGCCTTAGGTTAGGCTATATATCGTCATAGACGTATATAATGTTCCCACCGAGACGTAGGGACCGACATGCCAGGAATGTTTTAAAATATTACATCCCAGATGTTAGGTGGCGTTAGGGAAGGATATACAAAGTTACAGACGTATATAATGTACCCACGGAGACGTAGGGACCGACATGCCAGGAATGCTGTAAAATATTACATCCCAGATGTTAGGTTGCGTTAGGTTAGTATATACAACGTTATAGACGTATATAATGTCCCCATCGAGAAGCAGGCGACGACACGCCAGAATGTTGTAAAATATTACATCCGAGATGTTAGGTTGCCTTAGGTTAGGATATACAACGTTGTAGACGTATATAAAGTCCCCATCGAGAAGCAGGGGACGACACGCCAGGAATGTTGTAAAATATAACATCCGAGATTTTATGTTGCCATACGTTAGGATATGTAACGTTATAGCCGTATATAATGTTCCCACCGAAAAGTAGCAGCCGAAGCGCCAGGAATGTTTTAAAATATTACATCCGAGATGTTAGGTTGCCTTAGGTTAGGATATATATCGTTATAGACCTATATAATGTTCCCACCGAGACGTAGGGACCGACATGCCAGGAATGTTTTAAAATATTACATCCCAGATGTTAGGTTGCTTTAGGGTAGGATATACAAAGTTACAGACGTATATAATGTACCCACGGAGACGTAGGGACCGACATGCCAGAAATGTTGTAAAATATTACATCCCAGATGTTAGGTTGCGTTAGGTTAGTATATACAAGGTTATAGACGTACATAATGTCCCCATCTAGAAGCAGGGGACGACACGCCAGAATGTTGTAAAATATTACATCCGAGATGTTAGGTTGCCTTAGGTAAGGATATACAACGTTATAGATGTATATAATGTCCCCATCGAGAAGTAGGCGACAACACGCCAGGAATGTTGTAAAATATTACATTCGACAAGTTAGGTTGCCTTAGGCTAGGATATGTAACGTTATAGACGTATATAATGTTCCCACCGAAAAGTAGCAGCCGAAGCGCCAGGAATGTTGTAAAATATTACATCCGAGATGTTAGGTTGCCTTAGGTTAGGCTATAAATCGTCATAGGCGTATATAATGTTCTCACCCAGACGTAGGGACCGACATGCCAGGAATGTTTTAAAATATTACATCCCAGATGTTAGGTTGCGTTAGGGTAGGATATACAACGTTATAGACGTTTATAAAGTCCCCATCGAGAAGCAGGCGACGACACGCCAGGAATGTTGTAAAATATATCATCCGAGATGTTATGTTGCCATACGTTAGGATATGTAACGTTATAGACGTATATAATATTCCCACCGAAGAGTAGCAGCCGAAGCGCCAGGAATGTTGTAAAATATTACATCAGAGGTGTTAGGTTGCCTTATGTTAGGCTATATATCGTCATAGACGTATATAATGTTCCCACCGAGACGTAGGGACCGACATGCCAGGAATGTTTTAAAATATTACATCCCAGATGTTAGGTTGCGTTAGGGTAGGATATACAAAGTCACAGACGTATATAATGTACCCACGGAGACGTAGGGACCGACATGCCAGGAATGCTGTAAAATATTACATCCCAGATGTTAGGTTGCGTTAGGTTAGTATATACAACGTTATAGACGTATATAATGTCCCCATCGAGAAGCAGGCGACGACACGCCAGGAATGTTGTAAAATATTACATCCGAGATGTTAGGTTGCCTTAGGTTAGGATATACAACGTTGTAGACGTATATAAAGTCCCCATCGAGAAGCAGGCGACGACACGCCAGGAATGTTGTAAAATATAACATCCGAGATTTTATGTTGCCATACGTTAGGATATGTAACGTTATAGCCGTATATAATGTTCCCACCGAAAAGTAGCAGCCGAAGCGCCAGGAATGTTTTAAAATATTACATCCGAGATGTTAGGTTGCCTTAGGTTAGGATATATATCGTTATAGACGTATATAATGTTCCCACCGAGACGTAGGGACCGACATGCCAGGAATGTTTTAAAATATTACATCCCAGATGTTAGGTTGCTTTAGGGTAGGATATACAAAGTTACAGACGTATATAATGTACCCACGGAGACGTAGGGACCGACATGCCAGAAATGTTGTAAAATATTACATCCCAGAAGTTAGGTTGCGTTAGGTTAGTATATACAAGGTTATAGACGTATATAATGTCCCCATCGAGAAGCAGGGGACGACACGCCAGAATGTTGTAAAATATTACATCCGAGATGTTAGGTTGCCTTAGGTAAGGATATACAACGTTATAGATGTATATAATGTCCCCATCGAGAAGTAGGCGACGACACGCCAGGAATGTTGTAAAATATTACATTCGACAAGTTAGGATGCCGTAGGCTAGGATATATAACGCTATAGACGTATATAATATTCCCACCGAGAAATAGGGACCGACGCGTCAGGAATGTTGTAAAATATTACATCCGAGATGTTAGGTTGCCTTAGGCTAGGATATATAACGTTATAGACGTATACAATATTCCCACCGAGAAATAGCGGCCGACGCGTCAGGAATGTTGTAAAATATTACACCTAAGATGTTAGGTTCCCTTAGGTTAGGATATATAACGTTATAGATGTATATAATGTCCCCATCCAGAAGTAGGCGACGATACGCCAGGAATGTAGTAGAATGTTACATCCCAGATATTAGGTTGCGTTAGGTTAGAATATACAACGTTATAGACGTGTATAATGTCCCCATCGAGAAGCAGGCGACGACACGACAGGAATGTTGTAAAATATTACATCCGAGATGTTAGGTTGCCTTAGGCTAGGATATGTAACGTTATAGACGTATATAATGTTCCCACCGAAAAGTAGCAGCCGAAGCGCCAGGAATGTTGTAAAATATTACATCCGAGATGTTAGTTTGCCTTAGGTTAGGCTATAAATCGTCATAGACGTATATAATGGTCCCACCCAGACGTAGGGACCGACATGCCAAGAATGTTTTAAAATATTACATCCCACACGTTAGGTTGCGTTAGGGTAGGATATACAAACTTATAGACGTATATAATGTACCCACGGAGACGTAGGGACCGACATGCCAGGAATGCTGTAAAATATTACATCCCAGATGTTAGGTTGCGTTAGGTTAGTATATACAACGTTATAGACGTGTATAATGTCCACATCGAGAAGCAGGCGACGACACGCCAGAATGTTGTAAAATATTACATCCGAGATGTTAGGTTGCCTTAGGTTAGGATATACAACGTTGTAGACGTATATAAAGTCCCCATCGAGAAGCAGGCGACGACACGCCAGGAATGTTGTAAAATATAACATCCGAGATTTTATGTTGCCATACGTTAGTATATGTAACGTTATAGCCGTATATAATGTTCCCACCGAAAAGTAGCAGCCGAAGCGCCAGGAATGTTGTAAAATATTACATCCGAGATGTTAGGTTGCCTTAGGTTAGGATATATATCGTTATAGACGTATATAATGTTCCCACCGAGACGTAGGGACCGACATGCCAGGAATGTTTTAAAATATTATATCCCAGATGTTAGGTTGCGTTAGGTTAGTATATACAAGGTTATAGACGTATATAATGTCCCCATCGAGAAGCAGGGGACGACACGCCAGAATGTTGTAAAATATTACATCCGAGATGTTAGGTTGCCTTAGGTAAGGATATACAACGTTATAGATGTATATAATGTCCCCATCGAGAAGTAGGCGACGACACGCCAGGAATGTTGTAAAATATTACATTCGACAAGTTAGGTTGCCGCAGGCTAGGATATATAACGTTATAGACGTATATAATGTTCCCACCGAGAATTAGGGACCGACGCGTCAGGAATGTTGTAAAATATTACATCCGAGATGTTAGGTTGCCTTAGGCTAGGATATGTAACGTTATAGACGTATATAATGTTCCCACCGAAAAGTAGCAGCCGAAGCGCCATGAATGTTGTAAAATATTACATCCGAGATGTTAGGTTGCCTTAGGTTAGGCTATTAATCGTCATAGGCGTATATAATGTTCTCACCCAGACGTAGGGACCGACATGCCAGGAATGTTTTAAAATATTACATCCCAGATGTTAGGTTGCGTTAGGGTAGGATATACAAAGTCACAGACGTATATAATGTACCCACGGAGACGTAGGGACCGACATGCCAGGAATGCTGTAAAATATTACATCCCAGATGTTAGGTTGCGTTAGGTTAGTATATACAACGTTATAGACGTATATAATGTCCCCATCGAGAAGCAGGCGACGACACGCCAGGAATGTTGTAAAATATTACATCCGAGATGTTAGGTTGCCTTAGGTTAGGATATACAACGTTGTAGACGTATATAAAGTCCCCATCGAGAAGCAGGCGACGACACGCCAGGAATGTTGTAAAATATAACATCCGAGATTTTATGTTGCCATACGTTAGGATATGTAACGTTATAGCCGTATATAATGTTCCCACCGAAAAGTAGCAGCCGAAGCGCCAGGAATGTTTTAAAATATTACATCCGAGATGTTAGGTTGCCTTAGGTTAGGATATATATCGTTATAGACGTATATAATGTTCCCACCGAGACGTAGGGACCGACATGCCAGGAATGTTTTAAAATATTACATCCCAGATGTTAGGTTGCTTTAGGGTAGGATATACAAAGTTACAGACGTATATAATGTACCCACGGAGACGTAGGGACCGACATGCCAGAAATGTTGTAAAATATTACATCCCAGAAGTTAGGTTGCGTTAGGTTAGTATATACAAGGTTATAGACGTATATAATGTCCCCATCGAGAAGTAGGCGACGACACGCCAGGAATGTTGTAAAATATTACATTCGACAAGTTAGGATGCCGTAGGCTAGGATATATATAGCGCTATAGACGTATATAATGTTCCCACCGAGAAATAGGGACCGACGCGTCAGGAATGTTGTAAAATATTACATCCGAGATGTTAGGTTGCCTTAGGCTAGGATATATAACGTTATAGACGTATACAATATTCCCACCGAGAAATAGCGGCCGACGCGTCAGGAATGTTGTAAAATATTACACCTAAGATGTTAGGTTCCCTTAGGTTAGGATATATAACGTTATAGATGTATATAATGTCCCCATCCAGAAGTAGGCGACGATACGCCAGGAATGTAGTAGAATGTTACATCCCAGATATTAGGTTGCGTTAGGTTAGAATATACAACGTTATAGACGTGTATAATGTCCCCATCGAGAAGCAGGCGACGACACGACAGGAATGTTGTAAAATATTACATTCGACATGTTAGGTTGCCTTAGGCTAGGATATATATCGTTATAGACGTATACAATGTTCCCACCGAGAAGTAGGGCCCGACATGCCAGGAATGTTGTAAAATATTACATCCCGGATGTTAAGTTGCGTTAGGTTAGGATATACAACGTTGTAGACGTATATAAAGTCCCCATCGAGAAGCAGGCGACGACACGACAGGAATGTTGTAAAATATTACATCCGAGATGTTAGGTTGCCTTAGGCTAGGATATGTGACGTTATAGACGTATATAATGTTCCCACCGAAAAGTAGCAGCCGAAGCGCCAGGAATGTTGTAAAATATTACATCCGAGATGTTAGGTTGCCTTAGGTTAGGCTATAAATCGTCATAGACGTATATAATGTTCCCACCCAGACGTAGGGACCGACATGCCAAGAATGTTTTAAAATATTACATCCCACACGTTAGGTTGCGTTAGGGTAGGATATACAAACTTATAGACGTTTATAAAGTCCCCATCGAGAAGCAGGCGACGACACGCCAGGAATGTTGTAAAATATAACATCCGAGATGTTATGTTGCCATACGTTAGGATATGTAACGTTATAGACGTATATAATATTCCCACCGAAAAGTAGCAGCCGAAGCGCCAGGAATGTTGTAAAATATTACATCCGAGATGTTAGGTTGCCTTAGGTTAGGCTATATATCGTCATAGACGTATATAATGTTCCCACCGAGACGTAGGGACCGACATGCCAGGAATGTTTTAAAATATTACATCCCAGATGTTAGGTGGCGTTAGGGTAGGATATACAAAGTTACAGACGTATATAATGTACCCACGGAGACGTAGGGACCGACATGCCAGGAATGCTGTAAAATATTACATCCCAGATGTTAGGTTGCGTTAGGTTAGTATATACAACGTTATAGACGTGTATAATGTCCCCATCGAGAAGCAGGCGACGACACGCCAGAATGTTGTAAAATATTACATCCGAGATGTTAGGTTGCCTTAGGTTAGGATATACAACGTTGTAGACGTATATAAAGTCCCCATCGAGAAGCAGGCGACGACACGCCAGGAATGTTGTAAAATATAACATCCGAGATTTTATGTTGCCATACGTTAGGATATGTAACGTTATAGCCGTATATAATGTTCCCACCGAAAAGTAGCAGCCGAAGCGCCAGGAATGTTGTAAAATATTACATCCGAGATGTTAGGTTGCCTTAGGTTAGGATATATATCGTTATAGACGTATATAATGTTCCCACCGAGACGTAGGGACCGACATGCCAGGAATGTTTTAAAATATTATATCCCAGATGTTAGGTTGCGTTAGGTTAGTATATACAACGTTATAGACGTATATAATGTCCCCATCGAGAAGCAGGCGACGACACGCCAGAATGTTGTAAAATAGTACATCCGAGATGTTAGGTTGCCTTAGGTTAGGATATACAACGTTGTAGACGTATATAAAGTCCCCATCGAGAAGCAGGCGACGACACGCCAGGAATGTTGTAAAATATTACATTCGACATGTTAGGTTGCCTTAGGCTAGGATATATATCGTTATAGACGTATACAATGTTCCCTCCGAGAAGTAGGGCCCGACATGCCAGGAATGTTGTAAAATATTACATCCGAGATGTAAGGTTCCCTTAGGTTAGGATATATATAGTTATAGACGTATATAACGTTCCCAGCGAGACGTAGGGACCGACATGCCAGGAATGTTGTAAGATATTACATCCCAGATGTTAGGTTGCGTTAGGTTAGGATATACAACGTTATAGACGTATATAAAGTCCCCATCGAGAAGCAGGCGACGACACGCCAGGAATGTTGTAAAATATAACAACCGAGATTTTATGTTGCCATACGTTAGGATATGTAATGTTATAGCCGTATATAATGTTCCCACCGAAAAGTAGCAGCCGAAGCGCCAGGAATGTTTTAAAATATTACATCCGAGATGATAGGTTGCCTTAGGCTAGGATATATATCGTTATAGACGTATATAATGTTCCCACCGAGACGTAGGGACCGACATGCCAGGAATGTTTTAAAATATTACATCCCAGATGTTAGGTTGCGTTAGGTTAGGATATACAACGTTATAGATGTATATAATGTACCCACGGAGACGTAGGGACCGACATGCCAGGAATGTTGTGAAATATTACATCCCAGATGTTAGGTTGCGTTAGGGTAGGATATACAAAGATACAGACGTATATAATGTACCCACGGAGACGTAGAGACCGACATGCCAGGAATGTTGTAGAATATTACATCCCAGATGTTAGGTTGCG
Organism: Xylocopa violacea; assembly: GCA_963969225.1. Classification (NCBI taxonomy): domain Eukaryota; kingdom Metazoa; phylum Arthropoda; class Insecta; order Hymenoptera; family Apidae; genus Xylocopa; species Xylocopa violacea. The sequence continues at coordinate 50,822,505 of CAXAJV010000001.1, forward strand.
TTAGGTTAGTATATACAACGTTATAGACGTATATAATGTCCCCATCGAGAAGCAGGCGACGACAAGCCAGAATGATGTAAAATGTTACATCCCAGATGTTAGGTTGTGTTAGGTTAGAATATACAACGTTATAGATGTATATAATGTCCCCATCGAGAAGTAGGCGACGACACGCCAGGAATGTTGTAAAATATTACATTCGACAAGTTAGGTTGCCGTAGGCTAGGATATATAACGTTATAGACGTATACAATGTTCCCACCGAGAAGTAGGGCCCGACATGCCAGGAATGGTGTAAAATATTACATCCGAGATGTAAGGTTCCCTTAGGTTAGGATATATATCGTTATAGACGTATATAACGTTCCCACCGAGACGTAGGGACCGACATGCCAGGATTGTTGTAAAATATTACGTCCCAGATGTTAGGTTGCGTTAGGTTAGGATATACAACGTTATAGACGTATATAAAGTCCCCATCGAGAAGCAGGCGACGACACGCCAGGAATGTTGTAAAATATAACATCCGAGATTTTATGTTGCCATACGTTAGGATATGTAACGTTATAGCCGTATATAATGTTCCCACCGAAAGGTAGCAGCCGAAGCGCCAGGAATGTTTTAAAATATTACATCCGAGATGTTAGATTGCCTTAGGTTAGGATAAACAACGTTATAGACATATAGAATGTTCCCACCGAGACGTAGGGACCGACATGCCAGGAATGTTGTAAAATATTACATCCCAGATGTTAGGTTGCGTTAGGTTAGGATATACAACGTTATAGACGTATATAAAGTCCCCATCGAGAAGCAGGCGACGACACGCCAGGAATGTTGTAAAATATAACATCCGAGATTTTATGTTGCCATACGTTAGGATATGTAATGTTATAGCCGTATATAATGTTCCCACCGAAAAGTAGCAGCCGAAGCGCCAGGAATGTTTTAAAATATTACATCCGAGGTGATAGGTTGCCTTAGGCTAGGATATATATCGTTATAGACGTATATAATGTTCCCACCGAGACGTAGGGACCGACATGCCAGGAATGTTTTAAAATATTACATCCCAGATGTTAGGTTGCGTTAGGTTAGGATATACAACGTTATAGAAGTATATAATGTACCCACGGAGACGTAGGGACCGACATGCCAGGAATGTTGTGAAATATTACATCCCAGATGTTAGGTTGCGTTAGGGTAGGATATACAAAGATACAGACGTATATAATGTACCCACGGAGACGTAGAGACCGACATGCCAGGAATGTTGTAGAATATTACATCCCAGATGTTAGGTTGCGTTAGGTTAGTATATACAACGTTATAGACGTATATAATGTCCCCATCGAGAAGCAGGCGACGACAAGCCAGAATGATGTAAAATGTTACATCCCAGATGTTAGGTTGTGTTAGGTTAGAATATACAACGTTATAGATGTATATAATGTCCCCATCGAGAAGTAGGCGACGACACGCCAGGAATGTTGTAAAATATTACATTCGACAAGTTAGGTTGCCGTAGGCTAGGATATATAACGTTATAGACGTATACAATGTTCCCACCGAGAAGTAGGGCCCGACATGCCAGGAATGGTGTAAAATATTACATCCGAGATGTAAGGTTCCCTTAGGTTAGGATATATATCGTTATAGACGTATATAACGTTCCCACCGAGACGTAGGGACCGACATGCCAGGATTGTTGTAAAATATTACGTCCCAGATGTTAGGTTGCGTTAGGTTAGGATATACAACGTTATAGACGTATATAAAGTCCCCATCGAGAAGCAGGCGACGACACGCCAGGAATGTTGTAAAATATAACATCCGAGATTTTATGTTGCCATACGTTAGGATATGTAACGTTATAGCCGTATATAATGTTCCCACCGAAAGGTAGCAGCCGAAGCGCCAGGAATGTTTTAAAATATTACATCCGAGATGTTAGATTGCCTTAGGTTAGGATAAACAACGTTATAGACATATAGAATGTTCCCACCGAGACGTAGGGACCGACATGCCAGGAATGTTGTAAAATATTACATCCCAGAAGTTAGGTTGCGCTAGGTTAGGATATACAACGTTATAGACGTATATAAAGTCCCCATCGAGAAGCAGGCGACGACACGCCAGGAATGTTGTAAAATATAACATCCGAGATTTTATGTTGCCATACGTTAGGATATGTAATGTTATAGCCGTATATAATGTTCCCACCGAAAAGTAGCAGCCGAAGCGCCAGGAATGTTTTAAAATATTACATCCGAGGTGATAGGTTGCCTTAGGCTAGGATATATATCGTTATAGACGTATATAATGTTCCCACCGAGACGTAGGGACCGACATGCCAGGAATGTTTTAAAATATTACATCCCAGATGTTAGGTTGCGTTAGGTTAGGATATACAACGTTATAGAAGTATATAATGTACCCACGGAGACGTAGGGACCGACATGCCAGGAATGTTGTGAAATATTACATCCCAGATGTTAGGTTGCGTTAGGGTAGGATATACAAAGTTACAGACGTATATAATGTACCCACGGAGACGTAGGGACCGACATGCCAGGAATGTTGTAGAATATTACATCCCAGATGTTAGGTTGCGTTAGGTTAGTATATACAACGTCATAGATGTATATAATGTCCCCATCGAGAAGTAGGCGACGACACGCCAGGAATGTTGTAAAATATTACATTCGACAAGTTAGGTTGCCGTAGGCTAGGATATATAACGTTATAGACGTATACAATGTTCCCACCGAGAAGTAGGGCCCGACATGCCAGGAATGGTGTAAAATATTACATCCGAGATGTAAGGTTCCCTTAGGTTAGGATATATATCGTTATAGACGTATATAACGTTCCCACCGAGACGTAGGGACCGACATGCCAGGATTGTTGTAAAATATTACGTCCCAGATGTTAGGTTGCGTTAGGTTAGGATATACAACGTTATAGACGTATATAAAGTCCCCATCGAGAAGCAGGCGACGACACGCCAGGAATGTTGTAAAATATAACATCCGAGATTTTATGTTGCCATACGTTAGGATATGTAACGTTATAGCCGTATATAATGTTCCCACCGAAAGGTAGCAGCCGCAGCGCCAGGAATGTTTTAAAATATTACATCCGAGATGTTAGATTGCCTTAGGTTAGGATATATATCGTTATAGACGTATATAATCATCCCACCGAGACGTAGGGACCGACATGCCAGGAATGTTTTAAAATATTACATCCCAGATGTTAGGTTGCGTTAGGTTAGGATATACAACGTTATAGACGTATATAATGTACCGACGGAGACATAGGGACCGACATGCCAGGAATGTTGTAAAATATTACATCCCAGATGTTAGGTTGCGTTAGGTTAGAATATACAACGTTATAGACGTATATAATGTCCCCATCGAGAAGCAGGCGACGACACGCCAGGAATGTTGTAATGCATTACATTCCAGATGTTAGGTTGCGTTACGTTAGGATATACAACGTTATACACGTATATAATGTCTCCATCGAGGAGCAGGCGACGACACGCCAGGAATGTTGTAAAATGTAACATCCGAGATGTTATGATGCCATAAGTTAGGATATGTAACGTTATAGACGTATATAACGTTCCCACCGAAAAGTAGCAGCCGAAGCGCCAGTAATGTTGTAAAATATTACATCCGAGATGTTAGGTTGCCTTAGGTTAGGATATATATCGTTATATACGTATATAATGTTCCCACCGAGACGTAGGGACCGACATGCCAGGAAAGTTTTAAAATATTACATCCGAGATGTTAGGTTCCCTTAGGTTAGGATATACAACGTTATAGACATATAGAATGTTCCCACCGAGAAGTAGGGACCGACATGCCAGGAATGTTGTAAAATATTACATCCGAGGTGTTAGGTTGCCTTAGGGTAAGATATATAACGTTATAGATTTATATAATGTCCCCATTCGTGAAGTAGGCGGCGACACGGCAGGAATGTTGTAAAATATTACATTCGACATTTTGGGTTGCCTTAGGCTAGGATATATATCGTTATAGACGTATACATTGTTTCCACCGAGAAGTAGGGACCGACATGCCAGGAATGTTGTAAAATATTACATCCCAGATGTTAGGTTGCGTTAGGTTAGGATATACAACGTTATAGACGTATATAAAGTCCCCATCGAGAAGCAGGCGACGACACGCCAGGAATGTTGTAAAATATAACATCCGAGATTTTATGTTGCCATACGTTAGGATATGTAACGTTATAGCCGTATATAATGTTCCCACCGAAAGGTAGCAGCCGAAGCGCCAGGAATGTTTTAAAATATTACATCCGAGATGTTAGATTGCCTTAGGTTAGGATATATATCGTTATAGACTTATATAATCTTCCCACCGAGACGTAGGGACCGACATGCCAGGAATGTTTCAAAATATTACATCCCAGATGTTAGGTTCCGTTAGGTTAGGATGTACAACGTTATAGACGTATATAATGTACCGACGGAGACGTAGGGACCGACATGCCAGGAATGTTGTAAAATATTACATCCCAGATGTTAGGTTGCGTTAGGTTAGTATATACAACGTTATAGACGTATGTAATGTCCCCATCGAGAAGCAGGCGACGACACGCCAGAATGTTGTAAAATATTACATCCGAGATGTTAGGTTGCCTTAGGTTAGGATATACAACGTTGTAGACGTATATAAAGTCCCCATCGAGAAGCAGGCGACGACACGCCAGGAATGTTGTAAAATATAACATCCGAGATTTTATGTTGCCATACGTTAGGATATATAACGTTATAGATGTATATAATGTCCCCATCGAGAAGCAGGGGACGACACGCCAGAATGTTGTAAAATATTACATCCGAGATGTTAGGTTGCCTTAGGTATGGATATACAACGTTATAGATGTATATAATGTCCCCATCGAGAAGTAGGCGACGACACGCCAGGAATGTTGTAAAATATAACATCCGAGATTTTATGATGCCATACGTTAGGATATGTAACGTTATAGCCGTATATAATGTTCCCACCGAAAAGTAGCAGCCGAAGCGCCAGGAATGTTTTAAAATATTACATCCGAGATGTTAGGTTGCCTTAGAGTAGTATATATATCGTTATAGACGTATACAATGTTTTCACCAAGAAGTAGGGACCGACATGCCAGGAATGTTGTAAAATATTACATCCGAGATGTTAGGTTCCCTTCTATTAGAATATATAACGTTATAGATGTATATAATGTCCCCATCCAGAAGTAGGCGACGACACGCCAGGAATGTAGTAATATGTTACATACCAGATGTTAGGTTGCGTTAGGTTAGAATATACAACGTTATAGACGTATATAATGTCCCCATCGAGAAGCAGGCGACGACACGACAGGAATGTTGTAAAATATTACATTCGACATGTTAGGTTGCCTTAGGCTAGGATATATATCGTTATAGACGTATACAATGTTCCCTCCGAGAAGTAGGGCCCGACATGGCAGGAATGTTGTAAAATATTACATCCGAGATGTAAGGTTCCCTTAGGTTAGGATATATATAGTTATAGACGTATATAACGTTCCCACCGAGACGTAGGGACCGACATGCCAGGAATGTTGTAAAATATTACATCCCAGATGTTAGGTTGCGTTAGGTTAGGATATACAACGTTATAGACGTATATAAAGTCCCCATCGAGAAGCAGGCGACGACACGCCAGGAATGTTGTAAAATATAACAACCGAGATTTTATGTTGCCATACGTTAGGATATGTAATGTTATAGCCGTATATAATGTTCCCACCGAAAAGTAGCAGCCGAAGCGCCAGGAATGTTTTAAAATATTACATCCGAGATGATAGGTTGCCTTAGGCTAGGATATATATCGTTATAGACGTATATAATGTTCCCACCGAGACGTAGGGACCGACATGCCAGGAATGTTTTAAAATATTACATCCCAGATGTTAGGTTGCGTTAGGGTAGGATATACAAAGATACAGACGTATATAATGTACCCACGGAGACGTAGGGACCGACATGCCAGGAATGTTGTAGAATATTACATCCCAGATGTTAGGTTGCGTTAGGTTAGTATATACAACGTTATAGACGTATATAATGTCCCCATCGAGAAGCAGGCGACGACAAGCCAGAATGTTGTAAAATGTTACATCCCAGATGTTAGGTTGTGTTAGGTTAGAATATACAACGTTATAGATGTATATAATGTCCCCATCGAGAAGTAGGCGACGACACGCCAGGAATGTTGTAAAATATTACATTCGACAAGTTAGGTTGCCGTAGGCTAGGATATATAACGTTATAGACGTATACAATGTTCCCACCGAGAAGTAGGACCCGACATACCAGGAATGGTGTAAAATATTACATCCGAGATGTAAGGTTCCCTTAGGTTAGGATATATATCGTTATAGACGTATATAACGTTCCCACCGAGACGTAGGGACCGACATGCCAGGATTGTTGTAAAATATTACGTCCCAGATGTTAGGTTGCGTTAGGTTAGGATATACAACGTTATAGACGTATATAAAGTCCCCATCGAGAAGCAGGCGACGACACGCCAGGAATGTTGTAAAATATAACATCCGAGATTTTATGTTGCCATACGTTAGGATATGTAACGTTAAAGCCGTATATAATGTTCCCACCGAAAGGTAGCAGCCGAAGCGCCAGGAATGTTTTAAAATATTACATCCGAGATGTTAGATTGCCTTAGGTTAGGATATATATCGTTATAGACTTATATAATCTTCCCACCGAGACGTAGGGACCGACATGCCAGGAATGTTTTAAAATATTACATCCCAGATGTTAGGTTCCGTTAGGTTAGGATATACAACGTTATAGACGTATATAATGTACCGACGGAGACGTAGGGCCCGACATGCCAGGAATGTTGTAAAATATTACATCCCAGATGTTAGGTTGCGTTAGGTTAGTATATACAACGTTATAGACGTATGTAATGTCCCCATCGAGAAGCAGGCGACGACACGCCAGGAATGTTGTAATGTATTACATTCCAGATGTTAGGTTGCGTTACGTTAGGATATACAACGTTATACACGTATATAATGTCTCCATCGAGGAGCAGGCGACGACACGCCAGGAATGTTGTAAAATGTAACATCCGAGATGTTATGATGCCATAAGTTAGGATATGTAACGTTATAGACGTATATAACGTTCCCACCGAAAAGTAGCAGCCGAAGCGCCAGTAATGTTGTAAAATATTACATCCGAGATGTTAGGTTGCCTTAGGTTAGGATATATATCGTTATATACGTATATAATGTTCCCACCGAGACGTAGGGACCGAAATGCCAGGAAAGTTTTAAAATATTACTTCCGAGATGTTAGGTTCCCTTAGGTTAGGATATACAACGTTATAGACATATAGAATGTTCCCACCGAGAAGTAGGGACCGACATGCCAGGAATGTTGTAAAATATTACATCCGAGGTGTTAGGTTGCCTTAGGGTAAGATATATAACGTTATAGATTTATATAATGTCCCCATTCGTGAAGTAGGCGGCGACACGGCAGGAATGTTGTAAAATATTACATTCGACATTTTGGGTTGCCTTGGGCTAGGATATATATCGTTATAGACGTATACATTGTTTCCACCGAGAAGTAGGGACCGACATGCCAGGAATGTTGTAAAATATTACATCCCAGATGTTAGGTTGCGTTAGGTTAGGATATACAACGTTATAGACGTATATAAAGTCCCCATCGAGAAGCAGGCGACGACACGCCAGGAATGTTGTAAAATATAACATCCGAGATTTTATGTTGCCATACGTTAGGATATGTAACGTTATAGCCGTATATAATGTTCCCACCGAAAGGTAGCAGCCGAAGCGCCAGGAATGTTTTAAAATATTACATCCGAGATGTTAGATTGCCTTAGGTTAGGATATACAACGTTATAGACATATAGAATGTTCCCACCGAGACGTAGGGACCGACATGCCAGGAATGTTGTAAAATATTACATCCCAGATGTTAGGTTGCGTTAGGTTAGGATATACAACGTTATAGACGTATATAAAGTCCCCATCGAGAAGCAGGCGACGACACGCCAGGAATGTTGTAAAATATAACATCCGAGATTTTATGTTGCCATACGCTAGGATATGTAATGTTATAGCCGTATATAATGTTCCCACCGAAAAGTAGCAGCCGAAGCGCCAGGAATGTTTTAAAATATTACATCCGAGATGATAGGTTGCCTTAGGCTAGGATATATATCGTTATAGACGTATATAATGTTCCCACCGAGACGTAGGGACCGACATGCCAGGAATGTTTTAAAATATTACATCCCAGATGTTAGGTTCCGTTAGGTTAGGATATACAACGTTATAGACGTATATAATGTACCGACGGAGACGTAGGGACCGACATGCCAGGAATGTTGTAAAATATTACATCCCAGATGTTAGGTTGCGTTAGGTTAGAATATACAACGTTATAGACGTATATAATGTCCCCATCGAGAAGCAGGCGACGACACGCCAGGAATGTTGTAATGTATTACATTCCAGATGTTAGGTTGCGTTACGTTAGGATATACAACGTTATACACGTATATAATGTCTCCATCGAGGAGCAGGCGAAGACACGCCAGGAATGTGGTAAAATGTAACATCCGAGATGTTATGATGCCATAAGTTAGGATATGTAACGTGAGAGACGTATATAACGTTCCCACCGAAAAGTAGCAGCCGAAGCGCCAGTAATGTTGTAAAATATTACATCCGAGATGTTAGGTTGCCTTAGGTTAGGATATATATCTTTATATACGTATATAATGTTCCCACCGAGACGTAGGGACCGACATGCCAGGAAAGTTTTAAAATATTACATCCGAGATGTTAGGTTCCCTTAGGTTAGGATATACAACGTTATAGACATATAGAATGTTCCCACCGAGAAGTAGGGACCGACATGCCAGGAATGTTGTAAAATATTACATCCGAGGTGTAAGGTTGCCTTAGGGTAAGATATATAACGTTATAGATTTATATAATGTCCCCATTCGTGAAGTAGGCGGCGACACGGCAGGAATGTTGTAAAATATTACATTCGACATTTTGGGTTGCCTTAGGCTAGGATATATATCGTTATAGACGTATACATTGTTTCCACCGAGAAGTAGGGACCGACATGCCAGGAATGTTGTAAAATATTACATCCCAGATGTTAGGTTGCGTTAGGTTAGGATATACAACGTTATAGACGTATATAAAGTCCCCATCGAGAAGCAGGCGACGACACGCCAGGAATGTTGTAAAATATAACATCCGAGATTTTATGTTGCCATACGTTAGGATATGTAATGTTATAGCCGTATATAATGTTCCCACCGAAAAGTAGCAGCCGAAGCGCCAGGAATGTTTTAAAATATTACATCCGAGATGAAAGGTTGCCTTAGGCTAGGATATATATCGTTATAGACGTATATAATGTTCCCACCGAGACGTAGGGACCGACATGCCAGGAATGTTTTAAAATATTACATCCCAGATGTTAGGTTGCGTTACGTTAGGATATACAACGTTATAGATGTATATAATGTACCCACGGAGACGTAGGGACCGACATGCCAGGAATGTTGTGAAATATTACATCCCAGATGTTAGGTTGCGTTAGGGTAGGATATACAAAGTTACAGACGTATATAATGTACCCACGGAGACGTAGGGACCGACATGCCAGGAATGTTGTAGAATATTACATCCCAGATGTTAGGTTGCGTTAGGTTAGTATATACAACGTTATAGACGTATATAATGTCTCCATCGAGGAGCAGGCGACGACACGCCAGGAATGTTGTAAAATGTAACATCCGAGATGTTATGATGCCATAAGTTAGGATATGTAACGTTATAGACGTATATAACGTTCCCACCGAAAAGTAGCAGCCGAAGCGCCAGTAATGTTGTAAAATATTACATCCGAGATGTTAGGTTGCCTTAGGTTAGGATATATATCGTTATATACGTATATAATGTTCCCACCGAGACGTAGGGACCGAAATGCCAGGAAAGTTTTAAAATATTACTTCCGAGATGTTAGGTTCCCTTAGGTTAGGATATACAACGTTATAGACATATAGAATGTTCCCACCGAGAAGTAGGGACCGACATGCCAGGAATGTTGTAAAATATTACATCCGAGGTGTTAGGTTGCCTTAGGGTAAGATATATAACGTTATAGATTTATATAATGTCCCCATTCGTGAAGTAGGCGGCGACACGGCAGGAATGTTGTAAAATATTACATTCGACATTTTGGGTTGCCTTGGGCTAGGATATATATCGTTATAGACGTATACATTGTTTCCACCGAGAAGTAGGGACCGACATGCCAGGAATGTTGTAAAATATTACATCCCAGATGTTAGGTTGCGTTAGGTTAGGATATACAACGTTATAGACGTATATAAAGTCCCCATCGAGAAGCAGGCGACGACACGCCAGGAATGTTGTAAAATATAACATCCGAGATTTTATGTTGCCATACGTTAGGATATGTAACGTTATAGCCGTATATAATGTTCCCACCGAAAGGTAGCAGCCGAAGCGCCAGGAATGTTTTAAAATATTACATCCGAGATGTTAGATTGCCTTAGGTTAGGATATACAACGTTATAGACATATAGAATGTTCCCACCGAGACGTAGGGACCGACATGCCAGGAATGTTGTAAAATATTACATCCCAGATGTTAGGTTGCGTTAGGTTAGGATATACAACGTTATAGACGTATATAAAGTCCCCATCGAGAAGCAGGCGACGACACGCCAGGAATGTTGTAAAATATAACATCCGAGATTTTATGTTGCCATACGCTAGGATATGTAATGTTATAGCCGTATATAATGTTCCCACCGAAAAGTAGCAGCCGAAGCGCCAGGAATGTTTTAAAATATTACATCCGAGATGATAGGTTGCCTTAGGCTAGGATATATATCGTTATAGACGTATATAATGTTCCCACCGAGACGTAGGGACCGACATGCCAGGAATGTTTTAAAATATTACATCCCAGATGTTAGGTTCCGTTAGGTTAGGATATACAACGTTATAGACGTATATAATGTACCGACGGAGACGTAGGGACCGACATGCCAGGAATGTTGTAAAATATTACATCCCAGATGTTAGGTTGCGTTAGGTTAGAATATACAACGTTATAGACGTATATAATGTCCCCATCGAGAAGCAGGCGACGACACGCCAGGAATGTTGTAATGTATTACATTCCAGATGTTAGGTTGCGTTACGTTAGGATATACAACGTTATACACGTATATAATGTCTCCATCGAGGAGCAGGCGAAGACACGCCAGGAATGTGGTAAAATGTAACATCCGAGATGTTATGATGCCATAAGTTAGGATATGTAACGTGAGAGACGTATATAACGTTCCCACCGAAAAGTAGCAGCCGAAGCGCCAGTAATGTTGTAAAATATTACATCCGAGATGTTAGGTTGCCTTAGGTTAGGATATATATCTTTATATACGTATATAATGTTCCCACCGAGACGTAGGGACCGACATGCCAGGAAAGTTTTAAAATATTACATCCGAGATGTTAGGTTCCCTTAGGTTAGGATATACAACGTTATAGACATATAGAATGTTCCCACCGAGAAGTAGGGACCGACATGCCAGGAATGTTGTAAAATATTACATCCGAGGTGTAAGGTTGCCTTAGGGTAAGATATATAACGTTATAGATTTATATAATGTCCCCATTCGTGAAGTAGGCGGCGACACGGCAGGAATGTTGTAAAATATTACATTCGACATTTTGGGTTGCCTTAGGCTAGGATATATATCGTTATAGACGTATACATTGTTTCCACCGAGAAGTAGGGACCGACATGCCAGGAATGTTGTAAAATATTACATCCCAGATGTTAGGTTGCGTTAGGTTAGGATATACAACGTTATAGACGTATATAAAGTCCCCATCGAGAAGCAGGCGACGACACGCCAGGAATGTTGTAAAATATAACATCCGAGATTTTATGTTGCCATACGTTAGGATATGTAATGTTATAGCCGTATATAATGTTCCCACCGAAAAGTAGCAGCCGAAGCGCCAGGAATGTTTTAAAATATTACATCCGAGATGAAAGGTTGCCTTAGGCTAGGATATATATCGTTATAGACGTATATAATGTTCCCACCGAGACGTAGGGACCGACATGCCAGGAATGTTTTAAAATATTACATCCCAGATGTTAGGTTGCGTTACGTTAGGATATACAACGTTATAGATGTATATAATGTACCCACGGAGACGTAGGGACCGACATGCCAGGAATGTTGTGAAATATTACATCCCAGATGTTAGGTTGCGTTAGGGTAGGATATACAAAGTTACAGACGTATATAATGTACCCACGGAGACGTAGGGACCGACATGCCAGGAATGTTGTAGAATATTACATCCCAGATGTTAGGTTGCGTTAGGTTAGTATATACAACGTTATAGACGTATATAATGTCCCCATCGAGAAGCAGGCGACGACAAGCCAGAATGTAGTAAAATGTTACATCCCAGATGTTAGGTTGTGTTAGGTTAGAATATACAACGTTATAGATGTATATAATGTCCCCATCGAGAAGTAGGCGACGACACGCCAGGAATGTTGTAAAATATTACATTCGACAAGTTAGGTTGCCGTAGGCTAGGATATATAACGTTATAGACGTATACAATGTTCCCACCGAGAAGTAGGGCCCGACATGCCAGGAATGGTGTAAAATATTACATCCGAGATGTAAGGTTCCCTTAGGTTAGGATATATATCGTTATAGACGTATATAACGTTCCCACCGAGACGTAGGGACCGACATGCCAGGATTGTTGTAAAATATTACGTCCCAGATGTTAGGTTGCGTTAGGTTAGGATATACAACGTTATAGACGTATATAAAGTCCCCATCGAGAAGCAGGCGACGACACGCCAGGAATGTTGTAAAATATAACATCCGAGATTTTATGTTGCCATACGTTAGGATATGTAACGTTATAGCCGTATATAATGTTCCCACCGAAAGGTAGCAGCCGAAGCGCCAGGAATGTTTTAAAATATTACATCCGAGATGTAAGGTTCCCTTAGGTTAGGATATATATCGTTATAGACGTATATAACGTTCCCACCGAGACGTAGGGACCGACATGCCAGGATTGTTGTAAAATATTACGTCCCAGATGTTAGGTTGCGTTAGGTTAGGATATACAACGTTATAGACGTATATAAAGTCCCCATCGAGAAGCAGGCGACGACACGCCAGGAATGTTGTAAAATATAACATCCGAGATTTTATGTTGCCATACGTTAGGATATGTAACGTTAAAGCCGTATATAATGTTCCCACCGAAAGGTAGCAGCCGAAGCGCCAGGAATGTTTTAAAATATTACATCCGAGATGTTAGATTGCCTTAGGTTAGGATATATATCGTTATAGACTTATATAATCTTCCCACCGAGACGTAGGGACCGACATGCCAGGAATGTTTTAAAATATTACATCCCAGATGTTAGGTTCCGTTAGGTTAGGATATACAACGTTATAGACGTATATAATGTACCGACGGAGACGTAGGGCCCGACATGCCAGGAATGTTGTAAAATATTACATCCCAGATGTTAGGTTGCGTTAGGTTAGTATATACAACGTTATAGACGTATGTAATGTCCCCATCGAGAAGCAGGCGACGACACGCCAGGAATGTTGTAATGTATTACATTCCAGATGTTAGGTTGCGTTACGTTAGGATATACAACGTTATACACGTATATAATGTCTCCATCGAGGAGCAGGCGACGACACGCCAGGAATGTTGTAAAATGTAACATCCGAGATGTTATGATGCCATAAGTTAGGATATGTAACGTTATAGACGTATATAACGTTCCCACCGAAAAGTAGCAGCCGAAGCGCCAGTAATGTTGTAAAATATTACATCCGAGATGTTAGGTTGCCTTAGGTTAGGATATATATCGTTATATACGTATATAATGTTCCCACCGAGACGTAGGGACCGAAATGCCAGGAAAGTTTTAAAATATTACTTCCGAGATGTTAGGTTCCCTTAGGTTAGGATATACAACGTTATAGACATATAGAATGTTCCCACCGAGAAGTAGGGACCGACATGCCAGGAATGTTGTAAAATATTACATCCGAGGTGTTAGGTTGCCTTAGGGTAAGATATATAACGTTATAGATTTATATAATGTCCCCATTCGTGAAGTAGGCGGCGACACGGCAGGAATGTTGTAAAATATTACATTCGACATTTTGGGTTGCCTTGGGCTAGGATATATATCGTTATAGACGTATACATTGTTTCCACCGAGAAGTAGGGACCGACATGCCAGGAATGTTGTAAAATATTACATCCCAGATGTTAGGTTGCGTTAGGTTAGGATATACAACGTTATAGACGTATATAAAGTCCCCATCGAGAAGCAGGCGACGACACGCCAGGAATGTTGTAAAATATAACATCCGAGATTTTATGTTGCCATACGTTAGGATATGTAACGTTATAGCCGTATATAATGTTCCCACCGAAAGGTAGCAGCCGAAGCGCCAGGAATGTTTTAAAATATTACATCCGAGATGTTAGATTGCCTTAGGTTAGGATATACAACGTTATAGACATATAGAATGTTCCCACCGAGACGTAGGGACCGACATGCCAGGAATGTTGTAAAATATTACATCCCAGATGTTAGGTTGCGTTAGGTTAGGATATACAACGTTATAGACGTATATAAAGTCCCCATCGAGAAGCAGGCGACGACACGCCAGGAATGTTGTAAAATATAACATCCGAGATTTTATGTTGCCATACGCTAGGATATGTAATGTTATAGCCGTATATAATGTTCCCACCGAAAAGTAGCAGCCGAAGCGCCAGGAATGTTTTAAAATATTACATCCGAGATGATAGGTTGCCTTAGGCTAGGATATATATCGTTATAGACGTATATAATGTTCCCACCGAGACGTAGGGACCGACATGCCAGGAATGTTTTAAAATATTACATCCCAGATGTTAGGTTCCGTTAGGTTAGGATATACAACGTTATAGACGTATATAATGTACCGACGGAGACGTAGGGACCGACATGCCAGGAATGTTGTAAAATATTACATCCCAGATGTTAGGTTGCGTTAGGTTAGAATATACAACGTTATAGACGTATATAATGTCCCCATCGAGAAGCAGGCGACGACACGCCAGGAATGTTGTAATGTATTACATTCCAGATGTTAGGTTGCGTTACGTTAGGATATACAACGTTATACACGTATATAATGTCTCCATCGAGGAGCAGGCGAAGACACGCCAGGAATGTGGTAAAATGTAACATCCGAGATGTTATGATGCCATAAGTTAGGATATGTAACGTGAGAGACGTATATAACGTTCCCACCGAAAAGTAGCAGCCGAAGCGCCAGTAATGTTGTAAAATATTACATCCGAGATGTTAGGTTGCCTTAGGTTAGGATATATATCTTTATATACGTATATAATGTTCCCACCGAGACGTAGGGACCGACATGCCAGGAAAGTTTTAAAATATTACATCCGAGATGTTAGGTTCCCTTAGGTTAGGATATACAACGTTATAGACATATAGAATGTTCCCACCGAGAAGTAGGGACCGACATGCCAGGAATGTTGTAAAATATTACATCCGAGGTGTAAGGTTGCCTTAGGGTAAGATATATAACGTTATAGATTTATATAATGTCCCCATTCGTGAAGTAGGCGGCGACACGGCAGGAATGTTGTAAAATATTACATTCGACATTTTGGGTTGCCTTAGGCTAGGATATATATCGTTATAGACGTATACATTGTTTCCACCGAGAAGTAGGGACCGACATGCCAGGAATGTTGTAAAATATTACATCCCAGATGTTAGGTTGCGTTAGGTTAGGATATACAACGTTATAGACGTATATAAAGTCCCCATCGAGAAGCAGGCGACGACACGCCAGGAATGTTGTAAAATATAACATCCGAGATTTTATGTTGCCATACGTTAGGATATGTAATGTTATAGCCGTATATAATGTTCCCACCGAAAAGTAGCAGCCGAAGCGCCAGGAATGTTTTAAAATATTACATCCGAGATGAAAGGTTGCCTTAGGCTAGGATATATATCGTTATAGACGTATATAATGTTCCCACCGAGACGTAGGGACCGACATGCCAGGAATGTTTTAAAATATTACATCCCAGATGTTAGGTTGCGTTACGTTAGGATATACAACGTTATAGATGTATATAATGTACCCACGGAGACGTAGGGACCGACATGCCAGGAATGTTGTGAAATATTACATCCCAGATGTTAGGTTGCGTTAGGGTAGGATATACAAAGTTACAGACGTATATAATGTACCCACGGAGACGTAGGGACCGACATGCCAGGAATGTTGTAGAATATTACATCCCAGATGTTAGGTTGCGTTAGGTTAGTATATACAACGTTATAGACGTATATAATGTCTCCATCGAGGAGCAGGCGACGACACGCCAGGAATGTTGTAAAATGTAACATCCGAGATGTTATGATGCCATAAGTTAGGATATGTAACGTTATAGACGTATATAACGTTCCCACCGAAAAGTAGCAGCCGAAGCGCCAGTAATGTTGTAAAATATTACATCCGAGATGTTAGGTTGCCTTAGGTTAGGATATATATCGTTATATACGTATATAATGTTCCCACCGAGACGTAGGGACCGAAATGCCAGGAAAGTTTTAAAATATTACTTCCGAGATGTTAGGTTCCCTTAGGTTAGGATATACAACGTTATAGACATATAGAATGTTCCCACCGAGAAGTAGGGACCGACATGCCAGGAATGTTGTAAAATATTACATCCGAGGTGTTAGGTTGCCTTAGGGTAAGATATATAACGTTATAGATTTATATAATGTCCCCATTCGTGAAGTAGGCGGCGACACGGCAGGAATGTTGTAAAATATTACATTCGACATTTTGGGTTGCCTTGGGCTAGGATATATATCGTTATAGACGTATACATTGTTTCCACCGAGAAGTAGGGACCGACATGCCAGGAATGTTGTAAAATATTACATCCCAGATGTTAGGTTGCGTTAGGTTAGGATATACAACGTTATAGACGTATATAAAGTCCCCATCGAGAAGCAGGCGACGACACGCCAGGAATGTTGTAAAATATAACATCCGAGATTTTATGTTGCCATACGTTAGGATATGTAACGTTATAGCCGTATATAATGTTCCCACCGAAAGGTAGCAGCCGAAGCGCCAGGAATGTTTTAAAATATTACATCCGAGATGTTAGATTGCCTTAGGTTAGGATATACAACGTTATAGACATATAGAATGTTCCCACCGAGACGTAGGGACCGACATGCCAGGAATGTTGTAAAATATTACATCCCAGATGTTAGGTTGCGTTAGGTTAGGATATACAACGTTATAGACGTATATAAAGTCCCCATCGAGAAGCAGGCGACGACACGCCAGGAATGTTGTAAAATATAACATCCGAGATTTTATGTTGCCATACGCTAGGATATGTAATGTTATAGCCGTATATAATGTTCCCACCGAAAAGTAGCAGCCGAAGCGCCAGGAATGTTTTAAAATATTACATCCGAGATGATAGGTTGCCTTAGGCTAGGATATATATCGTTATAGACGTATATAATGTTCCCACCGAGACGTAGGGACCGACATGCCAGGAATGTTTTAAAATATTACATCCCAGATGTTAGGTTCCGTTAGGTTAGGATATACAACGTTATAGACGTATATAATGTACCGACGGAGACGTAGGGACCGACATGCCAGGAATGTTGTAAAATATTACATCCCAGATGTTAGGTTGCGTTAGGTTAGAATATACAACGTTATAGACGTATATAATGTCCCCATCGAGAAGCAGGCGACGACACGCCAGGAATGTTGTAATGTATTACATTCCAGATGTTAGGTTGCGTTACGTTAGGATATACAACGTTATACACGTATATAATGTCTCCATCGAGGAGCAGGCGAAGACACGCCAGGAATGTGGTAAAATGTAACATCCGAGATGTTATGATGCCATAAGTTAGGATATGTAACGTGAGAGACGTATATAACGTTCCCACCGAAAAGTAGCAGCCGAAGCGCCAGTAATGTTGTAAAATATTACATCCGAGATGTTAGGTTGCCTTAGGTTAGGATATATATCTTTATATACGTATATAATGTTCCCACCGAGACGTAGGGACCGACATGCCAGGAAAGTTTTAAAATATTACATCCGAGATGTTAGGTTCCCTTAGGTTAGGATATACAACGTTATAGACATATAGAATGTTCCCACCGAGAAGTAGGGACCGACATGCCAGGAATGTTGTAAAATATTACATCCGAGGTGTAAGGTTGCCTTAGGGTAAGATATATAACGTTATAGATTTATATAATGTCCCCATTCGTGAAGTAGGCGGCGACACGGCAGGAATGTTGTAAAATATTACATTCGACATTTTGGGTTGCCTTAGGCTAGGATATATATCGTTATAGACGTATACATTGTTTCCACCGAGAAGTAGGGACCGACATGCCAGGAATGTTGTAAAATATTACATCCCAGATGTTAGGTTGCGTTAGGTTAGGATATACAACGTTATAGACGTATATAAAGTCCCCATCGAGAAGCAGGCGACGACACGCCAGGAATGTTGTAAAATATAACATCCGAGATTTTATGTTGCCATACGTTAGGATATGTAATGTTATAGCCGTATATAATGTTCCCACCGAAAAGTAGCAGCCGAAGCGCCAGGAATGTTTTAAAATATTACATCCGAGATGAAAGGTTGCCTTAGGCTAGGATATATATCGTTATAGACGTATATAATGTTCCCACCGAGACGTAGGGACCGACATGCCAGGAATGTTTTAAAATATTACATCCCAGATGTTAGGTTGCGTTACGTTAGGATATACAACGTTATAGATGTATATAATGTACCCACGGAGACGTAGGGACCGACATGCCAGGAATGTTGTGAAATATTACATCCCAGATGTTAGGTTGCGTTAGGGTAGGATATACAAAGTTACAGACGTATATAATGTACCCACGGAGACGTAGGGACCGACATGCCAGGAATGTTGTAGAATATTACATCCCAGATGTTAGGTTGCGTTAGGTTAGTATATACAACGTTATAGACGTATATAATGTCCCCATCGAGAAGCAGGCGACGACAAGCCAGAATGTAGTAAAATGTTACATCCCAGATGTTAGGTTGTGTTAGGTTAGAATATACAACGTTATAGATGTATATAATGTCCCCATCGAGAAGTAGGCGACGACACGCCAGGAATGTTGTAAAATATTACATTCGACAAGTTAGGTTGCCGTAGGCTAGGATATATAACGTTATAGACGTATACAATGTTCCCACCGAGAAGTAGGGCCCGACATGCCAGGAATGGTGTAAAATATTACATCCGAGATGTAAGGTTCCCTTAGGTTAGGATATATATCGTTATAGACGTATATAACGTTCCCACCGAGACGTAGGGACCGACATGCCAGGATTGTTGTAAAATATTACGTCCCAGATGTTAGGTTGCGTTAGGTTAGGATATACAACGTTATAGACGTATATAAAGTCCCCATCGAGAAGCAGGCGACGACACGCCAGGAATGTTGTAAAATATAACATCCGAGATTTTATGTTGCCATACGTTAGGATATGTAACGTTATAGCCGTATATAATGTTCCCACCGAAAGGTAGCAGCCGAAGCGCCAGGAATGTTTTAAAATATTACATCCGAGATGTTAGATTGCCTTAGGTTAGGATATATATCGTTATAGACGTATATAATCTTCCCACCGAGACGTAGGGACCGACATGCCAGGAATGTTTTAAAATATTACATCCCAGATGTTAGGTTGCGTTAGGTTAGGATATACAACGTTATAGACGTATATAATGTACCGACGGAGACATAGGGACCGACATGCCAGGAATGTTGTAAAATATTACATCCCAGATGTTAGGTTGCGTTAGGTTAGAATATACAACGTTATAGACGTATATAATGTCCCCATCGAGAAGCAGGCGACGACACGCCAGGAATGTTGTAATGTATTACATTCCAGATGTTAGGTTGCGTTACGTTAGGATATACAACGTTATACACGTATATAATGTCTCCATCGAGGAGCAGGCGACGACACGCCAGGAATGTTGTAAAATGTAACATCCGAGATGTTATGATGCCATAAGTTAGGATATGTAACGTTATAGACGTATATAACGTTCCCACCGAAAAGTAGCAGCCGGAGCGCCAGTAATGTTGTAAAATATTACATCCGAGATGTTAGGTTGCCTTTGGTTAGAATATATATCGTTATATACGTATATAATGTTCCCACCGAGACGTAGGGACCGACATGCCAGGAAAGTTTTAAAATATTACATCCGAGATGTTAGGTTCCCTTAGGTTAGGATATACAACGTTATAGACATATAGAATGTTCCCACCGAGAAGTAGGGACCGACATGCCAGGAATGTTGTAAAATATTACACCCGAGGTGTTAGGTTGCCTTAGGGTAAGATATATAACGTTATAGATTTATATAATGTCCCCATTCGTGAAGTAGGCGGCGACACGGCAGGAATGTTGAAAAATATTACATTCGACATTTTGGGTTGCCTTAGGCTAGGATATATATCGTTATAGACGTATACATTGTTTCCACCGAGAAGTAGGGACCGACATGCCAGGAATGTTGTAAAATATTACATCCCAGATGTTAGGTTGCGTTAGGTTAGGATATACAACGTTATAGACGTATATAAAGTCCCCATCGAGAAGCAGGCGACGACACACCAGGAATGTTGTAAAATATAACATCCGAGATTTTATGTTGCCATACGTTAGGATATGTAATGTTATAGCCGTATATAATGTTCCCACCGAAAAGTAGCAGCCGAAGCGCCAGGAATGTTTTAAAATATTACATCCTAGATGATAGGTTGCCTTAGGCTAGGATATATATCGTTATAGACGTATATAATGTTCCCACCGAGACGTAGGGGCCGACATGCCAGGAATGTTTTAAAATATTACATCCCAGATGTTAGGTTGCGTTAGGTTAGGATATACAACGCTATAGATGTATATAATGTACCAACGGAGACGTAGGGACCGACATGCCAGGAATGTTGTGAAATATTACATCCCAGATGTTAGGTTGCGTTAGGGTAGGATATACAAAGTTACAGACGTATATAATGTACCCACAGAGACGTAGGGACCGACATGCCAGGAATGTTGTAGAATATTACATCCCAGATGTTAGGTTGCGTTAGGTTAGTATATACAACGTTATAGACGTATATAATGTCCCCATCGAGAAGCAGGCGACGACAAGCCAGAATGTAGTAAAATGTTACATCCCAGATGTTAGGTTGTGTTAGGTTAGAATATACAACGTTGTAGACGTATATAAAGTCCCCATCGAGAAGCAGGCGACGACACGACAGGAATGTTGTAAAATATTACATCCGAGATGTTAGGTTGCCTTAGGCTAGGATATGTAACGTTATAGACGTATATAATGTTCCCACCGAAAAGTAGCAGCCGAAGCGCCAGGAATGTTGTAAAATATTACATCCGAGATGTTAGGTTGCCTTAGGTTAGGCTATAAATCGTCATAGACGTATATAATGTTCCCACCCAGACGTAGGGACCGACATGCCAGGAATGTTGTAAAATATTACATCCCAGATGTTAGGTTGCGTTAGGTTAGGATATACAACGTTATAGACGTATATAAAGTCCCCATCGAGAAGCAGGCGACGACACGCCAGGAATGTTGTAAAATATAACATCCGAGATTTTATGTTGCCATACGTTAGGATATGTAACGTTATAGCCGTATATAATGTTCCCACCGAAAGGTAGCAGCCGAAGCGCCAGGAATGTTGTAAAATATTACATACGACAAGTTAGGTTGCCGTAGGCTAGGATATATAACGTTATAGACGTATATAAAGTCCCCATCGAGAAGCAGGCGACGACACGCCAGGAATGTTGTAAAATATAACATCCGAGATTTTATGTTGCCATACGTTAGGATATGTAACGTTATAGCCGTATATAATGTTCCCACCGAAAGGTAGCAGCCGAAGCGCCAGGAATGTTTTAAAATATTACATCCGAGATGTTAGATTGCCTTAGGTTAGGATATATATCGTTATAGACGTATATAATCTTCCCACCGAGACGTAGGGACCGACATGCCAGGAATGTTTTAAAATATTACATCCCAGATGTTAGGTTGCGTTAGGTTAGGATATACAACGTTATAGACGTATATAATGTACCGACGGAGACGTAGGGACCGACATGCCAGGAATGTTGTAAAATATTACATCCCAGATGTTAGGTTGCGTTAGGTTAGAATATACAACGTTATAGACGTATATAATGTCCCCATCGAGAAGCAGGCGACGACACGCCAGGAATGATGTAATGTATTACATTCCAGATGTTAGGTTGCGTTACGTTAGGATATACAACGTTATACACGTATATAATGTCTCCATCGAGGAGCAGGCGACGACACGCCAGGAATGTTGTAAAATGTAACATCCGAGATGTTATGATGCCATAAGTTAGGATATGTAACGTTATAGACGTATATAACGTTCCCACCGAAAAGTAGCAGCCGAAGCGCCAGGAATGTTGTAAAATATTACATCCGAGATGTTAGGTTGCCTTAGGTTAGGATATATATCGTTATATACGTATATAATGTTCCCACCGAGACGTAGGGACCGACATGCCAGGAATGTTTTAAAATATTACATCCGAGATGTTAGGTTCCCTTAGGTTAGGATATACAACGTTATAGACATATAGAATGTTCCCACCGAGAAGTAGGGACCGACATGCCAGGAATGTTGTAAAATATTACATCCGAGGTGTTAGGTTGCCTTAGGGTAAGATATATAACGTTATAGATTTATATAATGTCCCCATTCGTGAAGTAGGCGGCGACACGGCAGGAATGTTGTAAAATATTACGTTCGACATTTTGGGTTGCCTTAGGCTAGGATATATATCGTTATAGACGTATACATTGTTTCCACCGAGAAGTAGGGACCGACATGCCAGGAATGTTGTAAAATATTACATCCGAGATGTTAGGTTGCTTTAGGTTATGATATATATCTTTATAGACGTATATAATGTTCCCAGCGAGACGTGGGGACCGACATGCCAGGGATCTTGTAAAATATTACATCCCAGATGTTATGTTGCTTTAGGTTTGGATATTCAACGTTATAGAAGTATATAATGTCCCCATCGCGAAGCGGGCGACGACCCACCAGGAATGTTGTAAAATATCACAT
This sequence comes from Xylocopa violacea, assembly GCA_963969225.1. Taxonomy (NCBI): domain Eukaryota; kingdom Metazoa; phylum Arthropoda; class Insecta; order Hymenoptera; family Apidae; genus Xylocopa; species Xylocopa violacea. The sequence continues at coordinate 50,846,034 of CAXAJV010000001.1, forward strand.
CCGCGATATTATGTTGCCTTACGACAGGATATATAACGTTATAGACGTATATGATGTTCGCACCGAGAAGTACGTGCCAACACGCCAGGAACGTTGTCAACTATTACATCCGAGATGTCAGGTTGCCTTAGGCTAGTATATATGACGTTGTAGGCGTATATAATGTTACGACCGTGATCTACGTGCCCACACGTCAGGAATGTTGTAAAATATTACATTCGACATGTTAGGTTGCCTTAGGCTAGCATATATAACGTTATAGACGTATATAATGTTCCCACCGAGAAATAGGGGCCGACACGTCAGGAATGATGTAAAATATTACATTCGACATGTTAGATCGCCTTAGGCTAGGATATATATCGCTATAGACGTATATGATGTTTCCACCGAGAAGTGCGGGTTAACACGCCAGGAATGTTGTCAAATATTACATCCGGGATGTTAGGTTGCCTTAGGCTAGGATATACAACGTTATAGACATATAGAATGTACCCACGGAGACGTAGGGCCCGACATACCAGGAATGTTGTAAAATATTACATCCGAGATGTTAGGTTGCATTAGGCTAGGACATATATCGTTATAGACGTATACAATGTTCCCACAGAGGAGTAGGGACCGACATGCCAGGAAAGTTGTAAAATATTACATTCGAGATGTTAGGTTGCCTTAGGTTAGCATATACAACGTTATAGACGTATATAATGTCCCCACCGAGAGGTACGGGCGGACACGCCAGGAATGCTGTAAAATATTACATCCGAGATGTTAGGTTGCGTTAGGTTAGGATGTACAGCGTTATAGACGTATATAATGTCCCCATCGAGAAGTAGGGACCGACGCGTCAGGAATGTTGTAAAATATCACACCTAAGATGTTAGGTTCCCTTAGGTTAGGATATATAACGTTATAGATGTATATAATGTCCCCATCCAGAAGTAGGCGACGACACGCCAGGAATGTAGTAAAATGTTACATCCCAGATGTTAGGTTGCGTTAGGTTAGAATATACAACGTTATAGACGTATATAATGTCCCCATCGAGAAGCAGGCGACGACACGAGAGGAATGTTGTAAAATATTACATTCGACATGTTAGGTTGCCTTAGGCTAGGATATATATCGTTATAGACGTATACAATGTTCCCACCGAGAAGTAGGGCCCGACATGCCAGGAATGTTGTCAAATATTACATCCGAGATGTTAGGTTGCCTTAGGCTAGGATATACAACGTTATAGATATATAGAATGTACCCACGGAGACGTAGGGCCCGACATACCAGGAATGTTGTAAAATATTACATCCCAGATGTTAGGTTGCGTTAGGTTAGGATATACAACGTTATAGACGTTTATAAAGTCCCCATCGAGAAGCAGGCGACGACACGCCAGAATGTTGTCAAATATTACATCCGAGATGTTAGGTTACCTTAGGTTAGGATATACAACGTTATAGACATATATAATGTCCCCAGCTAGAAGCAGGCGACGACACGCCAGGAATGCAGTAAAATATTACATCCGAGATGTTAGGTTGCATTAGGCTAGGACATATATCGTTATAGACGTATACAATGTTCCCACAGAGGAGTAGGGACCGACATGCCAGGAATGTTGTAAAATATTACATCCGAGATGTAAGGTTCCCTTAGGTTAGGATATATATCGTTATAGACGTATATAACGTTCCAACCGAGACGTAGGGACCGACATGCCTGGAATGTTGCAAAATATTACATCGCAGATGTTAGGTTGCGTTAGGTTAGGATATACAACGTTATAGACGTATATAAAGTCCCCATCGAGAAGCAGGCGACGACACGCCAGGAATTTTGTAAAATATTACATTCGACATGTTAGGTTGCCTTAGGCTAGCATATATATCGTTATAGACGTATACAATGGTCCCACCGAGAAGTAGGGCCCGACATGCCAGGAATGTTGTAAAATATTACATCCGAGATGTAAGGTTCCCTTAGGTTAGGATATATATCGTTATAGACGTATTCAACGTTCCCACCGAGACGTAGGGACCGACATGCCAGGAATGTTGTAAAATAATACATCCCAGATGTTAAGTTGCGTTAGGATAGTATATACAACGTTATAGACGTATATAATGTCGCCATCGAGAAGTAGGCGACGACCCGCCAGAATGTTCTAAAATATTACATCCGAGATGTTAGGTTGCCTTAGGTTAGGATATACTACGTTATAGATGTATATAATGTCCCCATCGAGAAGTAGGCGACGACACGCCAGGAATGTTGTAAAATATTACATTCGACAAGTTAGGTTGCCGTAGGCTAGGATATATATCGTTATAGACGTATACAATGTTCCCACCGCGAAGTAGGGCCCGACAGGCCAGGAATGTTGTAAAATATTACATCCGAGATGTAAGGTTCCCTTAGGTTAGGATATATATCGTTATAGACGTATTCAACGTTCCCACCGAGACGTAGGGACCGACCTGCCTGGAATGTTGTAAAATATTACATCGCAGATGTTAGGTTGCGTTAGGTTAGGATATACAACGTTATAGACGTATATAAAGTCCCCATCGAGAAGCAGGCGACGACACGCCAGGAATTTTGTAAAATATTACATCCGAGATGTTAGGTTGCCTTAGGTTAGGATATACAACGTTGTAGACGTATATAAAGTCCCCATCGAGAAGCAGGCGACGACACGCCAGGAATGTTGTAAAATATAACATCCGAGATTTTATGTTGCCATACGTTAGGATATGTAACGTTATAGCCGTATATAATGTTCCCACCGAAAAGTAGCAGCCGAAGCGCCAGGAATGTTGTAAAATATTACATCCGAGATGTTAGGTTGCCTTAGGTTAGGATATATATCGTTATAGACGTATATAATGTTCCCACCGAGACGTAGGGACCGACATGCCAGGAATGTTTTAAAATATTATATCCCAGATGTTAGGTTGCGTTAGGTTAGTATATACAAGGTTATAGACGTATATAATGTCCCCATCGAGAAGCAGGGGACGACACGCCAGAATGTTGTAAAATATTACATCCGAGATGTTAGGTTGCCTTAGGTAAGGATATACAACGTTATAGATGTATATAATGTCCCCATCGAGAAGTAGGCGACGACACGCCAGGAATGTTGTAAAATATTACATTCGACAAGTTCGGTTGCCGTAGGCTAGGATATATAACGTTATAGACGTATATAATGTTCCCACCGAGAAATAGGGACCGACGCGTCAGGAATGTTGTAAAATATTACATCCGAGATGTTAGGTTGCCTTAGGCTAGGATATATAACGTTATAGATGTATATAATGTCCCCATCCAGAAGTAGGCGACGACACGACAGGAATGTTGTAAAATATTACATTCGACATGTTAGGTTGCCTTAGGCTAGGATATATATCGTTATAGACGTATACAATGTTCCCACCGAGAAGTAGGGCCCGACATGCCAGGAATGTTGTAAAATATTACATCGCGGATGTTAGGTTGCGTTAGGTTAGGATATACAACGTTGTAGACGTATATAAAGTCCCCATCGAGCAGCAGGCGACGACACGCCAGGAATGTTGTAAAATATAACATCCGAGATGTTATGTTGCCATACGTTAGGATATGTAACGTTATAGACGTATATAATATTCCCACCGAAAAGTAGCAGCCGAAGCGCCAGGAATGTTGTAAAATATTACATCCGAGATGTTAGGTTGCCTTAGGTTAGGCTATATATCGTCATAGACGTATATAATGTTCCCACCGAGACGTAGGGACCGACATGCCAGGAATGTTTTAAAATATTACATCCCAGATGTTAGGTGGCGTTAGGGTAGGATATACAAAGTTACAGACGTATATAATGTTCCCACGGAGACGTAGGGACCGACATGCCAGGAATGCTGTAAAATATTACATCCCAGATGTTAGGTTGCGTTAGGTTAGTATATACAAGGTTATAGACGTATATAATGTCCCCATCGAGAAGCAGGGGACGACACGCCAGAATGTTGTAAAATATTACATCCGAGATGTTAGGTTGCCTTAGGTAAGGATATACAACGTTATAGATGTATATAATGTCCCCATCGAGAAGTAAGCGACGACACGCCAGGAATGTTGTAAAATATTACATTCGACAAGTTAGGATGCCGTAGGCTAGGATATATAACGCTATAGACGTATATAATGTTCCCACCGAGAAATAGGGACCGACGCGTCAGGAATGTTGTAAAATATTACATCCGAGATGTTAGGTTGCCTTAGGCTAGGATATATAACGTTATAGACGTATACAATATTCCCACCGAGAAATAGCGGCCGACGCGTCAGGAATGTTGTAAAATATTACACCTAAGATGTTAGGTTCCCTTAGGTTAGGATATATAACGTTATAGATGTATATAATGTCCCCATCCAGAAGTAGGCGACGATACGCCAGGAATGTAGTAGAATGTTACATCCCAGATATTAGGTTGCGTTAGGTTAGAATATACAACGTTATAGACGTGTATAATGTCCCCATCGAGAAGCAGGCGACGACACGACAGGAATGTTGTAAAATATTACATTCGACATGTTAGGTTGCCTTAGGCTAGGATATATATCGTTTCGCTCCCAAGGAGGAGCGTCCGCGATCGGCGGCAAGAAACTCGGCGCGACGGGAGGAACCTGCGAAAGCGGAAACAAACGCCGAACCGATGAAGAAGGAAAAGTCAGGTGGAGAGAGAGAGGCGTTGCACCCTCCACCGGTGAAGAAAGCCCCGAAAGCGGAAGAAAAAAAGAAGTCTCCCGTCCAGAAGAGGATGGAAGAAATACAAAAAGAGCAGGTGCGTAAGGAGAATGATAAGAAATCTCCTGCAGCAACCACAACTGCTGTGCCGAGTGCGAATAAGATGGAAACGCCGTGGACGAAAGTCCTCGGTAGAAAAATAAAGAAAGAGACAGTGACCGCGGCAAGCAAACCCGCGAGCGCAGGAAAAAAGGCACCGTCGCAGGTAGTAACTGCGAAGCCGGTGCCAAAGGAGAAGCCGAAACTGGCTAAAAACCCGAGCACGGCCGCTATCGTCATTACGATAGGCAGGGATAGCCGTATGACTTACGCCGAGCTGATGACGACAGCTCGGCAGCATATAAAGTTGTCAGAACTGGGTATAGAAGAAGTAAGGCCCAGAAAGGCGCTAACCGGCGCACTTATTTTGGAAATAAGCGGCGGCGGTAAGGAGGAAAAAGCGGATAAGCTCGCGCTAAGACTGAGCCAATTATTCGCGACGACGTGCGGCGTGAAAGTCACGCGCCCATGCAAACGGGCGGCCTTGAGAGTTTTCCGAATGGAAGACTCTCTAACGGTCGACGAAATCGTCGAGGCAGTCGCCGCGCAAGGCGGCTGCACTACCTATGACGTAAAAGTCGGCCCGAGAAGGATAGCAAATAATGGCATGGGCACAATGCTCATGCAATGTCCGATCGCCGCCGCGAGAAAAGTAACGGAGAGCGGCAAGGTTAAAGTCGGCTGGACGTCTGTCCGAGTCGAACATATAGAGGAAAGGCAGTTAATCTGCTTCAAATGCTGGGCGATCGGCCACGTAATCGCTAAATGCACAGCGAACGTGGACCGCACCGAAGCCTGCTACAGGTGCGGCGAAAAGGGACATCGTGCGACAAATTGCAAAGAGAAGTCGCCGACGTGCCCGGTTTGCAAATCGGCGGGCCGCCCGCACGGACATAGAGCAGGTAGTAAGGCCTGCTCTGCTTCGCCGCCGGCGACGAAAGAGAGAGCGACCGCCGCTAAATCCGGCGCGAAATCGACAGGTGTACCTGCACAGAAGAAGGAAGAGGCCGCAACAGCAGCCAAATCAATACCTGCAGTGGAGAAAGCGCGTGAATCTCCGAAGGCGTCCATTAGCCACGAGGAGAAAATGGAAATCGCGTAATACTCAACGCGAAATCACAAATACTGCAAGCTAATTTGAATCACGCCGCGAGAGCACAAGATCTGATGCTCGAAAGCTTACACAGCGGCGTAGTCGAATTAGTCGTTGCAGCGGAGCCGTATTCTATCCACGACAAGCCGTCGTGGATAGCAAACAAAGAGAAGACAGTGGCAATTATTCAGACGACGCCGACACGCATCCGTCCGATCACGCTCATCGCGCAAGGGCGTGGTTACGTAGCCGTATCGTGGTCGGACTGCGTCGTCATCGGAATATACGCTCCGCCGAGCTGGTCACTGGAAGATTACGACCGGCTCTTAGATGAAGTGGAAGGGGTAGTGCGAAGCCACGCCCCCCGTCCAACATTCGTTCTGGGAGATTTTAATGCTCACGCAACTATGTGGCACTCCTCCAGAACGAACCAGCGCGGACACTCGACGATGGATTGGGCAGCATCCGCGAATCTCAGGCTGCTGAATCAAGGATCTGCCAGTACGTGCGTACGTCAGCAGGGCGAGAGCACGGTCGACCTCTCGTTCGCGAACGACGCAGCATCCCGAAGAGTCACCGGCTGGAAAGTTGACACGACCGAAACATTATCTGATCATCTCTACATAAGGATCGACGTGTCAACCATGCAAAGAAGAAAAACAACGACTGAAAAACAAAATAAATGGTCGTTGCGAAAGTTGAACGAGGATATGTTTATGGCGGCTACCCTCGTCGTTACCTGACCGAGCGAACCGACCGAAACGGCCGTAGTCGAGCGAGAAGCCGAATGGTTTACAAGGACGTTGACCTCGGTATGCAATGCAAGCATGCCGAAAATAAAGTCAAATCCTCCGCGTAAACCTTTGTACTGGTGGAGCAATGAGATCGCTCATCTCCGTGCGGAGAGCACGACCGCGCGGAGACAGTACACGAGATACCGGAAACGGAGGGATCCCGATCCGGAAAGGAAGGCGCAACTCTATGAAGTTTACAAGGAGAAGAAAATAGAGCTGCAAGCCGCCATAAAAACGTCAAAGGCACGAGCATGGGACGGGCTGCTGGAAACGCTGCGTGACGATCCGTGGGGGCGGCCGTACAAGATAGTAATGAATAAATTACGACCGTGGGCGCCCCCGTTAACGGAGACGATGGAGACGCCTTTCTTGAGGCGAGTCGTTGACGCGCTCTTCCCACCGGGAGAATCTGCTTCGGCGAGCAACTCGCAAATTTCAGAACACATCGACCCGATCATCTGGTCGCAGGACAACGACGTCAGCGAGGAGGAAATGGCTCGCGCCATAAAGCGCATGACAAAGAAGAACACCGCGCCCGGACCGGATGGAATTCCCGGCCGTGCCTGGTTGATGGCACTCAGTGTCCTGAATTCAAGATTGCGGAAGTTATTTACAGCATGCTTGAAGACGGGCACGTTGCCAGCAAAATGGAAAACTGGCAGATTAGTGTTGCTCCGAAAGCCGGGAAAACCGGAGGATTCACCGGCCGCGTACAGGCCGATAGTTTTGCTCGACGAGATCGGAAAATTATTTGAAAGAATAATCCACAACCGCCTCGTCGAGCACCTGTCGCGAACCGGGCCGAACTTAGCCGAGAACCAGTTCGGTTTCCGAGAAGGGCGATCGACGGTTGACGCGATTCGACAAGTGAAGAGTTTCGCCGAAAACGCGATCGCTGCCGGGGGAGTCGTAATCGCGATATCTTTAGATATTAAGAATGCGTTCAACTCCCTCGAATGGAGTACGATACGTAGAGCGCTTGAAAAGCACGGGTTTCCGCGATACCTGCGAAGGGTCGTGGAAAATTACCTGAGCGACCGCGCGATTCTCTACGATAGCCGGCACGGAATCGAGAAGAAGAAGATTGATCGCGGCGTTCCCCAGGGATCGGTCCTCGGACCGCTTCTCTGGAATCTCGGGTACGACGCGGTCCTGAAGCTGCCAATGCCGTCCGGCGTGCATCTCACATGCTACGCGGATGACACGATGGTGTTGGCAGTCGACACGTGCCGGCAACGCGCAATTTGCCGGGCCGAAATGGCAGTTGCGGTCGTGGCTAATGCCATCAAGAAGATGGGGCTCCAGATGGCACCGGAGAAATCTGAAATCCTGTGCTTCAAGGGACGAAGAAGAGACCCGCGAGGAGGAAACGAAGTGGTCAACATCGGACCAGCCAAAGTTACAGTGGGGAGCGAGATGAAGTATCTTGGACTGCTCCTTGATGATAAATGGAACTTTGGTCTCCACTTCGCTCGTCAGGCCGTTCGACTGGATGCTGCGGCGAATTACCTAAGCCGCATCATGCCGAATCTGCACGGACCGGACGAGAAAGTAAGGAAACTTTATGCCGGGGTGATAAGAAGCATCGCGCTTTACGGAGCCCCGGTATGGAGCGACGCGCTCAACAAAGGAGGCAGAAAGCTGCAGCTGCTGCGAAGCGCGTGGCGAAGAATAGCCATTCGGATCGTAAGAGGATATCGCACGATTTCTTACGATGCGGCAACAATGCTGGCGGGTCTCACACCACTGGAATACCTGGCGCAGGAAGATCTGATAGTGTACGAAACCCTTCGTACAATGCGCCAGGTACAAGAAGAAGGTGCACCCGCTCCGACGAAGGACGAGATTAGAAGAGAAGCGAGACGCTTCACTTTCTCTAAATGGAAGGAGAAACTCGCACCTGCGACCAATCACAGGATCGTCGGAGCGATTCTACCCATCTTGGAAAAATGGGTAGAAAACAGGAGAGGGCAGCTCAACTTCAGAGTGACGCAGATGCTGACTGGACACGGTTGCTTCGGTCAGTACCTGTGCAAGATCGGAAAAGAAGCCACGGCTGAATGTCACCATTGCGGAGACGGAGACGACTCTGCGCAGCACACGCTGGAACACTGTCCGGCATGGCAAACGCTGCGCCACGCTCTCGTGGCAGAGATCGGACCGGATCTCTCGCCGACCAGCATCCTGCCGAAGATGCTGGAAGGGGAGAGATATTGGCGAGCCGTTACATTGTTTTGCGACAAAGTGATGGCTGCGAAGGAAGCCGCCGAGCGCGAAAGGGAGCGCACGCTCTCTGCTCGACGAGTCTTATGTGGTCGGCGTCGTAGACGTTTGCCACGTTCCACTCCAAGGTAGGGGACTCTCGTCCATCACGGCTCGAGAGTCGCTTCAAAGTACCCACCGGGGAGTGGAGCTTCGCCGCTGCCGTCCATCTCGAAATGCCGCAAGCAGGAGAAGAGGAAGACGACGTAGAAGGAAGGAGGCAGAAAAATTAAATTAGAAAAAGAGAAAGAGCCGCCGAGCGCCGGATAGACAGGATTTGGGTCACGTCTCTCCGGCACGTGCTCGACCGAGGAGAGGGCAGCGACCTCGGTGGTTGCGGTCGCTGCCTGTTTAAATAATGAACTCGCGAACGAGCTGTGTGCAGAGAGTTCAACGAACTCAGACACGAGGCCGGATGCTGCATGCGTTCGAAAGAGTTCCCGGCTACCCGCTACAAGTGTAGGAAGACCACCGCAGGGTTTTAGTCGGTAAGAGTCCGACATAACCGCGGATTTCCCAAAAATCCACGGTATCCATGAGGATTTCCCTGCGACAAAAAAAAAAAAAAAAAAAAAAAAAAGGATATATATCGTTATAGACGTATACAATGTTCCCACCGAGAAGTAGGGCCCGACATGCCAGGAATGTTGTAAAATATTACATCCCGGATGTTAAGTTGCGTTAGGTTAGGATATACAACGTTGTAGACGTATATAAAGTCCCCATCGAGAAGCAGGCGACGACACGCCAGGAATGTTGTAAAATATAACATCCGAGATTTTATGTTGCCATACGTTAGGATATGTAACGTTATAGCCGTATATAATGTTCCCACCGAAAAGTAGCAGCCGAAGCGCCAGGAATGTTGTAAAATATTACATCCGAGATGTTAGGTTGCCTTAGGTTAGGATATATATCGTTATAGACGTATATAATGTTCCCACCGAGACGTAGGGACCGACATGCCAGGAATGTTTTAAAATATTATATCCCAGATGTTAGGTTGCGTTAGGTTAGTATATACAAGGTTATAGACGTATATAATGTCCCCATCGAGAAGCAGGGGACGACACGCCAGAATGTTGTAAAATATTACATCCGAGATGTTAGGTTGCCTTAGGTAAGGATATACAACGTTATAGATGTATATAATGTCCCCATCGAGAAGTAGGCGACGACACGCCAGGAATGTTGTAAAATATTACATTCGACAAGTTCGGTTGCCGTAGGCTAGGATATATAACGTTATAGACGTATATAATGTTCCCACCGAGAAATAGGGACCGACGCGTCAGGAATGTTGTAAAATATTACATCCGAGATGTTAGGTTGCCTTAGGCTAGGATATATAACGTTATAGATGTATATAATGTCCCCATCCAGAAGTAGGCGACGACACGACAGGAATGTTGTAAAATATTACATTCGACATGTTAGGTTGCCTTAGGCTAGGATATATATCGTTATAGACGTATACAATGTTCCCACCGAGAAGTAGGGCCCGACATGCCAGGAATGTTGTAAAATATTACATCGCGGATGTTAGGTTGCGTTAGGTTAGGATATACAACGTTGTAGACGTATATAAAGTCCCCATCGAGCAGCAGGCGACGACACGCCAGGAATGTTGTAAAATATAACATCCGAGATGTTATGTTGCCATACGTTAGGATATGTAACGTTATAGACGTATATAATATTCCCACCGAAAAGTAGCAGCCGAAGCGCCAGGAATGTTGTAAAATATTACATCCGAGATGTTAGGTTGCCTTAGGTTAGGCTATATATCGTCATAGACGTATATAATGTTCCCACCGAGACGTAGGGACCGACATGCCAGGAATGTTTTAAAATATTACATCCCAGATGTTAGGTGGCGTTAGGGTAGGATATACAAAGTTACAGACGTATATAATGTACCCACGGAGACGTAGGGACCGACATGCCAGGAATGCTGTAAAATATTACATCCCAGATGTTAGGTTGCGTTAGGTTAGTATATACAACGTTATAGACGTATATAATGTCCCCATCGAGAAGCAGGCGACGACACGCCAGAATGTTGTAAAATAGTACATCCGAGATGTTAGGTTGCCTTAGGTTAGGATATACAACGTTGTAGACGTATATAAAGTCCCCATCGAGAAGCAGGCGACGACACGCCAGGAATGTTGTAAAATATAACATCCGAGATTTTATGTTGCCATACGTTAGGATATGTAACGTTATAGCCGTATATAATGTTCCCACCGAAAGGTAGCAGCCGAAGCGCCAGGAATGTTTTAAAATATTACATCCGAGATGTTAGATTGCCTTAGGTTAGGATAAACAACGTTATAGACATATAGAATGTTCCCACCGAGACGTAGGGACCGACATGCCAGGAATGTTGTAAAATATTACATCCCAGATGTTAGGTTGCGTTAGGTTAGGATATACAACGTTATAGACGTATATAAAGTCCCCATCGAGAAGCAGGCGACGACACGCCAGGAATGTTGTAAAATATAACATCCGAGATTTTATGTTGCCATACGTTAGGATATGTAATGTTATAGCCGTATATAATGTTCCCACCGAAAAGTAGCAGCCGAAGCGCCAGGAATGTTTTAAAATATTACATCCGAGGTGATAGGTTGCCTTAGGCTAGGATATATATCGTTATAGACGTATATAATGTTCCCACCGAGACGTAGGGACCGACATGCCAGGAATGTTTTAAAATATTACATCCCAGATGTTAGGTTGCGTTAGGTTAGGATATACAACGTTATAGAAGTATATAATGTACCCACGGAGACGTAGGGACCGACATGCCAGGAATGTTGTGAAATATTACATCCCAGATGTTAGGTTGCGTTAGGGTAGGATATACAAAGTTACAGACGTATATAATGTACCCACGGAGACGTAGGGACCGACATGCCAGGAATGTTGTAGAATATTACATCCCAGATGTTAGGTTGCGTTAGGTTAGTATATACAACGTTATAGACGTATATAATGTCCCCATCGAGAAGCAGGCGACGACAAACCAGAATGTAGTAAAATGTTACATCCCAGATGTTAGGTTGTGTTAGGTTAGAATATACAACGTTATAGATGTATATAATGTCCCCATCGAGAAGTAGGCGACGACACGCCAGGAATGTTGTAAAATATTACATTCGACAAGTTAGGTTGCCGTAGGCTAGGATATATAACGTTATAGACGTATACAATGTTCCCACCGAGAAGTAGGGCCCGACATGCCAGGAATGGTGTAAAATATTACATCCGAGATGTAAGGTTCCCTTAGGTTAGGATATATATCGTTATAGACGTATATAACGTTCCCACCGAGACGTAGGGACCGACATGCCAGGATTGTTGTAAAATATTACGTCCCAGATGTTAGGTTGCGTTAGGTTAGGATATACAACGTTATAGACGTATATAAAGTCCCCATCGAGAAGCAGGCGACGACACGCCAGGAATGTTGTAAAATATAACATCCGAGATTTTATGTTGCCATACGTTAGGATATGTAACGTTATAGCCGTATATAATGTTCCCACCGAAAGGTAGCAGCCGAAGTGCCAGGAATGCTTTAAAATATTACATCCGAGATGTTAGATTGCCTTAGGTTAGGATATATATCGTTATAGACGTATATAATCATCCCACCGAGATGTAGGGACCGACATTCCAGGAATGTTTTAAAATATTACATCCCAGATGTTAGGTTGCGTTAGGTTAGGATATACAACGTTATAGACGTATATAATGTACCGACGGAGACATAGGGACCGACATGCCAGGAATGTTGTAAAATATTACATCCCAGATGTTAGGTTGCGTTAGGTTAGAATATACAACGTTATAGACGTATATAATGTCCCCATCGAGAAGCAGGCGACGACACGCCAGGAATGTTGTAATGCATTACATTCCAGATGTTAGGTTGCGTTACGTTAGGATATACAACGTTATACACGTATATAATGTCTCCATCGAGGAGCAGGCGACGACACGCCAGGAATGTTGTAAAATGTAACATCCGAGATGTTATGATGCCATAAGTTAGGATATGTAACGTTATAGACGTATATAACGTTCCCACCGAAAAGTAGCAGCCGAAGCGCCAGTAATGTTGTAAAATATTACATCCGAGATGTTAGGTTGCCTTAAGTTAGGATATATATCGTTATATACGTATATAATGTTCCCACCGAGACGTAGGGACCGACATGCCAGGAAAGTTTTAAAATATTACATCCGAGATGTTAGGTTCCCTTAGGTTAGGATATACAACGTTATAGACATATAGAATGTTCCCACCGAGAAGTAGGGACCGACATGCCAGGAATGTTGTAAAATATTACATCCGAGGTGTTAGGTTGCCTTAGGGTAAGATATATAACGTTATAGATTTATATAATGTCCCCATTCGTGAAGTAGGCGGCGACACGGCAGGAATGTTGTAAAATATTACATTCGACATTTTGGGTTGCCTTAGGCTAGGATATATATCGTTATAGACGTATACATTGTTTCCACCGAGAAGTAGGGACCGACATGCCAGGAATGTTGTAAAATATTACATCCCAGATGTTAGGTTGCGTTAGGTTAGGATATACAACGTTATAGACGTATATAAAGTCCCCATCGAGAAGCAGGCGACGACACGCCAGGAATGTTGTAAAATATAACATCCGAGATTTTATGTTGCCATACGTTAGGATATGTAACGTTATAGACGTATATAACGTTCCCACCGAAAAGTAGCAGCCGAAGCGCCAGTAATGTTGTAAAATATTACATCCGAGATGTTAGGTTGCCTTAAGTTAGGATATATATCGTTATATACGTATATAATGTTCCCACCGAGACGTAGGGACCGACATGCCAGGAAAGTTTTAAAATATTACATCCGAGATGTTAGGTTCCCTTAGGTTAGGATATACAACGTTATAGACATATAGAATGTTCCCACCGAGAAGTAGGGACCGACATGCCAGGAATGTTGTAAAATATTACATCCGAGGTGTTAGGTTGCCTTAGGGTAAGATATATAACGTTATAGATTTATATAATGTCCCCATTCGTGAAGTAGGCGGCGACACGGCAGGAATGTTGTAAAATATTACATTCGACATTTTGGGTTGCCTTAGGCTAGGATATATATCGTTATAGACGTATACATTGTTTCCACCGAGAAGTAGGGACCGACATGCCAGGAATGTTGTAAAATATTACATCCCAGATGTTAGGTTGCGTTAGGTTAGGATATACAACGTTATAGACGTATATAAAGTCCCCATCGAGAAGCAGGCGACGACACGCCAGGAATGTTGTAAAATATAACATCCGAGATTTTATGTTGCCATACGTTAGGATATGTAACGTTATAGCCGTATATAATGTTCCCACCGAAAGGTAGCAGCCGAAGCGCCAGGAATGTTTTAAAATATTACATCCGAGATGTTAGATTGCCTTAGGTTAGGATATATATCGTTATAGACTTATATAATCTTCCCACCGAGACGTAGGGACCGACATGCCAGGAATGTTTCAAAATATTACATCCCAGATGTTAGGTTCCGTTAGGTTAGGATGTACAACGTTATAGACGTATATAATGTACCGACGGAGACGTAGGGACCGACATGCCAGGAATGTTGTAAAATATTGCATCCCAGATGTTAGGTTGCGTTAGGTTAGTATATACAACGTTATAGACGTATGTAATGTCCCCATCGAGAAGCAGGCGACGACACGCCAGAATGTTGTAAAATATTACATCCGAGATGTTAGGTTGCCTTAGGTTAGGATATACAACGTTGTAGACGTATATAAAGTCCCCATCGAGAAGCAGGCGACGACACGCCAGGAATGTTGTAAAATATAACATCCGAGATTTTATGTTGCCATACGTTAGGATATATAACGTTATAGATGTATATAATGTCCCCATCGAGAAGCAGGGGACGACACGCCAGAATGTTGTAAAATATTACATCCGAGATGTTAGGTTGCCTTAGGTATGGATATACAACGTTATAGATGTATATAATGTCCCCATCGAGAAGTAGGCGACGACACGCCAGGAATGTTGTAAAATATAACATCCGAGATTTTATGATGCCATACGTTAGGATATGTAACGTTATAGCCGTATATAATGTTCCCACCGAAAAGTAGCAGCCGAAGCGCCAGGAATGTTTTAAAATATTACATCCGAGATGTTAGGTTGCCTTAGAGTAGTATATATATCGTTATAGACGTATACAATGTTTTCACCAAGAAGTAGGGACCGACATGCCAGGAATGTTGTAAAATATTACATCCGAGATGTTAGGTTCCCTTCTGTTAGAATATATAACGTTATAGATGTATATAATGTCCCCATCCAGAAGTAGGCGACGACACGCCAGGAATGTAGTAATATGTTACATACCAGATGTTAGGTTGCGTTAGGTTAGAATATACAACGTTATAGACGTATATAATGTCCCCATCGAGAAGCAGGCGACGACACGACAGGAATGTTGTAAAATATTACATTCGACATGTTAGGTTGCCTTAGGCTAGGATATATATCGTTATAGACGTATACAATGTTCCCTCCGAGAAGTAGGGCCCGACATGGCAGGAATGTTGTAAAATATTACATCCGAGGTGTAAGGTTCCCTTAGGTTAGGATATATATAGTTATAGACGTATATAACGTTCCCACCGAGACGTAGGGACCGACATGCCAGGAATGTTGTAAAATATTACATCCCAGATGCTAGGTTGCGTTAGGTTAGGATATACAACGTTATAGACGTATATAAAGTCCCCATCGAGAAGCAGGCGACGACACGCCAGGAATGTTGTAAAATATAACAACCGAGATTTTATGTTGCCATACGTTAGGATATGTAATGTTATAGCCCTATATAATGTTCCCACCGAAAAGTAGCAGCCGAAGCGCCAGGAATGTTTTAAAATATTACATCCGAGATGATAGGTTGCCTTAGGCTAGGATATATATCGTTATAGACGTATATAATGTTCCCACCGAGACGTAGGGACCGACATGCCAGGAATGTTTTAGAATATTACATCCCAGATGTTAGGTTGCGTTAGGTTAGGATATACAACGTTATAGATGTATATAATGTACCCACGGAGACGTAGGGACCGACATGCCAGGAATGTTGTGAAATATTACATCCCAGATGTTAGGTTGCGTTAGGGTAGGATATACAAAGATACAGACGTATATAATGTACCCACGGAGACGTAGAGACCGACATGCCAGGAATGTTGTAGAATATTACATCCCAGATGTTAGGTTGCGTTAGGTTAGTATATACAACGTTATAGACGTATATAATGTCCCCATCGAGAAGCAGGCGACGACAAGCCAGAATGATGTAAAATGTTACATCCCAGATGTTAGGTTGTGTTAGGTTAGAATATACAACGTTATAGATGTATATAATGTCCCCATCGAGAAGTAGGCGACGACACGCCAGGAATGTTGTAAAATATTACATTCGACAAGTTAGGTTGCCGTAGGCTAGGATATATAACGTTATAGACGTATACAATGTTCCCACCGAGAAGTAGGGCCCGACATGCCAGGAATGGTGTAAAATATTACATCCGAGATGTAAGGTTCCCTTAGGTTAGGATATATATCGTTATAGACGTATATAACATTCCCACCGAGACGTAGGGACCGACATGCCAGGAATGTTGTAAAATATTACATCCCAGATGTTAGGTTGCGTTAGGTTAGGATATACAACGTTATAGACGTATATAAAGTCCCCATCGAGAAGCAGGCGACGACACGCCAGGAATGTTGTAAAATATAACATCCGAGATTTTATGTTGCCATACGTTAGGATATGTAACGTTATAGCCGTATATAATGTTCCCACCGAAAGGTAGCAGCCGAAGCGCCAGGAATGTTTTAAAATATTACATCCGAGATGTTAGATTGCCTTAGGTTAGGATATATATCGTTATAGACTTATATAATCTTCCCACCGAGACGTAGGGACCGACATGCCAGGAATGTTTTAAAATATTACATCCCAGATGTTAGGTTCCGTTAGGTTAGGATATACAACGTTATAGACGTATATAATGTACCGACGGAGACGTAGGGCCCGACATGCCAGGAATGTTGTAAAATATTACATCCCAGATGTTAGGTTGCGTTAGGTTAGTATATACAACGTTATAGACGTATGTAATGTCCCCATCGAGAAGCAGGCGACGACACGCCAGAATGTTGTAAAATATTACATCCGAGATGTTAGGTTGCCTTAGGTTAGGATATACAACGTTGTAGACGTATATAAAGTCCCCATCGAGAAGCAGGCGACGACACGCCAGGAATGTTGTAAAATATAACATCCGAGATTTTATGTTGCCATACGTTAGGATATATAACGTTATAGATGTATATAATGTCCCCATCGAGAAGCAGGGGACGACACGCCAGAATGTTGTAAAATATTACATCCGAGATGTTAGGTTGCCTTAGGTATGGATATACAACGTTATAGATGTATATAATGTCCCCATCGAGAAGTAGGCGACGACACGCCAGGAATGTTGTAAAATATAACATCCGAGATTTTATGATGCCATACGTTAGGATATGTAACGTTATAGCCGTATATAATGTTCCCACCGAAAAGTAGCAGCCGAAGCGCCAGGAATGTTTTAAAATATTACATCCGAGATGTTAGGTTGCCTTAGAGTAGTATATATATCGTTATAGACGTATACAATGTTTTCACCAAGAAGTAGGGACCGACATGCCAGGAATGTTGTAAAATATTACATCCGAGATGTTAGGTTCCCTTCTGTTAGAATATATAACGTTATAGATGTATATAATGTCCCCATCCAGAAGTAGGCGACGACACGCCAGGAATGTAGTAATATGTTACATACCAGATGTTAGGTTGCGTTAGGTTAGAATATACAACGTTATAGACGTATATAATGTCCCCATCGAGAAGCAGGCGACGCCACGACAGGAATGTTGTAAAATATTACATTCGACATGTTAGGTTGCCTTAGGCTAGGATATATATCGTTATAGACGTATACAATGTTCCCTCCGAGAAGTAGGGCCCGACATGGCAGGAATGTTTTAAAATATTACATCCGAGATGTTAGATTGCCTTAGGTTAGATAAACAACGTTATAGACATATAGAATGTTCCCACCGAGACGTAGGGACCGACATGCCAGGAATGTTGTAAAATATTACATCCCAGATGTTAGGTTGCGTTAGGTTAGGATATACAACGTTATAGACGTATATAAAGTCCCCATCGAGAAGCAGGCGACGACACGCCAGGAATGTTGTAAAATATAACATCCGAGATTTTATGTTGCCATACGTTAGGATATGTAATGTTATAGCCGTATATAATGTTCCCACCGAAAAGTAGCAGCCGAAGCGCCAGGAATGTTTTAAAATATTACATCCGAGGTGACAGGTTGCCTTAGGCTAGGATATATATCGTTATAGACGTATATAATGTTCCCACCGAGACGTAGGGACCGACATGCCAGGAATGTTTTAAAATATTACATCCCAGATGTTAGGTTGCGTTAGGTTAGGATATACAACGTTATAGAAGTATATAATGTACCCACGGAGACGTAGGGACCGACATGCCAGGAATGTTGTGAAATATTACATCCCAGATGTTAGGTTGCGTTAGGGTAGGATATACAAAGTTACAGACGTATATAATGTACCCACGGAGACGTAGGGACCGACATGCCAGGAATGTTGTAGAATATTACATCCCAGATGTTAGGTTGCGTTAGGTTAGTATATACAACGTTATAGACGTATATAATGTCCCCATCGAGAAGCAGGCGACGACAAGCCAGAATGTAGTAAAATGTTACATCCCAGATGTTAGGTTGTGTTAGGTTAGAATATACAACGTTATAGATGTATATAATGTCCCCATCGAGAAGTAGGCGACGACACGCCAGGAATGTTGTAAAATATTACATTCGACAAGTTAGGTTGCCGTAGGCTAGGATATATAACGTTATAGACGTATACAATGTTCCCACCGAGAAGTAGGGCCCGACATGCCAGGAATGGTGTAAAATATTACATCCGAGATGTAAGGTTCCCTTAGGTTAGGATATATATCGTTATGGACGTATATAACGTTCCCACCGAGACGTAGGGACCGACATGCCAGGATTGTTGTAAAATATTACGTCCCAGATGTTAGGTTGCGTTAGGTTAGGATATACAACGTTATAGACGTATATAAAGTCCCCATCGAGAAGCAGGCGACGACACGCCAGGAATGTTGTAAAATATAACATCCGAGATTTTATGTTGCCATACGTTAGGATATGTAACGTTATAGCCGTATATAATGTTCCCACCGAAAGGTAGCAGCCGAAGCGCCAGGAATGTTTTAAAATATTACATCCGAGATGTTAGATTGCCTTAGGTTAGGATATATATCGTTATATACGTATATAATGTTCCCACCGAGACGTAGGGACCGACATGCCAGGAAAGTTTTAAAATATTACATCCGAGATGTTAGGTTCCCTTAGGTTAGGATATACAACGTTATAGACATATAGAATGTTCCCACCGAGAAGTAGGGACCGACACGACAGGAATGTTGTAAAATATTACATTCGACATGTTAGGTTGCCTTAGGCTAGGATATATATCGTTATAGACGTATACAATGTTCCCTCCGAGAAGTAGGGCCCGACATGCCAGGAATGTTGTAAAATATTACATCCGAGATGTAAGGTTCCCTTAGGTTAGGATATATATAGTTATAGACGTATATAACGTTCCCACCGAGACGTAGGGACCGACATGCCAGGAATGTTGTAAGATATTACATCCCAGATGTTAGGTTGCGTTAGGTTAGGATATACAACGTTATAGACGTATATAAAGTCCCCATCGAGAAGCAGGCGACGACACGCCAGGAATGTTGTAAAATATAACATCCGAGATTTTATGTTGCCATACGTTAGGATATGTAACGTTATAGCCGTATATAATGTTCCCACCGAAAGGTAGCAGCCGAAGCGCCAGGAATGTTTTAAAATATTACATCCGAGATGTTAGATTGCCTTAGGTTAGGATATATATCGTTATAGACTTATATAATCTTCCCACCGAGACGTAGGGACCGACATGCCAGGAATGTTTTAAAATATTACATCCCAGATGTTAGGTTCCGTTAGGTTAGGATATACAACGTTATAGACGTATATAATGTACCGACGGAGACGTAGGGCCCGACATGCCAGGAATGTTGTAAAATATTACATCCCAGATGTTAGGTTGCGTTAGGTTAGTATATACAACGTTATAGACGTATGTAATGTCCCCATCGAGAAGCAGGCGACGACACGCCAGAATGTTGTAAAATATTACATCCGAGATGTTAGGTTGCCTTAGGTTAGGATATACAACGTTGTAGACGTATATAAAGTCCCCATCGAGAAGCAGGCGACGACACGCCAGGAATGTTGTAAAATATAACATCCGAGATTTTATGTTGCCATACGTTAGGATATATAACGTTATAGATGTATATAATGTCCCCATCGAGAAGCAGGGGACGACACGCCAGAATGTTGTAAAATATTACATCCGAGATGTTAGGTTGCCTTAGGTATGGATATACAACGTTATAGATGTATATAATGTCCCCATCGAGAAGTAGGCGACGACACGCCAGGAATGTTGTAAAATATAACATCCGAGATTTTATGATGCCATACGTTAGGATATGTAACGTTATAGCCGTATATAATGTTCCCACCGAAAAGTAGCAGCCGAAGCGCCAGGAATGTTTTAAAATATTACATCCGAGATGTTAGGTTGCCTTAGAGTAGTATATATATCGTTATAGACGTATACAATGTTTTCACCAAGAAGTAGGGACCGACATGCCAGGAATGTTTTAAAATATTACATCCCAGATGTTAGGTTGCGTTAGGTTAGGATATACAACGTTATAGACGTATATAATGTACCGACGGAGACATAGGGACCGACATGCCAGGAATGTTGTAAAATATTACATCCCAGATGTTAGGTTGCGTTAGGTTAGAATATACAACGTTATAGACGTATATAATGTCCCCATCGAGAAGCAGGCGACGACACGCCAGGAATGTTGTAATGTATTACATTCCAGATGTTAGGTTGCGTTACGTTAGGATATACAACGTTATACACGTATATAATGTCTCCATCGAGGAGCAGGCGACGACACGCCAGGAATGTTGTAAAATGTAACATCCGAGATGTTATGATGCCATAAGTTAGGATATGTAACGTTATAGACGTATATAACGTTCCCACCGAAAAGTAGCAGCCGAAGCGCCAGTAATGTAAAATATTACATCCGAGATGTTAGGTTGCCTTAGGTTAGGATATATATCATTATATACGTATATAATGTTCCCACCGAGACGTAGGGACCGAAATGCCAGGAAAGTTTTAAAATATTACATCCGAGATGTTAGGTTCCCTTAGGTTAGGATATACAACGTTATAGACATATAGAATGTTCCCACCGAGAAGTAGGGACCGACATGCCAGGAATGTTGTAAAATATTACATCCGAGGTGTTAGGTTGCCTTAGGGTAAGATATATAACGTTATAGATTTATATAATGTCCCCATTCGTGAAGTAGGCGGCGACACGACAGGAATGTTGTAAAATATTACATTCGACATGTTAGGTTGCCTTAGGCTAGGATATATATCGTTATAGACGTATACAATGTTCCCTCCGAGAAGTAGGGCCCGACATGCCAGGAATGTTGTAAAATATTACATCCGAGATGTAAGGTTCCCTTAGGTTAGGATATATGTAGTTATAGACGTATATAACGTTCCCACCGAGACGTAGGGACCGACATGCCAGGAATGTTGTAAGATATTACATCCCAGATGTTAGGTTGCGTTAGGTTAGGATATACAACGTTATAGACGTATATAAAGTCCCCATCGAGAAGCAGGCGACGACACGCCAGGAATGTTGTAAAATATAACAACCGAGATTTTATGTTGCCATACGTTAGGATATGTAATGTTATAGCCGTATATAATGTTCCCACCGAAAAGTAGCAGCCGAAGCGCCAGGAATGTTTTAAAATATTACATCCGAGATGATAGGTTGCCTTAGGCTAGGATATATATCGTTATAGACGTATATAATGTTCCCACCGAGACGTAGGGACCGACATGCCAGGAATGTTTTAAAATATTACATCCCAGATGTTAGGTTGCGTTAGGTTAGGATATACAACGTTATAGAAGTATATAATGTACCCACGGAGACGTAGGGACCGACATGCCAGGAATGTTGTGAAATATTACATCCCAGATGTTAGGTTGCGTTAGGGTAGGATATACAAAGTTAAAGACGTATATAATGTACCCACGGAGACGTAGGGACCGACATGCCAGGAATGTTGTAGAATATTACATCCCAGATGTTACGTTGCGTTAGGTTAGTATATACAACGCTATAGACGTATATAATGTCCCCATCGAGAAGCAGGCGACGACAAGCCAGAATGTAGTAAAATGTTACATCCCAGATGTTAGGTTGTGTTAGGTTAGAATATACAACGTTATAGATGTATATAATGTCCCCATCGAGAAGTAGGCGACGACACGCCAGGAATGTTGTAAAATATTACATTCGACAAGTTAGGTTGCCGTAGGCTAGGATATATAACGTTATAGACGTATACAATGTTCCCACCGAGAAGTAGGGCCCGACATGCCAGGAATGGTGTAAAATATTACATCCGAGATGTAAGGTTCCCTTAGGTTAGGATATATATCGTTATAGACGTATATAACGTTCCCACCGAGACGTAGGGACCGACATGCCAGGATTGTTGTAAAATATTACGTCCCAGATGTTAGGTTGCGTTAGGTTAGGATATACAACGTTATAGACGTATATAAAGTCCCCATCGAGAAGCAGGCGACGACACGCCAGGAATGTTGTAAAATATAACATCCGAGATTTTATGTTGCCATACGTTAGGATATGTAACGTTATAGCCGTATATAATGTTCCCACCGAAAGGTAGCAGCCGAAGCGCCAGGAATGTTTTAAAATATTACATCCGAGATGTTAGATTGCCTTAGGTTAGGATATATATCGTTATAGACGTATATAATCTTCCCACCGAGACGTAGGGACCGACATGCCAGGAATGTTTTAAAATATTACATCCCAGATGTTAGGTTGCGTTAGGTTAGGATATACAACGTTATAGACGTATATAATGTACCGACGGAGACATAGGGACCGACATGCCAGGAATGTTGTAAAATATTACATCCCAGATGTTAGGTTGCGTTAGGTTATAATATACAACGTTATAGACGTATATAATGTCCCCATCGTGAAGCAGGCGACGACACGCCAGGAATGTTGTAATGTATTACATTCCAGATGTTAGGTTGCGTTACGTTAGGATATACAACGTTATACACGTATATAATGTCTCCATCGAGGAGCAGGCGACGACACGCCAGGAATGTTGTAAAATGTAACATCCGAGATGTTATGATGCCATAAGTTACGATATGTAACGTTATAGACGTATATAACGTTCCCACCGAAAAGTAGCAGCTGAAGCGCCAGTAATGTTGTAAAATATTACATCCGAGATGTTAGGTTGCCTTAGGTTAGGATATATATCGTTATATACGTATATAATGTTCACACCGAGACGTAGGGACCGAAATGCCAGGAAAGTTTTAAAATATTACATCCGAGATGTTAGGTTCCCTTAGGTTAGGATATACAACGTTATAGACATATAGAATGTTCCCACCGAGAAGTAGGGACCGACATGCCAGGAATGTTGTAAAATATTACATCCGAGGTGTTAGGTTGCCTTAGGGTAAGATATATAACGTTATAGATATATATAATGTCCCCATTCGTGAAGTAGGCGGCGACACGGCAGGAATGTTGTAAAATATTACATTCGACATTTTGGGTTGCCTTGGGCTAGGATATATATCGTTATAGACGTATACATTGTTTCCACCGAGGAGTAGGGACCGACATGCCAGGAATGTTGTAAAATATTACATCCCAGATATTAGGTTGCGTTAGGTTAGGATATACAACGTTATAGACGTATATAAAGTCCCCATCGAGAAGCAGGCGACGACACGCCAGGAATGTTGTAAAATATAACATCCGAGATTTTATGTTGCCATACGTTAGGATATGTAACGTTATAGCCGTATATAATGTTCCCACCGAAAGGTAGCAGCCGAAGCGCCAGGAATGTTTTAAAATATTACATCCGAGATGTTAGATTGCCTTAGGTTAGGATATATATCGTTATAGACGTATATAATCTTCCCACCGAGACGTACGGACCGACATGCCAGGAATGTTTTAAAATATTACATCCCAGATGTTAGGTTCCGTTAGGTTAGGATATACAACGTTATAGACGTATATAATGTACCGACGGAGACGTAGGGACCGACATGCCAGGAATGTTGTAAAATATTACATCCCAGATGTTAGGTTGCGTTAGGTTAGGATATACAACGTTATAGACGTATATAAAGTCCCCATCGAGAAGCAGGCGACGACACGCCAGGAATGTTGTAAAATATAACATCCGTGATTTTATGTTGCCATACGTTAGGATATGTAACGTTATAGCCGTATATAATGTTCCCACCGAAAGGTAGCAGCCGAAGCGCCAGGAATGTTTTAAAATATTACATCCGAGATGTTAGATTGCCTTAGGTTAGGATATATATCGTTATAGACGTATATAATCTTCCCACCGAGACGTAGGGACCGACATGCCAGGAATGTTTTAAAATATTACATCCCAGATGTTAGGTTCCGTTAGGTTAGGATATACAACGTTATAGACGTATATAATGTACCGACGGAGACGTAGGGACCGACATGCCAGGAATGTTGTAAAATATTACATCCCAGATGTTAGGTTGCGTTAGGTTAGAATATACAACGTTATAGACGTATATAATGTCCCCATCGAGAAGCAGGCGACGACACGCCAGGAATGTTGTAATGTATTACATTCCAGATGTTAGGTTGCGTTACGTTAGGATATACAACGTTATACACGTATATAATGTCTCCATCGAGGAGCAGGCGACGACACGCCAGGAATGTTGTAAAATGTAACATCCGAGATGTTATGATGCCATAAGTTAGGATATGTAACGTTATAGACGTATATAACGTTCCCACCGAAAAGTAGCAGCCGAAGCACCAGTAATGTTGTAAAATATTACATCCGAGATGTTAGGTTGCCTTAGGTTAGGATATATATCGTTATCTACGTATATAATGTTCCCACCGAGACGTAGGGACCGACATGCCAGGAAAGTTTTAAAATATTACATCCGAGATGTTAGGTTCCCTTAGGTTAGGATATACAACGTTATAGACATATAGAATGTTCCCACCGAGAAGTAGGGACCGACATGCCAGGAATGTTGTAAAATATTACATCCGAGGTGTAAGGTTGCCTTAGGGTAAGATATATAACGTTATAGATTTATATAATGTCCCCATTCGTGAAGTAGGCGGCGACACGGCAGGAATGTTGTAAAATATTACATTCGACATTTTGGGTTGCCTTAGGCTAGGATATATATCGTTATAGACGTATACATTGTTTCCACCGAGAAGTAGGGACCGACATGCCAGGAATGTTGTAAAATATTACATCCCAGATGTTAGGTTGCGTTAGGTTAGGATATACAACGTTATAGACGTATATAAAGTCCCCATCGAGAAGCAGGCGACGACACGCCAGGAATGTTGTAAAATATAACATCCGAGATTTTATGTTGCCATACGTTAGGATATGTAACGCTATAGCCGTATATAATGTTCCCACCGAAAGGTAGCAGCCGAAGCGCCAGGAATGTTTTAAAATATTACATCCGAGATGTTAGATTGCCTTAGGTTAGGATATACAACGTTATAGACATATAGAATGTTCCCACCGAGAGGTAGGGACCGACATGCCAGGAATGTTGTAAAATATTACATCCCAGATGTTAGGTTGCGTTAGGTTAGGATATACAACGTTATAGACGTATATAAAGTCCCCATCGAGAAGCAGGCGACGACACGCCAGGAATGTTGTAAAATATAACATCCGAGATTTTATGTTGCCATACGTTAGGATATGTAATGTTATAGCCGTATATAATGTTCCCACCGAAAAGTAGCAGCCGAAGCGCCAGGAATGTTTTAAAATATTACATCCGAGATGATAGGTTGCCTTAGGCTAGGATATATATCGTTATAGATGTATATAATGTTCCCACCGAGACGTAGGGACCGACATGCCAGGAATGTTTTAAAATATTACATCCCAGATGTTAGGTTGCGTTAGGTTAGGATATACAACGTTATAGATGTATATAATGTACCCACGGAGACGTAGGGACCGACATGCCAGGAATGTTGTGAAATATTACATCCCAGATGTTAGGTTGCGTTAGGGTAGGATATACAAAGTTACAGACGTATATAATGTACCCACGGAGACGTAGGGACCGACATGCCAGGAATGTTGTAGAATATTACATCCCAGATGTTAGGTTGCGTTAGGTTAGTATATACAACGTTATAGACGTATATAATGTCCCCATCGAGAAGCAGGCGACGACAAGCCAGAATGTAGTAAAATGTTACATCCCAGATGTTAGGTTGTGTTAGGTTAGAATATACAACGTTATAGATGTATATAATGTCCCCATCGAGAAGTAGGCGACGACACGCCAGGAATGTTGTAAAATATTACATTCGACAAGTTAGGTTGCCGTAGGCTAGGATATATAACGTTATAGACGTATACAATGTTCCCACCGAGAAGTGGGGCCCGACATGCCAGGAATGGTGTAAAATATTACATCCGAGATGTAAGGTTCCCTTAGGTTAGGATATATATCGTTATAGACGTATATAACGTTCCCACCGAGACGTAGGGACCGACATGCCAGGATTGTTGTAAAATATTACGTCCCAGATGTTAGGTTGCGTTAGGTTAGGATATACAACGTTATAGACGTATATAAAGTCCCCATCGAGAAGCAGGCGACGACACGCCAGGAATGTTGTAAAATATAACATCCGAGATTTTATGTTGCCATACGTTAGGATATGTAACGTTATAGCCGTATATAATGTTCCCACCGAAAGGTAGCAGCCGAAGCGCCAGGAATGTTTTAAAATATTACATCCGAGATGTTAGATTGCCTTAGGTTAGGATATATATCGTTATAGACGTATATAATCTTCCCACCGAGACGTAGGGACCGACATGCCAGGAATGTTTTAAAATATTACATCCCAGATGTTAGGTTGCGTTAGGTTAGGATATACAACGTTATAGACGTATATAATGTACCGACGGATACATAGGGACCGACATGCCAGGAATGTTCTAAAATATTACATCCCAGATGTTAGGTTGCGTTAGGTTAGAATATACAACGTTATAGACGTATATAATGTCCCCATCGAGAAGCAGGCGACGACACGCCAGGAATGTTGTAATGTATTACATTCCAGATGTTAGGTTGCGTTACGTTAGGATATACAACGTTATACACGTATATAATGTCTCCATCGAGGAGCAGGCGACGACACGCCAGGAATGTTGTAAAATGTAACATCCGAGATGTTATGATGCCATAAGTTACGATATGTAACGTTATAGACGTATATAACGTTCCCACCGAAAAGTAGCAGCCGAAGCGCCAGTAATGTTGTAAAATATTACATCCGAGATGTTAGGTTGCCTTAGGTTAGGATATATATCGTTATATACGTATATAATGTTCCCACCGAGACGTAGGGACCGACATGCCAGGAAAGTTTTAAAATATTACATCCGAGATGTTAGGTTCCCTTAGGTTAGGATATACAACGTTATAGACATATAGAATGTTCCCACCGAGAAGTAGGGACCGACATGCCAGGAATGTTGTAAAATATTACATCCGAGGTGTTAGGTTGCCTTAGGGTAAGATATATAACGTTATAGATTTATATAATGTCGCCATTCGTGAAGTAGGCGGCGACACGGCAGGAATGTTGTAAAATATTACATTCGACATTTTGGGTTGCCTTAGGCTAGGATATATATCGTTATAGACGTATACATTGTTTCCACCGAGAAGTAGGGACCGACATGCCAGGAATGTTGTAAAATATTACATCCCAGATGTTAGGTTGCGTTAGGTTAGGATATACAACGTTATAGACGTATATAAAGTCCCCATCGAGAAGCAGGCGACGACACGCCAGGAATGTTGTAAAATATAACATCCGAGATTTTATGTTGCCATACGTTAGGATATGTAACGTTATAGCCGTATATAATGTTCCCACCAAAAGGTAGCAGCCGAAGCGCCAGGAATGTTTTAAAATATTACATCCGAGATGTTAGATTGCCTTAGGTTAGGATATATATCGTTATAGACGTATATAATGTTCCCACCGAAAGGTAGCAGCCGAAGCGCCAGGAATGTTTTAAAATATTACATCCGAGATGTTAGATTGCCTTAGGTTAGGATATATATCGTTATAGACGTATATAATCTTCCCACCGAGACGTAGGGACCGACATGCCAGGAATGTTTTAAAATATTACATCCCAGATGTTAGGTTGCGTTAGGTTAGGATATACAACGTTATAGACGTATATAATGTACCGACGGATACATAGGGACCGACATGCCAGGAATGTTCTAAAATATTACATCCCAGATGTTAGGTTGCGTTAGGTTAGAATATACAACGTTATAGACGTATATAATGTCCCCATCGAGAAGCAGGCGACGACACGCCAGGAATGTTGTAATGTATTACATTCCAGATGTTAGGTTGCGTTACGTTAGGATATACAACGTTATACACGTATATAATGTCTCCATCGAGGAGCAGGCGACGACACGCCAGGAATGTTGTAAAATGTAACATCCGAGATGTTATGATGCCATAAGTTACGATATGTAACGTTATAGACGTATATAACGTTCCCACCGAAAAGTAGCAGCCGAAGCGCCAGTAATGTTGTAAAATATTACATCCGAGATGTTAGGTTGCCTTAGGTTAGGATATATATCGTTATATACGTATATAATGTTCCCACCGAGACGTAGGGACCGACATGCCAGGAAAGTTTTAAAATATTACATCCGAGATGTTAGGTTCCCTTAGGTTAGGATATACAACGTTATAGACATATAGAATGTTCCCACCGAGAAGTAGGGACCGACATGCCAGGAATGTTGTAAAATATTACATCCGAGGTGTTAGGTTGCCTTAGGGTAAGATATATAACGTTATAGATTTATATAATGTCGCCATTCGTGAAGTAGGCGGCGACACGGCAGGAATGTTGTAAAATATTACATTCGACATTTTGGGTTGCCTTAGGCTAGGATATATATCGTTATAGACGTATACATTGTTTCCACCGAGAAGTAGGGACCGACATGCCAGGAATGTTGTAAAATATTACATCCCAGATGTTAGGTTGCGTTAGG
This sequence comes from Xylocopa violacea, assembly GCA_963969225.1. NCBI lineage: Eukaryota > Metazoa > Arthropoda > Insecta > Hymenoptera > Apidae > Xylocopa > Xylocopa violacea. The sequence continues at coordinate 50,875,640 of CAXAJV010000001.1, forward strand.
TTAGGATATACAACGTTATAGACGTATATAAAGTCCCCATCGAGAAGCAGGCGACGACACGCCAGGAATGTTGTAAAATATAACATCCGAGATTTTATGTTGCCATACGTTAGGATATGTAACGTTATAGCCGTATATAATGTTCCAACCGAAAGGTAGCAGCCGAAGCGCCAGGAATGTTTTAAAATATTACATCCGAGATGTTAGATTGCCTTAGGCTAGGATATATATCGTTATAGATGTATATAATGTTCCCACCGAGACGTAGGGACCGACATGCCAGGAATGTTTTAAAATATTACATCCCAGATGTTAGGTTGCGTTAGGTTAGGATATACAACGTTATAGATGTATATAATGTACCCACGGAGACGTAGGGACCGACATGCCAGGAATGTTGTGAAATATTACATCCCAGATGTTAGGTTGCGTTAGGGTAGGATATACAAAGTTACAGACGTATATAATGTACCCACGGAGACGTAGGGACCGACATGCCAGGAATGTTGTAGAATATTACATCCCAGATGTTAGGTTGCGTTAGGTTAGTATATACAACGTTATAGACGTATATAATTTCCCCATCGAGAAGCAGGCGACGACAAGCCAGAATGTAGTAAAATGTTACATCCCAGATGTTAGGTTGTGTTAGGTTAGAATATACAACGTTATAGATGTATATAATGTCCCCATCGAGAAGTAGGCGACGACACGCCAGGAATGTTGTAAAATATTACATTCGACAAGTTAGGTTGCCGTAGGCTAGGATATATAACGTTATAGACGTATACAATGTTCCCACCGAGAAGTAGGGCCCGACATGCCAGGAATGGTGTAAAATATTACATCCGAGATGTAAGGTTCCCTTAGGTTAGGATATATATCGTTATAGACGTATATAACGTTCCCACCGAGACGTAGGGACCGACATGCCAGGATTGTTGTAAAATATTACGTCCCAGATGTTAGGTTGCGTTAGGTTAGGATATACAACGTTATAGACGTATATAAAGTCCCCATCGAGAAGCAGGCGACGACACGCCAGGAATGTTGTAAAATATAACATCCGAGATTTTATGTTGCCATACGTTAGGATATGTAACGTTATAGCCGTATATAATGTTCCCACCGAAAGGTAGCAGCCGAAGCGCCAGGAATGTTTTAAAATATTACATCCGAGATGTTAGATTGCCTTAGGTTAGGATATATATCGTTATAGACGTATATAATCTTCCCACCGAGACGTAGGGACCGACATGCCAGGAATGTTTTAAAATATTACATCCCAGATGTTAGGTTGCGTTAGGTTAGGATATACAACGTTATAGACGTATATAATGTACCGACGGAGACATAGGGACCGACATGCCAGGAATGTTCTAAAATATTACATCCCAGATGTTAGGTTGCGTTAGGTTAGAATATACAACGTTATAGACGTATATAATGTCCCCATCGAGAAGCAGGCGACGACACGCCAGGAATGTTGTAATGTATTACATTCCAGATGTTAGGTTGCGTTACGTTAGGATATACAACGTTATACACGTATATAATGTCTCCATCGAGGAGCAGGCGACGACACGCCAGGAATGTTGTAAAATGTAACATCCGAGATGTTATGATGCCATAAGTTACGATATGTAACGTTATAGACGTATATAACGTTCCCACCGAAAAGTAGCAGCCGAAGCGCCAGTAATGTTGTAAAATATTACATCCGAGATGTTAGGTTGCCTTAGGTTAGGATATATATCGTTATATACGTATATAATGTTCCCACCGAGACGTAGGGACCGACATGCCAGGAAAGTTTTAAAATATTACATCCGAGATGTTAGGTTCCCTTAGGTTAGGATATACAACGTTATAGACATATAGAATGTTCCCACCGAGAAGTAGGGACCGACATGCCAGGAATGTTGTAAAATATTACATCCGAGGTGTTAGGTTGCCTTAGGGTAAGATATATAACGTTATAGATTTATATAATGTCCCCATTCGTGAAGTAGGCGGCGACACGGCAGGAATGTTGTAAAATATTACATTCGACATTTTGGGTTGCCTTAGGCTAGGATATATATCGTTATAGACGTATACATTGTTTCCACCGAGAAGTAGGGACCGACATGCCAGGAATGTTGTAAAATATTACATCCCAGATGTTAGGTTGCGTTAGGTTAGGATATACAACGTTATAGACGTATATAAAGTCCCCATCGAGAAGCAGGCGACGACACGCCAGGAATGTTGTAAAATATAACATCCGAGATTTTATGTTGCCATACGTTAGGATATGTAACGTTATAGCCGTATATAATGTTCCCACCAAAAGGTAGCAGCCGAAGCGCCAGGAATGTTTTAAAATATTACATCCGAGATGTTAGATTGCCTTAGGTTAGGATATATATCGTTATAGACGTATATAATCTTCCCACCGAGACGTAGGGACCGACATGCCAGGAATGTTTTAAAATATTACATCCCAGATGTGAGGTTCCGTTAGGTTAGGATATACAACGTTATAGACGTATATAATGTACCGACGGAGACGTAGGGACCGACATGCCAGGAATGTTGTAAAATATTACATCCCAGATGTTAGGTTGCGTTAGGTTAGAATATACAACGTTATAGACGTATATAATGTCCCCATCGAGAAGCAGGCGACGACACGCCAGGAATGTTGTAATGTATTACATTCCAGATGTTAGGTTGCGTTACGTTAGGATATACAACGTTATACACGTATATAATGTCTCGATCGAGGAGCAGGCGACGACACGCCAGGAATGTTGTAAAATGTAACATCCGAGATGTTATGATGCCATAAGTTAGGATATGTAACGTTATAGACGTATATAACGTTCCCACCGAAAAGTAGCAGCCGGAGCGCCAGTAATGTTGTAAAATATTACATCCGAGATGTTAGGTTGCCTTAGGTTAGGATATATATCGTTATATACGTATATAATGTTCCCACCGAGACGTAGGGACCGACATGCCAGGAAAGTTTTAAAATATTACATCCGAGATGTTAGGTTCCCTTAGGTTAGGATATACAACGTTATAGACATATAGAATGTTCCCACCGAGAAGTAGGGACCGACATGCCAGGAATGTTGTAAAATATTACACCCGAGGTGTTAGGTTGCCTTAGGGTAAGATATATAACGTTATAGATTTATATAATGTCCCCATTCGTGAAGTAGGCGGCGACACGGCAGGAATGTTGTAAAATATTACATTCGACATTTTGGGTTGCCTTAGGCTAGGATATATATCGTTATAGACGTATACATTGTTTCCACCGAGAAGTAGGGACCGACATGCCAGGAATGTTGTAAAATATTACATCCCAGATGTTAGGTTGCGTTAGGTTAGGATATACAACGTTATAGACGTATATAAAGTCCCCATCGAGAAGCAGGCGACGACACACCAGGAATGTTGTAAAATATAACATCCGAGATTTTATGTTGCCATACGTTAGGATATGTAATGTTATAGCCGTATATAATGTTCCCACCGAAAAGTAGCAGCCGAAGCGCCAGGAATGTTTTAAAATATTACATCCGAGATGATAGGTTGCCTTAGGCTAGGATATATATCGTTATAGATGTATATAATGTTCCCACCGAGACGTAGGGACCGACATGCCAGGAATGTTTTAAAATATTACATCCCAGATGTTAGGTTGCGTTAGGTTAGGATATACAACGTTATAGATGTATATAATGTACCCACGGAGACGTAGGGACCGACATGCCAGGAATGTTGTGAAATATTACATCCCAGATGTTAGGTTGCGTTAGGGTAGGATATACAAAGTTACAGACGTATATAATGTACCCACGGAGACGTAGGGACCGACATGCCAGGAATGTTGTAGAATATTACATCCCAGATGTTAGGTTGCGTTAGGTTAGTATATACAACGTTATAGACGTATATAATTTCCCCATCGAGAAGCAGGCGACGACAAGCCAGAATGTAGTAAAATGTTACATCCCAGATGTTAGGTTGTGTTAGGTTAGAATATACAACGTTATAGATGTATATAATGTCCCCATCGAGAAGTAGGCGACGACACGCCAGGAATGTTGTAAAATATTACATTCGACAAGTTAGGTTGCCGTAGGCTAGGATATATAACGTTATAGACGTATACAATGTTCCCACCGAGAAGTAGGGCCCGACATGCCAGGAATGGTGTAAAATATTACATCCGAGATGTAAGGTTCCCTTAGGTTAGGATATATATCGTTATAGACGTATATAACGTTCCCACCGAGACGTAGGGACCGACATGCCAGGATTGTTGTAAAATATTACGTCCCAGATGTTAGGTTGCGTTAGGTTAGGATATACAACGTTATAGACGTATATAAAGTCCCCATCGAGAAGCAGGCGACGACACGCCAGGAATGTTGTAAAATATAACATCCGAGATTTTATGTTGCCATACGTTAGGATATGTAACGTTATAGCCGTATATAATGTTCCCACCGAAAGGTAGCAGCCGAAGCGCCAGGAATGTTTTAAAATATTACATCCGAGATGTTAGATTGCCTTAGGTTAGGATATATATCGTTATAGACGTATATAATCTTCCCACCGAGACGTAGGGACCGACATGCCAGGAATGTTTTAAAATATTACATCCCAGATGTTAGGTTGCGTTAGGTTAGGATATACAACGTTATAGACGTATATAATGTACCGACGGAGACATAGGGACCGACATGCCAGGAATGTTCTAAAATATTACATCCCAGATGTTAGGTTGCGTTAGGTTAGAATATACAACGTTATAGACGTATATAATGTCCCCATCGAGAAGCAGGCGACGACACGCCAGGAATGTTGTAATGTATTACATTCCAGATGTTAGGTTGCGTTACGTTAGGATATACAACGTTATACACGTATATAATGTCTCCATCGAGGAGCAGGCGACGACACGCCAGGAATGTTGTAAAATGTAACATCCGAGATGTTATGATGCCATAAGTTACGATATGTAACGTTATAGACGTATATAACGTTCCCACCGAAAAGTAGCAGCCGAAGCGCCAGTAATGTTGTAAAATATTACATCCGAGATGTTAGGTTGCCTTAGGTTAGGATATATATCGTTATATACGTATATAATGTTCCCACCGAGACGTAGGGACCGACATGCCAGGAAAGTTTTAAAATATTACATCCGAGATGTTAGGTTCCCTTAGGTTAGGATATACAACGTTATAGACATATAGAATGTTCCCACCGAGAAGTAGGGACCGACATGCCAGGAATGTTGTAAAATATTACATCCGAGGTGTTAGGTTGCCTTAGGGTAAGATATATAACGTTATAGATTTATATAATGTCCCCATTCGTGAAGTAGGCGGCGACACGGCAGGAATGTTGTAAAATATTACATTCGACATTTTGGGTTGCCTTAGGCTAGGATATATATCGTTATAGACGTATACATTGTTTCCACCGAGAAGTAGGGACCGACATGCCAGGAATGTTGTAAAATATTACATCCCAGATGTTAGGTTGCGTTAGGTTAGGATATACAACGTTATAGACGTATATAAAGTCCCCATCGAGAAGCAGGCGACGACACGCCAGGAATGTTGTAAAATATAACATCCGAGATTTTATGTTGCCATACGTTAGGATATGTAACGTTATAGCCGTATATAATGTTCCCACCAAAAGGTAGCAGCCGAAGCGCCAGGAATGTTTTAAAATATTACATCCGAGATGTTAGATTGCCTTAGGTTAGGATATATATCGTTATAGACGTATATAATCTTCCCACCGAGACGTAGGGACCGACATGCCAGGAATGTTTTAAAATATTACATCCCAGATGTGAGGTTCCGTTAGGTTAGGATATACAACGTTATAGACGTATATAATGTACCGACGGAGACGTAGGGACCGACATGCCAGGAATGTTGTAAAATATTACATCCCAGATGTTAGGTTGCGTTAGGTTAGAATATACAACGTTATAGACGTATATAATGTCCCCATCGAGAAGCAGGCGACGACACGCCAGGAATGTTGTAATGTATTACATTCCAGATGTTAGGTTGCGTTACGTTAGGATATACAACGTTATACACGTATATAATGTCTCGATCGAGGAGCAGGCGACGACACGCCAGGAATGTTGTAAAATGTAACATCCGAGATGTTATGATGCCATAAGTTAGGATATGTAACGTTATAGACGTATATAACGTTCCCACCGAAAAGTAGCAGCCGGAGCGCCAGTAATGTTGTAAAATATTACATCCGAGATGTTAGGTTGCCTTAGGTTAGGATATATATCGTTATATACGTATATAATGTTCCCACCGAGACGTAGGGACCGACATGCCAGGAAAGTTTTAAAATATTACATCCGAGATGTTAGGTTCCCTTAGGTTAGGATATACAACGTTATAGACATATAGAATGTTCCCACCGAGAAGTAGGGACCGACATGCCAGGAATGTTGTAAAATATTACACCCGAGGTGTTAGGTTGCCTTAGGGTAAGATATATAACGTTATAGATTTATATAATGTCCCCATTCGTGAAGTAGGCGGCGACACGGCAGGAATGTTGTAAAATATTACATTCGACATTTTGGGTTGCCTTAGGCTAGGATATATATCGTTATAGACGTATACATTGTTTCCACCGAGAAGTAGGGACCGACATGCCAGGAATGTTGTAAAATATTACATCCCAGATGTTAGGTTGCGTTAGGTTAGGATATACAACGTTATAGACGTATATAAAGTCCCCATCGAGAAGCAGGCGACGACACACCAGGAATGTTGTAAAATATAACATCCGAGATTTTATGTTGCCATACGTTAGGATATGTAATGTTATAGCCGTATATAATGTTCCCACCGAAAAGTAGCAGCCGAAGCGCCAGGAATGTTTTAAAATATTACATCCTAGATGATAGGTTGCCTTAGGCTAGGATATATATCGTTATAGACGTATATAATGTTCCCACCGAGACGTAGGGACCGACATGCCAGGAATGTTTTAAAATATTACATCCCAGATGTTAGGTTGCGTTAGGTTAGGATATACAACGCTATAGATGTATATAATGTACCAACGGAGACGTAGGGACCGACATGCCAGGAATGTTGTGAAATATTACATCCCAGATGTTAGGTTGCGTTAGGGTAGGATATACAAAGTTACAGACGTATATAATGTACCCACAGAGACGTAGGGACCGACATGCCAGGAATGTTGTAGAATATTACATCCCAGATGTTAGGTTGCGTTAGGTTAGTATATACAACGTTATAGACGTATATAATGTCCCCATCGAGAAGCAGGCGACGACAAGCCAGAATGTAGTAAAATGTTACATCCCAGATGTTAGGTTGTGTTAGGTTAGAATATACAACGTTGTAGACGTATATAAAGTCCCCATCGAGAAGCAGGCGACGACACGACAGGAATGTTGTAAAATATTACATCCGAGATGTTAGGTTGCCTTAGGCTAGGATATGTAACGTTATAGACGTATATAATGTTCCCACCGAAAAGTAGCAGCCGAAGCGCCAGGAATGTTGTAAAATATTACATCCGAGATGTTAGGTTGCCTTAGGTTAGGCTATAAATCGTCATAGACGTATATAATGTTCCCACCCAGACGTAGGGACCGACATGCCAGGAATGTTGTAAAATATTACATCCCAGATGTTAGGTTGCGTTAGGTTAGGATATACAACGTTATAGACGTATATAAAGTCCCCATCGAGAAGCAGGCGACGACACGCCAGGAATGTTGTAAAATATAACATCCGAGATTTTATGTTGCCATACGTTAGGATATGTAACGTTATAGCCGTATATAATGTTCCCACCGAAAGGTAGCAGCCGAAGCGCCAGGAATGTTGTAAAATATTACATACGACAAGTTAGGTTGCCGTAGGCTAGGATATATAACGTTATAGACGTATATAAAGTCCCCATCGAGAAGCAGGCGACGACACGCCAGGAATGTTGTAAAATATAACATCCGAGATTTTATGTTGCCATACGTTAGGATATGTAACGTTATAGCCGTATATAATGTTCCCACCGAAAGGTAGCAGCCGAAGCGCCAGGAATGTTTTAAAATATTACATCCGAGATGTTAGATTGCCTTAGGTTAGGATATATATCGTTATAGACGTATATAATCTTCCCACCGAGACGTAGGGACCGACATGCCAGGAATGTTTTAAAATATTACATCCCAGATGTTAGGTTGCGTTAGGTTAGGATATACAACGTTATAGACGTATATAATGTACCGACGGAGACGTAGGGACCGACATGCCAGGAATGTTGTAAAATATTACATCCCAGATGTTAGGTTGCGTTAGGTTAGAATATACAACGTTATAGACGTATATAATGTCCCCATCGAGAAGCAGGCGACGACACGCCAGGAATGTTGTAATGTATTACATTCCAGATGTTAGGTTGCGTTACGTTAGGATATACAACGTTATACACGTATATAATGTCTCCATCGAGGAGCAGGCGACGACACGCCAGGAATGTTGTAAAATGTAACATCCGAGATGTTATGATGCCATAAGTTAGGATATGTAACGTTATAGACGTATATAACGTTCCCACCGAAAAGTAGCAGCCGAAGCGCCAGGAATGTTGTAAAATATTACATCCGAGATGTTAGGTTGCCTTAGGTTAGGATATATATCGTTATATACGTATATAATGTTCCCACCGAGACGTAGGGACCGACATGCCAGGAAAGTTTTAAAATATTACATCCGAGATGTTAGGTTCCCTTAGGTTAGGATATACAACGTTATAGACATATAGAATGTTCCCACCGAGAAGTAGGGACCGACATGCCAGGAATGTTGTAAAATATTACATCCGAGGTGTTAGGTTGCCTTAGGGTAAGATATATAACGTTATAGATTTATATAATGTCCCCATTCGTGAAGTAGGCGGCGACACGGCAGGAATGTTGTAAAATATTACATTCGACATTTTGGGTTGCCTTAGGCTAGGATATATATCGTTATAGACGTATACATTGTTTCCACCGAGAAGTAGGGACCGACATGCCAGGAATGTTGTAAAATATTACATCCGAGATGTTAGGTTGCTTTAGGTTATGATATATATCTTTATAGACGTATATAATGTTCCCAGCGAGACGTGGGGACCGACATGCCAGGGATCTTGTAAAATATTACATCCCAGATGTTATGTTGCTTTAGGTTTGGATATTCAACGTTATAGAAGTATATAATGTCCCCATCGCGAAGCGGGCGACGACCCACCAGGAATGTTGTAAAATATTACATCCGCGATATTATGTTGCCTTACGACAGGATATATAACGTTATAGACGTATATGATGTTCGCACCGAGAAGTACGCGCTAACACGCCAGGAACGTTGTCAACTATTACATCCGAGATGTCAGGTTGCCTTAGGCTAGTATATATGACGTTGTAGGCGTATATAATGTTACGACCGTGATCTACGTGCCCACACGTCAGGAATGTTGTAAAATATTACATTCGACATGTTAGGTTGCCTTAGGCTAGCATATATAACGTTATAGACGTATATAATGTTCCCACCGAGAAATAGGGGCCGACACGTCCGGAATGATGTAAAATATTACATTCGACATGTTAGATCGCCTTAGGCTAGGATATATATCGCTATAGACGTATATGATGTTTCCACCGAGAAGTGCGGGTTAACACGCCAGGAATGTTGTCAAATATTACATCCGGGATGTTAGGTTGCCTTAGGCTAGGATATACAACGTTATAGACATATAGAATGTACCCACGGAGACGTAGGGCCCGACATACCAGGAATGTTGTAAAATATTACATCCGAGATGTTAGGTTGCATTAGGCTAGGACATATATCGTTATAGACGTATACAATGATCCCACAGAGGAGTAGGGACCGACATGCCAGGAAAGTTGTAAAATATTACATTCGAGATGTTAGGTTGCCTTAGGTTAGCATATACAACGTTATAGACGTATATAATGTCCCCACCGAGAGGTACGGGCGGACACGCCAGGAATGCTGTAAAATATTACATCCGAGATGTTAGGTTGCGTTAGGTTAGGATGTACAACGTTATAGACGTATATAATGTCCCCATCGAGAAGTAGGGACCGACGCGTCAGGAATGTTGTAAAGTATTACATCCGAGATGTTAGGTTGCCTTAGGCTAGGATATATAACGTTATAGACGTATACAATATTCCCACCGAGAAATAGCGGCCGACGCGTCAGGAATGTTGTAAAATATTACATCCGAGATGTTAGGTTACCTTAGGTTAGGATATACAACGTTATAGACGTATACAATACTCCCACCGAGAAATAGCGGCCGACGCGTCAGGAATGTTGTAAAATATTACACCTAAGATGTTAGGTTCCCTTAGGTTAGGATATATAACGTTATAGATGTATATAATGTCCACATCCAGAAGTAGGCGACGACACGCCAGGAATGTAGTAAAATTTTACATCCCAGATGTTAGGTTGCGTTAGGTTAGAATATACAACGTTATAGACGTATATAATGTCCGCATCCAGAAGTAGGCGACGGCAGGCCAGGAATGTTGTAAAATATTACATCCCAGATGATAGGTTGCGTTAGGTTAGAATACACAACGTTATAGAAGTATATTATGTCCCCATCGAGAAGCAGGCGACGACACGCCAGGAATGTTGTAAAATATTACATTCCAGATGTTAGGTTGCGTTACGTTAGGATATACAACGTTATACACGTATATAATGTCTCCATCGAGGAGCAGGCGACGACACGCCAGGAATGTTGTAAACTGTAACATCCGAGATGTTATGATGCCATAAGTTAGGATATGTAACGTTATAGACGTATATAATGTTACCACCGCGAACTACGGTCCGACACGTCAGGAATGTTGTAAAATATTACATTCGACATGTTAGGTTGCCGTAGGCTAGGATATATATCGTTATAGACGTATACATTGTTTCCACCGAGAAGTAGGGACCAACATGCCAGGAATGTTGTAAAATATTACATCCGAGATGTTAGGTTGCTTTAGGTTATGATATATATCGTTATAGACGTATATAATGTTCCCACCGAGACGTGGGGACCGACATGCCAGGGATCTTGTAAAATATTACATCCCAGATGTTAGGTTGCTTTAGGTTAGGATATTCAACGTTATAGAAGTACATAATGTCCCCATCGCGAAGCGGGCGACGACCCACCAGGAATGTTGTAAAATATTACATCCGAGATATTATGTTGCCTTACTACAGGATATATAACGTTATAGACGTATACGATGTTCCCACCGAGAAGTACGCGCTAACTCGCCAGGATTGTTGTCAACTATTACATCCGAGATGTCAGGTTGCCTTAGGCTAGTATATATGACGTTGTAGGCGTATATAATGTTACGACCGTGAACTACGGGCCGACACGTCAGGAATGTTGTAAAATATTACATTCGGCATGTTAGGTTGCCTTAGGCTAGGATATATATCGTTATAGACGTATACAATGTTCCCACGGAGAAGTAGGGCCCGACATGCCAGGAATGTTGTAAAATATTACATCCGAGATGTAAGGTTCCCATAGGTTAGGATATATATCGTTATAGTCGTATTCAACGTTCCCGTCGAGACGTACGGGCCGACACGCCAGGAATGTTGTCAAATATTACATCCGAGATGTTAGGTTACCTTAGGTTAGGATATACAACGTTATAGACATATATAATGTCCCCAGCTAGAAGCAGGCGACGACACGCCAGGAATGCAGTAAAATATTACATCCGAGATGTTAGGTTGCATTAGGCTAGGACATATATCGTTATAGACGTATACAATGTTCCCACAGAGGAGTAGGGACCGACATGCCAGGAATGTTGTAAAATATTACATCCGAGATGTAAGGTTCCCTTAGGTTAATATATATATCGTTATAGACGTATATAACGTTCCAACCGAGACGTAGGGACCGACATGCCTGGAATGTTGCAAAATATTACATCGCAGATGTTAGGTTGCGTTAGGTTAGTATATACAACGTTATAGACGTATATAATGTCGCCATCGAGAAGCAGGCGACGACCCGCCAGAATGTTGTAAAAAATTACATCCGAGATGTTAGGTTGCCTTAGGTTAGGATATACAACGTTATAGATGTATATAATGTCCCCATCGAGAAGTAGGCGACGACACGCCAGGAATGTTGTAAAATATTACATTCGACAAGTTAGGTTGCCGTAGGCTAGGATATATATCGTTATAGACGTATACAATGTTCCCACCGAGAAGTAGGGCCCGACAGGCCAGGAATGTTGTAAAATATTACATCCGAGATGTAAGGTTCCCTTAGGTTAGGATATATATCGTTATAGACGTATTCAACGTTCCCACCGAGACGTAGGGACCGACATGCCAGGAATGTTGTAAAATAATACATCCCAGATGTTAGGTTGCGTTAGGTTAGTATATACAACGTTATAGACGTATATAATGTCGCCATCGAGAAGCAGGCGACGACCCGCCAGAATGTTGTAAAATATTACATCCGAGATGTTAGGTTGCCTTAGGTTAGGATATACAACGTTATAGATGTATATAATGTACCGACGGAGACGTAGGGACCGACATGCCAGGAATGTTGTAAAATATTACATCCCAGATGTTAGGTTGCGTTAGGTTAGAATATACAACGTTATAGACGTATATAATGTCCCCATCGAGAAGCAGGCGACGACACGCCAGGAATGTTGTAATGTATTACATTCCAGATGTTAGGTTGCGTTACGTTAGGATATACAACGTTATACACGTATATAATGTCTCCATCGAGGAGCAGGCGACGACACGCCAGGAATGTTGTAAAATGTAACATCCGAGATGTTATGATGCCATAAGTTAGGATATGTAACGTTATAGACGTATATAACGTTCCCACCGAAAAGTAGCAGCCGAAGCGCCAGGAATGTTGTAAAATATTACATCCGAGATGTTAGGTTGCCTTAGGTTAGGATATATATCGTTATATACGTATATAATGTTCCCACCGAGACGTAGGGACCGACATGCCAGGAAAGTTTTAAAATATTACATCCGAGATGTTAGGTTCCCTTAGGTTAGGATATACAACGTTATAGACATATAGAATGTTCCCACCGAGAAGTAGGGACCGACATGCCAGGAATGTTGTAAAATATTACATCCGAGGTGTTAGGTTGCCTTAGGGTAAGATATATAACGTTATAGATTTATATAATGTCCCCATTCGTGAAGTAGGCGGCGACACGGCAGGAATGTTGTAAAATATTACATTCGACATTTTGGGTTGCCTTAGGCTAGGATATATATCGTTATAGACGTATACATTGTTTCCACCGAGAAGTAGGGACCGACATGCCAGGAATGTTGTAAAATATTACATCCGAGATGTTAGGTTGCTTTAGGTTATGATATATATCTTTATAGACGTATATAATGTTCCCAGCGAGACGTGGGGACCGACATGCCAGGGATCTTGTAAAATATTACATCCCAGATGTTATGTTGCTTTAGGTTTGGATATTCAACGTTATAGAAGTATATAATGTCCCCATCGCGAAGCGGGCGACGACCCACCAGGAATGTTGTAAAATATTACATCCGCGATATTATGTTGCCTTACGACAGGATATATAACGTTATAGACGTATATGATGTTCGCACCGAGAAGTACGCGCTAACACGCCAGGAACGTTGTCAACTATTACATCCGAGATGTCAGGTTGCCTTAGGCTAGTATATATGACGTTGTAGGCGTATATAATGTTACGACCGTGTACTACGTGCCCACACGTCAGGAATGTTGTAAAATATTACATTCGACATGTTAGGTTGCCTTAGGCTAGCATATATAACGTTATAGACGTATATAATGTTCCCACCGAGAAATAGGGGCCGACACGTCCGGAATGATGTAAAATATTACATTCGACATGTTAGATCGCCTTAGGCTAGGATATATATCGCTATAGACGTATATGATGTTTCCACCGAGAAGTGCGGGTTAACACGCCAGGAATGTTGTCAAATATTACATCCGGGATGTTAGGTTGCCTTAGGCTAGGATATACAACGTTATAGACATATAGAATGTACCCACGGAGACGTAGGGCCCGACATACCAGGAATGTTGTAAAATATTACATCCGAGATGTTAGGTTGCATTAGGCTAGGACATATATCGTTATAGACGTATACAATGTTCCCACAGAGGAGTAGGGACCGACATGCCAGGAAAGTTGTAAAATATTACATTCGAGATGTTAGGTTGCCTTAGGTTAGCATATACAACGTTATAGACGTATATAATGTCCCCACCGAGAGGTACGGGCGGACACGCCAGGAATGCTGTAAAATATTACATCCGAGATGTTAGGTTGCGTTAGGTTAGGATGTACAACGTTATAGACGTATATAATGTCCCCATCGAGAAGTAGGGACCGACGCGTCAGGAATGTTGTAAAGTATTACATCCGAGATGTTAGGTTGCCTTAGGCTAGGATATATAACGTTATAGACGTATACAATATTCCCACCGAGAAATAGCGGCCGACGCGTCAGGAATGTTGTAAAATATTACATCCGACATGTTAGGTTGCCGTAGGCTAGGATATATATCGTTATAGACGTATACATTGTTTCCACCGAGAAGTAGGGACCAACATGCCAGGAATGTTGTAAAATATTACATCCGAGATGTTAGGTTGCTTTAGGTTATGATATATATCGTTATAGACGTATATAATGTTCCCACCGAGACGTGGGGACCGACATGCCAGGGATCTTGTAAAATATTACATCCCAGATGTTAGGTTGCTTTAGGTTAGGATATTCAACGTTATAGAAGTACATAATGTCCCCATCGCGAAGCGGGCGACGACCCACCAGGAATGTTGTAAAATATTACATCCGAGATATTATGTTGCCTTACTACAGGATATATAACGTTATAGACGTATACGATGTTCCCACCGAGAAGTACGCGCTAACTCGCCAGGATTGTTGTCAACTATTACATCCGAGATGTCAGGTTGCCTTAGGCTAGTATATATGACGTTGTAGGCGTATATAATGTTACGACCGTGAACTACGGGCCGACACGTCAGGAATGTTGTAAAATATTACGTTCGGCATGTTAGGTTGCCTTAGGCTAGGATATATATCGTTATAGACGTATACAATGTTCCCACGGAGAAGTAGGGCCCGACATGCCAGGAATGTTGTAAAATATTACATCCGAGATGTAAGGTTCCCATAGGTTAGGATATATATCGTTATAGTCGTATTCAACGTTCCCACCGAGACGTACGGGCCGACACGCCAGGAATGTTGTCAAATATTACATCCGAGATGTTAGGTTACCTTAGGTTAGGATATACAACGTTATAGACATATATAATGTCCCCAGCTAGAAGCAGGCGACGACACGCCAGGAATGCAGTAAAATATTACATCCGAGATGTTAGGTTGCATTAGGCTAGGACATATATCGTTATAGACGTATACAATGTTCCCACAGAGGAGTAGGGACCGACATGCCAGGAATGTTGTAAAATATTACATCCGAGATGTAAGGTTCCCTTAGGTTAATATATATATCGTTATAGACGTATATAACGTTCCAACCGAGACGTAGGGACCGACATGCCTGGAATGTTGCAAAATATTACATCGCAGATGTTAGGTTGCGTTAGGTTAGTATATACAACGTTATAGACGTATATAATGTCGCCATCGAGAAGCAGGCGACGACCCGCCAGAATGTTGTAAAAAATTACATCCGAGATGTTAGGTTGCCTTAGGTTAGGATATACAACGTTATAGATGTATATAATGTCCCCATCGAGAAGTAGGCGACGACACGCCAGGAATGTTGTAAAATATTACATTCGACAAGTTAGGTTGCCGTAGGCTAGGATATATATCGTTATAGACGTATACAATGTTCCCACCGAGAAGTAGGGCCCGACAGGCCAGGAATGTTGTAAAATATTACATCCGAGATGTAAGGTTCCCTTAGGTTAGGATATATATCGTTATAGACGTATTCAACGTTCCCACCGAGACGTAGGGACCGACCTGCCTGGAATGTTGTAAAATATTACATCGCAGATGTTAGGTTGCGTTAGGTTAGGATATACAACGTTATAGACGTATATAAAGTCCCCATCGAGAAGCAGGCGACGACACGCCAGGAATTTTGTAAAATATTACATTCGACATGTTAGGTTGCCTTAGGCTAGAATATATATCGTTATAGACGTATACAATGTTCCCACCGAGAAGTAGGGCCCGACGCGTCAGGAATGTTGTAAAATATTACATCCGAGATGTTAGGTTGCCTTAGGTTAGGATATACAACGTTATAGATGTATATAATGTACCGACGGAGACGTAGGGACCGACATGCCAGGAATGTTGTAAAATATTACATCCCAGATGTTAGGTTGCGTTAGGTTAGAATATACAACGTTATAGACGTATATAATGTCCCCATCGAGAAGCAGGCGACGACACGCCAGGAATGTTGTAATGTATTACATTCCAGATGTTAGGTTGCGTTACGTTAGGATATACAACGTTATACACGTATATAATGTCTCCATCGAGGAGCAGGCGACGACACGCCAGGAATGTTGTAAAATGAAACATCCGAGATGTTATGATGCCATAAGTTAGGATATGTAACGTTATAGACGTATATAACGTTCCCACCGAAAAGTAGCAGCCGAAGCGCCAGGAATGTTGTAAAATATTACATCCGAGATGTTAGGTTGCCTTAGGTTAGGATATATATCGTTATATACGTATATAATGTTCCCACCGAGACGTAGGGACCGACATGCCAGGAAAGTTTTAAAATATTACATCCGAGATGTTAGGTTCCCTTAGGTTAGGATATACAACGTTATAGACATATAGAATGTTCCCACCGAGAAGTAGGGACCGACATGCCAGGAATGTTGTAAAATATTACATCCGAGGTGTTAGGTTGCCTTAGGGTAAGATATATAACGTTATAGATTTATATAATGTCCCCATTCGTGAAGTAGGCGGCGACACGGCAGGAATGTTGTAAAATATTACATTCGACATTTTGGGTTGCCTTAGGCTAGGATATATATCGTTATAGACGTATACATTGTTTCCACCGAGAAGTAGGGACCGACATGCCAGGAATGTTGTAAAATATTACATCCGAGATGTTAGGTTGCTTTAGGTTATGATATATATCTTTATAGACGTATATAATGTTCCCAGCGAGACGTGGGGACCGACATGCCAGGGATCTTGTAAAATATTACATCCCAGATGTTATGTTGCTTTAGGTTTGGATATTCAACGTTATAGAAGTATATAATGTCCCCATCGCGAAGCGGGCGACGACCCACCAGGAATGTTGTAAAATATTACATCCGCGATATTATGTTGCCTTACGACAGGATATATAACGTTATAGACGTATATGATGTTCGCACCGAGAAGTACGCGCTAACACGCCAGGAACGTTGTCAACTATTACATCCGAGATGTCAGGTTGCCTTAGGCTAGTATATATGACGTTGTAGGCGTATATAATGTTACGACCGTGTACTACGTGCCCACACGTCAGGAATGTTGTAAAATATTACATTCGACATGTTAGGTTGCCTTAGGCTAGCATATATAACGTTATAGACGTATATAATGTTCCCACCGAGAAATAGGGGCCGACACGTCCGGAATGATGTAAAATATTACATTCGACATGTTAGATCGCCTTAGGCTAGGATATATATCGCTATAGACGTATATGATGTTTCCACCGAGAAGTGCGGGTTAACACGCCAGGAATGTTGTCAAATATTACATCCGGGATGTTAGGTTGCATTAGGCTAGGATATACAACGTTATAGACATATAGAATGTACCCACGGAGACGTAGGGCCCGACATACCAGGAATGTTGTAAAATATTACATCCGAGATGTTAGGTTGCATTAGGCTAGGACATATATCGTTATAGACGTATACAATGTTCCCACAGAGGAGTAGGGACCGACATGCCAGGAAAGTTGTAAAATATTACATTCGAGATGTTAGGTTGCCTTAGGTTAGCATATACAACGTTATAGACGTATATAATGTCCCCACCGAGAGGTACGGGTGGACACGCCAGGAATGCTGTAAAATATTACATCCGAGATGTTAGGTTGCGTTAGGTTAGGATGTACAACGTTATAGACGTATATAATGTCCCCATCGAGAAGTAGGGACCGACGCGTCAGGAATGTTGTAAAGTATTACATCCGAGATGTTAGGTTGCCTTAGGCTAGGATATATAACGTTATAGACGTATACAATATTCCCACCGAGAAATAGCGGCCGACGCGTCAGGAATGTTGTAAAATATTACATCCGACATGTTAGGTTGCCGTAGGCTAGGATATATATCGTTATAGACGTATACATTGTTTCCACCGAGAAGTAGGGACCAACATGCCAGGAATGTTGTAAAATATTACATCCGAGATGTTAGGTTGCTTTAGGTTATGATATATATCGTTATAGACGTATATAATGTTCCCACCGAGACGTGGGGACCGACATGCCAGGGATCTTGTAAAATATTACATCCCAGATGTTAGGTTGCTTTAGGTTAGGATATTCAACGTTATAGAAGTACATAATGTCCCCATCGCGAAGCGGGCGACGACCCACCAGGAATGTTGTAAAATATTACATCCGAGATATTATGTTGCCTTACTACAGGATATATAACGTTATAGACGTATACGATGTTCCCACCGAGAAGTACGCGCTAACTCGCCAGGATTGTTGTCAACTATTACATCCGAGATGTCAGGTTGCCTTAGGCTAGTATATATGACGTTGTAGGCGTATATAATGTTACGACCGTGAACTACGGGCCGACACGTCAGGAATGTTGTAAAATATTACATTCGGCATGTTAGGTTGCCTTAGGCTAGGATATATATCGTTATAGACGTATACAATGTTCCCACGGAGAAGTAGGGCCCGACATGCCAGGAATGTTGTAAAATATTACATCCGAGATGTAAGGTTCCCATAGGTTAGGATATATATCGTTATAGTCGTATTCAACGTTCCCACCGAGACGTACGGGCCGACACGCCAGGAATGTTGTCAAATATTACATCCGAGATGTTAGGTTACCTTAGGTTAGGATATACAACGTTATAGACATATATAATGTCCCCAGCTAGAAGCAGGCGACGACACGCCAGGAATGCAGTAAAATATTACATCCGAGATGTTAGGTTGCATTAGGCTAGGACATATATCGTTATAGACGTATACAATGTTCCCACAGAGGAGTAGGGACCGACATGCCAGGAATGTTGTAAAATATTACATCCGAGATGTAAGGTTCCCTTAGGTTAATATATATATCGTTATAGACGTATATAACGTTCCAACCGAGACGTAGGGACCGACATGCCTGGAATGTTGCAAAATATTACATCGCAGATGTTAGGTTGCGTTAGGTTAGTATATACAACGTTATAGACGTATATAATGTCGCCATCGAGAAGCAGGCGACGACCCGCCAGAATGTTGTAAAAAATTACATCCGAGATGTTAGGTTGCCTTAGGTTAGGATATACAACGTTATAGATGTATATAATGTCCCCATCGAGAAGTAGGCGACGACACGCCAGGAATGTTGTAAAATATTACATTCGACAAGTTAGGTTGCCGTAGGCTAGGATATATATCGTTATAGACGTATACAATGTTCCCACCGAGAAGTAGGGCCCGACAGGCCAGGAATGTTGTAAAATATTACATCCGAGATGTAAGGTTCCCTTAGGTTAGGATATATATCGTTATAGACGTATTCAACGTTCCCACCGAGACGTAGGGACCGACCTGCCTGGAATGTTGTAAAATATTACATCGCAGATGTTAGGTTGCGTTAGGTTAGGATATACAACGTTATAGACGTATATAAAGTCCCCATCGAGAAGCAGGCGACGACACGCCAGGAATTTTGTAAAATATTACATTCGACATGTTAGGTTGCCTTAGGCTAGAATATATATCGTTATAGACGTATACAATGTTCCCACCGAGAAGTAGGGCCCGACGCGTCAGGAATGTTGTAAAATATTACATCCGAGATGTTAGGTTGCCTTAGGCTAGGATATATAACGTTATAGACGTATACAATGTTCCCACCGAGAAGTAGGGCCGGACATGCCAGGAATGTTGTAAAATATTACATCCGAGATGTAAGGTTCCCTTAGGTTAGGATATATATCGTTATAGACGTATATAATGTCGCCATCGAGAAGCAGGCGACGACCCGCCAGAATGTTGTAAAATATTACATACGAGATGTTAGGTTGCCTTAGGTTAGGATATATATCGTTATAGACGTATTCAACGTTCCCACCGAGACGTAGGGACCGACATGCCAGGAATGTTGTAAAATAATACATCCCAGATGTTAGGTTGCGTTAGGTTAGTATATACAACGTTATAGACGTATATAATGTCGCCATCGAGAAGCAGGCGACGACCCGCCAGAATGTTGTAAAATATTACATCCGAGATGTTAGGTTGCCTTAGGTTAGGATATACAACGTTATAGATGTATATAATGTCCCCATCGAGGAGTAGGCGACGACACGCCAGGAATGTTGTAAAATATTACATTCGACAAGTTAGGTTGCCGTAGTCTAGGATATATATCGTTATAGACGTATACAATGTTCCCACCGAGAAGTAGGGCCCGACAGGCCAGGAATGTTGTAAAATATTACATCCGAGATGTAAGGTTCCCTTAGGTTAGGATATATATCGTTATAGACGTATTCAACGTTCCCACCGAGACGTAGGGACCGACCTGCCTGGAATGTTGTAAAATATTACATCGCAGATGTTAGGTTGCGTTAGGTTAGGATATACAACGTTATAGACGTATATAAAGTCCCCATCGAGAAGCAGGCGACGACACGCCAGGAATTTTGTAAAATATTACATTCGACATGTTAGGTTGCCTTAGGCTAGGATATATAACGTTATAGACGTATACAATATTCCCACCGAGAAATAGCGGCCAACGCGTCACGAATGTTGTAAAATATTACACCTAAAACGTTAGGTTCCCTTAGGTTAGGATATATAACGTTATAGATGTATATAATGTCCCCATCCAGAAGTAGGCGACGACACGCCAGGAATGTAGTAAAACGTTACATCCCAGATGTTAGGTTGCGTTAGGTTAGAATATACAACGTTATAGACGTACTCAACGTTCCCACCGAGACGTAGGGACCGACATGCCAGGAATGTTGTAAAATAATACATCCGAGATGTTAGGTTGCGTTAGGTTAGAATATACAACGTTATAGATGTATATAATGTCCCCATCGAGAAGTAGGCGACGACACGCCAGGAATATTGTAAAATATTACATTCGACAAGTTAGCTTGCCGTAGGCTAGGATATATAACGTTATAGACGTATATAATGTTCCCACCGAGAAATAGGGACCGACGCGTCAGGAATGTTGTAAAATATTACATCCGAGATGTTAGGTTGCCTTAGAGTAGTATATATATCGTTATAGACGTATACAATGTTTCCACCAAGAAGTAGGGACCGACATGCCAGGAATGTTGTAAAATATGACATCCGAGATGTTAGGTTCCCTTAGGTTAGGATATATAACGTTATAGATGTATATAATGTCCCCATCCAGAAGTAGGCGACGACACGCCAGGAATGTAGTAAAACGTTACATCCCAGATGTTAGGTTGCGTTAGGTTAGAATATACAACGTTATAGACGTATATAATGTCCCCATCGAGAAGCAGGCGACGACACGACAGGAATGTTGTAAAATATTAGATTCGACATGTTAGGTTGCCTTAGGCTAGGATATATATAGTTATAGACGTATACAATGTTCCCACCGAGAAGTAGGGCCCGACATGCCAGGAATGTTGTAAAATATTACATCCGAGATGTAAGGTTCCCTTAGGTTAGGAAATATATCGTTATAGACGTATATAACGTTCCCACCGAGACGTAGGTACCGACATGCCAGGAATGTTGTAAAATATTACATCCGAGATGTTAGGTTGCCTTAGGTTAGGATATATAACGTTATTCACTTATATAATGTTCCCGCCAATAGGTACGGGCCGACGTGTCAGGAATGTAGAATAATATTACACCCGAGATGCTAGGATGCCTTAGGTTAGTATATATAACGTTATTGACTTATATAATTTTCCCACCGAGAAGGAGGTGCCGACGCGCCAGGAATGTTGTAAAATGTTACATTCGACATGTTAGGTTGCCTTAGGTTAGGATATATAACGTTATAGATGTATATACTGTTCCCACCGAGAAGTAATTGCCGACGCGCCAGGAATATTGTAAAATATTACGCTAGACATGTTAGGTTGCCTTAGGTTAGGATATAAATACATTATAGACGTATATAATGTTCCCACCGAGAAGTAGCAGCCGTCGAGCCAGGAATGTTGTAAAATATTACGGTAGAGACGTTAGGTTGCCTTAGGCTAGGATATATATCGTTACAGACGTATATAATGTTGCCACCGAAAAATAGGGGCCGACATGCCAGGAATGTTGTAGAACATTACATCAGAGGTGTTAGGTTGCCTTAGGTTAGGATATATAACGTTATAGACGTATATATTGTTCCCACCGAGAAGTTGAGGCCGATGCGCCAGGAATGTTGTAAAATATTACATTCGACATGTTAGGTTGCCTTAGGATAGGATATATAACGTTATAGACGTATATAGTGTTCCCGCCGAGAAGTAGGTGCCGAAGCGTCGGGAATGTAGTATAATATTACACCCGAGGTGCTAGGTTGCCTTACGTGAGGATATATAACGTTATTGACTTATATAATGTTCCCACCGAGAAATAGGGGACGACGCGCAAAGAATGTTGTAAAATATTACAATCGACATGTTAGGTTGCCTTAGGTTAGGACATATAACGTTATAGACGTATATAGTGTTCCCGCCGAGAAGTAGGTGCCGAAGCGCCGGGAATGTTGTAAAATATAACATTCGACATGTTTGGTTGCCTTAGGCTAGAATATATAGCGTTATAGACGTATATGATATTCCCACCGAGAAGTAGGGGCCGACGCAAAAGGAATGTTGTCAAATATTACATTCGACATGTTAGGTTACCTTAGGCTAGGATATATAGCGTTATAGAGGTATGTAATGTTCCCTACGAGAAGTAGGGGCCGACGCGCCGGGAATGTTGTTTAATATTACACCCGAGATGTTAGATTCCCTTAGGTTAGGACATACAATGTTACAGACGTATATAATGTCTCCATCGGGAAGTAGGCGACAACTCGCCAGGAATGTTGTAAAATATTACATTCGACATGTTAGGTTGCCTTAGGATAGGATATATAACGTTAAAGACGTATATAATGTCCCCACCGAGAAGTAGGGGCCAACGAGCCAGGAATGTGGTAAAATATTACATTCGACATGTTAAGTTGTCTTAGGTTAGGATATATAACGTTATACACGTATATACAGTTCCCACCGAGAAGTAGTTGCCGACGCGCCAGGAATATTGTAAAATATTATATTCGACATGTTAGGTTGTTTCAGGCTAGGACATATAGCGTTATAGACATATATAATGTTCCCACCGAGAAGTAGGGACCGACACGCCAGGAATGTTGTAAAACATTACATCCGAGGTGTTAGGTTTCATTAGGTTAGGATATATAACGTTATAGACGTATATAATGTTCCCACCGAGAAGTAGGTGCCGACGCGCCAGGAATGTTGTAAAATATTACATCCGAGATGTTAGTATTGCATTAGGATAGGATATATAACGTTATAGACGTATATAATGTTCCCACCGTGAAGTAGGGGCCGAAGTGCCCGGAAAGTTGTAAAATATTACATTCGACATGTTATGTTGCCTTAGGCTAGGATATATAACGTTATAGACGTATAGAATGTTCCCACCGAGAAGTAGGTGCCGACACGCCAGGAATGTTGTAAAACATTACATCCGAGGTGTTAGGTTCCCTTAGGTTAGGATATACAACGTTATAGACGTATATAATGTTCCCACCGAGAAGGAGGTGCCGACGCGCCAGGAATGTTGTAAAATATTACATCCGACATGTTAAGTTGTCTTAGGTTAGGATATATAACGTTATACACGTATATACAGTTTCCACCGAGAAGTAGTTGCCGACGCGCCAGGAATATTGTAAAATATTATATTCGACATGTTAGGTTGTCTCAGGCTAGGACGTATAGCGTTATAGACATATATAATGTTCCCACTGAGAAATAGGGGCCGACACGCCAGGAATGTTGTAAAACATTACATCCGAGGTGTTAGGTTCCCTTAGGTTAGGATATATAACGTTATAGACGTATATAATGTTCCCACCGAGACGTAGGGACCGACATGCCAGGAAAGTTTTAAAATATTACATCCGAGATGTTAGGTTCCCTTAGGTTAGGATATACAACGTTATAGACATATAGAATGTTCCCACCGAGAAGTAGGGACCGACATGCCAGGAATGTTGTAAAATATTACATCCGAGGTGTTAGGTTGCCTTAGGGTAAGATATATAACGTTATAGATTTATATAATGTCCCCATTCGTGAAGTAGGCGGCGACACGGCAGGAATGTTGTAAAATATTACATTCGACATTTTGGGTTGCCTTAGGCTAGGATATATATCGTTATAGACGTATACATTGTTTCCACCGAGAAGTAGGGACCGACATGCCAGGAATGTTGTAAAATATTACATCCGAGATGTTAGGTTGCTTTAGGTTATGATATATATCTTTATAGACGTATATAATGTTCCCAGCGAGACGTGGGGACCGACATGCCAGGGATCTTGTAAAATATTACATCCCAGATGTTATGTTGCTTTAGGTTTGGATATTCAACGTTATAGAAGTATATAATGTCCCCATCGCGAAGCGGGCGACGACCCACCAGGAATGATGTAAAATATTACATCCGCGATATTATGTTGCCTTACGACAGGATATATAACGTTATAGACGTATATGATGTTCGCACCGAGAAGTACGCGCTAACACGCCAGGAACGTTGTCAACTATTACATCCGAGATGTCAGGTTGCCTTAGGCTAGTATATATGACGTTGTAGGCGTATATAATGTTACGACCGTGATCTACGTGCCCACACGTCAGGAATGTTGTAAAATATTACATTCGACATGTTAGGTTGCCTTAGGCTAGCATATATAACGTTATAGACGTATATAATGTTCCCACCGAGAAATAGGGGCCGACACGTCCGGAATGATGTAAAATATTACATTCGACATGTTAGATCGCCTTAGGCTAGGATATATATCGCTATAGACGTATATGATGTTTCCACCGAGAAGTGCGGTTTAACACGCCAGGAATGTTGTCAAATATTACATCCGGGATGTTAGGTTGCCTTAGGCTAGGATATACAACGTTATAGACATATAGAATGTACCCACGGAGACGTAGGGCCCGACATACCAGGAATGTTGTAAAATATTACATCCGAGATGTTAGGTTGCATTAGGCTAGGACATATATCGTTATAGACGTATACAATGTTCCCACAGAGGAGTAGGGACCGACATGCCAGGAAAGTTGTAAAATATTACATTCGAGATGTTAGGTTGCCTTAGGTTAGCATATACAACGTTATAGACGTATATAATGTCCCCACCGAGAGGTACGGGCGGACACGCCAGGAATGCTGTAAAATATTACATCCGAGATGTTAGGTTGCGTTAGGTTAGGATGTACAACGTTATAGACGTATATAATGTCCCCATCGAGAAGTAGGGACCGACGCGTCAGGAATGTTGTAAAGTATTACATCCGAGATGTTAGGTTACCTTAGGTTAGGATATACAACGTTATAGACGTATACAATATTCCCACCGAGAAATAGCGGCCGACGCGTCAGGAATGTTGTAAAATATCACACCTAAGATGTTAGGTTCCCTTAGGTTAGGATATATAACGTTATAGATGTATATAATGTCCCCATCCAGAAGTAGGCGACGACACGCCAGGAATGTAGTAAAATGTTACATCCCAGATGTTAGGTTGCGTTAGGTTAGAATATACAACGTTATAGACGTATATAATGTCCCCATCGAGAAGCAGGCGACGACACGAGAGGAATGTTGTAAAATATTACATTCGACATGTTAGGTTGCCTTAGGCTAGGATATATATCGTGATAGACGTATACAATGTTCCCACCGAGAAGTAGGGCCCGACATGCCAGAAATGTTGTCAAATATTACATCCGAGATGTTAGGTTGCCTTAGGCTAGGATATACAACGTTATAGATATATAGAATGTACCCACGGAGACGTAGGGCCCGACATACCAGGAATGTTGTAAAATATTACATCCCAGATGTTAGGTTGCGTTAGGTTAGGATATACAACGTTATAGACGTTTATAAAGTCCCCATCGAGAAGCAGGCGACGACACGCCAGAATGTTGTAAAATATTACATCCGAGATGTCAGGTTCCCTTAGGTTAGGATATACAACCTTATAGACGTATAGAATGTTTCGACCGAGAAGTACGGGCCGACACGCCAGGAATGTTGTCAAATATTACATCCGAGATGTTAGGTTACCTTAGGTTAGGATATACAACGTTATAGACATATATAATGTCCCCAGCTAGAAGCAGGCGACGACACGTCAGGAATGCTGTAAAATATTACATCCGAGATGTTAGGTTGCATTAGGCTAGGACATATATCGTTATAGACGTATACAATGTTCCCACAGAGGAGTAGGGACCGACATGCCAGGAAAGTTGTAAAATATTACATTCGAGATGTTAGGTTGCCTTAGGTTAGCATATACAACGTTATAGACGTATATAATGTCCCCACCGAGAGGTACGGGCGGACACGCCAGGAATGCTGTAAAATATTACATCCGAGATGTTAGGTTGCGTTAGGTTAGGATGTATAGCGTTATAGACGGATATAATGTCCCCATCGAGAAGTAGGGACCGACATGCCAGGAATGTTGTAAAATATTACATCCGAGATGTTAGGTTGCCTTAGGCTAGGATATATAACGTTATAGACGTATACAATATTCCCACCGAGAAATAGCGGCCGACGCGTCAGGAATGTTGTAAAATATTACATCCGAGATGTTAGGTTACCTTAGGTTAGGATATACAACGTTATAGACGTATACAATATTCCCACCGAGAAATAGCGGCCGACGCGTCAGGAATGTTGTAAAATATTACACCTAAGATGTTAGGTTCCCTTAGGTTAGGATATATAACGTTATAGATGTATATAATGTCCACATCCAGAAGTAGGCGACGACACGCCAGGAATGTAGTAAAATTTTACATCCCAGATGTTAGGTTGCGTTAGGTTAGAATATACAACGTTATAGACGTATATAATGTCCGCATCCAGAAGTAGGCGACGGCAGGCCAGGAATGTTGTAAAATATTACATCCCAGATGATAGGTTGCGTTAGGTTAGAATACACAACGTTATAGAAGTATATTATGTCCCCATCGAGAAGCAGGCGACGACACGCCAGGAATGTTGTAAAATATTACATTCCAGATGTTAGGTTGCGTTACGTTAGGATATACAACGTTATACACGTATATAATGTCTCCATCGAGGAGCAGGCGACGACACGCCAGGAATGTTGTAAACTGTAACATCCGAGATGTTATGATGCCATAAGTTAGGATATGTAACGTTATAGACGTATATAATGTTACCACCGCGAACTACGGTCCGACACGTCAGGAATGTTGTAAAATATTACATTCGACATGTTAGGTTGCCGTAGGCTAGGATATATATCGTTATAGACGTATACATTGTTTCCACCGAGAAGTAGGGACCAACATGCCAGGAATGTTGTAAAATATTACATCCGAGATGTTAGGTTGCTTTAGGTTATGATATATATCGTTATAGACGTATATAATGTTCCCACCGAGACGTGGGGACCGACATGCCAGGGATCTTGTAAAATATTACATCCCAGATGTTAGGTTGCTTTAGGTTAGGATATTCAACGTTATAGAAGTATATAATGTCCCCATCGCGAAGCGGGCGACGACCCACCAGGAATGTTGTAAAATATTACATCCGAGATATTATGTTGCCTTACTACAGGATATATAACGTTATAGACGTATACGATGTTCCCACCGAGAAGTACGCGCTAACTCGCCAGGATTGTTGTCAACTATTACATCCGAGATGTCAGGTTGCCTTAGGCTAGTATATATGACGTTGTAGGCGTATATAATGTTACGACCGTGAACTACGGGCCGACACGTCAGGAATGTTGTAAAATATTACATTCGGCATGTTAGGTTGCCTTAGGCTAGGATATATATCGTTATAGACGTATACAATGTTCCCACGGAGAAGTAGGGCCCGACATGCCAGGAATGTTGTAAAATATTACATCCGAGATGTAAGGTTCCCTTAGGTTAGGATATATATCGTTATAGACGTATATAATGTCGCCATCGAGAAGCAGGCGACGACCCGCCAGAATGTTGTAAAATATTACATACGAGATGTTAGGTTGCCTTAGGTTAGGATATATATCGTTATAGACGTATTCAACGTTCCCACCGAGACGTAGGGACCGACATGCCAGGAATGTTGTAAAATAATACATCCCAGATGTTAGGTTGCGTTAGGTTAGTATATACAACGTTATAGACGTATATAATGTCGCCATCGAGAAGCAGGCGACGACCCGCCAGAATGTTGTAAAATATTACATCCGAGATGTTAGGTTGCCTTAGGTTAGGATATACAACGTTATAGATGTATATAATGTCCCCATCGAGGAGTAGGCGACGACACGCCAGGAATGTTGTAAAATATTACATTCGACAAGTTAGGTTGCCGTAGTCTAGGATATATATCGTTATAGACGTATACAATGTTCCCACCGAGAAGTAGGGCCCGACAGGCCAGGAATGTTGTAAAATATTACATCCGAGATGTAAGGTTCCCTTAGGTTAGGATATATATCGTTATAGACGTATTCAACGTTCCCACCGAGACGTAGGGACCGACCTGCCTGGAATGTTGTAAAATATTACATCGCAGATGTTAGGTTGCGTTAGGTTAGGATATACAACGTTATAGACGTATATAAAGTCCCCATCGAGAAGCAGGCGACGACACGCCAGGAATTTTGTAAAATATTACATTCGACATGTTAGGTTGCCTTAGGCTAGGATATATAACGTTATAGACGTATACAATATTCCCACCGAGAAATAGCGGCCAACGCGTCACGAATGTTGTAAAATATTACACCTAAAACGTTAGGTTCCCTTAGGTTAGGATATATAACGTTATAGATGTATATAATGTCCCCATCCAGAAGTAGGCGACGACACGCCAGGAATGTAGTAAAACGTTACATCCCAGATGTTAGGTTGCGTTAGGTTAGAATATACAACGTTATAGACGTATTCAACGTTCCCACCGAGACGTAGGGACCGACATGCCAGGAATGTTGTAAAATAATACATCCGAGATGTTAGGTTGCGTTAGGTTAGAATATACAACGTTATAGATGTATATAATGTCCCCATCGAGAAGTAGGCGACGACACGCCAGGAATATTGTAAAATATTACATTCGACAAGTTAGCTTGCCGTAGGCTAGGATATATAACGTTATAGACGTATATAATGTTCCCACCGAGAAATAGGGACCGACGCGTCAGGAATGTTGTAAAATATTACATCCGAGATGTTAGGTTGCCTTAGAGTAGTATATATATCGTTATAGACGTATACAATGTTTCCACCAAGAAGTAGGGACCGACATGCCAGGAATGTTGTAAAATATTACATCCGAGATGTTAGGTTCCCTTAGGTTAGGATATATAACGTTATAGATGTATATAATGTCCCCATCCAGAAGTAGGCGACGACACGCCAGGAATGTAGTAAAACGTTACATCCCAGATGTTAGGTTGCGTTAGGTTAGAATATACAACGTTATAGACGTATATAATGTCCCCATCGAGAAGCAGGCGACGACACGACAGGAATGTTGTAAAATATTAGATTCGACATGTTAGGTTGCCTTAGGCTAGGATATATATAGTTATAGACGTATACAATGTTCCCACCGAGAAGTAGGGCCCGACATGCCAGGAATGTTGTAAAATATTACATCCGAGATGTAAGGTTCCCTTAGGTTAGGAAATATATCGTTATAGACGTATATAACGTTCCCACCGAGACGTAGGTACCGACATGCCAGGAATGTTGTAAAATATTACATCCGAGATGTTAGGTTGCCTTAGGTTAGGATATATAACGTTATTCACTTATATAATGTTCCCGCCAATAGGTACGGGCCGACGTGTCAGGAATGTAGAAT
Source organism: Xylocopa violacea (assembly GCA_963969225.1). Classification (NCBI taxonomy): domain Eukaryota; kingdom Metazoa; phylum Arthropoda; class Insecta; order Hymenoptera; family Apidae; genus Xylocopa; species Xylocopa violacea. Next base: position 50,906,234 of record CAXAJV010000001.1, read on the forward strand.
AATATTACACCCGAGATGCTAGGATGCCTTAGGTTAGTATATATAACGTTATTGACTTATATAATTTTCCCACCGAGAAGGAGGTGCCGACGCGCCAGGAATGTTGTAAAATGTTACATTCGACATGTTAGGTTGCCTTAGGTTAGGATATATAACGTTATAGATGTATATACTGTTCCCACCGAGAAGTAATTGCCGACGCGCCAGGAATATTGTAAAATATTACGCTAGACATGTTAGGTTGCCTTAGGTTAGGATATAAATACATTATAGACGTATATAATGTTCCCACCGAGAAGTAGCAGCCGTCGAGCCAGGAATGTTGTAAAATATTACGGTAGAGACGTTAGGTTGCCTTAGGCTAGGATATATATCGTTACAGACGTATATAATGTTGCCACCGAAAAATAGGGGCCGACATGCCAGGAATGTTGTAGAACATTACATCAGAGGTGTTAGGTTGCCTTAGGTTAGGATATATAACGTTATAGACGTATATATTGTTCCCACCGAGAAGTTGAGGCCGATGCGCCAGGAATGTTGTAAAATATTACATTCGACATGTTAGGTTGCCTTAGGATAGGATATATAACGTTATAGACGTATATAGTGTTCCCGCCGAGAAGTAGGTGCCGAAGCGTCGGGAATGTAGTATAATATTACACCCGAGGTGCTAGGTTGCCTTACGTGAGGATATATAACGTTATTGACTTATATAATGTTCCCACCGAGAAATAGGGGACGACGCGCAAAGAATGTTGTAAAATATTACAATCGACATGTTAGGTTGCCTTAGGTTAGGACATATAACGTTATAGACGTATATAGTGTTCCCGCCGAGAAGTAGGTGCCGAAGCGCCGGGAATGTTGTAAAATATAACATTCGACATGTTTGGTTGCCTTAGGCTAGAATATATAGCGTTATAGACGTATATAATGTTCCCACCGAGAAGTAGGCCCCGACGCGCCTGGAATGTTGGAAAATAGTACATTCGATATGTTAGGATTGCCTTAGGCTAGGATATATAACGTTATAGACGTATATGATATTCCCACCGAGAAGTAGGGGCCGACGCAAAAGGAATGTTGTCAAATATTACATTCGACATGTTAGGTTACCTTAGGCTAGGATATATAGCGTTATAGAGGTATGTAATGTTCCCTACGAGAAGTAGGGGCCGACGCGCCGGGAATGTTGTTTAATATTACACCCGAGATGTTAGATTCCCTTAGGTTAGGACATACAATGTTACAGACGTATATAATGTCTCCATCGGGAAGTAGGCGACAACTCGCCAGGAATGTTGTAAAATATTACATTCGACATGTTAGGTTGCCTTAGGATAGGATATATAACGTTAAAGACGTATATAATGTCCCCACCGAGAAGTAGGGGCCAACGAGCCAGGAATGTGGTAAAATATTACATTCGACATGTTAAGTTGTCTTAGGTTAGGATATATAACGTTATACACGTATATACAGTTCCCACCGAGAAGTAGTTGCCGACGCGCCAGGAATATTGTAAAATATTATATTCGACATGTTAGGTTGTTTCAGGCTAGGACATATAGCGTTATAGACATATATAATGTTCCCACCGAGAAGTAGGGACCGACACGCCAGGAATGTTGTAAAACATTACATCCGAGGTGTTAGGTTTCATTAGGTTAGGATATATAACGTTATAGACGTATATAATGTTCCCACCGAGAAGTAGGTGCCGACGCGCCAGGAATGTTGTAAAATATTACATCCGAGATGTTAGTATTGCATTAGGATAGGATATATAACGTTATAGACGTATATAATGTTCCCACCGTGAAGTAGGGGCCGAAGTGCCCGGAAAGTTGTAAAATATTACATTCGACATGTTATGTTGCCTTAGGCTAGGATATATAACGTTATAGACGAATAGAATGTTCCCACCGAGAAGTAGGTGCCGACACGCCAGGAATGTTGTAAAACATTACATCCGAGGTGTTAGGTTCCCTTAGGTTAGGATATACAACGTTATAGACGTATATAATGTTCCCACCGAGAAGGAGGTGCCGACGCGCCAGGAATGTTGTAAAATATTACATCCGACATGTTAAGTTGTCTTAGGTTAGGATATATAACGTTATACACGTATATACAGTTTCCACCGAGAAGTAGTTGCCGACGCGCCAGGAATATTGTAAAATATTATATTCGACATGTTAGGTTGTCTCAGGCTAGGACGTATAGCGTTATAGACATATATAATGTTCCCACTGAGAAATAGGGGCCGACACGCCAGGAATGTTGTAAAACATTACATCCGAGGTGTTAGGTTCCCTTAGGTTAGGATATATAACGTTATAGACGTATATAATGTTCCCACCGAGAAGTAGGGGCCGGCGCGCCGGGAATGGAGTAAAATATAACATCCGAGATGTTAGGTTGCCTTAGGCTAGGATGTATAATGCTATAGACGTATATAATGTTCCCACCAAGAAGTAGTTGCCGAAGTGACGGGAATGTTGTAAAATATTACATTCGACATTCTAGTTTGCCTTAGGCTAGGATGTATAGCGTTATAGACTTATGTAATGTTCCCACCGAGAAGTAGTCGCCGACGTGCCAGGAATGTAGTAAAACATTACATCCGAGGTGTTAGGTTCCCTTAGGTTAGGATATATAACGTTATTGACATATATAATTTTCCCACCGAGAAGTAGTGGCCGACGTGCCAGGAATGTAGTAAAACATTACATCCGAGGTGTTAGGTTCCCTTAGGTTAGGATATATAACGTTATTGACATATATAATTTTCCCACCGAGAAGTAGGGGCCGTCGCGCCAGGAATGTTGTAAAATATTACACGCGACATGGTAGGTTGCCTTAGGCTAGTATATATAGCGTTATAAACGTATATAATGTTCCCACCGAGAAGTAGGGGCAGGCGAGCCAGGAATGTTGTAAAATATTACGCTCGACATGTTAGGTTGCCTTAGGCTATGATATATAGCGATATAGACGTATACAATGTTCCCACCGAGAAGTAGGGCCCGACATGCCAGGAATGTTGTAAAATATTACATTCGAGGTGTTAGGTTGTCTTAGATTCAGATATGTATCGTTATAAACGTATATACTGTTCCCACCGAGAAGTAGTTGCCGACGCGCCAGGAATGTTGTAAAATATTACATTCGACATGTTAGGTTGCCTTAAGCTGGGATATATAGCGTTATAGACGTATATAACGTTCCCACCGCGAAGTAGGGGCCGAAGTGCCCGGAAAGTTGTAAAATATTACATTCGACATGTTATGTTGCCTTAGGCTAGGATATATAACGTTATAGACGTATACAATGTTCTCACCGAGAAGTAGGTGCCGACGCGCCAGGAATGTGGTAAAATATTACATTCGACATGTTAGGTTGCCTTAGGCTAGGATATATAGCGTTATAGACGTATATAATGGTCGCACCGAGAAGTAGGTGCCGAAGTGACGGGAATGTTGTGAAATATTACATTCGACATGCTAGTTTGCCTTCGGCTAGGATATATAGCGTTATAGACTTATATAATGTTCCCACCGAGAAGTAGTGGCCGACGTGCCAGGAATGTAGTAAAATATTACATCCGAGATGTTAGGTTGCCTTAGGTTAAGATATATAACGTTATAGACGTATATAATGTTCCCACCGAGAAGTAGGGGCCGAAGTGACCGGAATGTTGTAAAATATTACATTCGATATGTTAGTTTGCCTTAGGTGTGGATATATAACGTTATAGACGTATATAATGTTCCCACCGAGAAGTAGGGGCCAACGAGCCAGGAATGTTGTAAAATATTACGCTCGACATGTTAGGTTGCCTTAGGCTATGATATATAGCGATATAGACGTATATAATGTTCCCACCGAGAAGCAGGGGTCGGCGCGCCAGGAATGTGGTAAAATATTACGCTCGACATGTTAGGTGGCCTTACGGTATGATATATAGCGATATAGACGTATATAATATTCCCACCGAGAAGTAGGGGCCGGCGCGCCAGGAATGTAGTAAAATATTACATCCGAGATGTTACGTTGTCTTAGGTTATGATATATAACGTTCTAGACGTATATACTGTTCCGACCGAGAAGTAGGTGCCGACGCGCCAGGAATGTTGTAAAATATTACGCTCGACAAGTTAGGTTGCCTTAGGCTAGGATATATAGCGTTAAAGACGTATATAATGTTCCCACCGAGAAATAGGGGCCGACGCGCCAGGAATATTGTAAAATATTACATGCGACATGTTAGGATTACCTTAGGCTAGTATATATAACGTTATAGACGTATATAATGTTCCCACCGAGAAGTAGGGGCCGGCGCGCCGGGAATGTAGTAAAATATAACATCCGAGATGTTAGGTTGCCTTAGGCTAGGATATATAACGTTATAGACGTATATAACGTTCCCACCGAGAAGTAGTTGCCGAAGTGACGGGAATGTTGTAAAATATTACATTCGACATTCTAGTTTGCCTTAGGCTAGGATGTATAGCGTTATAAACGTATATAATGTTCCCACCGAGAAGTAGGGGCCGGTGCGCCACGAATGTAGTAAAATATTACATCCGAGATGTGAGTTTGCCTTAGGCTAGGATATATAGCGTTATAGACGTATATAATGTTCCCACCGCGAAGTAGGGGCCGACGTACCAGGAATGTAGTAAAATATTACATCAGAGATGTTAGGTTGCCTTGGGTTAGGATATATAGCGTTATAGACGTATATAATGTTCCCACCGAGAAGTAGGGGCCGACGTGCCAGGAATGTAGTAAAATATTACATCCGAGATGTTAGGTTCCCTTAGGCTAGGGTATATAACGTTATAGACGTATATAATGTTCCCACCGAGAAGTAGGGGCCGGCGCGCCGGGAATATACTAAAATATTACATCCGAGATGTTAGGATTGCCTTAGGCTAGGATATATATCCTTATAGACGTAAATAATGTTCCCACCGAGAAGTAGGGTCCGAAGTGACGGGAATGTTGTAAAATATTACATCCGAGATGTTACGATTGCCTTAGGCTAGGATATATAACGTTATAGAGGTATATAATGTTCCCACCGTGAAGTAGGGGCCGGTGCGCCACGAATATAGTAAAATATTACATCCGAAATGTGAGTTTGCCTTAGGGTAGGATATATAGCGTTATAGACGTATATAATGTTCCCACCGAGAAGTAGGGGCCGAAGTGACGGGAATGTTGTAAAATATTACATTCGACATGTGAGTTTGCCTTAGGCTAGGAAATATAGCGTTATAGACGTATATAATGTTCCCATCGAGAAATAGGGGCCGACACGCCAGGAATGTTGTAAAACATTACATCCGAAGTGTTAGGTTGCCTTAGGCTAGGATATATAGCGTTATAGGCGTATATAATGTTCCCAGCGAGAAGTAGGGGCCGACGAGCCAGGAATGTTGTAAAATATTACGCTCGACATGTTAGGTTGCCTTACGTTATGATATATAGCGATATAGACGTATATAATGTTCCCACCGATAAGTGGGGGCCGGCGCGCCAGGAATGTAGTAAAATATTACATCCGAGATGTTAGGTTGCCTTAGGCTAGGATATGTAAAGTTATAGACGTATATAATGTTCCCACCGAGAAATAGATGCCGGCGCGCCAGGAATGTTGTAAAATATTACATCCGAGATGCTAGGATTGCCTTAGGCTAGGATATATATCGTTATAGACGTATATAATGTTCCCACCGGGAAGTAGGGGCCGACGAGCTAGGAATGTAGTAAAATATTACATCCGAGATGTTAGGTTGCCTTAGGTTAGGATATATAACGTTATAGACTTATATAATGTTCCCACCGAGAAGTAGTGGCCGACGTGCCAGTAATGTAGTAAAATATTACATCCGAGATGTTAGGTTGCCTTAATTTAGGATATATAACGTTATAGACGTATATAATGTTCCCACCGAGAAGTAGGGGCCGAAGTGACGGGAATGTTGTAAAATATTACATTCGATATGTTAGTTTGCCTTAGGCTAGGATATATAGCGTTATAGACGTATATAATGTTCCCACCGGGAAGTAGGGGCCGACGAGCTAGGAATGTAGTAAAATATTACATCCGAGATGTTAGGTTGCCTTAGGTTAGGATATATAACGTTATAGACTTATATAATGTTCCCACCGAGAAGTAGTGGCCGACGTGCCAGTAATGTAGTAAAATATTACATCCGAGATGTTAGGTTGCCTTAATTTAGGATATATAACGTTATAGACGTATATAATGTTCCCACCGAGAAGTAGGGGCCGAAGTGACGGGAATGTTGTAAAATATTACATTCGATATGTTAGTTTGCCTTAGGCTAGGATATATAGCGTTATAGACGTATATAATGTTCCCACCGAGAAGTAGGGGCCGACGTGCCAGGAATGTAGTAAAATGTTACATTCGAGATGTTAGGTTGCCTTAGGTTAGGATATATAACGTTATAGACGTATATAATGTTCCACCCGAGAAGTAGGGGCCGACGCGCCAGGAATGCTGTAAAATATTTCATTCGACATGTTAGGATTGCCTTAGGCTAGGATATATAACGCTATAGACGTATATGATATTCCCACCGAGAACTACGGGCCTACACGCCAGGAATCTTATCAAATATTACTTCCGAGATGTTAGGTTCCCTTAGGTTAGGATATATAACGTTATAGACGTATATAATGTTCCCACCGAGAAGTAGGGGCTGACGAGCCAGGAATGTTGTAAAGTATTACGCTCGACATGTTAGGTTGCCCTAGGCTATGATATATAGCGATATAGACGTATATAATGTTCCCACCGAGAAGTGGGGGCCGGCGCGCCAGGAATGTAGTAAAATATTACATCCGAGATGTTAGGTTGCCTTAGGCTAGGATATGTAAAGTTATAGACGTATATAATGTTCGCACCGAGAAGTAGGGGCCGACGAGCTAGGAATGTAGTAAAATATTACATCCGAGATGTTAGGTTGCCTTAGGTTAGGATATATAACGTTATAGACGTATATAATGTTCCCACCGAGAAGTAGGGGCCGTCGCGCCGGGAATGTACTAAAATATTACATCCGAGATGTTAGGATTGACTTAGGCTAGGATATATATCCTTATAGACGTATATATAGTTCCCACCGAGAAGTAGGGTCCGAAGTGACGGGAATGTTGTAAAATATTACATCCGAGATGTTAGGTTGCCTTAGGTTAGGATATATAACGTTATTGACTTATATAACGTTCCCACCGAGAAGTAGTTGCCGAAGTGACGGGAATGTTGTAAAATATTACATTCGACATTCTAGTTTGCCTTAGGCTAGGATGTCTAGCGTTATAGACTTATATAATGTTCCCACCGAGAAGTAGTGGCCGACGTGCCAGGAATGTAGTAAAACATTACATCCGAGGTGTTAGGTTCCCTTAGGTTAGGATATATGACGTTATTGACATATATAATTTTCCCACCGAGAAGTAGGGGCCCTCGCGCCAGGAATGTTGTAAAATATTACACGCGACATGGTAGGTTGCCTTAGGCTAGTATATATAGCGTTATAAACGTATATAATGTTCCCACCGAGAAGTAGGGGCCGAAGTGACGGGAATGTTGTAAAATATTACATTCGATATGTTAGTTTGCCTTAGGCTAGGATATATAGCGTTATAGACGTATATAATGTTCCCACCGGGAAGTAGGGGCCGACGAGCTAGGAATGTAGTAAAATATTACATCCGAGATGTTAGGTTGCCTTAGGTTAGGATATATAACGTTATAGACTTATATAATGTTCCCACCGAGAAGTAGTGGCCGACGTGCCAGTAATGTAGTAAAATATTACATCCGAAATGTTAGGTTGCCTTAATTTAGGATATATAACGTTATAGACGTATATAATGTTCCCACCGAGAAGTAGGGGCCGAAGTGACGGGAATGTTGTAAAATATTACATTCGATATGTTAGTTTGCCTTAGGCTAGGATATATAGCGTTATAGACGTATATAATGTTCCCACCGAGAAGTAGGGGCCGACGTGCCAGGAATGTAGTAAAATGTTACATTCGAGATGTTAGGTTGCCTTAGGTTAGGATATATAACGTTATAGACGTATATAATGTTCCACCCGAGAAGTAGGGGCCGACGCGCCAGGAATGCTGTAAAATATTTCATTCGACATGTTAGGATTGCCTTAGGCTAGGATATATAACGCTATAGACGTATATGATATTCCCACCGAGAACTACGGGCCTACACGCCAGGAATGTTATCAAATATTACTTCCGAGATGTTAGGTTCCCTTAGGTTAGGATATATACCGTTATAGACGTATATAATGTTCCCACCGAGAAGTAGGGGCTGACGAGCCAGGAATGTTGTAAAGTATTACGCTCGACATGTTAGGTTGTCCTAGGCTATGATATATAGCGATATAGACGTATATAATGTTCCCACCGAGAAGTGGGGGCCGGCGCGCCAGGAATGTAGTAAAATATTACATCCGAGATGTTAGGTTGCCTTAGGCTAGGATATGTAAAGTTATAGACGTATATATTGTTCCCACCAAGAAATAGGTGCCGGCGCGACAGGAATGTTGTAAAATATTACATCTGAGATGTTAGGATTGCCTTAGGCTAGGATATATAACGTTATAAACGTATATATAGTTCCCACCGAGAAGTAGGGTCCGAAGTGACGGGAATGTTGTAAAATATTACATCCGAGATGTTAGGTTGCCTTAGGTTAGGATATATAACGTAATTGACTTATATAGTGTTCCCACCGAGAAACAGGGACCGACGCCCCAGGAATGATGTAAAATTTTACATTCGACATGTTAGGATTGCCATAGGCTAGGATATATAGAGTTAAAGACGTATATAATGTTCCCACCGAGAAACAGGGGCCGACACGCCAGGAATGTAGTAAAATATTACGGTCGACATTTTTAGTTGCCTTAGGCTAGGATATATAGCGTTATAGACGTATACAATGTTCCCACCGAGAAGTAGGGGCCGACATGCCCGGAATATAGTAAAATATTACATTCGAGATTTTAGGTTGCCTTAGGCTAGGATATATAGCGTTATAGGCGTATATAATGTTCCCCCCGAGAAGTAGGGGCCGGCGCGCCAGGAATGTAGTAAAATATAGCATCCGAGATGTTAGCTTGCCTTAGGTAAGGATATGTAGCATTATAGACGTATATAATGTCCCCACCGAGAAGTAGGGGCCGGCGCGCCAGGAATGTAGTAAAATATAGCATCCGAGATGTTAGCTTGCCTTAGGCTAGGATATATAACGTTATAGACGTACATAATGTTCCCACCGAGAAGTTGGTGCCGAAGTGACGGGAATGTTGTAAAATATTACATTCGACATGTTAGTTTGCCTTAGGCTAGGATATGTAGCGTTATAGACACATATATTGTTCCCACCGAGAAGTAGTGGCCGACGTGCCGGGAATGTAGTAAAATATTACATTCGAGATGTTAGGTTGCCTTAGGTTAGGATATATAACGTTATAGACGTATATAATGTTCCACCCGAGAAGTAGGGGCCGACGCGCCAGGAATGCTGTAAAATATTTCATTCGACATGTTAGGATTGCCTTAGGCTAGGATATATAACGCTATAGACGTATATGATATTCCCACCGAGAACTACGGGCCTACACGCCAGGAATGTTATCAAATATTACTTCCGAGATGTTAGGTTCCCTTAGGTTAGGATATATACCGTTATAGACGTATATAATGTTCCCACCGAGAAGTAGGGGCTGACGAGCCAGGAATGTTGTAAAGTATTACGCTCGACATGTTAGGTTGTCCTAGGCTATGATATATAGCGATATAGACGTATATAATGTTCCCACCGAGAAGTGGGGGCCGGCGCGCCAGGAATGTAGTAAAATATTACATCCGAGATGTTAGGTTGCCTTAGGCTAGGATATGTAAAGTTATAGACGTATATATTGTTCCCACCAAGAAATAGGTGCCGGCGCGACAGGAATGTTGTAAAATATTACATCTGAGATGTTAGGATTGCCTTAGGCTAGGATATATAACGTTATAAACGTATATATAGTTCCCACCGAGAAGTAGGGTCCGAAGTGACGGGAATGTTGTAAAATATTACATCCGAGATGTTAGGTTGCCTTAGGTTAGGATATATAACGTAATTGACTTATATAGTGTTCCCACCGAGAAACAGGGACCGACGCCCCAGGAATGATGTAAAATTTTACATTCGACATGTTAGGATTGCCATAGGCTAGGATATATAGAGTTAAAGACGTATATAATGTTCCCACCGAGAAACAGGGGCCGACACGCCAGGAATGTAGTAAAATATTACGGTCGACATTTTTAGTTGCCTTAGGCTAGGATATATAGCGTTATAGACGTATACAATGTTCCCACCGAGAAGTAGGGGCCGACATGCCCGGAATATAGTAAAATATTACATTCGAGATTTTAGGTTGCCTTAGGCTAGGATATATAGCGTTATAGGCGTATATAATGTTCCCCCCGAGAAGTAGGGGCCGGCGCGCCAGGAATGTAGTAAAATATAGCATCCGAGATGTTAGCTTGCCTTAGGTAAGGATATGTAGCATTATAGACGTATATAATGTCCCCACCGAGAAGTAGGGGCCGGCGCGCCAGGAATGTAGTAAAATATAGCATCCGAGATGTTAGCTTGCCTTAGGCTAGGATATATAACGTTATAGACGTACATAATGTTCCCACCGAGAAGTTGGTGCCGAAGTGACGGGAATGTTGTAAAATATTACATTCGACATGTTAGTTTGCCTTAGGCTAGGATATGTAGCGTTATAGACACATATATTGTTCCCACCGAGAAGTAGTGGCCGACGTGCCGGGAATGTAGTAAAATATTACATCCGAGATGTTAGGTTGCCTTAGGTTAGGATATATAACGTTATAGACGTATATAATGTTCCACCCGAGAAGTAGGGGCCGACGCGCCAGGAATGCTGTAAAATATTTCATTCGACATGTTAGGATTGCCTTAGGCTAGGATATATAACGCTATAGACGTATATGATATTCCCACCGAGAACTACGGGCCTACACGCCAGGAATGTTATCAAATATTACTTCCGAGATGTTAGGTTCCCTTAGGTTAGGATATATACCGTTATAGACGTATATAATGTTCCCACCGAGAAGTAGGGGCTGACGAGCCAGGAATGTTGTAAAGTATTACGCTCGACATGTTAGGTTGTCCTAGGCTATGATATATAGCGATATAGACGTATATAATGTTCCCACCGAGAAGTGGGGGCCGGCGCGCCAGGAATGTAATAAAATATTACATCCGAGATGTTAGGTTGCCTTAGGCTAGGATATGTAAAGTTATAGACGTATATATTGTTCCCACCAAGAAATAGGTGCCGGCGCGACAGGAATGTTGTAAAATATTACATCTGAGATGTTAGGATTGCCTTAGGCTAGGATATATAACGTTATAAACGTATATATAGTTCCCACCGAGAAGTAGGGTCCGAAGTGACGGGAATGTTGTAAAATATTACATCCGAGATGTTAGGTTGCCTTAGGTTAGGATATATAACGTTATTGACTTATATAGTGTTCCCACCGAGAAACAGGGACCGACGCCCCAGGAATGATGTAAAATTTTACATTCGACATGTTAGGATTGCCATAGGCTAGGATATATAGAGTTAAAGACGTATATAATGTTCCCACCGAGAAACAGGGGCCGACACGCCAGGAATGTAGTAAAATATTACGGTCGACATTTTTAGTTGCCTTAGGCTAGGATATATAGCGTTATAGACGTATATAATGTTCCCACCGAGAAGTAGGGGCCGACATGCCCGGAATATAGTAAAATATTACATTCGAGATTTTAGGTTGCCTTAGGCTAGGATATATAGCGTTATAGGCGTATATAATGTTCCCCCCGAGAAGTAGGGGCCGGCGCGCCAGGAATGTAGTAAAATATAGCATCCGAGATGTTAGCTTGCCTTAGGTAAGGATATGTAGCATTATAGACGTATATAATGTTCCCACCGAGAAGTAGGGGCCGGCGCGCCAGGAATGTAGTAAAATATAGCATCCGAGATGTTAGCTTGCCTTAGGCTAGGATATATAACGTTATAGACGTACATAATGTTCCCACCGAGAAGTTGGTGCCGAAGTGACGGGAATGTTGTAAAATATTACATTCGACATGTTAGTTTGCCTTAGGCTAGGATATATAGCGTTATAGACACATATATTGTTCCCACCGAGAAGTAGTGGCCGACGTGCCGGGAATGTAGTAAAATATTACATCCGAGATGTTAGGTTGCCTTAGGTTAGGATATATAACGTTATAGACGTATATAATGTTCCCACCGAGAAATAGGTGCCGACGTGCCAGGAATGTAGTAAAATATTACATCCGAGATGTTAGGTTGCCTTAGGTTGGGATATATAACGTTATAGACTTATATACTGTTCCCACCGAGAAGTAGGGGCCGGCGCGCCAGGAATGCAGTAAAATATTACATCCGAGATGTTAGGTTGCCTTAGGCTAGGATATGTAACTTTATAGATGTATATAATGTTCCCACCGAGGAGTAGGGGCCAACGAGCCAGGAATGTGGTAAAATATTACATTCGACATGTTAAGTTGCCTTAGGTTAGGATATATAACGTTATAGACATATATAACGTTCCCACCGATAGGTAGAGGCCGACGAGCCAGGAATGTGGTAAAATTTTACGCTCGACAAGTTAGGTTGCCTTAGGCTAGGATATATAGCGTTACAGACGTATATAATGTTCCCACCGAAAAGTAGGGGCCGGCGCGCCAGGAATGTAGTAAAATATTACATCCGAGATGTTAGGTTGCCTTAGGCTAGGATATGTAACGTTATAGACGCATATAATGTTCCCACCGAGAAGTAGGGGCCAACGAGCCAGGAATGTGGTGAAATTATACATTCGATATGTTAAGTTGCCTTAGGTTAGGATATATAACGTTATAGACGGATATACTGTTCCCACCGAGAAGTAGGGGCCGACGAGCCAGGAATGTTGTAAAATATTACGCTCGACATGTTAGGTTGCCTTAGGCTATGATATAAAGCGATATAGACGTATATAATGTTCCCACCGAGAAGTGGGGGCCGGCGCGCCAGGAATGTAGTAAAATATTACATCCGTGATGTTAGGTTGCCCTAGGCTAGGATATGTAAAGTTATAGACGTATATATTGTTCCCACCAAGAAATAGGTGCCGGCGCGCCAGGAATGTTTTAAAATATTACATCTGAGATGTTAGGATTGCCTTAGGCTGGGATATATAACGTTATAGACGTATATAATGTTCCCACCGAGAAGTGGGGGCCGGCGCGCCAGGAATGTAGTAAAATATTACATCCGTGATGTTAGGTTGCCCTAGGCTAGGATATGTAAAGTTATAGACGTATATATTGTTCCCACCAAGAAATAGGTGCCGGCGCGCCAGGAATGTTTTAAAATATTACATCTGAGATGTTAGGATTGCCTTAGGCTAGGATATATAACGTTATAGACGTACATAATGTTCCCACCGAGAAGTTGGTGCCGATGTGACGGGAATGTTGTAAAATATTACATTCGACATGTTAGTTTGCCTTAGGCTAGGATATATAGCGTTATAGACACATATATTGTTCCCACCGAGAAGTAGTGGCCGACGTGCCGGGAATGTAGTAAAATATTACATCCGAGATGTTAGGTTGCCTTAGGTTAGGATATATAACGTTATAGACGTATATAACGTTCCCACCGAGAAATAGGTGCCGACGTGCCAGGAATGTAGTAAAATATTACATCCGAGATGTTAGGTTGCCTTAGGTTGGGATATATAACGTTATAGACTTATATACTGTTCCCACCGAGAAGTAGGGGCCGGCGCGCCAGGAATGCAGTAAAATATTACATCCGAGATGTTAGGTTGCCTTAGGCTAGGATATGTAACTTTATAGATGTATATAATGTTCCCACCGAGGAGTAGGGGCCAACGAGCCAGGAATGTGGTAAAATATTACATTCGACATGTTAAGTTGCCTTAGGTTAGGATATATAACGTTATAGACATATATAATGTTCCCACCGATAGGTAGAGGCCGACGAGCCAGGAATGTGGTAAAATTTTACGCTCGACAAGTTAGGTTGCCTTAGGCTAGGATATATAGCGTTACAGACGTATATAATGTTCCCACCGAAAAGTAGGGGCCGGCGCGCCAGGAATGTAGTAAAATATTACATCCGAGATGTTAGGTTGCCTTAGGCTAGGATATGTAACGTTATAGACGCATATAATGTTCCCACCGAGAAGTAGGGGCCAACGAGCCAGGAATGTGGTGAAATATTACATTCGATATGTTAAGTTGCCTTAGGTTAGGATATATAACGTTATAGACGGATATACTGTTCCCACCGAGAAGTAGGGGCCGACGAGCCAGGAATGTTGTAAAATATTACGCTCGACATGTTAGGTTGCCTTAGGCTATGATATAAAGCGATATAGACGTATATAATGTTCCCACCGAGAAGTGGGGGCCGGCGCGCCAGGAATGTAGTAAAATATTACATCCGTGATGTTAGGTTGCCCTAGGCTAGGATATGTAAAGTTATAGACGTATATATTGTTCCCACCAAGAAATAGGTGCCGGCGCGCCAGGAATGTTGTAAAATATTACATCTGAGATGTTAGGATTGCCTTAGGCTCGGATATATAACGTTATAGACGTATATAATGTTCCCACCGAGAAGTAGGGGCCGGCGCGCCAGGAATGTAGTAAAATATTACATCCGAGATGTTAGGTTGCCTTAGGCTAGGATATGTAACGTTATAGACGTACATAATGTTCCCACCGAGAAGTTGGTGCCGAAGTGACGGGAATGTTGTAAAATATTACATTCGACATGTTAGTTTGCGTTAGGCTAGGATATATAGCGTTATAGACTTATATAATGTTCCCACCGAGAAGTAGTGGCCGACGTGCCGGGAATGTAGTAAAATATTACATCCGAGATGTTAGGTTGCCTTAGGTAAGGATATATAACGTTATAGACGTATATAATGTTCCCACCGAGAAATAGGTGCCGACGTGCCAGGAATGTATTAAAATATTACATCCGAGATGTTAGGTTGCCTTAGGCTATGATATATATCGTTATAGACGTATATAATGTTCCCACCGAGAAGTAGGGGCCGACGAGCTAGGAATGTAGTAAAATATTACATCCGAGATGTTAGGTTGCCTTAGGTTAGGATATATAACGTTATAGACGTATATAATGTTCCCACCGAGAAGTAGGGGCCGAAGTGACGGGAATGTTGTAAAATATTACATTCGATATGTTAGTTTGCCTTAGGCTAGTATATATAGCTTTATAGACGTATATAATGTTCCCACCGGAGGTAGAGGCCGTCGAGCCAGGAATGTTGTAAAATATTACGCTCGACATGTTAAGTTGCCTTAGGTTAGGATATATAACGTTATAGACATATATAATGTTCCCACCGAAAAGTAGGCGCCGGCGCGCCAGGAATGTAGTAAAATATTACATCCGAGATGTTAGGTTGCCTTAGGCTAGGATATGTAACGTTATAGACGTATATAATGTTCCCACCGAGAAGTAGGGGCCAACGAGCCAGGAATGTGGTGAAATATTACATTCGACATGTTACGTTGCCTTAGGTTAGGATATATAACGTTATAGACGGATATACTGTTCCCACCGAGAAGTAGGGGCTGACGAGACAGGAATGTTGTAAAATATTACGCTCGACATGTTAGGTTGCCTTAGGCTATGATATAAAGCGATATAGACGTATATAATGTTCCCACCGAGAAGTGGTGGCCGGCGCTCCAGGAATGTAGTAAAATATTACATCCGAGATGTTAGGTTGCCTTATGTTAGGATATATAACGTTATAGACATATATAATGTTCCCACCGATAGGTAGAGGCCGACGAGCCAGGAATGTGGTAAAATTTTACGCTCGACAAGTTAGGTTGCCTTAGGCTAGGATATATAGCGTTACAGACGTATATAATGTTCCCACCGAAAAGTAGGGGCCGGCGCGCCAGGAATGTAGTAAAATATTACATCCGAGATGTTAGGTTGCCTTAGGCTATGATATATATCGTTATAGACGTATATAATGTTCCCACCGAGAAGTAGGGGCCGACGAGCTAGGAATGTAGTAAAATATTACATCCCAGATGTTAGGTTGCCTTAGGTTAGGATATATAACGTTATAGACGTATATAATGTTCCCACCGAGAAATAGGTGCCGGCACGCCAGGAATGTTGCAAAATATTACATCCGAGATGTGAGGATTGCCTTAGGCTGGGATATATAACGTTATAGACGTATATAATGTTCCCACCGAGAAGTAGGGGCCGAAGTGACGGGAATGTTGTAAAATATTACATCCGAGATGTTAGGTTGCCTTAGGTTAGGATATATAACGTTATTGACTTATATAATGTTCCCACCGAGAAATAGGGGCCGACGCCCCAGGAATGTTGTAAAATATTACGCTCGAGAAGTTAGGTTGCCTTAGGCTAGGATATGTAGCGTTAAAGACGTATATAATGTTCCCACCAAGAAATAGGGGCCGCCACGCCAGGAATGTTGCAAAATATTACATCCGAGATGTTAGGTTCCCTTAGGTTAGGATATATAACGTTATAGACGTATATAATGTTCCCACCGTGAAGAAGGGGCCAGCGAGCCAGGAATGTGGTAAAATATTACATTCGACATGTTAAGTTGTCTCAGGTTAGGATATATAACGTTATAGTCGTATATACAGTTCCCACCGAGAAGTAGTTGCCGACGCGCCAGGAATGTTGTAAAATATTACATCCGAGATGTTAGGATTACCTTAGGCTAGGATATATAACGTTATAGACATATATAATGTTCCCACCGAGAAGTAGGGGCCGGCGCGCCGGGAATGTAGTAAAATATAACATCCGAGATGTTAGGTTGCCTCAGGCTAGGATATATAGCGTTATAGACGTATATAATGTTCTCACCGAGAAGTAGGGGCCGACGCGCCAGGAATGCTGTAAAATATTACATTCGACATGTTAGGTTGTCTTAGGCTAGGATATATAACGTTATAGACGTATATAATGTTCCCATCGAGAAGTAGGTGCCGACGCGCTAGGAATGTTGTAAAATATTACATCCGAGATGTTAGGATTGCCTTAGGCTAGGATATATAACGTTATAGACGTATATAAAGTTCCCACCGAGAAGTAGGGGCCGGTGCGCCACGAATGTAGTAAAATATTACATCCGAGATGTTAGCTTGCCTTACGCTAGGATAAGTAACGTTATAGATGTATATAACGTTCCCACCGAGAAGTAGGGGCCGGCGCGCCAGGAATGCAGTAAAATATTACATCAGAGATGTTAGGTTGCCTTAGGCTACGATATATAGCATTAATGATGTATATAATGATCCCACCGAGAAATAGGGGCCGACGCGTCAGGAATGTTGTAAAATATTACGCTCGACAAGTTAGGTTGCCTTAGGCTAGGGTATATAGCGTTAAAGACGTATATAATGTTCCCACCGAGAAATAGGGGCCGACACGCCAGGAATGTTGTAAAATATTACATCCGAGATGTTAGGTTGCCTTAGGTTAGGATATATAACGTTATAGACTTATATACTGTTCCCATCGAGAAGTAGGTGCCGACGCGCCAGGAATGTTGTAAAATATTACATCCGACATGTTAGGATTACCTTAGGCTAGGATATATAACGTTACAGACGTATATAATGTTCCCACCGAGAAGTAGGGGCCGGCGCGCCGGGAATGTAGTAAAATATAACATCCGAGATGTTAGGTTGCCTTAGGCTAGGATATACAACGTTATAGACGTATATAATGTTCCCACCGAGAAGTAGGTGCCGAAGTGACGGAAATGTTGTAAAATATTAGATTCGACATGTTAGTTTGCCTTAGGCTAGGATATATAGCGTTATAGGCTTATATAATGTTCCCACCGAGAAGTAGTGGCCGACGTGCCAGGAATGTAGTAAAATATTACATCCGAGATGTTAGGTTGCCTTAGGTTAGGATATATAACGTTATAGACGTATATATTGTTCCCATCGAGAAGTAGGGGCCGAAGTGACGGGAATGTTGTAAAATATTACATTCGATATGTTAGTTTGCCTTAGGCTAGGATATATAGCGTTATAGACGTATATATTGTTCCCACCGAGAAGTAGTTGCCGACGCGTCAGGAATATTGTAAAATATTATATTCGACATGTTAGGTTGTCTCAGGCTAGGACATATAGCGTTATAGATATATATAATGTTCCCACCGAGAAATAGGGACCGACACGCCAGGAATGTTGTATAACATTACATTCGAGGTGTTAGGTTTCCTTAGGTTAGGATATATAACGTTATAGACGTATATAATGTTCCCACCGGGAAGTAGGGGCCAACGAGCCAGGAATGTGGTAAAATATTACATTCGACATGTTAAGTTGTCTTAGGTTAGGATATATAACGTTATGGACGGATATACAGTTCCCACCGAGAAGTAGTTGCCGACGCGCCACGAATATTGTAAAATATTATATTCGACATGTTATGTTGTCTCAGGCTAGGACATATAGCGTTATAGACATATATAATATTCCCACCGAGAAATAGGTGCCGACATGTCAGGAATGTTGTAAAACATTACATCCGAGGTGTTAGGTTCCCTTAGGTTAGGATATATAACTTTATAGACGTACATAATGTTCCCACCGAGAAGGAGGTGCCGACGCGCCAGGAATGTTGTAAAATATTACGCTCCACATGTTCGGTTGCCTTACGCTATGATATATAGCGATATAGACGTATATAATGTTCCCAACGAGATGTAGGGGCCGACGTGCCAGGAATGTAGTAAAATATTACATCCGAGATGTTAGGTTGTCTTAGGCTAGGCTCTATAACGTTATAGACGTATATAACGTTCCCACCGAGAAGTAGGGGCCGACGCGCCAGGAATGCTGTAAAATATTACATTCGACATGTTAGGTTGTCTTAGGCTAGGATATATAACGTTATAGACGTATATAATGTTCCCACCGAGAAGTAGGTGCCGACGCGCTAGGAATGTTGTAAAATATTACTTCCGAGAAGTTAGGATTGCCTTAGGCTAGGATATATAACGTTATAGACGTATATACTGTTCCCACCGAGAAGTAGGGGCCGGCGCGCCAGGAATGCAGTAAAATATTACATCCGAGTTGTTAGGCTGCCTTAGGCTAGGATATATAGCTTTAATGATGTATATAATGATCCCACCGAGAAATAGGGGCCGACGCGTAAGGAATGTTGTAAAATATTACGCTCGACAAGTTAGGTTGCCTTAGGCTAGCATATATATCGTTATAGACGTATACAATGGTCCCACCGAGAAGTAGGGCCCGACATGCCAGGAATGTTGTAAAATATTACATCCGAGATGTAAGGTTCCCTTAGGTTAATATATATATCGTTATAGACGTATTCAACGTTCCCACCGAGACGTAGGGACCGACATGCCAGGAATGTTGTAAAATAATACATCCCAGATGTTAGGTTGCGTTAGGTTAGTATATACAACGTTATAGACGTATATAATGTCGCCATCGAGAAGCAGGCGACGACCCGCCAGAATGTTGTACAATATTACATCCGAGATGTTAGGTTGCCTTAGGTTAGGATATACAACGTTATAGATGTATATAATGTCCCCATCGAGAAGTAGGCGACGACACGCCAGGAATGTTGTAAAATATTACATTCGACAAGTTAGGTTGCCGTAGGCTAGGATATATATCGTTATAGACGTATACAATGTTCCCACCGAGAAGTAGGGCCCGACAGGCCAGGAATGTTGTAAAATATTACATCCGAGATGTAAGGTTCCCTTAGGTTAGGATATATATCGTTATAGACGTATTCAACGTTCCCACCGAGACGTAGGGACCGACCTGCCTGGAATGTTGTAAAATATTACATCGCAGATGTTAGGTTGCGTTAGGTTAGGATATACAACGTTATAGACGTATATAAAGTCCCCATCGAGAAGCAGGCGACGACACGCCAGGAATTTTGTAAAATATTACATTCGACATGTTAGGTTGCCTTAGGCTAGAATATATATCGTCATAGACGTATACAATGTTCCCACCGAGAAGTAGGGCCCGACGCGCCACGAATGTAGTAAAATATTACATCCGAGATGTGAGTTTGCCTTAGGCTAGGATATATAGCGTTATTGACGTATATAATGTTCCCACCGCGAAGTAGGGGCCGACGTACCAGGAATGTAGTAAAATATTACATCCGAGATGTTAGGTTCCCTTAGGCTAGGGTATATAACGTTATAGACGTATATAATGTTCCCACCGAGAAGTAGGGGCCGGCGCGCCGGGAATATACTAAAATATTACATCCGAGATGTTAGGATTGCCTTAGGCTAGGATATATATCCTTATAGACGTAAATAATGTTCCCACCGAGAAGTAGGGTCCGAAGTGACGGGAATGTTGTAAAATATTACATCCGAGATGTTACGATTGCCTTAGGCTAGGATATATAACGTTATAGAGGTATATAATGTTCCCACCGTGAAGTAGGGGCCGGTGCGCCACGAATGTAGTAAAATATTACATCCGAAATGTGAGTTTGCCTTAGGGTAGGATATATAGCGTTATAGACGTATATAATGTTCCCACCGAGAAGTAGGGGCCGAAGTGACGGGAATGTTGTAAAATATTACATTCGACATGTGAGTTTGCCTTAGGCTAGGATATATAGCGTTATAGACGTATATAATGTTCCCATCGAGAAATAGGGGCCGACACGCCAGGAATGTTGTAAAACATTACATCCGAAGTGTTAGGTTGCCTTAGGCTAGGATATATAGCGTTGTAGGCGTATATAATGTTCCCAGCGAGAAGTAGGGGCCGACGAGCCAGGAATGTTGTAAAATATTACGCTCGACATGTTAGGTTGCCTTACGTTATGATATATAGCGATATAGACGTATATAATGTTCCCACCGAGAAGTGGGGGCCGGCGCGCCAGGAATGTAGTAAAATATTACATCCGAGATGTTAGGTTGCCTTAGGTTAGGATATATAACGTTATAGACTTATATAATGTTCCCACCGAGAAGTAGTGGCCGACGTGCCAGTAATGTAGTAAAATATTACATCCGAGATGTTAGGTTGCCTTAATTTAGGATATATAACGTTATAGACGTATATAATGTTCCCACCGAGAAGTAGGGGCCGAAGTGACGGGAATGTTGTAAAATATTACATTCGATATGTTAGTTTGCCTTAGGCTAGGATATATAGCGTTATAGACGTATATAATGTTCCCACCGGGAAGTAGGGGCCGACGAGCTAGGAATGTAGTAAAATATTACATCCGAGATGTTAGGTTGCCTTAGGTTAGGATATATAACGTTATAGACTTATATAATGTTCCCACCGAGAAGTAGTGGCCGACGTGCCAGTAATGTAGTAAAATATTACATCCGAGATGTTAGGTTGCCTTAATTTAGGATATATAACGTTATAGACGTATATAATGTTCCCACCGAGAAGTAGGGGCCGAAGTGACGGGAATGTTGTAAAATATTACATTCGATATGTTAGTTTGCCTTAGGCTAGGATATATAGCGTTATAGACGTATATAATGTTCCCACCGAGAAGTAGGGGCCGACGTGCCAGGAATGTAGTAAAATGTTACATTCGAGATGTTAGGTTGCCTTAGGTTAGGATATATAACGTTATAGACGTATATAATGTTCCACCCGAGAAGTAGGGGCCGACGCGCCAGGAATGCTGTAAAATATTTCATTCGACATGTTAGGATTGCCTTAGGCTAGGATATATAACGCTATAGACGTATATGATATTCCCACCGAGAACTACGGGCCTACACGCCAGGAATGTTATCAAATATTACTTCCGAGATGTTAGGTTCCCTTAGGATAGGATATATAACGTTATAGACGTATATAATGTTCCCACCGAGAAGTAGGGGCTGACGAGCCAGGAATGTTGTAAAGTATTACGCTCGACATGTTAGGTTGCCCTAGGCTATGATATATAGCGATATAGACGTATATAATGTTCCCACCGAGAAGTGGGGGCCGGCGCGCCAGGAATGTAGTAAAATATTACATCCGAGATGTTAGGTTGCCTTAGGCTAGGATATGTAAAGTTATAGACGTATATAATGTTCGCACCGAGAAGTAGGGGCCGACGAGCTAGGAATGTAGTAAAATATTACATCCGAGATGTTAGGTTGCCTTAGGTTAGGATATATAACGTTATAGACGTATATAATGTTCCCACCGAGAAGTAGGGGCCGTCGCGCCGGGAATGTACTAAAATATTACATCCGAGATGTTAGGATTGCCTTAGGCTAGGATATATATCCTTATAGACGTATATATAGTTCCCACCGAGAAGTAGGGTCCGAAGTGACGGGAATGTTGTAAAATATTACATCCGAAATGTTAGGTTGCCTTAGGTTAGGATATATAACGTTATTGACTTATATAATGTTCCCACCGAGAAGTAGTGGCCGACGTGCCAGTAATGTAGTAAAATATTACATCCGAGATGTTAGGTTGCCTTAATTTAGGATATATAACGTTATAGACGTATATAATGTTCCCACCGAGAAGTAGGGGCCGAAGTGACGGGAATGTTGTAAAATATTACATTCGATATGTTAGTTTGCCTTAGGCTAGGATATATAGCGTTATAGACGTATATAATGTTCCCACCGAGAAGTAGGGGCCGACGTGCCAGGAATGTAGTAAAATGTTACATTCAAGATGTTAGGTTGCCTTAGGTTAGGATATATAACGTTATAGACGTATATAATGTTCCACCCGAGAAGTAGGGGCCGACGCGCCAGGAATGCTGTAAAATATTTCATTCGACATGTTAGGATTGCCTTAGGCTAGGATATATAACGCTATAGACGTATATGATATTCCCACCGAGAACTACGGGCCTACACGCCAGGAATGTTATCAAATATTACTTCCGAGATGTTAGGTTCCCTTAGGTTAGGATATATACCGTTATAGACGTATATAATGTTCCCACCGAGAAGTAGGGGCTGACGAGCCAGGAATGTTGTAAAGTATTACGCTCGACATGTTAGGTTGTCCTAGGCTATGATATATAGCGATATAGACGTATATAATGTTCCCACCGAGAAGTGGGGGCCGGCGCGCCAGGAATGTAGTAAAATATTACATCCGAGATGTTAGGTTGCCTTAGGCTAGGATATGTAAAGTTATAGACGTATATATTGTTCCCACCAAGAAATAGGTGCCGGCGCGACAGGAATGTTGTAAAATATTACATCTGAGATGTTAGGATTGCCTTAGGCTAGGATATATAACGTTATAAACGTATATATAGTTCCCACCGAGAAGTAGGGTCCGAAGTGACGGGAATGTTGTAAAATATTACATCCGAGATGTTAGGTTGCCTTAGGTTAGGATATATAACGTTATTGACTTATATAGTGTTCCCACCGAGAAACAGGGACCGACGCCCCAGGAATGATGTAAAATTTTACATTCAACGTGTTAGGATTGCCATAGGCTAGGATATATAGAGTTAAAGACGTATATAATGTTCCCACCGAGAAACAGGGGCCGACACGCCAGGAATGTAGTAAAATATTACGGTCGACATTTTTAGTTGCCTTAGGCTAGGATATATAGCGTTATAGACGTATATAATGTTCCCACCGAGAAGTAGGGGCCGACATGCCCGGAATATAGTAAAATATTACATTCGAGATTTTAGGTTGCCTTAGGCTAGGATATATAGCGTTATAGGCGTATATAATGTTCCCCCCGAGAAGTAGGGGCCGGCGCGCCAGGAATGTAGTAAAATATAGCATCCGAGATGTTAGCTTGCCTTAGGTAAGGATATGTAGCATTATAGACGTATATAATGTTCCCACCGAGAAGTAGGGGCCGGCGCGCCAGGAATGTAGTAAAATATAGCATCCGAGATGTTAGCTTGCCTTAGGCTAGGATATATAACGTTATAGACGTACATAATGTTCCCACCGAGAAGTTGGTGCCGAAGTGACGGGAATGTTGTAAAATATTACATTCGACATGTTAGTTTGCCTTAGGCTAGGATATATAGCGTTATAGACACATATATTGTTCCCACCGAGAAGTAGTGGCCGACGTGCCGGGAATGTAGTAAAATATTACATCCGAGATGTTAGGTTGCCTTAGGTTAGGATATATAACGTTATAGACATATATAATGTTCCCACCGATAGGTAGAGGCCGACGAGCCAGGAATGTGGTAAAATTTTACGCTCGACAAGTTAGGTTGCCTTAGGCTAGGATATATAGCGTTACAGACGTATATAATATTCCCACCGAAAAGTAGGGGCCGGCGCGCCAGGAATGTAGTAAAATATTACATCCGAGATGTTAGGTTGCCTTAGGCTAGGATATGTAACGTTATAGACGCATATAATGTTCCCACCGAGAAGTAGGGGCCAACGAGCCAGGAATGTGGTGAAATATTACATTCGACATGTTACGTTGCCTTAGGTTAGGATATATAACGTTATAGACGGATATACTGTTCCCACCGAGAAGTAGGGGCTGACGAGACAGGAATGTTGTAAAATATTACGCTCGACATGTTAGGTTGCCTTAGGCTATGATATAAAGCGATATAGACGTATATAATGTTCCCACCGAGAAGTGGGGGCCGGCGCTCCAGGAATGTAGTAAAATATTACATCCGAGATGTTAGGTTGCCTTATGTTAGGATATATAACGTTATAGACATATATAATGTTCCCACCGATAGGTAGAGGCCGACGAGCCAGGAATGTGGTAAAATTTTACGCTCGACAAGTTAGGTTGCCTTAGGCTAGGATATATAGCGTTACAGACGTATATAATGTTCCCACCGAAAAGTAGGGGCCGGCGCGCCAGGAATGTAGTAAAATATTACATCCGAGATGTTAGGTTGCCTTAGGCTAGGATATGTAACGTTATAGACGCATATAATGTTCCCACCGAGAAGTAGGGTCCAACGAGCCAGGAATGTGGTGAAATATTACATTCGACATGTTAAGTTGCCTTAGGTTAGGATATATAACGTTATAGACGGATATACTGTTCCCACCGAGAAGTAGGGGCCGACGAGCCAGGAATGTTGTAAAATATTACGCTCGACATGTTAGGTTGCCTTAGGCTATGATATAAAGCGATATAGACGTATATAATGTTCCCACCGAGAAGTGGGGGCCGGCGCGCCAGGAATGTAGTAAAATATTACATCCGTGATGTTAGGTTGCCCTAGGCTAGGATATGTAAAGTTATAGACGTATATATTGTTCCCACCAAGAAATAGGTGCCGGCGCGCCAGGAATGTTGTAAAATATTACATCTGAGATGTTAGGATTGCCTTAGGCTCGGATATATAACGTTATAGACGTATATAATGTTCCCACCGAGAAGTAGGGGCCGGCGCGCCAGGAATGTAGTAAAATATTACATCCGAGATGTTAGGTTGCCTTAGGCTAGGATATGTAACGTTATAGACGTACATAATGTTCCCACCGAGAAGTTGGTGCCGAAGTGACGGGAATGTTGTAAAATATTACATTCGACATGTTAGTTTGCGTTAGGCTAGGATATATAGCGTTATAGACTTATATAATGTTCCCACCGAGAAGTAGTGGCCGACGTGCCGGGAATGTAGTAAAATATTACATCCGAGATGTTAGGTTGCCTTAGGTAAGGATATATAACGTTATAGACGTATATAATGTTCCCACCGAGAAATAGGTGCCGACGTGCCAGGAATGTATTAAAATATTACATCCGAGATGTTAGGTTGCCTTAGGCTATGATATATATCGTTATAGACGTATATAATGCTCCCACCGAGAAGTAGGGGCCGACGAGCTAGGAATGTAGTAAAATATTACATCCGAGATGTTAGGTTGCCTTAGGTTAGGATATATAACGTTATAGACGTATATAATGTTCCCACCGAGAAGTAGGGGCCGAAGTGACGGGAATGTTGTAAAATATTACATTCGATATGTTAGTTTGCCTTAGGCTAGTATATATAGCTTTATAGACGTATATAATGTTCCCACCGGAGGTAGAGGCCGACGAGCCAGGAATGTTGTAAAATATTACGCTCGACATGTTAAGTTGCCTTAGGTTAGGATATATAACGTTATAGACATATATAATGTTCCCACCGAAAAGTAGGCGCCGGCGCGCCAGGAATGTAGTAAAATATTACATCCGAGATGTTAGGTTGCCTTAGGCTAGGATATGTAACGTTATAGACGTATATAATGTTCCCACCGAGAAGTAGGGGCCAACGAGCCAGGAATGTGGTGAAATATTACATTCGACATGTTACGTTGCCTTAGGTTAGGATATATAACGTTATAGACGGATATACTGTTCCCACCGAGAAGTAGGGGCTGACGAGACAGGAATGTTGTAAAATATTACGCTCGACATGTTAGGTTGCCTTAGGCTATGATATAAAGCGATATAGACGTATATAATGTTCCCACCGAGAAGTGGGGGCCGGCGCTCCAGGAATGTAGTAAAATATTACATCCGAGATGTTAGGTTGCCTTATGTTAGGATATATAACGTTATAGACATATATAATGTTCCCACCGATAGGTAGAGGCCGACGAGCCAGGAATGTGGTAAAATTTTACGCTCGACAAGTTAGGTTGCCTTAGGCTAGGATATATAGCGTTACAGACGTATATAATGTTCCCACCGAAAAGTAGGGGCCGGCGCGCCAGGAATGTAGTAAAATATTACATCCGAGATGTTAGGTTGCCTTAGGCTATGATATATATCGTTATAGACGTATATAATGTTCCCACCGAGAAGTAGGGGCCGACGAGCTAGGAATGTAGTAAAATATTACATCCCAGATGTTAGGTTGCCTTAGGTTAGGATATATAACGTTATAGACGTATATAATGTTCCCACCGAGAAATAGGTGCCGGCGCGCCAGGAATGTTGCAAAATATTACATCCGAGATGTGAGGATTGCCTTAGGCTGGGATATATAACGTTATAGACGTATATAATGTTCCCACCGAGAAGTAGGGGCCGAAGTGACGGGAATGTTGTAAAATATTACATCCGAGATGTTAGGTTGCCTTAGGTTAGGATATATAACGTTATTGACTTATATAATGTTCCCACCGAGAAATAGGGGCTGACGCCCCAGGAATGTTGTAAAATATTACGCTCGAGAAGTTAGGTTGCCTTAGGCTAGGATATGTAGCGTTAAAGACGTATATAATGTTCCCACCAAGAAATAGGGGCCGCCACGCCAGGAATGTTGCAAAATATTACATCCGAGATGTTAGGTTCCCTTAGGTTAGGATATATAACGTTATAGACGTATATAATGTTCCCACCGAGAAGTAGGGGCCGTCGCGCCGGGAATGTACTAAAATATTACATCCGAGATGTTAGGATTGCCTTAGGCTAGGATATATATCCTTATAGACGTATATATAGTTCCCACCGAGAAGTAGGGTCCGAAGTGACGGGAATGTTGTAAAATATTACATCCGAGATGTTAGGTTGCCTTAGGTTAGGATATATAACGTTATTGACTTATATAACGTTCCCACCGAGAAGTAGTTGCCGAAGTGACGGGAATGTTGTAAAATATTACATTCGACATTCTAGTTTGCCTTAGGCTAGGATGTATAGCGTTATAGACTTATATAATGTTCCCACCGAGAAGTAGTGGCCGACGTGCCAGGAATGTAGTAAAACATTACATCCGAGGTGTTAGGTTCCCTTAGGTTAGGATATATGACGTTATTGACATATATAATTTTCCCACCGAGAAGTAGGGGCCCTCGCGCCAGGAATGTTGTAAAATATTACACGCGACATGGTAGGTTGCCTTAGGCTAGTATATATAGCGTTATAAACGTATATAATGTTCCCACCGAGAAGTAGGGGCCGAAGTGACGGGAATGTTGTAAAATATTACATTCGATATGTTAGTTTGCCTTAGGCTAGGATATATAGCGTTATAGACGTATATAATGTTCCCACCGGGAAGTAGGGGCCGACGAGCTAGGAATGTAGTAAAATATTACATCCGAGATGTTAGGTTGCCTTAGGTTAGGATATATAACGTTATAGACTTATATAATGTTCCCACCGAGAAGTAGTGGCCGACGTGCCAGTAATGTAGTAAAATATTACATCCGAAATGTTAGGTTGCCTTAATTTAGGATATATAACGTTATAGACGTATATAATGTTCCCACCGAGAAGTAGGGGCCGAAGTGACGGGAATGTTGTAAAATATTACATTCGATATGTTAGTTTGCCTTAGGCTAGGATATATAGCGTTATAGACGTATATAATGTTCCCACCGAGAAGTAGGGGCCGACGTGCCAGGAATGTAGTAAAATGTTACATTCGAGATGTTAGGTTGCCTTAGGTTAGGATATATAACGTTATAGACGTATATAATGTTCCACCCGAGAAGTAGGGGCCGACGCGCCAGGAATGCTGTAAAATATTTCATTCGACATGTTAGGATTGCCTTAGGCTAGGATATATAACGCTATAGACGTATATGATATTCCCACCGAGAACTACGGGCCTACACGCCAGGAATGTTATCAAATATTACTTCCGAGATGTTAGGTTCCCTTAGGTTAGGATATATACCGTTATAGACGTATATAATGTTCCCACCGAGAAGTAGGGGCTGACGAGCCAGGAATGTTGTAAAGTATTACGCTCGACATGTTAGGTTGTCCTAGGCTATGATATATAGCGATATAGACGTATATAATGTTCCCACCGAGAAGTGGGGGCCGGCGCGCCAGGAATGTAGTAAAATATTACATCCGAGATGTTAGGTTGCCTTAGGCTAGGATATGTAAAGTTATAGACGTATATATTGTTCCCACCAAGAAATAGGTGCCGGCGCGACAGGAATGTTGTAAAATATTACATCTGAGATGTTAGGATTGCCTTAGGCTAGGATATATAACGTTATAAACGTATATATAGTTCCCACCGAGAAGTAGGGTCCGAAGTGACGGGAATGTTGTAAAATATTACATCCGAGATGTTAGGTTGCCTTAGGTTAGGATATATAACGTTATTGACTTATATAGTGTTCCCACCGAGAAACAGGGACCGACGCCCCAGGAATGATGTAAAATTTTACATTCGACATGTTAGGATTGCCATAGGCTAGGATATATAGAGTTAAAGACGTATATAATGTTCCCACCGAGAAACAGGGGCCGACACGCCAGGAATGTAGTAAAATATTACGGTCGACATTTTTAGTTGCCTTAGGCTAGGATATATAGCGTTATAGACGTATATAATGTTCCCACCGAGAAGTAGGGGCCGACATGCCCGGAATATAGTAAAATATTACATTCGAGATTTTAGGTTGCCTTAGGCTAGGATATGTAGCGTTATAGGCGTATATAATGTTCCCCCCGAGAAGTAGGGGCCGGCGCGCCAGGAATGTAGTAAAATATAGCATCCGAGATGTTAGCTTGCCTTAGGTAAGGATATGTAGCATTATAGACGTATATAATGTTCCCACCGAGAAGTAGGGGCCGGCGCGCCAGGAATGTAGTAAAATATAGCATCCGAGATGTTAGCTTGCCTTAGGCTAGGATATATAACGTTATAGACGTACATAATGTTCCCACCGAGAAGTTGGTGCCGAAGTGACGGGAATGTTGTAAAATATTACATTCGACATGTTAGTTTGCCTTAGGCTAGGATATATAGCGTTATAGACACATATATTGTTCCCACCGAGAAGTAGTGGCCGACGTGCCGGGAATGTAGTAAAATATTACATCCGAGATGTTAGGTTGCCTTAGGTTAGGATATATAACGTTATAGACGTATATAATGTTCCCACCGAGAAATAGGTGCCGACGTGCCAGGAATGTAGTAAAATATTACATCCGAGATGTTAGGTTGCCTTAGGTTGGGATATATAACGTTATAGACTTATATACTGTTCCCACCGAGAAGTAGGGGCCGGCGCGCCAGGAATGCAGTAAAATATTACATCCGAGATGTTAGGTTGCCTTAGGCTAGGATATGTAACTTTATAGATGTATATAATGTTCCCACCGAGGAGTAGGGGCCAACGAGCCAGGAATGTGGTAAAATATTACATTCGACATGTTAAGTTGCCTTAGGTTAGGATATATAACGTTATAGACATATATAATGTTCCCACCGATAGGTAGAGGCCGACGAGCCAGGAATGTGGTAAAATTTTACGCTCGACAAGTTAGGTTGCCTTAGGCTAGGATATATAGCGTTACAGACGTACATAATGTTCCCACCGAAAAGTAGGGGCCGGCGCGCCAGGAATGTAGTAAAATATTACATCCGAGATGTTAGGTTGCCTTAGGCTAGGATATGTAACGTTATAGACGCATATAATGTTCCCACCGAGAAGTAGGGGCCAACGAGCCAGGAATGTGGTGAAATATTACATTCGATATGTTAAGTTGCCTTAGGTTAGGATATATAACGTTATAGACGGATATACTGTTCCCACCGAGAAGTAGGGGCCGACGAGCCAGGAATGTTGTAAAATATTACGCTCGACATGTTAGGTTGCCTTAGGCTATGATATAAAGCGATATAGACGTATATAATGTTCCCACCGAGAAGTGGGGGCCGGCGCGCCAGGAATGTAGTAAAATATTACATCCGTGATGTTAGGTTGCCCTAGGCTAGGATATGTAAAGTTATAGACGTATATATTGTTCCCACCAAGAAATAGGTGCCGGCGCGCCAGGAATGTTGTAAAATATTACATCTGAGATGTTAGGATTGCCTTAGGCTCGGATATATAACGTTATAGACGTATATAATGTTCCCACCGAGAAGTAGGGGCCGGCGCGCCAGGAATGTAGTAAAATATTACATCCGAGATGTTAGGTTGCCTTAGGCTAGGATATGTAACGTTATAGACGTACATAATGTTCCCACCGAGAAGTTGGTGCCGAAGTGACGGGAATGTTGTAAAATATTACATTCGACATGTTAGTTTGCGTTAGGCTAGGATATATAGCGTTATAGACTTATATAATGTTCCCACCGAGAAGTAGTGGCCGACGTGCCGGGAATGTAGTAAAATATTACATCCGAGATGTTAGGTTGCCTTAGGTAAGGATATATAACGTTATAGACGTATATAATGTTCCCACCGAGAAATAGGTGCCGACGTGCCAGGAATGTATTAAAATATTACATCCGAGATGTTAGGTTGCCTTAGGCTATGATATATATCGTTATAGACGTATATAATGTTCCCACCGAGAAGTAGGGGCCGACGAGCTAGGAATGTAGTAAAATATTACATCCGAGATGTTAGGTTGCCTTAGGTTAGGATATATAACGTTATAGACGTATATAATGTTCCCACCGAGAAGTAGGGGCCGAAGTGACGGGAATGTTGTAAAATATTACATTCGATATGTTAGTTTGCCTTAGGCTAGTATATATAGCTTTATAGACGTATATAATGTTCCCACCGGAGGTAGAGGCCGACGAGCCAGGAATGTTGTAAAATATTACGCTCGACATGCTAAGTTGCCTTAGGTTAGGATATATAACGTTATAGACATATATAATGTTCCCACCGAAAAGTAGGCGCCGGCGCGCCAGGAATGTAGTAAAATATTACATCCGAGATGTTAGGTTGCCTTAGGCTAGGATATGTAACGTTATAGACGTATATAATGTTCCCACCGAGAAGTAGGGGCCAACGAGCCAGGAATGTGGTGAAATATTACATTCGACATGTTACGTTGCCTTAGGTTAGGATATATAACGTTATAGACGGATATACTGTTCCCACCGAGAAGTAGGGGCTGACGAGACAGGAATGTTGTAAAATATTACGCTCGACATGTTAGGTTGCCTTAGGCTATGATATAAAGCGATATAGACGTATATAATGTTCCCACCGAGAAGTGGGGGCCGGCGCTCCAGGAATGTAGTAAAATATTACATCCGAGATGTTAGGTTGCCTTATGTTAGGATATATAACGTTATAGACATATATAATGTTCCCACCGATAGGTAGAGGCCGACGAGCCAGGAATGTGGTAAAATTTTACGCTCGACAAGTTAGGTTGCCTTAGGCTAGGATATATAGCGTTACAGACGTATATAATGTTCCCACCGAAAAGTAGGGGCCGGCGCGCCAGGAATGTAGTAAAATATTACATCCGAGATGTTAGGTTGCCTTAGGCTAGGATATGTAACGTTATAGACGCATAT
Organism: Xylocopa violacea; assembly: GCA_963969225.1. Lineage (NCBI taxonomy): Eukaryota > Metazoa > Arthropoda > Insecta > Hymenoptera > Apidae > Xylocopa > Xylocopa violacea. The sequence goes on from CAXAJV010000001.1 coordinate 50,938,705, forward strand.
AATGTTCCCACCGAGAAGTAGGGTCCAACGAGCCAGGAATGTGGTGAAATATTACATTCGACATGTTAAGTTGCCTTAGGTTAGGATATATAACGTTATAGACGGATATACTGTTCCCACCGAGAAGTAGGGGCCGACGAGCCAGGAATGTTGTAAAATATTACGCTCGACATGTTAGGTTGCCTTAGGCTATGATATAAAGCGATATAGACGTATATAATGTTCCCACCGAGAAGTGGGGGCCGGCGCGCCAGGAATGTAGTAAAATATTACATCCGTGATGTTAGGTTGCCCTAGGCTAGGATATGTAAAGTTATAGACGTATATATTGTTCCCACCAAGAAATAGGTGCCGGCGCGCCAGGAATGTTGTAAAATATTACATCTGAGATGTTAGGATTGCCTTAGGCTCGGATATATAACGTTATAGACGTATATAATGTTCCCACCGAGAAGTAGGGGCCGGCGCGCCAGGAATGTAGTAAAATATTACATCCGAGATGTTAGGTTGCCTTAGGCTAGGATATGTAACGTTATAGACGTACATAATGTTCCCACCGAGAAGTTGGTGCCGAAGTGACGGGAATGTTGTAAAATATTACATTCGACATGTTAGTTTGCGTTAGGCTAGGATATATAGCGTTATAGACTTATATAATGTTCCCACCGAGAAGTAGTGGCCGACGTGCCGGGAATGTAGTAAAATATTACATCCGAGATGTTAGGTTGCCTTAGGTAAGGATATATAACGTTATAGACGTATATAATGTTCCCACCGAGAAATAGGTGCCGACGTGCCAGGAATGTATTAAAATATTACATCCGAGATGTTAGGTTGCCTTAGGCTATGATATATATCGTTATAGACGTATATAATGTTCCCACCGAGAAGTAGGGGCCGACGTGCCGGGAATGTTGTAAAATATTACACGCGACATGGTAGGTTGCCTTAGGCTAGTATATATAGCGTTATAAACGTATATAATGTTCCCACCGAGAAGTAGGGGCCGAAGTGACGGGAATGTTGTAAAATATTACATTCGATATGTTAGTTTGCCTTAGGCTAGGATATATAGCGTTATAGACGTATATAATGTTCCCACCGGGAAGTAGGGGCCGACGAGCTAGGAATGTAGTAAAATATTACATCCGAGATGTTAGGTTGCCTTAGGTTAGGATATATAACGTTATAGACTTATATAATGTTCCCACCGAGAAGTAGTGGCCGACGTGCCAGTAATGTAGTAAAATATTACATCCGAAATGTTAGGTTGCCTTAATTTAGGATATATAACGTTATAGACGTATATAATGTTCCCACCGAGAAGTAGGGGCCGAAGTGACGGGAATGTTGTAAAATATTACATTCGATATGTTAGTTTGCCTTAGGCTAGGATATATAGCGTTATAGACGTATATAATGTTCCCACCGAGAAGTAGGGGCCGACGTGCCAGGAATGTAGTAAAATGTTACATTCGAGATGTTAGGTTGCCTTAGGTTAGGATATATAACGTTATAGACGTATATAATGTTCCACCCGAGAAGTAGGGGCCGACGCGCCAGGAATGCTGTAAAATATTTCATTCGACATGTTAGGATTGCCTTAGGCTAGGATATATAACGCTATAGACGTATATGATATTCCCACCGAGAACTACGGGCCTACACGCCAGGAATGTTATCAAATATTACTTCCGAGATGTTAGGTTCCCTTAGGTTAGGATATATACCGTTATAGACGTATATAATGTTCCCACCGAGAAGTAGGGGCTGACGAGCCAGGAATGTTGTAAAGTATTACGCTCGACATGTTAGGTTGTCCTAGGCTATGATATATAGCGATATAGACGTATATAATGTTCCCACCGAGAAGTGGGGGCCGGCGCGCCAGGAATGTAGTAAAATATTACATCCGAGATGTTAGGTTGCCTTAGGCTAGGATATGTAAAGTTATAGACGTATATATTGTTCCCACCAAGAAATAGGTGCCGGCGCGACAGGAATGTTGTAAAATATTACATCTGAGATGTTAGGATTGCCTTAGGCTAGGATATATAACGTTATAAACGTATATATAGTTCCCACCGAGAAGTAGGGTCCGAAGTGACGGGAATGTTGTAAAATATTACATCCGAGATGTTAGGTTGCCTTAGGTTAGGATATATAACGTTATTGACTTATATAGTGTTCCCACCGAGAAACAGGGACCGACGCCCCAGGAATGATGTAAAATTTTACATTCGACATGTTAGGATTGCCATAGGCTAGGATATATAGAGTTAAAGACGTATATAATGTTCCCACCGAGAAACAGGGGCCGACACGCCAGGAATGTAGTAAAATATTACGGTCGACATTTTTAGTTGCCTTAGGCTAGGATATATAGCGTTATAGACGTATATAATGTTCCCACCGAGAAGTAGGGGCCGACATGCCCGGAATATAGTAAAATATTACATTCGAGATTTTAGGTTGCCTTAGGCTAGGATATGTAGCGTTATAGGCGTATATAATGTTCCCCCCGAGAAGTAGGGGCCGGCGCGCCAGGAATGTAGTAAAATATAGCATCCGAGATGTTAGCTTGCCTTAGGTAAGGATATGTAGCATTATAGACGTATATAATGTTCCCACCGAGAAGTAGGGGCCGGCGCGCCAGGAATGTAGTAAAATATAGCATCCGAGATGTTAGCTTGCCTTAGGCTAGGATATATAACGTTATAGACGTACATAATGTTCCCACCGAGAAGTTGGTGCCGAAGTGACGGGAATGTTGTAAAATATTACATTCGACATGTTAGTTTGCCTTAGGCTAGGATATATAGCGTTATAGACACATATATTGTTCCCACCGAGAAGTAGTGGCCGACGTGCCGGGAATGTAGTAAAATATTACATCCGAGATGTTAGGTTGCCTTAGGTTAGGATATATAACGTTATAGACGTATATAATGTTCCCACCGAGAAATAGGTGCCGACGTGCCAGGAATGTAGTAAAATATTACATCCGAGATGTTAGGTTGCCTTAGGTTGGGATATATAACGTTATAGACTTATATACTGTTCCCACCGAGAAGTAGGGGCCGGCGCGCCAGGAATGCAGTAAAATATTACATCCGAGATGTTAGGTTGCCTTAGGCTAGGATATGTAACTTTATAGATGTATATAATGTTCCCACCGAGGAGTAGGGGCCAACGAGCCAGGAATGTGGTAAAATATTACATTCGACATGTTAAGTTGCCTTAGGTTAGGATATATAACGTTATAGACATATATAATGTTCCCACCGATAGGTAGAGGCCGACGAGCCAGGAATGTGGTAAAATTTTACGCTCGACAAGTTAGGTTGCCTTAGGCTAGGATATATAGCGTTACAGACGTATATAATGTTCCCACCGAAAAGTAGGGGCCGGCGCGCCAGGAATGTAGTAAAATATTACATCCGAGATGTTAGGTTGCCTTAGGCTAGGATATGTAACGTTATAGACGCATATAATGTTCCCACCGAGAAGTAGGGGCCAACGAGCCAGGAATGTGGTGAAATATTACATTCGATATGTTAAGTTGCCTTAGGTTAGGATATATAACGTTATAGACGGATATACTGTTCCCACCGAGAAGTAGGGGCCGACGAGCCAGGAATGTTGTAAAATATTACGCTCGACATGTTAGGTTGCCTTAGGCTATGATATAAAGCGATATAGACGTATATAATGTTCCCACCGAGAAGTGGGGGCCGGCGCGCCAGGAATGTAGTAAAATATTACATCCGTGATGTTAGGTTGCCCTAGGCTAGGATATGTAAAGTTATAGACGTATATATTGTTCCCACCAAGAAATAGGTGCCGGCGCGCCAGGAATGTTGTAAAATATTACATCTGAGATGTTAGGATTGCCTTAGGCTCGGATATATAACGTTATAGACGTATATAATGTTCCCACCGAGAAGTAGGGGCCGGCGCGCCAGGAATGTAGTAAAATATTACATCCGAGATGTTAGGTTGCCTTAGGCTAGGATATGTAACGTTATAGACGTACATAATGTTCCCACCGAGAAGTTGGTGCCGAAGTGACGGGAATGTTGTAAAATATTACATTCGACATGTTAGTTTGCGTTAGGCTAGGATATATAGCGTTATAGACTTATATAATGTTCCCACCGAGAAGTAGTGGCCGACGTGCCGGGAATGTAGTAAAATATTACATCCGAGATGTTAGGTTGCCTTAGGTAAGGATATATAACGTTATAGACGTATATAATGTTCCCACCGAGAAATAGGTGCCGACGTGCCAGGAATGTATTAAAATATTACATCCGAGATGTTAGGTTGCCTTAGGCTATGATATATATCGTTATAGACGTATATAATGTTCCCACCGAGAAGTAGGGGCCGACGAGCTAGGAATGTAGTAAAATATTACATCCGAGATGTTAGGTTGCCTTAGGTTAGGATATATAACGTTATAGACGTATATAATGTTCCCACCGAGAAGTAGGGGCCGAAGTGACGGGAATGTTGTAAAATATTACATTCGATATGTTAGTTTGCCTTAGGCTAGTATATATAGCTTTATAGACGTATATAATGTTCCCACCGGAGGTAGAGGCCGACGAGCCAGGAATGTTGTAAAATATTACGCTCGACATGCTAAGTTGCCTTAGGTTAGGATATATAACGTTATAGACATATATAATGTTCCCACCGAAAAGTAGGCGCCGGCGCGCCAGGAATGTAGTAAAATATTACATCCGAGATGTTAGGTTGCCTTAGGCTAGGATATGTAACGTTATAGACGTATATAATGTTCCCACCGAGAAGTAGGGGCCAACGAGCCAGGAATGTGGTGAAATATTACATTCGACATGTTACGTTGCCTTAGGTTAGGATATATAACGTTATAGACGGATATACTGTTCCCACCGAGAAGTAGGGGCTGACGAGACAGGAATGTTGTAAAATATTACGCTCGACATGTTAGGTTGCCTTAGGCTATGATATAAAGCGATATAGACGTATATAATGTTCCCACCGAGAAGTGGGGGCCGGCGCTCCAGGAATGTAGTAAAATATTACATCCGAGATGTTAGGTTGCCTTATGTTAGGATATATAACGTTATAGACATATATAATGTTCCCACCGATAGGTAGAGGCCGACGAGCCAGGAATGTGGTAAAATTTTACGCTCGACAAGTTAGGTTGCCTTAGGCTAGGATATATAGCGTTACAGACGTATATAATGTTCCCACCGAAAAGTAGGGGCCGGCGCGCCAGGAATGTAGTAAAATATTACATCCGAGATGTTAGGTTGCCTTAGGCTAGGATATGTAACGTTATAGACGCATATAATGTTCCCACCGAGAAGTAGGGTCCAACGAGCCAGGAATGTGGTGAAATATTACATTCGACATGTTAAGTTGCCTTAGGTTAGGATATATAACGTTATAGACGGATATACTGTTCCCACCGAGAAGTAGGGGCCGACGAGCCAGGAATGTTGTAAAATATTACGCTCGACATGTTAGGTTGCCTTAGGCTATGATATAAAGCGATATAGACGTATATAATGTTCCCACCGAGAAGTGGGGGCCGGCGCGCCAGGAATGTAGTAAAATATTACATCCGTGATGTTAGGTTGCCCTAGGCTAGGATATGTAAAGTTATAGACGTATATATTGTTCCCACCAAGAAATAGGTGCCGGCGCGCCAGGAATGTTGTAAAATATTACATCTGAGATGTTAGGATTGCCTTAGGCTCGGATATATAACGTTATAGACGTATATAATGTTCCCACCGAGAAGTAGGGGCCGGCGCGCCAGGAATGTAGTAAAATATTACATCCGAGATGTTAGGTTGCCTTAGGCTAGGATATGTAACGTTATAGACGTACATAATGTTCCCACCGAGAAGTTGGTGCCGAAGTGACGGGAATGTTGTAAAATATTACATTCGACATGTTAGTTTGCGTTAGGCTAGGATATATAGCGTTATAGACTTATATAATGTTCCCACCGAGAAGTAGTGGCCGACGTGCCGGCAATGTAGTAAAATATTACATCCGAGATGTTAGGTTGCCTTAGGTAAGGATATATAACGTTATAGACGTATATAATGTTCCCACCGAGAAATAGGTGCCGACGTGCCAGGAATGTATTAAAATATTACATCCGAGATGTTAGGTTGCCTTAGGCTATGATATATATCGTTATAGACGTATATAATGTTCCCACCGAGAAGTAGGGGCCGACGAGCTAGGAATGTAGTAAAATATTACATCCGAGATGTTAGGTTGCCTTAGGTTAGGATATATAACGTTATAGACGTATATAATGTTCCCACCGAGAAGTAGGGGCCGAAGTGACGGGAATGTTGTAAAATATTACATTCGATATGTTAGTTTGCCTTAGGCTAGTATATATAGCTTTATAGACGTATATAATGTTCCCACCGGAGGTAGAGGCCGACGAGCCAGGAATGTTGTAAAATATTACGCTCGACATGCTAAGTTGCCTTAGGTTAGGATATATAACGTTATAGACATATATAATGTTCCCACCGAAAAGTAGGCGCCGGCGCGCCAGGAATGTAGTAAAATATTACATCCGAGATGTTAGGTTGCCTTAGGCTAGGATATGTAACGTTATAGACGTATATAATGTTCCCACCGAGAAGTAGGGGCCAACGAGCCAGGAATGTGGTGAAATATTACATTCGACATGTTACGTTGCCTTAGGTTAGGATATATAACGTTATAGACGGATATACTGTTCCCACCGAGAAGTAGGGGCTGACGAGACAGGAATGTTGTAAAATATTACGCTCGACATGTTAGGTTGCCTTAGGCTATGATATAAAGCGATATAGACGTATATAATGTTCCCACCGAGAAGTGGGGGCCGGCGCTCCAGGAATGTAGTAAAATATTACATCCGAGATGTTAGGTTGCCTTATGTTAGGATATATAACGTTATAGACATATATAATGTTCCCACCGATAGGTAGAGGCCGACGAGCCAGGAATGTGGTAAAATTTTACGCTCGACAAGTTAGGTTGCCTTAGGCTAGGATATATAGCGTTACAGACGTATATAATGTTCCCACCGAAAAGTAGGGGCCGGCGCGCCAGGAATGTAGTAAAATATTACATCCGAGATGTTAGGTTGCCTTAGGCTAGGATATGTAACGTTATAGACGCATATAATGTTCCCACCGAGAAGTAGGGTCCAACGAGCCAGGAATGTGGTGAAATATTACATTCGACATGTTAAGTTGCCTTAGGTTAGGATATATAACGTTATAGACGGATATACTGTTCCCACCGAGAAGTAGGGGCCGACGAGCCAGGAATGTTGTAAAATATTACGCTCGACATGTTAGGTTGCCTTAGGCTATGATATAAAGCGATATAGACGTATATAATGTTCCCACCGAGAAGTGGGGGCCGGCGCGCCAGGAATGTAGTAAAATATTACATCCGTGATGTTAGGTTGCCCTAGGCTAGGATATGTAAAGTTATAGACGTATATATTGTTCCCACCAAGAAATAGGTGCCGGCGCGCCAGGAATGTTGTAAAATATTACATCTGAGATGTTAGGATTGCCTTAGGCTCGGATATATAACGTTATAGACGTATATAATGTTCCCACCGAGAAGTAGGGGCCGGCGCGCCAGGAATGTAGTAAAATATTACATCCGAGATGTTAGGTTGCCTTAGGCTAGGATATGTAACGTTATAGACGTACATAATGTTCCCACCGAGAAGTTGGTGCCGAAGTGACGGGAATGTTGTAAAATATTACATTCGACATGTTAGTTTGCGTTAGGCTAGGATATATAGCGTTATAGACTTATATAATGTTCCCACCGAGAAGTAGTGGCCGACGTGCCGGGAATGTAGTAAAATATTACATCCGAGATGTTAGGTTGCCTTAGGTAAGGATATATAACGTTATAGACGTATATAATGTTCCCACCGAGAAATAGGTGCCGACGTGCCAGGAATGTATTAAAATATTACATCCGAGATGTTAGGTTGCCTTAGGCTATGATATATATCGTTATAGAAGTATATAATGTTCCCACCGAGAAGTAGGGGCCGACGAGCTAGGAATGTAGTAAAATATTACATCCGAGATGTTAGGTTGCCTTAGGTTAGGATATATAACGTTATAGACGTATATAATGTTCCCACCGAGAAGTAGGGGCCGAAGTGACGGGAATGTTGTAAAATATTACATTCGATATGTTAGTTTGCCTTAGGCTAGTATATATAGCTTTATAGACGTATATAATGTTCCCACCGGAGGTAGAGGCCGACGAGCCAGGAATGTTGTAAAATATTACGCTCGACATGCTAAGTTGCCTTAGGTTAGGATATATAACGTTATAGACATATATAATGTTCCCACCGAAAAGTAGGCGCCGGCGCGCCAGGAATGTAGTAAAATATTACATCCGAGATGTTAGGTTGCCTTAGGCTAGGATATGTAACGTTATAGACGTATATAATGTTCCCACCGAGAAGTAGGGGCCAACGAGCCAGGAATGTGGTGAAATATTACATTCGACATGTTACGTTGCCTTAGGTTAGGATATATAACGTTATAGACGGATATACTGTTCCCACCGAGAAGTAGGGGCTGACGAGACAGGAATGTTGTAAAATATTACGCTCGACATGTTAGGTTGCCTTAGGCTATGATATAAAGCGATATAGACGTATATAATGTTCCCACCGAGAAGTGGGGGCCGGCGCTCCAGGAATGTAGTAATATATTACATCCGAGATGTTAGGTTGCCTTATGTTAGGATATATAACGTTATAGACATATATAATGTTCCCACCGATAGGTAGAGGCCGACGAGCCAGGAATGTGGTAAAATTTTACGCTCGACAAGTTAGGTTGCCTTAGGCTAGGATATATAGCGTTACAGACGTATATAATGTTCCCACCGAAAAGTAGGGGCCGGCGCGCCAGGAATGTAGTAAAATATTACATCCGAGATGTTAGGTTGCCTTAGGCTAGGATATGTAACGTTATAGACGCATATAATGTTCCCACCGAGAAGTACGGTCCAACGAGCCAGGAATGTGGTGAAATATTACATTCGACATGTTAAGTTGCCTTAGGTTAGGATATATAACGTTATAGACGGATATACTGTTCCCACCGAGAAGTAGGGGCCGACGAGCCAGGAATGTTGTAAAATATTACGCTCGACATGTTAGGTTGCCTTAGGCTATGATATAAAGCGATATAGACGTATATAATGTTCCCACCGAGAAGTGGGGGCCGGCGCGCCAGGAATGTAGTAAAATATTACATCCGAGATGTTAGGTTGCCTTAGGCTAGGATATGTAAAGTTATAGACGTATATAATGTTTCCACCGAGAAATAGGTGCCGGCGCGCCAGGAATGTTGTAAAATATTAAATCTGAGATGTTAGGATTGCCTTAGGCTAGGATATGTAACGTTATAGACGTATATAATGTCCCCCCGGGAAGTAGGGGCCAACGAGCCAGGAATGTGGTGAAATATTACATTCGACATGTTACGTTGCCTTAGGTTAGGATATATAACGTTATAGACGGATATACTGTTCCCACCGAGAAGTAGGGGCCGACGAGACAGGAATGTTGTAAAATATTACGCTCGACAAGTTAGGTTGCCTTAGGCTATGATATAAAGCGATATAGACGCATATAATGTTCCCACCGAGAAGTGGGGGCCGGCGCTCCAGGAATGTAGTAAAATATTACATCCGAGATGTTAGGTTGCCTTAGGTTAGGATATATAACGTTATAGACATATATAATGTTCCCACCGATAGGTAGAGTCCGACGAGCCAGGAATGTGGTAAAATTTTACACTCCACAAGTTAGGTTGCCTTAGGCTAGGATATATAGCGTTACAGACGTATATAATGTTCCCACCGAAAAGTAGGGGCCGGCGCGCCAGGAATGTAGTAAAATATTACATCCGAGATGTTAGGTTGCCTTAGGCTATGATATATATCGTTATAGACGTATATAATGTTCTCACCGAGAAGTAGGGGCCGACGCGCCAGGAATGCTGTAAAATATTACATTCGACATGTTAGGTTGTCTTAGGCTAGGATATATAACGTTATAGACGTATATAATGTTCCCATCGAGAAGTAGGTGCCGACGCGCTAGGAATGTTGTAAAATATTACATCCGAGATGTTAGGATTGCCTTAGGCTAGGATATATAACGTTATAGACGTATATAAAGTTCCCACCGAGAAGTAGGGGCCGGTGCGCCACGAATGTAGTAAAATATTACATCCGAGATGTTAGCTTGCCTTACGCTAGGATAAGTAACGTTATAGATGTATATAATGTTCCCACCGAGAAGTAGGGGCCGGCGCGCCAGGAATGCAGTAAAATATTACATCAGAGATGTTAGGTTGCCTTAGGCTAGGATATATAGCTTTAATGATGTATATAATGATCCCACCGAGAAATAGGGGCCGACGCGTCAGGAATGTTGTAAAATATTACGCTCGACAAGTTAGGTTGCCTTAGGCTAGGATATATAGCGTTAAAGACGTATATAATGTTCCCACCGAGAAATAGGGGCCGACACGCCAGGAATGTTGTAAAATATTACATCCGAGATGTTAGGTTGCCTTAGGTTAGGATATATAACGTTATAGACTTATATACTGTTCCCATCGAGAAGTAGGTGCCGACGAGCCAGGAATGTTGTAAAATATTACATCCGACATGTTAGGATTACCTTAGGCTAGGATATATAACGTTACAGACGTATATAATGTTCCCACCGAGAAGTAGGGGCCGGCGCGCCGGGAATGTAGTAAAATATAACATCCGAGATGTTAGGTTGCCTTAGGCTAGGATATACAACGTTATAGACGTATATAATGTTCCCACCGAGAAGTAGGTGCCGAAGTGACGGAAATGTTGTAAAATATTAGATTCGACATGTTAGTTTGCCTTAGGCTAGGATATATAGCGTTATAGGCTTATATAATGTTCCCACCGAGAAGTAGTGGCCGACGTGCCAGGAATGTAGTAAAATATTACATCCGAGATGTTAGGTTGCCTTAGGTTAGGATATATAACGTTATAGACGTATATATTGTTCCCATCGAGAAGTAGGGGCCGAAGTGACGGGAATGTTGTAAAATATTACATTCGATATGTTAGTTTGCCTTAGGCTAGGATATATAACGTTATAGACGTATATAATGTTCCCACCGAGAAGTAGGGGCCGGCGCGCCGGAAATGTAGTGAAATATAACATCCGAGGTGTTAGTTTGCCTTAGGCTAGGATATATAGTGTTATAGACGTATATAATGTTCCCAACGAGATGTAGGGGCCGACACGCCAAGAATGTTGTAAAATATTACATCCCACATGTTAAGTTGCCTTAGGCTAGGATATATAACGGTATAGACGTATATATTGTTCCCACCGAGAAGTAGTTGCCGACGCGTCAGGAATATTGTAAAATATTATATTCGACATGTTAGGTTGTCTCAGGCTAGGACATATAGCGTTATAGATATATATAATGTTCCCACCGAGAAATAGGGACCGACACGCCAGGAATGTTGTATAACATTACATTCGAGGTGTTAGGTTTCCTTAGGTTAGGATATATAACGTTATAGACGTATATAATGTTCCCACCGGGAAGTAGGGGCCAACGAGCCAGGAATGTGGTAAAATATTACATTCGACATGTTAAGTTGTCTTAGGTTAGGATATATAACGTTATGGACGGATATACAGTTCCCACCGAGAAGTAGTTGCCGACGCGCCACGAATATTGTAAAATATTATATTCGACATGTTATGTTGTCTCAGGCTAGGACATATAGCGTTATAGACATATATAATATTCCCACCGAGAAATAGGTGCCGACATGTCAGGAATGTTGTAAAACATTACATCCGAGGTGTTAGGTTCCCTTAGGTTAGGATATATAACTTTATAGACGTACATAATGTTCCCACCGAGAAGGAGGTGCCGACGCGCCAGGAATGTTGTAAAATATTACGCTCCACATGTTCGGTTGCCTTACGCTATGATATATAGCAATATAGACGTATATAATGTTCCCAACGAGATGTAGGGGCCGACGTGCCAGGAATGTAGTAAAATATTACATCCGAGATGTTAGGTTGCCTTAGGCTAGGACATGTAAAGTTATAGACGTATATAATGTTCCCACCGAGAAATAGGTGCCGGCGCGCCGGGAATGTAGTAAAATATAACATCCGAGATGTTAGGTTGCCTTAGGCTAGGATATATAACGTTATAGACGTATATAATGTTCCCACCGAGAAGCAGGTGCCGAAGTGACGGGAATGTTGTAAAATATTACATCCGAGATGTTAGGTTGCCTTAGGCTAGGATAAGTAACGTTATAGATGTATATAATGTTCCCACCGAGAAGTAGGGGCCGACGCGCCAGGAATGCTGTAAAATATTACATTCGACATGTTAGGTTGTCTTAGGCTAGGCTCTATAACGTTATAGACGTATATAACGTTCCCACCGAGAAGTAGGGGCCGACGCGCCAGGAATGCTGTAAAATATTACATTCGACATGTTAGGTTGTCTTAGGCTAGGATATATAACGTTATAGACGTATATAATGTTCCCACCGAGAAGTAGGTGCCGACGCGCTAGGAATGTTGTAAAATATTACTTCCGAGATGTTAGGATTGCCTTAGGCTAGGATATATAACGTTATAGACGTATATACTGTTCCCACCGAGAAGTAGGGGCCGGCGCGCCAGGAATGCAGTAAAATATTACATCCGAGTTGTTAGGCTGCCTTAGGCTAGGATATATAGCTTTAATGATGTATATAATGATCCCACCGAGAAATAGGGGCCGACGCGTAAGGAATGTTGTAAAATATTACGCTCGACAAGTTAGGTTGCCTTAGGCTAGGATATATAGCGTTAAAGACGTATAGAATGTTCCCACCGAGAAATAGGGGCCGACACGCCAGGAATGTTGTAAAATATTACATCCGAGATGTTAGGTTGCCTTAGGTTAGGATATATAACGTTATTGACGTATATGATATTCCCACCGAGAACTACGGGCCTACACGCCAGGAATGTTATCAAATATTACTTCCGAGATGTTAGGTTCCCTTAGGTTAGGATATATAACGTTATAGACGTATATAATGTTCCCACCGAGAAGTAGGGGCCGACGAGCCAGGAATGTTGTAAAATATTACGCTCGACATGTTCGGTTGCCTTAGGCTATGATATATAGCGATATAGACGTATATAATGTTCCCACCGAGAAGTGGGGGCCTGCGCGCCAGGAATGTAGTAAAATATTACATCCGAGCTGTTAGGTTGCCTTAGGCTAGGATATGTAAAGTTATAGACGTATATAATGTTCCCACCGAGAAATAGGTGCCGGCGCGCCAGGAATGTTGTAAAATATTACATCCGAGATGTTAGGATTGCCTTAGGTTAGGATATAAAACGTTATAGACGTATATAATGTGCCCACCGAGAAATAGAGGCCGACGACCCAGGAATGTTTAAAATATTACGCTCGACAAGTTAGGTTGCCTCAGGCTAGGATATATAGCGTTAAAGACGTATAGAATGTTCCCACCGAGAAATAGGTGCCGACGTGCCAGGAATGTTGTAAAATATTACATCCGAGATGTTAGGATTACCTTAGGCTAGGATATATAACGTTATAGACGTATATAATGTTCCCACCGAGAAGTAGGGGCCGGCGCGCCGGGAATGTAGTAAAATATAACATCCGAGATGTTAGGTTGCCTTAGGCTGGGATATATAACGTTATAGACGTATATACTGTTCCCACCGAGAAGTAGGGGCCGGCGCGCCAGGAATGCAGTAAAATATTACATTCGACATGTTAGTTTGCCTTAGGCTAGGATATATAACGTTATAGACGTATATACTGTTCCCACCGAGAAGTAGGGGCCGGCGCGCCAGGAATGCAGTAAAATATTACATCCGAGATGTTAGGTTGATTTAGGCTAGGATATATAGCTTTAATGATGTATATAATGATCCCACCGAGAAATAGGGGCCGACGCGTCAGGAATGTTGTAAAATATTACGCTCGACAAGTTAGGTTGCCTTAGGCTAGGATATATAGCGTTAAAGACGTATATAATGTTCCCACCGAGAAATAGGTGCCGACACGCCAGGAATGTTGTAAAATATTACATCCGAGATGTTAGGTTGCCTTAGGTTAGGATATATAACGTTATAGACTTATATACTGTTCCCACCGAGAAGTAGGTGCCGACGCGCCAGGAATGTTGTAAAATATTACATCCGACATGTTAGGATTACCTTAGGCTAGGATATATAACGTTACAGACGTATATAATGTTCCCACCGAGGAGTAGTGGCCGACGTGCCAGGAATGTAGTAAAATATTACATCCGAGATGTTAGGTTGCCTTTGGTTAGGATATATAACGTTATAGACGTATATATTGTTCCCATCGAGAAGTAGGGGCCGAAGTGACGGGAATGTTGTAAAATATTACATTCGATATGTTAGTTTGCCTTAGGCTAGGATATATAACGTTATAGACGTATATAATGTTCCCACCGAGAAGTAGGGGCCGGCGCGCCGGGAATGTAGTGAAATATAACATCCGAGGTGTTAGTTTGCCTTAGGCTAGGATATATAGTGTTATAGACGTACATATTGTTCCCACCGAGAAGGAGGTGCCGACGCGCCAGGAATGTTGTAAAATATTACATCCGACATGTTAAGTTGCCTTTGGTTAGGATATATAACGTTATAGACGTATATACTGTTCCCACCGAGAAGTAGTTGCCGACGCGCCAGGAATGTTGTAAGATATTACATTCGACATGTTAGGTTGTCTCAGGTTAGGACATATAGCGTTAAAGACGTATATAATATTCCCACCGAGAAATAGGGCCCGACGCGCGAGGAATGTAGTAAAATATTGCGCACGACAGTTTTGGTTGCCTTAAGTTAGGATATATGGCGTTATAGACGTATATAATGTTCCCAACGAGATGTAGGGGCCGACGTGCCAGGAATGTAGTAAAATATTACATCCGAGATGTTAGGTTGCCTTAGGTTAGGATATATAACGTTATAGACGTATATAATGTTCCCACCGAGAAGTAGGGGCCGACGAGACAGGAATGTTGTAAAATATTACGCACGACAAGTTAGGTTGCCTTAGGCTAGGATATATAGCGTTAAAGACGTATATAATGTTCCCACCGAGAAATAGGGGCCGTCACGCCAGGAATGTTGTAAAATATTACATCCGAGAAGTTAGGTTCCCTTAGGTTAGGATATATAACGTTATAGACGTATATAATGTTCCCACCGAGAAGTAGGTGCCGACGCGCCAGGAATGTTGTAAAATATTACATCCGACATGTTAGGATTACCTTAGGCTAGGATATATAACGTTACAGACGTATATAATGTTCCCACCGAGAAGTAGGGGCCGGCGCGCCGGGAATGTAGTAAAATATAACATCCGAGATGTTAGGTTGCCTTAGGCTAGGATATATAACGTTATAGACGTATATAATGTTCCCACCGAGAAGTAGGTGCCGAAGTGACGGAAATGTTGTAAAATATTACATTCGACATGTTAGTTTGCCTTAGGCTAGGATATATAGCGTTATAGGCTTATATAATGTTCCCACCGAGAAGTAGTGGCCGACGTGCCAGGAATGTAGTAAAATATTACATCCGAGACGTTAGGTTGCCTTAGGTTAGGATATATAACGTTATAGACGTATATATTGTTCCCATCGAGAAGTAGGGGCCGAAGTGACGGGAATGTTGTAAAATATTACATTCGATACGTTAGTTTGCCTTAGGCTAGGATATATAACGTTATAGACGTATATAATGTTCCCACCGAGAAGTAGGGGCCGGCGCGCCGGGAATGTAGTGAAATATAACATCCGAGGTGTTAGTTTGCCTTAGGCTAGTATATATAGTGTTATAGACGTATATAATGTTCCCAACGAGATGTAGGGGCCGACACGCCAAGAATGTTGTAAAATATTACATCCCACATGTTAAGTTGCCTTAGGCTAGGATATATAACGGTATAGACGTATATATTGTTCCCACCGAGAAGTAGTTGCCGACGCGCCAGGAATATTGTAAAATATTATATTCGACATGTTAGGTTGTCTCAGGCTAGGACATATAGCGTTATAGATATATATAATGTTCCCACCGAGAAATAGGGACCGACACGCCAGGAATGTTGTATAACATTACATTCGAGGTGTTAGGTTCCTTAGGTTAGGATATATAACGTTATAGACGTATATAATGTTCCCACCGGGAAGTAGGGGCCAACGAGCCAGGAATGTGGTAAAATATTACATTCGACATGTTAAGTTGTCTTAGGTTAGGATATATAACGTTATGGACGGATATACAGTTCCCACCGAGAAGTAGTTGCCGACGCGCCACGAATATTGTAAAATATTATATTCGACATGTTATGTTGTCTCAGGCTAGGACATATAGCGTTATAGACATATATAATATTCCCGCCCGAGAAATAGGTGCCGACATGTCAGGAATGTTGTAAAACATTACATCCGAGGTGTTAGGTTCCCTTAGGTTAGGATATATAACTTTATAGACGTACATAATGTTCCCACCGAGAAGGAGGTGCCGACGCGCCAGGAATGTTGTAAAATATTACGCTCCACATGTTCGGTTGCCTTACGCTATGATATATAGCGATATAGACGTATATAATGTTCCCAACGAGATGTAGGGGCCGACGTGCCAGGAATGTAGTAAAATATTACATCCGAGATGTTAGGTTGCCTTAGGCTAGGACATGTAAAGTTATAGACGTATATAATGTTCCCACCGAGAAATAGGTGCCGGCGCGCCAGGAATGTTGTAAAATATTACATCCGAGATGTTAGGATTGCCTTAGGTTAGGATGTATAACGTTATAGACGTATATAATGTTACCACCGAGAAATACGGGCCGACGCCCCAGGACTGTTGTAAAATATTACGCTCGACAAGTTAGGTTGCCTTAGGCTAGGATATATAGCGTTAAAGACGTATATAATGTTCCCACCGAGAAATAGGGGCCGACACGCCAGGAATGTTGTAAAATATTACATCCGAGATGTTAGGTTCCCTTAGGTTAGGATATATAACGTTATAGACGTATGTAATGTTCCGACCGAGAAGTAGGTGCCGACGCGCCAGGAATGTTGTAAAATATTACATCCGAGATGTTAGGATTACCTTAGGCTAGGATATATAACGTTATAGACGTATATAATGTTCCCACCGAGAAGTACGGGCCGGCGCGCCTGGAATGTAGTAAAATATAACATCCGAGATGTTAGGTTGCCTTAGGCTAGGATATATAACGTTATAGACGTATATAATGTTCCCACCGAGAAGCAGGTGCCGAAGTGACGGGAATGTTGTAAAATATTACATTCGACATGTTAGTTTGCCTTAGGCTAGGATATATAACGTTATAGACGTATATAATGCTCCCACCGAGAAGTAGGTGCCGACGCGCTAGAAATGTTGTAAAATATTACATCCGAGATATTAGGATTGCCTTAGGCTAGGATATATAACGTTATAGACGTATATAAAGTTCCCACCGAGAAGTAGGGGCCGGTGCGCCACGAATGTAGTAAAATATTACATCCGAGATGTTAGGTTGCCTTAGGCTAGGATAAGTAACGTTATAGATGTATATAATGTTCCCACCGAGAAGTAGGAGCCGACGCGCCAGGAATGCTGTAAAATATTACATTCGACATGTTAGGTTGTCTTAGGCTAGGCTCTATAACGTTATAGACGTATATAACGTTCCCACCGAGAAGTAGGGGCCGACGCGCCAGGAATGCTGTAAAATATTACATTCGACATGTTAGGTTGTCTTAGGCTAGGATATATAACGTTATAGACGTATATAATGTTCCCACCGAGAAGTAGGTGCCGACGCGCTAGGAATGTTGTAAAATATTACTTCCGAGATGTTAGGATTGCCTTAGGCTAGGATATATAACGTTATAGACGTATATACTGTTCCCACTGAGAAGTAGGCGCCGGCGCGCCAGGAATGCAGTAAAATATTACATCCGAGATGTTAGGCTGCCTTAGGCTAGGATATATAGCTTTAATGATGTATATAATGAACCCACCGAGAAATAGGGGCCAACGCGTAAGGAATGTTGTAAAATATTACGCTCGACAAGTTAGGTTGCCTTAGGCTAGGATATATAGCGTTAAAGACGTATATAATGTTCCCACCGAGAAATAGGGGCCGACACGCCAGGAATGTTGTAAAATATTACATCCGAGATGTTAGGTTGCCTTAGGTTAGGATATATAACGTTATAGACTTATATACTGTTCCCACCGAGAAGTAGGTGCCGACGCGCCAGGAATGTTGTAAAATATTACATCCGACATGTTAGGATTACCTTAGGCTAGGATATATAACGTTACAGACGTATATAATGTTCCCACCGAGAAGTAGGGGCCGGCGCGCCGGGAATGTAGTAAAATATTACATCCGAGATGTTAGGTTGCCTTAGGTTAGGATATATAACGGTATAGACGTATATAATGTTCCACCCGAGAATTAGGGGCCGACGCGCCAGGAATGCTGTAAAATATTACATTCGACATGTCAGGATTGCCTTAAGCTAGGATATATAACGTTATTGACGTATATGATATTCCCACCGAGAACTACGGGCCTACACGCCAGGAATGTTATCAAATATTACTTCCGAGATGTTAGGTTCCCTTAGGTTAGGATATATAACGTTATAGACGTATATAATGTTCCCACCGAGAAGTAGGGGCCGACGAGCCAGGAATGTTGTAAAATATTACGCTCGACATGTTCGGTTGCCTTAGGCTATGATATATAGCGATATAGACGTATATAATGTTCCCACCGAGAAGTGGGGGCCGGCGCGCCAGGAATGTAGTAAAATATTACATCCGAGATGTTAGGTTGCCTTAGGCTAGGATATGTAAAGTTATAGACGTATATAATGTTCCCACCGAGAAATAGGTGCCGGCGCGCCAGGAATGTTGTAAAATATTACATCCGAGGTGTTAGGTTGCCTTAGGTTAGGATATATAACGTTATAGACGTATATAATGTTGCACCCGAGAAGTAGGGGCCGACGCGCCAGGAATGCTGTAAAATAGTACATTCGACATGTTAGGATTGCCTTAGGCTAGGATATATAACGTTATAGACGTATATGATAATCCCACCGGGAACTACGGGCCTACACGCCAGGAATGTTATCAAATATTACTTCCGAGATGTTAGGTTCCCTTAGGTTAGGATATACAAGGTTATAGACGTATATAATGTTCCCACCGAGAAGTAGGGGCCGACGAGCCAGGAATGTTGTAAAATATTACGCTCGACATGTTCGGTTGCCTTAGGCTATGATATATAGCGATATAGACGTATATAATGTTCCCACCGAGAAGTGGGGGCCGGCGCGCCAGGAATGTAGTAAAATATTACATCCGAGATGTTAGGTTGCCTTAGGTTAGGATATATAACGTTATAGACGTATATAATGTTCCCATCGAGAAGTAGGGGCCGAAGTGACGGGAATGTTGTAAAATATTACATCCGAGATGTTAGGTTGCCTTAGGTTAGGATATACAACGTTATAGACGTATATAATGTCCCCACCGAGAAGTACGGTCGGACACGCCAGGAATGCTGCAAAATATTACATCCGAGATGGTAGGTTGCCTTAGGCTAGGATATATACCGTTACAGTCGTATGTAATGTTACCGCCGAGAACTACGGGCCTACACGGCGGGAATGATGTAAAACATTACATTCGACATGTTAGTTCGCGTTAGGCTAGGATATATAACGCTATAGACGCATATAATGTTCCCACCGAGAAATAGGGGCCGACACGCCAGGAATGTTGCCAACTATTACGTCCGAGATGTTCGGTTCCCTTTGGTTAGGCTATACAACGTTATAGACGTATATAATGTTCCCACCGAGACGTAGTGACCGACATGCCAGGAATGTTGTAAAATATTACATCCGAGATGTTAGGTTGCCTTAGGTTAGGATATACAAGGTTATAGATGTATATAATGTCCCCATCGAGAAGTAGGCGACGACACGCCAGGAATGTTGTAAAATATTACATTCGACATGTTTAGTTGCCTTAGGCTAGGATATACAACGTTATAGATGTATATAATGTCCCCATCGAGAAGTATACGACGACACGCCAGGAATGTTGTAAAATATTACATTCGACATGTTAGGTTGGCTTAGGTTAGGATATACAACGATACAGATGTATATAAGGTCCCCACCGAGAAATATGGGCCGACGCGTCAGGAATGTTGTCAAATATTACATCCGAGATGTTAGGTTGCCTTAGGATAGGATATATAACGTTATAGACGTATATAATGTTACCACCGAGAACTACGGGTCGAAATGCCAGGAATGTTGTAAAATATTACATCCGAGATGTTAGGTTGCCTTAGGCTAGGATATATACCGTTATAGTCGCATGTAATGTTACCACCGAGAACTACGGGCCGACACGGAGGGAATGATGTAAAATATTACATTCGACATGTTAGGTCGCCATAGGGTAGGATATATAACGCTATAGACGTATATAATGTTCCCACCGAGAAATAGGGGCCGACACGCCAGGAATGTTGCCAACTATTACGTCCGAGATGTTGGGTTACCTTAGGTTAGGATATACAACGTTATAGACGTATATAACGTTCCCACGGAGACGTAGTGACCGACATGCCAGGAATGTTGTAAAATATTACATCCAAGATGTTATGTTGCTTAGGTTAGGATATACAACGTTATAGACGTATATAATGTCCCCATCCAGAAGTAGGCTACGACACGCCAGGAATGTTGTAATATATTACATCCCAGATGTTAGGTTGCGTTAGGTTAGGATATACAACGTTACAGACGTATATAATGCACCCACGGAGACGTAGGGACCGACATGCCAGGAATGTTGTAAAATATTACATCCCAGATGTTAGGTTGTGTTAGGTTAGAATATACAACGTTATAGACGTATATAATGTCCCCATCGTGAAGCAGGCGACGACACGACAGGAATGTTGTAAAATATTACATTCGACATGTTAGTTTGCCTTAGGCTAGGATATATATCGTTATAGACGTATACAATGTTCCCACCGAGAAGTAGGGCCCGACATGCCAGGAATGTTGTAAAATATTACATCCGAGATGTAAAGTTCCCTTAGGTTAGGATATATATCGTTATAGACGTATATAACGTTCCCACCGAAACGTAGGGACCGACATGCCAGGAATGTTGTAAAATATTACACCCCAGATGTTTGGTTGCGTTAGGTTAGGATATACAACGTTATAGACGTATATAAAGTCCCCATCGAGAAGCAGGCGACGACACGCCAGGAATGTTGTAAAATATTACATCCGGGATGTTTTGTTGCCATACGTTAGGATATGTAACGTTATAGACGTATATAATGTTCCCACCGAAACGTAGCAGCCGAAGCGCCAGGAACGTTGTAAAATATTACATCCGAGATGTTAGGTTGCCTTAGGTTAGGATATATATCGTTATAGACGTATATAATGTTCCCACCGAGACGTAGGGACCGACATGCCAGGAATGCTTTAAAATATTGCATCCCAGATGTTAGGTTGCGTTAGGTTAGGATATACAACGTTACAGACGTATATAATGTACCCACGGAGACGTAGGGACCGACATGCCAAGAATGTTGTAAAATATTACATCCCAGATGTTAGGTTGCGTTAGGTTAGGATATAAAACGTTATCGACGTATATAAAGTCCCCATCGAGAAGCAGGCGACGACACGCCAGGAATGTTGTAAAATATAACATCCGAGATGTTATTTTGCCATACGTTAGGCTATGTAACGTTATAGACGTATATAATGTTCCCACCGAAACGTAGCAGCCGAAGCGCCAGGAATGTTGTAAAATATTACATTCGACAAGTTAGGTTGCCGTAGGCTAGGATATATAACGTTATAGACGTATATAATGTTCCCACCGAGATATAGGGACCGACGCGTCAGGAATGTTGTAAAATATTACATCCGAGATGTTAGGTTGCCTTAGAGTAGTATATACATCGTTATAGACGTATACAATGTTTCCACCGAGAAGTAGGGACCGACATGCCAGGAATGTTGTAAAATATTACATGCGAGATGTTAGGTTGCCTTAGGTTAGGATATACAACGTTATAGATGTATATAATGTCCCCATCGAGAAGTAGGCGACAACACGCCAGGAATGTTGTAAAATATTACATTCGACAAGTTAGGTTGCCGTAGGCTAGGATATATAACGTTATAGACGTATATAATGTTCCCACCGAGAAATAGGGACCGACGCGTCAGGAATGTTGTAAAATATTACATCCGAGATGTTAGGTTGCCTTAGAGTAGTATATACATCGTTATGGACGTATACAATGTTTCCACCGAGAAGTAGGGACCGACATGCCAAGAATGTTGTAAAATATTACATCCCAGATGTTAGGTTGCGTTTGGTTAGGATATACAACGTTATCGACGTATATAAAGTCCCCATCGAGAAGCAGGCGACGACACGCCAGGAATGTTGTAAAATATAACATCCGAGATGTTATTTTGCCATACGTTAGGCTATGTAACGTTATAGACGTATATAATGTTCCCACCGAAACGTAGCAGCCGAAGCGCCAGGAATGATGTAAAATATTACATCCGAGATGTTAGGTTGCCTTAGGTTAGGATATATATCGTTATAGACGTATATAATGTTCCCACGGAGACGTAGGGACCGACATGCCAGGAATGTTTTAAAATATTGCATCCCAGATGTTAGGTTGCGTTAGGTTAGGATATACAACGTTACAGACGTATATAATGTACCCACGGAGACGTAGGGACCGACATGCCAGGAATGTTGTAAAATATTACATCCCAGATGTTAGGTTGCGTTAGGTTAGGATATACAACGTTACAGACGTATATAATGCACCCACGGAGACGTAGGGACCGACATGCCAGGAATGTTGTAAAATATTACATCCCAGATGTTAGGTTGCGTTAGGTTAGAATATACAACGTTATAGACGTATATAATGTCCCCATCGAGAAGCAGGCGACGACACGACAGGAATGTTGTAAAATATTACATTCGACATGTTAGGTTGCCTTAGGCTAGCATATATATCGTTATAGACGTATACAATGTTCCCACCGAGAAGTAGGGACCGACATGCCAGGAATGTTGTAAAATATTACATCCCAGATGTTAGGTTGCGTTAGGTTAGGATATACAACGTTACAGACGTATATAATGCACCCACGGAGACGTAGGGACCGACATGCCAGGAATGTTGTAAAATATTACATCCCAGATGTTAGGTTGCGTTAGGTTAGAATATACAATGTTATAGACGTATATAATGTCCCCATCGAGAAGCAGGCGAAGACACGACAGGAATGTTGTAAAATATTACATTCGACATGTTAGGTTGCCTTAGCCTAGCATATATATCGTTATAGACGTATACAATGTTCCCACCGAGAAGTAGGGACCGACATGCCAGGAATGTTGTAAAATATTACACCCGAGATGTTAGGTCCCCTTAGGTTAGGATATACAACGTTATAGACGTATAGAATTATCCCACCAAGAAATAGAGGCTGACGCGTCAGCAATGTTCTAAAATATTACATCCCAAATGTTAGGTTGCGTTGGGTTAGTATATACAACGTTACAGACGTATATAATGACCCCATCGAGAAGCAGGCGACGACACGCCAGAATGTTGTACAATATTACATCCGAGATGTTAGGTTGCCTTAGGTTAGGATATACAACGTTATAGATGTATATAATGTCCCCATCGAGAAGTAGGCGACCACACGCCAGGAATGTTGTAAAATATTACATTCGACAAGTTAGGTTGCCGTAGGCTAGGATATATAACGTTATAGACGAATATAATGTTCCCACCGAGAAATAGGGACCGACGCGTCAGGAATGTTGTAAAATATTACATCCGAGATGTTAGGTTGCCTTAGGTTAGGATATATATCGTTATAGACGTATATAATGTTCCGACCGAGACGTAGGGACCGACATGCCAGGAATGTTTTAAAATATTGCATCCTAGATGTTAGGTTGCGTTAGGTTAGGATATACAACGTTACAGACGTATATAATGTACCCACGGAGACGTAGGGACCGACATGCCAGGAATGTTGTAAAATATTACATCCCAGATGTTAGGTTGCGTTAGGTTAGAATATACAACGTTATAGACGTATATAATGTCCCCATCGAGAAGCAGGCGTCGACACGACAGGAATGTTGTAAAATATTACATTCGACATGTTAGGTTGCCTTAGGCTAGCATATATATCGTTATAGACGTACACAATTTTCCCACCGAGAAGTAGGGACCGACATGCCAGGAATGTTGTAAAATATTACACCCGAGATGTTAGTTTCCCTTAGGTTAGGATATACAACGTTATAGACGTATAGAATGATCCCACGAAGAAATAGGGGCTGACGCGTCAGCAATGTTGTAAAATATTACATCCCAAATGTTAGGTTGCGTTAGGTTAGTATATACAACGTTATAGACGTATATAATGTCCCCATCGAGAAGCAGGCGACGACACGCCAGGAATGTTGTAAGATATTACATTGGACATGTCAGGTTGCCTTAGGTTAGGATATACAACGATATAGATGTATATAAGGTCCCCACCGAGAAATAGGGGCCGACGCGTCAGGAATGTGGGAAAATACTACATCCGAGATATTAGGTTGCCTTAGACTAGGATATGTAGCGTTATAGGCGTATATAATGTTCCCATCGAAGCGTAGTGATCGACATGCCTTGAATGTTGTAAAATATTACATCCCAGATATTGGGTTGCGTTAGGTTAGGATATACAACGTTATAGACGTATATAATGTCCCCATCGAGAAGCAGGCGACGACACGCCAGAATGTTGTAAAATATTACATCTGAGATGTTAGGTTGCCTTAGGCTAGGATATATATCGTTATAGACGTATACAATGTTTCCACCGAGAAGTAGGGACCGACATGCCAGGAATGTTGTAAAATATTACATCCGAGATGTTACGTTGCCTTAGGTTAGGATATACAACGTTATAGACGTATAGAATGTTCCCACCGAGATGTATGGACCGACATGCCAGGAATGTTGTAAAATATTACATCCGAGATGTTAGGTTGCTTTAGGTTAGGATATACAACGTTATAGACGTATATGATATCCCCATCGAGAAGCGGGCGACGACACGCCAGGAATGTTGTAAAATATCACATCCGAGATGTTATGTTGCCTTACGACAGGATATATATCGCTACAGACGTATATGATGTTCCCACCGAGAAGTACGCGCCAACACGCCAGGAATGTTGTAAAATATTACATCCGAGATGTTAGGTTGCCTTAGGTTAGGATATATATCGTTATATACGTATATAATGTTCCCACTGAGACGTAGGGACCGACATGCCAGGAATGTTTTAAAATATTACATCCCAGATGTTAGGTTGCGTTAGGGTAGGATATACAAAGTTACAGACGTATATAATGTACCCACGGAGACGTAGGGACCGACATGGCAGGAATGTTGTAAAATATTACATCCCAGATGTTAGGTTGCGTTAGGTTAGTATATACAACGTTATAGCGGTATATAATGTCCCCATCGAGAAGTAGGCGACGACACGCCAGGAATGTTGTAAAATATTACATTCGACAAGTTAGGTTGCCGTAAGCTAGGATATATAACGTTATAGACGTATATAATGTTCCCTCCGAGAAATAGGGACCGACGCGTCAGGAATGTTGTAAAATATTACATCCGAGATGTTAGGTTGCCTTAGGCTAGGATATATAACGTTATAGACGTATACAATATTCCCACCGAGAAATAGCGTCCGACGCGTCAGGAATGTTTTAAAATATTACACCTAAGATGTTAGGTTCCCTTAGGTCAGGATATATAACGTTATAGATGTATATAATGTCCCCATCCAGAAGCAGGCGACGACACGACAGGAATGTTGTAAAATATTACATTCGACATGTTAGGTAGCGTTAGGCTAGGATATATATCGTTATAGACGTATACAATGTTCCCATCGAGAAGTAGGGCCCGACATGCCAGGAATGTTGTAAAATATTACATCCGAGATGTAAGGTTCCCTTAGGTTAGGATATATATCGTTATAGACGTATTCAACGTTCCCACCGAGACGTAGGGACCGACATGCCAGGAATGTTATAAATATTACATCCCAGATGTTAGGTTGCGTTAGGTTAGGATATATAACGTTATAGACGTTTATAAAGTCCCCATCGAGAAGCAGGCAACGACACGCCAGGAATGTTGTAAAATATTACAGCCGAGATGTTAGGTTGCCTTAGGTTAGGATATACAACGTTATAGATGTATATAATGTCCCCATCGAGAAGTAGGCGACGACACGCCAGGAATGTTGTAAAATATTACATTCGACAAGTTAGGCGCCGTAGGCTAGGATATATAACGTTATAGACGTATATAATGTTCCCACCGAGAAATAGGAACCGACGCGTCAGGAATGTTGTAAAATATTACATCCGAGATGTTAGGTTGCCTTAGAGTAGTATATATACAGCTATAGACGTATACAATGTTTCCACCAAGAAGTAGGGACCGACATGCCAGGAATGTTGTAAAATATTACATCCGAGATGTTAGGTTGCCTTAGGTTAGGATATACAACGTTATAGATGTATATAATGTCCCCATCGAGAAGTAGGCGACGACACGACAGGAATGTTGTAAAATATTACATCCGAGATGTTAGGTTGCTTTAGGCTAGGATATATAACGTTATAGGCGTATATAATGTTACCACCGTGAACTACGGGCCGACCCGTCAGGAATGTTGTAAAATATTACACCCGAGATGATAGGTTCCCTTAGGTTAGGACATATGACGTTATAGATGTATATAATGTCCCCATCCAGAAGTAGGCGACGACACGCCAGGAATGTTGTAAAATATTACATCCCAGATGTTAGGTTGCGTTAGGTTAGAATATACAACGTTATAGACGTATATAATGTCCCCATCGAGAAGCAGGCGACGACACGACAGGAATGTTGTAAAATATTACACCCGAGATGATAGGTTCCCTTAGGTTAGGATATACAACGTTATAGATGTATATAATGTCCCCATCGAGAAGTAGGGCCCGACATGCCAGGAATGTTGTAAAATATTACATCCGAGATGTAAGGTTCCCTTAGGTTAGGATATATATCGTTATAGACGTATTCAACGTTCCCACCGAGACGTAGGGACCGACATGCCAGGAATGTTATAAATATTACATCCCAGATGTTAGGTTGCGTTAGGTTAGGATATATAACGTTATAGACGTTTATAAAGTCCCCATCGAGAAGCAGGAAACGACACGCCAGGACTGTTGTAAAATATTACAGCCGAGATGTTAGGTTGCCTTAGGTTAGGATATACAACGTTATAGATGTATATAATGTCCCCATCGAGAAGTAGGCGACGACACGCCAGGAATGTTGTAAAATATTACATTCGACAAGTTAGGCGCCGTAGGCTAGGGTATATAACGTTATAGACGTATATAATGTTCCCACCGAGAAATAGGAACCGATGCGTCAGGAATGTTGTAAAATATTACATCCGAGATGTTAGGTTGCCTTAGGTTAGGACATATGACGTTATAGATGTATATAATGTCCCCATCCAGAAGTAGGCGACGACACGCCAGAATGTTGTAAAATATTACATCCGAGATGTTAGGTTCCCTTAGGTTAGGATATACAACGTTATAGATGTATATAATGTCCCCATCGAGAAGCAGGCGACGACACGACAGGAATGTAGTAAAATATTACATTCGACATGTTAGGTTGCCTTAGGCTAGGATATATATCGTTATAGACGTACACAATGTTCCCACCGATAAGTAGGGACCGACATGACAGGAATGTTGTAAAATATTACATCCGAGATGTTAGGTTGCCTTAGGTTAGGATATACAACGTTATAGATGTATATATTGTCCCCATCGAGAAGTAGGCGAAGACACGGCAGGAATGTTGTAAAATATTACATTCTACAAGTTAGGTTGCCTTAGGCTAGGATATATAACGTTATAGACGTATATAATGTTCCCACCGAGAAATAGGGACTGACGCGTCAGGAATGTTCTAAAATATTACACCCGAGATGTTAGGTTCCCTTAGGTTAGGACATACAACGTTATAAACGTATAGAATGTTCCCATCAAGAAGCAGGCGACGACACGACAGGAATGTTGTAAAATATTACACCCGAGATGTTAGGTTCCCTTAGGTTAGGATATATGACGTTATAGATGTATATAATGTCCCCATCCAGAAGTAGGCGACGACACGCCAGGAATGTTGTAAAATATTACATCCCAGATGTTAGGTTGCGTTAGGTTAGTATATACAAGATTCTAGACGTATATAATGTCCCTATGGAGAAGCAGGCGACGACACGCCAGAATGTTGTAAAATATTACATCCGAGATGTTAGGTTCCCTTAGGTTAGGATATACAACGTTATAGATGTATATAATGTCCCCATCGAGAAGTAGGCGACGACACGCCAGGAATGTTGTAAAATATTACACCCGAGATGTTAGGTTCCCTTAGGCTAGGATATATGACGTTATAGATGTATATAATGTCCCCATCCAGAAGTAGGCGACGACACGCCAGGAATGTTGTAAAATATTACATCCCAGATGTCAGGTTGCATTAGGTTAGGATATACAACGTTATAGACGTATATAAAGTCCCCATCGAGAAGCAGGCGAGGACACAGCAGGACTGTTGTAAAATATTACATCCCAGATGTTAGGTTGCGTTAGGTTAGAATATACAACGTTATAGACGTATATAATGTCCCCATCGAGAAGCAGGCGACGACACGCCAGGAATGTAGTAAAATATTACATTCGACATGTTATGTTGCCTTAGGCTAGGATATATATCGTTATAGACGTACACAATGTTCCCACCGAGAAGTAGGGACCGACATGACAGGAATGTTGTAAAATACTACATCCGAGATGTTAGGTTGCCTTAGGTTAGGATATACATCGTTATAGATGTATATAATGTCCCCATCGAGAAGTAGGCGACGACACGCCAGGAATGTTGTAAAATATTACATTCTACAAGTTAGGTTGCCTTAGGCTAGGATATATAACGTTATAGACGTATATAATGTTCCCACCGAGAAATAGGGACTGACGCGTCAGGAATGTTCTAAAATATTACACCCGAGATGTTAGGTTCCCTTAGGCTAGGATATATGACGTTATAGATGGATATAATGTCCCCATCCAGAAGAAGGCGACGACACGCCAGGAATGTTGTAAAATATTACATCCCAGATGTTAGCTTGCGTTAGGTTAGAATATACAACGTTATAGACGTATATAATGTACCCATCGAGAAGCAGGCGACGACACGAAAGGAATGTTATAAAATATTACATTCGACATGTTAGGTTGCCTTAGGCTAGGATATATATCGTTATAGACGTATACAATGTTCCCACCGAGAAGTAGGGCCCGACATGCCAGGAATGTTGTAAAATATTACATCCGAGATGTAAGGTTCCCTTAGGTTAGGATATATATCGTTATAGACGTATATAACGTTCCCACCGAGACGTAGGGACCGACATGCCAGGAATGTTGTAAAATATTACATCCCACATGTTAGGTTACATTAGGTTAGGATATACAACGTTATAGACGTATATAAAGTCCCCATCGAGAAGCAGGCGAGGAATCGGCAGGAATGTTGTAAAATATAACATCCGAGATGTTATGTTGCCATACGTTAGGATATGTAACGTTATAGACGTATACAATGTTCCCACCGAGAAGTAGGGCCCGACATACCAGGAATGTTGTAAAATATTACATCCGAGATGTTAGGTTGCCTTAGGTTATGATATACAACGTTATAGATGTATATACTGTCCCCATCGAGAAGTAGGCGACGACACGATAGGAATGTTGTCAAATATTACATCCGAGATGTTAGGTTGCCTTAGGTTAGGATATATATCGTTATAGACGTATATAATGTTCCCACCGAGACGTAGGGACCGACATGCCAGGAATGTTTTAAAATATTACATCCCAGACGTTAGGTTGCGTTAGGTTAGGATATACAACGTTACAGACGTATATAATGTACCCACGGAGACGTAGGGACCGACATGCCAGGAATGTTGTAAAATATTACATCCGAGATGTTAGGTTGCCTTAGGTTAGGATATTAATCGTTATAGACGTATATAATGTTTCCACCGAGACGTAGGGACCGACATACCAGGAATGTTTTAAAATATTACATCCCAGACATTAGGTTGCGTTAGGTTAGGATATACAACGTTACAGACGTATATAATGTACCCACGGAGACGTAGGGACCGACATGCCAGGAATGTTTTAAAATATTACATCCCAGATGTTAGGTTGCGTTAGGTTAGGATATATAACGTTATAGACGTTTATAAAGTCCCCATCGAGAAGCAGGCAACGACACGCCAGGAATGTTGTAAAATATTACATCCGAGATGTTAGGTTGCCTTAGGTTAGGATATACAACGTTATAGATGTATATAATGTCCCCATCGAGAAGTAGGCGACGACACGCCAGGAATGTTGTAAAATATTACATCCGAGATGTTAGGTTGCTTTAGGCTAGGATATATGACGTTATAGATGTATATAATGTCCCCATCCAGAAGTAGGCGACGACACGCCAGGAATGTTGTAAAATATTACATCCCAGATGTTAGGTTGCGTTAGGTTAGAATATACAACGTTATAGACGTATATAATGTACCCATCGAGAAGCAGGCGACGACACGCCAGGAATGTTGTAAAATATTACATTCTACAAGTTTGGTTGCCTTTGGCTAGGATATATAACGTTATAGACGTATACAATGTTCCCACCGAGAAGTAGGGACCGACATGCCAGGACTGTTGTGAAATACTATATCCGAGAGGTTAGGTTGCCTTAGGTTAGGATATGCAACGTTATAGATGTATATATTGTCCCCATCGAGAAGTAGGCGACGACACGCCAGGAATGATGTAAAATATTACATTCTACAAGTTAGGTTGCTTTAGGCTAGGATATATAACGTTATAGACGTATATAATGTTCCCACCGAGAAATAGGGACTGACGCGTCAGGAATGTTCTAAAATATTACACCCGAGATGTTAGGTTCCCTTAGGTTAGGATATACAACGTTATAGACGTATAGAATGTCCCCATCGAGAAGCAGGCGACGACACGACAGGAATGTTGTAAAATATTACACCCGAGATGTTAGGATCCCTTAGGTTAGGATATACAACGTTATAGATGTATATAATGTCCCCATCGAGAAGCAGGCGACGACACGCCAGGAATGTTGTAAAATATTACATTCGACAAGTTAGGTTGCCGTAGGCTAGGATATATAACGTTATAGACGTATATAATGTTCCCACCGAGAAATAGGGACCGACGCGTCAGGAATGTTGTAAAATATTACATCCGAGATGTTAGGTTGCCTTAGGCTAGGATATATAACGTTATAGACGTATACAATATTCCCACCGAGAAATAGCGGCCGACGCTTCAGGAATGTTTTAAAATATTGCACCTAAGCTGTTAGGTTCCCTTAGGTTAGGATATATAACGTTATAGATGTATATAATGTCCCCATCCAGAAGTAGGCGACGACACGCCAGGAATGTTGTAAAATATTACATCCCAGATGTTAGGTTGCGTTAGGTTAGTATATACAAGGTTATAGACGTATATAATGTCCCCATGGAGAAGCAGGCGACGACACGCCAGAATGTTGTAAAATATTACATCCGATATGTTAGGTTGCCTTAGGTTAGGATATACAACGTTATAGATGTATATAATGTCCCCATCGAGAAGTAGGCGACGACACGCCAGGAATGTTGTAAAATATTGCACCCGAGACGTTATGTTCCCTTAGGCTAGGATATATGACGTTATAGATGTATATAATATCCCCATCGAGAAGCAGGCGGCGACACGCCAGAATGTTGTAAAATATTACATCCCAGATGTTAGGTTGCGTTAGGTTAGGATATACAACGTTATAGACGTATATAATGTACCCACGGAGACGTAGGGACCGACATGCCAGGAATATTGTAAAATATTACATCCCAGGTGTTAGGTTGCGTTAGGTCAGTATATACGAGGTTATAGATGTATAAAATGTCCCCATGCAGAAGCAGGCGACGACACGCCAGAATGTTGTAAAATATTACATCCGATATGTTAGGTTGCCTTAGGTTAGGATATATGACGTTATAGATGTATATAATGTCCCCATCCAGAAGTAGGCGACGACACGCCGGGACTGTTGTAAAATATTACATTCTACAAGTTAGGTTGCCTTAGGCTAGGATATATAACGTTATAGACGTATATAATGTTCCCACCGAGAAATAGGGACTGACGCGTCAGGAATGTTCTAAAATATTACACCCG
Organism: Xylocopa violacea; assembly: GCA_963969225.1. NCBI lineage: Eukaryota > Metazoa > Arthropoda > Insecta > Hymenoptera > Apidae > Xylocopa > Xylocopa violacea. Next base: position 50,971,470 of record CAXAJV010000001.1, read on the forward strand.
AAATGTTAGGTTCCCTTAGGTTAGGATATACAACGTTATAGACGTATAGAATGTCCCCATCGAGAAGCAGTCGACGACACGACAGGAATGTTGTAAAATATTACACCCGAGATGTTAGGTTCCCTTAGGTTAGGATATATGACGTTATAGATGTATATAATGTCCCCATCCAGAAGTAGGCGACGACACGCCAGGAATGTTGTAAAATATTACATCCCAGATGTTAGGTTGCGTTAGGTTAGTATATACAAGGTTATAGACGTATATAATGTCCCCATGGAGAAGCAGGCGACGACACGCCAGAATGTTGTAAAATATTACATCCGATATGTTAGGTTGCCTTAGGTTAGGATATACAACGTTATAGATGTATATAATGTCCCCATCGAGAAGTAGGCGACGACACGCCAGGAATGTTGTAAAATATTGCACCCGAGACGTTAGGTTCCCTTAGGCTAGGATATATGACGTTATAGATGTATATAATATCCCCATCGAGAAGTAGGCGACGACACGCCAGGAATGTTGTAAAATATTACATTCGACAAGTTAGGTTGCCGTAGGCTAGGATATATAACGTTATAGACGTATATAATGTCCCCATCGAGAAGCAGGCGACGACACGGCAGGAATGTTGTAAAATATAACATCCGAGCTGTTATGTTGCCATACGTTAGGATATGTAACGTTATAGACGTATATAACGTTCCCACCGAAAAGTAGCAGCCGAAGCGCCAGGAATGTTGTAAAATATTACATCCGAGATGTTAGGTTGCCTTAGGTTAGGATATATATCGCTATAGACGTATATAATGTTCCCACCGAGACGTAGGGACCGACGTACCAGGATTGTTTTAAAATATTACATCCCAGACGTTAGGTTGCGTTAGGTTAGGATATACAACGTTACAGACGTATATAATGTACCCACGGAGACGTAGGGACCGACATGCCAGGAATGTTGTAAAATATTACATCCCAGATGTTAGGTTGCGTTAGGTTAGTATATACAACGTTATAGACGTATATAATGTCCCCATCGAGAAGCAGGCGGCGACACGCCAGAATGTTGTAAAATATTACATTCGACAAGTTAGGTTGCCGTAGGCTAGGATATATAACGTTATAGACGTATATAATGTTCCCACCGAGAAGTAGGGACCTACATGCCAGGAATGTTGTAAAATATTACATTCTACAAGATAGGTTGCCTTAGGCTAGGATATATAACGTTATAGACGTATATAATGTTCCCACCGAGAAATAGGGACTGACGCGTCAGGAATGTTCTAAAATATTACACCCGAGATGTTAGGTTCCCTTAGGTTAGGATATACAACGTTATAGACGTATAGAATGTCCCCATCGAGAAGCAGGCGACGACACGACAGGAATGTTGTAAAATATTACATCCCAGATGTTAGGTTGCGTTAGGTTAGGATATACAACGTTATAGACGTATATAATGTCCCCATCGAGAAGCAGGCGACGACACGGCAGGAATGTTGTAAAATATAACATCCGAGCTGTTATGTTGCCATACGTTAGGATATGTAACGTTATAGACGTATATAACGTTCCCACCGAAAAGTAGCAGCCGAAGCGCCAGGAATGTTGTAAAATATTACATCCGAGATGTTAGGTTGCCTTAGGTTAGGATATATATCGTTATAGACGTATATAATGTTCCCACCGAGACGTAGGGACCGACATACCAGGATTGTTTTAAAATATTACATCCCAGACGTTAGGTTGCGTTAGGTTAGGATATACAACGTTACAGACGTATATAATGTACCCACGGAGACGTAGGGACCGACATGCCAGGAATGTTGTAAAATATTACATCCGATATGTTAGGTTGCCTTAGGTTAGGATATACAACGTTATAGATGTATATAATGTCCCCATCGAGAAGTAGGCGACGACACGCCAGGAATGTTGTAAAATATTACATCCCAGATGTTAGGTTGCGTTAGGTGAGAATATACAACGTTATAGACGTGTATAATGTACCCATCGAGAAGCAGGCGACGACACGAAAGGAATGTTGTAAAATATTACATTCGACATGTTAGGTTGCCTTAGGCTAGGATATATATCGTTATAGACGTATACAATGTTCCCACCGAGAAGTAGGCGACGACACGCCAGGAATGTTGTAAAATATTACATCCCAGATGTCAGGTTGCGTTAGGTTAGTATATACAAGGTTATAGACGTATATAATGTCCCCATGGAGAAGCAGGCGACGACACGCCAGAATGCTGTAAAATATTACATCCGATATGTTAGGTTGCCTTAGGTTAGGATATACAACGTTATAGATGTATATAAAGTCCCCATCGAGAAGCAGGCGCGGAAGCGGCAGGAATGTTGTAAAATATAACATCCGAGATGTTATGTTGCCATACGTTAGGATATGTAACGTTATAGACGTATATAATTTTCCCACCGAGAAGTAGGGCCCGACATACCAGGAATGTTGTAAAATATTACATCCGAGATGTTAGGTTGCCTTAGGTTAGGATATACAACGTTATAGACGTATAGAATGTCCCCATCGAGAAGCAGGCGACGACACGACAGGAATGTTGTAAAATATTACACCCGAGATGTTAGGTTCCCTTAGGTTAGGATATATGACGTTATAGATGTATATAATGTCCCCATCCAGAAGTAGGCGACGACACGCCAGGAATGTTGTAAAATATTACATCCCAGATGTTAGGTTGCGTTAGGTTAGTATATACAAGGTTATAGACGTATATAATATCCCCATGGAGAAGCAGGCGACGACACGCCAGAATGTTGTAAAATATTACATCCGATATGTTAGGTTGCCTTAGGTGAGGATATACAACGTTAAAGATGTATATAAAGTCCCCATCGAGAAGCAGGCTCGGAATCGGTAGGAATGTTGTAAAATATAACATCCGAGATGTTATGTTGCCATACGTTAGGATATGTAACGTTATAGACGTATATAATGTTCCCACCGAAAAGTAGCAGCCGAAGCGCCAGGAATGTTGTAAAATATTACATCCGAGATGTAAGGTACCCTTAGGTTAGGATATATGTCGTTATAGACGTATATAACGTTCCCACCGAGACGTAGGGACCGACATGCCAGGACTGTTTTAAAATATTACATCCCAGATGTTAGGTTGCGATAGGTTAGTATATACAAGGTTATAGATGTATATAATGTCCCCATTCAGAAGTAGGCGACGACACGCCAGGACTGTTGTAAAATATTACATTCTACAAGTTAGGTTGCCTTAGGCTAGGATATATAACGTTATAGACGTATATAATGTTCCCACCGAGAAATAGGGACTGACGCGTCAGGAATGTTCTAAAATATTACACCCGAAATGTTAGGTTCCCTTAGGTTAGGATATACAACGTTATAGACGTATATAATGTCCCCATCGCGAAGCAGGCGGCGACACGCCAGAATGTTGTAAAATATTACATCCCAGATGTTAGGTTGCGTTAGGTTAGGATATACAACGTTATAGACGTATATAATGTACCCACGGAGACGTAGGGACCGACATGCCAGGAATATTGTAAAATATTACATCCCAGATGTTAGGTTGCGTTAGGTTAGTATATACGAGGTTATAGATGTATATAATGTCCCCATCCAGAAGTAGGCGACGACACGCCAGGAATGTTGTAAAATATTACATCCCAGATGTTAGGTTGCGTTAGGTTAGTATATACAAGGTTATAGACGTATATAATGTCCCCATGGAGAAGCAGGCGACGACACGCCAGAATGTTGTAAAATATTACATCCGATATGTTAGGTTGCCTTAGGTTAGGATATACAACGTTATAGATGTATATAAAATCCCCATCGAGAAGCAGGCTCGGAATCGGCAGGAATGTTGTAAAATATAACATCCGAGATGTTATGTTGCCATAAGTTAGGATATGTAACGTTATAGACGTATATAATGTTCCCACCGAGAATTAGGGCCCGACATACCAGGAATGTTGTAAAATATTACATCCGAGATGTTAGGTTGCCTTAGGTTATGATAAACAACGTTATAGACGTATAGAATGTCCCCATCGAGAAGCAGGCGACGACACGGCAGGAATGTTGTAAAATATTACACCCGAGATGTTAGGTTCCCTTAGGTTAGGATATATGACGTTATAGATGTATATAATGTCCCCATCCAGAAGTAGGCGACGACACGCCAGGAATGTTGTAAAATATTACATCCCAGATGTTAGGTTGCGTTAGGTTAGTATATACAAGGTTATAGACGTATATAATATCCCCATGGAGAAGCAGGCGACGACACGCCAGAATGTTGTAAAATATTACATCCGATATGTTAGGTTGCCTTAGGTTAGGATATACAACGTTATAGATGTATATAAAGTCCCCATCGAGAAGCAGGCTCGGAATCGGTAGGAATGTTGTAAAATATAACATCCGAGATGTTATGTTGCCATACGTTAGGATATGTAACGTTATAGACGTATATAATGTTCCCACCGAAAAGTAGCAGCCGAAGCGCCAGGAATGTTGTAAAATATTACATCCGAGATGTAAGGTACCCTTAGGTTAGGATATATGTCGTTATAGACGTATATAACGTTCCCACCGAGACGTAGGGACCGACATGCCAGGACTGTTTTAAAATATTACATCCCAGATGTTAGGTTGCGATAGGTTAGTATATACAAGGTTATAGATGTATATAATGTCCCCATCCAGAAGTAGGCGACGACACGCCAGGACTGTTGCAAAATATTACATTCTACAAGTTAGGTTGCCTTAGGCTAGGATATATAACGTTATAGACGTATATAATGTTCCCACCGAGAAATAGGGACTGACGCGTCAGGAATGTTCTAAAATATTACACCCGAAATGTTAGGTTCCCTTAGGTTAGGATATACAACGTTATAGACGTATATAATGTCCCCATCGAGAAGCAGGCGGCGACACGCCAGAATGTTGTAAAATATTACATCCCAGATGTTAGGTTGCGTTAGGTTAGGATATACAACGTTATAGACGTATATAATGTACCCACGGAGACGTAGGGACCGACATGCCAGGAATATTGTAAAATATTACATCCCAGATGTTAGGTTGCGTTAGGTTAGTATATACGAGGTTATAGATGTATAAAATGTCCCCATCCAGAAGTAGGCGACGACACGCCAGGACTGTTGTAAAATATTACATTCTACAAGTTATGTTGCCTTAGGCTAGGATATATAACGTTATAGACGTATATAATGTTCCCACCGGGAAATAGGGACTGACGCGTCAGGAATGTTCTAAAATATTACACCCGAGATGTTAGTTTCCCTTAGGTTAGGATATACAACGCTATAGACGTATAGAATGTCCCCATCGAGAAGCAGGCGACGACACGACAGGAATGTTGTAAAATATTACACCCGAGATGTTAGGTTCCCTTAGGTTAGGATATATGACGTTATAGATGTATATAATGTCCCCATCCAGAAGTAGGCGACGACACGCCAGGAATGTTGTAAAATATTACATCCCAGATGTTAGGTTGCGTTAGGTTAGTATATACAAGGTTATAGACGTATATAATGTCCCCATGGAGAAGCAGGCGACGACACGCCAGAATGTTGTAAAATATTACATCCGATATGTTAGGTTGCCTTAGGTTAGGATATACAACGTTATAGATGTATATAATGTCCCCATCGAGAAGTAGACGACGACACGCCAGGAATGTTGTAAAATATTACATCCCAGATGTTAGGTTGCGTTAGGTGAGAATATACAACGTTATAGACGTGTATAATGTACCCATCGAGAAGCAGGCGACGACACGCCAGAATGCTGTAAAATATTACATCCGATATGTTAGGTTGCCTTAGGTTAGGATATACAACGTTATAGATGTATATAAAGTCCCCATCGAGAAGCAGGCGCGGAAGCGGCAGGAATGTTGTAAAATATAACATCCGAGATGTTATGTTGCCATACGTTAGGATATGTAACGTTATAGGCGTATATAATGTTCCCACCGAGAAGTAGGGCCCGACATACCAGGAATGTTGTAAAATATTACATCCGAGATGTTAGGTTGCCTTAGGTTAGGATATACAACGTTATAGATGTATATAATGTCCCCATCGAGAAGTAGGCGACGACACGCCAGGAATGTTGTAAAATATTACATTCGACAAGTTAGGTTGCCGTAGGCTAGGATATATAACGTTATAGACGTATATAATGTTCCCACCGAGAAATAGGGACTGACGCGTCAGGAATGTTCTAAAATATTACACCCGAGATATTAGGTTCCCTTAGGTTAGGATATACAACGTTATAGACGTATAGAATGTCCCCATCGAGAAGCAGGCGACGACACGACAGGAATGTTGTAAAATATTACACCCGAGATGTTAGGTTCCCTTAGGTTAGGATATATGACGTTATAGATGTATATAATGTCCCCATCCAGAAGTAGGCGACGACACGCCAGGAATGTTGTAAAATATTACATCCCAGATGTTAGGTTGCGTTAGGTTAGTATATACAAGGTTATAGACGTATATAATGTCCCCATGGAGAAGCAGGCGACGACACGCCAGAATGTTGTAAAATATTACATCCGATATGTTAGGTTGCCTTAGGTTAGGATATACAACGTTATAGATGTATATAATGTCCCCATCGAGAAGTAGGCGACGACACGCCAGGAATGTTGTAAAATATTACACCCGAGATGTTAGGTTCCCTTAGGCTAGGATATATGACGTTATAGATGTATATAATGTCCCCATCCAGAAGTAGGCGACGACACGCCAGGAATGTTGTAAAATATTACATCCCAAATGTTAGGTTGCGTTAGGTTAGAATATACAACGTTATAGACGTATATAATGTACCCATCGAGAAGCAGGCGACGACACGACAGGAATGTTGTAAAATATTACATTCGACATGTTAGGTTGCCTTAGGCTAGGATATATAACGTTATAGACGTATATAATGTTCCCACCGAGAAGTAGGGACCTACATGCCAGGAATGTTGTAAAATATTAAATCCGAGATGTTAGGTTGCCTTAGGTTAGGGTATATATCGTTACAGACGTATATAATGTTCCCACCGAGACCTAGTGACCGACATGCCAGGAATGTTGTAAAATATTACATCCGAGATGTTAGGTTGCCTTAGGTTAGGATATATATCGTTATAGACGTATATAATGATCCCACCGACACGCAGGGACCGACATGCCAGGAAAGTTTTAAAATATTACATCCGAGATGTTAGGTTCCCTTAGGTTAGGATATACAACGTTACAGACATATAGTATGCTCCCACCGAGAAGTAGGGACCGACATGCCAGGAATGTTGTAAAATATTACATCCGAGGTGTTAGGTTGCATTAGGTTATGATATACAACGTTATAGATGTATATAATGTCCCCATCGAGAAGTAGGCGACGACACGCCAGGAATGTTGTAAAATATTACATTCTACAAGTTGGGTTGCCTTAGGCTAGGATATATAACGTTATAGACGTATTTAATGTTCCCACCGAGAAATAGGGACCGACGCGTGAGGAATGTTCTAAAATATTACACCCGAGATGTTAGGTTCCCTTAGTTTAGAATATACAACGTTATAGATGTATATAATGTCCCCATCGAGAAGTAGGCGACGACACGCCAGGAATGTTGTAAAATATTACATCCCATATGTTAGGTTGCGTTAGGTTAGGATATACAACGTTACAGACGTATATAATGTACCCACGGAGACGTAGGGACCGACACGCCAGAGTGTTGTAAAATATTACATCCGATATGTTAGGTTGCCATAGGTTAGGATATACAACGTTATAGATGTATATAATGTCCCCATCGAGAAGTAGGCAACGACACGCCAGGAATGTTGTAAAATATTACACCCGAGATGTTAGGTTCCCTTAGGCTAGGATATATGACGTTATAGATGTATATAATGTCCCCATCCAGAAGTAGGCGACGACACGCCAGGAATGTTGTAAAATATTACATCCCAGATGTTAGGTTGCGTTAGGTTAGTATATACAACGTTATAGACGTATATAATGTACCCATCGAGAAGCAGGCGACGACACGACAGGAATGTTGTAAAATATTACATTCGACATGTTAGGTTGCCTTAGGCTACAATATATAACGTTATAGACGTATATAATGTTCCCACCGAGAAGTAGGGACCTACATGCCAGGAATGTTGTAAAATATTAAATCCGAGATGTTAGGTTGCTTTAGGTTAGGATATTCAACGTTATAGACGTATATAATGTCCCCATCGAGATGCAGGAGACGATATGACAGGAATGTTGTAAAATATTGCATCCGAGATGTTAGGTTGCCTTAGGTTAGGATATATATCGTTATAGACGTATATAATGATCCCACCGACACGCAGGGACCGACATGCCAGGAAAGTTTTAAAATATTACATCCGAGATGTTAGGTTCCCTTAGGTTAGGATATACAACGTTACAGACATATAGTATTCTCCCACCGAGAAGTAGGGACCGACATGCCAGGAATGTTGTAAAATATTACATCCGAGGTGTTAGGTTGCATTAGGTTATGATATACAACGTTATAGATGTATATAATGTCCCCATCGAGAAGTAGGCGACGACACGCCAGGAATGTTGTAAAATATTACATTCTACAAGTTGGGTTGCCTTAGGCTAGGATATATAACGTTATAGACGTATATAATGTTCCCACCGAGAAATAGGGACTGACGCGTCAGGAATGTTCTAAAATATTACACCCGAGATGTTAGGTTCCCTTAGGTTAGGATATACAACGTTATAGACGTATAGAATGTTCCCACCGAGAAGTAGGGACCTACATGCCAGGAATGTTCTAAAATATTAAATCCCAGATGTTAGGTTGCGTTAGGTTAGAATATACAACGTTATAGATGTATATAATGTCCCCATCGAGAAGTAGGCGACGACACGCCAGGAATGTTGTAAAATATTACACCCGAGATGTTAGGTTCCCTTAGGTTAGGATATATAACGTTATAGATGTATATAATGTCCCCATCCAGAAGTAGGCGACGACACGCCAGGAATGTTGTAAAATATTACATCCCATATGTTAGGTTGCGTTAGGTTAGGATATACAACGTTACAGACGTATATAATGTACCCACGGAGACGTAGGGACCGACACGCCAGAATGTTGTAAAATATTACATCCGATATGTTAGGTTGCCTTAGGTTAGGATATACAACGTTATAGATGTATATAATGTCCCCATCGAGAAGTAGGCAACGACACGCCAGGAATGTTGTAAAATATTACACCCGAGATGTTAGGTTCCCTTACGCTAGGATATATGACGTTATAGATGTATATAATGTCCCCATCCAGAAGTAGGCGACGACACGCCAGGAATGTTGTAAAATATTACATCCCAGATGTTAGGTTGCGTTAGGTTAGAATATACAACGTTATAGACGTATATAATGTCCCCATCGAGAAGCAGGCGACGACACGACAGGAATGTTGTAAAATATTACATTCGACATGTTAGGTTGCCTTAGGCTAGAATATATATCGTTATAGACGTATACAATGTTCCCACCGAGAAGTAGGGACCGACATGCCAGGAATGTTGTAAAATATTACATCCGAGATGTTAGGTTGCCTTAGGTTAGGATATACAACGTTATAGACGTATAGAATGTTCCCACCGAGAAGTAGGGACCTACATGCCAGGAATTTTCTAAAATATTAAATCCCAGATGTTAGGTTGCGTTAGGTTAGAATATACAACGTTATAGATGTATATAATGTCCCCATCGAGAAGTAGGCGACGACACGCCAGGAATGTTGTACAATATTACACCCGAGATGTTAGGTTCCCTTAGGCTAGGATATATGACGTTATAGATGTATATAATGTCCCCATCCAGAAGTAGGCGACGACACGCCAGGAATGTTGTAAAATATTACATTCCAGATGTTAGGTTGCGTTAGGTTAGAATATACAACGTTATAGACGTATATAATGTCCCCATCGAGAAGCAGGCGACGACACGACAGGAATGTTGTAAAATATTACATTCGACATGTTAGGTTGCCTTAGGCTAGGATATATATAGTTATAGACGTATACAATGTTCCCACCGAGAAGTAGGCGACGACACGCCAGGAATGTTGTAAAATATTACACCCGAGATGTTAGGTTCCCTTAGGTTAGGATATATGACGCTATAGATGTATATAATGTCCCCATCCAGAAGTAGGCGACGACACGCCAGGAATGTTGTAAAATATTACATCCCAGATGTTAGGTTGCGTTAGGTTAGAATATACAACGTTATAGACGTATATAATATCCCCATCGAGAAGCAGGCGACGACACGCCAGGAATGTTGTAAAATATTACACCCGAGATGTTAGGTTCCCTTAGGTTCGGATATATAACGTTATAGATGTATATAATGTCCCCATCCAGAAGTAGGCGACGACACGCCAGGGATGTTGTAAAATATTACATTCTACAAGTTAGGTTGCCTTAGGCTAGGATATATAACGTTATAGACGTATATAATGTTCCCACCGAGAAATAGGGACTGTGGCGTCAGGAATGTTCTAAAATATTACACCCGAGATGTTAGGTTCCCTTAGGTTAGGACATACAGCGTTATAGACGTATAGAATGTCCCCATCGAGAAGCAGGCGACGACACGCCAGGAATGTTGTAAAATATTACATTCGACATGTTAGGTTGCGTTAGGCTAGGATATATATCGTTATAGACGTATACAATGTTCCCACCGAGAAGTAGGGCCCGACATGCCCGGAATGTTGTAAAATATTACATCCGAGATGTTAGGTTGCCTTAGGTTAGGATATACAACGTTATAGATGTATGTAATGTCCCCATCGAGAAGTAGGCAACGACGCGCCAAGAATGTTGTAAAATATTACACCCGAGATGTTAGGTTCCCTTAGGTTAGGATATATGACGTTATAGATGTATATAATGTCCCTATCCAGAAGTAGGCGACGACACGCCAGGAATGTTGTAAAATATTACATCCCAGATTTTAGGTTGCGTTAGGTTAGAATATACAACGTTATAGACGTATATAATGTCCCCATCGAGAAGCAGGCGACGACACGACAGGAATGTTGTAAAATATTACATTCGACATGTTAGGTTGCCTTAGGCTAGAATATATATCGTTATAGACGTATACAATGTTCCCACCGAGAAGTAGGGACCGACATGCCAGGAATGTTGTAAAATATTACATCCGAGTTTGTTAGGTTGCCTTAGGGTAGGATATACAACGTTATAGATGTATATAACGTCCCCATCGAGAAGTAGGCGACGACACGCCAGGAATGTTGTAAAATATTACATTCTACATTTTGGGTTGCCTTAGGCTAGGATATATGTCGTTATAGACGTATACATTGTTTCCACCGAGAAGTAGGGACCTACATGCCAGGAATGTTGTAAAATATTACATCCCAGGTGTTAGGTTGCTGTAGGTTAGGATATTCAACGTTATAGACGTATATAATGTCCCCATCGAGATGCAGGAGACGACACGACAGGAATGTTGTAAAATATTACATTCGACCTGTTAGGTTGCCTTAGGCTAGGATATATATAGTTATAGACGTATACAATGTTCCCACCGAGAAGTAGGGCCCAACATGCCAGGAATGTTGTAAAATATTACATCCGAGATGTAAGGTTCCCTTAGGTTAGGATATATATCGTTATAGACGTATATAACGTTCCCACCGAGACGTAGGGACCGACATGCCAGAAATGTTGTAAAATATTACATCCGAGATGTTAGGTTGCCTTAGGTTAGGATATACAACGTTATAGATGTATATAATGTCCCCATCGAGAAGTAGGCAACGACACGCCAGGAATGTTGTAAAATATTACACCCGAGATGTTAGGTTCCCTTAGGTTAGGATATACAACGTTATAGACGTATAGAATGTTCCCACCGAGAAGTAGGGACCTACATGCCGGGAATGTTCTAAAATATTAAATCCCAGATGTTAGGTTGCGTTAGGTTAGAATATACAACGTTATAGATGTATATAATGTCCCCATCGAGAAGTAGGCGACGACACGCCAGGAATGTTGTAAAATATTACATTCTACATGTTGGGTTGCCTTAGGCTAGGATATATGTCGTTATAGACGTATACATTGTTTCCACCGAGAAGTAGGGACCGACATGCCAGGAATGTTGTAAAATATTACATCCCAGATGTTAGGTTGCTTTAGGTTAGGATATTCAACGTTATAGACGTATATAATGTCCCCATCGAGATGCAGGAGACGATATGACAGGAATGTTGTAAAATATTACATCCGAAATGTTAGGTTGCCTTAGGTTAGGATATACAACGTTATAGATGTATATAATGTTCGCATAGAGAAGTAGGCGACGATACGCCAGGAATGTTGTAAAATATTACATTCTACAAGTTAGGTTGCCTTAGGCTAGGATATATAACGTTATAGACGTATATAATGTTCCCACCGAGAAATAGGGACTGAGGCGTCAGGAATGTTCTAAAATATTACACCCGAGATGTTAGGTTCCCTTAGGTTAGGACATACAGCGTTATAGACGTATAGAATGTCCCCATCGAGAAGCAGGCGACGACACGCCAGGAATGTTGTAAAATATTACATTCGACATGTTAGGTTGCGTTAGGCTAGGATATATATCGTTATAGACGTATATAACGTTCCCACCGAGACGTAGGGACCGACATGCCAGAAATGTTGTAAAATATTACATCCGAGATGTTAGGTTGCCTTAGGTTAGGATATACAACGTTATTGATGTATATAATGTCCCCATCGAGAAGTAGGCAACGACACGCCAGGAATGATGTAAAATATTACACGCGAGATGTTAGGTTCCCTCAGGTTAGGATATATGACGTTATAGATATATATAATGTCCCCATCCAGAAGTAGGCGACGACACGCCAGGAATGTTGTAAAATATTACATCCCAGATGTTAGGTTGCGTTAGGTTAGAATATACAACGTTATAGACGTATATAATGTCCCCATCGAGAAGCAGGCGACGACACGACAGGAATGTTGTAAAATATTACATTCGACATGTTAGGTTGCCTTAGGCTAGGATATATATAGTTATAGACGTATACAATGTTCCCACCGAGAAGTAGGCGACGACACGCCAGGAATGTTGTAAAATATTACACCCGAGATGTTAGGTTCCCTTAGGTTAGGATATATGACGCTATAGATGTATATAGTGTCCCCATCCAGAAGTAGGCGACGACACGCCAGGAATGTTGTAAAATATTACATCCCAGATGTTAGGTTGCGTTAGGTTAGAATATACAACGTTATAGACGTATAGAATGTTCCCACCGAGAAGTAGGGACCTACATGCCAGGAATTTTCTAAAATATTAAATCCCAGATGTTAGGTTGCGTTAGGTTAGAATATACAACGTTATAGATGTATATAATGTCCCCATCGAGAAGTAGGCAACGACACGCCAGGAATGTTGTAAAATATTACACGCGAGATGTTAGGTTCCCTCAGGTTAGGATATATGACGTTATAGATGTATATAATGTCCCCATCCAGAAGTAGGCGACGACACGCCAGGAATGTTGTAAAATATTACATCCCAGATGTTAGGTTGCGTTAGGTTAGAATATACAACGTTATAGACGTATATAATGTCCCCATCGAGAAGCAGGCGACGACACGACAGGAATGTTGTAAAATATTACATTCGACATGTTAGGTTGCCTTAGGCTAGAATATATATCGTTAAAGACGTATACAATGTTCCCACCGAGAAGTAGGGACCGACATGCTAGGAATGTTGTAAAATATTACATCCGAGATGTTAGGTTGCCTTAGGTTAGGATATACAACGTTATAGACGTATAGAATGTTCCCACCGAGAAGTAGGGACCTACATGCCAGGAATTTTCTAAAATATTAAATCCCAGATGTTAGGTTGCGTTAGGTTAGAATATACAACGTTATAGATGTATATAATGTCCCCATCGAGAAGTAGGCGACGACACGCCAGGAATGTTGTACAATATTACACCCGAGATGTTAGGTTCCCTTAGGTTAGGATATATGACGTTATAGATGTATATAATGTCCCCCTCCAGAAGTAGGCGACGACACGCCAGGAATGTTGTAAAATATTACATCCCAGATGTCAGGTTGCGTTAGGTTAGAATATACAACGTTATAGACGTATATAATATCCCCATCGAAAAGCAGGCGGCGACACGCCAGGAATGTTGTAAAATATTACATTCGACATGTTAGGTTGCCTTAGGCTAGGATATATATAGTTATAGACGTATACAATGTTCCCACCGAGAAGTAGGCGACGACACGCCAGGAATGTTGTAAAATATTACACCCGAGATGTTAGGTTCCCTTAGGTTAGGATATATGACGCTATAGATGTATATAATGTCCCCATCCAGAAGTAGGCGACGACACGCCAGGAATGTTGTAAAATATTACATCCCAGATGTTAGGTTGCGTTAGGTTAGAATATACAACGTTATAGACGTATATAATTTCCTCATCGAGAAGCAGGCGACGACACGCCAGGAATGTTGTAAAATATTACACCCGAGATGTTAGGTTCCCTTAGGTTCGGATATATAACGTTATAGATGTATATAATGTCCCCATCCAGAAGTAGGCGACGACACGCCAGGAATGTTGTAAAATATTACATTCTACAAGTTAGGTTGCCTTAGGCTAGGATATATAACGTTATAGACGTATATAATGTTCCCACCGAGAAATAGGGACTGAGGCGTCAGGAATGTTCTAAAATATTACACCCGAGATGTTAGGTTCCCTTAGGTTAGGACATACAGCGTTATAGACGTATAGAATGTCCCCATCGAGAAGCAGGCGACGACACGCCAGGAATGTTGTAAAATATTACATTCGACATGTTAGGTTGCGTTAGGCTAGGATATATATCGTTATAGACGTATACAATGTTCCCACCGAGAAGTAGGGCCCAACATGCCCGGAATGTTGTAAAATATTTACATCCGAGATGTTAGGTTGCCTTAGGTTAGGATATACAACGTTATAGATGTATGTAATGTCCCCATCGACAAGTAGGCAACGACGCGCCAGGAATGTTGTAAAATATTACACCCGAGATGTTAGGTTCCCTTAGGTTAGGATATATGACGTTATAGATGTATTCAATGTCCCTATCCAGAAGTAGGCGACGACACGCCAGGAATGTTGTAAAATATTACATCCCAGATTTTAGGTTGCGTTAGGTTAGAATATACAACGTTATAGACGTATATAATGTCCCCATCGAGAAGCAGGCGACGACACGACAGGAATGTTGTAAAATATTACATTCGACATGTTAGGTTGCCTTAGGCTAGAATATATATCGTTATAGACGTATACAATGTTCCCACCGAGAAGTAGGGACCGACATGCCAGGAATGTTGTAAAATATTACATCCGAGTTTGTTAGGTTGCCTTAGGGTAGGATATACAACGTTATAGATGTATATAACGTCCCCATCGAGAAGTAGGCGACGACACGCCAGGAATGTTGTAAAATATTACATTCTACATTTTGGGATGCCTTAGGCTAGGATATATGTCGTTATAGACGTATACATTGTTTCCACCGAGAAGTAGGGACCTACATGCCAGGAATGTTGTAAAATATTACATCCCAGGTGTTAGGTTGCTTTAGGTTAGGATATTCAACGTTATAGACGCATATAATGTCCCCATCGAGATGCAGGAGACGACACGACAGGAATGTTGTAAAATATTACATTCGACATGTTAGGTTGCCTTAGGCTAGGATATATATAGTTATAGACGTATACAATGTTCCCACCGAGAAGTAGGGCCCAACATGCCAGGAATGTTGTAAAATATTACATCCGAGATGTAAGGTTCCCTTAGGTTAGGATATATATCGTTATAGACGTATATAACGTTCCCACCGAGACGTAGGGACCGACATGCCAGAAATGTTGTAAAATATTACATCCGAGATGTTAGGTTGCCTTAGGTTAGGATATACAACGTTATAGATGTATATAATGTCCCCATCGAGAAGTAGGCAACGACACGCCAGGAATGTTGTAAAATATTACACCCGAGATGTTAGGTTCCCTTAGGTTAGGATATATGACGTTATAGATGTATATAATTTCCCTATCCAGGAGTAGGCGACGACACGCCAGGAATGTTGTAAAATATTACATCCCAGATTTTAGGTTGCGTTAGGTTAGAATATACAACGTTATAGACGTATATAATGTCCCCATCGAGAAGCAGGCGACGACACGACAGGAATGTTGTAAAATATTACATTCGACATGTTAGGTTGCCTTAGGCTAGAATATATATCGTTATAGACGTATACAATGTTCCCACCGAGAAGTAGGGACCGACATGCCAGGAATGTTGTAAAATATTACATCCGAGTTTGTTAGGTTGCCTTAGGGTAGGATATACAACGTTATAGACGTATATAACGTCCCCATCGAGAAGTAGGCGACGACACGCCAGGAATGTTGTAAAATATTACATTCTACATTTTGGGTTGCCTTAGGCTAGGATATATGTCGTTATAGACGTATACATTGTTTCCACCGAGAAGTAGGGACCTACATGCCAGGAATGTTGTAAAATATTACATCCCAGGTGTTAGGTTGCTTTAGGTTAGGATATTCAACGTTATAGACGTATATAATGTCCCCATCGAGATGCAGGAGACGACACGACAGGAATGTTGTAAAATATTACATTCGACATGTTAGGTTGCCTTAGGCTAGGATATATATAGCTATAGACGTATACAACGTTCCCACCGAGAAGTAGGGCCCAACATGCCAGGAATGTTGTAAAATATTACATCCGAGATGTAAAGTTCCCTTAGGTTAGGATATATATCGTTATAGACGTATATAACGTTCCCACCGAGACGTAGGTACCGACATGCCAGAAATGTTGTAAAATATTACATGCGAGATGTTAGGTTGCCTTAGGTTAGGATATACAACGTTATAGATGTATATAATGTCCCCATCGAGAAGTAGGCAACGACACGCCAGGAATGTTGTAAAATATTACACCCGAGATGTTAGGTTCCCTTAGGTTAGGATATATGACGTTATAGATGTATATAATTTCCCTATCCAGGAGTAGGCGACGACACGCCAGGAATGTTGTAAAATATTACAT
Source organism: Xylocopa violacea (assembly GCA_963969225.1). NCBI lineage: Eukaryota > Metazoa > Arthropoda > Insecta > Hymenoptera > Apidae > Xylocopa > Xylocopa violacea. The sequence goes on from CAXAJV010000001.1 coordinate 50,988,789, forward strand.
CCCAGATTTTAGGTTGCGTTAGGTTAGAATATACAACGTTATAGACGTATATAATGTCCCCATCGAGAAGCAGGCGACGACACGACAGGAATGTTGTAAAATATTACATTCTACATTTTGGGTTTCCTTAGGCTAGGATATATGTCGTTATAGACGTATACATTGTTTCCACCGAGAAGTAGGGACCGACATGCCAGGAATGTTGTAAAATATTACATCCCAGATGTTATGTTGCTTTAGGTTAGGATATTCAACGTTATAGACGTATATAATGTCCCCATCGAGAAGTAGGCAACGACACGCCAGGAATGTTTTAAAATATTACGCCCGAGATGTTAGGTTCCCTTAGGTTAGGATATATGACGTTATAGATGTATATAATTTCCCTATCCAGGAGTAGGCGACGACACGCCAGGAATGTTGTAAAATATTACATCCCAGATTTTAGGTTGCGTTAGGTTAGAATATACAACGTTATAGACGTATATAATGTCCCCATCGAGAAGCAGGCGACGACACGACAGGAATGTTGTAAAATATTACATTCTACATTTTGGGTTGCCTTAGGCTAGGATATATGTCGTTATAGACGTATACATTGTTTCCACCGAGAAGTAGACCGACATGCCAGGAATGTTGTAAAATATTACATCCCAGATGTTAGGTTGCTTTAGGTTAGGATATTCAACGTTATAGACGTATATAATGTCCCCATCGAGATGCAGGAGACGACACGACAGGAATGTTGTAAAATATTACATTCGACATGTTAGGTTGCCTTAGGCTAGGATATATATAGTTATAGACGTATACAATGTTCCCACCGAGAAGTAGGGCCCAACATGCCAGGAATGTTGTAAAATATTACATCCGAGATGTAAGGTTCCCTTAGGTTAGGATATATATCGTTATAGACGTATATAACGTTCCCACCGAGACGCAGGGACCGACATGCCAGAAATGTTGTAAAATATTACATCCCAGATGTTAGGTTGCCTTAGGTTAGGAGATACAACGTTATAGATGTATATAATGTCCCCATCGAGAAGTAGGCGACGACACGCCAGGAATGTTGTAAAATATTACATTCGACAAGTTAGGTTTCCGTAGGCTAGGATATATAACGTTATAGACGTATATAATGTTCCCACCAAGAAATAGGGACCGACGCGTCAGGAATGTTCTAAAATATTACACCCGAGATGTTAGGTTCCCTTAGGTCAGGATATACAACGTTATAGACGTATAGAATGTTCCCACCGAGAAATAGGGGCCGACGCGTCAGAAATGTTGTAAAATATTACACCCGAGATGTTAGGTTCCCTTAGGTTAGGATATACAACGTTATAGACGTATAGAATGTTCCCACCGAGAAGTAGGGACCTACATGCCAGGAATGTTCTAAAATATTAAATCCCAGATGTTAGGTTCCCTTAGGTTAGGATATATATCGTTATAGACGTATATAACGTTCCCACCGAGAAGTAGGCAACGACACGCCAGGAATGTTGTAAAATATTACACGCGAGATGTTAGGTTCCCTCAGGTTAGGATATATGACGTTATAGATGTATATAATGTCCCCATCCAGAAGTAGGCGACGACACGCCAGGAATGTTGTAAAATATTACATCCCAGATGTTAGGTTGCGTTAGGTTAGAATATACAACGTTATAGACGTATATAATGTCCCCATCGAGAAGCAGGCGACGACACGACAGGAATGTTGTAAAATATTACATTCGACATGTTAGGTTGCCTTAGGCTAGAATATATATCGTTAAAGACGTATACAATGTTCCCACCGAGAAGTAGGGACCGACATGCTAGGAATGTTGTAAAATATTACATCCGAGATGTTAGGTTGCCTTAGGTTAGGATATACAACGTTATAGACGTATAGAATGTTCCCACCGAGAAGTAGGGACCTACATGCCAGGAATTTTCTAAAATATTAAATCCCAGATGTTAGGTTGCGTTAGGTTAGAATATACAACGTTATAGATGTATATAATGTCCCCATCGAGAAGTAGGCGACGACACGCCAGGAATGTTGTACAATATTACACCCGAGATGTTAGGTTCCCTTAGGTTAGGATATATGACGTTATAGATGTATATAATGTCCCCCTCCAGAAGTAGGCGACGACACGCCAGGAATGTTGTAAAATATTACATCCCAGATGTCAGGTTGCGTTAGGTTAGAATATACCACGTTATAGACGTATATAATATCCCCATCGAAAAGCAGGCGGCGACACGACAGGAATGTTGTAAAATATTACATTCGACATGTTAGGTTGCCTTAGGCTAGGATATATATAGTTATAGACGTATACAATGTTCCCACCGAGAAGTAGGCGACGACACGCCAGGAATGTTGTAAAATATTACACCCGAGATGTTAGGTTCCCTTAGGTTAGGATATATGACGCTATAGATGTATATAATGTCCCCATCCAGAAGTAGGCGACGACACGCCAGGAATGTTGTAAAATATTACATCCCAGATGTTAGGTTGCGTTAGGTTAGAATATACAACGTTATAGACGTATATAATTTCCTCATCGAGAAGCAGGCGACGACACGCCAGGAATGTTGTAAAATATTACACCCGAGATGTTAGGTTCCCTTAGGTTCGGATATATAACGTTATAGATGTATATAATGTCCCCATCCAGAAGTAGGCGACGACACGCCAGGAATGTTGTAAAATATTACATTCTACAAGTTAGGTTGCCTTAGGCTAGGATATATAACGTTATAGACGTATATAATGTTCCCACCGAGAAATAGGGACTGAGGCGTCAGGAATGTTCTAAAATATTACACCCGAGATGTTAGGTTCCCTTAGGTTAGGACATACAGCGTTATAGACGTATAGAATGTCCCCATCGAGAAGCAGGCGACGACACGCCAGGAATGTTGTAAAATATTACATTCGACATGTTAGGTTGCGTTAGGCTAGGATATATATCGTTATAGACGTATACAATGTTCCCACCGAGAAGTAGGGCCCAACATGCCCGGAATGTTGTAAAATATTTACATCCGAGATGTTAGGTTGCCTTAGGTTAGGATATACAACGTTATAGATGTATGTAATGTCCCCATCGACAAGTAGGCAACGACGCGCCAGGAATGTTGTAAAATATTACACCCGAGATGTTAGGTTCCCTTAGGTTAGGATATATGACGTTATAGATGTATTCAATGTCCCTATCCAGAAGTAGGCGACGACACGCCAGGAATGTTGTAAAATATTACATCCCAGATTTTAGGTTGCGTTAGGTTAGAATATACAACGTTATAGACGTATATAATGTCCCCATCGAGAAGCAGGCGACGACACGACAGGAATGTTGTAAAATATTACATTCGACATGTTAGGTTGCCTTAGGCTAGAATATATATCGTTATAGACGTATACAATGTTCCCACCGAGAAGTAGGGACCGACATGCCAGGAATGTTGTAAAATATTACATCCGAGTTTGTTAGGTTGCCTTAGGGTAGGATATACAACGTTATAGATGTATATAACGTCCCCATCGAGAAGTAGGCGACGACACGCCAGGAATGTTGTAAAATATTACATTCTACATTTTGGGTTGCCTTAGGCTAGGATATATGTCGTTATAGACGTATACATTGTTTCCACCGAGAAGTAGGGACCTACATGCCAGGAATGTTGTAAAATATTACATCCCAGGTGTTAGGTTGCTTTAGGTTAGGATATTCAACGTTATAGACGCATATAATGTCCCCATCGAGATGCAGGAGACGACACGACAGGAATGTTGTAAAATATTACATTCGACATATTAGGTTGCCTTAGGCTAGGATATATATAGTTATAGACTTATACAATGTTCCCACCGAGAAGTAGGGCCCAACATGCCAGGAATGTTGTAAAATATTACATCCGAGATGTAAGGTTCCCTTAGGTTAGGATATATATCGTTATAGACGTATATAACGTTCCCACCGAGACGTAGGGACCGACATGCCAGAAATGTTGTAAAATATTACATCCGAGATGTTAGGTTGCCTTAGGTTAGGATATACAACGTTATAGATGTATATAATGTCCCCATCGAGAAGTAGGCAACGACACGCCAGGAATGTTGTAAAATATTACACCCGAGATGTTAGGTTCCCTTAGGTTAGGATATATGACGTTATAGATGTATACAATTTCCCTATCCAGGAGTAGGCGACGACACGCCAGGAATGTTGTAAAATATTACATCCCAGATTTTAGGTTGCGTTAGGTTAGAATATACAACGTTATAGACGTATATAATGTCCCCATCGAGAAGCAGGCGACGACACGACAGGAATGTTGTAAAATATTACATTCGACATGTTAGGTTGCCTTAGGCTAGAATATATATCGTTATAGACGTATACAATGTTCCCACCGAGAAGTAGGGACCGACATGCCAGGAATGTTGTAAAATATTACATCCGAGTTTGTTAGGTTGCCTTAGGGTAGGATATACAACGTTATAGATGTATATAACGTCCCCATCGAGAAGTAGGCGACGACACGCCAGGAATGTTGTAAAATATTACATTCTACATTTTGGGTTGCCTTAGGCTAGGATATATGTCGTTATAGACGTATACATTGTTTCCACCGAGAAGTAGGGACCTACATGCCAGGAATGGTGTAAAATATTACATCCCAGGTGTTAGGTTGCTTTAGGTTAGGATATTCAACGTTATAGACGTATATAATGTCCCCATCGAGATGCAGGAGACGACACGACAGGAATGTTGTAAAATATTACATTCGACATGTTAGGTTGCCTTAGGCTAGGATATATATAGTTATAGACGTATACAATGTTCCCACCGAGAAGTAGGGCCCAACATGCCAGGAATGTTGTAAAATATTACATCCGAGATGTAAGGTTCCCTTAGGTTAGGATATATATCGTTATAGACGTATATAACGTTCCCACCGAGACGTAGGGACCGACATGCCAGAAATGTTGTAAAATATTACATGCGAGATGTTAGGTTGCCTTAGGTTAGGATATACAACGTTATAGATGTATATAATGTCCCCATCGAGAAGTAGGCAACGACACGCCAGGAATGTTGTAAAATATTACACCCGAGATGTTAGGTTCCCTTAGGTTAGGATATATGACGTTATAGATGTATATAATTTCCCTATCCAGGAGTAGGCGACGACACGCCAGGAATGTTGTAAAATATTACATCCCAGATTTTAGGTTGCGTTAGGTTAGAATATACAACGTTATAGACGTATATAATGTCCCCATCGAGAAGCAGGCGACGACACGACAGGAATGTTGTAAAATATTACATTCTACATTTTGGGTTTCCTTAGGCTAGGATATATGTCGTTATAGACGTATACATTGTTTCCACCGAGAAGTAGGGACCGACATGCCAGGAATGTTGTAAAATATTACATCCCAGATGTTATGTTGCTTTAGGTTAGGATATTCAACGTTATAGACGTATATAATGTCCCCATCGAGAAGTAGGCAACGACACGCCAGGAATGTTTTAAAATATTACGCCCGAGATGTTAGGTTCCCTTAGGTTAGGATATATGACGTTATAGATGTATATAATTTCCCTATCCAGGAGTAGGCGACGACACGCCAGGAATGTTGTAAAATATTACATCCCAGATTTTAGGTTGCGTTAGGTTAGAATATACAACGTTATAGACGTATATAATGTCCCCATCGAGAAGCAGGCGACGACACGACAGGAATGTTGTAAAATATTACATTCTACATTTTGGGTTGCCTTAGGCTAGGATATATGTCGTTATAGACGTATACATTGTTTCCACCGAGAAGTAGACCGACATGCCAGGAATGTTGTAAAATATTACATCCCAGATGTTAGGTTGCTTTAGGTTAGGATATTCAACGTTATAGACGTATATAATGTCCCCATCGAGATGCAGGAGACGACACGACAGGAATGTTGTAAAATATTACATTCGACATGTTAGGTTGCCTTAGGCTAGGATATATATAGTTATAGACGTATACAATGTTCCCACCGAGAAGTAGGGCCCAACATGCCAGGAATGTTGTAAAATATTACATCCGAGATGTAAGGTTCCCTTAGGTTAGGATATATATCGTTATAGACGTATATAACGTTCCCACCGAGACGCAGGGACCGACATGCCAGAAATGTTGTAAAATATTACATCCCAGATGTTAGGTTGCCTTAGGTTAGGAGATACAACGTTATAGATGTATATAATGTCCCCATCGAGAAGTAGGCGACGACACGCCAGGAATGTTGTAAAATATTACATTCGACAAGTTAGGTTTCCGTAGGCTAGGATATATAACGTTATAGACGTATATAATGTTCCCACCAAGAAATAGGGACCGACGCGTCAGGAATGTTCTAAAATATTACACCCGAGATGTTCGGTTCCCTTAGGTCAGGATATACAACGTTATAGACGTATAGAATGTTCCCACCGAGAAATAGGGGCCGACGCGTCAGAAATGTTGTAAAATATTACACCCGAGATGTTAGGTCCCCTTAGGTTAGGATATACAACGTTATAGACGTATAGAATGTTCCCACCGAGAAGTAGGGACCTACATGCCAGGAATGTTCTAAAATATTAAATCCCAGATGTTAGGTTCCCTTAGGTTAGGATATATATCGTTATAGACGTATATAACGTTCCCACCGAGACGTAGGGACCGACATGCCAGAAATGTTGTAAAATATTACATCCGAGATGTTAGGTTGCCTTAGGTTAGGATATACAACGTTATAGATGTATATAATGTCCCCATCGAGAAGTAGGCAACGACACGCCAGGAATGTTGTAAAATATTACACCCGAGATGTTAGGTTCCCTTAGGTTAGGATATATGACGTTATAGATGTATATAATTTCCCTATCCAGGAGTAGGCGACGACACGCCAGGAATGTTGTAAAATATTACATCCCAGATTTTAGGTTGCGTTAGGTTAGAATATACAACGTTATAGACGTATATAATGTCCCCATCGAGAAGCAGGCGACGACACGACAGGAATGTTGTAAAATATTACATTCGACATGTTAGGTTGCCTTAGGCTAGAATATATATCGTTATAGACGTATACAATGTTCCCACCGAGAAGTAGGGACCGACATGCCAGGAATGTTGTAAAATATTACATCCGAGTTTGTTAGGTTGCCTTAGGGTAGGATATACAACGTTATAGATGTATATAACGTCCCCATCGAGAAGTAGGCGACGACACGCCAGGAATGTTGTAAAATATTACATTCTACATTTTGGGTTGCCTTAGGCTAGGATATATGTCGTTATAGACGTATACATTGTTTCCACCGAGAAGTAGGGACCTACATGCCAGGAATGTTGTAAAATATTACATCCCAGGTGTTAGGTTGCTTTAGGTTAGGATATTCAACGTTATAGACGTATATAATGTCCCCATCGAGATGCAGGAGACGACACGACAGGAATGTTGTAAAATATTACATTCGACATGTTAGGTTGCCTTAGGCTAGGATATATATAGTTATAGACGTATACAATGTTCCCACCGAGAAGTAGGGCCCAACATGCCAGGAATGTTGTAAAATATTACATCCGAGATGTAAGGTTCCCTTAGGTTAGGATATATATCGTTATAGACGTATATAACGTTCCCACCGAGACGTAGGGACCGACATGCCAGAAATGTTGTAAAATATTACATGCGAGATGTTAGGTTGCCTTAGGTTAGGATATACAACGTTATAGATGTATATAATGTCCCCATCGAGAAGTAGGCAACGACACGCCAGGAATGTTGTAAAATATTACACCCGAGATGTTAGGTTCCCTTAGGTTAGGATATATGACGTTATAGATGTATATAATTTCCCTATCCAGGAGTAGGCGACGACACGCCAGGAATGTTGTAAAATATTACATCCCAGATTTTAGGTTGCGTTAGGTTAGAATATACAACGTTATAGACGTATATAATGTCCCCATCGAGAAGCAGGCGACGACACGACAGGAATGTTGTAAAATATTACATTCTACATTTTGGGTTTCCTTAGGCTAGGATATATGTCGTTATAGACGTATACATTGTTTCCACCGAGAAGTAGGGACCGACATGCCAGGAATGTTGTAAAATATTACATCCCAGATGTTATGTTGCTTTAGGTTAGGATATTCAACGTTATAGACGTATATAATGTCCCCATCGAGAAGTAGGCAACGACGCGCCAGGAATGTTGTAAAATATTACACCCGAGATGTTAGGTTCCCTTAGGTTAGGATATATGACGTTATAGATGTATATAATGTCCCTATCCAGAAGTAGGCGACGACACGCCAGGAATGTTGTAAAATATTACATCCGAGTTTGTTAGGTTGCCTTAGGGTAGGATATACAACGTTATAGATGTATATAACGTCCCCATCGAGAAGTAGGCGACGATACGCCAGGAATGTTGTAAAATATTACATTCTACATTTTGGGTTGCCTTAGGCTAGGATATATGTCGTTATAGACGTATACATTGTTTCCACCGAGAAGTAGGGACCTACATGCCAGGAATGTTGTAAAATATTACATCCCAGATGTTAGGTTGCTTTAGGTTAGGATATTCAACGTTATAGACGTATATAATGTCCCCATCGAGATGCAGGAGACGACACGACAGGAATGTTGTAAAATATTACATTCGACATGTTAGGTTGCCTTAGGCTAGGATATATATAGTTATAGACGTATACAATGTTCCCACCGAGAAGTAGGGCCCAACATGCCGGGAATGTTGTAAAATATTACATCCGAGATGTAAGGTTCCCTTAGGTTAGGATATATATCGTTATAGACGTATATAACGTTCCCACCGAGACGTAGGGACCGACATGCCAGAAATGTTGTAAAATATTACATCCGAGATGTTAGGTTGCCTTAGGTTAGGATATACAACGTTATAGATGTATATAATGTCCCCATCGAGAAGTAGGCAACGACACGCCAGGAATGTTTTAAAATATTACGCCCGAGATGTTAGGTTCCCTTAGGTTAGGATATATGACGTTATAGATGTATATAATTTCCCTATCCAGGAGTAGGCGACGACACGCCAGGAATGTTGTAAAATATTACATCCCAGATTTTAGGTTGCGTTAGGTTAGAATATACAACGTTATAGACGTATATAATGTCCCCATCGAGAAGCAGGCGACGACACGACAGGAATGTTGTAAAATATTACATTCTACATTTTGGGTTGCCTTAGGCTAGGATATATGTCGTTATAGACGTATACATTGTTTCCACCGAGAAGTAGACCGACATGCCAGGAATGTTGTAAAATATTACATCCCAGATGTTAGGTTGCTTTAGGTTAGGATATTCAACGTTATAGACGTATATAATGTCCCCATCGAGATGCAGGAGACGACACGACAGGAATGTTGTAAAATATTACATTCGACATGTTAGGTTGCCTTAGGCTAGGATATATATAGTTATAGACGTATACAATGTTCCCACCGAGAAGTAGGGCCCAACATGCCAGGAATGTTGTAAAATATTACATCCGAGATGTAAGGTTCCCTTAGGTTAGGATATATATCGTTATAGACGTATATAACGTTCCCACCGAGACGCAGGGACCGACATGCCAGAAATGTTGTAAAATATTACATCCCAGATGTTAGGTTGCCTTAGGTTAGGAGATACAACGTTATAGATGTATATAATGTCCCCATCGAGAAGTAGGCGACGACACGCCAGGAATGTTGTAAAATATTACATTCGACAAGTTAGGTTTCCGTAGGCTAGGATATATAACGTTATAGACGTATATAATGTTCCCACCAAGAAATAGGGACCGACGCGTCAGGAATGTTCTAAAATATTACACCCGAGATGTTAGGTTCCCTTAGGTCAGGATATACAACGTTATAGACGTATAGAATGTTCCCACCGAGAAATAGGGGCCGACGCGTCAGAAATGTTGTAAAATATTACACCCGAGATGTTAGGTTCCCTTAGGTTAGGATATACAACGTTATAGACGTATAGAATGTTCCCACCGAGAAGTAGGGACCTACATGCCAGGAATGTTCTAAAATATTAAATCCCAGATGTTAGGTTGCGTTAGGTTAGAATATACAACGTTATAGATGTATATAATGTCCCCATCGAGAAGTAGGCGACGACACGCCAGGAATGTTGTAAAATATTACACCCGAGATGTTAGGTTCCCTTAGGTTAGGATATATAACGTTATAGATGTATATAATGTCCCCATCCAGAAGTAGGCGACGACACGCCAGGAATGTTGTAAAATATTACATTCTACAAGTTAGGTTGCCTTAGGCTAGGATATATAACGTTATAGACGTATATAATGTTCCCACCGAGAAATAGGGACTGACGCGTCAGGAATGTTCTAAAATATTACACCCGAGATGTTAGGTTCCCTTAGGTTAGGACATACAGCGTTATAGACGTATAGAATGTCCCCATCGAGAAGCAGGCGACGACACGACAGGAATGTTGTAAAATATTACATTCGACATGTTAGGTTGCGTTAGGCTAGGGTTTATATCGTTATAGACGTATACAATGTTCCCACCGAGAAGTAGGGCCCGACATGCCAGGAATGTTGTAAAATATTACATCCGAGATGTTAGGTTGCCTTAGGGGAGGATATACAACGTTATAGATGTATATAACGTCCCCATCGAGAAGTAGGCGACGACACGCCAGGAATGTTGTAAAATATTACATTCTACATTTTGGGTTGCCTTAGGCTAGGATATATGTCGTTATAGACGTATACATTGTTTCCACCGAGAAGTAGGGACCGACATGCCAGGAATGTTGTAAAATATTACATGCGAGATGTAAGGTTCCCTTAGGTTAGGATATATATCGTTATAGACGTATATAACGTTCCCACCGAGACGTAGGGACCGACATGCCAGGAATGTTGAAAATATTACATCCCAGATGTTAGGTTGCGTTAGGTTAGTATATACAAGGTTATAGACGTATATAATGTCCCCATCAAGAAGCAGGCGACGACACGCCAGAATGTTGTAAAATATTACATCCGAGATGTTAGGTTGCCTTAGGTTAGGATATATAACGTTATAGATGTATATAATGTCCCCATCGAGAAGTAGGCGACGACACGCCAGGAATGTTGTAAGATATTACACCCGAGGTGTTAGGTTCCCTTAGGTTAGGATATATGACGTTATAGATGTATATAATGTCCCCATCCAGAAGTAGGCGACGACACGCCAGGAATGTTGTAAAATATTACATCCCAGATGTTAGGTTGCGTTAGGTTAGAATATACAACGTTATAGAGGTATATAATGTCCCCATCGAGAAGCAGGCGACGACACGACAGGAATGTTGCAAAATATTACATTCGACATGTTAGGTTGCCTTAGGCTAGGATATATATCGTTATAGACGTATACATTGTTTCCACCGAGAAGTAGGGACCGACATGCCAGGAATGTTGTAAAATATTACATCCGAGATGTTAGGTTGCTTTAGGTTATGATATATATCGTTATAGACGTACATAAAGTCCCCATCGAGAAGCAGGCGACGACACGCCAGGAATGTTGTAATATATAACATCCGAGATGTTATGTTGCCATACGTTAGGATATGTAACGTTATAGACGTATATAATGTTCCCACCGAAAAGTAGAAGCCGAAGCGCCAGGAATGTTGTAAAATATTACATCTGAGATGTTAGGTTGCCTTAGGTTAGGATATATATCGTTATAGACGTATAGAATGTTCCCACCGAGAAGTAGGGACCTACATGCCAGGAATGTTGTAAAATATTACATCCGATATGTTAGGTTGCCTTAGGTTAGGATATACAACGTTATAGACGTATATAATATTCCTACCGAGAAATAGGGGCCGACGCGTCAGGAATGTTGTAAAATATTACACCCGAGATGTTAGGTTCCCTTAGGTTAGGATATACAACGTTATAGACGTATATAATGTCCCCTTCGAGAAGCAAGCGACGACAGGCCAGAATGTTCTAAAATATTACATTCGACATGTTAGGTTGCCTTAGGCTAGGATATGTAACGTTATAGACGTATATAATATTCCCACCGAGAAATAGGGGCCGACGCGTCAGGAATGTTGTAAAATATTACACCCGAAATGTTAGGTTCCCTTAGGTTAGGATATACAACGTTATAGACGTATATAATGTCCCCTTCGAGAAGCAGGCGACGACAAGCCAGAATGATGTAAAATATTACATTCGACATGTTAGGTTGCCTTAGGCTAGGATATATAACGTTATAGACGTATATAATATTCCCACCGAGAAATAGGGGCCGACGCGTCAGGAATGTTGTAAAATATGACATCCGAGTTGATAGGTTGCTTTAGGTTAGAATATATATCGTTATAGACTTATATAATGTTACCACCGAGAACTACGGGCCGACACGTCAGGAATGATGTAAAATATTACATTCGACATGTTAGGTTGCCTTAGGATAGGATAAATGACGTTATAGACGTATATAATATTCCCACCGAGAAATAGGGGCCGACGCGTCAGGAATGTTGTAAAATATTACACCCAAGATGTTAGGTTCCCTTAGGTTAGGATATACGACGTTATAGACGTATAGAATGTTCCCACCGAGATGTAGGGACCGACATGCCAGGAATGTTGTCAAATATTACATTCGTCATGGTAGGTCGCCTTAGTCTAGGATATATAACGTTATAGACATATATAATGTTCCCACCGAGAAATAGGCGCCGTCACGCCAGGAATGCTGTAAAATATTACTGTAGAGAGGTTAGATTGCCTTAGGCTAGGATATATAACGTTATAGACGTATATAATGTTCCCACCGAGAAGTAGGGGCCGACACGCCCGGGATTCTGTAAAACATTACCAGCGAGGGGCTAGATGGGTTAGGTTAGGTTATATTACGTTATAGACGTATATAATGTTCCCACCGAGAAGTAGGGGCCGACCCGCCAGGTATTTTGGAAAATACTATATCCGAGATATTAGGTTGCCTTAGGTTAGGATATATAACATTATAGACGCATACAATGTCCCCTCTGAAATGTACGGGACGACACGAACTGGATTCTGTAAAACATTACCAGCGAGGGCCTAGATGGGTTAGGTTAGGTAATATTACGTTGTAGACGTACATAATGTACCCAACGAGAAGTAGGGGCCGACACGCCAGTAATTTTGGAAATTACTACATCCGAGATGTTAGATAGCCTTAGGTTAGGAAATATAACGTTATAGACGCATGCAATGTTCCCACCGAGACGCACGGGACGACACGAACTGGATTCTGTAAAACATTACCAGCGAGGGGCTAGATGGGGTAGGTTAGGTTATATTACGATATATACTTATATAATGTTCCCACCGAGAAGTAGGTGCCGACCCGCCTGGAATGTTGTAAAATACTACATCCGAGATGTTAGGTTGCCTTAGGTTAGGATATATAACGTTATAGACGCATACAATGTCCCCACCGAGACGTACGGGACGACACGAACTTGATTCTGTAAAACATTACCAGCGAGAGGCTAGATGGGTTAGGTTAGGTTATATTTCGTTGTAGACGTATATAATATACCCAACGAGAATTAGGGGCCGACACGAGTGGAATGTCGTAAAATACTACATTCGAGATGTTAGGTTGCCTTAGGTTAGGATATATAACGTTATAGACTTATATAATGTCCGCACCGAGACGTACGGGACGACAGGAACGGGATTCTGTGAAACATTACCAGCGAGGGTCTAGATGGGTTAGATTAGGTTATCTTACGGTATAGACTTATATAATGTCCCCACCGAGAAGTGGAGCCGACCCGCCAGGAAAGTTGTAAAATATTACATCCGAGATGTTAGGATGCTTTAGGTTAGGATATATATTGTTATAGACGTATATAATGTTCCCACCGAGACGTGGGGATCGACGTGCCAGGAATCTTGTAAAATATTACATCCCAGATGTTAGGTTGCCTTAGGGTAGGATATACAGCGATATAGACGTATATAATGTCCCCATCGAGAAGCAGGTAACGACACGCCAGGAATGTTGTAAACTATTATATCCGAGATGTTAGGTTGCCTTAGGCTAGGATATATAACGTTATAGACGTATATGATGTTACCACCGAGAACTACGTGCCGACACGTCAGGAATGATGTAAAATATTACATTCGACATGTTAGGTTGCCTTAGGCTAGGATATATAACGTTATAGACGTATATAATGTTCCCACTGAGGAATAGGGGCCGACGCGTCAGGAATGTTGTAAAATATTACACCCGAGATGTTAGGTTCCCTTAGGTTAGGATATACAACGTTATAGACGTATGGATTGTTCCCACCGAGATGTAGGGACTGACATGCCAGGATTGTTGTAAAATACAACATTCGAGATGTTAGGTTGCCTTAGGCTAGGATATATAACGATATTGACGCATGTAATGTTCCCACCGAAAAGTAGGTGTCGACGTGCCAGGAATGTTGTAAAATATTACATACGAGATGTTAGGTTGCCTTCGGTTAGGATATATATCGCTATAGACGTATATGATGTTCCCACCGAGAAGTACGGGCCGAAACAACAACAATGTTGTCAGATATTACATCCGAGATGTTAGGTTGCCTTAGGTTAGGATATACAACGTTATAGATGTACATAATGTTCCCATCCAGAAGTAGGCGACGACACGCCAGGACTGTTGTAAAATATTACATCCCAGATGTTAGGTTGCGTTAGGTTAGGATATACAACGTTATAGACGTATATAATGTCCCCAGCGAGAAGCAGGAGACGACACGCCAGGACTGATGTAAAATATTACATTCGTCATGTTAGGTCGCCTTAGGCTAGGATATGTAACGTTATAGACGCATATAATGTTACCACGGAGAACTACGGGCCGACACGCCAGGAATGATGTAAAATGTTACATTCGACATGTTAGGTCGCCTTAGGCTAGGATATATAACGCTATAGACGTATATAATATTCCCACCGAGAAATAGGGGCCGACGCGTCAGGAATGTTGTAAAATATTACACCCGAGATGTTAGGTTCCCTTAGGTTAGGATATACAACGTTATAGATGTATATAATGTCCCCATCGAGAAGTAGGCGACGACACGCCAGGAATGTTGTAAAATATTACATTCGACATGTTAGGTTGCCTTAGGCTAGGATATATAACGTTATAGACGTATATAATGTTCTCACCGAGACGTAGTGACCGACATGCCAGGAATGGCATGTAAAATATTACACCCGGATGTTTGGTTCCCATCGGTTAGGATATACAACGTTATAGACTTATAGAATGTTCCCACCGAGAAGTAGGGACCGACATGCCAGGAACGTTGTAAAATATTACATCCGATATGTTAGGTTGCCTTAGATTAGGATATACAACGTTATAGATGTATATAATGTCCCCACCGAGAAGTAGGGACCGACATGCCAGGAATGTTGTAAAATGCTACATCCGAGATGTTAGGTTGCCTTAGGTTAGGATATACAACGTTATAGTTGTATATATTGTCCCCATCGAGAAGTAGGCGACGACACGCCAGGAATGTTGTAAAATATTACATTCTACAAGTTGGGTTGCCTTAGGCTAGGGTATATAACGTTATAGACGTATATAATGTTCCCACCGAGAAATAGTGGCCGTCGCGCCAGGAATGTTGTAAAATATTACATCCGAGATGTTAGGTTGCCTTCGGTTAGGATATATAACGTTATAGACGTATATGATGTTACCATAGAGAACTAGGCGCCGGCACGCCAGGTATGTTGTAAAACATTACATCCGAGATGTTAGGTTCCCTCAGGTTAGGATATATAACGTTATAGACGTATATAATGTTCCCAGCGCCCAGTAGGGGCCGACATGCCAGGAATGTTGTTGAATGTTACACCCGAGATGTTAGGTACCCCCAGTTTAGGATATACAAAGCTAGAGACGTATATAATGTCCCCATCGGCAAGTAGGCGCCTCCACGGCTGCAATGTCTTAAATATTAAATCCCAGATGTTAGGTTGCCTTAGGTTAGGATATATAACGTTATAGACGTATATAATGTTCCCACCGAGAAGTAAGGACCGACACGCCAGGAATGCTTTAAAATTTTGCATCCCAGATGTTAGGTTGCGTTAGGTTAGGATATACAACGTAATAGATGTATATAATGTCCCCTTCGAGAAGCAGGCGACGACACGCCAGGAATGTTGTAAAATATTACATTCGACATGTTAGGTCGCATTAGGCTAGGATATATAACGTTATAGACGTATATAATGTTCCCACCGAGAAGTACGTGCCGAGACGCCAGGAATGTTGTCAACTATTACATCCGAGATGTTAGGTTGCCTTACGTTAGGATATATACCGTTATAGACGTATATTACGTTCCCACCGAGACGTATTGACCGACATACCAGGAATGTTGTATAATTTTCATTCCAGTAGTTAGGTTGCGTTAGGTTAGGGTATACAACGTTATAGACGTATATAATGTTCCCACCGAGAAATAGGGGCCGACGCGTCAGGAATGTTGGAAAATACTACATCCGAGATGTTAGGATGCCTTAGGTTGCGATATATAAAGTTATAGATGTATATAATGTTCGCACCGAGAAGTAGGGCCCGACGCGCCGGGAAAGTTTAACGTACTACAATCGAGATGTTAGGTTGCCTTAGGTTAGGATATATAACGATATAGACGCATATAATGTCCCCATCGAGACGTACGGGACGACACGTACGGGATTCTGTAAAACATTATCACCGAGGGGCAAAATGGGTTAGGTTAGATTATATTACGATATAGACGTATATAATGTTCCCACTTAGAAGTAGGGGCCGACGCGCCAGGAATGTTGTAAAACATTACATTCGACATGTTAGGTTGCCTTAGGTTAGGATATACAACGTTATAGACGTATAGAATTTTCCCAACGAGGAGCAGGCAACGACACGCCAGGAATGTTGTCAAATATTACATCCGATATGTTAAGTTGCCTTAGGTTAGGATATACAACGTTATAGATGTATATAATGTCCCCATCGAGAAGTAGGCGACGACACGCCAGGATGTTGTAAAACATTACATCCCAGATGTTATGTTGCCTTAGGCTAGGATATCTAACGTTATAGACGTATATAATGGTCCCAACGAGAAGTAGGCGACGACACGCCAGGAATGTTGTAAAATATTACACCCGAGATGTTAGGTTCCCTTAGGTTAGGATATATGACGTTATAGATGTATATAATGTCCCCATCCAGAAGTAGGCGACGACACGCCAGGAATGTTGTAAAATATTACATCCCAGATGTTAGGTTGCGTTAGGTTAGAATATACAACGTTATAGACGTATATAATATCCCCATCGAGAAGCAGGCGACGACACGACAGGAATGTTGTACAATATTACATTCGACATGTTAGGTTGCCTTAGGCTAGGATATATATAGTTATAGACGTATACAATGTTCCCACCGAGAAGTAGGCGACGACACGCCAGGAATGTTCTAAAATATTAAATCCCAGATGTTAGGTTGCGTTAGGTTAGAATATACAAGGTTATAGATGTATATAATGTCCCCATCCAGAAGTAGGCGACGACACGCCAGGAATGTTGTAAAATATTACATTCTGCATGTTGGGTTGCCTTAGGCTAGGATATATGTCGATATAGACGTATACATTGTTTCCACCGAGAAGTAGGGACCGACATGCCAGGAATGTTGTAAAATATTACATCCCAGATGTTAGGTTGCTTTAGGTTAGGATATTCAACGTTATAGACGTATATAATGTCCCCATCGAGATGCAGGAGACGAAACGACAGGAATGTTGTAAAATATTACATTCGACATGTTAGGTTGCCTTAGGCTAGGATATATATGGTTATAGAAGTATACAATGTTCCCACCGAGAAGTAGGCGACGACACGCCAGGAATGTTGTAAAATATTGCACTCGAGATGTTAGGTTCCCTTAGGTTAGGATATATAACGTAATAGATGTATATAATGACCCCATCCAGAAGTAGGCGACGACACGCCAGGAATGTTGTAAAATATTACATTCTACAAGTTAGGTTGCCTTAGGCTAGGATATATAACGTTATAGACGTATATAATGTTCCCACCGAGAAATAGGGACTGACGCGTCAGGAATGTTCTAAAATATTACACCCGAGATGTTAGGTTCCCTTAGGTTAGGACATACAGCGTTATAGACGTATAGAATGTCCCCATCGAGAAGCAGGCGACGACACGACAGGAATGTTGTAAAATATTACATTCGACATGTTAGGTTGCGTTAGGCTAGGGTTTATATCGTTATAGACGTATACAATGTTCCCACCGAGAAGTAGGGCCCGACATGCCAGGAATGTTGTAAAATATTACATCCGAGATGTTAGGTTGCCTTAGGGGAGGATATACAACGTTATAGATGTATATAACGTCCCCATCGAGAAGTAGGCGACGACACGCCAGGAATGTTGTAAAATATTACATTCTACATTTTGGGTTGCCTTAGGCTAGGATATATGTCGTTATAGACGTATACATTGTTTCCACCGAGAAGTAGGGACCGACATGCCAGGAATGTTGTAAAATATTACATCCCAGATGTTAGGTTGCTTTAGGTTAGGATATTCAACGTTATAGACGTATATAATGTCCCCATCGAGATGCAGGAGACGACACGACAGGAATGTTGTAAAATATTACATTCGACATGTTAGGTTGCCTTAGGCTAGGATATATATAGTTATAGACGTATACAATGTTCCCACCGAGAAGTAGGGCCCAACATGCCAGGAATGTTGTAAAATATTACATCCGAGATGTAAGGTTCCCTTAGGTTAGGATATATATCGTTATAGACGTATATAACGTTCCCACCGAGACGTAGGGACCGACATGCCAGAAATGTTGTAAAATATTACATCCCAGATGTTAGGTTGCCTTAGGTTAGGATATACAACGTTATAGATGTATATAATGTCCCCATCGAGAAGTAGGCGACGACACGCCAGGAATGTTGTAAAATATTACATTCGAAAAGTTAGGTTGCCGTAGGCTAGGATATATAACGTTATAGACGTATATAATGTTTCCACCGAGAAATAGGGACCGACGCGTCAGGAATGTTCTTAAATATTACACCCGAGTTGTGAGGTTCCCCTAGGTTAGGATATACAACGTTATAGACGTATAGAATGTTCCCACCGAGAAGTAGGGACCGACATGCCAGGAATGTTGTAAAATATTACATCCCAGATGTTAGGTTGCTTTAGGTTAGGATATTCAACGTTATAGACGTATATAATGTCCCCATCGAGATGCAGGAGACGACACGACAGGAATGTTGTAAAATATTACATCCGAGATGTTAGGTTGCCTTAGGTTAGGATATATAACGTTATAGATGTATATAATGTCCCCATCGAGAAGTAGGCGACGACACGCCAGGAATGTTGTAAGATATTACACCCGAGATGTTAGGTTCCCTTAGGTTAGGATATATGACGTTATAGATGTATATAATGTCCCCATCCAGAAGTAGGCGACGACACGCCAGGAATGTTGTAAAATATTACATCCCAGATGTTAGGTTGCGTTAGGTTAGAATATACAACGTTATAGAGGTATATAATGTCCCCATCGAGAAGCAGGCGACGACACGACAGGAATGTTGCAAAATATTACATTCGACATGTTAGGTTGCCTTAGGCTAGGATATATATCGTTATAGACGTATACATTGTTTCCACCGAGAAGTAGGGACCGACATGCCAGGAATGTTGTAAAATATTACATCCGAGATGTTAGGTTGCCTTAGGTTAGGATATACAACGTTGTAGATGTATATAATGTCCCCATCGAGAAGTAGGCGACGAAACGCCAGGAATGTTGTAAAATATTACATTCTACATGTTGGGTTGCCTTAGGCTAGGATATATATCGATATAGACGTATACATTGTTTCTACCGAGAAGTAGGGACCGACATGCCAGGAATGTTGTAAAATATTACATCCGAGATGTTAGGTTGCTTTAGGTCATGATATATATCGTTATAGACGTATATAATGTTCCCACCGAGACGTGGGGACCGACATGCCAGGGATCTTGTAAAATATTACATCCCAGATGTTAGGTTGCTTTAGGTTAGGATATTCAACGTTATAGACGTACATAAAGTCCCCATCGCGAAGGAGGCGACGACACGCCAGGAATGTTGTAATATATAACATCCGAGATGTTATGTTGCCATACGTTAGGATATGTAACGTTATAGACGTATAGAATGTTCCCACCGAAAAGTAGCAGCCGAAGCGCCAGGAATGTTGTGAAATATTACATCCGAGATATTAGGTTGCCTTAGGCTAGGATATATAACGTTATAGACGTATACAATATTCCCACCGAGAAATAGCGGCCGACGCGTCAGGAATGTTGTAAAATATTACACCCGAGATGTTAGGTTCCCTTAGGTTAGGACATATGACGTTATAGATGTATTTAATGTCCCCATCGAGAAGTAGGCGACGACACGCCACGAATGTTGTAAAATATTACATTCTACATGTTGGGTTGCCTTAGGCTAGGATATATATCGTTATAGACGTATACATTGTTTCCACCGAGAAGTAGGGACCGACATGCCAGGAATGTTGTAAAATATTACATCCGAGATGTAAGGTTCCCTTAGGTTAGGATATATATCGTTATAGACGTATATAACGTTCCCACCGAGACGTAGGGACCGACATGCCAGGAATGTTGTAAAATATTACATCCGAGATGTTAGGATGCTTTAGGTTAGGATATATATCGTTATAGACGTATATAATGTTCCCACCGAGACGTGGGGATCGACGTGCCAGGAATCTTGTAAAATATTACATCCCAGATGTTAGGTTGCCTTAGGGTAGGATATACAGCGATATAGACGTATATAATGTCCCCATCGAGAAGCAGGTAACGACACGCCAGGAATGTTGTAAAATATTATATCCGAGATGTTAGGTTGCCTTAGGCTAGGATATATAACGTTATGGACGTATATGGTGTTACCACCGAGAACTACGTGCCGACACGTCAGGAATGATGTAAAATATTACATTCGACATGTTAGGTTGCCTTAGGCTAGGATATATAACGTTATAGACGTATATAATGTTCCCACTTGGAAGTAGGGGCCGACGCGCCAGGAATGTTGTAAAATATTACATCCCAGATGTTAGGTTGCGTTAGGTTAGGATATACATCAGTATAGACGTATATAATGTCCCCATCGAGAAGCAGGAGACGACACGCCAGGAATGTTGTAAAATATTACATTCGACATGTTAGGTCGCCTTAGACTAGGATATATATCGTTATAGACGTATACAATGTTTCCACCGAGAAGTGGGGACCCATATGCCAGGAATGTTGTAAAATATTACATCCGAGATGTCAGGTTGCCTTAGGTTATGATATATAACGTTATAGACGTATATAATATTCCCACCGAGAAGTAGGGACCGACATGCCAGGAATGTTGTAAAATATTACATCCGAGATGTTAGGTTCCCTTAGGTTTGGATATATATCGTTATAGACGTATATAATGTTCCTACCGAGACTTGGGGACCGACATGCCAGGAATCTTGTAAAATATTACATCCCAGATGTTAGGTTGCTTTAGGTTAGGATGTACAACGTTATAGACGTATATAATGTCCCCATCGAGAAGCAGGCGACGACACGCCAGGAATGTTGTAAAATATTACATTCGACATGTTATGTAGCCTTAGGCTAGGATATATCACGTTATAGACGTATATAATGTTCCCACCGAGAAGTACGGGCGGACACGGCAGGAATGTTGTCAACTATTCCATCCGAGATGTTAGGTTGCCTTAGGCTAGGATATATACCGTTATAAATGTATATAATGTTCTCACCGAAAAATAGGGGCCGACGTGTCGGGAATGTTGTAAAATATTACACCCGAGGTGTTAGGTTCCCTTAGGTTAGGATATACAACGTTATAGATGTATATAATGACCCCATCCAGGAGTAGGCGACGACACACCACGAATGCTGTAAAATATTACATCCCAGATGTTAAGTTGCGTTAGGTTAAGATATACAACATTATAGACGTATATAATATCCCCATCGAGAAGCAGTAGACGACACGCCAGGAATGTTGTAAAATATTACATTCGACATGTTAGGTCGCCTTAGGCTAGGATATATAACGTTATAGACGTATATAATGTTCCCACCGAAAAATATGGGCCGACGCGTTAGGAATGTTGTAAAATATTACACCCGAGATGTTATGTTCCCTTAGGATAGGATATACAACGTTATAGACGTATAGTATGTTCCCACCGAGATGTAGGGACCGACATGCCAGGAATGTTGTAAAATATTACATCCGAGATGTTAGGTTGCCTTAGGTTAGGATATATAATGTTATAGACGTATATAATGTCCCCATCCAGGTGTAGGCGACGACACGCCAGGAATATTACATCCCAGATGTTAGGTTGCGTTAGGTTAGGATACACAACGTTATAGACGTATATAATGTTCCCATCGAGAAGCAGGGGACGACACGCCAGGAATGTTGTAAAATATTACATTCGGCATGTTATCTTGCCTTAGGCTAGGATATATAACGTTATAGACGTATATAATGTTACCACCGAGAACTACGGGCAGACAGGCAGGAATGATGTAAAATATTACATTCGACATGTTAGGTCGCCTTAGGCTATGATATATAACGTTATAGACGTATCTAATGTTCCCACCGAGAAATAGGGGCCGACGCGTCAGAAATGTTGTAAAATATTACACCCGAGATGTTAGGTTCCCTTAGGTTAGGATATACAACGCTATAGACGTATAGAATGTTCCCATCAAGACGTAGGGCCCGTCATGCCAGGAATGTTGTAAAATATTACATCCCAGATGTTAGGTTGCGTTAGGTTAGGATATACAACGTAATAGATGTATATAATGTCCCCTTCGAGAAGCAGGCGACGACACTCCAGGAATGTTGTAAAATATTACATTCGATATGTTAGGTCGCATTAGGCTAGGATATATATCGTTATAGACGTATACAATGTTTCCACCGAGACGTAGGGACCGATATGCCAGGAATGTTGTAAAATATTACATCCGAGATGTTAGGTTGCCTTAGCTTAGGATATACAATGTTCTAGATGTATATAATGTCCCCATCGAGAAGTAGGCGACGACACGCCAGGAATGTTGTAAAATATTACATTCGACATGTTAGGTTGCCTTAGGCTGGTATATATATCGTTATAGAGGTATACAATGTTCCCACCGAGAAGTACGGGCCGACACGCCAGGAATGTTGTAGAATATTACATCCGAGATGTTATGTTGCCTTACGTTAGGATATATACCGTTATAGACGTATATAATGTTCCCACCGAAAAGTAGGAGCCGACGCGCCAGGAATGTTGTAAAATATTACGGTATTGAGGTTAGTTTGCCTTAGGTTAGGATATACAACATTATAGACGTATATAATTTCCCCGCCGAGAAGTACGGGCCGACACGCCAGGAATGTTATCAACTATTACATCCGACATGTTAGGGCGCCTTAGGCTAGGATGTATAACATTATAGACGAATATAACATTCCCACCGAGAAATAGCCCCGACGCGTCAGGAATGTTGTAAAATATTACACCCGAGATGTTAGGTTCCCTTAGGTTAGGATATGCAACGTTATAGACGTATAGGATGTTCCCACCGAGACGTAGAGACCGACATGCCAGGAATGTTGTAAAATATTACATCCGAGATGTTAGGTTGCCTTCGGTTAGGATATATATCGCTATAGACGCATATGATGTTCCCACCGAGAAGTACGGGCCGACACGTCAGGAATGTTGTCAAATATTACATCCGAGATGTTAGGTTGCCTTAGGTTAGGATATACAACGTTATAGATTTATATAATGTCCCCATCCAGAGGTAGGCGACGACACGCCAGGAATGATGTAAAATATTACATTCGACATGTTAGGTCGCCTTAGGCTAGGATATATAACGTTATAGACGTATACAATGTTTCCACCGAGGAGTACGGGCCTACATGCCAGGAATGTTGTCAACTATTACATCCGAGATGTTAGGTTGCCTTAGGTTAGGATATATATCGCTATAGACGTATATAATGTTCCCACCGAGAAGCAGGCGACGACGTGTCATGAATGTTGTAAAATATTACACCCGAGATGTTAGATTCCCTTAGGTTAGGATATATAACGTTATAGACGTATATAATGTGCCCACCGAAAAATAGGAGCCGACGCGCCAGGAATGTTGTAAAATATTACATCCGAGATGTTAGGTTGCCTTAGGTTAGGATATATATCGTTATAGACGTATATAATGTTCCCACCGAGACGTAGGCACCGACATGCAAGGAATGTTGTAAAATAAAACATCCCAAATGTTAGGTTGCGTTAGTTTAGGATATACAACGTTATAGAAGTATATAATCTCCCCATCGAGAAGCAGGCGACGAAACGCCAGAATGTTGTAAAATATTATATCCGAGATGTTAGGTTGCCTTAGGTTAGGATATACAATGTTATAGATGTATATAATGTCCCCATCGAGAAGTTGGCGACGACAGGCCAGGAATGTTGTAAAGTATTACATTCGACATGTTAGGTTGCCTTAGGCTAGGATATATAACTTTATAGACGTATATAATGTTCCCACCGAAAAATAGGGGCCGACGCGTCAGGAATGTTGTAAAATATTACTCCCGAGATGTTAGGTTGCCGTAGGTTAGGATATACAACGTTATAGATGTATATCATGTCCCTAGCCAGAAGTAGGCGACGACACTCCAGGAATGTTGTAAAATATTACATCCCAGATGTTAGGTTGCGTTAGGTTATGATATATAACGTTATAGACGTATATAATATTCCCACCGAGAAGTAGGGACCGACATGCCAGGAATGTTGTAAAATATTACATCCGAGATGTTAGGTTCCCTTAGGTTTGGATATATATCGTTATAGACGTATACAATGTTTCCACCGAGAAGTAGGGACCGATATGCCAGGAATGTTGTAAAATATTTCATCCGAGATGTTAGGTTGCCTTGGGTTAGGATATACAATGTTATAGATGTATATAATGTCCCCATCGAGAAGTAGGCGAAGACACGCCAGGAATGTTGTAAAATATTACATTCGACATGTTAGGTTGCCTTAGGCTAGGATATATAACGTTATCGACGTATATAATGTTCCCATCGAGAAGTAGGCGACGACACGCCAGGATTGTTGTAAAACATTACATCCGAGATGTTAGGTTGCCTTAGGCTAGGATATATATCGTTAAAGACGTATACAATGTTTCCACCGAGAAGTAGGGACCCATATGCCAGGAATGTTGTAAAATATTACATCCCAGATGTTCGGTTGCCTTAGGTTATGACATATAACGTTATAGACGTATATAATGTCCCCATCGAGGAGCAGGAGACGACAGGCCAGGATTGTTGTAAAATATTACATTCGACATGTTAGGTCGCCTTAGGCTAGGATATAATGCGTTATAGACGTATATAATGTTCCCACCGAGAAGTACGGGCTGACACGCCTGGAATGTTGTCAACTATTACATCCGAGATGTTAGTTTGCCTTAGGTTAGCATATATATCGTTATAGACGTATACAATGTTTCCACCGAGAAGTAGGGACCCATATGCCAGGAATGTTGTAAAATATTACATCCGAGATGTTAGGTTGCCTTAGGTTATGATATATAACGTTATAGACGTATATAATATTCCCACCGAGAAGTAGGGACCGACATGCCAGGAATGTTGTAAAATATTATATCCGAGATGTTAGGTTCCCTTAGGTTTGGATATATATCGTTATAGACGTATATAATGTTCCTACCGAGACTTGGGGACCGACATGCCAGGAATCTTGTAAAATATTACATCCCAGATGTTAGGTTGCTTTAGGTTAGGATATACAACGTTATAGACGTATATAATGTCCCCATCGAGAAGCAGGCGACGACACGCCAGGAATGTTGTAAAATATTACATTCGACATGTTATGTAGCCTTAGGCTAGGATATATCACGTTATAGACGTATATAATGTTCCCACCGAGAAGTACGGGCGGGCACGCCAGGAATGTTGTCAACTATTACATCCGAGATGTTAGGTTGCCTTCGGCTAGGATATATACCGTTATAAATGTATATAATGTTCTCACCGAAAAATAGGGGCCGACGCGTCCGGAATGTTGTAAAATATTACACCCGAGGTGTTAGGTTCCCTTAGGTTAGGATATACAACGTTATAGATGTATATAATGACCCCATCCAGAAGTAGGCGTCGACACACCACGAATGCTGTAAAATATTACATCCCAGATGTTAAGTTGCGTTAGGTTAAGATATACAACATTATAGACGTATATAATGTCCCCATCGAGAAGCAGTAGACGACACGCCAGGAATGTTGTAAAATATTACATTCGACATGATAGGTCGCCTTAGGCTAGGATATATAACGTTATAGACGTATATAATGTTCCCACCGAAAAATAGGGGCCGACGCGTCAGGAATGTTGTAAAATATTACACCCGAGATGTTATGTTCCCTTAGGATAGGATATACAACGTTATAGACGTATAGTATGTTCCCACCGAGATGTAGGAACCGACATGCCAGGAATGTTGTAAAATATTACATCCGAGATGTTAGGTTGCCTTAGGTTAGGATATATATCGTTATAGACGTATATAATGTTCCCACCGAGACGTAGGCACCGTCATGCAAGGAATGTTGTAAAATAAAACATCCCAAATGTTAGGTTGCGTTAGTTTAGGATATACAACGTTATAGAAGTATATAATCTCCCCATCGAGAAGCAGGCGACGAAACGCCAGAATGTTGTAAAATATTATATCCGAGATGTTAGGTTGCCTTAGGTTAGGATATACAATGTTATAGATGTATATAATGTCCCCATCGAGAAGTTGGCGACGACAGGCCAGGAATGTTGTAAAGTATTACATTCGACATGTTAGGTTGCCTTAGGCTAGGATATATAACTTTATAGACGTATATAATGTTCCCACCGAAAAATAGGGGCCGACGCGTCAGGAATGTTGTAAAATATTACTCCCGAGATGTTAGGTTGCCTTAGGTTAGGATATACAACGTTATAGATGTATATCATGTCCCTAGCCAGAAGTAGGCGACGACACTCCAGGAATGTTGTAAAATATTACATCCCAGATGTTAGGTTGCGTTAGGTTATGATATATAACGTTATAGACGTATATAATATTCCCACCGAGAAGTAGGGACCGACATGCCAGGAATGTTGTAAAATATTACATCCGAGATGTTAGGTTCCCTTAGGTTTGGATATATATCGTTATAGACGTATACAATGTTTCCACCGAGAAGTAGGGACCGATATGCCAGGAATGTTGTAAAATATTTCATCCGAGATGTTAGGTTGCCTTGGGTTAGGATATACAATGTTATAGATGTATATAATGTCCCCATCGAGAAGTAGGCGAAGACACGCCAGGAATGTTGTAAAATATTACATTCGACATGTTAGGTTGCCTTAGGCTAGGATATATAACGTTATCGACGTATATAATGTTCCCATCGAGAAGTAGGCGACGACACGCCAGGATTGTTGTAAAACATTACATCCGAGATGTTAGGTTGCCTTAGGCTAGGATATATATCGTTAAAGACGTATACAATGTTTCCACCGAGAAGTAGGGACCCATATGCCAGGAATGTTGTAAAATATTACATCCCAGATGTTCGGTTGCCTTAGGTTATGACATATAACGTTATAGACGTATATAATGTCCCCATCGAGGAGCAGGAGACGACAGGCCAGGATTGTTGTAAAATATTACATTCGACATGTTAGGTCGCCTTAGGCTAGGATATAATGCGTTATAGACGTATATAATGTTCCCACCGAGAAGTACGGGCTGACACGCCTGGAATGTTGTCAACTATTACATCCGAGATGTTAGTTTGCCTTAGGTTAGCATATATATCGTTATAGACGTATACAATGTTTCCACCGAGAAGTAGGGACCCATATGCCAGGAATGTTGTAAAATATTACATCCGAGATGTTAGGTTGCCTTAGGTTATGATATATAACGTTATAGACGTATATAATATTCCCACCGAGAAGTAGGGACCGACATGCCAGGAATGTTGTAAAATATTATATCCGAGATGTTAGGTTCCCTTAGGTTTGGATATATATCGTTATAGACGTATATAATGTTCCTACCGAGACTTGGGGACCGACATGCCAGGAATCTTGTAAAATATTACATCCCAGATGTTAGGTTGCTTTAGGTTAGGATATACAACGTTATAGACGTATATAATGTCCCCATCGAGAAGCAGGCGACGACACGCCAGGAATGTTGTAAAATATTACATTCGACATGTTATGTAGCCTTAGGCTAGGATATATCACGTTATAGACGTATATAATGTTCCCACCGAGAAGTACGGGCGGGCACGCCAGGAATGTTGTCAACTATTACATCCGAGATGTTAGGTTGCCTTCGGCTAGGATATATACCGTTATAAATGTATATAATGTTCTCACCGAAAAATAGGGGCCGACGCGTCCGGAATGTTGTAAAATATTACACCCGAGGTGTTAGGTTCCCTTAGGTTAGGATATACAACGTTATAGATGTATATAATGACCCCATCCAGAAGTAGGCGTCGACACACCACGAATGCTGTAAAATATTACATCCCAGATGTTAAGTTGCGTTAGGTTAAGATATACAACATTATAGACGTATATAATGTCCCCATCGAGAAGCAGTAGACGACACGCCAGGAATGTTGTAAAATATTACATTCGACATGATAGGTCGCCTTAGGCTAGGATATATAACGTTATAGACGTATATAATGTTCCCACCGAAAAATAGGGGCCGACGCGTCAGGAATGTTGTAAAATATTACACCCGAGATGTTATGTTCCCTTAGGATAGGATATACAACGTTATAGACGTATAGTATGTTCCCACCGAGATGTAGGAACCGACATGCCAGGAATGTTGTAAAATATTACATCCGAGATGTTAGGTTGCCTTAGGTTAGGATATATATCGTTATAGACGTATATAATGTTCCCACCGAGACGTAGGCACCGACATGCAAGGAATGTTGTAAAATAAAACATCCCAAATGTTAGGTTGCGTTAGTTTAGGATATACAACGTTATAGAAGTATATAATCTCCCCATCGAGAAGCAGGCGACGAAACGCCAGAATGTTGTAAAATATTATATCCGAGATGTTAGGTTGCCTTAGGTTAGGATATACAATGTTATAGATGTATATAATGTCCCCATCGAGAAGTAGGCGACGACACGCCAGGAATGTTGTAAAATATTACATCCGAGATGTTAGGTTGCCTTAGGCTAGGATATATATCGTTATAGACGTATACAATGTTTCCACCGAGAAGTAGGGACCCATATGGCAGGAATGTTGTAAAATATTACATCCGAGATGTTAGGTTGCCTTAGGTTATGATATATAACGTTATAGACGTATATAATATTCCCACCGAGAAGTAGGGACCGACATGCCAGGAATGTTGTAAAATATTACATTCGACATGTTATGTAGCCTTAGGCTAGGATATATCACGTTATAGACGTATATAATGTTCCCACCGAGTAGTACCGGCGGACACGCCAGGAATGTTGTCAACTATTACATTCGACATGATAGGTCGCCTTAAGCTAGGATATATAACGTTATAGACGTATATAATGTTCCCACCGAAAAATAGGGGCCGACGCGTCAGGAATGTTGTAAAATATTACACTCGAGATGTTATGTTCCCTTAGGATAGGATATACAACGTTATAGACGTATAGTATGTTCCCACCGAGATGTAGGAACCGACATGCCAGGAATGTTGTAAAATACTACATCCGAGATGTTAGGTTGCCTTAGGTTAGGATATATATCGTTATAGACGTATATAATGTTCCCACCGAGACGTAGGCACCGACATGCAAGGAATGTTGTAAAATAAAACATCCCAAATGTTAGGTTGCGTTAGTTTAGGATATACAACGTTATAGAAGTATATAATCTCCCCATCGAGAAGCAGGCGACGAAACGCCAGAATGTTGTAAAGTATTATATCCGAGATGTTAGGTTGCCTTAGGTTAGGATATACAATGTTATAGATGTATATAATGTCCCCATCGAGAAGTTGGCGACGACAGGCCAGGAATGTTGTAAAGTATTACATTCGACATGTTAGGTTGCCTTAGGCTAGGATATATAACTTTATAGACGTATATAATGTTCCCACCGAAAAATAGGGGCCGACGCGTCAGGAATGTTGTAAAATATTACTCCCGAGATGTTAGGTTGCCTTAGGTTAGGATATACAACGTTATAGATGTATATCATGTCCCTAGCCAGAAGTAGGCGACGACACTCCAGGAATGTTGTAAAATATTACATCCCAGATGTTAGGTTGCGTTAGGTTATGATATATAACGTTATAGACGTATATAATATTCCCACCGAGAAGTAGGGACCGACATGCCAGGAATGTTGTAAAATATTACATCCGAGATGTTAGGTTCCCTTAGGTTTGGATATATATCGTTATAGACGTATACAATGTTTCCACCGAGAAGTAGGGACCGATATGCCAGGAATGTTGTAAAATATTTCATCCGAGATGTTAGGTTGCCTTGGGTTAGGATATACAATGTTATAGATGTATATAATGTCCCCATCGAGAAGTAGGCGAAGACACGCCAGGAATGTTGTAAAATATTACATTCGACATGTTAGGTTGCCTTAGGCTAGGATATATAACGTTATCGACGTATATAATGTTCCCATCGAGAAGTAGGCGACGACACGCCAGGATTGTTGTAAAACATTACATCCGAGATGTTAGGTTGCCTTAGGCTAGGATATATATCGTTAAAGACGTATACAATGTTTCCACCGAGAAGTAGGGACCCATATGCCAGGAATGTTGTAAAATATTACATCCCAGATGTTCGGTTGCCTTAGGTTATGACATATAACGTTATAGACGTATATAATGTCCCCATCGAGGAGCAGGAGACGACAGGCCAGGATTGTTGTAAAATATTACATTCGACATGTTAGGTCGCCTTAGGCTAGGATATAATGCGTTATAGACGTATATAATGTTCCCACCGAGAAGTACGGGCTGACACGCCTGGAATGTTGTCAACTATTACATCCGAGATGTTAGTTTGCCTTAGGTTAGCATATATATCGTTATAGACGTATACAATGTTTCCACCGAGAAGTAGGGACCCATATGCCAGGAATGTTGTAAAATATTACATCCGAGATGTTAGGTTGCCTTAGGTTATGATATATAACGTTATAGACGTATATAATATTCCCACCGAGAAGTAGGGACCGACATGCCAGGAATGTTGTAAAATATTATATCCGAGATGTTAGGTTCCCTTAGGTTTGGATATATATCGTTATAGACGTATATAATGTTCCTACCGAGACTTGGGGACCGACATGCCAGGAATCTTGTAAAATATTACATCCCAGATGTTAGGTTGCTTTAGGTTAGGATATACAACGTTATAGACGTATATAATGTCCCCATCGAGAAGCAGGCGACGACACGCCAGGAATGTTGTAAAATATTACATTCGACATGTTATGTAGCCTTAGGCTAGGATATATCACGTTATAGACGTATATAATGTTCCCACCGAGAAGTACGGGCGGGCACGCCAGGAATGTTGTCAACTATTACATCCGAGATGTTAGGTTGCCTTCGGCTAGGATATATACCGTTATAAATGTATATAATGTTCTCACCGAAAAATAGGGGCCGACGCGTCCGGAATGTTGTAAAATATTACACCCGAGGTGTTAGGTTCCCTTAGGTTAGGATATACAACGTTATAGATGTATATAATGACCCCATCCAGAAGTAGGCGTCGACACACCACGAATGCTGTAAAATATTACATCCCAGATGTTAAGTTGCGTTAGGTTAAGATATACAACATTATAGACGTATATAATGTCCCCATCGAGAAGCAGTAGACGACACGCCAGGAATGTTGTAAAATATTACATTCGACATGATAGGTCGCCTTAGGCTAGGATATATAACGTTATAGACGTATATAATGTTCCCACCGAAAAATAGGGGCCGACGCGTCAGGAATGTTGTAAAATATTACACCCGAGATGTTATGTTCCCTTAGGATAGGATATACAACGTTATAGACGTATAGTATGTTCCCACCGAGATGTAGGAACCGACATGCCAGGAATGTTGTAAAATATTACATCCGAGATGTTAGGTTGCCTTAGGTTAGGATATATATCGTTATAGACGTATATAATGTTCCCACCGAGACGTAGGCACCGACATGCAAGGAATGTTGTAAAATAAAACATCCCAAATGTTAGGTTGCGTTAGTTTAGGATATACAACGTTATAGAAGTATATAATCTCCCCATCGAGAAGCAGGCGACGAAACGCCAGAATGTTGTAAAATATTATATCCGAGATGTTAGGTTGCCTTAGGTTAGGATATACAATGTTATAGATGTATATAATGTCCCCATCGAGAAGTAGGCGACGACACGCCAGGAATGTTGTAAAATATTACATCCGAGATGTTAGGTTGCCTTAGGCTAGGATATATATCGTTATAGACGTATACAATGTTTCCACCGAGAAGTAGGGACCCATATGGCAGGAATGTTGTAAAATATTACATCCGAGATGTTAGGTTGCCTTAGGTTATGATATATAACGTTATAGACGTATATAATATTCCCACCGAGAAGTAGGGACCGACATGCCAGGAATGTTGTAAAATATTACATTCGACATGTTATGTAGCCTTAGGCTAGGATATATCACGTTATAGACGTATATAATGTTCCCACCGAGTAGTACCGGCGGACACGCCAGGAATGTTGTCAACTATTACATTCGACATGATAGGTCGCCTTAAGCTAGGATATATAACGTTATAGACGTATATAATGTTCCCACCGAAAAATAGGGGCCGACGCGTCAGGAATGTTGTAAAATATTACACCCGAGATGTTATGTTCCCTTAGGATAGGATATACAACGTTATAGACGTATAGTATGTTCCCACCGAGATGTAGGAACCGACATGCCAGGAATGTTGTAAAATACTACATCCGAGATGTTAGGTTGCCTTAGGTTAGGATATATATCGTTATAGACGTATATAATGTTCCCACCGAGACGTAGGCACCGACATGCAAGGAATGTTGTAAAATAAAACATCCCAAATGTTAGGTTGCGTTAGTTTAGGATATACAACGTTATAGAAGTATATAATCTCCCCATCGAGGAGCAGGCGACGAAACGCCAGAATGTTGTAAAATATTATATCCGAGATGTTAGGTTGCCTTAGGTTAGGATATACAATGTTATAGATGTATATAATGTCCCCACCGAGATGTAGGGACCGATATGCCAGGAATGTTGTAAAATATTACATCCGAGAAGTTAGGTTGCCTTAGGTTATGATATATAACGTTATAGACGTATATAATCTCCCCATCCAGAAGTAGGCGACGACACGCCAGGAATATTACATCCCAGATGTTAGGTTGCGTTAGGTTAGGATACACAACGTTATAGACGTATATAATGTTCCCATCGAGAAGCAGGCAACGACACGCCAGGAATGATGTAAAATATTACATTCGACATGTTAGGTTGCCTTAGGCTAGGATATATATCGTTATAGACGTATGCAATGTTTCCACCGAGAAGTAGGGACCCATATGCCAGGAATGTTGTAAAATATTCCAACCGAGATGTTAGGTTGCCTTGGGTTAGGATATACAATGTTATAGATGTATATAATGTCCCCATCGAGAAGTAGGCGACGACACGCCAGGAATGTTGTAAAATATTACATTCGACATGTTAGGTTGCCTTAGGCTAGGATATATAACGTTATAGACGTATATAATGTCCCCATCGAGAAGTAGGCGACGACACGCCTGGAATGTTGTAAAATATTACATGCGAGATGTTAGGCTGCCTTAGGCTAGGATATATATCGTTATAGACGTATACAATGTTTCCACCGAGAAGTAGGGACCGATACGCCAGGAATGTTGTAAAATATTACATCCCAGATGTTCGGTTGCCTTAGGTTATGATATATAACGTTATAGACGTATGCAATGTTTCCACCGAGAAGTAGGGACCGATATGCCAGGAATGTTGTAAAATATTCCATCCGAGATGTTAGGTTGCCTTGGGTTAGGATATACAATGTTATAGATGTATATAATGTCCCCATCGAGAACTAGGCGACGACACGCCAGGAATGTTGTAAAATATTACATCCCAGGTGTTAGGTTGCTTTAGGTTAGGATATACAACGTTATAGACGTATATAATGTCCCCATCGAGAAGCAGGCTGCGACACGCCAGGAATGTAGTAAAATATTACATACGACATGTTAGGGTCCCTTAGTTTAGGATATATAACGTTATAGACGTATATAATGTTCCCACCGAAAAGTAGGAGCCGTCACGCCAGGAATGTTGTAAAATATTACATCCGAGATGTTAGGTTGCCTTAGGCTAGGATATATATCGTTATAGACGTATACAATGTTTCCACCGAGAAGTAGGGACCGATATGCCAGGAATGTTGTAAAATATTACATCCGAGATGTTTGGTTGCGGTAGGTAGGGATATACAACGTTATAGACGTATATAATGTCCCCATCGAGAAGCAGGCAACGACACGCCAGGAATGTTGTAAAATATTCCATCCGAGATGTTAGGTTGCCTTGGGTTAGGATATACAATGTTATAGATGTATATAATGTCCCCATCGAGAAGTAGGCGACGACAAGCCAGGAATGTTGTAAAATATTACATTCGACATGTTAGGGTGCCTTAGGCTAGGATATATAACGTTATCGACGTATATAATGTCCCCATGGAGAAGTAGGCGACGACACGCCAGGAATGTTGTAAAATATTACATGCGAGATGTTAGGTTGCCTTAGGCTAGGATATATATCGTTATAGACGTATACAATGTTTCCACCGAGAAGTAGGGACCGATATGCCAGGAATGTTGTAAAATATTTCATCCGAGATGTTAGGTTGCCTTGGGTTAGGATATACAATGTTATAGATGTATATAATGTCCCCATCGAGAAGTAGGCGACGACACGCCAGGAATGTTGTAAAATATTACATCCGAGATGTTAGGTTGCCTTAGGCTAGGATATATATCGTTATAGACGTATACAATGTTTCCACCGAGAAGTAGGGACCGATATGCCAGGAATGTTGTAAAATATTTCATCCGAGATGTTAGGTTGCCTTGGGTTAGGATATACAATGTTATAGATGTATATAATGTCCCCATCGAGAAGTAGGCGACGACACGCCAGGAATGTTGTAAAATATTACATCCGAGATGTTAGGTTGCCTTAGGCTAGGATATATATCGTTATAGACGTATACAATGTTTCCACCGAGAGGTAGGGACCGATATGCCAGGAATGTTGTAAAATATTACATCCGAGATGTTATGTTGCCTTAGGTTATGATATATAACGTTATAGACGTATATAATATTCCCACCGAGAAGTAGGGACCGACATGCCAGGAATGTTGTAAAATATTACATCCGAGATGTTTGGTTACGGTAGGTTAGGATATACAACGTTATAGACGTATATAATGTCCCCATCGAGAAGCAGGCAACGACACACCAGGAATGTTGTAAAATATTCCATCCAAGATGTTAGGTTGCCTTGGGTTAGGATATACAACGTTATAGATGTATATAATGTCCCCATCGAGAAGTAGGCGAAGACACGCCAGGAATGTTGTAAAATATTACATTCGACATGT
Source organism: Xylocopa violacea (assembly GCA_963969225.1). NCBI lineage: Eukaryota > Metazoa > Arthropoda > Insecta > Hymenoptera > Apidae > Xylocopa > Xylocopa violacea. The sequence goes on from CAXAJV010000001.1 coordinate 51,024,943, forward strand.
TAGGTTGCCTTATCCTAGGATATATAACGTTATCGACGTATATAATGTTCCCATCGAGAAGTAGGCGACGACACGCCAGGAATGTTGTAAAACATTACATCCGAGATGTTAGGTTGCCTTAGGCTAGGATATATATCGTTAAAGACGTATACAATGTTTCCGCCGAGAAGTAGGGACCCATATGCCAGGAATGTTGTAAAATATTATATCCCAGATGTTCGGTTGCCTTAGGTTATGACATATAACGTTATAGACGTATATAATGTTCCCATCGAGAAGCACGCGACGACACGCCAGGAATGATGTAAAATATTACATTCGACATGTTAGGTCGCCTTAGGCTAGGATATATAACGTTATAGACGTATACAATGTTCCCACCGAGAAGTACGGGCCTACAGGCCAGGAATGTTGTCAACTATTACATCCGAGGTGTTAGGTTGCCTTAGGTTAGGATATATATCGTTATAGACGTATATAATGTTCCCACCGAGAAGTACGGGCGGACACGCCAGGAATGTTGTCAACTATTACATCCGAGATGTTAGGTTGCCCTAGGTTAGGATATATATCGTTATAGACGTATACAATGTTTCCACCGAGAAGTAGGGACCGACATGCCAGGAATGTGGTAAAATATTACATCCGAGTTGTTAGGTTGCCTTAGGTTAGGATATACAATGTTATAGATGTATATAATGTCCCCATCGAGAAGTAGGCGACGACACGCCAGGAATGTTGTAAAGTATTACATTCGACATGTTAGGTATCCTTAGGCTAGGATATATAACGTTATAGACGTATATAATGTTCCCACCGAAAAATAGGGGCCGACGCGTCAGGAATGTTGTAAAATATTACACCCGAGATGTTATGTTCCCTTAGGATAGGATATACAACGTTATAGACGTATAGTATGTTCCCACCGAGATGTAGGAACCGACATGCCAGGAATGTTGTAAAATACTACATCCGAGATGTTAGGTTGCCTTAGGTTAGGATATATATCGTTATAGACGTATATAATGTTCCCACCGAGACGTAGGCACCGACATGCAAGGAATGTTGTAAAATAAAACATCCCAAATGTTAGGTTGCGTTAGTTTAGGATATACAACGTTATAGAAGTATATAATCTCCCCATCGAGGAGCAGGCGACGAAACGCCAGAATGTTGTAAAATATTATATCCGAGATGTTAGGTTGCCTTAGGTTAGGATATACAATGTTATAGATGTATATAATGTCCCCACCGAGATGTAGGGACCGATATGCCAGGAATGTTGTAAAATATTACATCCGAGAAGTTAGGTTGCCTTAGGTTATGATATATAACGTTATAGACGTATATAATCTCCCCATCCAGAAGTAGGCGACGACACGCCAGGAATATTACATCCCAGATGTTAGGTTGCGTTAGGTTAGGATACACAACGTTATAGACGTATATAATGTTCCCATCGAGAAGCAGGCAACGACACGCCAGGAATGATGTAAAATATTACATTCGACATGTTAGGTTGCCTTAGGCTAGGATATATATCGTTATAGACGTATGCAATGTTTCCACCGAGAAGTAGGGACCCATATGCCAGGAATGTTGTAAAATATTCCAACCGAGATGTTAGGTTGCCTTGGGTTAGGATATACAATGTTATAGATGTATATAATGTCCCCATCGAGAAGTAGGCGACGACACGCCAGGAATGTTGTAAAATATTACATTCGACATGTTAGGTTGCCTTAGGCTAGGATATATAACGTTATAGACGTATATAATGTCCCCATCGAGAAGTAGGCGACGACACGCCTGGAATGTTGTAAAATATTACATGCGAGATGTTAGGCTGCCTTAGGCTAGGATATATATCGTTATAGACGTATACAATGTTTCCACCGAGAAGTAGGGACCGATACGCCAGGAATGTTGTAAAATATTACATCCCAGATGTTCGGTTGCCTTAGGTTATGATATATAACGTTATAGACGTATGCAATGTTTCCACCGAGAAGTAGGGACCGATATGCCAGGAATGTTGTAAAATATTCCATCCGAGATGTTAGGTTGCCTTGGGTTAGGATATACAATGTTATAGATGTATATAATGTCCCCATCGAGAACTAGGCGACGACACGCCAGGAATGTTGTAAAATATTACATCCCAGGTGTTAGGTTGCTTTAGGTTAGGATATACAACGTTATAGACGTATATAATGTCCCCATCGAGAAGCAGGCTGCGACACGCCAGGAATGTAGTAAAATATTACATACGACATGTTAGGGTCCCTTAGTTTAGGATATATAACGTTATAGACGTATATAATGTTCCCACCGAAAAGTAGGAGCCGTCACGCCAGGAATGTTGTAAAATATTACATCCGAGATGTTAGGTTGCCTTAGGCTAGGATATATATCGTTATAGACGTATACAATGTTTCCACCGAGAAGTAGGGACCGATATGCCAGGAATGTTGTAAAATATTACATCCGAGATGTTTGGTTGCGGTAGGTAGGGATATACAACGTTATAGACGTATATAATGTCCCCATCGAGAAGCAGGCAACGACACGCCAGGAATGTTGTAAAATATTCCATCCGAGATGTTAGGTTGCCTTGGGTTAGGATATACAATGTTATAGATGTATATAATGTCCCCATCGAGAAGTAGGCGACGACAAGCCAGGAATGTTGTAAAATATTACATTCGACATGTTAGGGTGCCTTAGGCTAGGATATATAACGTTATCGACGTATATAATGTCCCCATGGAGAAGTAGGCGACGACACGCCAGGAATGTTGTAAAATATTACATGCGAGATGTTAGGTTGCCTTAGGCTAGGATATATATCGTTATAGACGTATACAATGTTTCCACCGAGAAGTAGGGACCGATATGCCAGGAATGTTGTAAAATATTTCATCCGAGATGTTAGGTTGCCTTGGGTTAGGATATACAATGTTATAGATGTATATAATGTCCCCATCGAGAAGTAGGCGACGACACGCCAGGAATGTTGTAAAATATTACATCCGAGATGTTAGGTTGCCTTAGGCTAGGATATATATCGTTATAGACGTATACAATGTTTCCACCGAGAAGTAGGGACCGATATGCCAGGAATGTTGTAAAATATTTCATCCGAGATGTTAGGTTGCCTTGGGTTAGGATATACAATGTTATAGATGTATATAATGTCCCCATCGAGAAGTAGGCGACGACACGCCAGGAATGTTGTAAAATATTACATCCGAGATGTTAGGTTGCCTTAGGCTAGGATATATATCGTTATAGACGTATACAATGTTTCCACCGAGAGGTAGGGACCGATATGCCAGGAATGTTGTAAAATATTACATCCGAGATGTTATGTTGCCTTAGGTTATGATATATAACGTTATAGACGTATATAATATTCCCACCGAGAAGTAGGGACCGACATGCCAGGAATGTTGTAAAATATTACATCCGAGATGTTTGGTTACGGTAGGTTAGGATATACAACGTTATAGACGTATATAATGTCCCCATCGAGAAGCAGGCAACGACACACCAGGAATGTTGTAAAATATTCCATCCAAGATGTTAGGTTGCCTTGGGTTAGGATATACAACGTTATAGATGTATATAATGTCCCCATCGAGAAGTAGGCGAAGACACGCCAGGAATGTTGTAAAATATTACATTCGACATGTTAGGTTGCCTTATCCTAGGATATATAACGTTATCGACGTATATAATGTTCCCATCGAGAAGTAGGCGACGACACGCCAGGAATGTTGTAAAACATTACATCCGAGATGTTAGGTTGCCTTAGGCTAGGATATATATCGTTAAAGACGTATACAATGTTTCCGCCGAGAAGTAGGGACCCATATGCCAGGAATGTTGTAAAATATTATATCCCAGATGTTCGGTTGCCTTAGGTTATGACATATAACGTTATAGACGTATATAATGTTCCCATCGAGAAGCACGCGACGACACGCCAGGAATGATGTAAAATATTACATTCGACATGTTAGGTCGCCTTAGGCTAGGATATATAACGTTATAGACGTATACAATGTTCCCACCGAGAAGTACGGGCCTACAGGCCAGGAATGTTGTCAACTATTACATCCGAGGTGTTAGGTTGCCTTAGGTTAGGATATATATCGTTATAGACGTATATAATGTTCCCACCGAGAAGTACGGGCGGACACGCCAGGAATGTTGTCAACTATTACATCCGAGATGTTAGGTTGCCCTAGGTTAGGATATATATCGTTATAGACGTATACAATGTTTCCACCGAGAAGTAGGGACCGACATGCCAGGAATGTGGTAAAATATTACATCCGAGTTGTTAGGTTGCCTTAGGTTAGGATATACAATGTTATAGATGTATATAATGTCCCCATCGAGAAGTAGGCGACGACACGCCAGGAATGTTGTAAAGTATTACATTCGACATGTTAGGTATCCTTAGGCTAGGATATATAACGTTATAGACGTATATAATGTTCCCACCGAAAAATAGGGGCCGACGCGTCAGGAATGTTGTAAAATATTACACCCGAGATCTTAGGTTCCCTTAGGTTAGGATATACAACGTTATAGACGTATAGTATGTTCCCACCGAGATGTAGGGACCGACATGCCAGGAATGTTGTAAAATATTACATCCGAGATGTTAGGTTGCGGTAGGTTAGGATATGCAACGTTATAAACGTATATAATGTCCCCATCGAGAAGCAGGCGAAGACACGCCAGGAATGTTATAAAATATTACATCCGAGATGTTATGTTGCCTTAGGTTATGATATATAACGTTATAGACGTATATAATATTCCCACCGAGAAGTAGGGACCGACATGCCAGGAATGTTGTAAAATATTACATCCGAGATGTTTGGTTGCGGTAGGTTAGGATATACAACGTTATAGACGTATATAATGTCCCCATCGAGAAGCAGGCAACGACACACCAGGAATGTTGTAAAATATTCCATCCAAGATGTTAGGTTGCCTTGGGTTAGGATATACAACGTTATAGATGTATATAATGTCCCCATCGAGAAGTAGGCGAAGACACGCCAGGAATGTTGTAAAATATTACATTCGACATGTTAGGTTGCCTTATCCTAGGATATATAACGTTATCGACGTATATAATGTTCCCATCGAGAAGTAGGCGACGACACGCCAGGAATGTTGTAAAACATTACATCCGAGATGTTAGGTTGCCTTAGGCTAGGATATATATCGTTAAAGACGTATACAATGTTTCCGCCGAGAAGTAGGGACCCATATGCCAGGAATGTTGTAAAATATTACATCCCAGATGTTCGGTTGCCTTAGGTTATGACATATAACGTTATAGACGTATATAATGTTCCCATCGAGAAGCACGCGACGACACGCCAGGAATGATGTAAAATATTACATTCGACATGTTAGGTCGCCTTAGGCTAGGATATATAACGTTATAGACGTATACAATGTTCCCACCGAGAAGTACGGGCCTACAGGCCAGGAATGTTGTCAACTATTACATCCGAGGTGTTAGGTTGCCTTAGGTTAGGATATATATCGTTATAGACGTATATAATGTTCCCACCGAGAAGTACGGGCGGACACGCCAGGAATGTTGTCAACTATTACATCCGAGATGTTAGGTTGCCCTAGGTTAGGATATATATCGTTATAGACGTATACAATGTTTCCACCGAGAAGTAGGGACCGACATGCCAGGAATGTGGTAAAATATTACATCCGAGTTGTTAGGTTGCCTTAGGTTAGGATATACAATGTTATAGATGTATGTAATGTCCCCATCGAGAAGTAGGCGACGACACGCCAGGAATGTTGTAAAGTATTACATTCGACATGTTAGGTATCCTTAGGCTAGGATATATAACGTTATAGACGTATATAATGTTCCCACCGAAAAATAGGGGCCGACGCGTCAGGAATGTTGTAAAATATTACACCCGAGATCTTAGGTTCCCTTAGGTTAGGATATACAACGTTATAGACGTATAGTATGTTCCCACCGAGATGTAGGGACCGACATGCCAGGAATGTTGTAAAATATTACATCCGAGATGTTAGGTTGCGGTAGGTTAGGATATGCAACGTTATAAACGTATATAATGTCCCCATCGAGAAGCAGGCGAAGACACGCCAGGAATGTTATAAAATATTACATTCGAGATGTTAGGTTGCCTTAGGCTAGGATATATATCGTTATAGACGTATACAATGTTTCCACCGATAAGTAGGGACCGATATGCCAGCAATGTTGTAAAATATTCCATCCGAGATGTTAGGTTGCCTTGGGTTAGGATATACAATGTTATAGATGTATATAATGTCCCCACCGAGATGTAGGGACCGATATGCCAGGAATGTTGTAAAATATTACATCCGAGAAGTTAGGTTGCCTTAGGTTATGATATATAACGTTATAGACGTATATAATCTCCCCATCCAGAAGTAGGCGACGACACGCCAGGAATATTACATCCCAGATGTTAGGTTGCGTTAGGTTAGGATACACAACGTTATAGACGTATATAATGTTCCCATCGAGAAGCAGGCAACGACACGCCAGGAATGATGTAAAATATTACATTCGACATGTTAGGTTGCCTTAGGCTAGGATATATATCGTTATAGACGTATGCAATGTTTCCACCGAGAAGTAGGGACCGATATGCCAGGAATGTTGTAAAATATTCCAACCGAGATGTTAGGTTGCCTTGGGTTAGGATATACAATGTTATAGATGTATATAATGTCCCCATCGAGAACTAGGCGACGACACGCCAGGAATGTTGTAAAATATTACATCCCAGATGTTAGGTTCCTTTAGGTTAGGATATACAACGTTAAAGACGTATGTAATGTTCCCATCGAGAAGCAGGCAACGACACGCCAGGAATGATGTAAAATATTACATTCGACATGTTAGGTTGCCTTAGGCTAGGATATATATCGTTATAGACGTATGCAATGTTTCCACCGAGAAGTAGGGACCGATATGCCAGGAATGTTGTAAAATATTCCAACCGAGATGTTAGGTTGCCTTGGGTTAGGATATACAATGTTATAGATGTATATAATGTTCCCACCGAGACGTAGGCACCGACATGCAAGGAATGTTGTAAAATATTACATCCCAAATGTTGGGTTGCGTTAGGTTAGGATATACAACGTTATAGACGTATATAATCTCCCCATCGAGAAGCAGGCGACGACACGACAGGAATGTTGTAAAATATTACATTCGACATGTTAGGTTGCCTTAGGCTAGCATATATAACGTTATAGCCGTATATAATGTTCCCACCGAAAAATAGGGCCCGACGTGTCAGGAATGTTGTAAAAGTTTACACCCGAGATGTTAGGTTCCCTTAGGTTAGGATATACAACGTTATAGACGTATAGTATGTTCCCACCGAGATGTAGGGACCGACATGCCAGGAATGTTGTAAAATATTACATCCGAGATGTTAGGTTGCCTTAGGTTAGGATATACAGCGTTATAGATGTATATAATGACCCCATCCAAACTAGGCGACGACACGCCAGGAATGTTGTAAAATATTACATCCCAGATGTTAGGTTGCTTTAGGTTAGGATATACAACGTTATAGACGTATATAATGTCCCCATCGAGAAGCAGGCTGCGACACGCCAGGAATGTAGTAAAATATTACATACGACATGTTAGGGTCCCTTAGGTTAGGATATATAATGTTATAGACGTATATAATGTTCCCACCGAAAAGTAGGAGCCGACACGCCAGGAATGTTGTAAAATATTACATCCGAGATGTTAGGTTGCCTTAGGCTAGGATATATATCGTTATAGACGTATACAATGTTTCCACCGAGAAGTAGGGACCGATATGCCCGGAATGTTGTAAAATATTACATCCGAGATGTTTGGTTGCGGTAGGTTAGGATATACAACGTTATAGACGTATATAATGTCCCCATCGAGAAGCAGGCAACGACACGCCAGGAATGTTGTAAAATATTCCATCCGAGATGTTAGGTTGCCTTGGGTTAGGATATACAATGTTATAGATGTATATAATGTCCCCATCGAGAAGTAGGCGACGACAAGCCAGGAATGTTGTAAAATATTACATTCGACATGTTAGGGTGCCTTAGGCTAGGATATATAACGTTATCAACGTATATAATGTCCCCATGGAGAAGTAGTTGACGACACGCCAGGAATGTTGTAAAATATTACATGCGAGATGTTAGGTTGCCTTAGGCTAGGATATATATCGTTATAGACGTATACAATGTTTCCACCGAGAAGTAGGGACCGATATGCCAGGAATGTTGTAAAATATTACATCCGAGATGTTTGGTTGCGGTAGGTTAGGATATACAACGTTATAGACGTATATAATGTCCCCATCGAGAAGCCGGCGACGACACGCCAGAATGTTGTAAAATATTACATCCGAGATGTTAGGTTGCCTTAGGTTAGGATATACAATGTTATAGATGTATATTATGTCCCCATCGAGAAGCAGGCGACGACACGCCAGGAATGTTGTAAAATATTACAGTCGACATGTTAGGTTGCCTTAGACTAGGATATATAACGTTATAGACGTATATAATGTTCCCACCGAAAAATAGGGGCCGACGCGACAGGAATGCTGTAAAATATTACATTCGACATGTTAGCTGGCCTTAGGCTAGGATATACAACGTTATAGACGTATATAATGTTCCCACCGAGAAGTACGGGCGGACACGCCAGGAATTTTGCCAACTATTACATCCGAGATGTGAGGTTGCCTTAGGTTAGGATATATAACGTTATAGACGTATATAATGTCCCCATCCATAAGTAGGCGACGACACGCCAGGAATATTACATCCCAGATGTTAGGTTGCGTTAGGTTAGGATACACAACGTTATAGACGTATATAATGTTCCCATCGAGAAGCAGGCGACGACACGCCAGGAATGATGTAAAATATTACATTCGATATGATAGGTCGCCTTAGGCTAGGATATATAACGTTATAGACGTATACAATGTTCCCACCGAGAAGTACGGGCCTACACGCCAGGAATGTTGTCCACTATTACATCCGAGGTGTTAGGTTGCCTTGGGTCAGGATATATATCGTTATAGACGTATATAATGTTCCTACCGAGACGTAGGCACCGACATGCAAGGAATGTTGTAAAATATTACATCCGAGATGTTAGGTTCCCTTCGGTTTGGATATATATCGTTATAGACGTATATAATGTTCCTACCGAGACTTGGGGACCGACATGCCAGGAATCTTGTAAAATATTACATCCCAGATGTTAGGTTGCTTTAGGTTAGGATATACAACGTTAAAGACGTATATAATGTCCCCATCGAGAAGCAGGCGACGACACGCCAGAAATGTTGTAAAATATTACATTCGACATGATATGGGGCCTTACGTTAGGATATGTAACGTTATAGACGTATATAATGTTCCCACCGAAAAGTAGGAGCCGAATCGCCAGGAATGTTGTAAAATATTACATCCCAGATGTTAGGTTGCGTTAGGTTAGGATATACAACGTTATAGACGTATATAATGTCGCCATCGAGAAGCAGGCGACGACACGCCAGGAATGTTGTAAAATATTACATTCGACATGTTAGGTTGACTTAGGCTAGGATATATAACGTTATAGACGTATGTAATGTTACCACCGAGAAGTACGGGCCGACGCGTCAGGAATGTTGTAAAATATTACATTCGACATGTTAGGTGGCCTTAGGCTAGGATATATAACGTTATAGACGTATATAATGTTCCCACCGAGACGTAGGCACCGACATGCAAGGAATGTTGTAAAATATTACATCCCAAATCTTAGGTTGCGTTAGGTTAGGATATACAAAGTTATAGACGTATATAATCTCCCCATCGAGAAGCAGGCGACGACACGCCAGAATGTTGTAAAATATTACATTCGACATCTTAGGTTGCCTTAGGCTAGGATATATAGCGTTATAGACGTATATAATGTTCCCACCTAAAAATAGAGGCCGATGAGTCATGAATGTTGTAAAATATTACACCCGAGATGTTAGGTTCCCTTAGGTTAGGATATACAACTTTATAGACGTATAGTATGTTCCCACCGAGATGTAGGGACCGACATGCCAGGAATGTTGTAAAATATTACGTCCGAGATGTTAGGTTGCGTTAGGTTAGGATATACAACGTTATAGACGTATATAATGTCCCCATCGAGAAGCAGGCGACGACACGCCAGGAATGTTGTAAAATATTACATCCGAGATGTTAGGTTCCCTTCGGTTTGGATATATATCGTTATAGACGTATATAATGTTCCTACCGAGACTTGGGGACCGACATGCCAGGAATCTTGTAAAATATTACATCCCAGATGTTAGGTGGCTTTAGGTTAGGATATACAACGTTAAAGACGTATATAATGTCCCCATCGAGAAGCAGGCGACGACACGCCAGGAATGTTGTAAAATATTACATTCGACATGTTATGTAGCCTTACGTTAGGATATGTAACGTTATAGACGTATATCATGTTCCCACCGAAAAGTAGGAGCCGAATCGCCAGGAATGTTGTAAAATATTACATCCGAGATGTTAGTTTCCCTTAAGTTTGGATATATGTCGTTATAGACGTATATAGCGTTCCCACCGAGACGTAGGGACCGACATGCCAGGAATGTTGTACAATATTATATCCCAGATGTTAGGTTGCGTTAGGTTAGGATATACAACGTTATAGACGTATGTAATGTCCCCATCGAGAAGCAGGCGACGACATGCCAGGAATGTTGTACAATATTATATCCCAGATGTTAGGTTGCGTTAGGTTAGGATATACAAAGTTATAGACGTATATAATCTCCCCATCGAGAAGCAGGCGACGACACGCCAGGAATGTTGTAAAATATTACATCCGAGATGTTATGTTGCCTTACGTTAGGATATGTAACGTTATAGACGTATATAATGTTCCCACCGAAAAGTAGGAGCCGAAGCGCCAGGAATGTTGTAAACTATTACGGTTGAGATTTTAGGTTGCCTTAGGTTATGGTATATAACGTTATAGACGTATATAATGTTCCCACCGAGAAATAGGGGCCGACGCGTCAGGAATCTTGTAAAATATTAAACCCGAGATGTTAGGTTGCCTTAGGCTAGGATATATAACGTTATAGACGTATATAATATTCCCACCGAGAAATAGGGGCCGACATGCCAGGAATGTTGTAAAATATTACATCCCAGATGTTAGGTTGCGTTAGGTTCGGATATACAACGTTATGGACGTATATAATGTCCCCATCGAGAAGCAGGCGACGACACGCCAGGAATGTTGTAAAATATTACATCCGAGATGTTATGTTGCCTTACGTTAGGATATGTAACGTTATAGACGTATATAGTCTTCGCACCGAGAAGTACGAGCCGACACGCCAGGAATGTTGTAAACTGTTACGGTAGAGATTTTAGGTTGCCTTAGGTTAAGATATATAACGTTATAGACGTATATAATGTTCCCACCGAGAAATAGGGGCCGACGCGTCAGGAATGTTGTAAAATATTAAACTCGAGATGTTAGGTTGCCTTAGGCTAGGATATATAACGTTATAGACGTATATAATATTCCCACCGAGAAATAGGGGCCGACATGCCAGGAATGTTGTAAAATATTACATCCCAGAAGTTAGGTTGCGTTAGGTTAGGATATACAACGTTATAGACGTATATAATGTTCCCACCGAAAAGTAGGAGCCGAAGCGCCAGGAATGTTATAAAATATTACATCCGAGATGTTAGTTTCCCTTAAGTTTGGATATATATCGTTATAGACGTATATAATGTTCGCACCGAGAAGTACGAGCCGACACGCCAGGAATGTTGTAAACTGTTACGGTAGAGATTTTAGGTTGCCTTAGGTTATGATATATAACGTTATCGACGTATATAATGTTCCCACCGAGAAATAGGGGCCGACGCGTCAGGAATGTTGTAAAATATTAAGCTCGAGATGTTAGGTTGCCTTAGGCTAGGATATATAACGTTATAGACGTATATAATATTCCCACCGAGAAATAGGGGCCGACATGCCAGGAATGTTGTAAAATATTACATCCCAGATGTTAGGTTGCGTTAGGTTAGGATATACAACGTTATAGACGTATATAATGTTCCCACCGAAAAGTAGGAGCCGAAGCGCCAGGAATGTTATAAAATATTACATCCGAGATGTTAGTTTCCCTTAAGTTTGGATATATATCGTTATAGACGTATATAATGTTCGCACCGAGAAGTACGAGCCGACACGCCAGGAATGTTGTAAACTGTTACGGTAGAGATTTTAGGTTGCCTTAGGTTATGATATATAACGTTATGGACGTATATAATGTTCCCACCGAGAAATAGGGGCCGACGCGTCAGGAATGTTGTAAAATATTACATCCGAGATGTTAGATTGCTTAGGCTAGGATATACAACGTTATAGACGTATATAATGTCCCCATCGAGAAGCAGGCGACGACACGCCAGGAATGTTGTAAAATATTACATCCGAGATGTTATGTTGCCTTACGTTAGGATATATAACGTTATAGACGTATATAATGTTCGCACCGAGAAGTACGAGCCGAAACGCCAGGAATGTTGTAAACTGTTACGGTAGAGATTTTAGGTTGCCTTAGGTTATGATATATAACGTTATAGACGTATATAATGTTCCCACCGAGAAATAGGGGCCGACGCGTCAGGAATGTTGTAAAATATTAAACTCGAAATGTTAGGTTGCCTTAGGCTAGGATATATAACGTTATAGACGTATATAATATTCCCACCGAGAAATAGGGGCCGACATGCCAGGAATGTTGTAAAATATTACATCCCAGATGTTAGGTTGCGTTAGGTTAGGATATACAACGTTATAGACGTATATAATGTTCCCACCGAAAAGTAGGAGCCGAAGCGCCAGGAATGTTATAAAATATTACATCCGAGATGTTAGTTTCCCTTAAGTTTGGATATATATCGTTATAGACGTATATAATGTTCGCACCGAGAAGTACGAGCCGACACGCCAGGAATGTTGTAAACTCTTACGGTAGAGATTTTAGGTTGCCTTAGGTTATGATATATAACGTTATGGACGTATATAATGTTCCCACCGAGAAATAGGGGCCGACGCGTCAGGAATGTTGTAAAATATTAAACTCGAGATGTTATGTTGCCTTAGGCTAGGATATATAACGTTATAGACGTATATAATATTCCCACCGAGAAATAGGGGCCGACATGCCAGGAATGTTGTAAAATATTACATCCCAGATGTTAGGTTGCGTTAGGTTAGGATATACAACGTTATAGACGTATATAATGTTCCCACCGAAAAGTAGGTGCCGAAGTGCCAGGAATGTTATAAAATATTACATCCGAGATGTTAGTTTCCCTTAAGTTTGGATATATATCGTTATAGACGTATATAATGTTCAGATCGAGACGTGGGGACCGACAAGCCAGAATGTTGTAAAATATTACATCCGAGATGTTAGGTTGCGTTAGGTTAGGATATACAACGTTATAGATGTATATAATGACCCCATCGAGGAGCAGGCGACGACACGCCAGGAATGTTGTAAAATATAACATCCGAGATGTTATGTTGCCTTACGTTAGGATATGTAACGTTATAGACGTATATAATGTTCCCACCGAAAAGTAGGAGCCGAAGAGCCAGGAATGTTGTAAAATATTACATCCGAGATGTTAGTTTCCCTTAAGTTTGGATATATGTCGTTATAGACGTATATAACGTTCCCACCGAGACGTAAGGACCGACATGCCAGGAATGTTGTAAAATATTACATCCCAGATGTTAGGTTGCGTTAGGTTAGGATATACAACGTTATAGACGTATATAATGTCCCCATCGAGAAGCAGGCGACGACACGCCAGGAATGTTGTAAAATATTATATCCGAGATGTTATGTTGCCTTACGTTAGGATATATAACGTTATAGACGTATATAATGTTCGCACCGAGAAGTACGAGCCGACACGCCAGGAATGTTGTAAACTATTACGGTAGAGATTTTAGGTTGCCTTAGGTTATGATATATAACGTTATAGACGTATATAATGTTACCACCGAGAAATAGGGGCCGAAGCGCCAGGAATGTTGTAAAATATGACATCCGAGATGTTAGTTTCCCTTAAGTTTGGATATATATCGTTATAGACGTATATAACGTTCCCACCGAGACGTAGGGACCGACATGCCAGGAATGTTGTAAGATATTACATCCCAGATGTTAGGTTGCGTTAGGTTAGGATATACAACGTTATAGACGTATATAATGTCCCCATCGAGAAGCAGGCGACGACAAGCCAGGAATGTTGTAAAATATAACATCCGAGATGTTATGTTGCCTTACGTTAGGATATGTAACGTTATAGACGTATATAGTGTTCCCACCGAAAAGTAGGAGCCGAAGCGCCAGGAATGTTGTAAAATATTACATCCGAGATGTTAGGCTGCGTTAGGTTAGGATATACAACGTTATAGACGTATATAATGTTCCCACCGAAAAGTAGGAGCCGAAGCGCCAGGAATGTTATAAAATATTACATCCGAGATGTTAGTTTCCCTTAAGTTTGGATATATATCGTTATAGACGTATACAATGTCCAGATCGAGACGTGGGGACCGACAAGCCAGAATGTTGTAAAATATTACATCCGAGATGTTAGGTTGCGTTAGGTTAGGATATACAACGTTATAGGCGTATATAATGTTCGCACCGAGAAGTACGAGCCGACACGCCAGGAATGTTGTAAAATATTACATCCGAGATGTTAGATTGCTTAGGCTAGGATATACAACGTTATAGACGTATATAATGTCCCCATCGAGAAGCAGGCGACGACACGCCAGGAATGTTGTAAAATATAACATCCGAGATGTTATGTTGCCTTACGTTAGGATATGTAACGTTATAGACGTATATAATGTTCCCACCGAAAAGTAGGAGCCGAAGAGTCAGGAATGTTGTAAAATATTACATCCGAGATGTTAGTTTCCGTTAAGTTTGGATATATATCGTTATAGACGTATATAACTTTCCCTCCGAGACGTAGGGACCGACATGCCAGTAATGTTGGAAAATATTACATCCCAGATGTTAGGTTGCGTTAGGTTAGGATATACAACGTTATAGACGTATATAATGTCCCCATCGAGAAGCAGGCGACGACACGCCAGGAATGTTGTAAAATATTATATCCGAGATGTTATGTTGCCTTACGTTGGGATATATAACGTTATAGACGTATATAATGTTCGCACCGAGAAGTACGAGCCGACACGCCAGGAATGTTGTAAACTATTACGGTAGAGATTTTAGGTTGCCTTAGGTTATGATATATAACGTTATAGACGTATATAATGTTACCACCGAGAAATAGGGGCCGAAGCGCCAGGAATGTTGTAAAATATGACATCCGAGATGTTAGTTTCCCTTAAGTTTGGATATATATCGTTATAGACGTATATAACGTTCCCACCGAGACGTAGGGACCGACATGCCAGGAATGTTGTAAGATATTACATCCCAGATGTTAGGTTGCGTTAGGTTAGTATATACAACGTTATAGACGTATATAATGTCCCCATCGAGAAGCAGGCGACGACACGCCAGGAATGTTGTAAAATATTACATCCGAGATGTTAGATTGCTTAGGCTAGGATATACAACGTTATAGACGTATATAATGTCCCCATCGAGAAGCAGGAGACGACACGCCAGGAATGTTGTAAAATATAACATCCGAGATGTTATGTTGCCTTACGTTAGGATATGTAACGTTATAGACGTATATAATGTTCCCACCGAAAAGTAGGAGCCGAAGCGCCAGGAATGTTATAAAATATTACATCCGAGATGTTAGTTTCCCTTAAGTTTGGATATATATCGTTATAGACGTATACAATGTCCAGATCGAGACGTGGGGACCGACAAGCCAGAATGTTGTAAAATATTACATCCGAGATGTTAGGTTGCGTTAGGTTAGGATATACAACGTTATAGACGTATATAATGTTCGCACCGAGAAGTACGAGCCGACACGCCAGGAATGTTGTAAAATATTACATCCGAGATGTTAGATTGCTTAGGCTAGGATATACAACGTTATAGACGTATATAATGTCCCCATCGAGAAGCAGGCGACGACACGCCAGGAATGTTGTAAAATATAACATCCGAGATGTTATGTTGCCTTACGTTAGGATATGTAACGTTATAGACGTATATAATGTTCCCACCGAAAAGTAGGAGCCGAAGCGCCAGGAATGTTGCAAAATATTACATCCGAGATGTTAGTTTCCCTTACGTTTGGATATATATCGTTATAAATGTATATAATGTCCAGATCGAGACGTGGGGACTGACAAGCCAGAATGTTGTAAAATATTACATCCGAGATGTTAGGTTGCCTTAGGTTAGGATATACAATGTTATAGACGTATATAATGACCCCATCGAGAAGCAGGCGACCACACGTCAGGAATGTTGTAAAATATAACATCCGAGATGTTATGTTTCCTTACGTTAGGATATGTAACGTTATAGACGTATATAATGTTCCTACCGAAAAGTAGGAGCCGAAGCGCCAGGAATGTTGTAAAATATGACACCCGAGATGTTAGTTTCCCTTAAGTTTGGATATATATCGTTATAGACGTATATAACCTTCCCTCCGAGACGTAGGGACCGACATGCCAGGAATGTTGGAAAATATTACATCCCAGAGGTTAGATTGCGTTAGGTTAGGATATACAACGTTATAGACGTATATAATGTCCCAATCGAGAAGCAGGCGACGACACGCCAGGAATGTTGTAAAATATTATATCCGAGATGTTATGTTGCCTTACGT
The DNA here is from genome assembly GCA_963969225.1 of Xylocopa violacea. NCBI lineage: Eukaryota > Metazoa > Arthropoda > Insecta > Hymenoptera > Apidae > Xylocopa > Xylocopa violacea. The sequence goes on from CAXAJV010000001.1 coordinate 51,041,920, forward strand.
TAGGATATATAACGTTATAGACGTATATAATGTTCGCACCGAGAAGTACGAGCCGACACGCCAGGAATGTTGTAAACTATTACGGTAGAGATTTTAGGTTGCCATAGGTTATGATGTATAACGTTATAGACGTATATAATGTTCCCACCGAGAAATAGGGGCCGACGCGTCAGGAATGTTGTAAAATATTAAACTCGAGATGTTAGGTTGCCTTAGGCTAGGATATATAACGTTATAGACGTATATAATATTCCCACCGAGAAATAGGGGCCGACATGCCAGGAATGTTGTAAAATATTACATCCCATATGTAGGGATGCGTTAGGTTAGGATATACAACGTTATAGACGTATATAATGTCCCCATCGAGAAGCAGGCGACGACACGCCAGGAATGTTGTAAAATATTACATCCGAGATGTTATGTTGCCTTACGTTAGGATATGTAACGTTATAGACGTATATAATGTTCCCACCGAAAAGTAGGAGCCGAAGCGCCCGGAATGATGTAAAATATTACATCCGAGATGTAGGTTTCCCTTAAGTTTGGATATATATCGTTATAGACGTATATAATGTGCAGATCGAGACGTGGGGACCGACAAGCCAGAATGTTGTAAAATATTACATCCGAGATGTTAGGTTGCCTTAGGTTAGGATATACAACGTTATAGACGTATATAATGACCCCATCGAAGAGCAGGCGACGACACGCCAGGAATGTTGTAAAATATAACATCCGAGATGTTATGTTGCCTTATGTTAGGATATGTAACGTTATAGACGTATATAATGTTCCCACCGAAAAGTGGGAGCCGAATCGCCAGGAATGTTGTAAAATATTACATCCGAGATGTTAGTTTCCCTTAAGTTTGGATATATGTCGTTATAGACGTATATAACGTTCCCACCGAGACGTAGGGACCGACATGCCAGGAATGTTGTAAAATATTACATCCCAGATGTTAGGTTGCGTTAGGCTAGGATATACAACGTTATAGACGTATATAATGTACCCATCGAGAAGCAGGCGGCGACACGCCAGGAATGTTGTAAAATATAACATCCGAGATGTTATGTTGCCTTACGTTAGGATATGTAACGTTATAGACGAATATAATGTTCCCACCGAAAAGTAGGAGCCGAAGCGCCAGGAATGTTGTAAAATATTACATCCGAGATGTTAGGTTGCCTTAGGTTAGGATATACAACGTTATAGACGTATATAATGACCCCATCGAAGAGCAGGCGACGACACGCCAGGAATGTTGTAAAATATAACATCCGAGATGTTATGTTGCCTTATGTTAGGATATGTAACGTTATAGACGTATATAATGTTCCCACCGAAAAGTGGGAGCCGAATCGCCAGGAATGTTGTAAAATATTACATCCGAGATGTTAGTTTCCCTTAAGTTTGGATATATGTCGTTATAGACGTATATAACGTTCCCACCGAGACGTAGGGACCGACATGCCAGGAATGTTGTAAAATATTACATCCCAGATGTTAGGTTGCGTTAGGCTAGGATATACAACGTTATAGACGTATATAATGTCCCCATCGAGAAGCAGGCGGCGACACGCCAGGAATGTTGTAAAATATAACATCCGAGATGTTATGTTGCCTTACGTTAGGATATGTAACGTTATAGACGTATATAATGTTCCCACCGAAAAGTAGGAGCCGAAGCGCCAGGAATGTTGTAAAATATTACATCCGAGATGTTAGTTTCCCTTAAGTTTGGATATATGTCGTTATAGACGTATATAACGTTCCCAACGAGACGTAGGGACCGACATGCCAGGAATGTTGTAAAATATTACATCCCAGATGTTAGGTTGCGTTAGGTTAGGATATACAACGTTATAGACGTATATAATGTCCCCATCGAGAAGCAGGCGACGACACGCCAGGAATGTTGTAAAATATTATATCCGAGATGTTATGTAGCGTTACGTTAGGATATATAACGTTATAGACGTATATAATGTTCCCACCGAGAAGTACGAGCCGACACGCCAGGAATGTTGTAAACTATTACGGTAGAGATTTTAGGTTGCCTTAGGTTATGATATATAACGTTATAGACGTATATAATGTTCCCACCGAGAAATAGGGGCCGACGCGTCAGGAATGTTGTAAAATATTAAACCCGCGATGTTAGGTTGCGTTAGGTTAGGATATACAACGTTATAGACGTATATAATGTCCCCATCGAGAAGCAGGCGACGACACGCCAGGAATGTTGTAAAATATTACATCCGAGATGTTAGATTGCTTAGGCTAGGATATACAACGTTATAGACTTATATAATGTCCCCATCGAGAAGCAGGCGACGACACGCCAGGAATGTTGTAAAATATAACATCCGAGATGTTATGTTGCCTTACGTTAGGATATGTAACGTTATAGACGTATATAATGTTCCCACCGAAAAGTAGGAGCCGAAGCGCCAGGAATGTTGTAAAATATTACATCCGAGATGTTAGTTTCCCTTAAGTTTGGATATATATCGTTATAGACGTATATAATGTGCAGATCGAGACGTGGGGACCGACAAGCCAGAATGTTGTAAAATGTTACATCCGAGATGTTAGGTTGCGTTAGATTAGGATATACAACGTTATAGACGTATATAATGACCCCATCGAGGAGCAGGCGACGACACGCCAGGAATGTTGTCAAATATAACATCCGAGATGTTATGTTGCCTTACGTTAGTATATGTAACGTTATAGACGTATATAATGTTCCCACCGAAAAGTAGGAGCCGAATCGCCAGGAATGTTGTAAAATATTACATCCGAGATGTTAGTTTCCCTTAAGTTTGGATATATGTCGTTATAGACGTATATGACGTTCCCACCGAGACGTAGGGACCGACATGCCAGGAATGTTGTAAAATATTACATCCCAGATGTTAGGTTGCGTTAGGTTAGGATATACAACGTTATAGACGTATATAATGTCCCCATCGAGAAGCAGGCGACGACACGCCAGGAATGTTGTAAAATATTATATCCGAGATGTTATGTTGCCTTACGTTAGGATATATAACGTTATAGACGTATATAATGTTCGCACCGAGAAGTACGAGCCGACACGCCAGGAATGTTGTAAACTATTACGGTAGAGATTTTAGGTTGCCTTAGGTTATGATATATAACGTTATAGACGTATATAATGTTACCACCGAGAAATAGGGGCCGAAGCGCCAGGAACGTTGTAAAATATGATATCCGAGATGTTAGTTTCCCTTAAGTTTGGATATATATCGTTATAGACGTATATAACGTTCCCACCGAGACGTAGGGACCGACATGCCAGGAATGTTGTAAAATATTTCATCCCAGATGTTAGGTTGCGTTAGGTTAGGATATACAACGTTATAGACGTATATAATCTCCCCATCGAGAAGCAGTCGACTACACGCCACAATGTTGTAAAATATTACATCCGAGATGTTAGGTTGCCTTAGGTTAGGATATACAATGTTATAGATGTATATAATGTCCCCATCGAGAAGTAGGCGACGACACGCCAGGAATGTTGTAAAATTTTACATTCGACATGTTAGGTTGCCTTAGGCTAGAATATATAACGTTATAGACGTATATAATGTTCCCACCGAAAAATAGGGGTCGACGCGTCAGGAATGTTGTAAAATATTACACCCGAGATGTTAGGTTCCCTTAGGTTAGGATATACAACGTTATAGACGTATAGTATGTTCCCACCGTGATGTAGGGACCGACATGCCAGGAATGTTGTAAAATATTACATCCGAGATGTTAGGTTGCGTTAGGTTAGGATATACAACGTTATAGACTTATATAATGTCCCCATGGAGAAGCAGGCGACGACACGCCAGGAATGTTATAAAATATTACATCCGAGATGTTAGGTTGCTTTAGGTTAGAATATACAAGGTTATAGATGTATATAATGACCCCATCCAGAAGTAGGCGACGACACGCCAGGAATGTTGTAAAATATTACATCCCAGATGTTAGGTTGCGTTAGGTAAGGATATACAACGTTATAGACGTATGTTATGTCCCCGTCGAGAAGCAGGCGACGACACGCCAGGAATGTTGTAAAATAGTACATCCCAGATGTTAGGTTGCGTTAGGTTAGGATATACAACGTTATAGACGTATATTATGTCCCCATCGAGAAGCAGGCGACGACACGCCAGGAATGTTGTAAAATATTACATCCGACATGTTAGGTCCCCTTCGGTTTGGATATATATCGTTATAGACGTATATAATGTTCCCACCGAAAAATAGGGGCCGACGCGTCAGGAATGTTGTAAAATATTACATTCGACATGTTAGGTGGCCTTAGGCTAGGATATATAACGTTATAGACGTATATAATGTTCCCACCGAGAAGTACGGGCGGATACGCCAGGAATGTTGTCAACTATTACATCCGAGTTGTTAGGTTGCCTTACGTTAGGATATATAATGTTATAGACGTATATAATGTTCCCATCCAGAAGTAGGCGACGACACGCCGGGAATATTACATCCCAGATGTTAGGTTGCGTTAGGTTAGGATACACAACGTTATAGACGTATATAATGTCCCCATCGAGAAGTAGGCGGCGACACGCCAGGAATGTTGTAAAGTATTACATTCGACATGTGAGGTTGCCTTAGACTAGGATATATAACGTTATAGACGTATATAATGTTCCCACCGAAAAATAGGAGCCGACGCGTCAGGAATGTTGTAAAATATTACATTCGAAATGTTAGGTGGCCTTAGGCTAGGATATATAACGTTATAGACGTATATAATGTTCCCACCGAGAAGTACGGGCGGACACGCCAGCAATGTTGTCAACTATTACATCCGAGATGTTAGGTTGCCTTAGGTTAGGATATATAACGTTATAGACGCATATAATCTCCCCATCCAGAAGTAGGCGAAGACACGCCAGGAATATTACATCCCAGATGTTAGGTTGCGTTATGTTAGGATACACAACGTTATAGACGTATATAATGTTCCCATCGAGAAGCAGGCGACGACACGCCAGGAATGATGTAAAATATTACATTCGACATGCTAGGTCGCCTTAGGCTAGGATATATAACGTTATAGACGTATACAATGTTCCCACAGAGAAGTACGGGCCTACACGCCAGGAATGTTGTCAACTATTACATCCGAGATGTTAGGTTCCCTTAGGTTAGGATATACAACGTTATATACGTATAGTATGTTCCCACCGAGATGTAGGGACCGACACGCCAGGAATGTTGTAAAATATTACATCCGAGATGTTAAGCTGCCTTAGGTTAGGATATACAAGGTTATAGATGTATATAATGTCCCCATCGAGAAGTAGGCGACGACACGCCAGGAATGTTGTCAACTATTACATCCGAGATGTTAGGTTCCCTTAGGTTAGGATATACAACGTTATATACATATAGTATGTTCCCACCGAGATGTAGGGACCGACACGCCAGGAATGTTGTATAATATTACATCCCAGATGTTAGGTTGCGTTATGTTAGGATACACAACGTTATAGACGTATATAATGTCCCCATCGAGAAGTAGGCGACGACACGCCAGGAATGTTGTAAAGTATTACATTCGACATGTTAGGTTGCCTTAGACTAGGATATATAACGTTATAGACGTATATAATGTTCCCACCGAAAAATAGGGGCCGATGCGTCAGGAATGTTGTAAAATATTACATTCGACATGATAGGTGGCCTTAGGCTAGGATATATAACGTTATAGACGTATATAATGTTCCCACCGCGAAGTACGGGCGGATACGCCAGGAATGTTGTCAACTATTACATCCGAGATGTTATGATGCCTTACGTTAGGATATATAATGTTATAGACGTATATAATGTCCCCATCCAGAAGTAGGCGACGACACGCCGGGAATATTACATCCCAGATGTTAGGTTGCGTTAGGTTAGGATACACAACGTTATAGACGTATATAATGTTCCCATCGAGAAGCAGGCGACGACACGCCAGGAATGTTGTAAAGTATTACATTCGACATGTTATGTTGCCTTAGGCTAGGATATATAACGTTATAGACGTATATAATGTTCCCACCGAGAAGTACGGGCGGACACGCCGGGAATGTTGTCAACTATTACATCCGAGATGTTAGGTTGCCTTAGGTTAGGATATATAACGTTATAGACGCATATTATCTCCCCATCCTGAAGTAGGCGACGACACGCCAGGAATATTACATCCCAGATGTTAGGTTGCGTTAGGTTAGGATACACAACGTTATAGACGTATATAATGTCCCCATCGAGAAGTAGGCGACGACACGCCAGGAATGTTGTCAACTATTACATGCGAGATGTTAGGTTGCCTTAGGTTGGGATATATAACGTTATAGACGTATATAATCTCCCCATCCAGAAGTAGGCGACAACACGCCAGGAATATTACATCCCAGATCTTAGGTTGCGTTAGGTTAGGATACACAACGTTAGAGACGTATATAATGTCCCCATCGAGAAGTAGGCGACGACACGCCAGGAATGTTGTCAACTATTACATCCGAGATGTTAGGTTGCCTTAGTTTGGGATATATAACGTTATAGACGTATATAATCTCCCCATCCAGAAATAGGCGACGACACGCCAGGAATATTACATCCCAGATGTTAGGTTGCGTTAGGTTAGGATACACAACGTTATAGACGTATATAATGCTCCCATCGAGAAGTAGGCGACGACACGCCAGGAATGTTGTAAAATATTACATCCGAGATGTTAGTTTCCCTTAAGTTTGGATATATATCGTTATAGACGTATATAATGTGCAGATCGAGACGTGGGGACCGACAAGCCAGAATGTTGTAAAATGTTACATCCGAGATGTTAGGTTGCGTTAGATTAGGATATACAACGTTATAGACGTATATAATGACCCCATCGAGGAGCAGGCGACGACACGCCAGGAATGTTGTCAAATATAACATCCGAGATGTTATGTTGCCTTACGTTAGTATATGTAACGTTATAGACGTATATAATGTTCCCACCGAAAAGTAGGAGCCGAATCGCCAGGAATGTTGTAAAATATTACATCCGAGATGTTAGTTTCCCTTAAGTTTGGATATATGTCGTTATAGACGTATATGACGTTCCCACCGAGACGTAGGGACCGACATGCCAGGAATGTTGTAAAATATTACATCCCAGATGTTAGGTTGCGTTAGGTTAGGATATACAACGTTATAGACGTATATAATGTCCCCATCGAGAAGCAGGCGACGACACGCCAGGAATGTTGTAAAATATTATATCCGAGATGTTATGTTGCCTTACGTTAGGATATATAACGTTATAGACGTATATAATGTTCGCACCGAGAAGTACGAGCCGACACGCCAGGAATGTTGTAAACTATTACGGTAGAGATTTTAGGTTGCCTTAGGTTATGATATATAACGTTATAGACGTATATAATGTTACCACCGAGAAATAGGGGCCGAAGCGCCAGGAACGTTGTAAAATATGATATCCGAGATGTTAGTTTCCCTTAAGTTTGGATATATATCGTTATAGACGTATATAACGTTCCCACCGAGACGTAGGGACCGACATGCCAGGAATGTTGTAAAATATTTCATCCCAGATGTTAGGTTGCGTTAGGTTAGGATATACAACGTTATAGACGTATATAATCTCCCCATCGAGAAGCAGTCGACTACACGCCACAATGTTGTAAAATATTACATCCGAGATGTTAGGTTGCCTTAGGTTAGGATATACAATGTTATAGATGTATATAATGTCCCCATCGAGAAGTAGGCGACGACACGCCAGGAATGTTGTAAAATTTTACATTCGACATGTTAGGTTGCCTTAGGCTAGAATATATAACGTTATAGACGTATATAATGTTCCCACCGAAAAATAGGGGTCGACGCGTCAGGAATGTTGTAAAATATTACACCCGAGATGTTAGGTTCCCTTAGGTTAGGATATACAACGTTATAGACGTATAGTATGTTCCCACCGTGATGTAGGGACCGACATGCCAGGAATGTTGTAAAATATTACATCCGAGATGTTAGGTTGCGTTAGGTTAGGATATACAACGTTATAGACTTATATAATGTCCCCATGGAGAAGCAGGCGACGACACGCCAGGAATGTTATAAAATATTACATCCGAGATGTTAGGTTGCTTTAGGTTAGAATATACAAGGTTATAGATGTATATAATGACCCCATCCAGAAGTAGGCGACGACACGCCAGGAATGTTGTAAAATATTACATCCCAGATGTTAGGTTGCGTTAGGTAAGGATATACAACGTTATAGACGTATGTTATGTCCCCGTCGAGAAGCAGGCGACGACACGCCAGGAATGTTGTAAAATAGTACATCCCAGATGTTAGGTTGCGTTAGGTTAGGATATACAACGTTATAGACGTATATTATGTCCCCATCGAGAAGCAGGCGACGACACGCCAGGAATGTTGTAAAATATTACATCCGACATGTTAGGTCCCCTTCGGTTTGGATATATATCGTTATAGACGTATATAATGTTCCCACCGAAAAATAGGGGCCGACGCGTCAGGAATGTTGTAAAATATTACATTCGACATGTTAGGTGGCCTTAGGCTAGGATATATAACGTTATAGACGTATATAATGTTCCCACCGAGAAGTACGGGCGGATACGCCAGGAATGTTGTCAACTATTACATCCGAGTTGTTAGGTTGCCTTACGTTAGGATATATAATGTTATAGACGTATATAATGTTCCCATCCAGAAGTAGGCGACGACACGCCGGGAATATTACATCCCAGATGTTAGGTTGCGTTAGGTTAGGATACACAACGTTATAGACGTATATAATGTCCCCATCGAGAAGTAGGCGGCGACACGCCAGGAATGTTGTAAAGTATTACATTCGACATGTGAGGTTGCCTTAGACTAGGATATATAACGTTATAGACGTATATAATGTTCCCACCGAAAAATAGGAGCCGACGCGTCAGGAATGTTGTAAAATATTACATTCGAAATGTTAGGTGGCCTTAGGCTAGGATATATAACGTTATAGACGTATATAATGTTCCCACCGAGAAGTACGGGCGGACACGCCAGCAATGTTGTCAACTATTACATCCGAGATGTTAGGTTGCCTTAGGTTAGGATATATAACGTTATAGACGCATATAATCTCCCCATCCAGAAGTAGGCGAAGACACGCCAGGAATATTACATCCCAGATGTTAGGTTGCGTTATGTTAGGATACACAACGTTATAGACGTATATAATGTTCCCATCGAGAAGCAGGCGACGACACGCCAGGAATGATGTAAAATATTACATTCGACATGCTAGGTCGCCTTAGGCTAGGATATATAACGTTATAGACGTATACAATGTTCCCACAGAGAAGTACGGGCCTACACGCCAGGAATGTTGTCAACTATTACATCCGAGATGTTAGGTTCCCTTAGGTTAGGATATACAACGTTATATACGTATAGTATGTTCCCACCGAGATGTAGGGACCGACACGCCAGGAATGTTGTAAAATATTACATCCGAGATGTTAAGCTGCCTTAGGTTAGGATATACAAGGTTATAGATGTATATAATGTCCCCATCGAGAAGTAGGCGACGACACGCCAGGAATGTTGTCAACTATTACATCCGAGATGTTAGGTTCCCTTAGGTTAGGATATACAACGTTATATACATATAGTATGTTCCCACCGAGATGTAGGGACCGACACGCCAGGAATGTTGTATAATATTACATCCCAGATGTTAGGTTGCGTTATGTTAGGATACACAACGTTATAGACGTATATAATGTCCCCATCGAGAAGTAGGCGACGACACGCCAGGAATGTTGTAAAGTATTACATTCGACATGTTAGGTTGCCTTAGACTAGGATATATAACGTTATAGACGTATATAATGTTCCCACCGAAAAATAGGAGCCGACGCGTCAGGAATGTTGTAAAATATTACATTCGAAATGTTAGGTGGCCTTAGGCTAGGATATATAACGTTATAGACGTATATAATGTTCCCACCGAGAAGTACGGGCGGACACGCCAGCAATGTTGTCAACTATTACATCCGAGATGTTAGGTTGCCTTAGGTTAGGATATATAACGTTATAGACGCATATAATCTCCCCATCCAGAAGTAGGCGAAGACACGCCAGGAATATTACATCCCAGATGTTAGGTTGCGTTATGTTAGGATACACAACGTTATAGACGTATATAATGTTCCCATCGAGAAGCAGGCGACGACACGCCAGGAATGATGTAAAATATTACATTCGACATGCTAGGTCGCCTTAGGCTAGGATATATAACGTTATAGACGTATACAATGTTCCCACAGAGAAGTACGGGCCTACACGCCAGGAATGTTGTCAACTATTACATCCGAGATGTTAGGTTCCCTTAGGTTAGGATATACAACGTTATATACGTATAGTATGTTCCCACCGAGATGTAGGGACCGACACGCCAGGAATGTTGTAAAATATTACATCCGAGATGTTAAGCTGCCTTAGGTTAGGATATACAAGGTTATAGATGTATATAATGTCCCCATCGAGAAGTAGGCGACGACACGCCAGGAATGTTGTCAACTATTACATCCGAGATGTTAGGTTCCCTTAGGTTAGGATATACAACGTTATATACATATAGTATGTTCCCACCGAGATGTAGGGACCGACACGCCAGGAATGTTGTATAATATTACATCCCAGATGTTAGGTTGCGTTATGTTAGGATACACAACGTTATAGACGTATATAATGTCCCCATCGAGAAGTAGGCGACGACACGCCAGGAATGTTGTAAAGTATTACATTCGACATGTTAGGTTGCCTTAGACTAGGATATATAACGTTATAGACGTATATAATGTTCCCACCGAAAAATAGGGGCCGATGCGTCAGGAATGTTGTAAAATATTACATTCGACATGATAGGTGGCCTTAGGCTAGGATATATAACGTTATAGACGTATATAATGTTCCCACCGCGAAGTACGGGCGGATACGCCAGGAATGTTGTCAACTATTACATCCGAGATGTTATGATGCCTTACGTTAGGATATATAATGTTATAGACGTATATAATGTCCCCATCCAGAAGTAGGCGACGACACGCCGGGAATATTACATCCCAGATGTTAGGTTGCGTTAGGTTAGGATACACAACGTTATAGACGTATATAATGTTCCCATCGAGAAGCAGGCGACGACACGCCAGGAATGTTGTAAAGTATTACATTCGACATGTTATGTTGCCTTAGGCTAGGATATATAACGTTATAGACGTATATAATGTTCCCACCGAGAAGTACGGGCGGACACGCCGGGAATGTTGTCAACTATTACATCCGAGATGTTAGGTTGCCTTAGGTTAGGATATATAACGTTATAGACGCATATTATCTCCCCATCCTGAAGTAGGCGACGACACGCCAGGAATATTACATCCCAGATGTTAGGTTGCGTTAGGTTAGGATACACAACGTTATAGACGTATATAATGTCCCCATCGAGAAGTAGGCGACGACACGCCAGGAATGTTGTCAACTATTACATGCGAGATGTTAGGTTGCCTTAGGTTGGGATATATAACGTTATAGACGTATATAATCTCCCCATCCAGAAGTAGGCGACAACACGCCAGGAATATTACATCCCAGATCTTAGGTTGCGTTAGGTTAGGATACACAACGTTAGAGACGTATATAATGTCCCCATCGAGAAGTAGGCGACGACACGCCAGGAATGTTGTCAACTATTACATCCGAGATGTTAGGTTGCCTTAGTTTGGGATATATAACGTTATAGACGTATATAATCTCCCCATCCAGAAATAGGCGACGACACGCCAGGAATATTACATCCCAGATGTTAGGTTGCGTTAGGTTAGGATACACAACGTTATAGACGTATATAATGCTCCCATCGAGAAGTAGGCGACGACACGCCAGGAATGTTGTAAAATATTACATCCGAGATGTTAGTTTCCCTTAAGTTTGGATATATATCGTTATAGACGTATATAATGTGCAGATCGAGACGTGGGGACCGACAAGCCAGAATGTTGTAAAATGTTACATCCGAGATGTTAGGTTGCGTTAGATTAGGATATACAACGTTATAGACGTATATAATGACCCCATCGAGGAGCAGGCGACGACACGCCAGGAATGTTGTAAAATATAACATCCGAGATGTTATGTTGCCTTACGTTAGTATATGTAACGTTATAGACGTATATAATGTTCCCACCGAAAAGTAGGAGCCGAATCGCCAGGAATGTTGTAAAATATTACATCCGAGATGTTAGTTTCCCTTAAGTTTGGATATATGTCGTTATAGACGTATATGACGTTCCCACCGAGACGTAGGGACCGACATGCCAGGAATGTTGTAAAATATTACATCCCAGATGTTAGGTTGCGTTAGGTTAGGATATACAACGTTATAGACGTATATAATGTCCCCATCGAGAAGCAGGCGACGACACGCCAGGAATGTTGTAAAATATTATATCCGAGATGTTATGTTGCCTTACGTTAGGATATATAACGTTATAGACGTATATAATGTTCGCACCGAGAAGTACGAGCCGACACGCCAGGAATGTTGTAAACTATTACGGTAGAGATTTTAGGTTGCCTTAGGTTATGATATATAACGTTATAGACGTATATAATGTTACCACCGAGAAATAGGGGCCGAAGCGCCAGGAACGTTGTAAAATATGATATCCGAGATGTTAGTTTCCCTTAAGTTTGGATATATATCGTTATAGACGTATATAACGTTCCCACCGAGACGTAGGGACCGACATGCCAGGAATGTTGTAAAATATTTCATCCCAGATGTTAGGTTGCGTTAGGTTAGGATATACAACGTTATAGACGTATATAATCTCCCCATCGAGAAGCAGTCGACTACACGACACAATGTTGTAAAATATTACATCCGAGATGTTAGGTTGCCTTAGGTTAGGATATACAATGTTATAGATGTATATAATGTCCCCATCGAGAAGTAGGCGACGACACGCCAGGAATGTTGTAAAATTTTACATTCGACATGTTAGGTTGCCTTAGGCTAGAATATATAACGTTATAGACGTATATAATGTTCCCACCGAAAAATAGGGGTCGACGCGTCAGGAATGTTGTAAAATATTACACCCGAGATGTTAGGTTCCCTTAGGTTAGGATATACAACGTTATAGACGTATAGTATGTTCCCACCGTGATGTAGGGACCGACATGCCAGGAATGTTGTAAAATATTACATCCGAGATGTTAGGTTGCGTTAGGTTAGGATATACAACGTTATAGACTTATATAATGTCCCCATGGAGAAGCAGGCGACGACACGCCAGGAATGTTATAAAATATTACATCCGAGATGTTAGGTTGCTTTAGGTTAGAATATACAAGGTTATAGATGTATATAATGACCCCATCCAGAAGTAGGCGACGACACTCCAGGAATGTTGTAAAATATTACATCCCAGATGTTAGGTTGCGTTAGGTAAGGATATACAACGTTATAGACGTATGTTATGTCCCCGTCGAGAAGCAGGCGACGACACGCCAGGAATGTTGTAAAATAGTACATCCCAGATGTTAGGTTGCGTTAGGTTAGGATATACAACGTTATAGACGTATATTATGTCCCCATCGAGAAGCAGGCGACGACACGCCAGGAATGTTTTAAAATATTACATCCGACATGTTAGGTCCCCTTCGGTTTGGATATATATCGTTATAGACGTATATAATGTTCCCACCGAAAAATAGGGGCCGACGCGTCAGGAATGTTCTAAAATATTACATTCGACATGTTAGGTGGCCTTAGGCTAGGATATATAACGTTATAGACGTATATAATGTTCCCACCGAGAAGTACGGGCGGATACGCCAGGAATGTTGTAAACTATTACATCCGAGTTGTTAGGTTGCCTTACGTTAGGATATATAATGTTATAGACGTATATAATGTTCCCATCCAGAAGTAGGCGACGACACGCCGGGAATATTACATCCCAGATGTTAGGTTGCGTTAGGTTAGGATACACAACGTTATAGACGTATATAATGTCCCCATCGAGAAGTAGGCGGCGACACGCCAGGAATGTTGTAAAGTATTACATTCGACATGTGAGGTTGCCTTAGACTAGGATATATAACGTTATAGACGTATATAATGTTCCCACCGAAAAATAGGAGCCGACGCGTCAGGAATGTTGTAAAATATTACATTCGAAATGTTAGGTGGCCTTAGGCTAGGATATATAACGTTATAGACGTATATAATGTTCCCACCGAGAAGTACGGGCGGACACGCCAGCAATGTTGTCAACTATTACATCCGAGATGTTAGGTTGCCTTAGGTTAGGATATATAACGTTATAGACGCATATAATCTCCCCATCCAGAAGTAGGCGAAGACACGCCAGGAATATTACATCCCAGATGTTAGGTTGCGTTATGTTAGGATACACAACGTTATAGACGTATATAATGTTCCCATCGAGAAGCAGGCGACGACACGCCAGGAATGATGTAAAATATTACATTCGACATGCTAGGTCGCCTTAGGCTAGGATATATAACGTTATAGACGTATACAATGTTCCCACAGAGAAGTACGGGCCTACACGCCAGGAATGTTGTCAACTATTACATCCGAGATGTTAGGTTCCCTTAGGTTAGGATATACAACGTTATATACGTATAGTATGTTCCCACCGAGATGTAGGGACCGACACGCCAGGAATGTTGTAAAATATTACATCCGAGATGTTAAGCTGCCTTAGGTTAGGATATACAAGGTTATAGATGTATATAATGTCCCCATCGAGAAGTAGGCGACGACACGCCAGGAATGTTGTCAACTATTACATCCGAGATGTTAGGTTCCCTTAGGTTAGGATATACAACGTTATATACATATAGTATGTTCCCACCGAGATGTAGGGACCGACACGCCAGGAATGTTGTATAATATTACATCCCAGATGTTAGGTTGCGTTATGTTAGGATACACAACGTTATAGACGTATATAATGTCCCCATCGAGAAGTAGGCGACGACACGCCAGGAATGTTGTAAAGTATTACATTCGACATGTTAGGTTGCCTTAGACTAGGATATATAACGTTATAGACGTATATAATGTTCCCACCGAAAAATAGGGGCCGATGCGTCAGGAATGTTGTAAAATATTACATTCGACATGATAGGTGGCCTTAGGCTAGGATATATAACGTTATAGACGTATATAATGTTCCCACCGCGAAGTACGGGCGGATACGCCAGGAATGTTGTCAACTATTACATCCGAGATGTTATGATGCCTTACGTTAGGATATATAATGTTATAGACGTATATAATGTCCCCATCCAGAAGTAGGCGACGACACGCCGGGAATATTACATCCCAGATGTTAGGTTGCGTTAGGTTAGGATACACAACGTTATAGACGTATATAATGTTCCCATCGAGAAGCAGGCGACGACACGCCAGGAATGTTGTAAAGTATTACATTCGACATGTTATGTTGCCTTAGGCTAGGATATATAACGTTATAGACGTATATAATGTTCCCACCGAGAAGTACGGGCGGACACGCCGGGAATGTTGTCAACTATTACATCCGAGATGTTAGGTTGCCTTAGGTTAGGATATATAACGTTATAGACGCATATTATCTCCCCATCCTGAAGTAGGCGACGACACGCCAGGAATATTACATCCCAGATGTTAGGTTGCGTTAGGTTAGGATACACAACGTTATAGACGTATATAATGTCCCCATCGAGAAGTAGGCGACGACACGCCAGGAATGTTGTCAACTATTACATGCGAGATGTTAGGTTGCCTTAGGTTGGGATATATAACGTTATAGACGTATATAATCTCCCCATCCAGAAGTAGGCGACAACACGCCAGGAATATTACATCCCAGATCTTAGGTTGCGTTAGGTTAGGATACACAACGTTAGAGACGTATATAATGTCCCCATCGAGAAGTAGGCGACGACACGCCAGGAATGTTGTCAACTATTACATCCGAGATGTTAGGTTGCCTTAGTTTGGGATATATAACGTTATAGACGTATATAATCTCCCCATCCAGAAATAGGCGACGACACGCCAGGAATATTACATCCCAGATGTTAGGTTGCGTTAGGTTAGGATACACAACGTTATAGACGTATATAATGCTCCCATCGAGAAGTAGGCGACGACACGCCAGGAATGTTGTAAAATATTACATCCGAGATGTTAGTTTCCCTTAAGTTTGGATATATATCGTTATAGACGTATATAATGTGCAGATCGAGACGTGGGGACCGACAAGCCAGAATGTTGTAAAATGTTACATCCGAGATGTTAGGTTGCGTTAGATTAGGATATACAACGTTATAGACGTATATAATGACCCCATCGAGGAGCAGGCGACGACACGCCAGGAATGTTGTAAAATATAACATCCGAGATGTTATGTTGCCTTACGTTAGTATATGTAACGTTATAGACGTATATAATGTTCCCACCGAAAAGTAGGAGCCGAATCGCCAGGAATGTTGTAAAATATTACATCCGAGATGTTAGTTTCCCTTAAGTTTGGATATATGTCGTTATAGACGTATATGACGTTCCCACCGAGACGTAGGGACCGACATGCCAGGAATGTTGTAAAATATTACATCCCAGATGTTAGGTTGCGTTAGGTTAGGATATACAACGTTATAGACGTATATAATGTCCCCATCGAGAAGCAGGCGACGACACGCCAGGAATGTTGTAAAATATTATATCCGAGATGTTATGTTGCCTTACGTTAGGATATATAACGTTATAGACGTATATAATGTTCGCACCGAGAAGTACGAGCCGACACGCCAGGAATGTTGTAAACTATTACGGTAGAGATTTTAGGTTGCCTTAGGTTATGATATATAACGTTATAGACGTATATAATGTTACCACCGAGAAATAGGGGCCGAAGCGCCAGGAACGTTGTAAAATATGATATCCGAGATGTTAGTTTCCCTTAAGTTTGGATATATATCGTTATAGACGTATATAACGTTCCCACCGAGACGTAGGGACCGACATGCCAGGAATGTTGTAAAATATTTCATCCCAGATGTTAGGTTGCGTTAGGTTAGGATATACAACGTTATAGACGTATATAATCTCCCCATCGAGAAGCAGTCGACTACACGCCACAATGTTGTAAAATATTACATCCGAGATGTTAGGTTGCCTTAGGTTAGGATATACAATGTTATAGATGTATATAATGTCCCCATCGAGAAGTAGGCGACGACACGCCAGGAATGTTGTAAAATTTTACATTCGACATGTTAGGTTGCCTTAGGCTAGAATATATAACGTTATAGACGTATATAATGTTCCCACCGAAAAATAGGGGTCGACGCGTCAGGAATGTTGTAAAATATTACACCCGAGATGTTAGGTTCCCTTAGGTTAGGATATACAACGTTATAGACGTATAGTATGTTCCCACCGTGATGTAGGGACCGACATGCCAGGAATGTTGTAAAATATTACATCCGAGATGTTAGGTTGCGTTAGGTTAGGATATACAACGTTATAGACTTATATAATGTCCCCATGGAGAAGCAGGCGACGACACGCCAGGAATGTTATAAAATATTACATCCGAGATGTTAGGTTGCTTTAGGTTAGAATATACAAGGTTATAGATGTATATAATGACCCCATCCAGAAGTAGGCGACGACACTCCAGGAATGTTGTAAAATATTACATCCCAGATGTTAGGTTGCGTTAGGTAAGGATATACAACGTTATAGACGTATGTTATGTCCCCGTCGAGAAGCAGGCGACGACACGCCAGGAATGTTGTAAAATAGTACATCCCAGATGTTAGGTTGCGTTAGGTTAGGATATACAACGTTATAGACGTATATTATGTCCCCATCGAGAAGCAGGCGACGACACGCCAGGAATGTTGTAAAATATTACATCCGACATGTTAGGTCCCCTTCGGTTTGGATATATATCGTTATAGACGTATATAATGTTCCCACCGAAAAATAGGGGCCGACGCGTCAGGAATGTTGTAAAATATTACATTCGACATGTTAGGTGGCCTTAGGCTAGGATATATAACGTTATAGACGTATATAATGTTCCCACCGAGAAGTACGGGCGGATACGCCAGGAATGTTGTCAACTATTACATCCGAGTTGTTAGGTTGCCTTACGTTAGGATATATAATGTTATAGACGTATATAATGTTCCCATCCAGAAGTAGGCGACGACACGCCGGGAATATTACATCCCAGATGTTAGGTTGCGTTAGGTTAGGATACACAACGTTATAGACGTATATAATGTCCCCATCGAGAAGTAGGCGGCGACACGCCAGGAATGTTGTAAAGTATTACATTCGACATGTGAGGTTGCCTTAGACTAGGATATATAACGTTATAGACGTATATAATGTTCCCACCGAAAAATAGGAGCCGACGCGTCAGGAATGTTGTAAAATATTACATTCGAAATGTTAGGTGGCCTTAGGCTAGGATATATAACGTTATAGACGTATATAATGTTCCCACCGAGAAGTACGGGCGGACACGCCAGCAATGTTGTCAACTATTACATCCGAGATGTTAGGTTGCCTTAGGTTAGGATATATAACGTTATAGACGCATATAATCTCCCCATCCAGAAGTAGGCGAAGACACGCCAGGAATATTACATCCCAGATGTTAGGTTGCGTTATGTTAGGATACACAACGTTATAGACGTATATAATGTTCCCATCGAGAAGCAGGCGACGACACGCCAGGAATGATGTAAAATATTACATTCGACATGCTAGGTCGCCTTAGGCTAGGATATATAACGTTATAGACGTATACAATGTTCCCACAGAGAAGTACGGGCCTACACGCCAGGAATGTTGTCAACTATTACATCCGAGATGTTAGGTTCCCTTAGGTTAGGATATACAACGTTATATACGTATAGTATGTTCCCACCGAGATGTAGGGACCGACACGCCAGGAATGTTGTAAAATATTACATCCGAGATGTTAAGCTGCCTTAGGTTAGGATATACAAGGTTATAGATGTATATAATGTCCCCATCGAGAAGTAGGCGACGACACGCCAGGAATGTTGTCAACTATTACATCCGAGATGTTAGGTTCCCTTAGGTTAGGATATACAACGTTATATACATATAGTATGTTCCCACCGAGATGTAGGGACCGACACGCCAGGAATGTTGTATAATATTACATCCCAGATGTTAGGTTGCGTTATGTTAGGATACACAACGTTATAGACGTATATAATGTCCCCATCGAGAAGTAGGCGACGACACGCCAGGAATGTTGTAAAGTATTACATTCGACATGTTAGGTTGCCTTAGACTAGGATATATAACGTTATAGACGTATATAATGTTCCCACCGAAAAATAGGGGCCGATGCGTCAGGAATGTTGTAAAATATTACATTCGACATGATAGGTGGCCTTAGGCTAGGATATATAACGTTATAGACGTATATAATGTTCCCACCGCGAAGTACGGGCGGATACGCCAGGAATGTTGTCAACTATTACATCCGAGATGTTATGATGCCTTACGTTAGGATATATAATGTTATAGACGTATATAATGTCCCCATCCAGAAGTAGGCGACGACACGCCGGGAATATTACATCCCAGATGTTAGGTTGCGTTAGGTTAGGATACACAACGTTATAGACGTATATAATGTTCCCATCGAGAAGCAGGCGACGACACGCCAGGAATGTTGTAAAGTATTACATTCGACATGTTATGTTGCCTTAGGCTAGGATATATAACGTTATAGACGTATATAATGTTCCCACCGAGAAGTACGGGCGGACACGCCGGGAATGTTGTCAACTATTACATCCGAGATGTTAGGTTGCCTTAGGTTAGGATATATAACGTTATAGACGCATATTATCTCCCCATCCTGAAGTAGGCGACGACACGCCAGGAATATTACATCCCAGATGTTAGGTTGCGTTAGGTTAGGATACACAACGTTATAGACGTATATAATGTCCCCATCGAGAAGTAGGCGACGACACGCCAGGAATGTTGTCAACTATTACATGCGAGATGTTAGGTTGCCTTAGGTTGGGATATATAACGTTATAGACGTATATAATCTCCCCATCCAGAAGTAGGCGACAACACGCCAGGAATATTACATCCCAGATCTTAGGTTGCGTTAGGTTAGGATACACAACGTTAGAGACGTATATAATGTCCCCATCGAGAAGTAGGCGACGACACGCCAGGAATGTTGTCAACTATTACATCCGAGATGTTAGGTTGCCTTAGTTTGGGATATATAACGTTATAGACGTATATAATCTCCCCATCCAGAAATAGGCGACGACACGCCAGGAATATTACATCCCAGATGTTAGGTTGCGTTAGGTTAGGATACACAACGTTATAGACGTATATAATGCTCCCATCGAGAAGTAGGCGACGACACGCCAGGAATGTTGTAAAATATTACATCCCAGATGTTAGATTCCGTTAGGTTAGGATACACAACGTTATAGACGTATATAATGTTCCCATCGAGAAGTAGGCGACGACACGCCAGGAATGTTGTAAAATATTACATCCGAGATGTTAGGTTCCCTTCGGTTTGGATATACATCGTTATAGACGTATACAATGTTCCTACCGAGACTTGGGGACCGACATGCCAGGAATCTTGTAAAATATTACATCCCAGATGTTAGGTTGCGTTAGGTTAGGATATACAACGTTATAGACGTATATAATCTCCCCATCGAGAAGCAGTCGACGACACGCCTGAATGTTGTAAAATATTACATCCGAGATGTTAGGTTGCCTTAGGTTAGGATATACAATGTTATAGATGTATATAATGTCCCCATCGAGAAGTAGGCGACGACACGCCAGGAATGATGTAGAATATTAAATTCGATATGTTAGGTCGCCTTAGGCTAGGATATATAACGTTATAGACGTATACAATGTTCCCACCGAGAAGTTCGGGCCTACACGCCAGGAATGTTGTCAACTATTACATCCGATATGTTAGGTTGCCTTAGGTTAGGATATATATCGTTATAGACGTATATAATGTTCCCACCGAGACGTAGGCACCGACATGCAAGGAATGTTGTAAAATATTACATCCCAGATGTTAGGTTGCGTTAGGTAAGTATATACAACCTTATAGACGTATATTATGTCCCCGTCGAGAAGCAGGCTACGACACGCCAGGAATGTTGTAAAATATTACATCCCAGATGTTAGGTTGCGTTAGGTAAGGATATACAACGTTATAGACGTATATTATATCCCCATCGAGAAGCAGGCGACGACACGCCAGGAATGTTGTAAAATATTACATCCGAGATGTTAGGTTCCCTTCGGTTTGGATATATATCGTTATAGACGTATATAATGTTCCTACCTAGACTT
Organism: Xylocopa violacea; assembly: GCA_963969225.1. Taxonomy (NCBI): domain Eukaryota; kingdom Metazoa; phylum Arthropoda; class Insecta; order Hymenoptera; family Apidae; genus Xylocopa; species Xylocopa violacea. The sequence goes on from CAXAJV010000001.1 coordinate 51,063,506, forward strand.
GGGGACCGACATGCCAGGAATCTTGTAAAATATTACATCCCAGATGTTAGGTTGCGTTAGGTTATGATATACAACGTTATAGACGTATATTATGTCCCCATCGAGAAGCAGGCGACGACACGCCAGGAATGATGTAAAATATTAAATTCGATATGTTAGGTCGCCTTAGGCTAGGATATATAACGTTATAGACGTATACAATGTTCCCACCGAGAAGTTCGGGCCTACACGCCAGGAATGTTGTCAACTATTACATCCGATATGTTAGGTTGCCTTAGGTTAGGATATATATCGTTATAGACGTATATAATGTTCCCACCGAGACGTAGGCACCGACATGCAAGGAATGTTGTAAAATATTACATCCCAAATGTTAGGTTGCGTTAGGTTAGGATATACAACGTTATAGACGTATATAATCTCCCCATCGAGAAGCAGTCGACGACACGCCAGAATGTTGTAAAATATTACATCCGAGATGTTAGGTTGCCTTAGGTTAGGATATACAATGTTATAGATGTATATAATGTCCCCATCGAGAAGTAGGCGACGACACGCCAGGAATGTAGTAAAATTTTACATTCGACATGTTAGGTTGCCTTAGGCTAGAATATATAACGTTATAGACGTATATAATGTTCCCACTGAAAAATAGGGGCCGACGCGTCAGGAATGTTGTAAAATATTACACCCGAGATGTTAGGTTCCCTTAGGTTAGGATATACAACGTTATAGACGTATAGTATGTTCCCACCGAGATGTAGGGACCGACATGCCAGGAATGTTGTAAAATATTACATCCGAGATGATAGGTTGCCTTAGGTTAGGATATACAATGTTATAGATGTATATAATGACCCTATCCAGAAGTAGGCGACGACACTCCAGGAATGTTGTAAAATATTACATCCCAGATGTTAGGTTGCGTTAGGTAAGGATATACAACGTTATAAACGTATATTATGTCCCCATCCAGAAGCAGGCGACGACACGCCAGGAATGTTGTAAAATATTACATCCCAGATGTTAGGTTGCGTTATGTTAGGATATACAACGTTATAGACGTATATTATGTCCCCATCGAGAAGCAGGCGACGACACGCCCGGAATGCTGTAAAATATTACATTCGACATGTTATGTTGCCTTAGGCTAGGATATATAACGTTATAGACGTATATAATGTTCCCAACGAGAAGTACGGGCGGACACGCCAGGAATGTTGTCAACTATTACATCCGAGATGCTAGGTTGCCTTAGGTTAGTATATATAACGTTATAGACGTATATAAGCTCCCCATCCAGAAGTAGGCGACGACACGCCAGGAATATTACATCCCAGAAGTTAGGTTGCGTTAGGTTAGGATACACAACGTTATAGACGTATATAATGTTCCCATCGAGAAGTAGGCGACGACACGCCAGGAATGTTGTATAATATTACATTCGACATGTTAGGTCGCCTTAGGCTAGGATATATAACGTTACAGACGTATACAATGTTCCCACCGAGAAGTACGGGCCTACACGCCAGGAATGTTGTCAACTATTACATCCGAGGTGTTAGGTTGCCTTAGGTTAGGATATATATCGTTATAGACGTATATAATGTTCCCACCGAGACGTAGGCAGCGACATGCAAGGAATGTTGTAAAATATTACATCCCAAATGTTAGGTTGCTTTAGGTTAGGATATACAACGTTATAGACGTATATAATCTCCCCATCGAGAAGCAGTCGACGACACGCCAGAATGTTGTAAAATATTAGATCCGAGATGTTAGGTTGCCTTAGGTTAGGATATACAATGTTATAGATGTATATAATGTCCCCATCGAGAAGTAGGCGACGACACGCCAGGAATGATGTAGAATATTAAATTCGATATGTTAGGTCGCCTTAGGCTAGGATATATAACGTTATAGACGTATACAATGTTCCCACGGAGAAGTTCGGGCCTACACGCCAGGAATGTTGTCAACTATTACATCCGATATGTTAGGTTGCCTTAGGTTAGGATATATATCGTTATAGACGTATATAATGTTCCCACCGAGACGTAGGCACCGACATGCAAGGAATGTTGTAAAATATTACATCCCAGATGTTAGGTTGCGTTAGGTAAGGATATACAACCTTATAGACGTATATTATGTCCCCGTCGAGAAGCAGGCTACGACACGCCAGGAATGTTGTAAAATATTACATCCCAGATGTTAGGTTGCGTTAGGTTAGGATATACAACGTTATAGACGTATATTATGTCCCCATCGAGAAGCAGGCGACGACACGCCAGGAATGTTGTAAAATATTACATCCGAGATGTTAGGTTCCCTTCGGTTTGGATATATATCGTTATAGACGTATATAATGTTCCTACCGAGACTTGGGGACCGACATGCCAGGAATCTTGTATAATATTACATCCCAGATGTTAGGTTGCTTTAGGTTAGGATATACAACGATATAGACGTATATAATGTCCCCATCGAGAAGCAGGCGACGACACGCCAGGAATGTTGTAAAATAGTATATTCGACATGTTAGGTCGCCTTAGGCTAGGATATATAACGTTATAGACGTATATAATGTTCCCATCGAAAAATAGGGGCGGACGCGTCATGAATGTTGTAAAATATTACACCCGAGATGTTAGGTTCCCTTAGGTTAGGATATACAACGTTATAGACGTATAGTATGTTCCCACCGAGATGTAGGGACCGACATGCCAGGAATGTTGTAAAATATTACATCCGAGATGATAGGTTGCCTTAGGTTAGGATATACAATGTTATAGATGTATATAATGACCCTATCCAGAAGTAGGCGACGACACTCCAGGAATGTTGTAAAATATTACATCCCAGATGTTAGGTTGCGTTAGGTAAGGATATACAACGTTATAAACGTATATTATGTCCCCATCCAGAAGCAGGCGACGACACGCCAGGAATGTTGTAAAATATTACATCCCAGATGTTAGGTTGCGTTATGTTAGGATATACAACGTTATAGACGTATATTATGTCCCCATCGAGAAGCAGGCGACGACACGCCCGGAATGCTGTAAAATATTACATTCGACATGTTATGTTGCCTTAGGCTAGGATATATAACGTTATAGACGTATATAATGTTCCCACCGAGAAGTACGGGCGGACACGCCAGGAATGTTGTCAACTATTACATCCGAGATGCTAGGTTGCCTTAGGTTAGTATATATAACGTTATAGACGTATATAAGCTCCCCATCCAGAAGTAGGCGACGACACGCCAGGAATATTACATCCCAGATGTTAGGTTGCGTTAGGTTAGGATACACAACGTTATAGACGTATATAATGATCACATCGAGAAGTAGGCGACGACACGCCAGGAATGTTGTATAATATTACATTCGACATGTTAGGTCGCCTTAGGCTAGGATATATAACGTTACAGACGTATACAATGTTCCCACCGAGAAGTACGGGCCTACACGCCAGGAATGTTGTCAACTATTACATCGGAGGTGTTAGGTTGCCTTACGTTAGGATATATATCCTTATAGACGCATATAATGTTCCCACCGAGACGTAGACAGCGACATGCAAGGAATGTTGTAAAATATTACATCCCAAATGTTAGTTTGCGTTAGGTTAGGATATACAACGTTATAGACGTATATAATCTCCCCATCGAGAAGCAGTCGACGACACGCCACAATGTTGTAAAATATTACATCCGAGATGTTAGGTTGCCTTAGGTTAGGATATACAATGTTATAGATGTTTATAATGTCCCCATCGAGAAGTAGGCGACGACACGCCAGGAATGTTATAAAATATTACATCCGAGATGTTAGGTTGCCTTAGGTTAGAATATACAAGGTTATAGATGTATATAATGACCCTATCCAGAAGTAGGCGACGACACTCCAGGAATGTTGTAAAATATTACATCCCAGATGTTAGGTTGCGTTAGGTAAGGATATACAACCTTATAGACGTATATTATGTCCCCGTCGAGAAGCAGGCTACGACACGCCAGGAATGTTGTAAAATATTACATCCCAGATGTTAGGTTGCGTTAGGTTAGGATATACAACGTTATAGACGTATATTATGTCCCCATCGAGAAGCAGGCGACGACACGCCAGGAATGTTGTAAAATATTACATCCGAGATGTTAGGTTCCCTTCGGTTTGGATATATATCGTTATAGACGTATATAATGTTCCTACCGAGACTTGGGGACCGACATGCCAGGAATCTTGTATAATATTACATCCCAGATGTTAGGTTGCTTTAGGTTAGGATATACAGCGATATAGACGTATATAATGTCCCCATCGAGAAGCAGGCGACGACACGCCAGGAATGTTGTAAAATATTACATTCGACATGTTAGGTCGCCTTAGGCTAGGATATATAACGTTATAGACGTATATAATGTTCCCATCGAAAAATAGGGGCCGACGCGTCAGGAATGTTGTAAAATATTACACCCGAGATGTTAGGTCCCCTTAGATTAGGATATACAACGTTATAGACGTATAGTATGTTCCTACCGCGACTTGGGGACCGACATGCCTGGCATCTTGTATAATATTACATCCCAGATGTTAGGTTGCTTTAGGTTAGGATATACAACGATATAGTCGTATATAATGTCCCCATCGAGAAGCAGGCGACGACACGCCAGGAATGTTGTAAAATATTACATTCGACATGCTAGGTCGCCTTAGGCTGGGATATATAACGTTATAGACGTATACAATGTTCCCACCGAGATGTACGGGCCTACACGCCAGGAATGTTGTCAACTATTACATCCGAGATGTTAGGTTGCCTTAGGTTGGGATATACAACGTTATATACGTATAGTATGTTCCCACCGAGATATAGGGACCGACATGCCAGGAATGTTGTAAAATATTACATCCGAGATGTTAGGCTGCCTTAGGTTAGGATATACAAGGTTATAGATGTATATAATGTCCCCATCGAGAAGTAGGCGACGACACGCCAGGAATGTTTAAAATTTTACATTCGACATGTTAGGTTGCCTTAGGCTAGAATATATAACGTTATAGACGTGTATAATGTTCCCACTGAAAAAAAGGGCCGACGCGTCAGGAATGTTGTAAAATATTACACCCGAGATGTTAGGTTCCCTTAGGTTAGGATATACAACGTTATAGACGTATAGTATGTTCCCACCGAGATGTAGGGACCGACATGCCAGGAATGTTGTAAAATATTACATCCGAGATGTTAGGTTGCGTTAGGTTAGGATATACAACGTTATAGACGTATATAATCTCCCCATCGAGAAGCAGTCGACGACACGCCAGAATGTTGTAAAATATTACATCCGAGATGTTAGGTTGCCTTAGGTTAGGATATACAATGTTATAGATGTATATAATGTCCCCATCGAGAAGTAGGCGACGACACGCCAGGAATGATGTAAAATATTAAATTCGATATGTTATGTTGCCTTAGGCTAGGATATATAACGTTATAGACGTATATAATGTTCCCACCGAGAAGTACGGGCGGACACGCCAGGAATGTTGTCAACTATTACATCCGAGATGCTAGGTTGCCTTAGGTTAGTATATATAACGTTATAGACGTATATAAGCTCCCCATCCAGAAGTAGGCGACGACACGCCAGGAATATTACATCCCAGATGTTAGGTTGCGTTAGGTTAGGATACACAACGTTATAGACGTATATAATGTTCCCATCGAGAAGTAGGCGACGACACGCCAGGAATGTTGTATAATATTACATTCGACATGTTAGGTCGCCTTAGGCTAGGATATATAACGTTACAGACGTATACAATGTTCCCACCGAGAAGTACGGGCCTACACGCCAGGAATGTTGTCAACTATTACATCGGAGTTGTTAGGTTGCCTTACGTTAGGATATATATCCTTATAGACGCATATAATGTTCCCACCGAGACGTAGGCAGCGACATGCAAGGAATGTTGTAAAATATTACATCCCAGATGTTAGGTTGCGTTAGGTAAGGATATACAACCTTATAGACGTATATTATGTCCCCGTCGAGAAGCAGGCTACGACACGCCAGGAATGTTGTAAAATATTACATCCCAGATGTTAGGTTGCGTTAGGTTAGGATATACAACGTTATAGACGTATATCATGTCCCCATCGAGAAGCAGGCGACGACACGCCAGGAATGTTGTAAAATATTACATCCGAGATGTTAGGTTCCCTTCGGTTTGGATATATATCGTTATAGACGTATATAATGTTCCCACTGAAAAAAAGGGCCGACGCGTCAGGAATGTTGTAAAATATTACACCCGAGATGTTAGGTTCCCTTAGGTTAGGATATACAACGTTATAGACGTATAGTATGTTCCTACCGCGACTTGGGGACCGACATGCCTGACATCTTGTATAATATTACATCCCAGATGTTAGGTTGCTTTAGGTTAGGATATACAACGATATAGTCGTATATAATGTCCCCATCGAGAAGCAGGCGACGATACGCCAGGAATGTTGTAAAATATTACATCCGAGATGTTAGGTTGCCTTAGGTTAGGGTATATATCTTTATAGACGTATATAATGTTCCCACCGAGACGTGGGGACAGACATGCCAGGAATCTTGTAAAATATTACATCCCAGATGTGAGGTTGCTTTAGGTTAGGATATACAACGTTATAGACGTATATAATGTCCCCATCGAGAAGCGGGCGACGACACGCCAGGAATGTTGTAAAATATTACATCCGAGATGTTATGTTGCCTTACGACAGGATATATATCGTTATAGACGTATATAACGTTCCCACCTGAAAGTAGGGGCCGACGCGCCAGGAATGTTGTAAAATATTACATCCGAGATATTAGGTTGCCTTCGTTTAGGATATATACAGCTATAGACGTATATGATGTTTCTTGCGAGAAGTGCGAGCTAATACGTCAGGAATGTTGTCAAATATTACATCCGAGATGTTAGGTTGCGTTAGGTTAGGATATACAACGTTATAGACGTATATAATCTCCCCATCGAGAAGCAGTCGACGACACGCCAGAATGTTGTAAAATATTACATCCGAGATGATAGGTTGCCTTAGGTTAGGATATACAATGTTATAGATGTATATAATGTCCCCATCGAGAAGTAGGCGACGACACGCCAGGAATGTTGTATAATTTTATATTCGACATGTTAGGTCGCCTTAGGCTAGGATATATAACGTTATAGACGTATACAATGTTCCCACCGAGAAGTACGGGCCTACACGCCAGGAATGTTATCAACTATTACATCGGAGGTGTTAGGTTGCCTTACGTTAGGATATATATCGTTATAGACGCATATAATGTTCCCACCGAGACGTAGGCAGCGACATGCAAGGAATGTTGTAAAATATTACATCCCAAATGTTAGTTTGCGTTAGGTTAGGATATACAACGTTATAGACGTATATAATCTCCCCATCGAGAAGCAGTCGACGACACGCCACAATGTTGTAAAATATTACATCCGAGATGTCAGGTTGCCTTAGGTTAGGATATACAATGTTATAGATGTTTATAATGTCCCCATCGAGAAGTAGGCGACGACACGCCAGGAATGTTATAAAATATTACATCCGAGATGTTAGGTTGCCTTAGGTTAGAATATACAAGGTTATAGATGTATATAATGACCCTATCCAGAAGTAGGCGACGACACTCCAGGAATGTTGTAAAATATTACATCCCAGATGTTAGGTTGCATTAGGTAAGGATATACAACCTTATAGACGTATATTATGTCCCCGTCGAGAAGCAGGCTACGACACGCCAGGAATGTTGTAAAATATTACATCCCAGATGTTAGGTTGCGTTAGGTTAGGATATACAACGTTATAGACGTATATTATGTCCCCATCGAGAAGCAGGCGACGACACGCCAGGAATGTTGTAAAATATTACATCCGAGATGTTAGGTTCCCTTCGGTTTGGATATATATCGTTATAGACGTATATAATGTTCCTACCGAGACTTGGGGACCGACATGCCAGGAATCTTGTATAATATTACATACCAGATGTTAGGTTGCTTTAGGTTAGGATATACAGCGATATAGACGTATATAATGTCCCCATCGAGAAGCAGGCGACGACACGCCAGGAATGTTGTAAAATATTACATTCGACATGTTAGGTCGCCTTAGGCTAGGATATATAACGTTATAGACGTATATAATGTTCCCATCGAAAAATAGGGGCCGACGCGTCAGGAATGTTGTAAAATATTACACCCGAGATGTTAGGTCCCCTTAGATTAGGATATACAACGTTATAGACGTATAGTATGTTCCTACCGCGACTTGGGGACCGACATGCCTGGCATCTTGTATAATATTACATCCCAGATGTTAGGTTGCTTTAGGTTAGGATATACAACGATATAGTCGTATATAATGTCCCCATCGAGAAGCAGGCGACGACACGCCAGGAATGTTGTAAAATATTACATTCGACATGCTAGGTCGCCTTAGGCTGGGATATATAACGTTATAGACGTATACAATGTTCCCACCGAGATGTACGGGCCTCCACGCCAGGAATGTTGTCAACTATTACATCCGAGATGTTAGGTTGCCTTAGGTTGGGATATACAACGTTATATACGTATAGTATGTTCCCACCGAGATATAGGGACCGACATGCCAGGAATGTTGTAAAATATTACATCCGAGATGTTAGGCTGCCTTAGGTTAGGATATACAAGGTTATAGATGTATATAATGTCCCCATCGAGAAGTAGGCGACGACACGCCAGGAATGTTTAAAATTTTACATTCGACATGTTAGGTTGCCTTAGGCTAGAATATATAACGTTATAGACGTATATAATGTTCCCACTGAAAAATAGGGGCCGACGCGTCAGGAATGTTGTAAAATATTACACCCGAGATGTTAGGTTCCCATATGTTAGGATATACAACGTTATAGTCGTATAGTATGTTCCCACCGAGATGTAGGCACCGACATGCAAGGAATGTTGTAAAATATTACATCCCAAATGTTAGGTTGCGTTAGGTTAGGATATACAACGTTATAGACGTATATAATCTCCCCATCGAGAAGCAGTCGACGACACGCCAGAATGTTGTAAAATATTACATCCGAGATGTTAGGTTGCCTTAGGTTAGGATATACAATGTTATAGATGTATATAATGTCCCCATCGAGAAGTAGGCGACGACACGCCAGGAATGTTGTAAAATTTTACATTCGACATGTTAGGTTGCCATAGGCTAGAATACATAACGTTATAGACGTGTATAATGTTCCCACTGAAAAAAAGGGCCGACGCGTCAGGAATGTTGTAAAATATTACACCCGAGATGTTAGGTTCCCTTAGGTTAGGATATACAACGTTATAGACGTATAGTATGTTCCCACCGAGATGTAGGGACCGACATGCCAGGAATGTTGTAAAATATTACATCCGAGATGTTAGGTTGCGTTAGGTTAGGATATACAACGTTATAGACGTATATAATCTCCCCATCGAGAAGCAGTCGACGACACGCCAGAATGTTGTAAAATATTACATCCGAGATGTTAGGTTGCCTTAGGTTAGGATATACAATGTTATAGATGTATATAATGTCCCCATCGAGAAGTAGGCGACGACACGCCAGGAATGATGTAAAATATTAAATTCGATATGTTAGGTCGCCTTAGGCTAGGATATATAACGTTATAGACGTATACAATGTTCCCACCGAGAAGTTCGGGCCTACACGCCAGGAATGTTGTCAACTATTACATCCGATATGTTAGGTTGCCTTAGGTTAGGATGTATATCGTTATAGACGTATATAATGTTCCCACCGAGACGTAGGCACCGACATGCAAGGAATGTTGTAAAATATTACATCCCAAATGTTAGGTTGCGTTAGGTTAGGATATACAACGTTATAGACGTATATTATGTCCCCATCGAGAAGCAGGCGACGACACGCCAGGAATGTTGTAAAATATTACATCCGAGATGTTAGGTTCTCTTCGGTTTGGATATATATCGTTAAAGACGTATATAATGTTCCTACCGCGACTTGGGGACCGACATGCCTGGAACCTTGTATAATATTACATCCCAGATGTTAGGTTGCTTTAGGTTAGGATATACAACGATATAGACGTATATAATGTCCCCATCGAGAAGCAGGCGACGACACGCCAGGAATGTTGTAAAATATTACATTCGACATGCTAGGTCGCCTTAGGCTGGGATATATAACGTTATAGACGTATACAATGTTCCCACCGAGATGTACGGGCCTCCACGCCAGGAATGTTGTCAACTATTACATCCGAGATGTTAGGTTGCCTTAGGTTAGGATATACAACGTTATATACGTATAGTATGTTCCCACCGAGATATAGGGACCGACATGCCAGGAATGTTGTAAAATATTACATCCGAGATGTTAGGCTGCCTTAGGTTAGGTTATACAAGGTTATAGATGTATATAATGTCCCCATCGAGAAGTGCGGGCGGACACGCCAGGAATGTTGTCAACTATTACATCCGAGATGTTAGGTTGCCTTAGGTTAGGATATATAACGTTATAGACGTATATAATCTCCCCATCCAGAAGTAGGCGACGACACGCCAGGAATATTACATCCCAGATGTTAGGTTGCGTTACGTTAGGATACACAACGTTATAGACGTATATAATGTTCCCATCGAGAAGTAGGCGACGACACGCCAGGAATGTTTTAAAATATTACATTCGACATGTTAGGTCGCCTTAGGCTAGGATATATAACGTTATAGACGTGTACAATGTTCCCACCGAGAAGAACGGGACTACACGCCAGGAATGTTGTCAACTATTACATCCGAGATGTTAGGTTGCCTTAGGTTAGTATATATACCGTTATAGACGTATACAATGTTTCCACCGAGAAGTAGGGACCGACATGCCAGGAATGTTATAAAATATTACATCCGAGATGATAGGTTGCCTTAGGTTAGGATATACAATGTTATAGATGTATATAATGACCCTATCCAGAAGTAGGCGACGACACTCCAGGAATGTTGTAAAATATTACATCCCAGATGTTAGGTTGCGTTAGGTAAGGATATACAACGTTATAGACGTATATTATGTCCCCATCCAGAAGTAGGCGACGACACGCCAGGAATGTTGTAAAATATTACATCCCAGATGTTAGGTTGCGTTATGTTAGGATATACAACGTTATAGACGTATATTATGTCCCCATCGAGAAGCAGGCGACGACACGCCCGGAATGTTGTAAAATATTACATTCGACATGTTATGTGGCCTTAGGCTAGGATATATAACGTTATAGACGTATATAATGTTCCCACCGAGAAGTACGGGCCTACACGCCAGGAATGTTGGAGAATACTACATCCGAGAAGTTAGATTGCCTTAGGTTGGGATATATATCGTTATAGACGTATATAATGTCAGCACCGAGAAGGACGAACCGACAAGCCCGGGATTCTGTAAAACATTATCACCGAGGGTCTAGATGGGTTAGGTTAGGTTATATCACGATATACACGTATATAATGTTCCCACCGAGAAGTAGCGGCCCACGCGCCAGGAATGTTGTAAAATATTACATTCGACATGTTAGGTTGCCTTAGGCTAGGATATATAACGCTATAGACGTATATAATGTTACCACCGCGAAATACGGGCCGACACGCCAGGAATGATGTTAAACATTACACCCGAGATGTTAGGTTCCATTAGGTTAGGATATACAACGTTATAGACGTATATAATGTCGGCATCGAGAAGTAGGCGCCGACCCGCCAGGAATGTTGGAAAATACTACATCCGAGGTGTTAGGTTGCCTTAGGTAACTCTATATAACGTTATAGACGTATAAAATGTCCACACCCAGAAGTACGGGCCGACAAGACCGGGATTCTGTAAAAATTACCAGCGAGGGGCTAAAAGGGTTAGGTTAGGTTATATTACGTTATAGACGTGTATAATGTTCCCATCGAGAAGTTGGGGCCGGCCTGCTAGGAGTGTTGGAAAATACTACGTCCGAGATGTTAGGTTGCCTTATGTAAGGATATATAACGTTATAGATGTATGTAATGTCCGCACCCAGAAGTACGGGACGACACGAACGGGATTCGGTAAAACATTACCAGCGAGGTGCTAGGTGGGTTAGGTTAGGTTATATTACGTTATAGACGTATATAATTTTCCCACCGAGAAGTAGGGCCCGACCCGCCAGGAATGTTGTAAAATACTACATTCGAAATGTTGGGTTGGATTAGGAAACGAAATATCACGTTATATACGTATATAATGTCCGCACCGAGACGTACGGGACGACACGAACGGGATTCTGTAAAGCACTACCAGCGAGGGTCTGCATGGGTCAGATTAGGTTATATTACGTTATAGAAGTATATAATGTTCCCACCGAGATGTAGGGGCCGTCCCGCCTGGAATGTTGTAAAATACTACATCCGAGATGTTAGGTTGCCTTAGGATAGGATATATAACGTTATAGACGTATATAATGTCCGCACCGAGACGTACGGGACGACACGAACGGGATTCTGTAAAGCACTACCAGCGAGGGTCTGCATGGGTCAGATTAGGTTATATTACGTTATCGTCGTATATAATGTGCCCACCGAGAAGTAGTGGCCGCCCCGCCTGGAATGTTGTAAAATACAACATTCGATACGTTATGTTGCCGTAGGTTAGGATATATAACATTATAGACGTATATAATGTCCGCGCCGAGATGTACGGAACGAAACGAACGGGACTCTGTGAAACATTACCAGCGAGGGTCTAGATGGGTTAGATTAGGCTCTATAACGTTATAGATGTTTATAATGTTCCCACCGAGGAGTAGGGGCCAACCCGCCAGGAATGTTGGAAAATACTACATCCGAGATGTTAGGTTGCCTTAGGTTAGGATATATAACGTTATAGACGTATATAATGTCCGCGCCGAGATGTACGGGACGACACGAACGGGACTCTGTGAAACATTACCAGCGAGGGTCTAGCTGGATTAGGTTAGGTTATATTACGTTGTAGACGTATATACTGTTCCCACCGAGAAGTAGGGGCCGACCCGCCAGATATGTTGGAAAATACTACATTCGAGATGTTAAGTTGCCTTAGGATAGGAAATATAACGTTATAGATGTATATAATGTCCGCACCGAGACGTACGGGTAGACACGAACGGGATTCTGTAAAACACTACCAGCGAGGGTCTGCATGGGTCAGATTAGGTTATATTACGTTATGGTCGTATATAATGTGCCCACCGAGAAGTAGTGGCCGCCCCGCCTGGAATGTTGTAAAATACAACATTCGATATGTTAGGCTGGCTTAGGATAGGAAATATAACGTTATAGACGTATATAATGTCCGCGCCGAGATGTACGGGACGACACGAACGGGACTCTGTGAAACATTACCAGCGAGGGTCTAGATGGGTTAGATTAGGCTCTATAACGTTATAGACGTTTATAATGTTCCCACCGAGGAGTAGGGGCCAACCCGCCAAGAATGTTGGACAATACTTCATCCGAGATGTTAGGTTGCCTTAGGTTAGGATATATAACGTTTAAACGTATAGAATGTCCACACCGAGACGTACGGGACGGCACGACCGCGATTCCGTGAAACATTACCAGCGAGGGTCTAGCTGGGCTAGGTTAGGTTATATTACGTTATAGACGTATATAATGTTCCCACCGAGAAGTAGGGGCCGTCCCGCCAGGAATGTTGTAAATTACTACATTCGAAATGTTGGGTTGGATTAGGAAAGGAAATATCACGTTATATACGTATATAATGTCCGCACCGAGACGTACGGGACGACACGAACGGGATTCTGTAAAACATTACCGGCGAGGCTCTAGATGGGTTAGGTTAGGATCTATTACGTTATAGACGTATATAATGTTCCCACCGAGAAGTAGGGGCCGACCCGCCAGAAATGTTGGAAAATACTACAGTCGAGATGTTAAGTTGCATTAGAATAGGAAATAAAACGTTATAGACGTATATAATGTCCGCATCGAAACGTATGGGTAGACACGAACGGGATTCTGTAAAACACTACCAGCGAGGGTCTGCATGGGTCAGGTTAGGTTATATTACGTTATGGTCGTATATAATGTGCCCACCGAGAAGTAGTGGCCGCCCCGCCTGGAATGTTGTAAAATGCAACATTCGAGATGTTATGTTGCCTTAGGTTAGGATATATAACGTTATAGACGTATATAATGTCCGCGCCGGGATGTACGGGACGACACGAACGGGACTCTGTGAAACATTACCAGCGAGGGTCTAGATGGGTTAGATTAGGCTCTATAACGTTATAGACGTTTATAATGTTCCCACCGAGGAGTAGGGGCCAACCCGCCAGGAATGTTGGAAAATACTACATCCGAGATGTTAGGTTGCCTTAGGTTAGGATATATAGCGTTATAAACGTATATAATGTCCACACCGAGACGTACGGGACGGCACGACCGGGATTCTGTGAAATATTACCAGCGAGGGTCTAGCTGGGTTAGGTTAGGTTACATTACGTTATAGAAGTATATAATGTTCCCACCGAGAAGTAGGGGCCGTCCCGCCTGGAATGTTGTAAAATACTACATCCGAGATGTTAGGTTGCCTTAGGATAGGATATATAACGTTATAGACGTATATAATGTCCGCACCGAGACGTACGGGACGACACGAACGGGATTCTGTAAAGCACTACTAGCGAGGGTCTGCATGGGTCAGATTAGGTTATATTACGTTATCGTCGTATATAATGTGCCCACCGAGAAGTAGTGGCCGCCCCGCCTGGAATGTTGTAAAATACAACATTCGATATGTTATGTTGCCGTAGGTTAGGATATATAACGTTATAGACGTATATAATGTCCGCGCCGAGATGTACGGGACGACACGAACGGGACTCTGTGAAACATTACCAGCGAGGGTCTAGATGGGTTAGGTTAGGTTATATTACGTTGTAGACGTATATACTGTTCCCACCGAGAAGTAGGGGCCGGCCCGCCAGATATGTTGGAAAATACTACATTCGAGATGTTAAGTTGCCTTAGGATAGGAAATATAACGTTATAGATGTATATAATGTCCGCACCGAGACGTACGGGTAGGCACGAACGGGATTCTGTAAAACACTACCAGCGAGGGTCTAGATGGGTCAGGTTAGGTTATATTACGTTATGGTCGTATATAATGTGCCCACCGAGAAGTAGGGGCGACCCGCCAGAAATGTTGGAAAATACTACATTCGAGATGTTAGGCTGGCTTAGGATAGGAAATATAACGTTATAGACGTACATAATGTCCCCACCTAGATGTACAGGACGACACGAACGAAATTCTGTAAAACATTACCAGTGAGGGTCGTGATGTGTTAGGTTAGGTTATATTACGATATAGACGGATATAATGTGCCCACCGAGAAGTAGGGGCCGACCCGCCAGGAATGTTGGAAAATACTACATCCGAGATGTTAGGTTGCCTTAGGATAGGATATATAACGTTATAGATGTATATAATGTCCGCACCGAGACGTACGGGTAGACACGAACGGGATTCTGTAAAACACTACCAGCGAGGGTCTAGATGGGTCAGGTTAGGTTACATTACGTTATGGTCGTATATAATGTCCCCACCGAGAAGTAGGTGCCGACACGCCAGGAATGTTGGAAAATACTACATCCGAGATGTTAAGTTGCGTTAGGTTAGGATATATAACGTAGTAGACGTATATAATATCCGCGTCGAGATGTACGGGACGACACTAACGGGATTCTGTGAAACATTACCAGCGAGGGTCTAGCTGGGTTAGGTTAGGTTACATTACGTTATAGAAGTATATGTTGTTCCAACCGAGAAGTAGGGGCCGTCCCGCCTGGAATGTTGTAAAATACTGCATTCGAAATGTTGGGTTGGCATAGGAAAGGAAATATCACGTTATAGACGTATGTAATGCCCGCACCGAGACGTACGGGACCACACGAACGGGATTCTGTAAAACATTACCAGCGAGGGTCGTGATGGGTTAGGTTAGGTTACATTACGATATAGACGTATCTAATGTTCCCACCGAGCAGTAGGGGCCGAACCGCCAGAAATGTTGGAAAATACTACATCCGAGATGTTAGGTTGCCTTAGGATAGGATATATAACGTTATAGACGTATATAATGTCCGCGCCGAGATGAACGGGGCGACACCAACGGGATTGTGTGAAACATTACCAGCGAGGGTCTAGCTGGATTAGGTTAGGTTATATTACGTTGTAGACGTATATACTGTTCCCACCGAGAAGTAGGGGCCGACCCGCCAGATATGTTGGAAAATACTACATCCGAGATGTTAGGATGTCTTAGGTTAGAATATATAACGTTATAGACGTATATAATGTCCGCACCGAGACGTACGGGTAGACACGTACGGGATACTGTAAAACATTACCAGCGAGGGTCTAGATGGGTCATGTTAGGTTATATTACGTTATGGTCGTATATAATGTCCCCACCGAGAAGTAGGGGCCGACACGCCAGGAATGTTGGAAAATACTACATCCGAGATGTTAAGTTGCCTTAGGTTAGGATATATAACGTAGTAGACGTATATAATATCCGCGTCGAGATGTACGGGACGACACGAACGGGATTCAGTGAAACATTACCAGCGAGGGTCTAGCTGGGTTAGGTTAGGTTACATTACGTTATAGAAGTATATAATGTTCCCAACGAGAAGTAGGGGCCGTCCCGCCTGGAATGTTGTAAAATACTACATCCGAGATGTTAGGTTGCCTTAGGATAGGATATATAACGTTATAGACGTATATAATGTCCGCACCGAGACGTACGGGACGACACGAACGGGATTCTGTAAAGCACTACCAGCGAGGGTCTGCATGGGTCAGATTAGGTTATATTACGTTATGGTCGTATATAATGTGCCCACCGAGAAGTAGTGGCCGAACCGCCAGAAATGTTGGAAAATACTACATCCGAGATGTTAGGTTGCCTTAGGATAGGACATATAACGTTATAGACGTATATAATGTCCGCGCCGAGATGAACGGGGCGACACCAACGGGATTCTGTGAAACATTACCAGCGAGGGTCTAGATGGGTCAGGTTAGGTTATATTACGTTATGGTCGTATATAATGTCCCCACCGAGAAGTAGGGGCCGACACGCCAGGAATGTTGGAAAATACTACATCCGAGATGTTAAGTTGCCTTAGGTTAGGATATATAACGTAGTAGACGTATATAATATCCGCGTCGAGATGTACGGGACGACACGAACGGGACTCTGTGAAACATTACCAGCGAGGGTCTAGATGGGTTAGATTAGGCTCTATAACGTTATAGACGTTTATAATGTTCCCACCGAGGAGTAGGGGCCAACCCGCCAAGAATGTTGGACAATACTTCATCCGAGATGTTAGGTTGCCTTAGGTTAGGATATATAACGTTATAAACGTATATAATGTCCACACCGAGACGTACGGGACGGCACGACCGGGATTCTGTGAAACATTACCAGCGAGGGTGCAGCTGGGTTAGGTTAGGTTACATTACGTTATAAAAGTATATAATGTTCCCACCGAGAAGTAGGAGGCGACCCGCTAGAAATGTTCGAAAGTACTACATTCGAGATGTTAAGTTGCCTTAGGATAGGAAATATAACGTTATAGATGTATATAATTTCCGCACCGAGACGTACGGGTAGACAGGAACGGGATTCTGTAAAACACTACCAGCGAGGGTCTAGATGGGTCAGGTTAGGTTATATTACGTTATGGTCGTATATAATGTCCCCACCGAGAAGTAGGGGCCGACACGCCAGGAATGTTGGAAAATAATACATCCCAGATGTTAGGTTGCCTTAGAGTAGGATATATAACGTTATAGAAGTATATAATGTCCGCGCCCGGATGTACGGGACGACACGAACGGGATTCTGTGAAACATTACCAGCGAGGGTCTACCTGGGTTAGGTTAGGTTATATTACATTATAGACGTATATAATGTTCCCACCGAGAAGTAGGGGCCGACCCGCCAGAAATGTTGGAAAATACTACATTCCAGATGTTAGGTTGCCTTAGGGTAGGAAATATAACGTTATAGACGTATGTAATGTCCGCACCGAGACGTACGGGACGACACGAACGGGATTCTGCAAAACATTACCAGCGAGGGTCGAGATGGGTTAGGTTAGGATCTATTACGTTATAGACGTATATAATGTTCCCACCGAGAAGTTGGGGCCGACCCGCCAGGAATGTTGGAAAATACTACATACGAGATGTTAGGATGCCTTAGGTTAGGATATATAACATTATAAACGTGTATAATGACCGCGCCGAGATGTACGGGACGACACGAACGGGACTCTGTGAAACATTACCAGCGAGGGTCTAGCTGGGTTAGGTTAGGTTATATTACGTTATAGATGTTTATAATGTCCCCACCGAGAAGTAGGGGCCGACACGCCAGGAATGTTGGAAAATACTACATCCGAGATGTTAAGTTGCCTTAGGTTAGGATATATAACGTAGTAGACGTATATAATATCCGCGTCGAGATGTACGGGACGACACGAACGGGATTCTGTGAAACATTACCAGCGAGGGTCTAGCTGGGTTAGGTTAGGTTACATTACGTTATAGTAGTATATAATGTTCCCACCGAGAAGTAGGGGCCGTCCCGCCTGGAATGTTGTAAAATACTACATTCGAAATGTTGGGTTGGCTTAGGAAAGGATATATCACGTTATAGACGTATATAATGTCCGCACCGTGACGTACGGGACCACACGAACGGGATTCTGTAAAACATTACCAGCGAGGGTCGTGATGGGTTAGGTTAGGTTATATTACGATATAGACGTATCTAATGTTCCCACCGAGCAGTAGGGGCCGTCCCGCCTGGAATGTTGTAAAATACTACATTCGAAATGTTGGGTTGGCTTAGGAAAGGATATATCACATTATAGACGTATATAATGTCCGCACCGAGACGTACGGGACCACACGAACGGAATTCTGTAAAACATTACCAGCAAGGGTCGTGATGGGTTAGGTTAGGTTATATTACGATATAGACGTATCTAATGTTCCCACCGAGCAGTAGGAGCCGTACCGCCAGAAATGTTGGAAAATACTACATCCGAGACGTTACGTTGCCTTAGGATAGGATATACAGCGTTATAGACGTATATAATGTCCGCGCCGAAATGTACGGGACGACACGAACGGGATTCTGTGAAACATTACCAGCGAGGGTCTAGATGGGTCAGGTTAGGTTATATTACGTTATAGACGTATAAAATGTGCCCACCGAGAAGTAGGGGCCGACCCGCCAGAAATGTTGGAAAATACTACATTCGAGAGGTTAGGTTGCCTTCGGACAGAAAATATAACGTTATAGACGTATATAATATCCGTACCGAGACGTAGGGCACGACACGAACGGGATTCTGTAAAACATTACCAGCGAGGGTCTAGCTGGGTTAGGTTAGGTTATATTACGTTATAGACGTATATAATGTTCCCACCGAGATGTAGGGGCCGACCCGCCTGGAATGGTTAAAGTACTACATTCGAGATGTTAGGTTGCCTTAGAATAGGAAATATAACGTTATAGACGTATATAATTTCCGCATCGAAACGTACGGGTAGACACGAACGGGATTCTGTAAAACACTACCAGCGAGGGTCTAGATGGGTCAGGTTAGGTTATATTACGTTATGGTCGTATATAATGTGCCCATCGAGAAGTAGGGGCGACCCGCCAGAAATGTTGGAAAATACTACTTCCGAGATGTTAAGTTGCCTTAGGTTAGGATATATAACGTAGTAGACGTACATAATGTCCCCACCGAGAAGTACGGGCCGACACGCCCGGGATTCTGTAAAACATTACCACCGATGGGCAAGATGGGTTAGGTTAGGTTATATTACATTATAGACGTATATAATGTTCCCACCGAGAAGTAGGGGCCGACCCGCCAGAAATGTTGGAAAATACTACATTCGAGATGTTAGGTTGCCTTAGGATAGGAAATATAACGTTATAGACGTATGTAATGTCCGCACCGAGACGTACGGTACGACACGAACGGGATTCTGCAAAACATTACCAGCGAGGGTCGAGATGGGTTAGGTTAGGATCTATTACGTTATAGACGTATATAATGTTCCCACCGAGAATTTGGGGCCGACCCGCCAGGAATGTTGGAAAATACTACATACGAGATGTTAGGATGCCTTAGGTTAGGATATATAACATTATAAACGTGTATAATGACCGCGCCGAGATGTACGGGACGACACGAACGGGACTCTGTGAAACATTACCAGCGAGGGTCTAGCTGGG
Organism: Xylocopa violacea; assembly: GCA_963969225.1. Taxonomy (NCBI): domain Eukaryota; kingdom Metazoa; phylum Arthropoda; class Insecta; order Hymenoptera; family Apidae; genus Xylocopa; species Xylocopa violacea. Next base: position 51,083,955 of record CAXAJV010000001.1, read on the forward strand.
TTAGGTTAGGTTATATTACGTTATAGATGTTTATAATGTCCCCACCGAGAAGTAGGGGCCGAACCGCCATGAATGTTGGAAAATACTACATCCGAGATGTTAGGATGTCTTAGGTTAGAATATATAACGTTATAGACGTATATAATGTCCGCACCGAGACGTACGGATAGACACGAACGGGATTCTGTAAAACATTACCAGCGAGGGTCTAGATGGGTTAGCATAGGTTCTATTACGTTATAGAGGTATATAATGTTCCCACCGAGAAGTAGGTTCCCACCCGCCAGAAATGTTGGAAAATACTACATTCGAGATGTTAAGTTGCCTTAGGATAGGAAATATAACGTTATAGACGTATATAATGTCCGCATCGAGACGTACGGGTAGACACGAACGGGATTCAGTGAAACATTACCAGCGAGGGTCTAGCTGGGTTAGGTTAGGTTATATTACGATATAGACGTATCTAATGTTACCACCGAGCAGTAGGGGCCGTCCCGCCTGGAATGTTGTAAAATACTACATTCGAAATGTTGGGTTGGCTTAGGAAAGGATATATCACATTATAGACGTATATAATGTCCGCACCGAGACGTACGGGACCACACGAACGGAATTCTGTAAAACATTACCAGCGAGGGTCGTGATGGGTTAGGTTAGGTTATATTACGATATAGACGTATCTAATGTTCCCACCGAGCAGTAGGAGCCGTACCGCCAGAAATGTTGGAAAATACTACATCCGAGATGTTAGGTTGCCTCCGGATAGGATATATAACGTTATAGACGTATATAATGTCCGCGCCGAGATGAACGGGACGACACGAACGGGATTCTGTGAAACATTACCAGCGAGGCTCTAGAGGGGTTAGGTTAGGATATATTACGTTATAGGCGTATATAATGTTCCCACCGAGAAGTAGGGTCCGACCCGCCAGGAATGTTGGAAAATAATGCATCCGAGATGTTCGGTTGCCTTAGGATAGGATATATAACGTTATAGAAGTATATAATGTCCGCGCCGTGATGTACGGGACGACACGAACGGGATTCACTGAAACATTACCAGCGAGGGTCTAGCTGGGTTAGGTTAGGTTATATTACGTTATAGACATATATAATGTTCCCACCGAGAAGTAGGGGCCGACCCGCCAGAAATGTTGGAAAATACTACATTCGAGAGGTTAGGTTGCCTTCGGGCAGGAAATATAACGTTATAGACGTATATAATATCCGCACCGAGACGTAGGGCACGACACGAACGGGATTCTGTAAAAATTACCAGCGAGGGTCTAGATGGGTTAGGTTAGGTTCTATTACGTTATAGACGTATATAATGTTCCCACCGAGAAGTAGCGGCCGACCCGCCATGAATGTTGGAAAATACTACATCCGAGGTGTTAGGATGTCTTAGGTTAGAATATATAACGTTATAGACGTATATAATGTCCGCACCGAGACGTACGGGTAGACACGAACGGGATTCCGTAAAACATTACCAGCGAGGGTCTAGATGGGTTAGGATAGGTTCTATTACGTTATAGACGTTTATAATGTTCCCACCGAGCAGTAGGGGCCAACCCGCCAGGAATGTTGGAAAATACTACATCCGAGATGTTAAGTTGCCTTAGGTTAGGATATATAACGTAGTAGACGTATATAATATCCGCGTCGAGATGTACGGGACGACACGAACGGGATTCTGTGAAACATTACCAGCGAGGGTCTAGCTGGGTTAGGTTAGGTTACATTACGTTATAAAAGTATATAATGTTCCCACCGAGAAGTAGGGGCCGACCCGCCAGAAATGTTGGGAAATACTACATCCGAGACGTTACGTTGCCTTAGGATAGGATATACAGCGTTATAGACGTATATAATGTCCGCGCCGAAATGTACGGGACGACACGAACGGGATTCTGTGAAACATTACCAGCGAGGGTCTAGATGGGTCAGGTTAGGTTATATTACGTTATAGACGTATAAAATGTGCCCACCGAGAAGTAGGGGCCGACCCGCCAGAAATGTTGGAAAATACTACATTCGAGAGGTTAGGTTGCCTTCGGACAGAAAATATAACGTTATAGACGTATATAATATCCGTACCGAGACGTAGGGCACGACACGAACGGGATTCTGTAAAACATTACCAGCGAGGGTCTAGCTGGGTTAGGTTAGGTTATATTACGTTATAGACGTATATAATGTTCCCACCGAGAAGTAGGGGTCGACCCCCCAGAAATGTTGGAAAATACTACATTCGGGATGTTAAGTTGCCTTAGGATAGGAAATATAACGTTATAGATGTATATAATGTCCGCGCCGAGACGTACGGGTAGACACGAACAGGATTCTGTAAAACACTACCAGCGAGGGTCCAGATGGGTCAGGTTAGGTTATATTACGTTATGATCGTATATAATGTGCCCATCGAGAAGTAGCGGCCGACCCGCCATGAATGTTGGAAAATACTACATCCGAGATGTTAGGATGTCTTAGGTTAGAATATATAACGTTATAGACGTATAAAATGTCCGCACCGAGACGTACGCGACGACACGAACGGGATTCTGTAAAACATTACCGGCGAGGCTCTAGATGGGTTAGGTTAGGATCTATTACGTTATAGACGTATATAATGTTCCCAGCGAGAAGTAGGGGCCGACCCGCCAGGAATGTTGGAAAATAATACATCCCAGATGTTAGGTTGCCTTAGAGTAGGATATATAACGTTATAGAAGTATATAATGTCCGCGCCCGGATGTACGGGACGACACGAACGGGATTCTGTGAAACATTACCAGCGAGGGTCTACCTGGGTTAGGTTAGGTTATATTACATTATAGACGTATATAATGTTCCCACCGAGAAGTAGGGGCCGACCCGCCAGAAATGTTGGAAAATACTACATTCGAGATGTTAGGTTGCCTTAGGGTAGGAAATATAACGTTATAGACGTATGTAATGTCCGCACCGAGACGTACGGGACGACACGAACGGGATTCTGCAAAACATTACCAGCGAGGGTCTAGATGGGTTAGGTTAGGTTACATTACGTTATATAAGTATATAATGTTCCCACCGAGAAGTAGGGGCCGTCCCGCCTGGAATGTTGCAAAATACTACATTCGAAATGTTGGGTTGCCTTAGGATAGGAAATATAACGTTATAGACGTATATAATGTCCGCACCGAGACGTACGGGACCACACGAACGGGATTCTGTAAAACATTACCAGCGAGGGTCGTGATGGGTTAGGTTAGGTTATATTACGATATAGACGTATCTAATGTTCCCACCGAGCAGTAGGAGCCGTACCGCCAGAAATGTTGGAAAATACTACATCCGAGATGTTAGGTTGCCTGCGGATAGGATATATAACGTTATAGACGTATATAATGTCCGCGCCGAGATGAACGGGACGACACGAACGGGATTCTGTGAAACATTACCAGCGAGGCTCTAGAGGGGTTAGGTTAGGATATATTACGTTATAGGCGTATATAATGTTCCCACCGAGAAGTAGGGTCCGACCCGCCAGGAATGTTGGAAAATAATGCATCCGAGATGTTCGCTTGCCTTAGGATAGGATATATAACGTTATAGAAGTATATAATGTCCGCGCCGTGATGTACGGGACGACACGAACGGGATTCTCTGAAACATTACCAGCGAGGGTCTAGCTGGGTTAGGTTAGGTTATATTACGTTATAGACATATATAATGTTCCCACCGAGAAGTAGGGGCCGACCCGCCAGAAATGTTGGAAAATACTACATTCGAGAGGTTAGGTTGCCTTCGGACAGGAAATATAACGTTATAGACGTATATAATATCCGCACCGAGACGTAGGGCACGACACGAACGGGATTCTGTAAAAATTACCAGCGAGGGTCTAGATGGGTTAGGTTAGGTTCTATTACGTTATAGACGTATATAATGTTCCCACCGAGAAGTAGCGGCCGACCCGCCAGAAGTGTTGGAAAATACTACACTCGAGAGGTTAGGTTGCCTTCGGACAGGAAATATAACGTTATAGACGTATATAATATCCGCAACGAGACGTCGGGCATGACACGAACGGGATTCTGTAAAACACTACCAGCGAGGGTCTAGATGGGTCAGGTTAGGTTATATTACGTTATGGTCGTATATAATGTGCCCACCGAGAAGTAGGGGCGACCCGCCAGGAATGTTGGAAAATACTACATTCGAGATGTTAGGTTGCCTTAGGATAGGAAATATAACGTTATAACCGTATATAATGTCCATACCGAGACGTACGGGACGGCACGAACGGGATTCTGTGAAACATTACCAGCGAGGGGTTAGATGGGTTAGGCTAGGTTATATTACGTTATAGACGTATATAACGTTCCTACCGAGTAGTAAGGACCGACACGCCAGGAATGCTGTGAAATATTACACCCAAGATGTTAGGTTCCCTTAGGTTAAGATATATAATGTTATAGACGTATATAAAGTCCCCACCGAGATGTAGGCGCCTACGCGCCAGGAATATTGTAAAATATTACGTTCGACGTGTTAGGTTGCCTTAGGCTAGGATATGTAGCGTTATAGACGTATATAATGTTCCAACCGAGATGTAGGCTCCTACACGCCAGGAATGTTGTAAAACATTACATCCGAGGTGTTTTGTTGCCTTAAGTTAGGATATTTAACGTTATAGACGTATGTCATGTTACGACAGAGAAGTGGGGGTCAGCGAGCCAGGAATGTTGTAAAATATTACGTTCAACATGTTAGGTTGCCTTAGGTTAGGATATATAAGGTTATAGACGTATATAAAGTCCCCACCGAATGGAGGCGCCGACGCGCCAGGAATGTTGTAAAATATTACAATCGACATGTTAGGTTGCCTTAGGCTAGGATATATAGCGTTATAGACGTATATAATTTTCCCACCGAGAAGTAGGGGTCGAACCGCTAGGAATGTAGTAAAATATTACATTCAACATGTTAGGTTGCCTTAGGCTAGGATATATAGCGTTATAGAGGTATATAAAGTCCCCACCGAGATGTAGGCGCCGTCGCGCCAGGAATGTTGTAAAATATTACATCCGAGGTGTTAAGTTAGCTGAAGTTAGGATATATAGCGTTATAGACGTATATTATGTTCCCACCGAGAAGTAGGCGCCGACGCGCCAGGAATGTTGTAAAATATTACATTCGACATGTTAGGTTGCATTAGGCTAGGATATGTAGCGTTATAGACGTATATAATGTTCCCACCGAGAAGTAGGGGCCGACATGCCAGGAATGTTGTAAAATATTACATCCCAGATGTGAGGTTGCGTTAGGTTAGGATATACAACGTTATAGACGTATATAATATCCCCACCGAGACGTAGGGACCGACATGCCAGGAATGTTGTAAAATATTACATCCGAGATGTTATGTTGCGTTAAGCTAGGATATATATCGTTATAGACGTATACAATGTTTCCACCGAGAAGTAGGGGCCGACGCGTCAGGAATGTTGTAAAGTATTACACCCGAGATGTTAGGTTCCCTTAGGTTAGGATATACTACGTTATGGACGTATAGAATTTTCCCACCGAGAAGTAGGGACCGACATGCCAGGAATGTTGTAAAATATTACATCCCAGATGTTAGGATGCGTTAGGTTAGGATATACAACGTTATAGACGTATATAATGTCCCCACCGAGAAGTAGGGACCGATATGCCACGAATGTTGTAAAATATTACATCCGAGATGTTAGGTTGCCTTAGGCTAGGATATATAACGTTATAGACGTATATAATGATCCCACCGAGTAGCAGGGGCCGTCGCGCCAGGAATGTTGTAAAATATTACATTCAACATGTTAGGTTGCCTTAGGCTAGGATATATAGCGTTATAGACGTATATAATGATGCCACCGAGAGGTAGGTGCCCACGCGCCAGGAATATTGTAAAATATAACATTCGACATGTTAGGTTGTCTTAGGCTAGGATATATAGCGTTATAGACGTATATAACGTTCCCACCGAGAAGTAGGTGCCGACGCGCCAGGAATGTTGTAAAATATTACATCCGACATGTTAGGTTGCCTTAGGCTAGGGTATATAGCGTTATAGACTTATATAATGTTCCCAGCGGGAAGTAGGGGCCGACGCGCCAGGAATATTGTAAAATATTACATTTGACATGTTAGGTTGCCTTAGGCTATAATATATAGCGCTATAGACGAATATAACGTTCCCACGGAGAAGTAGAGGCCGACGTGCCAGGAATGTAGTACAATATCACGTCCGAGGTGTTAGGTTGCCTTAGGTTAGTATATATAACGGTATTGACTTATGTAATGTTCCCACTGATTAGTAGGGGCCGGCGCGTCAGGAATGTTGTAAAATATTACATTCGACATGATAGGTTGCCTTAGGCTAGGATATATAGCGTTATAGACGTATATAACGTTCTCACCGAGAAGTAGGGGCCGACGTGCCAGGCATGTAGTACAATATTACATCCGAGATGCTAGGTTGCCTTAGGTTAGGACATTTAACGTTATTGACTTATATAATGTTCCCACCGGGAAGTAGGGGCCGACGCGCCAGGAATATTGTAAAATATTACATTCGACATGTTAGGTTGCCTTAGGTTAGGGTATATAACGTTATAGACGTATATAATGTTACCACGGAGACGTAGGGACCGACATGCCAGGAATGTTGTAAAATATTACATCCCAGATGTTAGGTTGCGTTAGGTTAGGATATACAACGTTATAGACGTATATAATGTCCCCATCGAGAAGCAGGCGACGACACGCCAGGAATGTTGTAAAATATTACGGTAGAGATATTATTTTGCCTTAGGCTATGACAAATAACGTTATAGCCGTATATAGTTTTCCCACCGAGAAATAGGGGCCGACGCGTCAGGAATGTTGTAAAATATTACACCCGAGATGTTAGGTTCACTTAGGTTAGGATATACAACGTTACAGACGTGTAGAATGTTCCCACCGAGACGTAGGGACCGACATGCCAGGAATGTTGCAAAATATTACATCCCAGATGTTAGGTTGCGTTAGGTTAGTATATACAACTTTATAGACGTATATAATGTCCCCATAGAGAAGCAGGCGACGACACGCCAGAATGTAGTAAACTATTACATTCGACATGTTATGTTGCCTTAGGCTAGGATATATAACGATATAGACGTATATAATGTTACCACCGAGAGTTAGCGGCCGACATGCCACGAATGTTGTAAAATATTACATCCCAGATGTTAGGTTGCGTTAGGTTAGGATATACAACGTTATAGACGTATATAATGTCCCCATCGGGAAGCGGGCGACGACACGCCAGGAATGTTGTAAAATATTACATCCCAGATGTTAGGTTGCGTTAGGTTAGGATATACATCATTATAGACGTATATAATGCCCCCATCGAGAAGCAGGCGACGACACGCCAGGAATGTTCTAAAATGTTACATCCGAGATGTTATGCTGCCTTACGTTAGGATATATAACGTTATAGACGTGTATAATGTCCCCATCGAGAAGTAGGCGACGACACGCCACGAATGTTGTAAAATATTAAATTCGACATGTTAGGTCGCCTTAGGTTAGTATATATAAGGCTATAGACGTATATAATGTTCCCACCGAGAAGTAGGGACCGACATGCCAGGAATGTTGTAAAATATTACATCCGAGATGTTATGTTGCGTTAAGCTAGGATATATATCGTTATAGACGTATACAATGTTTCCACCGAGAAGTAGGGGCCGACGCGTCAGGAATGTTGTAAAGTATTACACCCGAGATGTTAGGTTCCCTTAGGTTAGGATATACTACGTTATGGACGTATAGAATTTTCCCACCGAGAAGTAGGGACCGACATGCCAGGAATGTTGTAAAATATTACATCCCAGATGTTAGGATGCGTTAGGTTAGGATATACAACGTTATAGACGTATATAATGTCCCCACCGAGAAGAAGGGACCGATATGCCACGAATGTTGTAAAATATTACATCCGAGATGTTAGGTTGCCTTAGGCTAGGATATATAACGTTATAGACGTATATAATGATCCCGCCGAGTAGCAGGGGCCGTCGCGCCAGGAATGTTGTAAAATATTACATTCAACATGTTAGGTTGCCTTAGGCTAGGATATATAGCGTTATAGACGTATATAATGATGCCACCGAGAGGTAGGTGCCCACGCGCCAGGAATATTGTAAAATATAACATTCGACATGTTAGGTTGCCTTAGGTTAGGGTATATAACGTTATAGACGTATATAATGTTACCACGGAGACGTAGGGACCGACATGCCAGGAATGTTGTAAAATATTACATCCCAGATGTTAGGTTGCGTTAGGTTAGGATATACAACGTTATAGACGTATATAATGTCCCCATCGGGAAGCGGGCGACGACACGCCAGGAATGTTGTAAAATATTACATCCCAGATGTTAGGTTGCGTTAGGTTAGGATATACATCATTATAGACGTATATAATGCCCCCATCGAGAAGCAGGCGACGACACGCCAGGAATGTTGTAAAATGTTACATCCGAGATGTTATGCTGCCTTACGTTAGGATATATAACGTTATAGACGTGTATAATGTCCCCATCGAGAAGTAGGCGACGACACGCCACGAATGTTGTAAAATATTAAATTCGACATGTTAGGTCGCCTTAGGTTAGTATATATAAGGCTATAGACGTATATAATGTTCCCACCGAGAAGTAGGGACCGACATGCCAGGAATGTTGTAAAATATTACATCCCAGATGTTAGGTTGTCTTCGGTTAGGATATATAACGTTATAGACGTATATGATGTTCCCACCGAGAAGTACGGTCCGACGCGTCAGGAATGTTGTAAAATATTACACCCGAGATATTAGGTTCCCTTAGGTTAGGATATATAACGTTATAGATGTATATAATGTCCCCATTGAGAAGTAGGCGGCGACACGCCACGAATGATGTAAAATATTACATTCGAAGTGTTAGGTCGCCTTAGGCTAGGATATATAACGTTATAGACGTATATCATGTTCCCACCGAGACATAGGGGCCGACGCGTCAGGAATGTTGTAAAATATTACACCCGAGACGTTAGGCTCCCTTAGGTTATGATATATAACGTTATAGACGTATATAATGTTCCCACCGAGAAGTAGGGACCGACATGCCCGGAACGTTGTAAAATAATACATCCGAGATGTTAGGTTGCCTTAGGCTAGGATATATAACGTTAAAGACGTATATAATGTTACCACCACGAAGTAGGGGCCGACGAGCCAGGAATGTTGTCAAATATTACATCCGAGATGTTAGGTTCCCTTAGGGTAGGATATATAACGTTATAGACGTATATAATTATCCCACCGAGAAGTAGGGGCCGACGAGCCAGGAATGTTGTAAAATATTACGCTCGTCATTTTAGGTTGCCTTAGCTTAGGATATATGGCGTTATAGACGTATATAATGTTCCCACCGACAAGTAGGTGCCGACGCGTCAGCAATGTTGTTAAATATTACATACGACATGTTAGGTTGCCTTAGGCTGGGATATATAGCGCTAAAGACGTATATAACGTTCCCACCGAGAAGTAGATGCCGACGCGCCAGGAATGTTGTAAAATATTACTTCCGAGATGTTAGGATTGCCATAGGCTAGGATATATAGCGTTAAAGACGTATATAATGTTCCTACCGGGACGTAGGGATCGACATGCCAGGAATGTTGTAAAACATTACATCCGATGTGTTAGGTTGCCTTAGGCTAGGATCTATAGCGTTATAGACGTATATAATGTTCCCACCGAGAAGTAGGAGCCGACGCGCCAGGATTGCTGTAAAATATTACATTCGACATGTTAGGATCTCTTAGGTTAGGATATATAACGTTATAGACGTATATAATGTTCCCACCGAGAAGTAGGGTCCTACGAGCCAGGAATGTTATAAAATATTACGCTCGACATTTTTGGTTGCCTTAGGTTAGGATATATGGCGTTATAGACGTATATAATGTTCCCACCGAAAAGTAGGGGCAGACGTGCCAGGAATGTAGTAAAATATTACGCTCGACATGTTAGGTTGCCTTGAGCTAGGATATATAGCGTCTTAAACGTATATAATGTTTCCACCGAGAAGTAGATGCCGACGCGCCAGGAATGTTGTAAAATATTACTTCCGAGATGTTAGGATTGCCTTAGGCTAGGATATATCACGTTATAGACGTATATAATGTTCCCACCGAGAAATAGGGGCCGACACGCCAGGAATGTTGTAAAACATTACATCCGATGTGTTAGGTTGCCTTAGGCTAGGATATATAGCGTTATAGACATATATAATGTTGCCACCGAGAAGTAGGGGCCGACGCGCCAGGATTGCTGTAAAATATTACATTCGACATGTTAGGATTGCCTTACGCTAGGATGTATAACGTTATAGACGTATATGATATTCCCACCGAGAAGTACGGGCCTACACGCCAGGAATGTTGTCAAATATTACATCCGAGATGTTAGGTTCTCTTAGGTTAGGATATATAACGTTATAGACGTATATAATGTTCCCACCGAGAAGTAGGGTCCTACGAGTCAGGAATGTTATAAAATATTACGCTCGACATTTTTGGTTGCCTTAGGTTAGGATATATGGCGTTATAGACGTATATAATGTTCCCACCGAAAAGTAGGGTCAGACGTGCCAGGAATGTAGTAAAATATTACGCTCGACATGTTAGGTTGCCTTACGGTATGATATATAGCGATATAGACTTATATAATGTTGCCACCGAGAAGTAGGGGCCGGCGCGCCGGGAATGTAGTAAAATATTACTTCCGAGATGTTAGGATTGCCATAGGCTAGGATGTATTACGTTATAGACGTATATAATGTTCCCACCCAGAAATAGGGGCCGACACGCCAGGAATGTTCTAAACATTACATCCGAGGTGTTAGGTTGCCTTAGGCTAGGATATATAGCGTTATAGACGTATATAATGTTCCCACCGAGAAGTAGGGGCCGACGCGCCAGGATTGCTGTAAAATATTACATTCGACATGTTAGGTTCTCTTAGGTTAGGATATATAACGTTATAGACGTATATAATGTTCCCACCGAGAAGTAGGGTCCTACGAGTCAGGAATGTTATAAAATATTACGCTCGACATTTTTGGTTGCCTTAGGTTAGGATATATGGCGTTATAGACGTATATATTGTTCCGACCGAAAAGTAGGGGCAGACGTGCCAGGAATGTAGTAAAATATTACGCTCGACATGTTAGGTTGCCTTAAGCTAGGATATATAGTGTTTTAGACGTATATAATGTTCCCAGCGAGAAGTAGGGGAAGGCGCGCCAGGAATATAGTAAAATATTACATCCGAGATGTTAGGTTGCCTTAGGCTAGGATATACAACGTTATAGATGTATATAATGTTCCCACCGAGAAGTAGGTGCCGAAGTGACGGGAATGTAGTAAAATATTACATTCGACATGTTAGTTTGCCTTAGGCTAGGATATATAGCGTTATAGACTTATATAATGTTCCCACCGAGAAGTAGTGGCCGACGTGCCAGGAATGTTGTAAAATTTTACATTTGACATGTTAGGTTTGCCTTAGGCTAGGATATATAGCGTTATAGACATATATAATGTTGCCACCGAGAAGTAGGTGCCGACGAGCCAGGAATGTATTAAAATATTACATCCGTGATGTTAGGTAGCCTTATGTTAGGATATATAACGTTATAGACTTATATACTGTTCCCACCGAGAAGTAGATGCCGACGCGCCAGGAATGTTGTAAAATATTACATCCGAGATATTAGGTTTGCCTTAGGCTAGGATATATAACGTTATAGACGTATATAATGTTCCCACCGAGAAGTAGGTGCCGACGCGCCAGGAATAATGTAAAATATTATATCCGAGATGTTAGGATTGCCTTAGGCTAGGATATATAAAGTTATAGACGTATATAATGCTCCCAACGAGAAGTAGGGTCCGGCGCGCCAGGAATGTAGTAAAATATTACATCCGAGATGTTAGGTTGCCTTAGGCTAGGATGTGTAACGTTATAGACGAATATAGTGTTCCCAGCGAGAAGTAGGGGCCGGCGCGCCTGGAATGTTGTAAAATATAACATTCGACATGTTAGGTTGCCTTAAGCTAGGATATAAAGCGTTCTAGACGTATATAATGTTCCCAGCGAGAAGTAGGGGAAGGCGCGCCAGGAATATAGTAAAATATTACATCCGAGATGTTAGGTTGCCTTAGGCTAGGATATATAACGTTATAGACGTATATAATGTTCTCACCGAGAAGTAGGTGCCGAAGTGACGGGAATGTTTGAAAATATTACATTCGACATGATATTTTGCCTTAGGCTAGGATATATAGCGTTATAGACTTATATAATGTTCCCACCGAGAAGTAGTGGCCGACGTGCCAGGAATGTAGTAAAATACTACATCCGAGATGTTAGGTTGCCTTAGGCTAGGATGTGTAACGTTATAGACGAATATAGTGTTCCCAGCGAGAAGTAGGGGCCGGCGCGCCAGGAATGTAGTAAAATATTACATCCGAGATGTTAGGTTGCCTTAGGCTAGGATATATAGCGTTATAGACGTATATAATGTTCCCACCGAGAAGTAGGGGCCGACGAGCCAGGAATGCATTAAAATATTACATCCGTGATGTTAGGTTGCCTTAGGTTAGGATATATAACGTTATAGACTTATATACTGCTCCCACCGAGAAGTAGATGCCGACGCGCCAGGAATGTTGTAAAATATTACATCCGAGATGTTAGGTTTGCCTTAGGCTAGGATATATAACGTTATAGACGTATATAATGTTACCACAGAGTAGTAGGGACCGACGAGCCAGGAATGTTGTAAAATATGCGCTCGACGTGTTAGGTTGAAGTAGGCTAGGATACACAACGATATAGGCGTATATAATGTTCCCACAGAGAAGTAAGGACCGGCACGCCATGAATGCTGCAAAATATTACATCCGAGATGTTGGGTTGCCTTAGGCTAGGATATATAACGTTATTGACGTATATAATGTTATTAGCCAGAACTACGGGCCAACACGACAGGAATGTTGTAAAATATTACAACCGATATGTTAGGTTCCCTTAGGTTTCTATATACAACCTTATAGACGTATATAATGTCCCCATTGGGAAGTAAGCGCCGTCTCGGCTGGAATGTTGTAAGATATTACATCCCAGATATTATGTTGCCTTAGGTTAGGATATATAACGTTATAGACTTCTATAATTTTCCCACCGAGAAGTAGGGGCCGACGCGCCAGGAATGTTGTAAAATATTACATTCGACATGTTAAGTTGCCTTAGGCTAGGATATATAACGTTAGAGACGTATAGAATGTCCGAACCGAGATGTAGGCTCCTACATGCCAGGCATGTTGTAAAACATTACATCCGCGGTGTTAGGTTGCTTTGGTTAGGATATATAACGTCATAGAAGTGTATAATGTTACCACAGAGAAGAACGGGCCGACGAGCCAGGAATGTTGTAAAATATTACATCCCAGATATTATGTTGCCTTAGGTTAGGATATATAACGTTATAGACTTATATAATGTTCCCACCAAGTAGGTGCCGACGCGCCAGGAATGTTGTAAAATATTACATTCGACATGATAAGTTGCCTTACTCTAGGATCTATAACGTTATAGACGTATATATTGTTCCCACCGAGAAGTAGGGGCCGATGAGCCAGGAATGTTGTAAAATACTACGTTCGACAAGTTAGGTTGCCTCAGGTTAGCATATGTAACGTTATAGAGGTATATAATGTTCCCACCGAGAAGTAGGGGCCGACGCGCCAGGAATGTTGCAGAACATTACATCAGAATTGCTGGTTGCCTTAGGTTAGGATTTATAACGTTATAGACGTATATATTGTTCCCACAGATAAGTAGGGACTTGCATGCCAGGAATGTTGTAAAATATTACGGTAGAGATGTTAGGTTGCCTTAAGCTAGGATATATAACGTTATAGACGTATATAATGTTCCCACCGAGAAGTAGGGGCCGACGTGCCAGGAATGTAGTAAAATATTACATCCGAGATGTTAGGTATCTTTAAGTTAGTATATATAACGTTATAGACCTATATAGTGTTGCCACCAAGAAATAGGGGCTGATGAGCCAGGAATGTTGTAAAACGTACCATCCGAGGTGTTAGGTTGCCATAGGTTAGGATATATAACGTTATAGACGTGTATATTGTTCCCACCGAGAATTAGGGGCCTCTGAGCCAGGAATGTTGTAAAATATTACGTTCGACATGTTAGGTTGCCCTAGGTTAGGATATATAACGTTATAGACGTATATAATGTTCGCACCGAGAAGTAGGGGCCGACGAGCCAGGAATGTTGTAAAATATTACGCTCGACATGTTAGGTTACCCTAATGTAGGATATATAGCGTTATAGACGTATACAATGTTCCGACAAAGAAGTAGGGGCCGACGCGCAGGGAATGTTGTAACATATTACATTCGAGATGTTAGGTTTCCTTAGGCTAGGATATATAACGTTATAGCCGTATATAATGTTACCACAGAGAAGTAGGGACTTGCATGCCAGGAATGTTGTAAAATATTACATCCCAGATGTTAGATTGCGTTAGGTGAGTATATACAACGTTATAGACGTATATAATGTACCCACCGAGACATAGGGTCCGACATACCAGGAATGTTGTAAAATATTACATCCCAGATGTTAGGTTGCGTTAGGTTAGGATATAAGACGTTATAGACGTATATAATGTCACCTTCGAAAAGCAGGCGACGACACGCCAGAATGTTGTAAAATATTACATTCGACATGTTAGGTTGCCTTAGGCTAGGATATATAACGTTATAGACGTATATAATATTTCCAACGAGAAATAGGGGCCGACGCTTCAGGAATGTTGTAAAATATTACACCCGAGATGTTAGGTTCGCTTAGGTTAGGATGAATAACATTATAGATGTATATAATGTCCCCATCCAGAAGTAGGCGACGACACGCCAGGAATATTACATCCCAGATGTTAGGTTGCGTTAGGTTAGGATATACAACGTTATAGACGTATATAAAGTCCCCATCGAGAAGCAGGCGACGACACGCCATGAATGATGTAAAATATTACATTCGACATGTTAGGTCGCCTTAGGCTAGGATAGATAACGTTATAGACGTATATACTGTTCCCACCGAGTAGGAGGTGCCGACGCGCCAGGAATGTTGTAAAATATTACGGTAGAGATGTTTGGTTGCCTTAGGTTAGGATATATAACGTTATAGACGTATATAATGTTACCACAGAGAACTAGGCACTTGCATACCAGGAATGTTGTAAAATATTACGGTAGAGATGATAGGTTGCCTTAGTTTAGGATATATAACGTCATAGACGTATATACTGTTCCCACCGAGAAGGAGGTGCCGACGCGCCAGGAATGTTGTAAAATATTACGGTAGAGATGTTAGGTTGCCTTAGGTTAGGATATATAACGTTATAAACGTATATAATGTTACCACAGAGAACTAGGCACTTGAATGCCAGGAATGTTGTAAAATATTACGGTAGGGATGATAGGTTGCCTTAGTTTACGATATATAACGTTATAGACGTATATACTGTTGCCACCGAGAAGTAGGTGCCGACGCGCCAGGAATGTTGTAAAATATTACATTCGACATGTCAGGTTGCCTTAGGCTAGGATATATAGCGTTATAGACGTATATAACGTTCCCACCGAGAAGTAGGGTCGACGTGCCAGGAATGTAGTAAAATTTTACATCCGAGGTGTTAGGTTGCCTTAGGTTAGGGTATACAACGTTATTGACTTATATAATGTTCCCACCGACAAGTAGGGGCCGAAGCGCCGGGAATGTTGTAAAATATTACATTCGACATGTTAGGTTGCCTTAGGCTAGGATATATAGCGTTATGGACGTATATAATGTTCCCACCTAGAAGTAGCGGCCGCCGCGCCAGGAATGTTGTAAAATATTACATTCGACACGTTAGGCTGCCTTAGGCTAGGATATATAACGTTATAGACGTATATAATGTTTCCACCGAGAAGTAGCGGCCGTCGCGCCAGGAATGTTGTAAAATATTACATTCGACACGTTAGGTTGCCTTAGGCTAGGATATATAACGTTATAGACGTATATAATGCTTCCACCGAGAAGTTTGGGCCGACGAGCCAGGAATGTTGTAAAATATTACGCTCCACATGTTAGGTTGCCTTAGGCTATGATATATAGCGTTGTAGACGTATATAATGTTCCCACCGAGAAGTATCGGCCGACGTGCCAGGAATGTAGTAAAATATTACATCCGAGATGTTAGGTTGCCTTAGGTTAGGATATATAACGTTATAGACGTATATAGTGTTGCCACCGAGAAGTGTGGGCCGATAAGCCAGGAATGTTGTAGAACATTACATCCGAGGTGTTAGGTTGCCTTAGGTTAGGATATATAACGTTATAGACGTATATATTGTTCCCACCGAGAAGTAGAGGCCGATGAGCCAGGAATGTTGTAAAATATTACGTTCGACAAGTTAGGTTGCCTCAGGTTAGGATATATAACGTTATAGACGTATATAATGTTCCCATCGAGAGGTAGGGGCCGACGTGCCAGGAATGTAGTAAAATATTACATCCGACATGTTAGGTTGCCTTAGACTAGGATATATAACGTTATAGACGTATATATTGTTCCCACCGAGAAGTAGGGGCCGATGAGGCAGGAATGTTGTAAAATATTACATCCGAGATGTTAGGTTGCCTTAAGGTAGGATATATAGCGTTATAGACGTATATAATGTTCCCACCGACAAGTAGGGACCGAAGCGCCGGGAATGTTGTAAAATATTACATTCGACATGTTAGGTTGCCTTAGGCTAGGATATATAGCGTTATAGACGTATATAATGTTCACACCTAGAAGTAGCGGCCGCCGCGCCAGGAATGTTGTAAAATATTACATTCGACACGTTAGGCTGCCTTAGGCTAGGATATATAACGTTATAGACGTATATAATGCTTCCACCGAGAAGTTTGGGCCGACGAGCCAGGAATGTTGTAAAATATTACGCTCCACATGTTAGGTTGCCTTAGGCTATGATATATAGCGTTGTAGACGTATATAATGTTCCCACCGAGATGTAGTGGCCGACGTGCCAGGAATGTAGTAAAATATTACATCCGAGATGTTAGGTTGCCTTAGGCTAGGATATATAACGATATAGACGTATATACTGTTCCCACCGAGAAGTAGGTGCCGACGCGCCAAGAATGTTGTAAAATATTACATCCGAGATGTTAGGTTGCCTTAAGCTAGGATATATAGCATTACAGAAGTATATAATATTCCCACCGAGAAGTATCGGCCGACGTGCCAGGAATGTAGTAAAATATTACATCCGAGATGTTAGGTTGCCTTAGGTTAGGATATATAACGTTACAGACGTATATAGTGTTGCCACAGAGAAGTGTGGGCCGATAAGCCAGGAATGTTGTAGAACATTACATCCGAGGTGTTAGGTTGCCTTAGGTTAGGATATATAACGTTGTAGACGTATATATTGTTCCCACCGAGAAGTAGGGGCCGATGAGCCAGGAATGTTGTAAAATATTACGTTCGACAAGTTAGGTTGCCTCAGGTTAGGATATATAACGTTATAGACGTATATAATGTTCCCTCCGAGAAGTAGGGGCCGACGAGACAGGAATGTTGTAAAATATTACATCCGAGATGTTAGGTTGCCTTAAGGTAGGATATATAGCGTTATAGACGTATATAATGTTCCCACCGACAAGTAGGGGCCGAAGCGCCGGGAATGTTGTAAAATATTACATTCGACATGTTAGGTTGCCTTAGGCTAGGATATATAGCGTTATAGACGTATATAATGTTCCCACCTAGAAGTAGCGGCCGCCGCGCCAGGAATGTTGTAAAATATTACATTCGACACGTTAGGCTGCCTTAGGCTAGGATATATAACGTTATAGACGTATATAATGTTTCCACCGAGAAGTAGCGGCCGTCGCGCCAGGAATGTTGTAAAATATTACATTCGACACGTTAGGTTGCCTTAGGCTAGGATATATAACGTTATAGACGTATATAATGCTTCCACCGAGAAGTTTGGGCCGACGAGCCAGGAATGTTGTAAAATATTACGCTCCACATGTTAGGTTGCCTTAGGCTACGATATATAGCGTTGTAGACGTATATAATGTTCCCACCGAGATGTAGTGGCCGACGTGCCAGGAATGTAGTAAAATATTACATCCGAGAAGTTAGGTTGCCTTAGGCTAGGATATATAACGATATAGACGTATATACTGTTCCCACCGAGAAGTAGGTGCCGACGCGCCAAGAATGTTGTAAAATATTACATCCGAGATGTTAGGTTGCCTCAGGCTAGGATATATAACGTTATAGACTTATATAATGTTCCCACCGAGAAGTAGTGGCCGACGTGCCAGGAATGTTGTAAAATTTTACATTTGACATGTTAGGTTTGCCTTAGGCTAGGATATATAGCGTTATAGACATATATAATGTTGCCACCGAGAAGTAGGTGCCGACGAGCCAGGAATGTATTAAAATATTACATCCGTGATGTTAGGTAGCCTTATGTTAGGATATATAACGTTATAGACTTATATACTGTTCCCACCGAGAAGTAGATGCCGACGCGCCAGGAATGTTGTAAAATATTACATCCGAGATATTAGGTTTGCCTTAGGCTAGGATATATAACGTTATAGACGTATATAATGTTCCCACCGAGAAGTAGGTGCCGACGCGCCAGGAATGATGTAAAATATTATATCCGAGATGTTAGGATTGCCTTAGGCTAGGATATATAAAGTTATAGACGTATATAATGCTCCCAACGAGAAGTAGGGTCCGGCGCGCCAGGAATGTAGTAAAATATTACATCCGAGATGTTAGGTTGCCTTAGGCTAGGATGTGTAACGTTATAGACGAATATAGTGTTCCCAGCGAGAAGTAGGGGCCGGCGCGCCTGGAATGTTGTAAAATATAACATTCGACATGTTAGGTTGCCTTAAGCTAGGATATAAAGCGTTCTAGACGTATATAATGTTCCCAGCGAGAAGTAGGGGAAGGCGCGCCAGGAATATAGTAAAATATTACATCCGAGATGTTAGGTTGCCTTAGGCTAGGATATATAACGTTATAGACGTATATAATGTTCTCACCGAGAAGTAGGTGCCGAAGTGACGGGAATGTTTGAAAATATTACATTCGACATGATATTTTGCCTTAGGCTAGGATATATAGCGTTATAGACTTATATAATGTTCCCACCGAGAAGTAGTGGCCGACGTGCCAGGAATGTAGTAAAATACTACATCCGAGATGTTAGGTTGCCTTAGGCTAGGATGTGTAACGTTATAGACGAATATAGTGTTCCCAGCGAGAAGTAGGGGCCGGCGCGCCAGGAATGTAGTAAAATATTACATCCGAGATGTTAGGTTGCCTTAGGCTAGGATATATAGCGTTATAGACGTATATAATGTTCCCACCGAGAAGTAGGGGCCGACGAGCCAGGAATGCATTAAAATATTACATCCGTGATGTTAGGTTGCCTTAGGTTAGGATATATAACGTTATAGACTTATATACTGCTCCCACCGAGAAGTAGATGCCGACGCGCCAGGAATGTTGTAAAATATTACATCCGAGATGTTAGGTTTGCCTTAGGCTAGGATATATAACGTTATAGACGTATATAATGTTACCACAGAGTAGTAGGGACCGACGAGCCAGGAATGTTGTAAAATATGCGCTCGACGTGTTAGGTTGAAGTAGGCTAGGATACACAACGATATAGGCGTATATAATGTTCCCACAGAGAAGTAAGGACCGGCACGCCATGAATGCTGCAAAATATTACATCCGAGATGTTGGGTTGCCTTAGGCTAGGATATATAACGTTATTGACGTATATAATGTTATTAGCCAGAACTACGGGCCAACACGACAGGAATGTTGTAAAATATTACAACCGATATGTTAGGTTCCCTTAGGTTTCTATATACAACCTTATAGACGTATATAATGTCCCCATTGGGAAGTAAGCGCCGTCTCGGCTGTAATGTTGTAAGATATTACATCCCAGATATTATGTTGCCTTAGGTTAGGATATATAACGTTATAGACTTCTATAATTTTCCCACCGAGAAGTAGGGGCCGACGCGCCAGGAATGTTGTAAAATATTACATTCGACATGTTAAGTTGCCTTAGGCTAGGATATATAACGTTAGAGACGTATAGAATGTCCGAACCGAGATGTAGGCTCCTACATGCCAGGCATGTTGTAAAACATTACATCCGCGGTGTTAGGTTGCTTTGGTTAGGATATATAACGTCATAGAAGTGTATAATGTTACCACAGAGAAGAACGGGCCGACGAGCCAGGAATGTTGTAAAATATTACATCCCAGATATTATGTTGCCTTAGGTTAGGATATATAACGTTATAGACTTATATAATGTTCCCACCAAGTAGGTGCCGACGCGCCAGGAATGTTGTAAAATATTACATTCGACATGATAAGTTGCCTTACTCTAGGATCTATAACGTTATAGACGTATATATTGTTCCCACCGAGAAGTAGGGGCCGATGAGCCAGGAATGTTGTAAAATACTACGTTCGACAAGTTAGGTTGCCTCAGGTTAGCATATGTAACGTTATAGAGGTATATAATGTTCCCACCGAGAAGTAGGGGCCGACGCGCCAGGAATGTTGCAGAACATTACATCAGAATTGCTGGTTGCCTTAGGTTAGGATTTATAACGTTATAGACGTATATATTGTTCCCACAGATAAGTAGGGACTTGCATGCCAGGAATGTTGTAAAATATTACGGTAGAGATGTTAGGTTGCCTTAAGCTAGGATATATAACGTTATAGACGTATATAATGTTCCCACCGAGAAGTAGGGGCCGACGTGCCAGGAATGTAGTAAAATATTACATCCGAGATGTTAGGTATCTTTAAGTTAGTATATATAACGTTATAGACCTATATAGTGTTGCCACCAAGAAATAGGGGCTGATGAGCCAGGAATGTTGTAAAACGTACCATCCGAGGTGTTAGGTTGCCATAGGTTAGGATATATAACGTTATAGACGTGTATATTGTTCCCACCGAGAATTAGGGGCCTCTGAGCCAGGAATGTTGTAAAATATTACGTTCGACATGTTAGGTTGCCCTAGGTTAGGATATATAACGTTATAGACGTATATAATGTTCGCACCGAGAAGTAGGGGCCGACGAGCCAGGAATGTTGTAAAATATTACGCTCGACATGTTAGGTTACCCTAATGTAGGATATATAGCGTTATAGACGTATACAATGTTCCGACAAAGAAGTAGGGGCCGACGCGCAGGGAATGTTGTAACATATTACATTCGAGATGTTAGGTTTCCTTAGGCTAGGATATATAACGTTATAGCCGTATATAATGTTACCACAGAGAAGTAGGGACTTGCATGCCAGGAATGTTGTAAAATATTACATCCCAGATGTTAGATTGCGTTAGGTGAGTATATACAACGTTATAGACGTATATAATGTACCCACCGAGACATAGGGTCCGACATACCAGGAATGTTGTAAAATATTACATCCCAGATGTTAGGTTGCGTTAGGTTAGGATATAAGACGTTATAGACGTATATAATGTCACCTTCGAAAAGCAGGCGACGACACGCCAGAATGTTGTAAAATATTACATTCGACATGTTAGGTTGCCTTAGGCTAGGATATATAACGTTATAGACGTATATAATATTTCCAACGAGAAATAGGGGCCGACGCTTCAGGAATGTTGTAAAATATTACACCCGAGATGTTAGGTTCGCTTAGGTTAGGATGAATAACATTATAGATGTATATAATGTCCCCATCCAGAAGTAGGCGACGACACGCCAGGAATATTACATCCCAGATGTTAGGTTGCGTTAGGTTAGGATATACAACGTTATAGACGTATATAAAGTCCCCATCGAGAAGCAGGCGACGACACGCCATGAATGATGTAAAATATTACATTCGACATGTTAGGTCGCCTTAGGCTAGGATAGATAACGTTATAGACGTATATACTGTTCCCACCGAGTAGGAGGTGCCGACGCGCCAGGAATGTTGTAAAATATTACGGTAGAGATGTTTGGTTGCCTTAGGTTAGGATATATAACGTTATAGACGTATATAATGTTACCACAGAGAACTAGGCACTTGCATACCAGGAATGTTGTAAAATATTACGGTAGAGATGATAGGTTGCCTTAGTTTAGGATATATAACGTCATAGACGTATATACTGTTCCCACCGAGAAGGAGGTGCCGACGCGCCAGGAATGTTGTAAAATATTACGGTAGAGATGTTAGGTTGCCTTAGGTTAGGATATATAACGTTATAAACGTATATAATGTTACCACAGAGAACTAGGCACTTGAATGCCAGGAATGTTGTAAAATATTACGGTAGGGATGATAGGTTGCCTTAGTTTACGATATATAACGTTATAGACGTATATACTGTTGCCACCGAGAAGTAGGTGCCGACGCGCCAGGAATGTTGTAAAATATTACATTCGACATGTCAGGTTGCCTTAGGCTAGGATATATAGCGTTATAGACGTATATAACGTTCCCACCGAGAAGTAGGGTCGACGTGCCAGGAATGTAGTAAAATTTTACATCCGAGGTGTTAGGTTGCCTTAGGTTAGGATATACAACGTTATTGACTTATATAATGTTCCCACCGACAAGTAGGGGCCGAAGCGCCGGGAATGTTGTAAAATATTACATTCGACATGTTAGGTTGCCTTAGGCTAGGATATATAGCGTTATGGACGTATATAATGTTCCCACCTAGAAGTAGCGGCCGCCGCGCCAGGAATGTTGTAAAATATTACATTCGACACGTTAGGCTGCCTTAGGCTAGGATATATAACGTTATAGACGTATATAATGTTTCCACCGAGAAGTAGCGGCCGTCGCGCCAGGAATGTTGTAAAATATTACATTCGACACGTTAGGTTGCCTTAGGCTAGGATATATAACGTTATAGACGTATATAATGCTTCCACCGAGAAGTTTGGGCCGACGAGCCAGGAATGTTGTAAAATATTACGCTCCACATGTTAGGTTGCCTTAGGCTATGATATATAGCGTTGTAGACGTATATAATGTTCCCACCGAGAAGTATCGGCCGACGTGCCAGGAATGTAGTAAAATATTACATCCGAGATGTTAGGTTGCCTTAGGTTAGGATATATAACGTTATAGACGTATATAGTGTTGCCACCGAGAAGTGTGGGCCGATAAGCCAGGAATGTTGTAGAACATTACATCCGAGGTGTTAGGTTGCCTTAGGTTAGGATATATAACGTTATAGACGTATATATTGTTCCCACCGAGAAGTAGAGGCCGATGAGCCAGGAATGTTGTAAAATATTACGTTCGACAAGTTAGGTTGCCTCAGGTTAGGATATATAACGTTATAGACGTATATAATGTTCCCATCGAGAGGTAGGGGCCGACGTGCCAGGAATGTAGTAAAATATTACATCCGACATGTTAGGTTGCCTTAGACTAGGATATATAACGTTATAGACGTATATATTGTTCCCACCGAGAAGTAGGGGCCGATGAGGCAGGAATGTTGTAAAATATTACATCCGAGATGTTAGGTTGCCTTAAGGTAGGATATATAGCGTTATAGACGTATATAATGTTCCCACCGACAAGTAGGGACCGAAGCGCCGGGAATGTTGTAAAATATTACATTCGACATGTTAGGTTGCCTTAGGCTAGGATATATAGCGTTATAGACGTATATAATGTTCACACCTAGAAGTAGCGGCCGCCGCGCCAGGAATGTTGTAAAATATTACATTCGACACGTTAGGCTGCCTTAGGCTAGGATATATAACGTTATAGACGTATATAATGCTTCCACCGAGAAGTTTGGGCCGACGAGCCAGGAATGTTGTAAAATATTACGCTCCACATGTTAGGTTGCCTTAGGCTATGATATATAGCGTTGTAGACGTATATAATGTTCCCACCGAGATGTAGTGGCCGACGTGCCAGGAATGTAGTAAAATATTACATCCGAGATGTTAGGTTGCCTTAGGCTAGGATATATAACGATATAGACGTATATACTGTTCCCACCGAGAAGTAGGTGCCGACGCGCCAAGAATGTTGTAAAATATTACATCCGAGATGTTAGGTTGCCTTAAGCTAGGATATATAGCATTACAGAAGTATATAATATTCCCACCGAGAAGTATCGGCCGACGTGCCAGGAATGTAGTAAAATATTACATCCGAGATGTTAGGTTGCCTTAGGTTAGGATATATAACGTTACAGACGTATATAGTGTTGCCACAGAGAAGTGTGGGCCGATAAGCCAGGAATGTTGTAGAACATTACATCCGAGGTGTTAGGTTGCCTTAGGTTAGGATATATAACGTTGTAGACGTATATATTGTTCCCACCGAGAAGTAGGGGCCGATGAGCCAGGAATGTTGTAAAATATTACGTTCGACAAGTTAGGTTGCCTCAGGTTAGGATATATAACGTTATAGACGTATATAATGTTCCCTCCGAGAAGTAGGGGCCGACGAGACAGGAATGTTGTAAAATATTACATCCGAGATGTTAGGTTGCCTTAAGGTAGGATATATAGCGTTATAGACGTATATAATGTTCCCACCGACAAGTAGGGGCCGAAGCGCCGGGAATGTTGTAAAATATTACATTCGACATGTTAGGTTGCCTTAGGCTAGGATATATAGCGTTATAGACGTATATAATGTTCCCACCTAGAAGTAGCGGCCGCCGCGCCAGGAATGTTGTAAAATATTACATTCGACACGTTAGGCTGCCTTAGGCTAGGATATATAACGTTATAGACGTATATAATGTTTCCACCGAGAAGTAGCGGCCGTCGCGCCAGGAATGTTGTAAAATATTACATTCGACACGTTAGGTTGCCTTAGGCTAGGATATATAACGTTATAGACGTATATAATGCTTCCACCGAGAAGTTTGGGCCGACGAGCCAGGAATGTTGTAAAATATTACGCTCCACATGTTAGGTTGCCTTAGGCTACGATATATAGCGTTGTAGACGTATATAATGTTCCCACCGAGATGTAGTGGCCGACGTGCCAGGAATGTAGTAAAATATTACATCCGAGAAGTTAGGTTGCCTTAGGCTAGGATATATAACGATATAGACGTATATACTGTTCCCACCGAGAAGTAGGTGCCGACGCGCCAAGAATGTTGTAAAATATTACATCCGAGATGTTAGGTTGCCTCAGGCTAGGATATATAACGTTATAGACGTATATAATGTTCCCACCGAGAAGTAGGGGCCGACGCGCCAGGAATGTTGGAAAATATTACATTCGACATGTTAGGATTGCCTTAGGCTTGCATATATAGCGTTATAGACGTATATAATGTTCCCATCGAGAGGTAGGGGCCGACGTGCCAGGAATGTAGTAAAATATTACATCCGACATGTTAGGTTGCCTTAGGCTAGGATATATAACGTTATAGACGTATATATTGTTCCCACCGAGAAGTAGGGGCCGATGAGCCAGGAATGTTGTAAAATATTACATTCGACATGTTAGGTTGCCTTAAGCTAGGATATATAGCGTTATGGACGTATATAGTGTTGCCACCGAGAAGTGTGGGCCGATAAGCCAGGAATGTTGTAGAACATTACATCCGAGGTGTTAGGTTGCCTTAGGTTAGGATATATAACGTTGTAGACGTATATATTGTTCCCACCGAGAAGTAGGGGCCGATGAGCCAGGAATGTTGTAAAATATTACGTTCGACAAGTTAGGTTGCCTCAGGTTAGGATATATAACGTTATAGACGCATATAATGTTCCCACCGAGAAGTAGGGGCCGACGAGACAGGAATGTTGTAAAATATTACATCCGAGATGTTAGGTTGCCTTAAGGTAGGATATATAGCGTTATAGACGTATATAATGTTCCCACCGACAAGTAGGGGCCGAAGCGCCGGGAATGTTGTAAAATATTACATTCGACATGTTAGGTTGCCTTAGGCTAGGATATATAGCGTTATAGACGTATATAATGTTCCCACCTAGAAGTAGCGGCCGCCGCGCCAGGAATGTTGTAAAATATTACATTCGACACGTTAGGCTGCCTTAGGCTAGGATATATAACGTTATAGACGTATATAATGTTTCCACCGAGAAGTAGCGGCCGTCGCGCCAGGAATGTTGTAAAATATTACATTCGACACGTTAGGTTGCCTTAGGCTAGGATATATAACGTTATAGACGTATATAATGCTTCCACCGAGAAGTTTGGGCCGACAAGCCAGGAATGTTGTAAAATATTACGCTCCACATGTTAGGTTGCCTTAGGCTACGATATATAGCGTTGTAGACGTATATAATGTTCCCACCGAGATGTAGTGGCCGACGTGCCAGGAATGTAGTAAAATATTACATCCGAGAAGTTAGGTTGCGTTAGGCTAGGATATATAACGATATAGACGTATATACTGTTCCCACCGAGAAGTAGGTGCCGACGCGCTAAGAATGTTGTAAAATATTACATCCGAGATGTTAGGTTGCCTCAGGCTAGGATATATAACGTTATAGACGTATATAATGTTCCCACCGAGAAGTAGGGGCCGACGCGCCAGGAATGTTGGAAAATATTACATTCGACATGTTAGGATTGCCTTAGGCTTGCATATATAGCGTTATAGACGTATATAATGTTCCCATCGAGAGGTAGGGGCCGACGTGCCAGGAATGTAGTAAAATATTACATCCGACATGTTAGGTTGCCTTAGGCTAGGATATATAACGTTATAGACGTATATATTGTTCCCACCGAGAAGTAGGGGCCGATGAGCCAGGAATGTTGTAAAATATTACATTCGACATGTTAGGTTGCCTTAAGCTAGGATATATAGCGTTATGGACGTATATAGTGTTGCCACCGAGAAGTGTGGGCCGATAAGCCAGGAATGTTGTAGAACATTACATCCGAGGTGTTAGGTTGCCTTAGGTTAGGATATATAACGTTGTAGACGTACATATTGTTCCCACCGAGAAGTAGGGGCCGATGAGCCAGGAATGTTGTAAAATATTACGTTCGACAAGTTAGGTTGCCTCAGGTTAGGATATATAACGTTATAGACGTATATAATGTTCCCACCGAGAAGTAGGGGCCGACGGGACAGGAATGTTGTAAAATATTACATCCGAGATGTTAGGTTGCCTTAAGGTAGGATATATAGCGTTATAGACGTATATAATGTTCCCACCGACAAGTAGGGGCCGAAGCGCCGGGAATGTTGTAAAATATTACATTCGACATGTTAGGTTGCCTTAGGCTAGGATATATAGCCTTATAGACGTATATAATGTTCCCACCTAGAAGTAGCAGCCGCCGCGACAGGAATGTTGTAAAATATTACATTCGACACGTTAGGCTGCCTTAGGCTAGGATATATAACGTTATAGACGTATATAATGTTTCCACCGAGAAGTAGCGGCCGTCGCGCCAGGAATGTTGTAAAATATAACATTCGACACGTTAGGTTGCCTTAGGCTAGGATATATAACGTTATAGACGTATATAATGCTTCCACCGAGAAGTTTGGGCCGACGAGCCAGGAATGTTGTAAAATATTACGCTCCACATGTTAGGTTGCCTTAGGCTATGATATATAGCGTTGTAGACGTATATAATGTTCCCACCATGATGTAGTGGCCGACGTGCCAGGAATGTAGTAAAATATTACATCCGAGAAGTTAGGTTGCCTTAGGCTAGGATATATAACGATATAGACGTATATACTGTTCCCACCGAGAAGTAGGTGCCGACGCGCCAAGAATGTTGTAAAATATTACATCCGAGATGTTAGGTTGCCTTAAGCTAGGATATATAGCATTACAGAAGTATATAATATTCCCACCGAGAAGTATCGGCCGACGTGCCAGGAATGTAGTAAAATATTACATCCGAGATGTTAGGTTGCCTTAGGTTAGGATATATAACGTTATAGACGTATATAGTGTTGCCACCGAGAAGTGTGGGCCGATAAGCCAGGAATGTTGTAGAAGATTACATCCGAGGTGTTAGGTTGCCTTAGGTTAGGATATATAACGATATAGACGTATATATTGTTCCCACCGAGAAGTAGGGGCCGATGAGCTGGGAATGTTGTAAAATATTACGCTCGACATGTTAGGTTACCTTAGGCTAGGATATATAGCGTTATAGACGTATATAATGTCCCCACCGAGAAGTAGGGCCCGACGTGCCAGGAATGTAGTAAAATATTACATCCGAGATGTTAGGTTGCCTTAGGTTAGGATATATAACGTTATAGACGTATATAGTGTTGCCACCGAGAAGTAGGGGCCGATTAGCCAGGAATGTTGTTAAACATTACATCCGAGGTGTTAGGTTGCCTTAGGTTAGGATATATAACGTTATAGACGTATATATTGTATATATTGTTCCCACCGAGAAGTAGGGGCCGATGAGCCAGGAATGTTGTAAAATATTACGTTCGACAAGTTAGGTTGCCTCAGGTTAGGATATATAACGTTATAGACGCATATAATGTTCCCACCGAGAAGTAGGGGCCGACGAGACAGGAATGTTGTAAAATATTACATCCGAGATGTTAGGTTGCCTTAAGGTAGGATATATAGCGTTATAGACGTATATAATGTTCCCACCGACAAGTAGGGGCCGAAGCGCCGGGAATGTTGTAAAATATTACATTCGACATGTTAGGTTGCCTTAGGCTAGGATATATAGCGTTATAGACGTATATAATGTTCCCACCTAGAAGTAGCGGCCGCCGCGCCAGGAATGTTGTAAAATATTACATTCGACACGTTAGGCTGCCTTAGGCTAGGATATATAACGTTATAGACGTATATAATGTTTCCACCGAGAAGTAGCGGCCGTCGCGCCAGGAATGTTGTAAAATATTACATTCGACACGTTAGGTTGCCTTAGGCTAGGATATATAACGTTATAGACGTATATAATGCTTCCACCGAGAAGTTTGGGCCGACAAGCCAGGAATGTTGTAAAATATTACGCTCCACATGTTAGGTTGCCTTAGGCTACGATATATAGCGTTGTAGACGTATATAATGTTCCCACCGAGATGTAGTGGCCGACGTGCCAGGAATGTAGTAAAATATTACATCCGAGAAGTTAGGTTGCGTTAGGCTAGGATATATAACGATATAGACGTATATACTGTTCCCACCGAGAAGTAGGTGCCGACGCGCTAAGAATGTTGTAAAATATTACATCCGAGATGTTAGGTTGCCTCAGGCTAGGATATATAACGTTATAGACGTATATAATGTTCCCACCGAGAAGTAGGGGCCGACGCGCCAGGAATGTTGGAAAATATTACATTCGACATGTTAGGATTGCCTTAGGCTTGCATATATAGCGTTATAGACGTATATAATGTTCCCATCGAGAGGTAGGGGCCGACGTGCCAGGAATGTAGTAAAATATTACATCCGACATGTTAGGTTGCCTTAGGCTAGGATATATAACGTTATAGACGTATATATTGTTCCCACCGAGAAGTAGGGGCCGATGAGCCAGGAATGTTGTAAAATATTACATTCGACATGTTAGGTTGCCTTAAGCTAGGATATATAGCGTTATGGACGTATATAGTGTTGCCACCGAGAAGTGTGGGCCGATAAGCCAGGAATGTTGTAGAACATTACATCCGAGGTGTTAGGTTGCCTTAGGTTAGGATATATAACGTTGTAGACGTACATATTGTTCCCACCGAGAAGTAGGGGCCGATGAGCCAGGAATGTTGTAAAATATTACGTTCGACAAGTTAGGTTGCCTCAGGTTAGGATATATAACGTTATAGACGTATATAATGTTCCCACCGAGAAGTAGGGGCCGACGGGACAGGAATGTTGTAAAATATTACATCCGAGATGTTAGGTTGCCTTAAGGTAGGATATATAGCGTTATAGACGTATATAATGTTCCCACCGACAAGTAGGGGCCGAAGCGCCGGGAATGTTGTAAAATATTACATTCGACATGTTAGGTTGCCTTAGGCTAGGATATATAGCCTTATAGACGTATATAATGTTCCCACCTAGAAGTAGCAGCCGCCGCGACAGGAATGTTGTAAAATATTACATTCGACACGTTAGGCTGCCTTAGGCTAGGATATATAACGTTATAGACGTATATAATGTTTCCACCGAGAAGTAGCGGCCGTCGCGCCAGGAATGTTGTAAAATATAACATTCGACACGTTAGGTTGCCTTAGGCTAGGATATATAACGTTATAGACGTATATAATGCTTCCACCGAGAAGTTTGGGCCGACGAGCCAGGAATGTTGTAAAATATTACGCTCCACATGTTAGGTTGCCTTAGGCTATGATATATAGCGTTGTAGACGTATATAATGTTCCCACCATGATGTAGTGGCCGACGTGCCAGGAATGTAGTAAAATATTACATCCGAGAAGTTAGGTTGCCTTAGGCTAGGATATATAACGATATAGACGTATATACTGTTCCCACCGAGAAGTAGGTGCCGACGCGCCAAGAATGTTGTAAAATATTACATCCGAGATGTTAGGTTGCCTTAAGCTAGGATATATAGCATTACAGAAGTATATAATATTCCCACCGAGAAGTATCGGCCGACGTGCCAGGAATGTAGTAAAATATTACATCCGAGATGTTAGGTTGCCTTAGGTTAGGATATATAACGTTATAGACGTATATAGTGTTGCCACCGAGAAGTGTGGGCCGATAAGCCAGGAATGTTGTAGAAGATTACATCCGAGGTGTTAGGTTGCCTTAGGTTAGGATATATAACGATATAGACGTATATATTGTTCCCACCGAGAAGTAGGGGCCGATGAGCTAGGAATGTTGTAAAATATTACGCTCGACATGTTAGGTTACCTTAGGCTAGGATATATAGCGTTATAGACGTATATAATGTCCCCACCGAGAAGTAGGGCCCGACGTGCCAGGAATGTAGTAAAATATTACATCCGAGATGTTAGGTTGCCTTAGGTTAGGATATATAACGTTATAGACGTATATAGTGTTGCCACCGAGAAGTAGGGGCCGATTAGCCAGGAATGTTGTTAAACATTACATCCGAGGTGTTAGGTTGCCTTAGGTTAGGATATATAACGTTCTAGACGTATATATTGTATATATTGTTCCCACCGAGAAGTAGGGGCCGATGAGCCAGGAATGTTGTAAAATATTACATCCGAGATGTTAGGTTGCCTCAGGCTAGGATATATAACGTTATAGACGTATATAATGTTCCCACCGAGAAGTAGGGGCCGAGGCGCCAGGAATGTTGGAAAATATTACATTCGACATGTTAGGATTGCCTTAGGCTTGCATATATAACGTTATAGACGTATATAATGTTCCCACCGAGAAGTAGGGGCCGACGAGCCAGGAATGTTGTAAAATATTACGCTCGACATGTTAGGTTACCCTAAGCTAGGATATATAGCGTTATAGACGTATACAATGTTCCGACAAAGAAGTAGGGGCCGACGCGCGGGGAATGTTGTAACATATTACATCCGAGATGTTAGGTTTCCTTAGGCTAGGATATATAACGTTATAGCCGTATATAATGTTACAACAGAGAAGTAGGGACTTGCATGCCAGGAATGTTGTAAAATATTACGGTAGAGATGTTAGGTTGCCTTAAGTGAGTATATATAACGATATAGACGTATATAGTGTTGCCACCGAGAAGGAGGGGCCGATGAGCCAGGAATGTTGTAAAATAATACGTTCGACATGCTAGGTTGCCTTAGGTTAGGATATATAACGTTATAGACGTATATAATGTCCCCACCGAGAAGTAGGGCCCGACGTGCCAGGAATGTAGTAAAATATTACATCCGAGATGTTAGGTTGCCTTAGGTTAGGATATATAACGTTATAGACGTATATAGTGTTGCCACCGAGAAGTAGGGGCCGATGAGCCAGGAATGTTGTTAAACATTACATCCGAGGTGTTAGGTTGCCTTAGGTTAGGATATATAACGTTATAGACGTATATATTGTTCCCACCGAGAAGTAGGGGCCGATGAGCCAGGAATGTTGTAAAATATTACATCCGAGGTGTTAGGTTGCCTCAGGCTAGGATATATAACGTTACAGACGTATATATTGTTCCCACCGAGAAGTAGGGGCCGATGAGCCAGGAATGTTGTAAAATATTACATCCGAGATGTTAGGTTGCCTCAGGCTAGGATATATAACGTTATAGACGTATATAATGTTCCCACCGAGAAGTAGGGGCCGAGGCGCCAGGAATGTTGGAAAATATTACATTCGACATGTTAGGATTGCCTTAGGCTTGCATATATAATGTTATAGACGTATATAATGTTCCCACGGAGAAGTAGGGGCCGACGAGCCAGGAATGTTGTAAAATATTACGCTCGACATGTTAGGTTACCCTAAGCTAGGATATATAGCGTTATAGACGTATACAATGTTCCGACAAAGAAGTAGGGGCCGACGCGCGGGGAATGTTGTAACATATTACATCCGAGATGTTAGGTTTCCTTAGGCTAGGATATATAACGTTATAGACGTATATATTGTTCCCACCGAGAAGTAGGGGCCGATGAGCCAGGAATGTTGTAAAATATTACATCCGAGATGTTAGGTTGCCTCAGGCTAGGATA
This sequence comes from Xylocopa violacea, assembly GCA_963969225.1. Taxonomy (NCBI): domain Eukaryota; kingdom Metazoa; phylum Arthropoda; class Insecta; order Hymenoptera; family Apidae; genus Xylocopa; species Xylocopa violacea. The sequence continues at coordinate 51,116,859 of CAXAJV010000001.1, forward strand.
TATAACGTTATAGACGTATATAATGTTCACACCGAGAAGTAGGGGCCGACGCGCCAGGAATGTTGGAAAATATTACATTCGACATGTTAGGATTGCCTTTGGCTTGCATATATAGCGTTATAGACGTATATAATGTTCCCACCGAGAGGTAGGGGCCGACGTGCCAGGAATGTAGTAAAATATTACATCCGAGATGTTAGGTTGCCTCCGGCTTGTATATATAACGTATTAGACGTATATAATGTTCCCACCGAGAAGTAGGGGCCGACGCGCCAGGAATGTTGGAAAATATTACATTCGACATGTTAGGATTGCCTTAGGCTTGCATATATAACGTTATAGACGTATATAATGTTCCCACCGAGAAGTAGGGGCCGACGTGCCAGGAATGTAGTAAAATATTACATCCGACATGTTAGGTATCTTTAGGTTAGTATATATAACGTTATAGACGTATATAGTGTTGCCACCGAGAAGTAGGGGCTGATGAGCCAGGAATGATGTAAAACGTACCATCCGAGGTGTTAGGTTGCCATAGGTTAGGATATATAACGTTATAGACGTGTATATTGTTCCCGCCGAGAATTAGGGGCCCCTGAGCCAGAAATGTTGTAAAATATTACGTTCGACATGTTAGGTTGCCTTAGGTTAGGATATATAACGTTATAGACGTATATAATGTTCCCACCGAGAAGTATGGGCCGACGAGCCAGGAATGTTGTTAAACATTACATCCGAGGTGTTAGGTTGCCTCAGGCTAGGATATATAACGTTACAGACGTATATATTCTTCCCACCGAGAAGTAGGGGCCGATGAGCCAGGAATGTTGGAAAATATTACATTCGACATGTTAGGATTGCCTTAGGCTTGCATATATAATGTTATAGACGTATATAATGTTCCCACCGAGAAGTAGGGGCCGACGAGCCAGGAATGTTGTAAAATATTACGCTCGACATGTTAGGTTACCCTAAGCTAGGATATATAGCGTTATAGACGTATACAATGTTCCGACAAAGAAGTAGGGGCCGACGCGCGGGGAATGTTGTAACATATTACATCCGAGATGTTAGGTTTCCTTAGGCTAGGATATATAACGTTATAGCCGTATATAATGTTACCACAGAGAAGTAGGGACTTGCATGCCAGGAATGTTGTAAAATACTACGGTAGAGATGTTAGGTTGCCTTAAGTTAGTATATATAACGTTATAGACGTATATAGTGTTGCCACCGAGAAGGAGGGGCCGAGGCGCCAGGAATGTTGGAAAATATTACATTCGACATGTTAGGATTGCCTTAGGCTTGCATATATAACGTTATAGACGTATATAATGTTCCCACCGAGAAGTAGGGGCCGACGTGCCAGGAATGTAGTAAAATATTACATCCGACATGTTAGGTATCTTTAGGTTAGTATATATAACGTTATAGACGTATATAGTGTTGCCACCGAGAAGTAGGGGCTGATGAGCCAGGAATGTTGTAAAACGTACCATCCGAGGTGTTAGGTTGCCATAGGTTAGGATATATAACGTTATAGACGTGTGTATTGTTCCCGCCGAGAATTAGGGCCCACTGAACCAGGAATGTTGTAAAATATTACGTTCGACATGTTAGGTTGCCTTAGGTTAGGATATATAACGTTATAGACGTATATAATGTTCCCACCGAGAAGTAGGGGCCGACGAGCCAGGAATGTTGTTAAATATTACATCCGAGGTGTTAGGTTGCCTCAGGCTAGGATATATAACGTTACAGACGTATATATTGTTCCCACCGAGAAGTAGGGGCCGATGAGCCAGGAATGTTGGAAAATATTACATTCGACATGTTAGGATTGCCTTAGGCTTGCATATATAATGTTATAGACGTATATAATGTTCCCACCGAGAAGTAGGGGCCGACGAGCCAGGAATGTTGTAAAATATTACGCTCGACATGTTAGGTTACCCTAAGCTAGGATATATAGCGTTATAGACGTATACAATGTTCCGACAAAGAAGTAGGGGCCGACGCGCGGGGAATGTTGTAACATATTACATCCGAGATGTTAGGTTTCCTTAGGCTAGGATATATAACGTTATAGCCGTATATAATGTTACCACAGAGAAGTAGGGACTTGCATGCCAGGAATGTTGTAAAATACTACGGTAGAGATGTTAGGTTGCCTTAAGTTAGTATATATAACGTTATAGACGTATATAGTGTTGCCACCGAGAAGGAGGGGCCGAGGCGCCAGGAATGTTGGAAAATATTACATTCGACATGTTAGGATTGCCTTAGGCTTGCATATATAACGTTATAGACGTATATAATGTTCCCACCGAGAAGTAGGGGCCGACGTGCCAGGAATGTAGTAAAATATTACATCCGACATGTTAGGTATCTTTAGGTTAGTATATATAACGTTATAGACGTATATAGTGTTGCCACCGAGAAGTAGGGGCTGATGAGCCAGGAATGTTGTAAAACGTACCATCCGAGGTGTTAGGTTGCCATAGGTTAGGATATATAACGTTATAGACGTGTGTATTGTTCCCGCCGAGAATTAGGGCCCACTGAACCAGGAATGTTGTAAAATATTACGTTCGACATGTTAGGTTGCCTTAGGTTAGGATATATAACGTTATAGACGTATATAATGTTCCCACCGAGAAGTAGGGGCCGACGAGCCAGGAATGTTGTTAAACATTACATCCGAGGTGTTAGGTTGCCTTAGGTTAGGATATATAACGATATAGACGTATATATTGTTCCCACCGAGAAGTAGGGGCCGATGAGCTAGGAATGTTGTAAAATATTACGCTGGACATGTTAGGTTACCTTAGGCTAGGATATATAGCGTTATAGACGTATATAATGTCCCCACCGAGAAGTAGGGCCCGACGTGCCAGGAATGTAGTAAAATATTACATCCGAGATGTTAGGTTGCCTTAGGTTAGGATATATAACGTTATAGACGTATATAGTGTTGCCACCGAGAAGTAGGGGCCGATTAGCCAGGAATGTTGTTAAACATTACATCCGAGGTGTTAGGTTGCCTTAGGTTAGGATATATAACGTTATAGACGTATATATTGTATATATTGTTCCCACCGAGAAGTAGGGGCCGATGAGCCAGGAATGTTGTAAAATATTACATCCGAGATGTTAGGTTGCCTCAGGCTAGGATATATAACGTTATAGACGTATATAATGTTCCCACCGAGAAGTAGGGGCCGAGGCGCCAGGAATGTTGGAAAATATTACATTCGACATGTTAGGATTGCCTTAGGCTTGCATATATAACGTTATAGACGTATATAATGTTCCCACCGAGAAGTAGGGGCCGACGAGCCAGGAATGTTGTAAAATATTACGCTCGACATGTTAGGTTACCCTAAGCTAGGATATATAGCGTTATAGACGTATACAATGTTCCGACAAAGAAGTAGGGGCCGACGCGCGGGGAATGTTGTAACATATTACATCCGAGATGTTAGGTTTCCTTAGGCTAGGATATATAACGTTATAGCCGTATATAATGTTACAACAGAGAAGTAGGGACTTGCATGCCAGGAATGTTGTAAAATATTACGGTAGAGATGTTAGGTTGCCTTAAGTGAGTATATATAACGATATAGACGTATATAGTGTTGCCACCGAGAAGGAGGGGCCGATGAGCCAGGAATGTTGTAAAATAATACGTTCGACATGCTAGGTTGCCTTAGGTTAGGATATATAACGTTATAGACGTATATAATGTCCCCACCGAGAAGTAGGGCCCGACGTGCCAGGAATGTAGTAAAATATTACATCCGAGATGTTAGGTTGCCTTAGGTTAGGATATATAACGTTATAGACGTATATAGTGTTGCCACCGAGAAGTAGGGGCCGATGAGCCAGGAATGTTGTTAAACATTACATCCGAGGTGTTAGGTTGCCTTAGGTTAGGATATATAACGTTATAGACGTATATATTGTTCCCACCGAGAAGTAGGGGCCGATGAGCCAGGAATGTTGTAAAATATTACATCCGAGGTGTTAGGTTGCCTCAGGCTAGGATATATAACGTTACAGACGTATATATTGTTCCCACCGAGAAGTAGGGGCCGATGAGCCAGGAATGTTGTAAAATATTACATCCGAGATGTTAGGTTGCCTCAGGCTAGGATATATAACGTTATAGACGTATATAATGTTCCCACCGAGAAGTAGGGGCCGAGGCGCCAGGAATGTTGGAAAATATTACATTCGACATGTTAGGATTGCCTTAGGCTTGCATATATAATGTTATAGACGTATATAATGTTCCCACGGAGAAGTAGGGGCCGACGAGCCAGGAATGTTGTAAAATATTACGCTCGACATGTTAGGTTACCCTAAGCTAGGATATATAGCGTTATAGACGTATACAATGTTCCGACAAAGAAGTAGGGGCCGACGCGCGGGGAATGTTGTAACATATTACATCCGAGATGTTAGGTTTCCTTAGGCTAGGATATATAACGTTATAGCCGTATATAATGTTACCACAGAGAAGTAGGGACTTGCATGCCAGGAATGTTGTAAAATACTACGGTAGAGATGTTAGGTTGCCTTAAGTTAGTATATATAACGTTATAGACGTATATAGTATTGCCACCGAGAAGGAGGGGCCGAGGCGCCAGGAATGTTGGAAAATATTACATTCGACATGTTAGGATTGCCTTAGGCTTGCATATATAACGTTATAGACGTATATAATGTTCCCACCGAGAAGTAGGGGCCGACGTGCCAGGAATGTAGTAAAATATTACATCCGACATGTTAGGTATCTTTAGGTTAGTATATATAACGTTATAGACGTATATAGTGTTGCCACCGAGAAGTAGGGGCTGATGAGCCAGGAATGTTGTAAAACGTACCATCCGAGGTGTTAGGTTGCCATAGGTTAGGATATATAACGTTATAGACGTGTGTATTGTTCACGCCGAGAATTAGGGCCCACTGAACCAGGAATGTTGTAAAATATTATGTTCGACATGTTAGGTTGCCTTAGGTTAGGATATATAACGTTATAGACGTATATAATGTTCCCACCGAGAAGTAGGGGCCGACGAGCCAGGAATGTTGTTAAACATTACATCCGAGGTGTTATGTTGCCTTAGGTTAGGATATATAACGTTATAGACGTATATATTGTTCCCACCGAGAAGTAGGGGCCGATGAGCCAGGAATGTTGTAAAATATTACATCCGAGATGTTAGGTTGCCTCAGGCTAGGATATATAACGTTATATGCGTATATAATGTTCCCACCGAGAAGTAGGGACCGACGCGCCAGGAATGTTGGAAAATATTACATTCGACATGTTAGGATTGCCTTAGGCTTGCATATATAGCGTTATAGACGTATATAATGTTCCCATCGAGAGGTAGGGGCCGACGTGCCAGGAATGTAGTAAAATATTACATCCGACATGTTAGGTTGCCTTAGGCTAGGATATATAACGTTATAGACGTATATATTGTTCCCACCGAGAAGTAGGGGCCGATGAGCCAGGAATGTTGTAAAATATTACATCCGAGATGTTAGGTTGCCTCAGGCTAGGATATATAACGTTATAGACGTATATAATGTTCACACCGAGAAGTAGGGGCCGACGCGCCAGGAATGTTGGAAAATATTACATTCGACATGTTAGGATTGCCTTTGGCTTGCATATATAGCGTTATAGACGTATATAATGTTCCCACCGAGAGGTAGGGGCCGACGTGCCAGGAATGTAGTAAAATATTACATCCGAGATGTTAGGTTGCCTCCGGCTTGTATATATAACGTATTAGACGTATATAATGTTCCCACCGAGAAGTAGGGGCCGACGCGCCAGGAATGTTGGAAAATATTACATTCGACATGTTAGGATTGCCTTAGGCTTGCATATATAACGTTATAGACGTATATAATGTTCCCACCGAGAAGTAGGGGCCGACGTGCCAGGAATGTAGTAAAATATTACATCCGACATGTTAGGTATCTTTAGGTTAGTATATATAACGTTATAGACGTATATAGTGTTGCCACCGAGAAGTAGGGGCTGATGAGCCAGGAATGATGTAAAACGTACCATCCGAGGTGTTAGGTTGCCATAGGTTAGGATATATAACGTTATAGACGTGTATATTGTTCCCGCCGAGAATTAGGGGCCCCTGAGCCAGAAATGTTGTAAAATATTACGTTCGACATGTTAGGTTGCCTTAGGTTAGGATATATAACGTTATAGACGTATATAATGTTCCCACCGAGAAGTATGGGCCGACGAGCCAGGAATGTTGTTAAACATTACATCCGAGGTGTTAGGTTGCCTTAGGTTAGGATATATAACGTTATAGACGTATATATTGTTCCCACCGAGAAGTAGGGGCCGATGAGCCAGGAATGTTGTTAAACATTACATCCGAGGTGTTAGGTTGCCTTAGGTTAGGATATATAACGTTATAGACGTATATATTGTTCCCACCGAGAAGTAGGGGCCGATGAGCCAGGAATGTTGTAAAATATTACATCCGAGGTGTTAGGTTGCCTCAGGCTAGGATATATAACGTTACAGACGTATATATTGTTCCCACCGAGAAGTAGGGGCCGATGAGCCAGGAATGTTGGAAAATATTACATTCGACATGTTAGGATTGCCTTAGGCTTGCATATATAATGTTATAGACGTATATAATGTTCCCACCGAGAAGTAGGGGCCGACGAGCCAGGAATGTTGTAAAATATTACGCTCGACATGTTAGGTTACCCTAAGCTAGGATATATAGCGTTATAGACGTATACAATGTTCCGACAAAGAAGTAGGGGCCGACGCGCGGGGAATGTTGTAACATATTACATCCGAGATGTTAGGTTTCCTTAGGCTAGGATATATAACGTTATAGCCGTATATAATGTTACCACAGAGAAGTAGGGACTTGCATGCCAGGAATGTTGTAAAATACTACGGTAGAGATGTTAGGTTGCCTTAAGTTAGTATATATAACGTTATAGACGTATATAGTGTTGCCACCGAGAAGGAGGGGCCGAGGCGCCAGGAATGTTGGAAAATATTACATTCGACATGTTAGGATTGCCTTAGGCTTGCATATATAACGTTATAGACGTATATAATGTTCCCACCGAGAAGTAGGGGCCGACGTGCCAGGAATGTAGTAAAATATTACATCCGACATGTTAGGTATCTTTAGGTTAGTATATATAACGTTATAGACGTATATAGTGTTGCCACCGAGAAGTAGGGGCTGATGAGCCAGGAATGTTGTAAAACGTACCATCCGAGGTGTTAGGTTGCCATAGGTTAGGATATATAACGTTATAGACGTGTGTATTGTTCCCGCCGAGAATTAGGGCCCACTGAACCAGGAATGTTGTAAAATATTACGTTCGACATGTTAGGTTGCCTTAGGTTAGGATATATAACGTTATAGACGTATATAATGTTCCCACCGAGAAGTAGGGGCCGACGAGCCAGGAATGTTGTTAAACATTACATCCGAGGTGTTAGGTTGCCTTAGGTTAGGATATATAACGATATAGACGTATATATTGTTCCCACCGAGAAGTAGGGGCCGATGAGCCAGGAATGTTGTAAAATATTACATCCGAGATGTTAGGTTGCCTCAGGCTAGGATATATAACGTTATATGCGTATATAATGTTCCCACCGAGAAGTAGGGGCCGACGCGCCAGGAATGTTGGAAAATATTACATTCGACATGTTAGGATTGCCTTAGGCTTGCATATATAGCGTTATAGACGTATATAATGTTCCCATCGAGAGGTAGGGGCCGACGTGCCAGGAATGTAGTAATATATTACATCCGACATGTTAGGATGCCTTAGGCTAGGATATATAACGTTATAGACGTATATATTGTTCCCACCGCGAAGTAGGGGCCGATGAGCCAGGAATGTTGTAAAATATTACATCCGAGATGTTAGGTTGCCTCAGGCTAGGATATATAACGTTATAGACGTATATAATGTTCCCACCGAGAAGTAGGGGCCGACGCGCCAGGAATGTTGGAAAATATTACATTCGACATGTTAGGATTGCCTTTGGCTTGCATATATAGCGTTATAGACGTATATAATGTTCCCACCGAGAGGTAGGGGCCGACGTGCCAGGAATGTAGTAAAATATTACATCCGAGATGTTAGGTTGCCTCCGGCTTGGATATATAACGTTATAGACGTATATAATGTTCCCACCGAGAAGTAGGGGCCGACGCGCCAGGAATGTTGGAAAATATTACATTCGACATGTTAGGATTGCCTTAGGCTTGCATATATAACGTTATAGACGTATATAATGTTCCCACCGAGAAGTAGGGGCCGACGAGCCAGGAATGTTGTAAAATATTACGCTCGACATGTTAGGTTACCCTAAGCTAGGATATATAGCGTTATAGACGTATACAATGTTCCGACAAAGAAGTAGGGGCCGACGCGCGGGGAATGTTGTAACATATTAGATCCGAGATGTTAGGTTTCCTTAGGCTAGGATATATAACGTTATAGCCGTATATAATGCTACCACAGAGAAGTAGGGACTTGCATGCCAGGAATGTTGTAAAATATTACGGTAGAGATGTTAGGTTGCCTTAAGTTAGTATATATAACGTTATAGACGTATATAGTGTTGCCACCGAGAAGTAGGGGCCGATGAGCCAGGAATGTTGTTAAACATTACATCCGAGGTGTTAGGTTGCCTTAGGTTAGGATATATAACGTTATAGACGTATATAGTGTTGCCACCGAGAAGTAGGGGCCGATGAGCCAGGAATGTTGTTAAAAATTACATCCGAGGTGTTAGGTTGCCTTAGGTTAGGGTATATGAAGTTATAGACGTATATATTGTTCCCACCGAGAAGTAGGGGCCGATGAGCCAGGAATGTTGTAAAATATTACATCCGAGATGTTAGGTTGCCTCAGGCTAGGATATATAACGTTATAGACGTATATAATGTTCCCACCGAGAAGTAGGGGCCGACGCGCCAGGAATGTTGGAAAATATTACATTCGACATGTTAGGATTGCCTTTGGCTTGCATATATAGCGTTATAGACGTATATAATGTTCCCACCGAGAGGTAGGGGCCGACGTGCCAGGAATGTAGCAAAATATTACATCCGAGATGTTATGTTGCCTCAGGCTAGGATATATAACGTTATAGACGTATATAATGTTCCCACCGAGAAGTAGGGGCCGACGAGCCAGGAATGTTGTTAAACATTACATCCGATGTGTTAGGTTGCCTTAGGTTAGGATATATAACGTTATAGACGTATATATTGTTCCCACCGAGAAGTAGGGGCCGACGAGCCAGGAATGTTGTAAAATATTACGCTCGACATGTTAGGTTACCCTAAGCTAGGATATATAGCGTTATAGACGTGTACAATGTTCCGACAAAGAAGTAGGGGCCGACGCGCGGGGAATGTTGTAACATATTACATCCGAGATGTTAGGTTTCCTTAGGCTAGGATATATAACGTTATAGCCGTATATAATGTTACCACAGAGAAGTAGGGACTTGCATGCCAGGAATGTTGTAAAATATTACGGTAGAGATGTTAGGTTGCCTTAAGTTAGTATATATAACGTTATAGACGTATATAGTGTTGCCACCGAGAAGTAGGGGCCGATGAGCCTGGAATGTTGTTAAACATTACATCCGAGGTGTTAGGTTGCCTTAGGTTAGGATATATAACGTTATAGACGTATATAGTGTTGCCACCGAGAAGTAGGGGCCGATGAGCCAGGAATGTTGTTAAAAATTACATCCGAGGTGTTAGGTTGCCTTAGGTTAGGGTATATGAAGTTATAGACGTATATATTGTTCCCACCGAGAAGTAGGGGCCGATGAGCCAGGAATGTTGTAAAATATTACATCCGAGATGTTAGGTTGCCTCAGGCTAGGATATATAACGTTATAGACGTATATAATGTTCCCACCGAGAAGTAGGGGCCGACGCGCCAGGAATGTTGGAAAATATTACATTCGACATGTTAGGATTGCCTTTGGCTTGCATATATAGCGTTATAGACGTATATAATGTTCCCACCGAGAGGTAGGGGCCGACGTGCCAGGAATGTAGCAAAATATTACATCCGAGATGTTATGTTGCCTCAGGCTAGGATATATAACGTTATAGACGTATATAATGTTCCCACCGAGAAGTAGGGGCCGACGAGCCAGGAATGTTGTTAAACATTACATCCGATGTGTTAGGTTGCCTTAGGTTAGGATATATAACGTTATAGACGTATATATTGTTCCCACCGAGAAGTAGGGGCCGACGAGCCAGGAATGTTGTAAAATATTACGCTCGACATGTTAGGTTACCCTAAGCTAGGATATATAGCGTTATAGACGTGTACAATGTTCCGACAAAGAAGTAGGGGCCGACGCGCGGGGAATGTTGTAACATATTACATCCGAGATGTTAGGTTTCCTTAGGCTAGGATATATAACGTTATAGCCGTATATAATGTTACCACAGAGAAGTAGGGACTTGCATGCCAGGAATGTTGTAAAATATTACGGTAGAGATGTTAGGTTGCCTTAAGTTAGTATATATAACGTTATAGACGTATATAGTGTTGCCACCGAGAAGTAGGGGCCGATGAGCCTGGAATGTTGTTAAACATTACATCCGAGGTGTTAGGTTGCCTTAGGTTAGGATATATAACGTTATAGACGTATATAGTGTTGCCACCGAGAAGTAGGGGCCGATGAGCCAGGAATGTTGTTAAAAATTACATCCGAGGTGTTAGGTTGCCTTAGGTTAGGGTATATGAAGTTATAGACGTATATATTGTTCCCACCGAGAAGTAGGGGCCGATGAGCCAGGAATGTTGTAAAATATTACATCCGAGATGTTAGGTTGCCTCAGGCTAGGATATATAACGTTATAGACGTATATAATGTTCCCACCGAGAAGTAGGGGCCGACGCGCCAGGAATGTTGGAAAATATTACATTCGACATGTTAGGATTGCCTTTGGCTTGCATATATAGCGTTATAGACGTATATAATGTTCCCACCGAGAGGTAGGGGCCGACGTGCCAGGAATGTAGCAAAATATTACATCCGAGATGTTAGGTTGCCTCAGGCTAGGATATATAACGTTATAGACGTATATAATGTTCCCACCGAGAAGTAGGGGCCGACGAGCCAGGAATGTTGTTAAACATTACATCCGATGTGTTAGGTTGCCTTAGGTTAGGATATATAACGTTATAGACGTATATATTGTTCCCACCGAGAAGTAGGGGCCGATGAGCCAGGAATGTTTCAAAATATTACATCCGAGATGTTAGGTTGCCTCAGGCTAGGATATATAACGTTATATGCGTATATAATGTTCCCACCGAGAAGTAGGGGCCAACGCGCCAGGAATGTTGGAAAATATTACATTCGACATGTTAGGATTGCCTTAGGCTTGCATATATAGCGTTATAGACGTATATAATGTTCCCATCGAGAGGTAGGGGCCGACGTGCCAGGAATGTAGTAAAATATTACATCCGACATGTTAGGATGCCTTAGGCTAGGATATATAACGTTATAGACGTATATATTGTTCCCACCGAGAAGTAGGGGCCGATGAGCCAGGAATGTTGTAAAATATTACATCCGAGATGTTAGGTTGCCTCAGGCTAGGATATATAACGTTATAGACGTATATAATGTTCCCACCGAGAAGTAGGGGCCGACGTGCCAGGAATGTAGTAAAATATTACACTCGACATGTTAGGTTACCCTAAGCTAGGATATATAGCGTTATAGACGTATACAATGTGCCGACAAAGAAGTAGGGGCCGACGCGCGGGGAATGTTGTAACATATTACATCCGAGATGTTAGGTTTCCTTAGGCTAGGATATATAACGTTATAGCCGTATATAATGTTACCGCAGAGAAGTAGGGACTTGCATGCCAGGAATGTTGTAAAATATTACGATAGAGATGTTAGGTTGCCTTAGGTTAGTATATATAACGTTATAGACGTATATAGTGTTGCCACCGAATAGGAAGGGCCGATGAGCCAGGAATGTTGTAGAACATTACGCTCGACATGTTAGGTTACCTTAGGCTAGGATATATAGCGTTATAGACGTATATAATGTCTCCACCAAGAAGTAGGGCCCGACGTGCCAGGAATGTAGTAAAATATTACATCCGAGATGTTAGGTTGCCTTAGTTTAGGATATATAACGTTATAGACGTATATAATGTTGCCACCGAGAAGTGGGGGCCGATAAGCCAGGAATGTTGTAGAACATTACATCCGAGGTGTTAGGTTGCCTTAGGTTAGGATATATAACGTTATAGACGTATATATTGTTCCCACCGAGAAGTAGGGGCCGATGAGCCAGGAATGTTGTAAAATATTACATTCGACATGTTAGGTTGCCTTAAGCTAGGATATATAGCGTTATGGACGTTTATAATATTGCCACCGAGAAGTAACGGCCGACGTGCCAGGAATGTAGTAAAATATTACATCCGACATGTTAGGTTGCCTTAGGCTAGGATATATAACGTTACAGGCGTATATATTGTTCCCACCGAGAAGTAGGGGCCGATGAGCCAGGAATGTTGTAAAATATTACATCCGAGATGTTAGGTTGCCTCAGGCTAGGATATATAACGTTATAGACGTATATAATGTTCCCACCGAGAAGTAGGGGCCGAGGCGCCAGGAATGTTGGAAAATATTACATTCGACATGTTAGGATTGCCTTAGGCTTGCAGATATAACGTTATAGTCGTATATAATGTTCCCACCGAGAAGTAGGGGCCGACGAGCCAGGAATGTTGTAAAATATTACGCTCGACATGTTAGGTTACCCTAAGCTAGGATATATAGCGTTATAGACGTATACAATGTTCCGACAAAGAAGTAGGGGCCGACGCGCGGGGAATGTTGTAACATATTACATCCGAGATGTTAGGTTTCCTTAGGCTAGGATATATAACGTTATAGCCGTATATAATGTTACCACAGAGAAGTAGGGACTTGCATGCCAGGAATGTTGTAAAATATTACGGTGGAGATGTTAGGTTGCCTTAAGTTAGTATATATAACGTTATAGACGTATATAGTGTTGCCACCGAGAAGGAGGGGCCGATGAGCCAGGAATGTTGTAGAACATTACGCTCGACATGTTAGGTTGCCTTAGGTTAGGATATATAACGTTATAGACGTATATAGTGTTGCCACCGAGAAGTAGGGACCGACGTGCCAGGAATGTAGTAAAATATTACATCCGAGATGTTAGGTTGCCTTAGGTTAGGATATATAACGTTATAGACGTATATAGTGTTGCCACCGAGAAGTAGGGGCCGATGAGCCAGGAATGTTGTTAAACATTACATCCGAGGTGTTAGGCTGCCTTAGGTTAGGATATATAACGTTATAGACTTATATAGTGTTGCCACCGAGAAGTAGGGGCCGATGAGCCAGGAATGTTGTTAAACATTACATCCGAGGTGTTAGGTTGCCTTAGGTTAGGATATATGACGTTATAGACGTATATAATGTTCCCACCGACAAGTAGGGGCCGACGTGCCAGGAATGTAGAAAAATATTACATCCGAGATGTTAGGTTGCCTTAGGTTAGGATATATAACGTTATAGACGTATATAGTGTTGCCACCGAGAAGTAGGGGCCGATGAGCCAGGAATGTTGTTAAACATTACATCCGAGGTGTTAGGCTGCCTTAGGTTCGGATATATAACGTTATAGACTTATATAGTGTTGCCACCGAGAAGTAGGGGCCGATGAGCCAGGAATGTTGTTAAACATTACATCCGAGGTGTTAGGTTGCCTTAGGTTAGGATATATGACGTTATAGACGTATATAATGTTCCCACCGACAAGTAGGGGCCGATGCGCCGGGAATGTTGTAAAATATTACATTCCACATGTTAGGTTGCCTTAGGCTAGGATATATAGCGGTATAGACGTATATAATGTTCCCACCTAGAAGTAGCGGCCGTCGCGCCAGGAATGTTGTAAAATATTACATTCGACACGTTAGGTTGCCTTAGGCTAGGATATATAACGTTATAGACGTATATAATGTTTCCACCGAGAAGTAGCGACCGTCGCGCCAGGAATGTAGTAAAATATTACATCCGAGAAGTTAGGTTGCCTTAGGCTAGGATATATAACGATATAGACGTATATACTGTTCCCACCGAGAAGTAGGGCTCGACGCGCCAGGAATGTTGGAAAATATTACATTCGACACTGTTAGGATTGCCTTAGGCTTGCATATATAGCGTTATAGACGTATATAATCTTCCCACCGAGAGGTAGGGGCCGACGTGCCAGGAATGTAGTAAAATATTACATCCGACATGTTAGGTTGCCTTAGGCTAGGATATATAACGTTACAGGCGTATATATTGTTCCCACCGAGAAGTAGGGGCCGATGAGCCAGGAATGTTGTAAAATATTACATCCGAGATGTTAGGTTGCCTCAGGCTAGGATATATAACGTTATAGACGTATATAATGTTCCCACCGAGAAGTAGGGGCCGAGGCGCCAGGAATGTTGGAAAATATTACATTCGACATGTTAGGATTGCCTTAGGCTTGCATATATAACGTTATAGACGTATATAATGTTCCCACCGAGAAGTAGGGGCCGACGAGCCAGGAATGTTGTAAAATATTACGCTCGACATGTTAGGTTACCCTAAGCTAGGATATATAGCGTTATAGACGTATACAATGTTCCGACAAAGAAGTAGGGGCCGACGCGCGGGGAATGTTGTAACATATTACATCCGAGATGTTAGGTTTCCTTAGGCTAGGCTATATAACGTTATAGCCGTATATAATGTTACCACAGAGAAGTAGGGACTTGCATGCCAGGAATGTTGTAAAATATTACGGTGGAGATGTTAGGTTGCCTTAAGTTAGTATATATAACGTTATAGACGTATATAGTGTTGCCACCGAGAAGTAGGGGCCGATGAGCCAGGAATGTTGTTAAACATTACATCCGAGGTGTTGGGTTGCCTTAGGTTAGGATATATGACGTTATAGACGTATATAATGTTCCCACCGACAAGTAGGGGCCGATGCGCCGGAAATGTTGTAAAATATTACATTCGACATGTTAGGTTGCCTTAGGCTAGGATATATAGCGGTATAGACGTATATAATGTTCCCACCTAGAAGTAGCGGCCGACGTGCCAGGAATGTTGCAAAATACTACATACGAGATGTTAGGTTGCCTTAGGGTGGGATATATAACGTTATAGACGTATATAATGTCCGTACCGAGACGTACGGGACGACACGAACGTGATTCTGTAAAACATTACCACCGAGGCGCTAGATGGGATAGGTTAGGTTATATTACGTTACAGACGTACATAATGTTCCCACCGAGAAGTAGGTTCCGACCCGCCAGGAATGTTGTAAAATACTACATCCGAGATGTTAGGTTGCCTTAAGTTAGGATATATAACGTTGTAGACGCATACAATGTTCCCACCGAGGCGTACGGGACGACACGAGCTGGAATCTGTAATACATTACCAGCGAGGGGTTAAATGGGTTAGGTTAGGTTATGTTACATTATAGACGTATATAATGTTCCCACCGCGAAGTAGGAGGCGACCCTCCTTGAATGTGGTAAAATACTATATTCGAGATGTTAGGTTGCCTTAGGTTAGGATATATATCGTTATAGACGTATATAATGTTCCCACCGAGAAATAGGGGCCGACACGCCAGGAATATTGTCAAATATTACATCCGAGATGTTAGTTTGCCTTAGGTTAGGATATACAACGTTATAGACGTATATAATTTTCCCGCCGGGACGTAGGGACCGACATGCCAGGAATGTTGTATAATATTACATACGAGATGTTTGGTTGCCTTGGGTTAGTATATATATCGTTATAGACGTATATAATGTTCCCCCCGGGACGTAGGGACCGACATGTCAGGAATGTTGTAAAATATTACATCCGAGATGTTAGGTTGCCTTAGGTTGGGATATATAACGTTATAGACGTATATAATGTTTCCACCGAGAAGTAGTGGCCGATCCGCCTGGAATATTGTAGAATATTACATTCGAGATGTTAGGTTGCCTTAGGTTAGGATATATAACGTTATAGATGCATATAATGTCCCCACCGAGACGTGCGGGACGGCACGAACGTGATTCTGTAAAACATTACCTGCGAGGTGCTAGATGGGTTAGGTTAGGTTATATTACATTATAGACGCATATAATGTTCCCACCGAGAAGTAGGTTCCGACCCGCCAGGAATGTTGTAAAATACTACATCCGAGATGTTAGGTTGCCTTAGGTTAGGATATATAACGTTGTAGACGCATACAATGTTCCCACCGAGGCGTACGGGACGACACGAACTGGATTCTGTGAAACATTACCAGCGAGGGGCTAGATGGGATAGGTTAAGTTTTATTACGTTATAGACGAATATAATGTTCTAACCGAGAATTAGGGGCCGACCCGCCAGGAATGTTGTAAAATACTACATCCGAGATGTTAGGTTGCCTTAGGTTAGGATATATAACGTTCTAGACGCATATAATGTCCCGACCGAGTAGTACCGGCCGACACGACCGGGATTGTGTAGAACATTACCAGAGTGGGGCTAGATGGGTTAGGTTAGGTTATATTACGTTATAGACGTATATAATGTACCCAACGAGAATTGGGGGCCGGAGCGAGTGGAATGTTGTAAAATACTACATTCGAGATGTATGTTGCCTTAGGTTAGGATATATAACGTTATAGACTTATATAATGTCCGCACAGAGACGTACGGGACGACACGAACGGGATTCTGCAAAACAATATCACCGAGGTGCAAAATGGGTTAAGTTAGTTTATTTTACGATATAGACGTATATACTGTTCCCACCGAGACATAGGGACCGACATGCCAGGAATGTTGTAATATATTACATGCGAGATGCTAGGTTGCCTTAGGCTAGGATATATAACGTGATAGATGTATATAATGATCCCATCGAGGAATAGGGGCCGACGCGTCAGGAATGTTGTAAAATATTACACCCGAGATGTTAGGTTCCCATAGGTTAGGATATACAACGTTATAGACGTACAGAATGTTCCCACCGAGATGTAGGGACCGACATGCCAGGAAAGCTGTAAAATATTACATCCCAGATGTTAGGTTGCGTTAGTTTAGGATATACAACGTTATAGACGTATATAATGTCTCCATCGATAAGCAGGCGACGACACGCCAGGAATGTTGTAAAATATTACATTCGACATGCTAGGTTGCCTTAGGCTAGGATATATAACTTTACAGACGTATATAATGTTACCACGGAGAACTATGGTCCGACACGCCAGGAATGATGTAAAATATTACTTTCGACATGTTAGGTCACCTTAGGCTAGGATATATAACGTTATAGACGTATATCATGTTCCCACCGAGAAATAGCGGCCGACGCGTTAGGAATGTTGTAAAATATAACACCAGAGATGTTAGGTTCCCTTAGGTTAGGATATATATCGTTATAGACGTATATAATGTTACCACCGAGAAGTAGGTACCGACATGCCAGGAATGTTGTAAAATAATACATCCGAGATGTTAGGTTGCCTTAGGTTAGGATATACAACGTTATAGACATATAGAATTTTCCCACCGAGAAGCAGGCGACGACGCGCCATTAATTTTGCCAAATATTACATCCGATATGTTAGGTTGCCTTATGCTACGATATATATCGTTATAGACGTATACAATGTTCCCACCGAGAAGTAGGGACCGAAATGCCAGGAATGTTGTAAAATATTACATCCGAGATGTTAGGTTGCCTTAGGTTAGGATATACAACCTTATAGATGTATATAATGTCCACATCGAGAAGCAGCCGACGACACGCCAGGAATGTTATCAACTATTACATCCGAGATGTTAGGTTGCCTTAGGTTAGGATATACAACGTTATACACGTATATAATGTCCCCATCGAGAAGCAGGCGACGACACGCCAGGAATGTTGTGAAATATTACATCCGAGATGTTAGGTTCCCTTAGGTTAGGATATACAAAGTTATAGACGTATAGAATGTTCCCACCGAGAAATAGGGGCCGACTGGTCAGGAATGTTGTAAGATATTACACCCGAGATGTTGGGTTCCCTTAGGTTAGGATATACAACGTTATAGAAGTATAGAAAGTTCCCACGGAGATGTAGGGACCGACATGCCAGGAATGTTGTAAAATATAACATCCGAGATGTTACGTTGCTTTAGGTTAGGATATATATCGTTATAGACTAATATAATGTTCCCACCGAGACGTGGGGACCGACATGCCCGGAATCTTGTAAAATATTACATCCCAGATGTTAGGTTGCGTTAGGTTAGGATATACAACGTTATAGACGTATATAATGTCCCCATCGAGAAGCAGGCGACGACACGCCAGAATGTTGTAAAATATTACATCCTAGATGTTAGGTTCCCTTAGGTTAGGATATACAACGTTATAGACGTATCTAATGTCCCGATCGAGAAGCAGGCGACGACACGCCAGAAAGTTGTAAAATATGACATCCGATATGTTAGGTTGCCTTAGCCTAGGATAATTAACGTGATAGACGTATATAATGTTCCCACCGAGAAATAGGGGCCGACGCGTCAGGAATGTAGTAAAATATGACATCCCAGATGTTAGGTTGCGTTAGGTTAAGATATACATCGTTATAGACGTATATAATGTCCCCTTCGAGAAGCAGGCGACGACACGCCAGAATGTTGTAAAATATTACATCCTAGATGTTAGGTTCCCTTAGGTTAGGATATACAACGTTATAGACGTATCTAATGTCCCGATTAAGAAGCAGGCGACGACACGCCCGGAATGTTGTAACATATTACTTTCGACATGTTAGGTTGCTTAGGTTAGGATATACAACGTTATAGACGTATAGAATGTTCCCACCGAGATGTAGGGACCGACATGCCAGGAATGTTGTAAGATATTACATCCGAGATGTTAGGTTGCCTTAGGTTAGGATATACAACTTTATAGACGTATATGATGTCCCCATCGCGAAGTAGGCGCCGTCACGCCAGGAATACTGTAAAATATTACGGTAGAGAGGTTAGGTTGCCTTAGGATATGATATATAACCTTGCAGACGTATATAATGTTCTCACCGAGATATAGGGACAGACATGCCAGGAATGTTGTAAGATATTACATCCGAGATGTTAGGTTGCTTTAGGTTAGGATATATATCGTTATAGACTTATATAATGTTCCCACCGAGACGTGGGGACGGACATGCCAGGAATCTTGTAAAATATTACATCCCAGATGTTAGGTTGCCTTACATTAGGATATACAACGTTATAGATGTATATAATGTTCCCACCGAGAAATAGGGGCCCATCGCGTCAGGAATGTTGTAAATTATTACACCCGAGATGTTAGGTTCCGCTTAGGTTAGGATATACAACGTTATAGACGTGTAGAAAGTTCCCACCGAGATGTAGGGACCGACATGCCAGGAATGTTGTAAAATACTACATTCGAGATGTTAGTTTGCCTTAGGTGAGGATATAAAACGTTATAGACGTATATACTGTTCCCACCGAAAAGTAGAGGCCGACCCGCCAGGAATGTTGTAAAATACAACATCCCAGATGTTAGGTTGCCTTAGGTTAGGATATATAACGTTATAGACGCATACAATGTCCCTACCGAGACGAACGAGACGACAGGTACTGGATTCTGTAAAACATTACCAGCGAGCGGCTAGATGGGTTAGGGTAGGTTATATTATGTTATAGACGTATATAATGTTCCCACCGAGAAGTTGGGCCGACATGACGGGGTTTCTGTAAAGCATTACCAGCGAGAGTCTAGATGGGTTAGGTTGTGTTATATTACGTTATGGATGTATATAATGTGCCCACCGAGAAGTAGGGGCCGACCCGCCAGGAATTTTGGAAAATACTACATCCGAGATGTTAGGTTGCCTTAGGTTGCGATATATAAAGTTACAGACGTATATAATGTTCCCACCGAGATGTAGGGTCCGATCCGCCTGGAATGTGGTAAAATACTACATTCGAGTTGTTAGGTTGCCTTAGGTTAAGATATATAACGTTATAGACTTATACAATGTCCGCACCGAGACGTACGGTACGACACGAACGGGATTCTGTAAAACCGTATCACCTAGAGGCAAAATGGGTTAGGTTAGGTTATATTACGATATAGATTTATATAATGTTCCCACCGAGAAGTAGGGGCCGACACGCCTGGAATGTGGTAAAATACTACATTCGAGATGTTAGGTTGCCTTAGGATAGGATGTATAACGTTATAGACGTATATAATTTCGGCACCGAGTCGTACGGGACGACACGAACGAGATTCTGTAAAACATTACCAGCGAAGGTCTAGATGGGTTAGGTTAGGTTATATTACGTTACAGACGTACATAATGATCCCACCGAGAATTAGGGGCCGACCCGCCAGGAATGTTGGAAAATACTACATTCGAGATGTTAGGTTGCCTTAGGCTAGGATGTACAACGTTATAGACGTATATAATGTCCCCATCGAGAAGTACGGGAAGACTCGACCGGGATTCTGTAAAACATTACCAGCGAGGGTCTAGATGGGTTAGGTTAGGTTATATTACGATATAGACGTATATAATGTTCCCACCGAGAATTTGGGGCCGACCCGCCAGGAATGTTGTAAAATACTACATTCGAGATGTTAGGTTGCCGTAGGATAGGATATATAACGTTATAGACGCATATAATGTCCGCACCGAGAATTACGGGCCGACACGACTGGGATTCTGTAAAACATTACCAGCGAGGGGCTAGATGGGTTAGGTTAGGTTATATTACGTTATAGACGTATATAATGTTCCGACCGAGAAGTGGGGCCGACCCGCCAGGAATGTTGTGAAATTCTACATTCGAGATGTTAGGTTTCCTTATGGTAATATATACAACGTTATAAACGTATATAATGTGCCCACCGAGGTTTAGGGGCCGACCCGCCAGGAATGGTGGAAAATACTACATTCGAGATGTTAGGCGGCCTTAGGTTGGGATGTATAAGGTTATAGACGTATATAATGTCCCCACCGAGAAGTACGGGCCGACACGGACGGGATTCTGTAAAACAATATCACCAAGGGGCAAAATGGGTTAGGATAGGTTATCTTACGATATAGAAGTTTATAATGTCCCCATCGAGAAGTAGGGGCCGCACCCGCCAGGAATGTTGGAAAATACTACATTCGAGATGTTAAGTTGCCTTAGGTTAGGATATACAACCTTATAGACGTATATGATGTTCGCACCGAGACGTACGGGACGACAGGGCCGGGATTCTGTAAAACGTTAGCACCGAGGCGCAAGATTCGTTATGTTATGTTATATTAGGATATAGACGTATATAATGTTCCCACCGAGAAGGAGGGGCCCTCCCGCCTGGAATGTTGGAAAATACTACATTCGATATGTTAGGTCGCCTTAGGCTAGGATATATAACGATATAGACGTATATAATGTTACCACCGAGACGTAGTGACCGACATGCCAGGAATGTTGTAAAATATTACACCCGAGATGTTAGGTTCCATTAGGTTAGGATATATATCGCTATAGACGTATATAATGTTCCCACCGAGAAATAGGGGCCGACAAGCCAGGAATGTTGTAAAATATTACATTCGACATGTTAGGTTGCCTTAGCCTAGGATATGTAACGCTATAGACGTATATAATGTTCCCACCGAGAAGTAGGGGGCAACGAGCCAGGAATGTAGTAAAACATTACATCCGAGATGCTAGGTTGCATTAGGTTAGGATATATGACGTTGTAGACGTGTATAATGTTCCCTCCGAGAACTAAGGGCCGACACGCCAGGAATGTTGTAAAATATTACATCCGAGATGTTAGGTTGCCTTAGGTTAGGATATATAATGTTATAGACGTATATAGTGTTCCCACCGAGAAGTAGGGGCCGACGCATCAGGAATGTTGTAAAACATTACATCCGAGGTGTTAGGTTGCCTTAGGTTAGGATATATAACGTTATAAACGTATATATTGTTCCCACCGAGAACTAGGGGCCGATGAGCCAGGAATGTTGTAAAATATTACGTTCGACAAGTTAGGATGCCTCAGGTTAGGACATATAACGTTATAGACGTATATACTGTTCCCACCGAGAAGTAGGTGCCGCCGCGCCAGGAATGTAGTAAAATATTACATCCGAGATGTTAGGTTGCCTTACGTTAGGATATATAATGTTATAGACGTATATAGTGTTCCCACCGAGAAGTAGCGGTCGACGTGCCAGGTATGTAGTAAAATATTGCATCCGAGATGTTAGGTTGCCTCAGGCTATGATATATAACGTTATAGACGTATATAATGTTACCACAGAGAAGTAGGGACCGAAGTGACGGGAATGTTGTAAAATATTACATTCGACATGTTAGGTTGCCGTAAGCTAGGATATATAGCGATATAGACGTATATAACGTGCCCCACGAGAAGTAGGGGCCGAAGTGCCGGG
Source organism: Xylocopa violacea (assembly GCA_963969225.1). Taxonomy (NCBI): domain Eukaryota; kingdom Metazoa; phylum Arthropoda; class Insecta; order Hymenoptera; family Apidae; genus Xylocopa; species Xylocopa violacea. The sequence continues at coordinate 51,139,496 of CAXAJV010000001.1, forward strand.
AATGTTGTAAAATATTACATTCGACATGTTAGGGTGCCTTAGGCTAGGATATGTAACATTATAGACGTATATAATGTTCCCACCGAGAAATAGGGACCGACCCGCCAGAAATGTTGGGAAATACTACAATCGAGATATTAGGTTGCCTTAGGTAAGGATATGTAACGTTATAGACGTATATAATGCCCGCACCGAGACGTACGGGACGACACGAACGGGATTCTGTAAAACATTTCCAGCGAGGGTCTAGATGGGTTCGGTTAGGATCTATTACGTTATAGACGTATATAATGTTCCCACCGAGAAGTAGCGGCCGTCCCGCCATGATTGTTGGAAACTACTACATCCGAGATGTTAGGATGCCTTAGGTTAGGATATATAACAATATAGACGCATATAATGTCCGCACAGAGACGTACGGGGCGACACGAACGAGATTCTGTAAAACATTACCAGTGAGGGTCTAGATGGGTTAGGTTAGGTTTCATTACGTTATAAAAGTATATAATGTTCCCACCGAGAAGTAGGGGCCGACCCGCCAGAAATGTTGGAAAATACTACATCCGAGATGTTAGGTTGCCTTAGGGTAGGATATATAACCTTATAGACGTATATAATGTCCGCGCCGTGATGTACGGGACGACACGAACGGGATTCTGGGAAACATTACCAGCGACAGTCTAGCTGGGTTAGGTTAGGTTATATTACGTTATAGAGGTTTATAATGTTCCCACCGAGATGTAGGGACCGACCCGCCAGAAATGTTGGAAAATACTACATTCGAGATGTTAGGTTGCCTTAGGATAGGAAATATAACGTTATAGACGTATATAATGTCCGCCGCAAGACGTACGGGACGACACGAACGGGATTCTGTAAAACATTACCACCGAGGGTATGGGTGGGTTAGGTTAGGTTACATTACGTTATAAAAGTATATAATGTTCCCACCGAGAAGTAGGGGCCGACCCGCCAGAAATGTTGTGAAATACTACATTCGAGATGTTAAGTTGTCTTAGGTTAGGATATATAACGTAGTAGACGTACATAATGTCCCCACCGAGAAGTACGGGCCGACACGCCCGGGATTCTGTAAAATATTACCACCGAGGGTCTAGATGGATTAGGTTAGGTTCTATTACGTTATAGACGTATCTAATGTTCCCACCGAGAAGTAGGGACCGACCCGCCAGGAATGTTGGAAAATACTACATACGAGATATTAGGATGCCTTAGGTTAGGATATATAACGTTGTAGACGTAAATAATGTACCCACCGAGACGTACGGGACGACACGACCGGGATTCAGTAAAACATTACCAGCGAGGGGCTAGATGGGTTAGGTTAAGTTATATTACGTTATAGACGTAAATAATGTGCCCACCGAGAAATAGGGACCGCCCCGCCAGAAATGTTGGAAAATACTACATCCGAGATGTTAGGTTGCCTTAGGATAGGATATATAACCTTATAGACGTATATAATGTCCGCGCCGTGATGTACGGGACGACACGAACGGGATTCTGTGAAACATTACCAGCGACGGTCTAGCTGGGTTAGGTTAGGTTATATTACGTTATAGAGGTTTATAATGTTCCCACCGAGAAGTAGGGGCCGACCCGCCAGAAATGTTGGAAAATACTACATTCGAGATGTTAGGTTGCCTTAGGATAGGAAATATAACGTTATAGACGTATATAATGTCCGCACCGAGACGTACGGGACGACACGAACGGGATTCTGTAAAACATTACCAGCGAGGCTATAGATGGGTTAGGTTAGGATCTGTTACGTTATAGACGTATATAATGTTCCCACCGAGAAGTAGCGGCCGACCCGCCATGGATGTTGGAAACTACTACATCCGAGATGTTAGGATGCCTTAGGTTAGGATATATAACGTTATAGACGTATACAATGTCCGCACCGAGACGTACGGGTAGACACGAACGGGATTCTGTAAAACATTACCAGCGAGGGTCTAGATGAGTCAGGTTAGGTTATATTACGTTATGGTCGTATATAATGTTCCCAACGAGAAATAGGGACCGACCCGCCAGAAATGTTGGGAAATACTACAATCGAGATGTTAGGTTGCCTTAGGTAAGGATATGTAACGTTATAGACGTATATAATGCCCGCACCGAGACGTACGGGACGACACGAACGAGATTCTGTAAAACATTACCAGCGAGGGTATAGATGGGTTAGGTTAGGATCTATTACGTTATAGACGTATACAATGTTCCCACCGAGAAGTAGCGGTCGACCCGCCATGAATGTTGGAAACTACTACATCCGAGATGTTAGGATGCCTTAGGTTAGGATATACAACAATATAGACGCATATAATGTCCGCACAGAGACGTACGGGGCGACACGAACGAGATTCTGTAAAACATTACCAGCGAGGGTCTAGATGGGTTAGGTTAGGTTTCATTACGTTATAAAAGTATATAATGTTCCCACCGAGAAGTAGGGGCCGACCCGCCAGAAATGTTGGAAAATACTACATCCGAGATGTTAGGTTGCCTTAGGATAGGATATATAACCTTATAGACGTATATAATGTCCGCGCCGTGATGTACGGGACGACACGAACGGGATTCTGGGAAACATTACCAGCGACAGTCTAGCTGGGTTAGGTTAGGTTATATTACGTTATAGAGGTTTATAATGTTCCCACCGAGATGTAGGGACCGACCCGCCAGAAATGTTGGAAAATACTACATTCGAGATGTTAGTTTGCCTTAGGATAGGAAATATAACGTTATAGACGTATATAATGTCCGCCGCAAGACGTACGGGACGACACGAACGGGATTCTGTGAAACATTACCACCGAGGGTATAGGTGGGTTAGGTGAGGATCTATTACGTTATAGACGTATATAATGTTCCCACCGAGAAGTAGCGGCCGACCCGCCATGAATGTAGGAAACTACTACATCCGTGATGTTAGGATGCCTTACGTTAGGATATATAACAATATAGACGCATATAATGTCCGCACAGAGACGTACGGGGCGACACGAACGAGATTCTGTAAAACATTACCAGCGAGGGTCTAGATGGGTTAGGTTAGGTTTCATTACGTTATAAAAGTATATAATGTTCCCACCGAGAAGTAGGGGCCGACCCGCCAGAAATGTTGGAAAATACTACATCCGAGATGTTAGGCTGCCTTAGGATAGGATATATAACCTTATAGACGTATATAATGTCCGCGCCGTGATGTACGGGACGACACGAACGGGATTCTGGGAAACATTACCAGCGACAGTCTAGCTGGGTTAGGTTAGGTTATATTACGTTATAGAGGTTTATAATGTTCCCACCGAGATGTAGGGACCGACCCGCCAGAAATGTTGGAAAATACTACATTCGAGATGTTAGGTTGCCTTAGGATAGGAAATATAACGTAATAGACGTATATAATGTCCGCCGCAAGACGTACGGGACGACACGAACGGGATTCTGTAAAACATTACCACCGAGGGTATAGGTGGGTTAGGTTAGGATCTATTACGTTATAGACGTATATAATGTTCCCACCGAGAAGTAGCGGCCGACCCGCCATGAATGTTGGAAACTACTACATCCGAGACGTTAGGATGCCTTAGGTTAGGATATATAACAATATAGACGCATATAATGTCCGCACAGAGACGTACGGGGCGACACGAACGAGATTCTGTAAAACATTACCAGCGAGGGTCTAGATGGGTTAGGTTAGGTTTCATTACGTTATAAAAGTATATAATGTTCCCACCGAGAAGTAGGGGCCGACCCCCCAGAAATGTTGGAAAATACTACATTCCAGAGGTTAGGTTGCCTTAGGATAGGAAAAATAACGTTATAGACGTATATAATGTCCACACCGAGACGTAGGGCACGACACGAACGGGATTCTGTCACACCTTACCAGCGAGGGTCTAGATGGGTTAGGTTAGGATCTATTACGTTATAGACGTATATAATGTTCCCACCAAGAAGTAGCGGCCGACCCGCCTGGAATGTAGTAAAATACAACATTCGAGATGTTAGGTTGCCTTAGGTTAGGATATATAACGATACAGACGCATATAATGTCCGCACAGAGACGTAGGGTGCGACACGAACGAGATTCTGTAAAACATTACCAGCGAGGCTCTAGATGGGTTAGGTTAGGTTATATTACGTTATAGAGGTTTATAATGTTCCCACCGAGAAGTAGGGGCCGAGCCGCCAGAAATGATGGAAAATACTACATTCGAGATGTTAGGTTGCCTTAGGATAGGAAATATAACGTTATAGACGTATATAATGTCCGCACCGAGACGTACGGGACGACACGAACGGGATTCTGTAAAACATTACCACCGAGGGTCTAGATGGATTAGGTTAGGATATATAACGTAGTAAACGTACATAATGTCCCCACCGAGAAGTAGGGACCGACCCGCCAGGAATGTTGGAAAATACTACATACGAGATATTAGGATGCCTTAGGTTAGGATATATAACGTTATAGACGTATATAATGTCCGCACCGAGACGTACGGGTAGACACGGAACGGGATTCTGTAAAACACTACCAGCGAGGGTCTAGATGGGTCAGGTTAGGTTATATTACGTTATAGACGTAAATAATGTGCCCACCGAGAAGTAGGGACCGACCCGCCAGAAATGTTGGAAAATACTACATCCGAGATGTTAGGTTGCCTTAGGATAGGATATATAACCTTATAGACGTATATAATGTCCGCGCCGTGATGTACGGGACGACACGAACGGGATTCTGTGAAACATTACCAGCGACGGTCTAGCTGGGTTAGGTTAGGTTATATTACGTTATAGAGGTTTATAATGTTCCCACCGAGAAGTAGGGGCCGACCCGCCAGAAATGATGGAAAATACTACATTCGAGATGTTAGGTTGCCTTAGGATAGGAAATATAACGTTATAGACGTATATAATGTCCGCACCGAGACGTACGGGACGACACGAACGGGATTCTGTAAAACATTACCAGCGAGGCTATAGATGGATTAGGTTAGGATCTGTTACGTTATAGACGTATATAATGTTCCCACCGAGAAGTAGCGGCCGACCCGCCATGAATGTTGGAAACTACTACATCCGAGATGTTAGGATGCCTTAGGTTAGGATATATAACGTTATACACGTATACAAGGTCCGCAACGAGACGTACGGGTAGACACGAACGGGATTCTGTAAAACATTACCAGCGAGGGTCTAGATGGGTTAGGTTAGGTTATATTACGTTATGGTCGTATATAATGTTCCCACCGAGAAATAGGGACCGACCCGCCAGAAGTGTTGTGAAATACTACATCCGAGATGTTAGTATGCCTTAAGTTAGGATATATAACAATATAGACGCATATAATGGTCGCACAGAGACGTACGGGGCGACACGAACGAGATTCTGTAAAACATTACCAGCGAGGGTCTAGATGGGTTAGGTTAGGTTTCATTACGTTATAAAAGTATATAATGTTCCCACCGAGAAGTAGGGGCCGACCCCCCAGAAATGTTGGAAAATACTACATTCGAGAGGTTAGGTTGCCTTAGGATAGGAAAAATAACGTTATAGACGTATATAATGTCCGCACCGAGACGTAGGGCACGACACGAACGGGATTCTGTCACACCTTACCAGCGAGGGTCTAGATGGGTTAGGTTAGGATCTATTACGTTATAGACGTATATAATGTTCCCACCAAGAAGTAGCGGCCGACCCGCCTGGAATGTAGTAAAATACAACATTCGAGATGTTAGGTTGCCTTAGGTTAGGATATATAACGATACAGACGCATATAATGTCCGCACAGAGACGTAGGGTGCGACACGAACGAGATTCTGTAAAACATTACCAGCGAGGGTCTAGATGGGTTAGGTTAGGTTATATTACGTTATAGAGGTTTATAATGTTCCCACCGAGAAGTAGGGGCCGACCCGCCAGAAATGATGGAAAATACTACATTCGAGATGTTAGGTTGCCTTAGGATAGGAAATATAACGTTATAGACGTATATAATGTCCGCACCGAGACGTACGGGACGACACGAACGGGATTCTGTAAAACATTACCACCGAGGGTCTAGATGGATTAGGTTAGGATATATAACGTAGTAAACGTACATAATGTCCCCACCGAGAAGTAGGGACCGACCCGCCAGGAATGTTGGAAAATACTACATACGAGATATTAGGATGCCTTAGGTTAGGATATATAACGTTATAGACGTATATAATGTCCGCACCGAGACGTACGGGTAGACACGGAACGGGATTCTGTAAAACACTACCAGCGAGGGTCTAGATGGGTCAGGTTAGGTTATATTACGTTATAGACGTAAATAATGTGCCCACCGAGAAGTAGGGACCGACCCGCCAGAAATGTTGGAAAATACTACATCCGAGATGTTAGGTTGCCTTAGGATAGGATATATAACCTTATAGACGTATATAATGTCCGCGCCGTGATGTACGGGACGACACGAACGGGATTCTGTGAAACATTACCAGCGAGGGTCTACCTGGGTTAGGTTAGGTTATATTACATTATAGACGAACATAATGTCCCCACCGAGAAGTAGGGACCGACCCGCCAGGAATGTTGGAAAATACTACATACGAGATATTAGGATGCCTTAGGTTAGGATATATAACGTTATAGACGTATATAATGTCCGCACCGAGACGTACGGGTAGACACGGAACGGGATTCTGTAAAACACTACCAGCGAGGGTCTAGATGGGTCAGGTTAGGTTATATTACGTTATGGTCGTATATAATGTGCCCACCGAGAAGTAGGGGCGACCCGCCAGGAATGTTGGAAAATACTACATCCGAGATGTTAAGTTGCCTTAGGTTAGGATATATAACGTAGTAGACGTACATAATGTCCCCACCGAGAAGTACGGGCCGACACGCCCGGGATTCTGTAAAACATTACCACCGAGGGGCAAGATGGGTTAGGTTATGTTATATTACGATATAGACGTATATAATGTTCCCACCGAGAAATATGGACCGTCCCGCCTGGAATGTTGTAAAATACTACATTCGAAATGTTGGGTTGGATTAGGAAAGGAAATATCACGTTATATACGTATATAATGTCCGCACCGAGACGTACGCGACGACACGAACGGGATTCTGTAAAACATTACCGGCGAGGCTCTAGATGGGTTAGGTTAGGATCTATTACGTTATAGACGTATATAATGTTCCCACCGAGAAGTAGGGGCCGACCCGCCAGGAATGTTGGAAAATAATACATCCCAGATGTTAGGTTGCCTTAGAGTAGGATATATAACGTTATAGAAGTATATAATGTCCGCGCCCGGATGTACGGGACGACACGAACGGGATTCTGTGAAACATTACCAGCGAGGGTCTACCTGGGTTAGGTTAGGTTATATTACATTATAGACGAACATAATGTTCCCACCGAGAAGTAGGGGCCGACCCGCCAGAAATGTTGGAAAATACTACATTCGAGATGTTAGGTTGCCTTAGGATAGGAAATATAACGTTATAGACGTATGTAATGTCCGCACCGAGACGTACGGGACGACACGAACGGGATTCTGCAAAACATTACCAGCGAGGGTCGAGATGGGTTAGGTTAGGATCTATTACGTTATAGACGTATATAATGTTCCCACCGAGAAGTTGGGGCCGACCCGCCAGGAATGTTGGAAAATACTACATACGAGATGTTAGGATGCCTTAGGTTAGGATATATAACATTATAAACGTGTATAATGACCGCGCCGAGATGTACGGGACGACACGAACGGGACTCTGTGAAACATTACCAGCGAGGGTCTAGCTGGGTTAGGTTAGGTTATATTACGTTATAGATGTTTATAATGTCCCCACCGAGAAGTAGGGGCCGAACCGCCTGGAATGTTGTAAAATACAACATTCGATATGTTATGTTGCCGTAGGTTAGGATATATAACGTTATAGACGTATATAATGTCCGCGCCGAGATGTACGGGACGACACGAACGGGACTCTGTGAAACATTACCAGCGAGGGTCTAGATGGGTTAGATTAGGCTCTATAACGTTATAGACGTTTATAATGTTCCCACCGAGGAGTAGGGGCCAACCCGCCAAGAATGTTGGACAATACTTCATCCGAGATGTTAGGTTGCCTTAGGTTAGGATATATAACGTTATAAACGTATATAATGTCCACACCGAGACGTACGGGACGGCACGACCGGGATTCCGTGAAACATTACCAGCGAGGGTGTAGCTGGGTTAGGTTAGGTTACATTACGTTATAAAAGTATATAATGTTCCAACCGAGAAGTAGGGGCCGTCCCGCCAGGAATGTTGTAAAATACTACATTTGAAATGTTGGGTTGGATTAGGAAAGGAAATATCACGTTATATACGTATATAATGTCCGCACCGAGACGTACGGGACGACACGAACGGGATTCTGTAAAACATTACCGGCGAGGCTCTAGATGTGTTAGGTTAGGATCTATTACGTTATAGACGTATATAATGTTCCCACCGAGAAGTAGGGGCCGACCTGTCAGAAATGTTGGAAAATACTACATTCGAGATGTTAAGTTGCATTAGAATAGGAAATATAACGTTATAGACGTATATAATGTCCGCATCGAAACGTACGGGTAGACACGAACGGGATTCTGTAAAACACTACCAGCGAGGGTCTGCATGGGTCAGATTAGGTTATATTACGTTATGGTCGTATATAATGTGCCCACCGAGAAGTAGTGGCCGCCCCGCCTGGAATGTTGTAAAATACAACATTCGAGATTTTATGTTGCCTTAGGTTAGGATATATAACGTTATAGACGTATATAATGTCCGCGCCGGGATGTACGGGACGACACGAACGGGACTCTGTGAAACATTACCAGCGAGGGTCTAGATGGGTTAGATTAGGCTCTATAACGTTATAGACGTTTATAATGTTCCCACCGAGGAGTAGGGGCCAACCCGCCAAGAATGTTGGACAATACTTCATCCGAGATGTTAGGTTGCCTTAGGTTAGGATATATAACGTTATAAACGTATATAATGTCCACACCGAGACGTACGGGACGGCACGACCGGGATTCTGTGAACCATTACCAGCGAGGGTCTAGCTGGGTTAGGTTAGGTTACATTACGTTATAGAAGTATATAATGTTCCCACCGAGAAGTAGGGGCCGTCCCGCCTGGAATGTTGTAAAATACTACATCCGAGATCTTAGGTTGCCTTAGGATAGGATATATAACGTTATAGACGTATATAATGTCCGCACCGAGACGTACGGGACGACACGAACGGGACTCTGTAAAGCACTACCAGCGAGGGTCTGCATGGGTCAGATTAGGTTATATTACGTTATCGTCGTATATAATGTGCCCACCGAGAAGTAGTGGCCGCCCCGCCTGGAATGTTGTAAAATACAACATTCGATATGTTATGTTGCCGTAGGTTAGGATATATAACGTTATAGACGTATATAATGTCCGCGCCGAGATGTACGGGACGACACGAACGGGACTCTGTGAAACATTACCAGCGAGGGTCTAGATGGGTTAGGTTAGGTTATATTACGTTATAGACGTATATAAAGTTCCCACTGAGAAGTAGGGGCCGACCCGCCAGGAATGTTGGAAAATAATACATCCGAGATGTTAAGTTGCCTTAGATTAGGATATATAACGTTGTAGACGTACATAATGACCCCACCTAGATGTACAGGACGACACGAACGAAATTCTGTGAAACATTACCAGCGAGGGTCTAGCTGGATTAGGTTAGGTTATATTACGTTGTAGACGTATATACTGTTCCCACCGAGAAGTAGGGGCCGACCCGCCAGATATGTTGGAAAATACTACATTCGAGATGTTAAGTTGCCTTAGGATAGGAAATATAACGTTATAGATGTATATAATGTCCGCACCGAGACGTACGGGTAGACACGAACGGGATTCTGTAAAACACTACCAGCGAGGGTCTAGATGGGTCAGGTTATGTTATATTACGTTATGGTCGTATATAATGTGCCCACCGAGAAGTAGGGGCGACCCGCCAGAAATGTTGGAAAATACTACATTCGAGATGTTAGGCTGGCTTAGGATAGGAAATATAACGTTATAGACGTACATAATGTCCCCACCTAGATGTACAGGACGACACGAACGAAATTCTGTAAAACATTACCAGTGAGGGTCGTGATGTGTTAGGTTAGGTTATATTACGATATAGACGGATATAATGTGCCCACCGAGAAGTAGGGGCCGACCCGCCAGGAATGTTGGAAAATACTACATCCGAGATGTTAGGTTGCCTTAGGATAGGATATATAACGTTATAGATGTATATAATGTCCGCACCGAGACGTACGGGTAGACACGAACGGGATTCTGTAAAACACTACCAGCGAGGGTCTAGATGGGTCAGGTTAGGTTATATTACGTTATGGTCGTATATAATGTCCCCACCGAGAAGTAGGTGCCGACACGCCAGGAATGTTGGAAAATACTACATCCGAGATGTTAAGTTGCGTTAGGTTAGGATATATAGCGTAGTAGACGTATATAATATCCGCGTCGAGATGTACGGGACGACACTAACGGGATTCTGTGAAACATTACCAGCGAGGGTCTAGCTGGGTTAGGTTAGGTTACATTACGTTATAGAAGTATATGTTGTTCCAACCGAGAAGTAGGGGCCGTCCCGCCTGGAATGTTGTAAAATACTACATTCGAAATGTTGGGTTGGCATAGGAAAGGAAATATCACGTTATAGACGTATGTAATGCCCGCACCGAGACGTACGGGACCACACGAACGGGATTCTGTAAAACATTACCAGCGAGGGTCGTGATGGGTTAGGTTAGGTTATATTACGATATAGACGTACCTAATGTTCCCACCGAGCTGTAGGGGCCGAACCGCCAGAAATGTTGGAAAATACTACATCCGAGATGTTAGGTTGCCTTAGGATAGGATATATAACGTTATAGACGTATATAATGTCCGCGCCGAGATGAACGGGGCGACACCAACGGGATTCTGTGAAACATTACCAGCGAGGGTCTAGCTGGATTAGGTTAGGTTATATTACGTTGTAGACGTATATACTGTTCCCACCGAGAAGTAGGGGCCGACCCGCCAGATATGTTGGAAAATACTACATCCGAGATGTTAAGTTGCCTTAGGTTAGGATATATAACGTAGTAGACGTATATAATATCCGCGTCGAGATGTACGGGACGACACGAACGGGATTCTGTGAAACATTACCAGCGAGGGTCTAGCTGGGTTAGGTTAGGTTACATTACGTTATAGAAGTATATAATGTTCCCACCGAGAAGTAGGGGCCGTCCCGCCTGGAATGTTGTAAAATACTACATCCGAGATGTTAGGTTGCCTTAGGATAGGATATATAACGTTATAGACGTATATAATGTCCGCACCGAGACGTACGGGACGACACGAACGGGAATCTGTAAAGCACTACCAGCGAGGGTCTGCATGGGTCAGATTAGGTTATATTACGTTATCGTCGTATATAATGTGCCCACCGAGAAGTAGTGGCCGCCCCGCCTGGAATGTTGTAAAATACAACATTCGATATGTTATGTTGCCGTAGGTAAGGATATATAACGTTATAGACGTATATAATGTCCGCGCCGAGATGTACGGGACGACACGAACGGGACTCTGTGAAACATTACCAGCGAGGGTCTAGATGGGTTAGATTAGGCTCTATAACGTTATAGACGTTTATAATGTTCCCACCGAGGAGTAGGGGCCAACCTGCCAAGAATGTTGGACAATACTTCATCCGAGATGTTAGGTTGCCTTAGGTTAGGATATATAACGTTATAAACGTATAGAATGTCCACACCGAGACGTACGGGACGGCACGACCGCGATTCCGTGAAACATTACCAGCGAGGGTCTAGCTGGGTTAGGTTAGGTTATATTACGTTATAGACGTATATAATGTTCCCACCGAGAAGTAGGGGCCGTCCCGCCAGGAATGTTGTAAAATACTACATTCGAAATATTGGGTTGGATTAGGAAAGGAAATATCACGTTATATACGTATATAATGTCCGCACCGAGACGTACGGGACGACACGAACGGGATTCTGTAAAACATTACCGGCGAGGCTCTAGATGGGTTAGGTTAGGATCTATTACGTTATAGACGTATATAATGTTCCCACCGAGAAGTAGGGGCCGACCCGCCAGAAATGTTGGAAAATACTACATTCGAGATGTTAAGTTGCATTAGAATAGGAAATATAACGTTATAGACGTATATAATGTCCGCATCGAAACGTATGGGTAGACACGAACGGGATTCTGTAAAACACTACCAGCGAGGGTCTGCATGGGTCAGATTAGGTTATATTACGTTATGGTCGTATGTAATGTGCCCACCGAGAAGTAGTGGCCGCCCCGCCTGGAATGTTGTAAAATACAACATTCGATATGTTATGTTGCCGTAGGTTAGGATATATAACGTTATAGACGTATATAATGTCCGCCCCGAGATGTACGGGACGACACGAACGGGACTCTGTGAAACATTACCAGCGAGGGTCTAGATGGGTTAGATTAGGCTCTATAACATTATAGACGTTTATAATGTTCCCACCGAGGAGTAGGGGCCAACCCGCCAAGAATGTTGGACAATACTTCATCCGAGATGTTAGGTTGCCTTAGGTTAGGATATATAACGTTATAAACGTATATAATGTCCACACCGAGACGTACGGGACGGCACGACCGGGATTCCGTGAAACATTACCAGCGAGGGTGTAGCTGGGTTAGGTTAGGTTACATTACGTTATAAAAGTATATTATGTTCCAACCGAGAAGTAGGGGCCGACCCGCCAGATATGTTGGAAAATACTACATTCGAGATGTTAAGTTGCCTTAGGATAGGAAATATAACGTTATAGATGTATATAATGTCCGCACCGAGACGTACGGGTAGACACGAGCGGGATTCTGTAAAACACTACCAGCGAGGGCCTAGATGGGTCAGGTTAGGTTATATTACGTTATGGTCGTATATAATGTGCCCACCGAGATGTAGGGGCGACCCGCCAGAAATGTTGGAAAATACTACATTCGAGATGTTAGGCTGGCTTAGGATAGGAAATATAACGTTATAGACGTACATAATGTCCCCACCTAGATGTACAGGACGACACGAACGAAATTCTGTAAAACATTACCAGTGAGGGTCGTGATGTGTTAGGTTAGGTTATATTACGATATAGACGGATATAATGTGCCCACCGAGAAGTAGGGGCCGACCCGCCAGGAATGTTGGAAAATACTACATCCGAGATGTTAGGTTGCCTTAGGATAGGATATATAACGTTATAGATGTATATAATGTCCGCACCGAGACGTACGGGTAGACACGAACGGGATTCTGTAAAACACTACCAGCGAGGGTCTAGATGGGTCAGGTTAGGTTATATTACGTTATGGTCGTATATAATGTCCCCACCGAGAAGTAGGTGCCGACACGCCAGGAATGTTGGAAAATACTACATCCGAGATGTTAAGTTGCGTTAGGTTAGGATATATAACGTAGTAGACGTATATAATATCCGCGTCGAGATGTACGGGACGACACTAACGGGATTCTGTGAAACATTACCAGCGAGGGTCTAGCTGGGTTAGGTTAGGTTACATTACGTTATAGAAGTATATGTTGTTCCAACCGAGAAGTAGGGGCCGTCCCGCCTGGAATGTTGTAAAATACTACATTCGAAATGTTGGGTTGGCTTAGGAAAGGAAATATCACGTTATAGACGTATGTAATGCCCGCACCGAGACGTACGGGACCACACGAACGGGATTCTGTAAAACATTACCAGCGAGGGTCGTGATGGGTTAGGTTAGGTTATATTACGATATAGACGTATCTAATGTTCCCACCGAGCAGTAGGGGCCGAACCGCCAGAAATGTTGGAAAATACTACATCCGATATGTTAGGTTGCCTTAGGATAGGACATATAACGTTATAGACGTATATAATGTCCGCGCCGAGATGAACGGGGCGACACCAACGGGATTCTGTGAAACATTACCAGCGAGGGTCTAGATGGGTCAGGTTAGGTTATATTACGTTATGGTCGTATATAATGTCCCCACCGAGAAGTAGGGGCCGACACGCCAGGAATGTTGGAAAATACTACATCCGAGATGTTAAGTTGCCTTAGGTTAGGATATATAACGTAGTAGACGTATATAATATCCGCGTCGAGATGTACGGGACGACACGAACGGGACTCTGTGAAACATTACCAGCGAGGGTCTAGATGGGTTAGATTAGGCTCTATAACGTTATAGACGTTTATAATGTTCCCACCGAGGAGTAGGGGCCAACCCGCCAAGAATGTTGGACAATACTTCATCCGAGATGTTAGGTTGCCTTAGGTTAGGATATATAACGTTATAAACGTATATAATGTCCACACCGAGACGTACGGGACGGCACGACCGGGATTCTGTGAAACATTACCAGCGAGGGTGCAGCTGGGTTAGGTTAGGTTACATTACGTTATAAAAGTATATAATGTTCCCACCGAGAAGTAGGAGGCGACCCGCTAGAAATGTTCGAAAGTACTACATTCGAGATGGTAAGTTGCCTTAGGATAGGAAATATAACGTTATAGATGTATATAATTTCCGCACCGAGACGTACGGGTAGACAGGAACGGGATTCTGTAAAACACTACCAGCGAGGGTCTAGATGGGTCAGGTTAGGTTATATTACGTTATGGTCGTATATAATGTCCCCACCGAGAAGTAGGGGCCGACACGCCAGGAATGTTGGAAAATACTACATCCGAGATGTTAAGTTGCCTTAGGTTAGGATATATAACGTAGTAGACGTATATAATATCCGCGTCGAGATGTACGGGACGACACGAACGGGATTCTGTGAAACATTACCAGCGAGGGTCTAGCTGGGTTAGGTTAGGTTACATTACGTTATAGTAGTATATAATGTTCCCACCGAGAAGTAGGGGCCGTCCCGCCTGGAATGTTGTAAAATACTACATTCGAAATGTTGGGTTGGCTTAGGAAAGGATATATCACGTTATAGACGTATATAATGTCCGCACCGAGACGTACGGGACAACACGAACGGGATTCTGTAAAACATTACCAGCGAGGGTCGTGATGGGTTAGGTTAGGTTATATTACGATATAGACGTATCTAATGTTACCACCGAGCAGTAGGGGCCGTCCCGCCTGGAATGTTGTAAAATACTACATTCGAAATGTTGGGTTGGCTTAGGAAAGGATATATCACATTATAGACGTATATAATGTCCGCACCGAGACGTACGGGACCACACGAACGGAATTCTGTAAAACATTACCAGCGAGGGTCGTGATGGGTTAGGTTAGGTTATATTACGATATAGACGTATCTAATGTTCCCACCGAGCAGTAGGAGCCGTACCGCCAGAAATGTTGGAAAATACTACATCCGAGATGTTAGGTTGCCTCCGGATAGGATATATAACGTTATAGACGTATATAATGTCCGCGCCGAGATGAACGGGACGACACGAACGGGATTCTGTGAAACATTACCAGCGAGGCTCTAGAGGGGTTAGGTTAGGATATATTACGTTATAGGCGTATATAATGTTCCCACCGAGAAGTAGGGTCCGACCCGCCAGGAATGTTGGAAAATAATGCATCCGAGATGTTCGGTTGCCTTAGGATAGGATATATAACGTTATAGAAGTATATAATGTCCGCGCCGTGATGTACGGGACGACACGAACGGGATTCACTGAAACATTACCAGCGAGGGTCTAGCTGGGTTAGGTTAGGTTATATTACGTTATAGACATATATAATGTTCCCACCGAGAAGTAGGGGCCGACCCGCCAGAAATGTTGGAAAATACTACATTCGAGAGGTTAGGTTGCCTTCGGACAGGAAATATAACGTTATAGACGTATATAATATCCGCACCGAGACGTAGGGCACGACACGAACGGGATTCTGTAAAAATTACCAGCGAGGGTCTAGATGGGTTAGGTTAGGTTTTATTACGTTATAGACGTATATAATGTTCCCACCGAGAAGTAGCGGCCGACCCGCCATGAATGTTGGAAAATACTACATCCGAGGTGTTAGGATGTCTTAGGTTAGAATATATAACGTTATAGACGTATATAATGTCCGCACCGAGACGTACGGGTAGACACGAACGGGATTCCGTAAAACATTACCAGCGAGGGTCTAGATGGGTTAGGATAGGTTCTATTACGTTATAGACGTTTATAATGTTCCCACCGAGCAGTAGGGGCCAACCCGCCAGGAATGTTGGAAAATACTACATCCGAGATGTTAAGTTGCCTTAGGTTAGGATATATAACGTAGTAGACGTATATAATATCCGCGTCGAGATGTACGGGACGACACGAACGGGATTCTGTGAAACATTACCAGCGAGGGTCTAGCTGGGTTAGGTTAGGTTACATTACGTTATAAAAGTATATAATGTTCCCACCGAGAAGTAGGGGCCGACCCGCCAGAAATGTTGGGAAATACTACATCCGAGACGTTACGTTGCCTTAGGATAGGATATACAGCGTTATAGACGTATATAATGTCCGCGCCGAAATGTACGGGACGACACGAACGGGATTCTGTGAAACATTACCAGCGAGGGTCTAGATGGGTCAGGTTAGGTTATATTACGTTATAGACGTATAAAATGTGCCCACCGAGAAGTAGGGGCCGACCCGCCAGAAATGTTGGAAAATACTACATTCGAGAGGTTAGGTTGCCTTCGGACAGAAAATATAACGTTATAGACGTATATAATATCCGTACCGAGACGTAGGGCACGACACGAACGGGATTCTGTAAAACATTACCAGCGAGGGTCTAGCTGGGTCAGGTTAGGTTATATTACGTTATAGACGTATATAATGTTCCCACCGAGAAGTAGGGGTCGACCCCCCAGAAATGTTGGAAAATACTACATTCGGGATGTTAAGTTGCCTTAGGATAGGAAATATAACGTTATAGATGTATATAATGTCCGCGCCGAGACGTACGGGTAGACACGAACAGGATTCTGTAAAACACTACCAGCGAGGGTCCAGATGGGTCAGGTTAGGTTATATTACGTTATGATCGTATATAATGTGCCCATCGAGAAGTAGCGGCCGACCCGCCATGAATGTTGGAAAATACTACATCCGAGATGTTAGGATGTCTTAGGTTAGAATATATAACGTTATAGACGTATAAAATGTCCGCACCGAGACGTACGCGACGACACGAACGGGATTCTGTAAAACATTACCGGCGAGGCTCTAGATGGGTTAGGTTAGGATCTATTACGTTATAGACGTATATAATGTTCCCAGCGAGAAGTAGGGGCCGACCCGCCAGGAATGTTGGAAAATAATACATCCCAGATGTTAGGTTGCCTTAGAGTAGGATATATAACGTTATAGAAGTATATAATGTCCGCGCCCGGATGTACGGGACGACACGAACGGGATTCTGTGAAACATTACCAGCGAGGGTCTACCTGGGTTAGGTTAGGTTATATTACATTATAGACGTATATAATGTTCCCACCGAGAAGTAGGGGCCGACCCGCCAGAAATGTTGGAAAATACTACATTCGAGATGTTAGGTTGCCTTAGGGTAGGAAATATAACGTTATAGACGTATGTAATGTCCGCACCGAGACGTACGGGACGACACGAACGGGATTCTGCAAAACATTACCAGCGAGGGTCGAGATGGGTTAGGTTAGGATCTATTACGTTATAGACGTATATAATGTTCCCACCGAGAAGTTGGGGCCGACCCGCCAGGAATGTTGGAAAATACTACATACGAGATGTTAGGATGCCTTAGGTTAGGATATATAACATTATAAACGTGTATAATGACCGCGCCGAGATGTACCGGACGACAAGAACGGGACTCTGTGAAACATTACCAGCGAGGGTCTAGCTGGGTTAGGTTAGGTTATATTACGTTATAGATGTTTATAATGTCCCCACCGAGAAGTAGGGGCCGAACCGCCATGAATGTTGGAAAATACTACATCCGAGATGTTAGGATGTCTTAGGTTAGAATATATAACGTTATAGACGTATATAATGTCCGCACCGAGACGTACGGACAGACACGAACGGGATTCTGTAAAACATTACCAGCGAGGGTCTAGATGGTTTAGGTTAGGTTACATTACGTTATATAAGTATATAATGTTCCCACCGAGAAGTAGGGGCCGTCCCGCCTGGAATGTTGTAAAATACTACATTCGAAATGTTGGGTTGGCTTAGGAAAGGATATATCACGTTATAGACGTATATAATGTCCGCACCGAGACGTACGGGACCACACGAACGGGATTCTGTAAAACATTACCAGCGAGGGTCGTGATGGGTTTGGTTAGGTTATATTACGATATAGACGTATCTAATGTTACCACCGAGCAGTAGGGGCCGTCCCGCCTGGAATGTTGTAAAATACTACATTCGAAATGTTGGGTTGGCTTAGGAAAGGATATATCACATTATAGACGTATATAATGTCCGCACCGAGACGTACGGGACCACACGAACGGAATTCTGTAAAACATTACCAGCGAGGGTCGTGATGGGTTAGGTTAGGTTATATTACGATATAGACGTATCTAATGTTCCCACCGAGCAGTAGGAGCCGTACCGCCAGAAATGTTGGAAAATACTACATCCGAGATGTTAGGTTGCCTGCGGATAGGATATATAACGTTATAGACGTATATAATGTCCGCGCCGAGATGAACGGGACGACACGAACGGCATTCTGTGAAACATTACCAGCGAGGCTCTAGAGGGGTTAGGTTAGGATATATTACGTTATAGGCGTATATAATGTTCCCACCGAGAAGTAGGGTCCGACCCGCCAGGAATGTTGGAAAATAATGCATCCGAGATGTTCGCTTGCCTTAGGATAGGATATATAACGTTATAGAAGTATATAATGTCCGCGCCGTGATGTACGGGACGACACGAACGGGATTCTCTGAAACATTACCAGCGAGGGTCTAGCTGGGTTAGGTTAGGTTATATTACGTTATAGACATATATAATGTTCCCACGAGAAGTAGGGGCCGACCCGCCAGAAATGTTGGAAAATACTACATTCGAGAGGTTAGGTTGCCTTCGGACAGGAAATATAACGTTATAGACGTATATAATATCCGCACCGAGACGTAGGGCACGACACGAACGGGATTCTGTAAAAATTACCAGCGAGGGTCTAGATGGGTTAGGTTAGGTTCTATTACGTTATAGACGTATATAATGTTCCCACCGAGAAGTAGCGGCCGACCCGCCAGAAGTGTTGGAAAATACTACACTCGAGAGGTTAGGTTGCCTTCGGACAGGAAATATAACGTTATAGACGTATATAATATCCGCAACGAGACGTCGGGCATGACACGAACGGGATTCTGTAAAACACTACCAGCGAGGGTCTAGATGGGTCAGGTTAGGTTATATTACGTTATGGTCGTATATAATGTGCCCACCGAGAAGTAGGGGCGACCCGCCAGGAATGTTGGAAAATACTACATTCTAGATGTTAGGTTGCCTTAGGATAGGAAATATAACGTTATAACCGTATATAATGTCCATACCGAGACGTACGGGACGGCACGAACGGGATTCTGTGAAACATTACCAGCAAGGGGTTAGATGGGTTAGGCTAGGTTATATTACGTTATAGACGTATATAACGTTCCTACCGAGTAGTAAGGACCGACACGCCAGGAATGCTGTGAAATATTACACCCAAGATGTTAGGTTCCCTTAGGTTAAGATATATAACGTTATAGACGTATATGATGTTCCCACCGAGAAGTACGGTCCGACGCGTCAGGAATGTTGTAAAATATTACACCCGAGATATTAGGTTCCCTTAGGTTAGGATATATAACGTTATAGATGTATATAATGTCCCCATTGAGAAGTAGGCGGCGACACGCCACGAATGATGTAAAATATTACATTCGAAGTGTTAGGTCGCCTTAGGCTAGGATATATAACGTTATAGACGTATATCATGTTCCCACCGAGACATAGGGGCCGACGCGTCAGGAATGTTGTAAAATATTACACCCGAGACGTTAGGCTCCCTTAGGTTATGATATATAACGTTATAGACGTATATAATGTTACCACCACGAAGTAGGGGCCGACGAGCCAGGAATGTTGTCAAATATTACATCCGAGATGTTAGGTTCCCTTAGGGTAGGATATATAACGTTATAGACGTATATAATTATCCCACCGAGAAGTAGGGGCCGACGAGCCAGGAATGTTGTAAAATATTACGCTCGTCATTTTAGGTTGCCTTAGCTTAGGATATATGGCGTTATAGACGTATATAATGTTCCCACCGACAAGTAGGTGCCGACGCGTCAGCAATGTTGTTAAATATTACATACGACATGTTAGGTTGCCTTAGGCTGGGATATATAGCGCTAAAGAAGTATATAACGTTCCCACCGAGAAGTAGATGCCGACGCGTCAGGAATGTTGTAAAATATTACTTCCGAGATGTTAGGATTGCCATAGGCTAGGATATATAGCGTTAAAGACGTATATAATGTTCCTACCGAGACGTAGGGATCGACATGCCAGGAATGTTGTAAAACATTACATCCGATGTGTTAGGTTGCCTTAGGCTAGGATCTATAGCGTTATAGACGTATATAATGTTCCCACCGAGAAGTAGGAGCCGACGCGCCAGGATTGCTGTAAAATATTACATTCGACATGTTAGGATCTCTTAGGTTAGGATATATAACGTTATAGACGTATATAATGTTCCCACCGAGAAGTAGGGTCCTACGAGCCAGGAATGTTATAAAATATTACGCTCGACATTTTTGGTTGCCTTAGGTTAGGATATATGGCGTTATAGACGTATATAATGTTCCCACCGAAAAGTAGGGGCAGACGTGCCAGGAATGTAGTAAAATATTACGCTCGACATGTTAGGTTGCCTTAAGCTAGGATATATAGCGTCTTAAACGTATATAATGTTTCCACCGAGAAGTAGATGCCGACGCGCCAGGAATGTTGTAAAATATTACTTCCGAGATGTTAGGATTGCCTTAGGCTAGGATATATCACGTTATAGACGTATATAATGTTCCCACCGAGAAATAGGGGCCGACACGCCAGGAATGTTGTAAAACATTACATCCGATGTGTTAGGTTGCTTTAGGCTAGGATATATAGCGTTATAGACATATATAATGTTGCCACCGAGAAGTAGGGGCCGACGCGCCAGGATTGCTGTAAAATATTACATTCGACATGTTAGGATTGCCTTACGCTAGGATGTATAACGTTATAGGCGTATATGATATTCCCACCGAGAAGTACGGGCCTACACGCCAGGAATGTTGTCAAATATTACATCCGAGATGTTAGGTTCTCTTAGGTTAGGATATATAACGTTATAGACGTATATAATGTTCCCACCGAGAAGTAGGGTCCTACGAGTCAGGAATGTTATAAAATATTACGCTCGACATTTTTGGTTGCCTTAGGTTAGGATATATGGCGTTATAGACGTATATAATGTTCCCACCGAAAAGTAGGGTCAGACGTGCCAGGAATGTAGTAAAATATTACGCTCGACATGTTAGGTTGCCTTACGGTATGATATATAGCGATATAGACTTATATAATGTTGCCACCGAGAAGTAGGGGCCGGCGCGCCGGGAATGTAGTAAAATATTACTTCCGAGATGTTAGGATTGCCATAGGCTAGGATGTATTACGTTATAGACGTATATAATGTTCCCACCCAGAAATAGGGGCCGACACGCCAGGAATGTTCTAAACATTACATCCGAGGTGTTAGGTTGCCTTAGGCTAGGATATATAGCGTTATAGACGTATATAATGTTCCCACCGAGAAGTAGGGGCCGACGCGCCAGGATTGCTGTAAAATATTACATTCGACATGTTAGGTTCTCTTAGGTTAGGATATATAACGTTATAGACGTATATAATGTTCCCACCGAGAAGTAGGGTCCTACGAGTCAGGAATGTTATAAAATATTACGCTCGACATTTTTGGTTGCCTTAGGTTAGGATATATGGCGTTATAGACGTATATATTGTTCCGACCGAAAAGTAGGGGCAGACGTGCCAGGAATGTAGTAAAATATTACGCTCGACATGTTAGGTTGCCTTAAGCTAGGATATATAGTGTTTTAGACGTATATAATGTTCCCAGCGAGAAGTAGGGGAAGGCGCGCCAGGAATATAGTAAAATATTACATCCGAGATGTTAGGTTGCCTTAGGCTAGGATATACAACGTTATAGATGTATATAATGTTCCCACCGAGAAGTAGGTGCCGAAGTGACGGGAATGTAGTAAAATATTACATTCGACATGTTAGTTTGCCTTAGGCTAGGATATATAGCGTTATAGACTTATATAATGTTCCCACCGAGAAGTAGTGGCCGACGTGCCAGGAATGTTGTAAAATTTTACATTTGACATGTTAGGTTTGCCTTAGGCTAGGATATATAGCGTTATAGACATATATAATGTTGCCACCGAGAAGTAGGTGCCTACGAGCCAGGAATGTATTAAAATATTACATCCGTGATGTTAGGTAGCCTTATGTTAGGATATATAACGTTATAGACTTATATACTGTTCCCACCGAGAAGTAGATGCCGACGCGCCAGGAATGTTGTAAAATATTACATCCGAGATATTAGGTTTGCCTTAGGCTAGGATATATAACGTTATAGACGTATATAATGTTCCCACCGAGAAGTAGGTGCCGACGCGCCAGGAATGTTGTAAAATATTATATCCGAGATGTTAGGATTGCCTTAGGCTAGGATATATAAAGTTATAGACGTATATAATGCTCCCAACGAGAAGTAGGGTCCGGCGCGCCAGGAATGTAGTAAAATATTACATCCGAGATGTTAGGTTGCCTTAGGCTAGGATGTGTAACGTTATAGACGAATATAGTGTTCCCAGCGAGAAGTAGGGGCCGGCGCGCCAGGAATGTTGTAAAATACTACATCCGAGATGTTAGGTTGCCTTAGGCTAGGATGTGTAACGTTATAGACGAATATAGTGTTCCCAGCGAGAAGTAGGGGCCGGCGCGCCAGGAATGTAGTAAAATATTACATCCGAGATGTTAGGTTGCCTTAGGCTAGGATATATAGCGTTATAGACGTATATAATGTTCCCACCGAGAAGTAGGGGCCGACGAGCCAGGAATGTTGTAAAATATGCGCTCGACGTGTTAGGTTGAAGTAGGCTAGGATACACAACGATATAGGCGTATATAATGTTCCCACAGAGAAGTAAGGACCGGCACGCCATGAATGCTGCAAAATATTACATCCGAGATGTTGGGTTGCCTTAGGCTAGGATATATAACGTTATTGACGTATATAATGTTATTAGCCAGAACTACGAACCAACACGACAGGAATGTTGTAAAATATTACAACCGATATGTTAGGTTCCCTTAGGTTTCTATATACAACCTTATAGACGTATATAATGTCCCCATTGGGAAGTAAGCGCCGTCTCGGCTGGAATGTTGTAAGATATTACATCCCAGATATTATGTTGCCTTAGGTTAGGATATATAACGTTATAGACTTCTATAATTTTCCCACCGAGAAGTAGGGGCCGACGCGCCAGGAATGTTGTAAAATATTACATTCGACATGTTAAGTTGCCTTAGGCTAGGATATATAACGTTAGAGACGTATAGAATGTCCGAAAGGAGATGTAGGCTCCTACATGCCAGGCATGTTGTAAAACATTACATCCGCGGTGTTAGGTTGCTTTGGTTAGGATATATAACGTCATAGATGTGTATAATGTTACCACAGAGAAGAACGGGCCGACGAGCCAGGAATGTTGTAAAATATTACATCCCAGATATTATGTTGCCTTAGGTTAGGATATATAACGTTATAGACTTATATAATGTTCCCACCAAGTAGGTGCCGACGCGCCAGGAATGTTGTAAAATATTACATTCGACATGATAAGTTGCCTTACTCTAGGATCTATAACGTTATAGACGTATATATTGTTCCCACCGAGAAGTAGGGGCCGATGAGCCAGGAATGTTGTAAAATACTACGTTCGACAAGTTAGGTTGCCTCAGGTTAGCATATGTAACGTTATAGAGGTATATAATGTTCCCACCGAGAAGTAGGGGCCGACGCGCCAGGAATGTTGCAGAACATTACATCAGAATTGCTGGTTGCCTTAGGTTAGGATTTATAACGTTATAGACGTATATATTGTTCCCACAGATAAGTAGGGACTTGCATGCCAGGAATGTTGTAAAATATTACGGTAGAGATGTTAGGTTGCCTTAAGCTAGGATATATAACGTTATAGACGTATATAATGTTCCCACCGAGAAGTAGGGGCCGACGTGCCAGGAATGTAGTAAAATATTACATCCGAGATGTTAGGTATCTTTAAGTTAGTATATATAACGTTATAGACCTATATAGTGTTGCCACCAAGAAGTAGGGGCTGATGAGCCAGGAATGTTGTAAAACGTACCATCCGAGGTGTTAGGTTGCCATAGGTTAGGATATATAACGTTATAGACGTGTATATTGTTCCCACCGAGAATTAGGGGCCTCTGAGCCAGGAATGTTGTAAAATATTACGTTCGACATGTTAGGTTGCCCTAGGTTAGGATATATAACGTTATAGACGTATATAATGTTCGCACCGAGAAGTAGGGGCCGACGAGCCAGGAATGTTGTAAAATATTACGCTCGACATGTTAGGTTACCCTAATGTAGGATATATAGCGTTATAGACGTATACAATGTTCCGACAAAGAAGTAGGGGGCGACGCGCGGGGAATGTTGTAACATATTACATTCGAGATGTTAGGTTTCCTTAGGCTAGGATATATAACGTTATAGCCGTATATAATGTTACCACAGAGAAGTAGGGACTTGCATGCCAGGAATGTTGTAAAATATTACATCCCAGATGTTAGATTGCGTTAGGTGAGTATATACAACGTTATAGACGTATATAATGTACCCACCGAGACATAGGGTCCGACATACCAGGAATGTTGTAAAATATTACATCCCAGATGTTAGGTTGCGTTAGGTTAGGATATAAGACGTTATAGACGTATATAATGTCACCTTCGAAAAGCAGGCGACGACACGCCAGGATGTTGTAAAATATTACATTCGACATGTTAGGTTGCCTTAGGCTAGGATATATAACGTTATAGACGTATATAATGTTACCACAGAGAACTAGGCACTTGCATACCAGGAATGTTGTAAAATATTACGGTAGAGATGATAGGTTGCCTTAGTGTAGGATATATAACGTCATAGACGTATATACTGTTCCCACCGAGAAGGAGGTGCCGACGCGCCAGGAATGTTGTAAAATATTACGGTAGAGATGTTAGGTTGCCTTAGGTTAGGATATATAACGTTATAAACGTATATAATGTTACCACAGAGAACTAGGCACTTGAATGCCAGGAATGTTGTAAAATATTACGGTAGGGATGATAGGTTGCCTTAGTTTACGATATATAACGTTATAGACGTATATACTGTTGCCACCGAGAAGTAGGTGCCGACGTGCCAGGAATGTTGTAAAATATTACATTCGACATGTCAGGTTGCCTTAGGCTAGGATATATAGCGTTATAGACGTATATAACGTTCCCACCGAGAAGTAGGGTCGACGTGCCAGGAATGTAGTAAAATTTTACATCCGAGGTGTTAGGTTGCCTTAGGTTAGGATATACAACGTTATTGACTTATATAATGTTCCCACGGAGAAGTAGGTGCCGACGCGCCAGGAATGTAGTAAAATATTACATCTTAGATGTTAGGTTGCCTTAGGCTAGGATATATAACGTTATAGATGTATATACTGTTCCCACCGAGAAGTAGGTGCCGACATGCCAGGAATGTTGTAAAATATTACATTCGACATGTTATGTTGCCTCAAGTTAGGACATACACCGTTAATGACTTATATAATGTTCCCACCGAGAAGTAGGGGCCGACGTGACAGGAATGTAGTAAAATATTACATTCGAGATGTTAGGTTGCCTTAGGTTGGGATATATAACGTTATAGACGTATATAGTGTCCCCACCGAGAAGTAGGGGCCGACATGCCAGTATAGTTGTAAGATACTACATCCGAGGTGTTAGGCTGCCTTAGGTTAGGGTATATAACTGTATAGACGTATATAATGTCCCAACAGAGAAGTACGGGCCGACACGACCGGGATTCTGTAAATCATTACCAGCGAAAGGCTAGATGGGTTAGGCTAGGTTATATTACGTTATAGACGTATGTAATGTTCGAACAGAGCGGTATGGGCCAACCTGCCAGATATGTTGTAAAATACTGCATTCGAGACGTTAGGTTGCCTTAAGTTAGGCTATATAACATTATAGACATACATAATTTACCAACCGAGGCGTATGGGGCGACACGAACGGGATTCTGAAAAACATTACCAGCGAGGGACTAGATGGTTTAGGTTAGGTTATGTTACATTATAGACGTATATAATGCTACCCCCGAGAAGTAGGGGCCGACACGCCAGGAATGGTGTAAAATAATACACCTGACACGTAAGGTTGCCTTAGGTTAGGATGTACAACGTTATAGACGTATATTATGTCCCCACCGAGACATAGGGGACGACACGAACGGGATTCTGTAAAACATTAACGGCGAGGTTCCAGATGGGTTGGGTTAGGTTATATTACGTAATAGACGTATATAATGTGCCCACCGAGAAGTAGGGGCCGACGTGCCAGGAATGTAGTAAAGTATTACATCCGAGATGTTAGGTATCTTTAAGTTAGTATATATAACGTTATAGACGTATATAGTGTTGCCACCGAGAAGTAGGGGCTGATGAGCCAGGAATGTTGTAAAACGTACCATCCGAGGTGTTAGGTTGCCATAGGTTAGGATATATAACGTTATAGACGTGTATATTGTTCCCACCGAGAATTAGGGGCCCCTGAGCCAGGAATGTTGTAAAATATTACGTTCGACATGTTAGGTTGCCTTAGGCTAGGATATATAACGTTATAGACGTATATAATATTTCCAACGAGAAGTAGGGGCCGACGCTTCAGGAATGTTGTAAAATATTACACCCGAGATGTTAGGTTCCCTTAGGTTAGGATGAATAACATTATAGATGTATATAATGTCCCCATCCAGAAGTAGGCGACGACACGCCAGGAATATTACATCCCAGATGTTAGGTTGCGTTAGTTTAGGATATACAACGTTATAGACGTATATAAAGTCCCCATCGAGAAGCAGGCGACGACACGCCATGAATGATGTAAAATATTACATTCGACATGTTAGGTCGCCTTAGGCTAGGATAGATAACGTTATAGACGTATATACTGTTCCCACCGAAAAGGAGGTGCCGACGCGCCAGGAATGTTGTAAAATTTTACATCCGAGATGTTAGGTTGCCTTAAGTTAGGATATACAATGTTATTGACTTATATAATGTTCCCACCGAGAAGTAGGTGCCGACGCGCCAGGAATGTAGTAAAATATTACATCCGACATGTTAGGTTGCCTTAGGCTAGGATATATAACGTTATAGACGTATATATTGTTCCCACCGAGAAGTAGGGGCCGATGAGCCAGGAATGTTGTAAAATATTACATCCGAGATGTTAGGTTGCCTTAAGGTAGGATATATAGCGTTATAGACGTATATAATGTTCCCACCGACAAGTAGGGGCCGAAGCGCCGGGAATGTTGTAAAATATTACACTCGACATGTTAGGTTGCCTTAGGCTAGGATATATAGCGTTATAGACGTATATAATGTTCCCACCTAGAAGTAGCGGCCGCCGCGCCAGGAATGTTGTAAAATATTACATTCGACACGTTAGGTTGCCTTAGGCTAGGATATATAACGTTATAGACGTATATAATGTTCCCACCGACAAGTAGGGGCCGAAGCGCCGGGAATGTTGTAAAATATTACATTCGACATGTTAGGTTGCCTTAGGCTAGGATATATAGCGTTATAGACGTATATAATGTTCCCACCTAGAAGTAGCGGCCGCCGCGCCAGGAATGTTGTAAAATATTACATTCGACACGTTAGGCTGCCTTAGGCTAGGATATATAACGTTATAGACGTATATAATGTTTCCACCGAGAAGTAGCGGCCGTCGCGCCAGGAATGTTGTAAAATATTACATTCGACACGTTAGGTTGCCTTAGGCTAGGATATATAACGTTATAGACGTATATAATGCTTCCACCGAGAAGTTTGGGCCGACGAGCCAGGAATGTTGTAAAATATTACGCTCCACATGTTAGGTTGCCTTAGGCTATGATATATAGCGTTGTAGACGTATATAATGTTCCCACCGAGATGTAGTGGCCGACGTGCCAGGAATGTAGTAAAATATTACATCCGAGAAGTTACGTTGCCTTAGGCTAGGATATATAACGATATAGACGTATATACTGTTCCCACCGAGAAGTAGGTGCCGACGCGCCAAGAATGTTGTAAAATATTACATCCGAGATGTTAGGTTGCCTTAAGCTAGGATATATAGCATTACAGAAGTATATAATATTCCCACCGAGAAGTATCGGCCGACGTGCCAGGAATGTAGTAAAATATTACATCCGAGATGTTAGGTTGCCTTAGGTTAGGATATATAACGTTATAGACGTATATAGTGTTGCCACCGAGAAGTGTGGGCCGATAAGCCAGGAATGTTGTAGAACATTACATCCGAGGTGTTAGGTTGCCTTAGGTTAGGATATATAACGTTATAGACGTATATATTGTTCCCACCGAGAAGTAGAGGCCGATGAGGCAGGAATGTTGTAAAATATTACGCTCGACAAGTTAGGTTGCCTCAGGTTAGGATATATAACGTTATAGACGTATATAATGTTCCCATCGAGAGGTAGGGGCCGACGTGCCAGGAATGTAGTAAAATATTACATCCGACATGTTAGGTTGCCTTAGACTAGGATATATAACGTTATAGACGTATATATTGTTCCCACCGAGAAGTAGGGGCCGATGAGCCAGGAATGTTGTAAAATATTACATCCGAGATGTTAGGTTGCCTTAAGGTAGGATATATAGCGTTATAGACGTATATAATGTTCCCACCGACAAGTAGGGGCCGAAGCGCCGGGAATGTTGTAAAATATTACATTCGACATGTTAGGTTGCCTTAGGCTAGGATATATAGCGTTATAGACGTATATAATGTTCACACCTAGAAGTAGCGGCCGCCGCGCCAGGAATGTTGTAAAATATTACATTCGACACGTTAGGCTGCCTTAGGCTAGGATATATAACGTTATAGACGTATATAATGCTTCCACCGAGAAGTTTGGGCCGACGAGCCAGGAATGTTGTAAAATATTACGCTCCACATGTTAGGTTGCCTTAGGCTATGATATATAGCGTTGTAGACGTATATAATGTTCCCACCGAGATGTAGTGGCCGACGTGCCAGGAATGTAGTAAAATATTACATCCGAGATGTTAGGTTGCCTTAGGCTAGGATATATAACGATATAGACGTATATACTGTTCCCACCGAGAAGTAGGTGCCGACGCGCCAAGAATGTTGTAAAATATTACATCCGAGATGTTAGGTTGCCTTAAGCTAGGATATATAGCATTACAGAAGTATATAATATTCCCACCGAGAAGTATCGGCCGACGTGCCAGGAATGTAGTAAAATATTACATCCGAGATGTTAGGTTGCCTTAGGTTAGGATATATAACGTTACAGACGTATATAGTGTTGCCACCGAGAAGTGTGGGCCGATAAGCCAGGAATGTTGTAGAACATTACATCCGAGGTGTTAGGTTGCCTTAGGTTAGGATATATAACGTTGTAGACGTATATATTGTTCCCACCGAGAAGTAGGGGCCGATGAGCCAGGAATGTTGTAAAATATTACGTTCGACAAGTTAGGTTGCCTCAGGTTAGGATATATAACGTTATAGACGTATATAATGTTCCCTCCGAGAAGTAGGGGCCGACGAGACAGGAATGTTGTAAAATATTACATCCGAGATGTTAGGTTGCCTTAAGGTAGGATATATAGCGTTATAGACGTATATAATGTTCCCACCGACAAGTAGGGGCCGAAGCGCCGGGAATGTTGTAAAATATTACATTCGACATGTTAGGTTGCCTTAGGCTAGGATATATAGCGTTATAGACGTATATAATGTTCCCACCTAGAAGTAGCGGCCGCCGCGCCAGGAATGTTGTAAAATATTACATTCGACACGTTAGGCTGCCTTAGGCTAGGATATATAACGTTATAGACGTATATAATGTTTCCACCGAGAAGTAGCGGCCGTCGCGCCAGGAATGTTGTAAAATATTACATTCGACACGTTAGGTTGCCTTAGGCTAGGATATATAACGTTATAGACGTATATAATGCTTCCACCGAGAAGTTTGGGCCGACGAGCCAGGAATGTTGTAAAATATTACGCTCCACATGTTAGGTTGCCTTAGGCTACGATATATAGCGTTGTAGACGTATATAATGTTCCCACCGAGATGTAGTGGCCGACGTGCCAGGAATGTAGTAAAATATTACATCCGAGAAGTTAGGTTGCCTTAGGCTAGGATATATAACGATATAGACGTATATACTGTTCCCACCGAGAAGTAGGTGCCGACGCGCCAAGAATGTTGTAAAATATTACATCCGAGATGTTAGGTTGCCTCAGGCTAGGATATATAACGTTATAGACGTATATAATGTTCCCACCGAGAAGTAGGGGCCGACGCGCCAGGAATGTTGGAAAATATTACATTCGACATGTTAGGATTGCCTTAGGCTTGCATATATAGCGTTATAGACGTATATAATGTTCCCATCGAGAGGTAGGGGCCGACGTGCCAGGAATGTAGTAAAATATTACATCCGACATGTTAGGTTGCCTTAGGCTAGGATATATAACGTTATAGACGTATATATTGTTCCCACCGAGAAGTAGGGGCCGATGAGCCAGGAATGTTGTAAAATATTACATTCGACATGTTAGGTTGCCTTAAGCTAGGATATATAGCGTTATGGACGTATATAGTGTTGCCACCGAGAAGTGTGGGCCGATAAGCCAGGAATGTTGTAGAACATTACATCCGAGGTGTTAGGTTGCCTTAGGTTAGGATATATAACGTTGTAGACGTATATATTGTTCCCACCGAGAAGTAGGGGCCGATGAGCCAGGAATGTTGTAAAATATTACGTTCGACAAGTTAGGTTGCCTCAGGTTAGGATATATAACGTTATAGACGTATATAATGTTCCCACCGAGAAGTAGGGGCCGACGAGACAGGAATGTTGTAAAATATTACATCCGAGATGTTAGGTTGCCTTAAGGTAGGATATATAGCGTTATAGACGTATATAATGTTCCCACCGACAAGTAGGGGCCGAAGCGCCGGGAATGTTGTAAAATATTACATTCGACATGTTAGGTTGCCTTAGGCTAGGATATATAGCCTTATAGACGTATATAATGTTCCCACCTAGAAGTAGCAGCCGCCGCGACAGGAATGTTGTAAAATATTACATTCGACACGTTAGGCTGCCTTAGGCTAGGATATATAACGTTATAGACGTATATAATGTTTCCACCGAGAAGTAGCGGCCGTCGCGCCAGGAATGTTGTAAAATATTACATTCGACACGTTAGGTTGCCTTAGGCTAGGATATATAACGTTATAGACGTATATAATGCTTCCACCGAGAAGTTTGGGCCGACGAGCCAGGAATGTTGTAAAATATTACGCTCCACATGTTCGGTTGCCTTAGGCTATGATATATAGCGTTGTAGACGTATATAATGTTCCCACCATGATGTAGTGGCCGACGTGCCAGGAATGTAGTAAAATATTACATCCGAGAAGTTAGGTTGCCTTAGGCTAGGATATATAACGATATAGACGTATATACTGTTCCCACCGAGAAGTAGGTGCCGACGCGCCAAGAATGTTGTAAAATATTACATCCGAGATGTTAGGTTGCCTTAAGCTAGGATATATAGCATTACAGAAGTATATAATATTCCCACCGAGAAGTATCGGCCGACGTGCCAGGAATGTAGTAAAATATTACATCCGAGATGTTAGGTTGCCTTAGGTTAGGATATATAACGTTATAGACGTATATAGTGTTGCCACCGAGAAGTGTGGGCCGATAAGCCAGGAATGTTGGAAAATATTACATTCGACATGTTAGGATTGCCTTAGGCTTGCATATATAATGTTATAGACGTATATAATGTTCCCACGGAGAAGTAGGGGCCGACGAGCCAGGAATGTTGTAAAATATTACGCTCGACATGTTAGGTTACCCTAAGCTAGGATATATAGCGTTATAGACGTATACAATGTTCCGACAAAGAAGTAGGGGCCGACGCGCGGGGAATGTTGTAACATATTACATCCGAGATGTTAGGTTTCCTTAGGCTAGGATATATAACGTTATAGCCGTATATAACGTTACCACAGAGAAGTAGGGACTTGCATGCCAGGAATGTTGTAAAATACTACGGTAGAGATGTTAGGTTGCCTTAAGTTAGTATATATAACGTTATAGACGTATATAGTATTGCCACCGAGAAGGAGGGGCCGAGGCGCCAGGAATGTTGGAAAATATTACATTCGACATGTTAGGATTGCCTTAGGCTTGCATATATAACGTTATAGACGTATATAATGTTCCCACCGAGAAGTAGGGGCCGACGTGCCAGGAATGTAGTAAAATATTACATCCGACATGTTAGGTATCTTTAGGTTAGTATATATAACGTTATAGACGTATATAGTGTTGCCACCGAGAAGTAGGGGCTGATGAGCCAGGAATGTTGTAAAACGTACCATCCGAGGTGTTAGGTTGCCATAGGTTAGGATATATAACGTTATAGACGTGTGTATTGTTCCCGCCGAGAATTAGGGCCCACTGAACCAGGAATGTTGTAAAATATTACGTTCGACATGTTAGGTTGCCTTAGGTTAGGATATATAACGTTATAGACGTATATAATGTTCCCACCGAGAAGTAGGGGCCGACGAGCCAGGAATGTTGTTAAACATTACATCCGAGGTGTTAGGTTGCCTTAGGTTAGGATATATAACGTTATAGACGTATATATTGTTCCCACCGAGAAGTAGGGGCCGATGAGCCAGGAATGTTGTAAAATATTACATCCGAGATGTTAGGTTGCCTCAGGCTAGGATATATAACGTTATATGCGTATATAATGTTCCCACCGAGAAGTAGGGGCCGACGCGCCAGGAATGTTGGAAAATATTACATTCGACATGTTAGGATTGCCTTAGGCTTGCATATATAGCGTTATAGACGTATATAATGTTCCCATCGAGAGGTAGGGGCCGACGTGCCAGGAATGTAGTAAAATATTACATCCGACATGTTAGGTTGCCTTAGGCTAGGATATATAACGTTATAGACGTATATATTGTTCCCACCGAGAAGTAGGGGCCGATGAGCCAGGAATGTTGTAAAATATTACATCCGAGATGTTAGGTTGCCTCAGGCTAGGATATATAACGTTATAGACGTATATAATGTTCACACCGAGAAGTAGGGGCCGACGCGCCAGGAATGTTGGAAAATATTACATTCGACATGTTAGGATTGCCTTTGGCTTGCATATATAGCGTTATAGACGTATATAATGTTCCCACCGAGAGGTAGGGGCCGACGTGCCAGGAATGTAGTAAAATATTACATCCGAGATGTTACGTTGCCTCCGGCTTGGATATATAACGTTATAGACGTATATAATGTTCCCACCGAGAAGTAGGGGCCGACGCGCCAGGAATGTTGGAAAATATTACATTCGACATGTTAGGATTGCCTTAGGCTTGCATATATAACGTTATAGACGTATATAATGTTCCCACCGAGAAGTAGGGGCCGACGTGCCAGGAATGTAGTAAAATATTACATCCGACATGTTAGGTATCTTTAGGTTAGTATATATAACGTTATAGACGTATATAGTGTTGCCACCGAGAAGTAGGGGCTGATGAGCCAGGAATGTTGTAAAACGTACCATCCGAGGTGTTAGGTTGCCATAGGTTAGGATATATAACGTTATAGACGTGTATATTGTTCCCGCCGAGAATTAGGGGCCCCTGAGCCAGAAATGTTGTAAAATATTACGTTCGACATGTTAGGTTGCCTTAGGTTAGGATATATAACGTTATAGACGTATATAATGTTCCCACCGAGAAGTATGGGCCGACGAGCCAGGAATGTTGTTAAACATTACATCCGAGGTGTTAGGTTGCCTTAGGTTAGGATATATAACGTTATAGACGTATATATTGTTCCCACCGAGAAGTAGGGGCCGATGAGCCAGGAATGTTGTAAAATATTACATCCGAGGTGTTAGGTTGCCTCAGGCTAGGATATATAACGTTACAGACGTATATATTGTTCCCACCGAGAAGTAGGGGCCGATGAGCCAGGAATGTTGTAAAATATTACATCCGAGATGTTAGGTTGCCTCAGGCTAGGATATATAACGTTATAGACGTATATAATGTTCCCACCGAGAAGTAGGGGCCGAGGCGCCAGGAATGTTGGAAAATATTACATTCGACATGTTAGGATTGCCTTAGGCTTGCATATATAACGTTATAGACGTATATAATGTTCCCACCGAGAAGTAGGGGCCGACGTGCCAGGAATGTAGTAAAATATTACATCCGACATGTTAGGTATCTTTAGGTTAGTATATATAACGTTATAGACGTATATAGTGTTGCCACCGAGAAGTAGGGGCTGATGAGCCAGGAATGTTGTAAAACGTACCATCCGAGGTGTTAGGTTGCCATAGGTTAGGATATATAACGTTATAGACGTGTGTATTGTTCCCGCCGAGAATTAGGGCCCACTGAACCAGGAATGTTGTAAAATATTACGTTCGACATGTTAGGTTGCCTTAGGTTAGGATATATAACGTTATAGACGTATATAATGTTCCCACCGAGAAGTAGGGGCCGACGAGCCAGGAATGTTGTTAAACATTACATCCGAGGTGTTAGGTTGCCTTAGGTTAGGATATATAACGTTATAGACGTATATATTGTTCCCACCGAGAAGTAGGGGCCGATGAGCCAGGAATGTTGTAAAATATTACATCCGAGATGTTAGGTTGCCTCAGGCTAGGATATATAACGTTATATGCGTATATAATGTTCCCACCGAGAAGTAGGGGCCGACGCGCCAGGAATGTTGGAAAATATTACATTCGACATGTTAGGATTGCCTTAGGCTTGCATATATAGCGTTATAGACGTATATAATGTTCCCATCGAGAGGTAGGGGCCGACGTGCCAGGAATGTAGTAAAATATTACATCCGACATGTTAGGTTGCCTTAGGCTAGGATATATAACGTTATAGACGTATATATTGTTCCCACCGAGAAGTAGGGGCCGATGAGCCAGGAATGTTGTAAAATATTACATCCGAGATGTTAGGTTGCCTCAGGCTAGGATATATAACGTTATAGACGTATATAATGTTCACACCGAGAAGTAGGGGCCGACGCGCCAGGAATGTTGGAAAATATTACATTCGACATGTTAGGATTGCCTTTGGCTTGCATATATAGCGTTATAGACGTATATAATGTTCCCACCGAGAGGTAGGGGCCGACGTGCCAGGAATGTAGTAAAATATTACATCCGAGATGTTACGTTGCCTCCGGCTTGGATATATAACGTTATAGACGTATATAATGTTCCCACCGAGAAGTAGGGGCCGACGCGCCAGGAATGTTGGAAAATATTACATTCGACATGTTAGGATTGCCTTAGGCTTGCATATATAACGTTATAGACGTATATAATGTTCCCACCGAGAAGTAGGGGCCGACGTGCCAGGAATGTAGTAAAATATTACATCCGACATGTTAGGTATCTTTAGGTTAGTATATATAACGTTATAGACGTATATAGTGTTGCCACCGAGAAGTAGGGGCTGATGAGCCAGGAATGTTGTAAAACGTACCATCCGAGGTGTTAGGTTGCCATAGGTTAGGATATATAACGTTATAGACGTGTATATTGTTCCCGCCGAGAATTAGGGGCCCCTGAGCCAGAAATGTTGTAAAATATTACGTTCGACATGTTAGGTTGCCTTAGGTTAGGATATATAACGTTATAGACGTATATAATGTTCCCACCGAGAAGTATGGGCCGACGAGCCAGGAATGTTGTTAAACATTACATCCGAGGTGTTAGGTTGCCTTAGGTTAGGATATATAACGTTATAGACGTATATATTGTTCCCACCGAGAAGTAGGGGCCGATGAGCCAGGAATGTTGTAAAATATTACATCCGAGGTGTTAGGTTGCCTCAGGCTAGGATATATAACGTTACAGACGTATATATTGTTCCCACCGAGAAGTAGGGGCCGATGAGCCAGGAATGTTGTAAAATATTACATCCGAGATGTTAGGTTGCCTCAGGCTAGGATATATAACGTTATAGACGTATATAATGTTCCCACCGAGAAGTAGGGGCCGAGGCGCCAGGAATGTTGGAAAATATTACATTCGACATGTTAGGATTGCCTTAGGCTTGCATATATAACGTTATAAACGTATATAATGTTCCCACCGAGAAGTAGGGGCCGACGAGCCAGGAATGTTGTAAAATATTACGCTCGACATGTTAGGTTACCCTAAGCTAGGATATATAGCGTTATAGACGTATACAATGTTCCGACAAAGAAGTAGGGGCCGACGCGCGGGGAATGTTGTAACATATTAGATCCGAGATGTTAGGTTTCCTTAGGCTAGGATATATAACGTTATAGCCGTATATAATGCTACCACAGAGAAGTAGGGACTTGCATGCCAGGAATGTTGTAAAATATTACGGTAGAGATGTTAGGTTGCCTTAAGTTAGTATATATAACGTTATAGACGTATATAGTGTTGCCACCGAGAAGGAGGGGCCGATGAGCCAGGAATGTTGTAAAATATTACGTTCGACATGTTAGGTTGCCTTAGGTTAGGATATATAACGTTATAGACGTATATAATGTTCCCACCGAGAAGTAGGGGCCGACGAGCCAGGAATGTTGTAAAATATTACGCTCGACATGTTAGGTTACCCTAAGCTAGGATATATAGCGTTATAGACGTGTACAATGTTCCGACAAAGAAGTAGGGGCCGACGCGCGGGGAATGTTGTAACATATTACATCCGAGATGTTAGGTTTCCTTAGGCTAGGATATATAACGTTATAGCCGTATATAATGTTACCACAGAGAAGTAGGGACTTGCATGCCAGGAATGTTGTAAAATATTACGGTAGAGATGTTAGGTTGCCTTAAGTTAGTATATATAACGTTATAGACGTATATAGTGTTGCCACCGAGAAGTAGGGGCCGATGAGCCAGGAATGTTGTTAAACATTACATCCGAGGTGTTAGGTTGCCTTAGGTTAGGATATATAACGTTATAGACGTATATAGTGTTGCCACCGAGAAGTAGGGGCCGATGAGCCAGGAATGTTGTTAAAAATTACATCCGAGGTGTTAGATTGCCTTAGGTTAGGGTATATGAAGTTATAGACGTATATATTGTTCCCACCGAGAAGTAGGGGCCGATGAGCCAGGAATGTTGTAAAATATTACATCCGAGATGTTAGGTTGCCTCAGGCTAGGATATATAACGTTATAGACGTATATAATGTTCCCACCGAGAAGTAGGGGCCGACGCGCCAGGAATGTTGGAAAATATTACATTCGACATGTTAGGATTGCCTTTGGCTTGCATATATAGCGTTATAGACGTATATAATGTTCCCACCGAGAGGTAGGGGCCGACGTGCCAGGAATGTAGCAAAATATTACATCCGAGATGTTATGTTGCCTCAGGCTAGGATATATAACGTTATAGACGTATATAATGTTCCCACCGAGAAGTAGGGGCCGACGAGCCAGGAATGTTGTTAAACATTACATCCGATGTGTTAGGTTGCCTTAGGTTAGGATATATAACGTTATAGACGTATATATTGTTCCCACCGAGAAGTAGGGGCCGACGAGCCAGGAATGTTGTAAAATATTACGCTCGACATGTTAGGTTACCCTAAGCTAGGATATATAGCGTTATAGACGTGTACAATGTTCCGACAAAGAAGTAGGGGCCGACGCGCGGGGAATGTTGTAACATATTACATCCGAGATGTTAGGTTTCCTTAGGCTAGGATATATAACGTTATAGCCGTATATAATGTTACCACAGAGAAGTAGGGACTTGCATGCCAGGAATGTTGTAAAATATTACGGTAGAGATGTTAGGTTGCCTTAAGTTAGTATATATAACGTTATAGACGTATATAGTGTTGCCACCGAGAAGTAGGGGCCGATGAGCCTGGAATGTTGTTAAACATTACATCCGAGGTGTTAGGTTGCCTTAGGTTAGGATATATAACGTTATAGACGTATATAGTGTTGC
Organism: Xylocopa violacea; assembly: GCA_963969225.1. NCBI lineage: Eukaryota > Metazoa > Arthropoda > Insecta > Hymenoptera > Apidae > Xylocopa > Xylocopa violacea. The sequence goes on from CAXAJV010000001.1 coordinate 51,178,173, forward strand.
CACCGAGAAGTAGGGGCCGATGAGCCAGGAATGTTGTTAAAAATTACATCCGAGGTGTTAGGTTGCCTTAGGTTAGGGTATATGAAGTTATAGACGTATATATTGTTCCCACCGAGAAGTAGGGGCCGATGAGCCAGGAATGTTGTAAAATATTACATCCGAGATGTTAGGTTGCCTCAGGCTAGGATATATAACGTTATAGACGTATATAATGTTCCCACCGAGAAGTAGGGGCCGACGCGCCAGGAATGTTGGAAAATATTACATTCGACATGTTAGGATTGCCTTTGGCTTGCATATATAGCGTTATAGACGTATATAATGTTCCCACCGAGAGGTAGGGGCCGACGTGCCAGGAATGTAGCAAAATATTACATCCGAGATGTTAGGTTGCCTCAGGCTAGGATATATAACGTTATAGACGTATATAATGTTCCCACCGAGAAGTAGGGGCCGACGAGCCAGGAATGTTGTTAAACATTACATCCGATGTGTTAGGTTGCCTTAGGTTAGGATATATAACGTTATAGACGTATATATTGTTCCCACCGAGAAGTAGGGGCCGATGAGCCAGGAATGTTTCAAAATATTACATCCGAGATGTTAGGTTGCCTCAGGCTAGGATATATAACGTTATATGCGTATATAATGTTCCCACCGAGAAGTAGGGGCCAACGCGCCAGGAATGTTGGAAAATATTACATTCGACATGTTAGGATTGCCTTAGGCTTGCATATATAGCGTTATAGACGTATATAATGTTCCCATCGAGAGGTAGGGGCCGACGTGCCAGGAATGTAGTAAAATATTACATCCGACATGTTAGGATGCCTTAGGCTAGGATATATAACGTTATAGACGTATATATTGTTCCCACCGAGAAGTAGGGGCCGATGAGCCAGGAATGTTGTAAAATATTACATCCGAGATGTTAGGTTGCCTCAGGCTAGGATATATAACGTTATAGACGTATATAATGTTCCCACCGAGAAGTAGGGGCCGACGCGCCAGGAATGTTGGAAAATATTACATTCGACATGTTAGGATTGCCTTTGGCTTGCATATATAGCGTTATAGACGTATATAATGTTCCCACCGAGAGGTAGGGGCCGACGTGCCAGGAATGTAGTAAAATATTACATCCGAGATGTTAGGTTGCCTCAGGCTAGGATATATAACGTTATAGACGTATATAATGTTCCCACCGAGAAGTAGGGGCCGACGCGCCAGGAATGTTGGAAAATATTACATTCGACATGTTAGGTTGCCTTAGGCTAGGATATATAACGTTATAGACGTATATATTGTTCCCACCGAGAAGTAGGGGCCGATGAGCCAGGAATGTTGTAAAATATTACATCCGAGGTGTTAGGTTGCCCCAGGTTAGGATATATAACGTTACAGACGTATATATTGTTCCCACTGAGAAGTAGGGGCCGATGAGCCAGGAATGTTGTAAAATATTACATCCGAGATGTTAGGATTGCCTTTGGCTTGCATATATAGCGTTATAGACGTATATAATGTTCCCACCGAGAGGTAGGGGCCGACGTGCCAGGAATGTAGTAAAATATTATATCCGAGATGTTAGGTTACCTCAGGCTAGGATATATAACGTTATAGACGTATATAATGTTCCCACCGAGAAGTAGGGGCCGAGGCGCCAGGAATGTTGGAAAATATTACATTCGACATGTTAGGATTGCCTTAGGCTTGCGTATATAACGTTATAGACGTATATAATGTTCCCACCGAGAAGTAGGGGCCGACGTGCCAGGAATGTAGTAAAATATTACACTCGACATGTTAGGTTACCCTAAGCTAGGATATATAGCGTTATAGACGTATACAATGTGCCGACAAAGAAGTAGGGGCCGACGCGCGGGGAATGTTGTAACATATTACATCCGAGATGTTAGGTTTCCTTAGGCTAGGATATAGAACGTTATAGCCGTATATAATGTTACCGCAGAGAAGTAGGGACTTGCATGCCAGGAATGTTGTAAAATATTACGATAGAGATGTTAGGTTGCCTTAGGTTAGTATATATAACGTTATAGACGTATATAGTGTTGCCACCGAATAGGAAGGGCCGATGAGCCAGGAATGTTGTAGAACATTACGCTCGACATGTTAGGTTACCTTAGGCTAGGATATATAGCGTTATAGACGTATATAATGTCTCCACCAAGAAGTAGGGCCCGACGTGCCAGGAATGTAGTAAAATATTACATCCGACATGTTAGGTTGCCTTAGTTTAGGATACATAACGTTATAGACGTATATAATGTTGCCACCGAGAAGTGGGGGCCGATAAGCCAGGAATGTTGTAGAACATTACATCCGAGGTGTTAGGTTGCCTTAGGTTAGGATATATAACGTTATAGACGTATATATTGTTCCCACCGAGAAGTAGGGGCCGATGAGCCAGGAATGTTGTAAAATATTACATTCGACATGTTAGGTTGCCTTAAGCTAGGATATATAGCGTTATGGACGTATATAATATTGCCACCGAGAAGTAACGGCCGACGTGCCAGGAATGTAGTAAAATATTACATCCGACATGTTAGGTTGCCTTAGGCTAGGATATATAACGTTACAGGCGTATATATTGTTCCCACCGAGAAGTAGGGGCCGATGAGCCAGAAATGTTGTAAAATATTACATCCGAGATGTTAGGTTTCCTTAGGCTAGGATATATAACGTTATAGCCGTATATAATGTTACCGCAGAGAAGTAGGGACTTGCATGCCAGGAATGTTGTAAAATATTACGATAGAGATGTTAGGTTGCCTTAGGTTAGTATATATAACGTTATAGACGTATATAGTGTTGCCACCGAATAGGAAGGGCCGATGAGCCAGGAATGTTGTAGAACATTACGCTCGACATGTTAGGTTACCTTAGGCTAGGATATATAGCGTTATAGACGTATATAATGTCTCCACCAAGAAGTAGGGCCCGACGTGCCAGGAATGTAGTAAAATATTACATCCGAGATGTTAGGTTGCCTTAGTTTAGGATATATAACGTTATAGACGTATATAATGTTGCCACCGAGAAGTGGGGGCCGATAAGCCAGGAATGTTGTAGAACATTACATCCGAGGTGTTAGGTTGCCTTAGGTTAGGATATATAACGTTATAGACGTATATATTGTTCCCACCGAGAAGTAGGGGCCGATGAGCCAGGAATGTTGTAAAATATTACATTCGACATGTTAGGTTGCCTTAAGCTAGGATATATAGCGTTATGGACGTTTATAATATTGCCACCGAGAAGTAACGGCCGACGTGCCAGGAATGTAGTAAAATATTACATCCGAGAAGTTAGGTTGCCTTAGGCTAGGATATATAACGATATAGACGTATATACTGTTCCCACCGAGAAGTAGGTGCCGACGCGCCAAGAATGTTGTAAAATAATACATTCGACATGTTAGGTTGCCTTAAGCTAGGATATATAACGTTATGGACGTATATAATATTGCCTCCGAGAAGTAACGGCCGACGTGCCAGGAATGTAGTAAAATATTACATCCGAGATGTTAGGTTGCCTTAGGTTAGGATATATAACGTTATAGACGTATATAGTGTTGCCACCGAGAAGTAGGGGCCGATGAGCCAGGAATGTTGTAAAATATTACATCCGAAATGTTAGGTTGCCTCAGGCTAGGATATATAACGTTATAGACGTATATAATGTTCGCACCGAGAGGTAGGGGCCGACGTGCCAGGAATGTAGTAAAATATTACATCCGACATGTTAGGTTGCCTTAGGCTAGGGTTTATAACATTACAGGCGTACATATTGTTCCCACCGAGAAGTAGGGGCCGATGAGCCAGGAATGTTGTAAAATATTACATCCGAGATGTTAGGTTGCCTCAGGCTAGGATATATAACGTTATAGACGTATATAATGTTCCCACCTAGAAGTAGCGGCCGTCGCGCCAGGAATGTTGTAAAATATTACATTCGACACGTTAGGTTGCCTTAGGCTAGGATATATAACGTTATAGACTTATATAATGTTTCCACCGAGAAGTAGCGACCGTCGCGCCAGGAATGTAGTAAAATATTACATCCGAGAAGTTAGGTTGCCTTAGGCTAGGATATATAACGATATAGACGTATATACTGTTCCCACCGAGAAGTAGGGCTCGACGCGCCAGGAATGTTGGAAAATATTACATTCGACACTGTTAGGATTGCCTTAGGCTTGCATATATAGCGTTATAGACGTATATAATCTTCCCACCGAGAGGTAGGGGCCGACGTGCCAGGAATGTAGTAAAATATTACATCCGACATGTTAGGTTGCCTTAGGCTAGGATATATAACGTTATAGACGTATATAATGTCCCCACCGAGAAGTAGGGCCCGACGTGCCAGGAATGTAGTAAAATATTACATCCGAGATGTTAGGTTGCCTTAGGTTAGGATATATAACGTTATAGACGTATATAGTGTTGCCACCGAGAAGTAGGGGCCGATGAGACAGGAATGTTGTTAAACATTACATCCGAGGTGTTAGGTTGCCTTAGGTTAGGATATATAACGTTATAGACGTATATATTGTTCCCACCGAGAAGTAGGGGCCGATGAGCCAGGAATGTTGTAAAATATTACATCCGAGGTGTTAGGTTGCCTCAGGCTAGGATATATAACGTTACAGACGTATATATTGTTCCCACCGAGAAGTAGGGGCCGATGAGCCAGGAATGTTGTAAAATATTACATCCGAGATGTTAGGTTGCCTCAGGCTAGGATATATAACGTTATAGACGTATATAATGTTCCCACCGAGAAGTAGGGGCCGAGGCGCCAGGAATGTTGGAAAATATTACATTCGACATGTTAGGATTGCCTTAGGCTTGCATATATAATGTTATAGACGTATATAATGTTCCCACGGAGAAGTAGGGGCCGACGAGCCAGGAATGTTGTAAAATATTACGCTCGACATGTTAGGTTACCCTAAGCTAGGATATATAGCGTTATAGACGTATACAATGTTCCGACAAAGAATTAGGGGCCGACGCGCGGGGAATGTTGTAACATATTACATCCGAGATGTTAGGTTTCCTTAGGCTAGGATATATAACGTTATAGCCGTATATAATGTTACCACAGAGAAGTAGGGACTTGCATGCCAGGAATGTTGTAAAATACTACGGTAGAGATGTTAGGTTGCCTTAAGTTAGTATATATAACGTTATAGACGTATATAGTATTGCCACCGAGAAGGAGGGGCCGAGGCGCCAGGAATGTTGGAAAATATTACATTCGACATGTTAGGATTGCCTTAGGCTTGCATATATAACGTTATAGACGTATATAATGTTCCCACCGAGAAGTAGGGGCCGACGTGCCAGGAATGTAGTAAAATATTACATCCGACATGTTAGGTATCTTTAGGTTAGTATATATAACGTTATAGACGTATATAGTGTTGCCACCGAGAAGTAGGGGCTGATGAGCCAGGAATGTTGTAAAACGTACCATCCGAGGTGTTAGGTTGCCATAGGTTAGGATATATAACGTTATAGACGTGTGTATTGTTCCCGCCGAGAATTAGGGCCCACTGAACCAGGAATGTTGTAAAATATTACGTTCGACATGTTAGGTTGCCTTAGGTTAGGATATATAACGTTATAGACGTATATAATGTTCCCACCGAGAAGTAGGGGCCGACGAGCCAGGAATGTTGTTAAACATTACATCCGAGGTGTTAGGTTGCCTTAGGTTAGGATATATAACGTTATAGACGTATATATTGTTCCCACCGAGAAGTAGGGGCCGATGAGCCAGGAATGTTGTAAAATATTACATCCGAGATGTTAGGTTGCCTCAGGCTAGGATATATAACGTTATATGCGTATATAATGTTCCCACCGAGAAGTAGGGGCCGACGCGCCAGGAATGTTGGAAAATATTACATTCGACATGTTAGGATTGCCTTAGGCTTGCATATATAGCGTTATAGACGTATATAATGTTCCCATCGAGAGGTAGGGGCCGACGTGCCAGGAATGTAGTAAAATATTACATCCGACATGTTAGGTTGCCTTAGGCTAGGATATATAACGTTATAGACGTATATATTGTTCCCACCGAGAAGTAGGGGCCGATGAGCCAGGAATGTTGTAAAATATTACATCCGAGATGTTAGGTTGCCTCAGGCTAGGATATATAACGTTATAGACGTATATAATGTTCACACCGAGAAGTAGGGGCCGACGCGCCAGGAATGTTGGAAAATATTACATTCGACATGTTAGGATTGCCTTTGGCTTGCATATATAGCGTTATAGACGTATATAATGTTCCCACCGAGAGGTAGGGGCCGACGTGCCAGGAATGTAGTAAAATATTACATCCGACATGTTAGGTTGCCTTAGGCTAGGATATATAACGTTATAGACGTATATATTGTTCCCACCGAGAAGTAGGGGCCGATGAGCCAGGAATGTTGTAAAATATTACATCCGAGATGTTAGGTTGCCTCAGGCTAGGATATATAACGTTATAGACGTATATAATGTTCACACCGAGAAGTAGGGGCCGACGCGCCAGGAATGTTGGAAAATATTACATTCGACATGTTAGGATTGCCTTTGGCTTGCATATATAGCGTTATAGACGTATATAATGTTCCCACCGAGAGGTAGGGGCCGACGTGCCAGGAATGTAGTAAAATATTACATCCGAGATGTTAGGTTGCCTCCGGCTTGGATATATAACGTTATAGACGTATATAATGTTCCCACCGAGAAGTAGGGGCCGAGGCGCCAGGAATGTTGGAAAATATTACATTCGACATGTTAGGATTGCCTTAGGCTTGCATATATAACGTTATAAACGTATATAATGTTCCCACCGAGAAGTAGGGGCCGACGAGCCAGGAATGTTGTAAAATATTACGCTCGACATGTTAGGTTACCCTAAGCTAGGATATATAGCGTTATAGACGTATACAATGTTCCGACAAAGAAGTAGGGGCCGACGCGCGGGGAATGTTGTAACATATTAGATCCGAGATGTTAGGTTTCCTTAGGCTAGGATATATAACGTTATAGCCGTATATAATGCTACCACAGAGAAGTAGGGACTTGCATGCCAGGAATGTTGTAAAATATTACGGTAGAGATGTTAGGTTGCCTTAAGTTAGTATATATAACGTTATAGACGTATATAGTGTTGCCACCGAGAAGGAGGGGCCGATGAGCCAGGAATGTTGTAAAATATTACGTTCGACATGTTAGGTTGCCTTAGGTTAGGATATATAACGTTATAGACGTATATAATGTTCCCACCGAGAAGTAGGGGCCGACGAGCCAGGAATGTTGTAAAATATTACGCTCGACATGTTAGGTATCTTTAGGTTAGTATATATAACGTTATAGACGTATATAGTGTTGCCACCGAGAAGTAGGGGCCGATGAGCCTGGAATGTTGTTAAACATTACATCCGAGGTGTTAGGTTGCCTTAGGTTAGGATATATAACGTTATAGACGTATATAGTGTTGCCACCGAGAAGTAGGGGCCGATGAGCCAGGAATGTTGTTAAAAATTACATCCGAGGTGTTAGGTTGCCTTAGGTTAGGGTATATGAAGTTATAGACGTATATATTGTTCCCACCGAGAAGTAGGGGCCGATGAGCCAGGAATGTTGTAAAATATTACATCCGAGATGTTAGGTTGCCTCAGGCTAGGATATATAACGTTATAGACGTATATAATGTTCCCACCGAGAAGTAGGGGCCGACGCGCCAGGAATGTTGGAAAATATTACATTCGACATGTTAGGATTGCCTTTGGCTTGCATATATAGCGTTATAGACGTATATAATGTTCCCACCGAGAGGTAGGGGCCGACGTGCCAGGAATGTAGCAAAATATTACATCCGAGATGTTAGGTTGCCTCAGGCTAGGATATATAACGTTATAGACGTATATAATGTTCCCACCGAGAAGTAGGGGCCGACGAGCCAGGAATGTTGTTAAACATTACATCCGATGTGTTAGGTTGCCTTAGGTTAGGATATATAACGTTATAGACGTATATATTGTTCCCACCGAGAAGTAGGGGCCGATGAGCCAGGAATGTTTCAAAATATTACATCCGAGATGTTAGGTTGCCTCAGGCTAGGATATATAACGTTATATGCGTATATAATGTTCCCACCGAGAAGTAGGGGCCAACGCGCCAGGAATGTTGGAAAATATTACATTCGACATGTTAGGATTGCCTTAGGCTTGCATATATAGCGTTATAGACGTATATAATGTTCCCATCGAGAGGTAGGGGCCGACGTGCCAGGAATGTAGTAAAATATTACATCCGACATGTTAGGATGCCTTAGGCTAGGATATATAACGTTATAGACGTATATATTGTTCCCACCGAGAAGTAGGGGCCGATGAGCCAGGAATGTTGTAAAATATTACATCCGAGATGTTAGGTTGCCTCAGGCTAGGATATATAACGTTATAGACGTATATAATGTTCCCACCGAGAAGTAGGGGCCGACGCGCCAGGAATGTTGGAAAATATTACATTCGACATGTTAGGATTGCCTTTGGCTTGCATATATAGCGTTATAGACGTATATAATGTTCCCACCGAGAGGTAGGGGCCGACGTGCCAGGAATGTAGTAAAATATTACATCCGAGATGTTAGGTTGCCTCAGGCTAGGATATATAACGTTATAGACGTATATAATGTTCCCACCGAGAAGTAGGGGCCGACGCGCCAGGAATGTTGGAAAATATTACATTCGACATGTTAGGTTGCCTTAGGCTAGGATATATAACGTTATAGACGTATATATTGTTCCCACCGAGAAGTAGGGGCCGATGAGCCAGGAATGTTGTAAAATATTACATCCGAGGTGTTAGGTTGCCCCAGGTTAGGATATATAACGTTACAGACGTATATATTGTTCCCACTGAGAAGTAGGGGCCGATGAGCCAGGAATGTTGTAAAATATTACATCCGAGATGTTAGGATTGCCTTTGGCTTGCATATATAGCGTTATAGACGTATATAATGTTCCCACCGAGAGGTAGGGGCCGACGTGCCAGGAATGTAGTAAAATATTATATCCGAGATGTTAGGTTACCTCAGGCTAGGATATATAACGTTATAGACGTATATAATGTTCCCACCGAGAAGTAGGGGCCGAGGCGCCAGGAATGTTGGAAAATATTACATTCGACATGTTAGGATTGCCTTAGGCTTGCGTATATAACGTTATAGACGTATATAATGTTCCCACCGAGAAGTAGGGGCCGACGTGCCAGGAATGTAGTAAAATATTACACTCGACATGTTAGGTTACCCTAAGCTAGGATATATAGCGTTATAGACGTATACAATGTGCCGACAAAGAAGTAGGGGCCGACGCGCGGGGAATGTTGTAACATATTACATCCGAGATGTTAGGTTTCCTTAGGCTAGGATATAGAACGTTATAGCCGTATATAATGTTACCGCAGAGAAGTAGGGACTTGCATGCCAGGAATGTTGTAAAATATTACGATAGAGATGTTAGGTTGCCTTAGGTTAGTATATATAACGTTATAGACGTATATAGTGTTGCCACCGAATAGGAAGGGCCGATGAGCCAGGAATGTTGTAGAACATTACGCTCGACATGTTAGGTTACCTTAGGCTAGGATATATAGCGTTATAGACGTATATAATGTCTCCACCAAGAAGTAGGGCCCGACGTGCCAGGAATGTAGTAAAATATTACATCCGACATGTTAGGTTGCCTTAGTTTAGGATACATAACGTTATAGACGTATATAATGTTGCCACCGAGAAGTGGGGGCCGATAAGCCAGGAATGTTGTAGAACATTACATCCGAGGTGTTAGGTTGCCTTAGGTTAGGATATATAACGTTATAGACGTATATATTGTTCCCACCGAGAAGTAGGGGCCGATGAGCCAGGAATGTTGTAAAATATTACATTCGACATGTTAGGTTGCCTTAAGCTAGGATATATAGCGTTATGGACGTATATAATATTGCCACCGAGAAGTAACGGCCGACGTGCCAGGAATGTAGTAAAATATTACATCCGACATGTTAGGTTGCCTTAGGCTAGGATATATAACGTTACAGGCGTATATATTGTTCCCACCGAGAAGTAGGGGCCGATGAGCCAGAAATGTTGTAAAATATTACATCCGAGATGTTAGGTTTCCTTAGGCTAGGATATATAACGTTATAGCCGTATATAATGTTACCGCAGAGAAGTAGGGACTTGCATGCCAGGAATGTTGTAAAATATTACGATAGAGATGTTAGGTTGCCTTAGGTTAGTATATATAACGTTATAGACGTATATAGTGTTGCCACCGAATAGGAAGGGCCGATGAGCCAGGAATGTTGTAGAACATTACGCTCGACATGTTAGGTTACCTTAGGCTAGGATATATAGCGTTATAGACGTATATAATGTCTCCACCAAGAAGTAGGGCCCGACGTGCCAGGAATGTAGTAAAATATTACATCCGAGATGTTAGGTTGCCTTAGTTTAGGATATATAACGTTATAGACGTATATAATGTTGCCACCGAGAAGTGGGGGCCGATAAGCCAGGAATGTTGTAGAACATTACATCCGAGGTGTTAGGTTGCCTTAGGTTAGGATATATAACGTTATAGACGTATATATTGTTCCCACCGAGAAGTAGGGGCCGATGAGCCAGGAATGTTGTAAAATATTACATTCGACATGTTAGGTTGCCTTAAGCTAGGATATATAGCGTTATGGACGTTTATAATATTGCCACCGAGAAGTAACGGCCGACGTGCCAGGAATGTAGTAAAATATTACATCCGAGAAGTTAGGTTGCCTTAGGCTAGGATATATAACGATATAGACGTATATACTGTTCCCACCGAGAAGTAGGTGCCGACGCGCCAAGAATGTTGTAAAATAATACATTCGACATGTTAGGTTGCCTTAAGCTAGGATATATAACGTTATGGACGTATATAATATTGCCTCCGAGAAGTAACGGCCGACGTGCCAGGAATGTAGTAAAATATTACATCCGAGATGTTAGGTTGCCTTAGGTTAGGATATATAACGTTATAGACGTATATAGTGTTGCCACCGAGAAGTAGGGGCCGATGAGCCAGGAATGTTGTAAAATATTACATCCGAAATGTTAGGTTGCCTCAGGCTAGGATATATAACGTTATAGACGTATATAATGTTCGCACCGAGAGGTAGGGGCCGACGTGCCAGGAATGTAGTAAAATATTACATCCGACATGTTAGGTTGCCTTAGGCTAGGGTTTATAACATTACAGGCGTACATATTGTTCCCACCGAGAAGTAGGGGCCGATGAGCCAGGAATGTTGTAAAATATTACATCCGAGATGTTAGGTTGCCTCAGGCTAGGATATATAACGTTATAGACGTATATAATGTTCCCACCGAGAAGTAGGGGCCGAGGCGCCAGGAATGTTGGAAAATATTACATTCGACATGTTAGGATTGCCTTAGGCTTGCATATATAACGTTATAGACGTATATAATGTTCCCACCGAGAAGTAGGGGCCGACGAGCCAGGAATGTTGTAAAATATTACGCTCGACATGTTAGGTTACCCTAAGCTAGGATATATAGCGTTATAGACGTATCCAATGTTCCGACAAAGAAGTAGGGGCCGACGCGCGGGGAATGTTGTAACATATTACATCCGAGATGTTAGGTTTCCTTAGGCTAGGATATATAACGTTATAGCCGTATATAATGTTACCACAGAGAAGTAGGGACTCGCATGCCAGGAATGTTGTAAAATATTACGGTGGAGATGTTAGGTTGCCTTAAGTTAGTATATATAACGTTATAGACGTATATAGTGTTGCCACCGAGAAGGAGGGGCCGATGAGCCAGGAATGTTGTAGAACATTACGCTCGACATGTTAGGTTACCTTAGGCTAGGATATATAGCATTATAGACGTTTATAATGTCCCCACCGAGAAGTAGGGACCGACGTGCCAGGAATGTAGTAAAATATTACATCCGAGATGTTAGGTTGCCTTAGGTTAGGATATATAACGTTATAGACGTATATAGTGTTGCCACCGAGAAGTAGGGGCCGATGAGCCAGGAATGTTGTTAAACATTACATCCGAGGTGTTAGGTTGCCTTAGGTTAGGATATATAACGTTATAGACGTATATAATGTTCCCACCGACAAGTAGGGGCCGACGTGCCAGGAATGTAGAAAAATATTACATCCGAGATGTTAGGTTGCCTTAGGTTAGGATATATAACGTTATAGACGTATATAGTGTTGCCACCGAGAAGTAGGGGCCGATGAGCCAGGAATGTTGTTAAACATTACATCCGAGGTGTTAGGCTGCCTTAGGTTCGGATATATAACGTTATAGACTTATATAGTGTTGCCACCGAGAAGTAGGGGCCGATGAGCCAGGAATGTTGTTAAACATTACATCCGAGGTGTTAGGTTGCCTTAGGTTAGGATATATGACGTTATAGACGTATATAATGTTCCCACCGACAAGTAGGGGCCGATGCGCCGGGAATGTTGTAAAATATTACATTCGACATGTTAGGTTGCCTTAGGCTAGGATAGATAGCGGTATAGACGTATATAATGTTCCCACCTAGAAGTAGCGGCCGTCGCGCCAGGAATGTTGTAAAATATTACATTCGACACGTTAGGTTGCCTTAGGCTAGGATATATAACGTTATAGACGTATATAATGTTTCCACCGAGAAGTAGCGACCGTCGCGCCAGGAATGTAGTAAAATATTACATCCGAGAAGTTAGGTTGCCTTAGGCTAGGATATATAACGATATAGACGTATATACTGTTCCCACCGAGAAGTAGGGCTCGACGCGCCAGGAATGTTGGAAAATATTACATTCGACACTGTTAGGATTGCCTTAGGCTTGCATATATAGCGTTATAGACGTATATAATCTTCCCACCGAGAGGTAGGGGCCGACGTGCCAGGAATGTAGTAAAATATTACATCCGACATGTTAGGTTGCCTTAGGCTAGGATATATAACGTTATAGACGTATATAATGTCCCCACCGAGAAGTAGGGCCCGACGTGCCAGGAATGTAGTAAAATATTACATCCGAGATGTTAGGTTGCCTTAGGTTAGGATATATAACGTTATAGACGTATATAGTGTTGCCACCGAGAAGTAGGGGCCGATGAGACAGGAATGTTGTTAAACATTACATCCGAGGTGTTAGGTTGCCTTAGGTTAGGATATATAACGTTATAGACGTATATATTGTTCCCACCGAGAAGTAGGGGCCGATGAGCCAGGAATGTTGTAAAATATTACATCCGAGGTGTTAGGTTGCCTCAGGCTAGGATATATAACGTTACAGACGTATATATTGTTCCCACCGAGAAGTAGGGGCCGATGAGCCAGGAATGTTGTAAAATATTACATCCGAGATGTTAGGTTGCCTCAGGCTAGGATATATAACGTTATAGACGTATATAATGTTCCCACCGAGAAGTAGGGGCCGAGGCGCCAGGAATGTTGGAAAATATTACATTCGACATGTTAGGATTGCCTTAGGCTTGCATATATAATGTTATAGACGTATATAATGTTCCCACGGAGAAGTAGGGGCCGACGAGCCAGGAATGTTGTAAAATATTACGCTCGACATGTTAGGTTACCCTAAGCTAGGATATATAGCGTTATAGACGTATACAATGTTCCGACAAAGAATTAGGGGCCGACGCGCGGGGAATGTTGTAACATATTACATCCGAGATGTTAGGTTTCCTTAGGCTAGGATATATAACGTTATAGCCGTATATAATGTTACCACAGAGAAGTAGGGACTTGCATGCCAGGAATGTTGTAAAATACTACGGTAGAGATGTTAGGTTGCCTTAAGTTAGTATATATAACGTTATAGACGTATATAGTATTGCCACCGAGAAGGAGGGGCCGAGGCGCCAGGAATGTTGGAAAATATTACATTCGACATGTTAGGATTGCCTTAGGCTTGCATATATAACGTTATAGACGTATATAATGTTCCCACCGAGAAGTAGGGGCCGACGTGCCAGGAATGTAGTAAAATATTACATCCGACATGTTAGGTATCTTTAGGTTAGTATATATAACGTTATAGACGTATATAGTGTTGCCACCGAGAAGTAGGGGCTGATGAGCCAGGAATGTTGTAAAACGTACCATCCGAGGTGTTAGGTTGCCATAGGTTAGGATATATAACGTTATAGACGTGTGTATTGTTCCCGCCGAGAATTAGGGCCCACTGAACCAGGAATGTTGTAAAATATTACGTTCGACATGTTAGGTTGCCTTAGGTTAGGATATATAACGTTATAGACGTATATAATGTTCCCACCGAGAAGTAGGGGCCGACGAGCCAGGAATGTTGTTAAACATTACATCCGAGGTGTTAGGTTGCCTTAGGTTAGGATATATAACGTTATAGACGTATATATTGTTCCCACCGAGAAGTAGGGGCCGATGAGCCAGGAATGTTGTAAAATATTACATCCGAGATGTTAGGTTGCCTCAGGCTAGGATATATAACGTTATATGCGTATATAATGTTCCCACCGAGAAGTAGGGGCCGACGCGCCAGGAATGTTGGAAAATATTACATTCGACATGTTAGGATTGCCTTAGGCTTGCATATATAGCGTTATAGACGTATATAATGTTCCCATCGAGAGGTAGGGGCCGACGTGCCAGGAATGTAGTAAAATATTACATCCGACATGTTAGGTTGCCTTAGGCTAGGATATATAACGTTATAGACGTATATATTGTTCCCACCGAGAAGTAGGGGCCGATGAGCCAGGAATGTTGTAAAATATTACATCCGAGATGTTAGGTTGCCTCAGGCTAGGATATATAACGTTATAGACGTATATAATGTTCACACCGAGAAGTAGGGGCCGACGCGCCAGGAATGTTGGAAAATATTACATCCGACATGTTAGGTTGCCTTAGGCTAGGATATATAACGTTATAGACGTATATATTGTTCCCACCGAGAAGTAGGGGCCGATGAGCCAGGAATGTTGTAAAATATTACATCCGAGATGTTAGGTTGCCTCAGGCTAGGATATATAACGTTATAGACGTATATAATGTTCACACCGAGAAGTAGGGGCCGACGCGCCAGGAATGTTGGAAAATATTACATTCGACATGTTAGGATTGCCTTTGGCTTGCATATATAGCGTTATAGACGTATATAATGTTCCCACCGAGAGGTAGGGGCCGACGTGCCAGGAATGTAGTAAAATATTACATCCGAGATGTTAGGTTGCCTCCGGCTTGGATATATAACGTTATAGACGTATATAATGTTCCCACCGAGAAGTAGGGGCCGACGCGCCAGGAATGTTGGAAAATATTACATTCGACATGTTAGGATTGCCTTAGGCTTGCATATATAACGTTATAGACGTATATAATGTTCCCACCGAGAAGTAGGGGCCGACGTGCCAGGAATGTAGTAAAATATTACATCCGACATGTTAGGTATCTTTAGGTTAGTATATATAACGTTATAGACGTATATAGTGTTGCCACCGAGAAGTAGGGGCTGATGAGCCAGGAATGTTGTAAAACGTACCATCCGAGGTGTTAGGTTGCCATAGGTTAGGATATATAACGTTATAGACGTGTATATTGTTCCCGCCGAGAATTAGGGGCCCCTGAGCCAGAAATGTTGTAAAATATTACGTTCGACATGTTAGGTTGCCTTAGGTTAGGATATATAACGTTATAGACGTATATAACGTTCCCACCGAGAAGTATGGGCCGACGAGCCAGGAATGTTGTTAAACATTACATCCGAGGTGTTAGGTTGCCTTAGGTTAGGATATATAACGTTATAGACGTATATATTATTCCCACCGAGAAGTAGGGGCCGATGAGCCAGGAATGTTGTAAAATATTACATCCGAGGTGTTAGGTTGCCTCAGGCTAGGATATATAACGTTACAGACGTATATATTGTTCCCACCGAGAAGTAGGGGCCGATGAGCCAGGAATGTTGTAAAATATTACATCCGAGATGTTAGGTTGCCTCAGGCTAGGATATATAACGTTATAGACGTATATAATGTTCCCACCGAGAAGTAGGGGCCGAGGCGCCAGGAATGTTGGAAAATATTACATTCGACATGTTAGGATTGCCTTAGGCTTGCATATATAACGTTATAAACGTATATAATGTTCCCACCGAGAAGTAGGGGCCGACGAGCCAGGAATGTTGTAAAATATTACGCTCGACATGTTAGGTTACCCTAAGCTAGGATATATAGCGTTATAGACGTATACAATGTTCCGACAAAGAAGTAGGGGCCGACGCGCGGGGAATGTTGTAACATATTAGATCCGAGATGTTAGGTTTCCTTAGGCTAGGATATATAACGTTATAGCCGTATATAATGCTACCACAGAGAAGTAGGGACTTGCATGCCAGGAATGTTGTAAAATATTACGGTAGAGATGTTAGGTTGCCTTAAGTTAGTATATATAACGTTATAGACGTATATAGTGTTGCCACCGAGAAGGAGGGGCCGATGAGCCAGGAATGTTGTAAAATATTACGTTCGACATGTTAGGTTGCCTTAGGTTAGGATATATAACGTTATAGACGTATATAATGTTCCCACCGAGAAGTAGGGGCCGACGAGCCAGGAATGTTGTAAAATATTACGCTCGACATGTTAGGTATCTTTAGGTTAGTATATATAACGTTATAGACGTATATAGTGTTGCCACCGAGAAGTAGGGGCTGATGAGCCAGGAATGTTGTAAAACGTACCATCCGAGGTGTTAGGTTGCCATAGGTTAGGATATATAACGTTATAGACGTGTATATTGTTCCCGCCGAGAATTAGGGGCCCCTGAGCCAGAAATGTTGTAAAATATTACGTTCGACATGTTAGGTTGCCTTAGATTAGGATATATAACGTTATAGACGTATATAATGTTCCCACCGAGAAGTATGGGCCGACGAGCCAGGAATGTTGTTAAACATTACATCCGAGGTGTTAGGTTGCCTTAGGTTAGGATATATAACGTTATAGACGTATATATTGTTCCCACCGAGAAGTAGGGGCCGATGAGCCAGGAATGTTGTAAAATATTACATCCGAGGTGTTAGGTTGCCTCAGGCTAGGATATATAACGTTACAGACGTATATAATGTTCACACCGAGAAGTAGGGGCCGACGCGCCAGGAATGTTGGAAAATATTACATTCGACATGTTAGGATTGCCTTAGGCTTGCATATATAGCGTTATAGACGTATATAATGTTCCCATCGAGAGGTAGGGGCCGACGTGCCAGGAATGTAGTAAAATATTATATCCGACATGTTAGGTTGCCTTAGGCTAGGATATATAACGTTATAGACGTATATATTGTTCCCACCGAGAAGTAGGGGCCGATGAGCCAGGAATGTTGTAAAATATTACATCCGAGATGTTAGGTTGCCTCAGGCTAGGATATATAACGTTATAGACGTATATAATGTTCACACCGAGAAGTAGGGGCCGACGCGCCAGGAATGTTGGAAAATATTACATTCGACATGTTAGGATTGCCTTTGGCTTGCATATATAGCGTTATAGACGTATATAATGTTCCCACCGAGAGGTAGGGGCCGACGTGCCAGGAATGTAGTAAAATATTACATCCGACATGTTAGGTTGCCTTAGGCTAGGATATATAACGTTATAGACGTATATATTGTTCCCACCGAGAAGTAGGGGCCGATGAGCCAGGAATGTTGTAAAATATTACATCCGAGATGTTAGGTTGCCTCAGGCTAGGATATATAACGTTATAGACGTATATAATGTTCACACCGAGAAGTAGGGGCCGACGCGCCAGGAATGTTGGAAAATATTACATTCGACATGTTAGGATTGCCTTTGGCTTGCATATATAGCGTTATAGACGTATATAATGTTCCCACCGAGAGGTAGGGGCCGACGTGCCAGGAATGTAGTAAAATATTACATCCGAGATGTTAGGTTGCCTCCGGCTTGGATATATAACGTTATAGACGTATATAATGTTCCCACCGAGAAGTAGGGGCCGAGGCGCCAGGAATGTTGGAAAATATTACATTCGACATGTTAGGATTGCCTTAGGCTTGCATATATAACGTTATAAACGTATATAATGTTCCCACCGAGAAGTAGGGGCCGACGAGCCAGGAATGTTGTAAAATATTACGCTCGACATGTTAGGTTACCCTAAGCTAGGATATATAGCGTTATAGACGTATACAATGTTCCGACAAAGAAGTAGGGGCCGACGCGCGGGGAATGTTGTAACATATTAGATCCGAGATGTTAGGTTTCCTTAGGCTAGGATATATAACGTTATAGCCGTATATAATGCTACCACAGAGAAGTAGGGACTTGCATGCCAGGAATGTTGTAAAATATTACGGTAGAGATGTTAGGTTGCCTTAAGTTAGTATATATAACGTTATAGACGTATATAGTGTTGCCACCGAGAAGGAGGGGCCGATGAGCCAGGAATGTTGTAAAATATTACGTTCGACATGTTAGGTTGCCTTAGGTTAGGATATATAACGTTATAGACGTATATAATGTTCCCACCGAGAAGTAGGGGCCGACGAGCCAGGAATGTTGTAAAATATTACGCTCGACATGTTAGGTATCTTTAGGTTAGTATATATAACGTTATAGACGTATATAGTGTTGCCACCGAGAAGTAGGGGCTGATGAGCCAGGAATGTTGTAAAACGTACCATCCGAGGTGTTAGGTTGCCATAGGTTAGGATATATAACGTTATAGACGTATATATTGTTCCCACCGAGAAGTAGGGGCCGATGAGCCAGGAATGTTGTAAAATATTACATCCGTGGTGTTAGGTTGCCTCAGGCTAGGATATATAACGTTACAGACGTATATATTGTTCCCACCGAGAAGTAGGGGCCGATGAGCCAGGAATGTTGTAAAATATTACATCCGAGATGTTAGGTTGCCTCAGGCTAGGATATATAACGTTATAGACGTATATAATGTTCCCACCGAGAAGTAGGGGCCGAGGCGCCAGGAATGTTGGAAAATATTACATTCGACATGTTAGGATTGCCTTAGGCTTGCATATATAACGTTATAAACGTATATAATGTTCCCACCGAGAAGTAGGGGCCGACGAGCCAGGAATGTTGTAAAATATTACGCTCGACATGTTAGGTTACCCTAAGCTAGGATATATAGCGTTATAGACGTATACAATGTTCCGACAAAGAAGTAGGGGCCGACGCGCGGGGAATGTTGTAACATATTAGATCCGAGATGTTAGGTTTCCTTAGGCTAGGATATATAACGTTATAGCCGTATATAATGCTACCACAGAGAAGTAGGGACTTGCATGCCAGGAATGTTGTAAAATATTACGGTAGAGATGTTAGGTTGCCTTAAGTTAGTATATATAACGTTATAGACGTATATAGTGTTGCCACCGAGAAGGAGGGGCCGATGAGCCAGGAATGTTGTAAAATATTACGTTCGACATGTTAGGTTGCCTTAGGTTAGGATATATAACGTTATAGACGTATATAATGTTCCCACCGAGAAGTAGGGGCCGACGAGCCAGGAATGTTGTAAAATATTACGCTCGACATGTTAGGTTACCCTAAGCTAGGATATATAGCGTTATAGACGTGTACAATGTTCCGACAAAGAAGTAGGGGCCGACGCGCGGGGAATGTTGTAACATATTACATCCGAGATGTTAGGTTTCCTTAGGCTAGGATATATAACGTTATAGCCGTATATAATGTTACCACAGAGAAGTAGGGACTTGCATGCCAGGAATGTTGTAAAATATTACGGTAGAGATGTTAGGTTGCCTTAAGTTAGTATATAGTTGTATAGTGTACCTTAAGTTAGTATAGTGTTGCCACCGAGAAGTAGGGGCCGATGAGCCAGGAATGTTGTTAAACATTACATCCGAGGTGTTAGGTTGCCTTAGGTTAGGATATATAACGTTATAGACGTATATAGTGTTGCCACCGAGAAGTAGGGGCCGATGAGCCAGGAATGTTGTTAAAAATTACATCCGAGGTGTTAGGTTGCCTTAGGTTAGGGTATATGAAGTTATAGACGTATATATTGTTCCCACCGAGAAGTAGGGGCCGATGAGCCAGGAATGTTGTAAAATATTACATCCGAGATGTTAGGTTGCCTCAGGCTAGGATATATAACGTTATAGACGTATATAATGTTCCCACCGAGAAGTAGGGGCCGACGCGCCAGGAATGTTGGAAAATATTACATTCGACATGTTAGGATTGCCTTTGGCTTGCATATATAGCGTTATAGACGTATATAATGTTCCCACCGAGAGGTAGGGGCCGACGTGCCAGGAATGTAGCAAAATATTACATCCGAGATGTTATGTTGCCTCAGGCTAGGATATATAACGTTATAGACGTATATAATGTTCCCACCGAGAAGTAGGGGCCGACGAGCCAGGAATGTTGTTAAACATTACATCCGATGTGTTAGGTTGCCTTAGGTTAGGATATATAACGTTATAGACGTATATATTGTTCCCACCGAGAAGTAGGGGCCGACGAGCCAGGAATGTTGTAAAATATTACGCTCGACATGTTAGGTTACCCTAAGCTAGGATATATAGCGTTATAGACGTGTACAATGTTCCGACAAAGAAGTAGGGGCCGACGCGCGGGGAATGTTGTAACATATTACATCCGAGATGTTAGGTTTCCTTAGGCTAGGATATATAACGTTATAGCCGTATATAATGTTACCACAGAGAAGTAGGGACTTGCATGCCAGGAATGTTGTAAAATATTACGGTAGAGATGTTAGGTTGCCTTAAGTTAGTATATATAACGTTATAGACGTATATAGTGTTGCCACCGAGAAGTAGGGGCCGATGAGCCTGGAATGTTGTTAAACATTACATCCGAGGTGTTAGGTTGCCTTAGGTTAGGATATATAACGTTATAGACGTATATAGTGTTGCCACCGAGAAGTAGGGGCCGATGAGCCAGGAATGTTGTTAAAAATTACATCCGAGGTGTTAGGTTGCCTTAGGTTAGGGTATATGAAGTTATAGACGTATATATTGTTCCCACCGAGAAGTAGGGGCCGATGAGCCAGGAATGTTGTAAAATATTACATCCGAGATGTTAGGTTGCCTCAGGCTAGGATATATAACGTTATAGACGTATATAATGTTCCCACCGAGAAGTAGGGGCCGACGCGCCAGGAATGTTGGAAAATATTACATTCGACATGTTAGGATTGCCTTTGGCTTGCATATATAGCGTTATAGACGTATATAATGTTCCCACCGAGAGGTAGGGGCCGACGTGCCAGGAATGTAGCAAAATATTACATCCGAGATGTTAGGTTGCCTCAGGCTAGGATATATAACGTTATAGACGTATATAATGTTCCCACCGAGAAGTAGGGGCCGACGAGCCAGGAATGTTGTTAAACATTACATCCGATGTGTTAGGTTGCCTTAGGTTAGGATATATAACGTTATAGACGTATATATTGTTCCCACCGAGAAGTAGGGGCCGATGAGCCAGGAATGTTTCAAAATATTACATCCGAGATGTTAGGTTGCCTCAGGCTAGGATATATAACGTTATATGCGTATATAATGTTCCCACCGAGAAGTAGGGGCCAACGCGCCAGGAATGTTGGAAAATATTACATTCGACATGTTAGGATTGCCTTAGGCTTGCATATATAGCGTTATAGACGTATATAATGTTCCCATCGAGAGGTAGGGGCCGACGTGCCAGGAATGTAGTAAAATATTACATCCGACATGTTAGGATGCCTTAGGCTAGGATATATAACGTTATAGACGTATATATTGTTCCCACCGAGAAGTAGGGGCCGATGAGCCAGGAATGTTGTAAAATATTACATCCGAGATGTTAGGTTGCCTCAGGCTAGGATATATAACGTTATAGACGTATATAATGTTCCCACCGAGAAGTAGGGGCCGACGCGCCAGGAATGTTGGAAAATATTACATTCGACATGTTAGGATTGCCTTTGGCTTGCATATATAGCGTTATAGACGTATATAATGTTCCCACCGAGAGGTAGGGGCCGACGTGCCAGGAATGTAGTAAAATATTACATCCGAGATGTTAGGTTGCCTCAGGCTAGGATATATAACGTTATAGACGTATATAATGTTCCCACCGAGAAGTAGGGGCCGACGCGCCAGGAATGTTGGAAAATATTACATTCGACATGTTAGGTTGCCTTAGGCTAGGATATATAACGTTATAGACGTATATATTGTTCCCACCGAGAAGTAGGGGCCGATGAGCCAGGAATGTTGTAAAATATTACATCCGAGGTGTTAGGTTGCCCCAGGTTAGGATATATAACGTTACAGACGTATATATTGTTCCCACTGAGAAGTAGGGGCCGATGAGCCAGGAATGTTGTAAAATATTACATCCGAGATGTTAGGATTGCCTTTGGCTTGCATATATAGCGTTATAGACGTATATAATGTTCCCACCGAGAGGTAGGGGCCGAAGTGCCAGGAATGTAGTAAAATATTATATCCGAGATGTTAGGTTACCTCAGGCTAGGATATATAACGTTATAGACGTATATAATGTTCCCACCGAGAAGTAGGGGCCGAGGCGCCAGGAATGTTGGAAAATATTACATTCGACATGTTAGGATTGCCTTAGGCTTGCGTATATAACGTTATAGACGTATATAATGTTCCCACCGAGAAGTAGGGGCCGACGTGCCAGGAATGTAGTAAAATATTACACTCGACATGTTAGGTTACCCTAAGCTAGGATATATAGCGTTATAGACGTATACAATGTGCCGACAAAGAAGTAGGGGCCGACGCGCGGGGAATGTTGTAACATATTACATCCGAGATGTTAGGTTGCCTTAGGTTAGGATATATAACGTTATAGACGTATATATTGTTCCCACCGAGAAGTAGGGGCCGATGAGCCAGGAATGTTGTAAAATATTACATTCGACATGTTAGGTTGCCTTAAGCTAGGATATATAGCGTTATGGACGTATATAATATTGCCACCGAGAAGTAACGGCCGACGTGCCAGGAATGTAGTAAAATATTACATCCGACATGTTAGGTTGCCTTAGGCTAGGATATATAACGTTACAGGCGTATATATTGTTCCCACCGAGAAGTAGGGGCCGATGAGCCAGGAATGTTGTAAAATATTACATCCGAGATGTTAGGTTTCCTTAGGCTAGGATATATAACGTTATAGCCGTATATAATGTTACCGCAGAGAAGTAGGGACTTGCATGCCAGGAATGTTGTAAAATATTACGATAGAGATGTTAGGTTGCCTTAGGTTAGTATATATAACGTTATAGACGTATATAGTGTTGCCACCGAATAGGAAGGGCCGATGAGCCAGGAATGTTGTAGAACATTACGCTCGACATGTTAGGTTACCTTAGGCTAGGATATATAGCGTTATAGACGTATATAATGTCTCCACCAAGAAGTAGGGCCCGACGTGCCAGGAATGTAGTAAAATATTACATCCGAGATGTTAGGTTGCCTTAGTTTAGGATATATAACGTTATAGACGTATATAATGTTGCCACCGAGAAGTGGGGGCCGATAAGCCAGGAATGTTGTAGAACATTACATCCGAGGTGTTAGGTTGCCTTAGGTTAGGATATATAACGTTATAGACGTATATATTGTTCCCACCGAGAAGTAGGGGCCGATGAGCCAGGAATGTTGTAAAATATTACATTCGACATGTTAGGTTGCCTTAAGCTAGGATATATAGCGTTATGGACGTTTATAATATTGCCACCGAGAAGTAACGGCCGACGTGCCAGGAATGTAGTAAAATATTACATCCGAGAAGTTAGGTTGCCTTAGGCTAGGATATATAACGATATAGACGTATATACTGTTCCCACCGAGAAGTAGGTGCCGACGCGCCAAGAATGTTGTAAAATAATACATTCGACATGTTAGGTTGCCTTAAGCTAGGATATATAGCGTTATGGACGTATATAATATTGCCTCCGAGAAGTAACGGCCGACGTGCCAGGAATGTAGTAAAATATTACATCCGAGATGTTAGGTTGCCTTAGGTTAGGATATATAACGTTATAGACGTATATATTGTTGCCACCGAGAAGTAGGGGCCGATGAGCCAGGAATGTTGTAAAATATTACATCCGAAATGTTAGGTTGCCTCAGGCTAGGATATATAACGTTATAGACGTATATAATGTTCGCACCGAGAGGTAGGGGCCGACGTGCCAGGAATGTAGTAAAATATTACATCCGACATGTTAGGTTGCCTTAGGCTAGGATTTATAACATTACAGGCGTACATATTGTTCCCACCGAGAAGTAGGCGCCGATGAGCCAGGAATGTTGTAAAATATTACATCCGAGATGTTAGGTTGCCTCAGGCTAGGATATATAACGTTATAGACGTATATAATGTTCCCACCGAGAAGTAGGGGCCGAGGCGCCAGGAATGTTGGAAAATATTACATTCGACATGTTAGGATTGCCTTAGGCTTGCATATATAACGTTATAAACGTATATAATGTTCCCACCGAGAAGTAGGGGCCGACGAGCCAGGAATGTTGTAAAATATTACGCTCGACATGTTAGGTTACCCTAAGCTAGGATATATAGCGTTATAGACGTATACAATGTTCCGACAAAGAAGTAGGGGCCCACGCGCGGGGAATGTTGTAACATATTAGATCCGAGATGTTAGGTTTCCTTAGGCTAGGATATATAACGTTATAGCCGTATATAATGTTACCACAGAGAAGTAGGGACTCGCATGCCAGGAATGTTGTAAAATATTACGGTGGAGATGTTAGGTTGCCTTAAGTTAGTATATATAACGTTATAGACGTATATAGTGTTGCCACCGAGAAGGAGGGGCCGATGAGCCAGGAATGTTGTAGAACATTACGCTCGACATGTTAGGTTACCTTAGGCTAGGATATATAGCGTTATAGACGTTTATAATGTCCCCACCGAGAAGTAGGGACCGACGTGCCAGGAATGTAGTAAAATATTACATCCGAGATGTTAGGTTGCCTTAGGTTAGGATATATAACGTTATAGACGTATATAGTGTTGCCACCGAGAAGTAGGGGCCGATGAGCCAGGAATGTTGTTAAACATTACATCCGATGTGTTAGGTTGCCTTAGGTTAGGATATATAACGTTATAGACGTATATAATGTTCCCACCGACAAGTAGGGGCCGACGTGCCAGGAATGTAGAAAAATATTACATCCGAGATGTTAGGTTGCCTTAGGTTAGGATATATAACGTTATAGACGTATATAGTGTTGCCACCGAGAAGTAGGGGCCGATGAGCCAGGAATGTTGTTAAACATTACATCCGAGGTGTTAGGCTGCCTTAGGTTCGGATATATAACGTTATAGACTTATATAGTGTTGCCACCGAGAAGTAGGGGCCGATGAGCCAGGAATGTTGTTAAACATTACATCCGAGGTGTTAGGTTGCCTTAGGTTAGGATATATGACGTTATAGACGTATATAATGTTCCCACCGACTAGTAGGGGCCGATGCGCCGGGAATGTTGTAAAATATTACATTCGACATGTTAGGTTGCCTTAGGCTAGGATAGATAGCGGTATAGACGTATATAATGTTCCCACCTAGAAGTAGCGGCCGTCGCGCCAGGAATGTTGTAAAATATTACATTCGACACGTTAGGTTGCCTTAGGCTAGGATATATAACGTTATAGACGTATATAATGTTTCCACCGAGAAGTAGCGACCGTCGCGCCTGGAATGTAGTAAAATATTACATCCGAGAAGTTAGGTTGCCTTAGGCTAGGATATATAACGATATAGACGTATATACTGTTCCCACCGAGAAGTAGGGCTCGACGCGCCAGGAATGTTGGAAAATATTACATTCGACACTGTTAGGATTGCCTTAGGCTTGCATATATAGCGTTATAGACGTATATAATCTTCCCACCGAGAGGTAGGGGCCGACGTGCCAGGAATGTAGTAAAATATTACATCCGACATGTTAGGTTGCCTTAGGCTAGGATATATAACGTTACAGGCGTATATATTGTTCCCACCGAGAAGTAGGGGCCGATGAGCCAGGAATGTTGTAAAATATTACATCCGAGATGTTAGGTTGCCTCAGGCTAGGATATATAACGTTATAGACGTATATAATGTTCCCACCGAGAAGTAGGGGTCGACGCGCCAGGAATGTTGGAAAATATTACATTCGACATGTTAGGATTGCCTTAGGCTTGCATATATAGCGTTATAGACGTATATAATGTTCCCACCGAGAGGTAGGGGCCGACGTGCCAGGAATGTAGTAAAATATTACATCCGACATGTTAGGTTGCCTTAGGCTAGGATATATAACGTTACAGGCGTATATATTGTTCCCACCGAGAAGTAGGGGCCGACGAGCCAGGAATGTTGTAAAATATTACGGTGGAGATGTTAGGTTGCCTTAAGTTAGTATATATAACGTTATAGACGTATATAGTGTTGCCACCGAGAAGTAGGGGCCGATGAGCCAGGAATGTTGTTAAACATTACATCCGAGGTGTTAGGTTGCCTTAGGTTAGGATATATGACGTTATAGACGTATATATTGTTCCCACCGAGAAGTAGGCGACGATGAACCAGGAATGTAGTAAAATATTACACCCGAGGTGCTAGTTTGCCTTAGTTTAGGATATATAACGTTATTGACTTATATAATGTTCCCACGGAGAAGTAGTCCCTGACGCGCCTGAAATGTTGTAAAATAGTACATGCGACATGTTAGGATTGCCGTAGGCTAGGATATATAACGTTATAGACGTATATGATATTCCCACCGAGAAGTACGGGCCGACACGAAAGGAATGTTGTCCAATATTACATTCGACATGTTAGGTTGCCTTAAGCTAGGATATATAGCGTTATGGACGTATATAATATTGCCACCGAGAAGTAACGGCCGACGTGCCAGGAATGTTGCAAAATACTACATACGAGATGTTAGGTTGCCTTAGGGTGGGATATATAACGTTATAGACGTATATAATGTCCGTACCGAGACGTACGGGACGACACGAACGTGATTCTGTAAAACATTACCACCGAGGCGCTAGATGGGATAGGTTAGGTTATATTACGTTACAGACGTACATAATGTTCCCACCGAGAAGTAGGTTCCGACCCGCCAGGAATGTTGTAAAATACTACATCCGAGATGTTAGGTTGCCTTAGGTTAGGATATATAACGTTGTAGACGCATACAATGTTCCCACTAAGGCGTACGGGACGACACGAGCTGGAATCTGTAATACATTACCAGCGAGGGGTTAAATGGGTTAGGTTAGGTTATGTTACATTATAGACGTATATAATGTTCCCACCGCGAAGTAGGAGGCGACCCTCCTTGAATGTGGTAAAATACTATATTCGAGATGTTAGGTTGCCTTAGGTTAGGATATATATCGTTATAGACGTATATAATGTTCCCACCGAGAAATAGGGGCCGACACGCCAGGAATATTGTCAAATATTACATCCGAGATGTTAGTTTGCCTTAGGTTAGGATATACAACGTTATAGACGTATATAATTTTCCCGCCGGGACGTAGGGACCGACATGCCAGGAATGTTGTATAATATTACATACGAGATGTTTGGTTGCCTTGGGTTAGTATATATATCGTTATAGACGTATATAATGTTCCCCCCGGGACGTAGGGACCGACATGTCAGGAATGTTGTAAAATATTACATCCGAGATGTTAGGTTGCCTTAGGTTGGGATACATAACGTTATAGACGTATATAATGTTTCCACCGAGAAGTAGTGGCCGATCCGCCTGGAATATTGTAGAATATTACATTCGAGATGTTAGGTTGCCTTAGGTTAGGATATATAACGTTATAGATGCATATAATGTCCCCACCGAGACGTGCGGGACGGCACGAACGTGATTCTGTAAAACATTACCTGCGAGGTGCTAGATGGGTTAGGTTAGGTTATATTACATTATAGACGCATATAATGTTCCCACCGAGAAGTAGGTTCCGACCCGCCAGGAATGTTGTAAAATACTACATCCGAGATGTTAGGCTGCCTTAGGTTAGGATATATAACGTTGTAGACGCATACAATGTTCCCACCGAGGCGTACGGGACGACACGAACTGGATTCTGTGAAACATTACCAGCGAGGGGCTAGATGGGATAGGTTAAGTTTTATTACGTTATAGACGAATATAATGTTCTAACCGAGAATTAGGGGCCGACCCGCCAGGAATGTTGTAAAATACTACATCCGAGATGTTAGGTTGCCTTAGGTTAGGATATATAACGTTCTAGACGCATATAATGTCCCGACCGAGTAGTACCGGCCGACACGACCGGGATTGTGTAGAACATTACCAGAGTGGGGCTAGATGGGTTAGGTTAGGTTATATTACGTTATAGACGTATATAATGTACCCAACGAGAATTGGGGGCCGGAGCGAGTGGAATGTTGTAAAATACTACATTCGAGATGTATGTTGCCTTAGGTTAGGATATATAACGTTATAGACTTATATAATGTCCGCACAGAGACGTACGGGACGACACGAACGGGATTCTGCAAAACAATATCACCGAGGTGCAAAATGGGTTAAGTTAGTTTATTTTACGATATAGACGTATATACTGTTCCCACCGAGACATAGGGACCGACATGCCAGGAATGTTGTAATATATTACATGCGAGATGCTAGGTTGCCTTAGGCTAGGATATATAACGTGATAGACGTATATAATGATCCCATCGAGGAATAGGGGCCGACGCGTCAGGAATGTTGTAAAATATTACACCCGAGATGTTAGGTTCCCGTAGGTTAGGATATACAACGTTATAGACGTACAGAATGTTCCCACCGAGATGTAGGGACCGACATGCCAGGAAAGCTGTAAAATATTACATCCCAGATGTTAGGTTGCGTTAGTTTAGGATATACAACGTTATAGACGTATATAATGTCTCCATCGATAAGCAGGCGACGACACGCCAGGAATGTTGTAAAATATTACATTCGACATGCTAGGTTGCCTTAGGCTAGGATATATAACTTTACAGACGTATATAATGTTACCACGGAGAACTATGGTCCGACACGCCAGGAATGATGTAAAATATTACTTTCGACATGTTAGGTCACCTTAGGCTAGGATATATAACGTTATAGACGTATATCATGTTCCCACCGAGAAATAGCGGCCGACGCGTTAGGAATGTTGTAAAATATAACACCAGAGATGTTAGGTTCCCTTAGGTTAGGATATATATCGTTATAGACGTATATAATGTTACCACCGAGAAGTAGGTACCGACATGCCAGGAATGTTGTAAAATAATACATCCGAGATGTTAGGTTGCCTTAGGTTAGGATATACAACGTTATAGACATATAGAATTTTCCCACCGAGAAGCAGGCGACGACGCGCCATTAATTTTGCCAAATATTACATCCGATATGTTAGGTTGCCTTATGCTACGATATATATCGTTATAGACGTATACAATGTTCCCACCGAGAAGTAGGGACCGAAATGCCAGGAATGTTGTAAAATATTACATCCGAGATGTTAGGTTGCCTTAGGTTAGGATATAGAACCTTATAGATGTATATAATGTCCACATCGAGAAGCAGCCGACGACACGCCAGGAATGTTATCAACTATTACATCCGAGATGTTAGGTTGCCTTAGGTTAGGATATACAACGTTATACACGTATATAATGTCCCCATCGAGAAGCAGGCGACGACACGCCAGGAATGTTGTGAAATATTACATCCGAGATGTTAGGTTCCCTTAGGTTAGGATATACAAAGTTATAGACGTATAGAATGTTCCCACCGAGAAATAGGGGCCGACGAGCCAGGAATGTTGTAAAATATTACGCTCGACATATTAGGTTACCCTAAGCTAGGATATATAGCGTTATAGACGTATACAATGTTCCGACAAAGAAGTAGGGGCCGACGCGCGGGGAATGTTGTAACATATTACATCCGAGATGTTAGTTTTCCTTAGGCTAGGATATATAACGTTATAGCCGTATATAATGTTACCACAGAGAAGTAGGGACTTGCATGCCAGGAATGTTGTAAAATATTACATCCGAGATGTTAGGTTGCCTTAGGTTAGGATATATAACGTTATAGACGTATATAGTGTTGCCACCGAGAAGTAGGGGCCGATGAGCCAGGAATGTTGTTAAACATTACATCCGAGGTGTTAGGTTGCCTTAGGTTAGGATATATGACGTTATAGACGTATATATTGTTCCCACCGAGAAGTAGGCGACGATGAACCAGGAATGTAGTAAAATATTACACCCGAGGTGCTAGTTTGCCTTAGTTTAGGATATATAACGTTATTGACTTATATAATGTTCCCACGGAGAAGTAGTCCCTGACGCGCCTGAAATGTTGTAAAATAGTACATGCGACATGTTAGGATTGCCGTAGGCTAGGATATATAACGTTATAGACGTATATGATATTCCCACCGAGAAGTACGGGCCGACACGAAAGGAATGTTGTCCAATATTACATTCGACATGTTAGGTTGCCTTAAGCTAGGATATATAGCGTTATGGACGTATATAATATTGCCACCGAGAAGTAACGGCCGACGTGCCAGGAATGTTGCAAAATACTACATACGAGATGTTAGGTTGCCTTAGGGTGGGATATATAACGTTATAGACGTATATAATGTCCGTACCGAGACGTACGGGACGACACGAACGTGATTCTGTAAAACATTACCACCGAGGCGCTAGATGGGATAGGTTAGGTTATATTACGTTACAGACGTACATAATGTTCCCACCGAGAAGTAGGTTCCGACCCGCCAGGAATGTTGTAAAATACTACATCCGAGATGTTAGGTTGCCTTAGGTTAGGATATATAACGTTGTAGACGCATACAATGTTCCCACCGAGGCGTACGGGACGACACGAGCTGGAATCTGTAATACATTACCAGCGAGGGGTTAAATGGGTTAGGTTAGGTTATGTTACATTATAGACGTATATAATGTTCCCACCGCGAAGTAGGAGGCGACCCTCCTTGAATGTGGTAAAATACTATATTCGAGATGTTAGGTTGCCTTAGGTTAGGATATATATCGTTATAGACGTATATAATGTTCCCACCGAGAAATAGGGGCCGACACGCCAGGAATATTGTCAAATATTACATCCGAGATGTTAGTTTGCCTTAGGTTAGGATATACAACGTTATAGACGTATATAATTTTCCCGCCGGGACGTAGGGACCGACATGCCAGGAATGTTGTATAATATTACATACGAGATGTTTGGTTGCCTTGGGTTAGTATATATATCGTTATAGACGTATATAATGTTCCCCCCGGGACGTAGGGACCGACATGTCAGGAATGTTGTAAAATATTACATCCGAGATGTTAGGTTGCCTTAGGTTGGGATACATAACGTTATAGACGTATATAATGTTTCCACCGAGAAGTAGTGGCCGATCCGCCTGGAATATTGTAGAATATTACATTCGAGATGTTAGGTTGCCTTAGGTTAGGATATATAACGTTATAGATGCATATAATGTCCCCACCGAGACGTGCGGGACGGCACGAACGTGATTCTGTAAAACATTACCTGCGAGGTGCTAGATGGGTTAGGTTAGGTTATATTACATTATAGACGCATATAATGTTCCCACCGAGAAGTAGGTTCCGACCCGCCAGGAATGTTGTAAAATACTACATCCGAGATGTTAGGCTGCCTTAGGTTAGGATATATAACGTTGTAGACGCATACAATGTTCCCACCGAGGCGTACGGGACGACACGAACTGGATTCTGTGAAACATTACCAGCGAGGGGCTAGATGGGATAGGTTAAGTTTTATTACGTTATAGACGAATATAATGTTCTAACCGAGAATTAGGGGCCGACCCGCCAGGAATGTTGTAAAATACTACATCCGAGATGTTAGGTTGCCTTAGGTTAGGATATATAACGTTCTAGACGCATATAATGTCCCGACCGAGTAGTACCGGCCGACACGACCGGGATTGTGTAGAACATTACCAGAGTGGGGCTAGATGGGTTAGGTTAGGTTATATTACGTTATAGACGTATATAATGTACCCAACGAGTATTGGGGGCCGGAGCGAGTGGAATGTTGTAAAATACTACATTCGAGATGTATGTTGCCTTAGGTTAGGATATATAACGTTATAGACTTATATAATGTCCGCACAGAGACGTACGGGACGACACGAACGGGATTCTGCAAAACAATATCACCGAGGTGCAAAATGGGTTAAGTTAGTTTATTTTACGATATAGACGTATATACTGTTCCCACCGAGACATAGGGACCGACATGCCAGGAATGTTGTAATATATTACATGCGAGATGCTAGGTTGCCTTAGGCTAGGATATATAACGTGATAGACGTATATAATGATCCCATCGAGGAATAGGGGCCGACGCGTCAGGAATGTTGTAAAATATTACACCCGAGATGTTAGGTTCCCGTAGGTTAGGATATACAACGTTATAGACGTACAGAATGTTCCCACCGAGATGTAGGGACCGACATGCCAGGAAAGCTGTAAAATATTACATCCCAGATGTTAGGTTGCGTTAGTTTAGGATATACAACGTTATAGACGTATATAATGTCTCCATCGATAAGCAGGCGACGACACGCCAGGAATGTTGTAAAATATTACATTCGACATGCTAGGTTGCCTTAGGCTAGGATATATAACTTTACAGACGTATATAATGTTACCACGGAGAACTATGGTCCGACACGCCAGGAATGATGTAAAATATTACTTTCGACATGTTAGGTCACCTTAGGCTAGGATATATAACGTTATAGACGTATATCATGTTCCCACCGAGAAATAGCGGCCGACGCGTTAGGAATGTTGTAAAATATAACACCAGAGATGTTAGGTTCCCTTAGGTTAGGATATATATCGTTATAGACGTATATAATGTTACCACCGAGAAGTAGGTACCGACATGCCAGGAATGTTGTAAAATAATACATCCGAGATGTTAGGTTGCCTTAGGTTAGGATATACAACGTTATAGACATATAGAATTTTCCCACCGAGAAGCAGGCGACGACGCGCCATTAATTTTGCCAAATATTACATCCGATATGTTAGGTTGCCTTATGCTACGATATATATCGTTATAGACGTATACAATGTTCCCACCGAGAAGTAGGGACCGAAATGCCAGGAATGTTGTAAAATATTACATCCGAGATGTTAGGTTGCCTTAGGTTAGGATATAGAACCTTATAGATGTATATAATGTCCACATCGAGAAGCAGCCGACGACACGCCAGGAATGTTATCAACTATTACATCCGAGATGTTAGGTTGCCTTAGGTTAGGATATACAACGTTATACACGTATATAATGTCCCCATCGAGAAGCAGGCGACGACACGCCAGGAATGTTGTGAAATATTACATCCGAGATGTTAGGTTCCCTTAGGTTAGGATATACAAAGTTATAGACGTATAGAATGTTCCCACCGAGAAATAGGGGCCGACTGGTCAGGAATGTTGTAAGATATTACACCCGAGATGTTCGGTTCCCTTAGGTTAGGATATACAACGTTATAGAAGTATAGAAAGTTCCCACGGAGATGTAGGGACCGACATGCCAGGAATGTTGTAAAATATAACATCCGAGATGTTACGTTGCTTTAGGTTAGGATATATATCGTTATAGACTAATATAATGTTCCCACCGAGACGTGGGGACCGACATGCCCGGAATCTTGTAAAATATTACATCCCAGATGTTAGGTTGCGTTAGGTTAGGATATACAACGTTATAGACGTATATAATGTCCCCATCGAGAAGCAGGCGACGACACGCCAGAATGTTGTAAAATATTACATCCTAGATGTTAGGTTCCCTTAGGTTAGGATATACAACGTTATAGACGTATCTAATGTCCCGATCGAGAAGCAGGCGACGACACGCCAGAAAGTTGTAAAATATGACATCCGATATGTTAGGTTGCCTTAGCCTAGGATAATTAACGTGATAGACGTATATAATGTTCCCACCGAGAAATAGGGGCCGACGCGTCAGGAATGTAGTAAAATATGACATCCCAGATGTTAGGTTGCGTTAGGTTACGATATACATCGTTATAGACGTATATAATGTCCCCTTCGAGAAGCAGGCGACGACACGCCAGAATGTTGTAAAATATTACATCCTAGATGTTAGGTTCCCTTAGGTTAGGATATACAACGTTATAGACGTATCTAATGTCCCGATTAAGAAGCAGGCGACGACACGCCCGGAATGTTGTAACATATTACTTTCGACATGTTAGGTTGCTTAGGTTAGGATATACAACGTTATAGACGTATAGAATGTTCCCACCGAGATGTAGGGACCGACATGCCAGGAATGTTGTAAGATATTACATCCGAGATGTTAGGTTGCCTTAGGTTAGGATATACAACTTTATAGACGTATATGATGTCCCCATCGCGAAGTAGGCGCCGTCACGCCAGGAATACTGTAAAATATTACGGTAGAGAGGTTAGGTTGCCTTAGGATATGATATATAACCTTGCAGACGTATATAATGTTCTCACCGAGATATAGGGACAGACATGCCAGGAATGTTGTAAGATATTACATCCGAGATGTTAGGTTGCTTTAGGTTAGGATATATATCGTTATAGACTTATATAATGTTCCCACCGAGACGTGGGGACTGACATGCCAGGAATCCTGTAAAATATTACATCCCAGATGTTAGGTTGCCTTACATTAGGATATACAACGTTATAGATGTATATAATGTCCCCATCGAGAAGTAGGCGACAACACGCTAGGAATCTTGTAAAATATTACTTTCGACATGTTAGGTTGCCTTAGGCTAGGATATATAACGTTATAGACGTATATAATTTTCCCACCGAGAAATAGTGGTCGACGCGTCAGGAATGTTGTAAAATATTACATCCTAGATGTTAGGTTGCCTTAGGTTAGGATATATAACGTTATAGGCTTATATAATGTCCGCACGGAGACGTACGGGACGACACGAACGGAATTCTGTAAAACATTACCAGCGAGGGTCTAGATGGGTTAGGTTAGGTTATGTTATGATATAGACTTATATAATGATCACACCGAGAAGTAGGTTCCGCCCCGCCAGGAATGTTGTAAAATACTACATCCGAGATGTTAGGTTGCCTTAGGTTAGGATATATAACGTTATAGACTTCTATAATGTCCGCACAGAGACGTACGGGACGACACGAACGGAATTCTGTAAAACATTACCAGCGAGGGTCTAGATGGGTTAGGTTAGGTTATGTTATGATATAGACTTATATAATGATCACACCGAGAAGTAGGTTCCGCCCCGCCAGGAATGTTGTAAAATACTACATCCGAGATGTTAGGTTGCCTTAGGTTAGGATATATAACGTTATAGACTTCTATAATGTCCGCACAGAGACGTACGGGACGACACGAACGGGATTCTGTAAAACATTACCGCCGAGGCGCTAGATGGGTTAGGTTACGTTATATTACGTTATGGAAGTATATAATGTTCCCACCGAGAAGTAGGCGCCGACCCGCCAGGAATTTTGGAAAATACTACATCCGAGATGTTAGGTTGCCTTAGGTTAGGATATATAGCATTATAGACGCATACAATGTCCGCACCGTTACGTACGGGGCGACACGAACAGGATTCTGTGAAACATTACAAGCGAGGGTCTAGATTGGTTAGGTTAGGTTATATTGCGATATAGACGTATATAATGTTCCCACCGAGAAGTAGGGGCCGACGCGCCAGGAATGTTGTAAAATATTACATCCGAGATGTTATGTTGATTTACGTTAGGATATATAACGTTATAGACGTATATAATGTTCCCACCGAGAAGTAGGGGCCGACGAGCCACGAATGTTGTAAAATATTACGCTCGACATGATAACTTACCTTAGGCTTGGATATATAGCGTTATAGATGTATATAATGTCCCCATCGAGAAATAGGCGATGACACGCCAGGAATGTTGTAAAACATTACATTCGGCATGTTAGGTTGCCTTAGGCTAGGATATATAACGTTATAGACGTATATAATGTTACCACCGAGAACTACGTGCCGACACGCCAGGAATGATGTAAAACATTACATTCGACATGTTAGGTCGTCTTACGCTAGTATATAACGTTATAGACGTATATAATGTTCCCACCGAGAAATAGGGGCCGACGCGTCAGGAATGTTGTAAAATATTACACCCGAGATGTTAGGTTCCCTTAGGTTAGGATATACAACGTTATAGACGTATAGAATGTTCCTACCGAGGCGTAGGGACCGAGATGACAGGAATGTTGTAAAAGATTACATCACCAGATGTTAGGTTGCTTTAGGTTAGGATATACAACGTTATAGACGTATATAATATCCCCATCGAGAAGCAGGCGACGACACGATAGGAATGTTGTAAAATATTACATCCGAGATGTTAGGTTGCTTTCGGTTAGGATATATAACGTTATAGACGTATATAATATTCCCACCGAGAAATAGGGGCCCATCGCGTCAGGAATGTTGTAAAATATTACACCCGAGATGTTAGGTTCCGCTTAGGTTAGGATATACAACGTTATAGACGTATAGAAAGTTCCCACCGAGATGTAGGGACCGACATGCCAGGAATGTTGTAAAATACTACATTCGAGATGTTAGTTTGCCTTAGGTGAGGATATAAAACGTTATAGACGTATATACTGTTCCCACCGAAAAGTAGAGGCCGACCCGCCAGGAATGTTGTAAAATACAACATCCCAGATGTTAGGTTGCCTTAGGTTAGGATATATAACGTTATAGACGCATACAATGTCCCTACCGGGACGAACGAGACGACAGGTACTGGATTCTGTAAAACATTACCAGCGAGCGGCTAGATGGGTTAGGGTAGGTTATATTATGTTATAGACGTATATAATGTTCCCACCGAGAAGTTGGGCCGACATGACGGGGTTTCTGTAAAGCATTACCAGCGAGAGTCTAGATGGGTTAGGTTGTGTTATATTACGTTATGGATGTATATAATGTGCCCACCGAGAAGTAGGGGCCGACCCGCCAGGAATTTTGGAAAATACTACATCCGAGATGTTAGGTTGCCTTAGGTTGCGATATATAAAGTTACAGACGTATATAATGTTCCCACCGAGATGTAGGGTCCGATCCGCCTGGAATGTGGTAAAATACTACATTCGAGTTGTTAGGTTGCCTTAGGTTAAGATATATAACGTTATAGACTTATACAATGTCCGCACCGAGACGTACGGTACGACACGAACGGGATTCTGTAAAACCGTATCACCGAGAGGCAAAATGGGTTAGGTTAGGTTATATTACGATATAGATTTATATAATGTTCCCACCGAGAAGTAGGGGCCGACACGCCTGGAATGTGGTAAAATACTACATTCGAGATGTTAGGTTGCCTTAGGTTAGGATGTATAACGTTATAGACGTATATAATTTCGGCACCGAGTCGTACGGGACGACACGAACGAGATTCTGTAAAACATTACCAGCGAAGGTCTAGATGGGTTAGGTTAGGTTATATTACGTTACAGACGTACACAATGATCCCACCGAGAATTAGGGGCCGACCCGCCAGGAATGTTGGAAAATACTACATTCGAGATGTTAGGTTGCCTTAGGCTAGGATGTACAACGTTATAGACGTATATAATGTCCCCACCGAGAAGTACGGGCCGACACGGACGGGATTCTGTAAAACAATATCACCAAGGGGCAAAATGGGTTAGGATAGGTTATCTTACGATATAGAAGTTTATAATGTCCCCATCGAGAAGTAGGGGCCGCACCCGCCAGGAATGTTGGAAAATACTACATTCGAGATGTTAAGTTGCCTTAGGTTAGGATATACAACCTTATAGACGTATATGATGTTCGCACCGAGACGTACGGGACGACAGGGCCGGGATTCTGTAAAACGTTAGCACCGAGGCGCAAGATTCGTTATGTTATGTTATATTAGGATATAGACGTATATAATGTTCCCACCGAGAAGGAGGGGCCCTCCCGCCTGGAATGTTGGAAAATACTACATTCGATATGTTAGGTCGCCTTAGGCTAGGATATATAACGATATAGACGTATATAATGTTACCACCGAGACGTACTGACCGACATGCCAGGAATGTTGTAAAATATAACACCCGAGATGTTAGGTTCCATTAGGTTAGGATATATATCGCTATAGACGTATATAATGTTCCCACCGAGAAATAGGGGCCGACAAGCCAGGAATGTTGTAAAATATTACATTCGACATGTTAGGTTGCCTTAGCCTAGGATATGTAACGCTATAGACGTATATAATGTTCCCACCGAGAAGTAGGGGGCAACGAGCCAGGAATGTAGTAAAACATTACATCCGAGATGCTAGGTTGCATTAGGTTAGGATATATGACGTTGTAGACGTGTATAATGTTCCCTCCGAGAACTAAGGGCCGACACGCCAGGAATGTTGTAAAATATTACATCCGAGATGTTAGGTTGCCTTAGGTTAGGATATATAATGTTATAGACGTA
Organism: Xylocopa violacea; assembly: GCA_963969225.1. NCBI lineage: Eukaryota > Metazoa > Arthropoda > Insecta > Hymenoptera > Apidae > Xylocopa > Xylocopa violacea. The sequence continues at coordinate 51,216,991 of CAXAJV010000001.1, forward strand.
AGTAGTGTTCCCACCGAGAAGTAGGGGCCGACGCATCAGGAATGTTGTAAAACATTACATCCGAGGTGTTAGGTTGCCTTAGGTTAGGATATATAACGTTATAAACGTATATATTGTTCCCACCGAGAACTAGGGGCCGATGAGCCAGGAATGTTGTAAAATATTACGTTCGACAAGTTAGGATGCCTCAGGTTAGGATATATAACGTTATAGACGTATATACTGTTCCCACCGAGAAGTAGGTGCCGCCGCGCCAGGAATGTAGTAAAATATTACATCCGAGATGTTAGGTTGCCTTACGTTAGGATATATAATGTTATAGACGTATATAGTGTTCCCACCGAGAAGTAGCGGTCGACGTGCCAGGTATGTAGTAAAATATTGCATCCGAGATGTTAGGTTGCCTCAGGCTATGATATATAACGTTATAGACGTATATAATGTTATCACAGAGAAGTAGGGACCGAAGTGACGGGAATGTTGTAAAATATTACATTCGACATGTTAGGTTGCCGTAAGCTAGGATATATAGCGATATAGACGTATATAACGTGCCCCACGAGAAGTAGGGGCCGAAGTGCCGGGAATGTTGTAAAATATTACATTCGACATGTTAGGGTGCCTTAGGCTAGGATATGTAACATTATAGACGTATATAATGTTCCCACCGAGAAATAGGTACCGACCCGCCAGAAATGTTGGGAAATACTACAATCGAGATATTAGGTTGCCTTAGGTAAGGATATGTAACGTTATAGACGTATATAATGCCCGCACCGAGACGTACGGGACGACACGAACGGGATTCTGTAAAACATTTCCAGCGAGGGTCTAGATGGGTTCGGTTAGGATCTATTACGTTATAGACGTATATAATGTTCCCACCGAGAAGTAGCGGCCGTCCCGCCATGATTGTTGGAAACTACTACATCCGAGATGTTAGGATGCCTTAGGTTAGGATATATAACGTTATAGACGTATACAAGGTCCGCAACGAGACGTACGGGTAGACACGAACGGGATTCTGTAAAACATTACCAGCGAGGGTCTAGATGGGTTAGGTTAGGTTATATTACGTTATGGTCGTATATAATGTTCCCACCGAGAAATAGGGACCGACCCGCCAGAAGTGTTGGGAAATACTACAATCGAGATGCTAGGTTGCCTTAGGTAAGGATATGTAACGTTATAGACGTATATAATGCCCGCACCGAGACGTACGGGACGACACGAACGGGATTCTGTAAAACATTACCAGCGAGGGTATAGATGGGTTATGTTAGGATCTGTTACGTTATAGACGTATATAATGTTCCCACCGAGAAGTAGCGGCCGACCCGCCATGAATGTTGGAAACTACTACATCCGAGATGTTAGGATGCCTTAGGTTAGGATATATAACGTTATAGACGTATACAAGGTCCGCAACGAGACGTACGGGTAGACACGAACGGGATTCTGTAAAACATTACCAGCGAGGGTCTAGATGGGTTAGGTTAGGTTATATTACGTTATGGTCGTATATAATGTTCCCACCGAGAAATAGGGACCGACCCGCCAGAAGTGTTGGGAAATACTACAATCGAGATGTTAGGTTGCCTTAGGTAAGGATATGTAACGTTATAGACGTATATAATGCCCGCACCGAGACGTACGGGACGACACGAACGGGATTCTGTAAAACATTACCAGCGAGGGTATAGATGGGTTATGTTAGGATCTATTACGTTATAGACGTATATAATGTTCCCACCGAGAAGTAGCGGCCGACCCGCCATGAATGTTGGAAACTACTACATCCGAGATGTTAGTATGCCTTAGGTTAGGATATATAATAATATAGACGCATATAATGTCCGCACAGAGACGTACGGGGCGACACGAACGAGATTCTGTAAAACATTACCAGCGAGGGTCTAGATGGGTTAGGTTAGGTTTCATTACGTTATAAAAGTATATAATGTTCCCACCGAGAAGTAGGGGCCGACCCGGCAGAAATGTTGGGAAATACTACAATCGAGATGTTAGGTTGCCTTAGGTAAGGATATGTAACGTTATAGACGTATATAATGCCCGCACCGAGACGTACGGGACGACACGAACGGGATTCTGTAAAACATTACCAGCGAGGGTATAGATGGGTTATGTTAGGATCTATTACGTTATAGACGTATATAATGTTCCCACCGAGAAGTAGCGGCCGACCCGCCATGAATGTTGGAAACTACTACATCCGAGATGTTAGTATGCCTTAGGTTAGGATATATAATAATATAGACGCATATAATGTCCGCACAGAGACGTACGGGGCGACACGAACGAGATTCTGTAAAACATTACCAGTGAGGGTCTAGATGGGTTAGGTTAGGTTTCATTACGTTATAAAAGTATATAATGTTCCCACCGAGAAGTAGGGGCCGACCCGGCAGAAATGTTGGAAAATACTACATCCGAGATGTTAGGTTGCCTTAGGATAGGATATATAACCTTATAGACGTATATAATGTCCGCGCCGTGATGCACGGGACGACACGAACGGGATTCTGTGAAACATTACCAGCGACGGTCTAGCTGGGTTAGGTTAGGTTATATTACGTTATAGAGGTTTATAATGTTCCCACCGAGAAGTAGGGGCCGACCCGCCAGAAATGTTGGAAAATACTACATTCGAGATGTTAGGTTGCCTTAGGATAGGAAATATAACGTTATAGACGTATATAATGTCCGCCCCGAGACGTACGGGACGACACGAACGGGATTCTGTAAAACATTACCACCGAGGGTATAGGTGGGTTAGGTTAGGATCTATTACGTTATAGACGTATATAATGTTCCCACCGAGAAGTAGCGGCCGACCCGCCATGAATGTTGGAAACTACTACATCCGAGATGTTAGGATGCCTTAGGTTAGGATATATAACAATATAGACGCATATAATGTCCGCACAGAGACGTACGGGGCGACACGAACGAGATTCTGTAAAACATTACCAGCGAGGGTCTAGATGGGTTAGGTTAGGTTTCATTACGTTATAAAAGTATATAATGTTCCCACCGAGAAGTAGGGGCCGACCCCCCAGAAATGTTGGAAAATACTACATTCGAGAGGTTAGGTTGCCTTAGGATAGGAAAAATAACGTTATAGACGTATATAATGTCCGCACCGAGACGTAGGGCACGACACGAACGGGATTCTGTCACACCTTACCAGCGAGGGTCTAGATGGGTTAGGTTAGGATCTATTACGTTATAGACGTATATAATGTTCCCACCAAGAAGTAGCGGCCGACCCGCCCGGAATGTTGCAAAATACTGCATCCGAGATGTTAGTTTGCCTTAGATTAGAACATATAATGTTACAGACGTATATAATATACCCAACGAGAAGTACGGCCGACACGACCGGGATTCTGTAAAACATTACCAGCGGAGCGTGGTTGATTCTGTAAAACATTACCAGCGAGAGCCTATATGGATTAGGATAGGTTATATTAGGTTATAGACGTATATAATGTTACCACCGAGAAGTAGATGCCGACGCGCCAGGAATGTTGGAAAATACTACATCCGAGATGTTAGGTTGCCTTACGTTAGGATATATAACGTTATAGACGTATGTAATGTCCCCACCGAGAAGTAAAGGCCGACACGACCGTGATTCAGTAAAACAATACCAGCGAGGGGCTAGATGGGTTAGGTTAGGTTATATTACGTTATAGACGTATATAATGTTCCCACCGAGAAGTAGGTTCCGAACCGCCATTAATGTTGTAAAATACTACATGCGAGATGTTAGGTTTCCTTAGGTTATGTTATATAACGTTATAGGCGCACACAATGTCCCCACCGAGACGTACGAGATGACACGAACGGGATTCTGTAAAACATTACCGCCAAGGGGCTAGATGGGTTAGGTTAGGTTATATTACGTTATAGACGTATATAATGTGCCCACCGTGAAGTAGGGGCCGACCCGCCAAGAATGTTGAAAAATACTACATCCGAGATGTTAGGTTGCCTTAGGCTAGGATATATAACGTTGTAGACGCATACAATGTTCCCACCCAGACGTACGTGACGACACGAGCTGGAATCTGTAACACATTACCCGCGAGGGGCTAAATGGGTTAGGTGAGGTTATGTTACATTATAGACGTATATAATGTTCCCACCGAGAAGTAGTGGCCGACCCTCCTTGAATGTGGTAATATGCTACATTCGAGATGTTAGGTTGCCTTAGGTTATGATACAAAACGTTATAGACGTATATAATGTCCCCACCGGGACGTACGGAACGACACGAACGGGATTCTGTAAAACATTATGACCGAGTGGCAAAATGGGATAGGTTAGGTTATATTACGACATAGACGTATATAATGCTCCCACTCAGATGTAGGGGCCGACCCGCCTCGAGTGTTGTAAAATTCAACATTCGAGATGTTAGGTTGCCCTAGGTTAGGATGTATAACGTTGCAGACGTATATAGTGTCCCCACCGAGAAGTACGGGCCTACACAACCGGGATTCTGTAAAACATTACCAGCGAGGGGCTGAATGGGTCAGGTTAGGTTATATTACGTTACAGACGTATATAATGTGCCCACCGTGAAGTAGGGGCCGACATGCCAGGAATGTTGTAAAATATTACATCCCAGATGTTAGGTTGCGTTAGGTTAGGATATACAACGTTATAGACGTATATAATGTCCCCATCGAGGAGCAGGCAACGACACGCCAGGAATGTTGTAAAACATTACATTCGACATGTTAGGTCGCCTTAGGCTAGGATATATAACGTTATAGATGTATATAATGTTCCCACCGAGAAGTACGGGCGGACACGCCAGGAAAGTTGTCAACTATTACTTCCGAGATGTTAGGTTGCCTTACGTTAGGATATTTAACGTTATAGACGTATATAATGTTTCCGGCGAAAGGTAGGATCCGACGCGCCAGGAATGTTGCAAAATATTACATCCCAGATGTCAGGTTGCGTTAGGATAGATTATACACCGTTATAGATGTATATAATGTCCCCATCGAGAAGCAGGCCACGACACGCCAGGAATATTGTAAAACATTACATTCGACATGTTAGGTCGCCTTAGGCTAGGATATATAACGTTATAGATGTATATAAGGTTCCCACCGAGAAGTACGGGCGGACACGCCAGGGAAGTAGTCAACTATTACTTCCGAGATGTTAGGTTGCCTTACGTTAGGATATTTAACGTTATAGACGTATATAATGTTTCCGGCGAAAAGTAGAATCCGACGCGCCAGGAATGTTGTAAAATATTATATCCGAGATGTTAGGTTGCCTTAGGTTAGGATATATAAAGTTATAGTCGTATAGGATGTTCCCATCGAGAAGCAGGCGACGACACGCCAGGAATGTTGTAAAATATTACATTCGGCATGTTATGTTGCCTTAGGCTAGGATACATAACGTTATAGACGTATATAATGTTACCACCGAGAACTACGGGCCGACACGCCAGGAATGATGTAAAATATTACATTCTACATGTTAGGTCGCCTTAGGCTAGGATATATAACGTTATAGACGTATATAATGTTCCCACCGAGAAATAGGGGCCGACGGGTCAGGAATCTTGTAAAATATTACACCTGAGATGTTATGTTCCCTTAGGTTAGGATATACAACGTTATAGACGTATAGAATGTTCAAACCGAGAAGTAGGGACCGACGTGCCAGGAATGTTGTAAAATATTACATCCCAGATGTTATGTTCCCTTAGGTTAGGATATATATCGTTATAGACGTATATAATGTTCCCACCGAGACGTAGGGACCGACATGCCAGGAATGTTGTAAAATATTATATCCGAGATGCTAGGTTGCTTTAGGTTATGATTTATATCGTTATAGACGTATATAAAGTTCCCACCGAGACGTGGGGACCGACATGCCAGGGATCTTGTAAAATATTACATCCCAGATGTTAGGTTGCTTTAGGTTAGGACATTCAACGTTATAGACGTATATAATGTCCCCATCTAGAAGCGGGCGACGACCCACCAGGAATGTTGTAAAATATTATATCCGAGATGTTATGTTGCCTTACGACAGGATATATAACGTTATAGACGTACATGATGTTCCCACCGAGAAGTACGCGCTAACACGCCAGGAATGTTGTCAAGTATTACATCCGAGATGTCAGGTTGCCTTAGGCTAGTATATATAACGTTGTAGGCGTGTATAATGTTACCACCGTGCACTACGGGCCGACACGTCAGGAATGTTGTAAAATATTACATTCGACATGTTAGGTTGCCTTAGGTTAGCATATATAACGTTATAGACGTATATAATGTTCCCACCGAGAAATAGGGGCCGACACGTCAGGAATGATGTAAAATATTACATTCGACATGTTAGGTCGCCTTAGGCTAGGATATATATCGCTATAGACGTATATGATGTTCCCACCGAGATGTGCGGGTTAACACGCCAGGAATGTTGTCAAATATTACATCCGAGATGTTAGGTTGCCTTAGGTTAGGATATATATCGTTATAGACGTATATAATGTTCCCACCGAGACGTAGGGACCGACATGCCAGGAATGTTTTAAGATATTACATCCCGGACGTTAGGTTGCGTTAGGTTAGGATATACAACGTTACAGACATATATAATGTACCCACGGAGACGTAGGGACCGACATGCCAGGAAAGTTTTAAAATATGACATCCGAGATGTTAGGTTCCCTTAGGTTAGGATATACAACGTTATAGACATATAGTATGCTCCCACCGAGAAGTAGGGACCGACATGCCAGGAATGTTGTAAAATATTACATCCGAGGTGTTAGGTTGCATTAGGTTATGATATACAACGTTATAGATGTATATAATGTCCCCATCGAGAAGTAGGCGACGACACGCCAGGAATGTTGTAAAATATTACATTCTACAAGTTGGGTTGCCTTAGGCTAGGATATATAACGTTATAGACGTATATAATGTTCCCACCGAGAAATAGGGACTGACGCGTCAGGAATGTTCTAAAATATTACACCCGAGATGTTAGGTTCCCTTAGGTTAGGATATACAACGTTATAGACGTATAGAATGTCCCCATCGAGAAGCAGGCGACGACACGACAGGAAAGTTGTAAAATATTACATTCCTTCATGTTAGGTTGCCTTAGGCTAGAATATATATCGTTATAGACGTATACAATGTTCCCACCGAGAAGTAGGGCCCGACATACCAGGAATGTTGTAAAAAATTACATCCGAGATGTAAGGTACCCTTAGGTTAGGATATATATCGTTATAGACGTATATAACGTTCCCACCGAGACGTAGGGACCGACATGCCAGGAATGTTTTAGAATATTACATCCCAGATGTTAGGTTGCGTTAGGTTAGGATATACAACGTTATAGACGTATATAATGTACCCACGGAGACGTAGGGACCGACATGCCAGGAATATTGTAAAATATTACATCCCAGATGTTAGGTTGCGTTAGGTTAGTATATACAAGGTTATAGACGTATATAATGTCCCCATCGAGAAGCAGGCGACGACACGCCAGAATGTTGTAGAATATTACATCCGAGATGTCAGGTTGCCTTAGGTTAGGATATACAACGTTATAGATGTATATAATGTCCCCATCGAGAAGTACGCGCTAACACGCCAGGAATGTTGTCAAATATTACATCCGAGATGTCAGGTTGTCTTAGGCTAGTATATATAACGTTGTAGGCGTGTATAATGTTACCACCGTGCACTACGGGCCGACACGTCAGGAATGTTGTAAAATATTACATTCTACAAGTTGGGTTGCCTTAGGCTAGGATATATATCGTTATAGACGTATACATTGTTTCCACCGAGAAGTAGGGACCGACATGCCAGGAATGTGGTAAAATATTACATACGAGATGTTAGGTTGCTTTAGGTTATGATATATATCGTTATAGACGTATATAATGTTCCCACCGAGACGTGGGGACCGACATGCCAGGGATCTTGTAAAATATTACATCCCAGATGTTAGGTTGCTTTAGGTTAGGATATTCAACGTTATAGACGTATATAATGTCCCCATCGAGAATCGGGCGACGACCCACCAGGAATGTTGTAAAATATTACATCCCAGATGTTATGTTGCCTTACGACGGGATATATAACGTTACAGACGTATATGATGTTCCCACCGAGAAGTACGCGCTCACACGCCAGAAATGTTGTCAAATATTACATCCGAGATGTCAGGTTGCCTTAGGCTAGTATATATAACGTTGTAGGCGTATATAATTTTACCACCGTGAACTACGGGCCGACACGTCAGGAATGATGTAAAATATTACATTCGACATGTTAGGTCGCCTTAGGCTAGGATATATATCGCTATAGACGTATATGATATTCCCACCGAGAAGTGCGGGTTAACACGCCAGGAACGTTGTGAAATATTACATCCGAGATGTTAGGTTGCCTTAGGCTAGGATATATAACGTTATAGACGTATACAATATTCCCACCGGGAAATAGGGGCCGACGGGTCAGGAATCTTGTAAAATATTACACCTGAGATGTTAGGTTCCCTTAGGTTAGGATATACAACGTTATAGACGTATAGAATGTTCAAACCGAGAAATAGGGACCGACGTGCCAGGAATTTTGTAAAATATTACATCCCAGATGTTAGGTTCCCTTAGGTTAGGATATGCAACGTTATAGACGTATAGAATGTTCCCACCGTGACGTAGGGAACGACATGCCAGGAATGTTGTAAAATATTACATTCCAGATGTTAGGTTGCGTTAGGATAGAATATACACCGTTATAGACGTATATAATGTCCCCATCGAGAAGCAGGCCACGACACGCCAGGAATGTTGTAAAACATTACATTCGACATGTTATGCCGCCTTAGGCTAGGATATATAAAGTTATAGATGTATATAATGTTCCCACCGAGAAGTACCCGCTAACACGCCAGGAATGTTTGTCAAATATTACATCCGGGATGTCAGGTTGCCATAGGCTAGTATATATAACGTTGTAGGCGTATATAATGTTACCACCGTGAACTATGGGCCGACACGTCAGGAATGTTGTAAAATATTACATTCGACATGATAGGTTGACTTGGGCTAGGATATATATCGTTATAGACGTATACAATGTTCCCACCGAGAAGTAGGGCCCGACATACCAGGAATGTTGTAAAATATTACATCCCAGATGTTAGGTTGCGTGAGGTTAGTATATACAAGGTTATAGACGTATATAATGTCCCCATCGAGAAGCAGGCGACGACACGCCAGAATGTTGTAAAATATTACATCCGAGATGTCAGGTTGCCTTAGGTTAGGATATACAACGTTATAGATGTATATAATGTCCCCATCGAGAAGTAGGCAACGACACGCCAGGAATGTTGTAAAATATTACACCCGAGATGTTAGGTTCCCTTAGGTTAGGATATATGACGTTATAGATGTATATAATGTCCCCATCCAGAAGTAGGCGACGACACGCCAGGACTGTTGTAAAATATTACATCCCAGATGTTAGGTTGCGTTAGGTTAGAATATACAACGTTACAGACGTATATAATGTCCCCATCGAGAAGCAGGCGACGACACGACAGGAATGTAGTAAAATATAACATTCGACATGTTAGGTTGCCTTAGGCTAGGATATATATCGTTATAGACGTACACAATGTTCCCACCGATAAGTAGGGACCGACATGACAGGAATGTTGTAAAATATTACATCCGAGATGTTAGGTTGCCTTAGGTTAGGATATACAACGTTATAGATGTACATAATGTCCCCATCGAGAAGTAGGCGACGACACGCCAGGAATGTTTTAAAATATTACATTCTACAAGTTAGGTTGCCTTAGGCTAGGATATATAACGTTATAGACGTATATAATGTTCCCACCGAGAAATAGGGTCTGACGCGTCAGGAATGTTCTAAAATATTACACCCGAGATGTTAGGTTCCCTTAGGTTAGGATATTCAACGTTATAGATGTATATAATGTCCCCATCGAGAAGTAGGCGACGACACGCCAGGAATGTTGTAAAATATTACACCCGAGATGTTACGTTGCCTTAGGTCAGGATATATATCGTTATAGATGTATATAATGTTCCCACCGAGACGTAGGGACCGACATGCCAGGAATGTTGTAAAATATTATATCCGAGATGCTAGGTTGCTTTAGGTTATGATTTATATCGTTATAGACGTATATAAAGTTCCCACCGAGACGTGGGGACCGACATGCCAGGGATCTTGTAAAATATTACATCCCAGATGTTAGGTTGCTTTAGGTTAGGACATTCAACGTTATAGACGTATATAATGTCCCCATCTAGAAGCGGGCGACGACCCACCAGGAATGTTGTAAAATATTATATCCGAGATGTTATGTTGCCTTACGACAGGATATATAACGTTATAGACGTACATGATGTTCCCACCGAGAAGTACGCGCTAACACGCCAGGAATGTTGTCAAATATTACATCCGAGATGTCAGGTTGCCTTAGGCTAGTATATATAACGTTGTAGGCGTGTATAATGTTACCACCGTGCACTACGGGCCGACACGTCAGGAATGTTGTAAAATATTACATTCGACATGTTAGGTTGCCTTAGGTTAGCATATATAACGTTATAGACGTATATAATGTTCCCACCGAGAAATAGGGGCCGACACGTCAGGAATGATGTAAAATATTACATTCGACATGTTAGGTCGCCTTAGGCTAGGATATATATCGCTATAGACGTATATGATGTTCCCACCGAGATGTGCGGGTTAACACGCCAGGAATGTTGTCAAATATTACATCCGAGATGTTAGGTTGCCTTAGGTTAGGATATATATCGTTATAGACGTATATAATGTTCCCACCGGGACGTAGGGACCGACATGCCAGGAATGTTTTAAGATATTACATCCCGGACGTTAGGTTGCGTTAGGTTAGGATATACAACGTTACAGACATATATAATGTACCCACGGAGACGTAGGGACCGACATGCCAGGAAAGTTTTAAAATATGACATCCGAGATGTTAGGTTCCCTTAGGTTAGGATATACAACGTTATAGACATATAGTATGCTCCCACCGAGAAGTAGGGACCGACATGCCAGGAATGTTGTAAAATATTACATCCGAGGTGTTAGGTTGCATTAGGTTATGATATACAACGTTATAGATGTATATAATGTCCCCATCGAGAAGTAGGCGACGACACGACAGGAATGTTGTAAAATATTACATTCGACATGTTAGGTTGCCTTATGCTAGGATATATATCGTTATAGACGTATACAATGTTCCCACCGAGAAGTAGGGACCGACATAACAGGAATGTTGTAAAATATTACATCCGAGATGTTAGGTTGCCTTAGGTTAGGATATACAACGTTATAGATGTATATAATGTTTCCATAGAGAAGTAGGCGACGACACGCCAGGAATGTTGTAAAATATTACATTCTACAAGTGAGGTTGCCTTAGGCTAGGATATACAACGTTATAGACGTATATAATGTACCCACGGAGACGTAGGGACCGACATGCCAGGAATGTTGTAAAATATTACATCCCAGATGTTAGGTTGCGTTAGGTTAGTATATACAAGGTTATAGACGTATATAATGTTCCCATCGAGAAGCAGGCGACGACACGCCAGGAATGTTGTAAAATATTACATTCTACAAGTTAGGTTGCCTTAGGCTAGGATATATAACGTTATAGACGTATATAATGTTCCCATCGAGAAGTAGGCGACGACACGCCAGGAATGTTGTAAAATATTACACCCGAGATGTTAGGATCCCTTAGGTTCGGATATATGACGTAATAGATGTGTATAATGTCCCCATCCAGAAGTAGGCGACGACACGCCAGGAATGTTGTAAAATATTACATCCCAGATGTTAGGTTGCGTTAGGTTAGAATATACAACGTTATAGACGTATATAATGTCCCCATCGAGAAGCAGGCGACGACACGACAGGAATGTTGTAAAATATTACATTCGACATGTTGGGTTGCCTTAGGCTAGGATATATGTCGTTATAGACGTATATATTGTTTCCACCGAGAAGTAGGGACCGACATGCCAGGAATGTTGTAAAATATTACATACGAGATGTTAGGTTGCTTTAGGTTATGATATATATCGTTATAGACGTATATAATGTACCCACCGAGACGTGGGGACCGACATGCCAGGGATCTTGTAAAATATTACATCCCAGATGTTAGGTTGCTTTAGGTTAGGATATTCAACGTTATAGACGTATATAATGTCCCCATCGAGAATCGGGCGACGACCCACCAGGAATGTTGTAAAATATTACATCCCAGATGTTATGTTGCCTTACGACGGGATATATAACGTTACAGACGTATATGATGTTCCCACCGAGAAGTACGCGCTCACACCTCAGAAATGTTGTCAAATATTACATCCGAGATGTCAGGTTGCCTTAGGCTAGTATATATAACGTTGTAGGCGTATATAATTTTACCACCGTGAACTACGGGCCGACACGTCAGGAATGATGTAAAATATTACATTCGACATGTTAGGTCGCCCTAGGCTAGGATATATATCGCTATAGACGTATATGATATTCCCACCGAGAAGTGCGGGATAACACGCCAGGAACGTTGTGAAATATTACATCCGAGATGTTAGGTTGCCTTAGGCTAGGATATATAACGTTATAGACGTATACATTGTTTCCACCGACAAGTAGGGACCGAAATGCCAGGAATGTTGTAAAATATTACATCCGAGATGTAAGGTTCCCTTAGGTTAGGATATATATCGTTATAGACGTATATAATGTTCCCACCGAGACGTAGGGACCGACATGCCAGGAATGTTGTAAAATATTACATCCCAGATGTTAGGTTGCGTTAGGTTAGAATATACAACGTTATAGACGTATACAATGTCCCCATCGAGAAGCAGGCGGCGACACGACAGGAATGTTGTAAAATATTATATTCGACATGTTAGGTTGCCTTAGGCTAGGATATACAACCTTATAGATGTATATAATGTTCCCATAGAGAAGTAGGCGACGACACGCCAGGAATGTTGTAAAATATTACATTCTACAAGTGAGGTTGCCTTAGGCTAGGATATACAACGTTGTAGACGTATATAATGTACCCACGGAGACGTAGGGACCGACATGCCAGGAATGTTGTAAAATATTACATCCCAGATGTTAGGTTGCGTTAGGTTAGTATATACAAGGTTATAGACGTATATAATGTTCCCATCGAGAAGCAGGCGACGACACGCCAGAATGTTGTAAAATATTACATCCGAGATGTTAGGTTGCCTTAGGTTAGGATATACAACGTTATAGATGTATATAATGTCCCCATCGAGAAGTACGCGCTAACACGCCAGGAATGTTGTCAAATATTACATCCGAGATGTCAGGTTGTCTTAGGCTAGCATATATAACGTTATAGACGTATATAATGTTCCCACCGAGAAATAGGGGCCGACACGTCAGGAATGATGTAAGATATTACATTCGACATGTTAGGTCGCCTTAGGCTAGGATATATATCGCTATAGACGTATATGATGTTCCCACCGAGACGTAGGGACCGACATGCCAGGAATGTTTTAAAATATTACATCCCAGACGTTAGGATGCGTTAGGTTAGGATATACAACGTTACAGACGTATATAATGTACCCACAGAGACGTAGGGACCGACATGCCAGGAATGTTGTAAAATATTACATCCCAGATGTTAGGTTGCGTTAGGTCAGGATATACAACGTTATAGATGTATATAATATCCCCATCGAGAAGTAGGCGACGACACGCCAGGAATGTTGTAAAATATTACACCCGAGATGTTAGGTTCCCTTAGGTTAGGATATATGACGTTATAGATGTATATAATGTTCCCATAGAGAAGTAGGCGACGACACGCCAGGAATGTTGTAAAATATTACATTCTACAAGTTAGGTTGCCTTAGGCTAGGATATATAACGTTATAGACGTATATAATGTCCCCATCGAGAAGTAGGCGACGACACGCCAGGAATGTTGTAAAATATTACACCCGAGATGTTAGGTTGCCTTAGGCTAGTATATATAACGTTGTAGGCGTATATAATGTTCCCATCGAGAAGTAGGCGACGACACGCCAGGAATGTTGTAAAATATTACACCCGAGATGTTAGGTTCCCTTAGGTTAGGATATATGACGTAATAGATGTGTATAATGTCCCCATCCAGAAGTAGGCGACGACACGCCAGGAATGTTGTAAAATATTACATCCCAGATGTTAGGTTGCGTTAGGTTAGAATATACAACGTTATAGACGTATATAATGTCCCCATCGAGAAGCAGGCGACGACACGACAGGAATGTTGTAAAATATTACAATCGACATGTTGGGTTGCCTTAGGCTAGGATATATGTCGTTATAGACGTATATATTGTTTCCACCGAGAAGTAGGGACCGACATGCCAGGAATGTTGTAAAATATTACATACGAGATGTTAGGTTGCTTTAGGTTATGATATATATCGTTATAGACGTATATAATGTACCCACCGAGACGTGGGAACCGACATGCCAGGGATCTTGTAAAATATTACATCCCAGATGTTAGGTTGCTTTAGGTTAGGATATTCAACGTTATAGACGTATATAATGTCCCCATCGAGAATCGGGCGACGACCCACCAGGAATGTTGTAAAATATTACATCCCAGATGTTATGTTGCCTTACGACGGGATATATAACGTTACAGACGTATATGATGTTCCCACCGAGAAGTACGCGCTCACACGCCAGAAATGTTGTCAAATATTACATCCGAGATGTCAGGTTGCCTTAGGCTAGTATATATAACGTTGTAGGCGTATATAATTTTACCACCGTGAACTACGGGCCGACTCGTCAGGAATGATGTAAAATATTACATTCGACATGTTAGGTCGCCCTAGGCTAGGATATATATCGCTATAGACGTATATGATATTCCCACCGAGAAGTGCGGGATAACACGCCAGGAACGTTGTGAAATATTACATCCGAGATGTTAGGTTGCCTTAGGCTAGGATATATAACGATATAGACGTATACATTGTTTCCACCGACAAGTAGGGACCGACATGCCAGGAATGTTGTAAAATATTACATCCGAGATGTAAGGTTCCCTTAGGTTAGGATATATACCGTTATAGACGTATATAACGTTCCCCCCGAGACGTAGGGACCGACATGCCAGGAATGTTGTAAAATATTACATCCCAGATGTTAGGTTGCGTTAGATTAGGATATACAACGTTCTAGACGTACATAAAGTCCCCATCGAGAAGCAGGCGACGACACGCCAGAATGTTGTAAAATATTACATCCGAGATGTTAGGTTGCCTTAGGTTAGGATATACAACGTTATAGACGTATATAATATCCCCGTCGAGAAGTAGGCGACGACACGCCAGGAATATTGTAAAATATTACATTCGACATGTTAGGTTGCCTTAGGCTAGAATATATATCGTTATAGACGTATATAATGTTCCCACCGAGAAGTAGGGACCGACATGCCAGGAATGTTGTAAAATATTACATCCGAGATGTTAGGTTGCCTTAGGTTAGGATATACAACGTTATAGACGTATATAATGTCCCCATCGAGAAGTAGGCGACGACACGCCAGGAATGTTGTAAAATATTACACCCGAGAAGTTACGTTCCCTTAGGTTAGGATATATGACGTTATAGATGTATATAATGTCCCCATCCAGAAGTAGGCGACGACACGCCAGGAATGTTGTAAAATATAACATCCCAGATGTTAGGTTGCGTTAGGTTAGAATATACAACGTTATAGACGTATATAATGTCCCCATCGAGAAGTAGGCGATGACACGCCAGGAATGTTGTAAAATATTACACCCGAGATGTTAGGTTCCCTTAGGTTAGGATACACAACGTTATAGACGTATAGAATGTTCCCACCGAGAAGTAGGGACCGACATGCCAGGAATGTTGTAAAATATTACATCCGAGATGTTAGGTTGCCTTAGGTTAGGATATACAACGTTATAGACGTATATAATGTCCCCATCGAGAAGTAGGCGACGACACGCCAGGAATGTTGTAAAATATTACACCCGAGAAGTTAGGTTCCCTTAGGTTAGGATATATGACGTTATAGATGTATATAATGTCCCCATCCAGAAGTAGGCGACGACACGCCAGGAATGTTGTAAAATATAACATCCCAGATGTTAGGTTGCGTTAGGTTAGAATATACAACGTTATAGACGTATATAATGTCCCCATCGAGAAGCAGGCGACGACACGACAGGAATGTTGTAAAATATTACATTCGACATGTTAGGTTGCCTTAGGCTAGAATATATATCGTTATAGACGTATACAATGTTCCCACCGAGAAGTAGGGACCGACATGCCAGGAATGTTGTAAAATATTACATCCGAGATGTTAGGTTGCCTTAGGTTAGGATATACAACGTTATAGATGTATATAATGTCCCCATCGAGAAGTAGGCGACGACATGCCAGGAATGTTGTAAGATATTACATTCTACATGTTGGGTTGCCTTATGCTAGGATACATATCGTTATAGACGTATATAATGTTCCCACCGAGACGTAGGGACCGACATGCCAGGAATGTTTTAAAATATTACATCCCAGATGTTAGGTTGCGTTAGGTTAGGATATACAACGTTATAGACGTATATAATGTACCCACGGAGACGTAGGGACCGACATGCCAGGAATGTTGTAAAATATTACATCCTAGATGTTAGGTTGCGTTAGGTTAGTATATACAAGGTTATAGACGTATATAATGTTCCCATCGAGAAGCAGGCGACGACACGCCAGGAATGTTGTAAAATATTACACCCGAGATGTTAGGTTCCCTTAGGTTAGGATATATGACGTAATAGATGTGTATAATGTCCCCATCCAGAAGTAGGCGACGACACGCCAGGAATGTTGTAAAATATTACATCCCAGATGTTAGGTTGCGTTAGGTTAGAATATACAACGTTATAGACGTATATAATGTCCCCATCGAGAAGCAGGCGACGACACGACAGGAATGTTGTAAAATATTACAATCGACATGTTGGGTTGCCTTAGGCTAGGATATATGTCGTTATAGACGTATATATTGTTTCCACCGAGAAGTAGGGACCGACATGCCAGGAATGTTGTAAAATATTACATACGAGATGTTAGGTTGCTTTAGGTTATGATATATATCGTTATAGACGTATATAATGTACCCACCGAGACGTGGGAACCGACATGCCAGGGATCTTGTAAAATATTACATCCCAGATGTTAGGTTGCTTTAGGTTAGGATATTCAACGTTATAGACGTATATAATGTCCCCATCGAGAATCGGGCGACGACCCACCAGGAATGTTGTAAAATATTACATCCCAGATGTTATGTTGCCTTACGACGGGATATATAACGTTACAGACGTATATGATGTTCCCACCGAGAAGTACGCGCTCACACGCCAGAAATGTTGTCAAATATTACATCCGAGATGTCAGGTTGCCTTAGGCTAGTATATATAACGTTGTAGGCGTATATAATTTTACCACCGTGAACTACGGGCCGACTCGTCAGGAATGATGTAAAATATTACATTCGACATGTTAGGTCGCCCTAGGCTAGGATATATATCGCTATAGACGTATATGATATTCCCACCGAGAAGTGCGGGATAACACGCCAGGAACGTTGTGAAATATTACATCCGAGATGTTAGGTTGCCTTAGGCTAGGATATATAACGATATAGACGTATACATTGTTTCCACCGACAAGTAGGGACCGACATGCCAGGAATGTTGTAAAATATTACATCCCAGATGTTAGGTTGCGTTAGGTTAGGATATACAACGTTCTAGACGTACATAAAGTCCCCATCGAGAAGCAGGCGACGACACGCCAGAATGTTGTAAAATATTACATCCGAGATGTTAGGTTGCCTTAGGTTAGGATATACAACGTTATAGACGTATATAATATCCCCGTCGAGAAGTAGGCGACGACACGCCAGGAATATTGTAAAATATTACATTCGACATGTTAGGTTGCCTTAGGCTAGAATATATATCGTTATAGACGTATATAATGTTCCCACCGAGAAGTAGGGACCGACATGCCAGGAATGTTGTAAAATATTACATCCGAGATGTTAGGTTGCCTTAGGTTAGGATATACAACGTTATAGACGTATATAATGTCCCCATCGAGAAGTAGGCGACGACACGCCAGGAATGTTGTAAAATATTACACCCGAGAAGTTAGGTTCCCTTAGGTTAGGATATATGACGTTATAGATGTATATAATGTCCCCATCCAGAAGTAGGCGACGACACGCCAGGAATGTTGTAAAATATAACATCCCAGATGTTAGGTTGCGTTAGGTTAGAATATACAACGTTATAGACGTATATAATGTCCCCATCGAGAAGTAGGCGATGACACGCCAGGAATGTTGTAAAATATTACACCCGAGATGTTAGGTTCCCTTAGGTTAGGATACACAACGTTATAGACGTATAGAATGTTCCCACCGAGAAGTAGGGACCGACATGCCAGGAATGTTGTAAAATATTACATCCGAGATGTTAGGTTGCCTTAGGTTAGGATATACAACGTTATAGACGTATATAATGTCCCCATCGAGAAGTAGGCGACGACACGCCAGGAATGTTGTAAAATATTACACCCGAGAAGTTAGGTTCCCTTAGGTTAGGATATATGACGTTATAGATGTATATAATGTCCCCATCCAGAAGTAGGCGACGACACGCCAGGAATGTTGTAAAATATAACATCCCAGATGTTAGGTTGCGTTAGGTTAGAATATACAACGTTATAGACGTATATAATGTCCCCATCGAGAAGCAGGCGACGACACGACAGGAATGTTGTAAAATATTACATTCGACATGTTAGGTTGCCTTAGGCTAGAATATATATCGTTATAGACGTATACAATGTTCCCACCGAGAAGTAGGGACCGACATGCCAGGAATGTTGTAAAATATTACATCCGAGATGTTAGGTTGCCTTAGGTTAGGATATACAACGTTATAGATGTATATAATGTCCCCATCGAGAAGTAGGCGACGACATGCCAGGAATGTTGTAAGATATTACATTCTACATGTTGGGTTGCCTTATGCTAGGATACATATCGTTATAGACGTATATAATGTTCCCACCGAGACGTAGGGACCGACATGCCAGGAATGTTTTAAAATATTACATCCCAGATGTTAGGTTGCGTTAGGTTAGGATATACAACGTTATAGACGTATATAATGTACCCACGGAGACGTAGGGACCGACATGCCAGGAATGTTGTAAAATATTACATCCTAGATGTTAGGTTGCGTTAGGTTAGTATATACAAGGTTATAGACGTATATAATGTTCCCATCGAGAAGCAGGCGACGACACGCCAGAATGTTGTAAAATATTACATCCGAGATGTTAGGTTGCCTTAGGTTAGGATATACAACGTTATAGACGTATATAATGTCCCCATCGAGAAGTAGGCGACGACACGCCAGGAATGTTGTAAAATATTACATCCCAGATGTTAGGTTGCGTTAGGTTAGAATATACAACGTTACAGACGTATATAATGTCCCCATCGAGAAGCAGGCGACGACACGACAGGAATGTAGTAAAATATAACATTCGACATGTTAGGTTGCCTTAGGCTAGGATATATATCGTTATAGACGTACACAATGTTCCCACCGATAAGTAGGGACCGACATGACAGGAATGTTGTAAAATATTACATCCGAGATGTTAGGTTGCCTTAGGTTAGGATATACAACGTTATAGATGTACATAATGTCCCCATCGAGAAGTAGGCGACGACACGCCAGGAATGTTGTAAAATATTACATTCTACAAGTTAGGTTCCCTTAGGTTATGATATACAACGTTATAGACGTATAGAAAGTTCCCACCGAGAAATAGGGGCCGACGCGTCAGCAATGTTGTAAAATATTACACCCGAGATGTTAGGTTCCCTTAGGTTAGGATATACAACGTTATAGACGTATAGAATGTTCCCACCGAGAAGTAGGGACCGACATGCCAGGAATGTTGTAAAATATTACATCCGAGATGCTAGGTTGCTTTAGGTTATGATTTATATCGTTATAGACGTATATAACGTTCCCACCGAGACGTAGGGACCGACATGCCAGGAACGTTGTAAAATATTACATCCCAGATGTTAGGTTGCGTTAGCTTAGGATATACAACGTTCTAGACGTACATAAAGTCCCTATCGAGAAGCAGGCGACGACACGCCAGGAATGTTGTAAAATACAACATCCGAGATGTTATGTTGCCATACGTTAGGATATGTAACGTTATAGACGTATATAATGTTCCCACCGAAAAGTAGCAGCGGGAGCGCCAGGAATGTTGTAAAATATTACATCCGAGATGTTAGGTTGCCTTAGGCTAGAATATACAACGTTATAGACGTATATAATGTCCCCATCGAGAAGTAGGCGACGACACGCCAGGAATGTTGTAAAATATTACATTCTACATGTTGGGTTGCCTTAGGCTTGGATATATATCGTTGTAGACGTATAGAAAGTTCCCACCGAGAAATAGGGGCCAACGCGTCAGCAATGTTGTAAAATATTACACCCGAGATGTTAGGTTCCCTTAGGTTAGGATATACAACGTTATAGACGTATAGAATGTTCCCACCGAGAAGTAGGGACCGACATGCCAGGAATGTTGTAAAATATTACATCCGAGATGCTAGGTTGCTTTAGGTTATGATTTATATCGTTATAGACGTATATAACGTTCCCACCGAGACGTAGGGACCGACATGCCAGGAACGTTGTAAAATATTACATCCCAGATGTTAGGTTGCGTTAGCTTAGGATGTACAACGTTCTAGACGTACATAAAGTCCCCATCGAGAAGCAGGCGACGACACGCCAGGAATGTTGTAAAATATAACATCCGAGATGTTATGTTGCCATACGTTAGGATATGTAACGTTATAGACGTATATAATGTTCCCACCGAAAAGTAGCAGCGGGAGCGCCAGGAATGTTGTAAAATATTACATCCGAGATGTTAGGTTGCCTTAGGTTAGGATATATGACGTTATAGATGTATATAATGACCCCATCCAGAAGTAGGCGACGACACGCCAGGAATGTTGTAAAATATAACATCCCAGATGTTAGGTTGCCTTAGGCTAGAATATACAACGTTATAGACGTATATAATGTCCCCATCGAGAAGTTGGCGACGACACGCCCGGAATGTTGTAAAATATTACATTCTACATGTTGGGTTGCCTTAGGCTTGGACATATATCGTTGTAGACGTATAGAAAGTTCCCACCGAGAAATAGGGGCTGACGCGTCAGCAATGTTGTAAAATATTACGCCCGAGATGTTAGGTTCCCTTAGGTTAGGATATACAACGTTATAGACGTATAGAATGTTCCCACCGAGAAGTAGGGACCGACATGCCAGGAATGTTGTAAAATATTACATCCGAGATGCTAGGTTGCTTTAGGTTATGATTTATATCGTTATAGACGTATATAACGTTCCCACCGAGACGTAGGGACCGACATGCCAGGAATGTTGTAAAATATTACATCCCAGGTGTTAGGTTGCGTTAGCTTAGGATATACAAGGTTCTAGACGTACATAAAGTCCCCATCGAGAAGCAGGCGACGACACGCCAGGAATGTTGTAAAATATAACATCCGAGATGTTATGTTGCCATACGTCAGGATATGTAACGTTATAGACGTATATAATGTTCCCACCGAAAAGTAGCAGCGGAAGCGCCAGGAATGTTGTAAAATATTACATCCGAGATGTTAGGTTGCCTTAGGTTAGGATATATATCGTTATAGACGTATATAATGTTCCCACCGAGACGTGGGGACCGACATACCAGGGATCTTGTAAAATATTACATCCCAGATGTTAGGTTGCTTTAGGTTAGGATATTCAACGTTATAGGCGTATATGATATCCCCATCGAGAAGCGGTCGACGACCCACCAGGAATGTTGTAAAATATTACATCCGAGATGTTATGTTGCCTTACGACAGGATATATAACGTTACGGACGTATATGATGTTCCCACCGAGAAGTACGCGCTCACACGCCAGAAATGTTGTCAAATATTACATCCGAGATGTCACGTTGCCTTAGGCTAGTATATATAACGTTGTAGGCGTATATAATGTTCCCACCGAAAAGTAGCAGCCGAAGCGCCAGGAATGTTGTAAAATATTACATCCGAGATGTTAGGTTGCCTTAGGTTAGGATATATATCGTTATAGACGTATATAATGGTCCCACCGAGACGTAGGGACCGACATGCCAGGAATGTTTTAAAATATTACATCCCAGATGTTAGGTTGCGTTAGGTTAGGATATACAACGTTATAGACGTATATAATGTACCCACGGAGACGTAGGGACCGACATGCCAGGAATGTTGTAAAATATTACATCCCAGATGTTAGGTTGCGCTAGGTTAGTATATACAAGGTTATAGACGTATATAATGTTCCCATCGAGAAGCAGGCGACGACACGCCAGGAATGTTGTAAAATATTACATTCGGCATGTCAGGTTGCCTTAGGCTAGGATATATATCGTTATAGACGTATACAATGTTGCCACCGAGAAGTAGGGACCGACATAACAGGAATGTTGTAAAATATTACATCCGAGATGTTAGGTTGCCTTAGGTTAGGATATACAACGTTATAGATGTATATAATGTTCCCATAGAGAAGTAGGCGACGACACGCCAGGAATGTTGTAAAATATTACATTCTACAAGTGAGGTTGCCTTAGGCTAGGATATACAACGTTATAGACGTATACATTGTTTCCACCGAGAAGTAGGGACCGACATGCCAGGAATGTTGTAAAATATTACACCCGAGATGTTAGGTTCCCTTAGGTTAGGATATATGACGTTATAGATGTACATAATGTCCCCATCCAGAAGTAGGCGACGACACGCCAGGAATGTTGTAAAATATAACATCCCAGATGTTAGGTTGCCTTAGGCTAGAATATACAACGTTATAGACGTATATAATGTCCCCATCGAGAAGTAGGCGACGACACGCCCGGAATGTTGTAAAATATTACATTCTACATGTTGGGTTGCCTTAGGCTTGGATATATATCGTTGTAGACGTATAGAAAGTTCCCACCGAGAAATAGGGGCCGACGCGTCAGCAATGTTGTAAAATATTACGCCCGAGATGTTAGGTTCCCTTAGGTTAGGATATACAACGTTATAGACGTATAGAATGTTCCCACCGAGAAGTAGGGACCGACATGCCAGGAATGTTGTAAAATATTACATCCGAGATGCTAGGTTGCTTTAGGTTATGATTTATATCGTTATAGACGTATATAACGTTCCCACCGAGACGTAGGGACCGACATGCCAGTAATGTTGTAAAATATTACATCCCAGATGTTAGGTTGCGTTAGCTTAGGATATACAAGGTTCTAGACGTACATAAAGTCCCCATCGAGAAGCAGGCGACGACACGCCAGGAATGTTGTAAAATATAACATCCGAGATGTTATGTTGCCATACGTCAGGATATGTAACGTTATAGACGTATATAATGTTCCCACCGAAAAGTAGCAGCGGAAGCGCCAGGAATGTTGTAATATATTACATCCGAGATGTTAGGTTGCCTTAGGTTAGGATATATATCGTTATAGACGTATATAATGTTCCCACCGAGACGTGGGGACCGACATACCAGGGATCTTGTAAAATATTACATCCCAGATGTTAGGTTGCTTTAGGTTAGGATATTCAACGTTATAGGCGTATATGATATCCCCATCGAGAAGCGGGCGACGACCCACCAGGAATGTTGTAAAATATTACATCCGAGATGTTATGTTGCCTTACGACAGGATATATAACGTTACGGACGTATATGATGTTCCCACCGAGAAGTACGCGCTCACACGCCAGAAATGTTGTCAAATATTACATCCGAGATGTCACGTTGCCTTAGGCTAGTATATATAACGTTGTAGGCGTATATAATGTTCCCACCGAAAAGTAGCAGCCGAAGCGCCAGGAATGTTGTAAAATATTACATCCGAGATGTTAGGTTGCCTTAGGTTAGGATATATATCGTTATAGACGTATATAATGTTCCCACCGAGACGTAGGGACCGACATGCCAGGAATGTTTTAAAATATTACATCCCAGATGTTAGGTTGCGTTAGGTTAGGATATACAACGTTATAGACGTATATAATGTACCCACGGAGACGTAGGGACCGACATGCCAGGAATGTTGTAAAATATTACATCCCAGATGTTAGGTTGCGCTAGGTTAGTATATACAAGGTTATAGACGTATATAATGTTCCCATCGAGAAGCAGGCGACGACACGCCAGAATGTTGTAAAATATTACATCCGAGATGTTAGGTTGCCTTAGGTTAGGATATACAACGTTATAGATGTATATAATGTCCCCATCGAGAAGTAGGCGACGACACGCCAGGAATGTTGTAAAATATTACACCCGAGATGTTAGGTTCCCTTACGTTAGGATATATGACGTTATAGATGTATATAATGTCCCCATCCAGAAGTAGGCGACGACACGCCAGGAATGTTGTAAAATATTACACCCGAGATGTTAGGTTCCCTTAGATTAGGATATATGACGTTATAGATGTATATAATGTCCCCATCCAGAAGTAGGCGACGACACGCCAGGAATGTTGTAAAATATTACTTCCCTGATGTTAGGTTGCGTTAGGTTAGAATATACAACGTTATAGACGTATATAATGTCCCCATCGAGAAGCAGGCGACGACACGACAGGAATGTTGTAGAATATTACATTCGACATGTTAGTTTGCCTTAGGCTAGTATATATATCGTTATAGACGTATACAATGTTCCCACCGAGAAGTAGGGCCCGACATGCCAGGAATGTTGTAAAATATTACATCCGAGATGTAAGGTTCCCTTAGGTTAGGATATATATCGTTATAGACGTACATAAAGTCCCCATCGAGAAGCAGGCGACGACACGCCAGGAATGTTGTAATATATAACATCCGAGATGTTATGTTGCCATACGTTAGGATATGTAACGTTATAGACGTATATAATGTTCCCACCGAAAAGTAGCAGCCGAAGCGCCAGGAATGTTGTAAAATATTACATCCGAGATGTTAGGTTGCCTTAGGCTAGGATATATATCGTTATAGACGTATAGAATGTTCCCACCGAGAAGTAGGGACCGACATGACAGGAATGTTGTAAAATATTACATCCGAGATGTTAGGTTGCCTTAGGTTAGGATATACAACGTTATAGATGTATATAATGTTCCCATAGAGAAGTAGGCGACGACACGCCAGGAATGCTGTAAAATATTACATTCGACATGTTAGGTTGCCTTAGGCTAGGTTATATATCGTTATAGACGTATACAATGTTCCCACCGAGAAGTAGGGACCGACATGCCAGGAATGTTGTAAAATATTACATCCGAGATGTTAGGTTGCCTTAGGTTAGGATATACAACGTTATAGATGTATATAATGTCCCCATCGAGAAGTAGGCGACGAGACGCCAGGAATGTTGTAAAATATTACATTCTACATGTTGGGTTGCCTTAGGCTAGGATATATATCGTTATAGAAGTATACAATGTTCCCACCGAGAAGTAGGGACCGACATGCCAGGAATGTTGTAAAATATTACATCCGAGATGTTAGGTTGCCTTAGGTTAGGATATACAACGTTATAGATGTATATAATGTCCCCATCGAGAAGTACGCGCTAACACGCCAGGAATGTTGTCAAATAATACATCCGAGATGTCAGGTTGTCTTAGGCTAGTATATATAACGTTGTAGGCGTGCATAATGTTACCACCGTGCACTACGGGCCGACACGTCAGGAATGTTGTAAAATATTACATTCGACATGTTAGGTTGCGTTAGGTTAGTATATACAAGGTTATAGACGTATATAATGTCCCCATTGAGAAGCAGGCGACGACACGCCAGAATGTTGTAAAATATTACATCCGAGATGTTAGGTTGCCTTAGGTTAGGATATACAACGTTATAGATGTATATAATGTCCCCATCGAGAAGTAGGCGACGACACGCCAGGAATGTTGTAAAATATTACACCCGAGATGTTAGGTTCCCTTACGTTAGGATATATGACGTTATAGATGTATATAATGTCCCCATCCAGAAGTAGGCGACGACACGCCAGGAATGTTGTAAAATATTACACCCGAGATGTTAGGTTCCCTTAGATTAGGATATATGACGTTATAGATGTATATAATGTCCCCATCCAGAAGTAGGCGACGACACGCCAGGAATGTTGTAAAATATTACTTCCCTGATGTTAGGTTGCGTTAGGTTAGAATATACAACGTTATAGACGTATATAATGTTCCCATCGAGAAGCAGGCGACGACACGACAGGAATGTTGTAGAATATTACATTCGACATGTTAGTTTGCCTTAGGCTAGTATATATATCGTTATAGACGTATACAATGTTCCCACCGAGAAGTAGGGCCCGACATGCCAGGAATGTTGTAAAATATTACATCCGAGATGTAAGGTTCCCTTAGGTTAGGATATATATCGTTATAGACGTACATAAAGTCCCCATCGAGAAGCAGGCGACGACACGCCAGGAATGTTGTAATATATAACATCCGAGATGTTATGTTGCCATACGTTAGGATATGTAACGTTATAGACGTATATAATGTTCCCACCGAAAAGTAGCAGCCGAAGCGCCAGGAATGTTGTAAAATATTACATCCGAGATGTTAGGTTGCCTTAGGCTAGGATATATATCGTTATAGACGTATAGAATGTTCCCACCGAGAAGTAGGGACCGACATGACAGGAATGTTGTAAAATATTACATCCGAGATGTTAGGTTGCCTTAGGTTAGGATATACAACGTTATAGATGTATATAATGTTCCCATAGAGAAGTAGGCGACGACACGCCAGGAATGCTGTAAAATATTACATTCGACATGTTAGGTTGCCTTAGGCTAGGTTATATATCGTTATAGACGTATACAATGTTCCCACCGAGAAGTAGGGACCGACATGCCAGGAATGTTGTAAAATATTACATCCGAGATGTTAGGTTGCCTTAGGTTAGGATATACAACGTTATAGATGTATATAATGTCCCCATCGAGAAGTAGGCGACGACACGCCAGGAATGTTGTAAAATATTACATTCTACATGTTGGGTTGCCTTAGGCTAGGATATATATCGTTATAGACGTATACATTGTTTCCACCGAGAAGGAGGGACCGACATGCCAGGAATGTTGTAAAATATTACATCCGAAATGTTAGGTTGCTTTAGGTTATGATATATATCGTTATAGACCTATATAATGTTCCCACCGAGACGTGGGGACCGACATACCAGGGATCTTATAAAATATTACATCCCAGATGTTAGGTTGCTTTAGGTTAGGATATTCAACGTTATAGGCGTATATAATGTCCCCATCGAGAAGCGTGCGACGACCCACCAGGAATGCTGTAAAATATTACATCCGAGATGTTATGTTGCCTTACGACAGGATATATAGCGTTACAGACGTATATAATGTTCCCACCGAGAAGTACGCGCTCACACGACAGAAATGTTGTCAAATATTACATCCGAGATGTCACGTTGCCTTAGGCTAGTATATATAACGTTGTAGGCGTATATAATGTTCCCACCGAGACGTAGGGACCGACATGCCAGGAATGTTTTAAAATATTACATCCCAGATGTTAGGTTGCGTTATGTTAGGTATACAACGTTATAGACGTATATAATGTACCCACGGAGACGTAGGGACCGACATGCCAGGAATGTTGTAAAATATTACACCCGAGATGTTAGGTTCCCTTAGGTTAAGATATATGACGTTATAGATGTATATAATGTTCCCATAGAGAAGTAGGCGACGACACGCCAGGAATGTTGTAAAATATTACATCCTACAAGTTAGGTTGCCTTAGGCTAGGATATATAACGTTATAGACGTATATAATGTTCCCATCGAGAAGTAGGCGACGACACGCCAGGAATGTTGTAAAATATTACATTCGACATGTTAGGTTGCCTTAGGCTAGGTTATATATCGTTATAGACGTATACAATGTTCCCACCGAGAAGTAGGGACCGACATGCCAGGAATGTTGTAAAATATTACATCCGAGATGTTAGGTTGCCTTAGGTTAGGATATACAACGTTATAGATGTATATAATGTCCCCATCGAGAAGTAGGCGACGACACGCCAGGAATGTTGTAAAATATTACATCCCAGATGTTAGGTTGCGTTAGGTTAGTATATACAAGGTTATAGACGTATATAATGTTCCCATCGAGAAGCAGGCGACGACACGCCAGAATGTTGTAAAATATTACATCCGAGATGTTAGGTTGCCTTAGGCTAGAATATATATCGTTATAGACGTATACAATGTTCCCACCGAGAAGTAGGGACCGACATGCCAGGAACGTTGTAAAATATTACATCCGAGATGTTAGGTTGCCTTAGGTTAGGATATACAACGTTGTAGATGTATATAATGTCCCCATCGAGAAGTAGGCGACGACACGCCAGGAATGTTGTAAAATATTACATTCTACATGTTAGGTTGCCTTATGCTAGGATATATATCGTTATAGACGTATATAATGTTCCCACCGAGACGTAGGGACCGACATGCCAGGAATGTTTTAAAATATTACATCCCAGATGTTAGGTTGCGTTATGTTAGGATATACAACGTTATAGACGTATATAATGTACCCACGGAGACGTAGGGACCGACATGCCAGGAATGTTGTAAAATATTACACCCGAGATGTTAGGTTCCCTTAGGTTAAGATATATGACGTTATAGATGTATATAATGTTCCCATAGAGAAGTAGGCGACGACACGCCAGGAATGTTGTAAAATATTACATCCTACAAGTTAGGTTGCCTTAGGCTAGGATATATAACGTTATAGACGT
Organism: Xylocopa violacea; assembly: GCA_963969225.1. Classification (NCBI taxonomy): domain Eukaryota; kingdom Metazoa; phylum Arthropoda; class Insecta; order Hymenoptera; family Apidae; genus Xylocopa; species Xylocopa violacea. The sequence continues at coordinate 51,246,208 of CAXAJV010000001.1, forward strand.
ATATAATGTTCCCATCGAGAAGTAGGCGACGACACGCCAGGAATGTTGTAAAATATTACACCCGAGATGTTAGGTTCCCTTAGGTTAGGATATATGACGATATAGATGTATATAATGTCCCCATCCAGAAGTAGGCGACGACACGCCAGGAATGTTGTAAAATATTACATCCCAGATGTTAGGTTGCGTTAGGTTAGAATATACAACGTTATAGACGTATATAATGTCCCCATCGAGAAGCAGGCGACGACACGACAGGAATGTTGTAAAATATTACATTCGACATGTTAGGTTGCCTTAGGCTAGGTTATATATCGTTATAGACGTATACAATGTTCCCACCGAGAAGTAGGGACCGACATGCCAGGAATGTTGTAAAATATTACATCCGAGATGTTAGGTTGCCTTAGGTTAGGATATACAACGTTATAGATGTATATAATGTCCCCATCGAGAAGTAGGCGACGACACGCCAGGAATGGTGTAAAATATTACATCCCAGATGTTAGGTTGCGTTAGGTTAGTATATACAAGGTTATAGACGTATATAATGTTCCCATCGAGAAGCAGGCGACGACACGCCAGAATGTTGTAAAATATTACATCCGAGATGTTAGGTTGCCTTAGGCTAGAATATATATCGTTATAGACGTATACAATGTTCCCACCGAGAAGTAGGGACCGACATGCCAGGAACGTTGTAAAATATTACATCCGAGATGTTAGGTTGCCTTAGGTTAGGATATACAACGTTGTAGATGTATATAATGTCCCCATCGAGAAGTAGGCGACGACACGCCAGGAATGTTGTAAAATATTACATTCTACATGTTAGGTTGCCTTATGCTAGGATATATATCGTTATAGACGTATATAATGTTCCCACCGAGACGTAGGGACCGACATGCCAGGAATGTTATAAAATATTACATCCCAGATGTTAGGTTCCCTTAGGTTAGGATATATGACGTTATAGATGTGTATAATGCCCCATCCAGAAGTAGGCGACGACACGCCAGGAATGTTGTAAAATATTACATTCCAGATGTTAGGTTGCGTTAGGTTAGAATATACAACGTTATAGACGTATATAATGTCCCCATCGAGAAGCAGGCGACGACACGACAGGAATGTTGTAAAATATTACATTCGACATGTTAGGTTGCCTTAGGCTAGGTTATATATCGTTATAGACGTATACAATGTTCCCACCGAGAAGTAGGGACCGACATGCCAGGAATGTTGTAAAATATTACATCCGAGATGTTAGGTTGCCTTAGGTTAGGATATACAACGTTATAGATGTATATAATGTCCCCATCGAGAAGTAGGCGACGACACGCCAGGAATGTTGTAAAATATTACATTCTACATGTTGGGTTGCCTTAGGCTAGGATATATATCGTTGTAGACGTATACATTGTTTCCACCGAGAAGTAGGGACCGACATGCCAGGAATGTTGTAAAATATTACATCCGAAATGTTAGGTTGCTTTATGTTATGATATATATCGTTATAGACGTATATAATGTTCCCACCGAGACGTGGGGACCGACATACCAGGGATCTTGTAAAATATTACATCCCAGATGTTAGGTTGCTTTAGGTTAGGATATTCAACGTTATAGGCGTATATAATGTCCCCATCGAGAAGCGGGCGACGACCCACCAGGAATGTTGTAAAATATTACATCCGAGATGTTATGTTGCCTTACGACAGGATATATAACGTTACAGACGTATATGATGTTCCCACCGAGAAGTACGCGCTCACACGCCAGAAATGTTGTCAAATATTACATCCGAGATGTCACGTTGCCTTAGGCTAGTATATATAACGTTGTAGGCGTATATAATGTTCCCACCGAAAAGTAGCAGCCGAAGCGCCAGGAATGTTGTAAAATATTACATCCGAGATGTTAGGTTGCCTTAGGTTAAGATATATATCGTTATAGACGTATATAATGTTCCCACCGAGACGTAGGGACCGAAATGCCAGGAATGTTTTAAAATATTACATCCCAGATGTTAGGTTGCGTTAGGTTAGGATATACAACGTTATAGACGTATATAATGTACCCACGGAGACGTAGGGACCGACATGCCAGGAATGTTGTAAAATATTACATCCCAGATGTTAGGTTGCGTTAGGTTAGTATATACAAGGTTATAGACGTATATAATGTTCCCATCGAGAAGCAGGCGACGACACGCCAGAATGTTGTAAAATATTACATCCGAGATGTTAGGTTGCCTTAGGTTAGGATATACAACGTTATAGACATATATAATATCCCCATCGAGATGTAGGCGACGACACGCCAGGAATGTTGTAAAATATTACATTCGACATGTTAGGTTGCCTTAGGCTAGAATATATATCGTTATAGACGTATATAATGTTCCCAACGAGAAGTAGGGACCGACATGCCAGGAATGTTGTAAAATATTACATCCGAGATGTTAGGTTGCCTTAGGTTAGGATATACAACGTTATAGACGTATATAATGTCCCCATCGAGAAGTAGGCGACGACACGCCAGGAATGTTGTAAGATATTACATTCTACATGTTGGGTTGCCTTAGGCTAGCATATATATCGTTATAGACGTATACATTGTTTCCACCGAGACGTAGGGACCGACATGCCAGGAATGTTTTAAAATATTACATCCCAGATGTTAGGTTGCGTTATGTTAGGATATACAACGTTATAGACGTATATAATGTACCCACGGAGACGTAGGGACCGACATGCCAGGAATGTTGTAAAATATTACACCCGAGATGTTAGGTTCCCTTAGGTTAGGATATATGACGTTATAGATGTATATAATATCCCCATCCAGAAGTAGGCGACGACACGCCAGGAATGTTGTAAAATATAACATCCCAGATGTTAGGTTGCGTTAGGTTAGAATATACAACGTTATAGACGTATATAATGTCCCCATCGAGAAGCAGGCGACGACACGACAGGAATGTTGTAAAATATTACATTCGACATGTTAGGTTGCCTTAGGCTAGAATATATATCGTTATAGACGTATACAATGTTCCCACCGAGAAGTAGGGACCGACATGCCAGGAATGTTGTAAAATATTACATCCGAGATGTTAGGTTGCCTTAGGTTAGGATATACAACGTTATAGACGTATATAATGTCCCCATCGAGAAGTAGGCGACGACACGCCAGGAATGTTGTAAAATATTACATTCTACATGTTGGGTTGCCTTAGGCTAGCATATATATCGTTATAGACGTATACATTGTTTCCACCGAGACGTAGGGACCGACATGCCAGGAATGTTTTAAAATATTACATCCCAGATGTTAGGTTGCGTTATGTTAGGATATACAACGTTATAGACGTATATAATGTACCCACGGAGACGTAGGGACCGACATGCCAGGAATGTTGTAAAATATTACACCCGAGATGTTAGGTTCCCTTAGGTTAAGATATATGACGTTATAGATGTATATAATGTTCCCATAGAGAAGTAGGCGACGACACGCCAGGAATGTTGTAAAATATTACATTCTACAAGTTAGGTTGCCTTAGGCTAGGATATATAACGTTATAGACGTATATAATGTTCCCATCGAGAAGTAGGCGACGACACGCCAGGAATGTTGTAAAATATTACACCCGAGATGTTAGGTTCCCTTAGGTTAGGATATATGACGTTATAGATGTGTATAATGCCCCATCCAGAAGTAGGCGACGACACGCCAGGAATGTTGTAAAATATTACATTCCAGATGTTAGGTTGCGTTAGGTTAGAATATACAACGTTATAGACGTATATAATGTCCCCATCGAGAAGCAGGCGACGACACGACAGGAATGTTGTAAAATATTACATTCGACATGTTAGGTTGCCTTAGGCTAGGTTATATATCGTTATAGACGTATACAATGTTCCCACCGAGAAGTAGGGACCGACATGCCAGGAATGTTGTAAAATATTACATCCGAGATGTTAGGTTGCCTTAGGTTAGGATATACAACGTTATAGATGTATATAATGTCCCCATCGAGAAGTAGGCGACGACACGCCAGGAATGTTGTAAAATATTACATTCTACATGTTGGGTTGCCTTAGGCTAGGATATATATCGTTGTAGACGTATACATTGTTTCCACCGAGAAGTAGGGACCGACATGCCAGGAATGTTGTAAAATATTACATCCGAAATGTTAGGTTGCTTTAGGTTATGATATATATCGTTATAGACGTATATAATGTTCCCACCGAGACGTGGGGACCGACATACCAGGGATCTTGTAAAATATTACATCCCAGATGTTAGGTTGCTTTAGGTTAGGATATTCAACGTTATAGGCGTATATAATGTCCCCATCGAGAAGCGGGCGACGACCCACCAGGAATGTTGTAAAATATTACATCCGAGATGTTATGTTGCCTTACGACAGGATATATAACGTTACAGACGTATATGATGTTCCCACCGAGAAGTACGCGCTCACACGCCAGAAATGTTGTCAAATATTACATCCGAGATGTCACGTTGCCTTAGGCTAGTATATATAACGTTGTAGGCGTATATAATGTTCCCACCGAAAAGTAGCAGCCGAAGCGCCAGGAATGTTGTAAAATATTACATCCGAGATGTTAGGTTGCCTTAGGTTAAGATATATATCGTTATAGACGTATATAATGTTCCCACCGAGACGTAGGGACCGAAATGCCAGGAATGTTTTAAAATATTACATCCCAGATGTTAGGTTGCGTTAGGTTAGGATATACAACGTTATAGACGTATATAATGTACCCACGGAGACGTAGGGACCGACATGCCAGGAATGTTGTAAAATATTACATCCCAGATGTTAGGTTGCGTTAGGTTAGTATATACAAGGTTATAGACGTATATAATGTTCCCATCGAGAAGCAGGCGACGACACGCCAGAATGTTGTAAAATATTACATCCGAGATGTTAGGTTGCCTTAGGTTAGGATATACAACGTTATAGACATATATAATATCCCCATCGAGATGTAGGCGACGACACGCCAGGAATGTTGTAAAATATTACATTCGACATGTTAGGTTGCCTTAGGCTAGAATATATATCGTTATAGACGTATATAATGTTCCCAACGAGAAGTAGGGACCGACATGCCAGGAATGTTGTAAAATATTACATCCGAGATGTTAGGTTGCCTTAGGTTAGGATATACAACGTTATAGACGTATATAATGTCCCCATCGAGAAGTAGGCGACGACACGCCAGGAATGTTGTAAGATATTACATTCTACATGTTGGGTTGCCTTAGGCTAGCATATATATCGTTATAGACGTATACATTGTTTCCACCGAGACGTAGGGACCGACATGCCAGGAATGTTTTAAAATATTACATCCCAGATGTTAGGTTGCGTTATGTTAGGATATACAACGTTATAGACGTATATAATGTACCCACGGAGACGTAGGGACCGACATGCCAGGAATGTTGTAAAATATTACACCCGAGATGTTAGGTTCCCTTAGGTTAGGATATATGACGTTATAGATGTATATAATATCCCCATCCAGAAGTAGGCGACGACACGCCAGGAATGTTGTAAAATATAACATCCCAGATGTTAGGTTGCGTTAGGTTAGAATATACAACGTTATAGACGTATATAATGTCCCCATCGAGAAGCAGGCGACGACACGACAGGAATGTTGTAAAATATTACATTCGACATGTTAGGTTGCCTTAGGCTAGAATATATATCGTTATAGACGTATACAATGTTCCCACCGAGAAGTAGGGACCGACATGCCAGGAATGTTGTAAAATATCACATCCGAGATGTTAGGTTGCCTTAGGTTAGCATATACAACGTTATAGATGTATATAATGTCCCCATCGAGAAGTAGGCGACGACACGCCAGGAATGTTGTAAAATATTACATTCTACATGTTGGGTTGCCTTAGGCTAGCATATATATCGTTATAGACGTATACATTGTTTCCACCGAGACGTAGGGACCGACATGCCAGGTATGTTTTAAAATATTACATCCCAGATGTTAGGTTGCGTTATGTTAGGATATACAACGTTATAGACGTATATAATGTACCCACGGAGACGTAGGGACCGACATGCCAGGAATGTTGTAAAATATTACACCCGAGATGTTAGGTTCCCTTAGGTTAAGATATATGACGTTATAGATGTATATAATGTTCCCATAGAGAAGTAGGCGACGACACGCCAGGAATGTTGTAAAATATTACATTCTACAAGTTAGGTTGCCTTAGGCTAGGATATATAACGTTATAGACGTATATAATGTCCCCATCGAGAAGCAGGCGGCGACACGACAGGAATGTTGTAAAATATTACATTCGACATGTTAGGTTGCCTTATGCTAGGATATATATCGTTATAGACGTATACAATGTTCCCACCGAGAAGTAGGGACCGACATGACAGGAATGTTGTAAAATATTACATCCGAGATGTTAGGTTGCCTTAGGTTAGGATATACAACGTTATAGATGTATATAATGTTCCCATAGAGAAGTAGGCGACGACACGCCAGGAATGTTGTAAAATATTACATTCTACAAGTGAGGTTGCCTTAGGCTAGGATATACAACGTTATAGACGTATATAATGTCCCCATCGAGAAGCAGGCGACGACACGACAGTAATGTTGTAAAATATTACATTCGGCATGTCAGGTTGCCTTAGGCTAGGATATATATCGTTATAGACGTATACAATGTTCCCACCGAGAAGTAGGGACCGACATAACAGGAATGTTGTAAAATATTACATCGGAGATGTTAGGTTGCCTTAGGTTAGGATATACAACGTTATAGATGTATATAATGTCCCCATCGAGAAGTAGGCGACGACACGCCAGGAATGTTGTAAAATATTACATCCCAGATGTTAGGTTGCGTTAGGTTAGAATATACAACGTTATAGACGTATATAATGTCCCCATCGAGAAGCAGGCGGCGACACGACAGGAATGTTGTAAAATATTACATTCGACATGTTAGGTTGCCTTATGCTAGGATATATATCGTTATAGACGTATACAATGTTCCCACCGAGAAGTAGGGACCGACATGACAGGAATGTTGTAAAATATTACATCCGAGATGTTAGGTTGCCTTAGGTTAGGATATACAACGTTATGGATGTATATAATGTTCCCATAGAGAAGTAGGCGACGACACGCCAGGAATGTTGTAAAATATTACATTCTACAAGTGAGGTTGCCTTAGGCTAGGATATACAACGTTATAGACGTATACATTGTTTCCACCGAGAAGTAGGGACCGACATGCCAGGAATGTTGTAAAATATTACATCCGAAATGTTAGGTTGCTTTAGGTTATGATATATATCGTTATAGACGTATATAATGTTCCCACCGAGACGTGGGGACCGACATACCAGGGATCTTGTAAAATATTACATCCCAGATGTTAGGTTGCTTTAGGTTAGGATATTCAACGTTATAGGCGTATATAATGTCCCCATCGAGAAGCGGGCGACGACCCACCAGGAATGTTGTAAAATATTACATCCGAGATGTTATGTTGCCTTACGACAGGATATATAACGTTACAGACGTGTATGATGTTCCCACCGAGAAGTACGCGCTCACACGCCAGAAATGTTGTCAAATATTACATCCGAGATGTCACGTTGCCTTAGGCTAGTATATATAACGTTGTAGGCGTATATAATGTTCCCACCGAAAAGTAGCAGCCGAAGCGCCAGGAATGTTGTAAAATATTACATCCGAGATGTTAGGTTGCCTTAGGTTAGGATATATATCGTTATAGACGTATATAATGTTCCCACCGAGACGTAGGGACCGACATGCCAGGAATGTTTTAAAATATTACATCCCAGATGTTAGGTTGCGTTAGGTTAGGATATACAACGTTATAGACGTATATAATGTACCCACGGAGACGTAGGGACCGACATGCCAGGAATGTTGTAAAATATTACATCCCAGATGTTAGGTTGCGTTAGGTTAGTATATACAAGGTTATAGACGTATATAATGTTCCCATCGAGAAGCAGGCGACGACACGCCAGAATGTTGTAAAATATTACATCCGAGATGTTAGGTTGCCTTAGGTTAGGATATACAAGGTTATAGACGTATATAATGTTCCCATCGAGAAGCAGGCGACGACACGCCATAATGTTGTAAAATATTACATCCGAGATGTTAGGTTGCCTTAGGTTAGGATATACAACGTTATAGACGTATATAATATCCCCATCGAGAAGTAGGTGACGACACGCCAGGAATGTTGTAAAATATTACATTCGACATGTTAGGTTGCCTTAGGCTAGAATATATATCGTTATAGACGTATATAATGTTCCCACCGAGAAGAAGGGACCGACATGCCAGGAATGTTGTAAAATATTACATCCGAGATGTTAGGTTGCCTTAGGTTAGGATATACAACGTTATAGACGTATATAATGTCCCCATCGAGAAGTAGGCGACGACACGCCAGGAATGTTGTAAAATATTACACCCGAGATGTTAGGTTCCCTTAGGTTAGGATATATGACGTTATAGATGTACATAATGTCCCCATCCAGAAGTAGGCGACGACACGCCAGGAATGTTGTAAAATATAACATCCCAGATGTTAGGTTGCGTTAGGTTAGAATATACAACGTTATAGACGTATATAATGTCCCCATCGAGAAGCAGGCGACGACACGACAGTAATGTTGTAAAATATTACATTCGACATGTTAGGTTGCCTTAGGCTAGAATATATATCGTTATAGACGTATACAATGTTCCCACCGAGAAGTAGGGACCGACATGCCAGGAATGTTGTAAAATATTACATCCGAGATGTTAGGTTGCCTTAGGTTAGGATATACAACGTTATAGATGTATATAATGTCCCCATCGAGAAGTAGGCGACGACACGCCAGGAATGTTGTAAAATATTACATTCGGCATGTCAGGTTGCCTTAGGCTAGGATATATATCGTTATAGACGTATACAATGTTCCCACCGAGAAGTAGGGACCGACATAACAGGAATGTTGTAAAATATTACATCGGAGATGTTAGGTTGCCTTGGGTTAGGATATACAACGTTATAGATGTATATAATGTCCCCATCGAGAAGTAGGCGACGACACGCCAGGAATGTTGTATAATATTACACCCGAGATGTTAGGTTCCGTTAGGTTAGGATATATGACATTATAGATGTATATAATGTCCCCATCCAGAAGTAGGCGACGACACGCCAGGAATGTTGTAAAATATTCCATTCTACAAGTTAGGTTCCCTTAGGTTATGATATACAACGTTATAGACGTATAGAAAGTTCCCACCGAGAAATAGGGGCCGACGCGTCAGCAATGTTGTAAAATATTACACGCGAGATGTTAGGTTCCCTTAGGTTAGGATATACAACGTTATAGACGTATAGAATGTTCCCACCGAGAAGTAGGGACCGACATGCCAGGAATGTTGTAAAATATTACATTCGAGATGCTAGGTTGCTTTAGGTTATGATTTATATCGTTATAGACGTATATAACGTTCCCACCGAGACGTAGGGACCGACATGCCAGGAACGTTGTAAAATATTACATCCCAGATGTTAGGTTGCGTTAGCTTAGGATAAACAACGTTCTAGACGTACATAAAGTCCCCATCGAGAAGCAGGCGACGACACGCCAGGAATGTTGTAAAATATAACATCCGAGATGTTATGTTGCCATACGTTAGGATATGTAACGTTATAGACGTATATAATGTTCCCACCGAAAAGTAGCAGCGGGAGCGCCAGGAATGTTGTAAAATATTACATCCGAGATGTTAGGTTGCCTTAGGTTAGGATATATGACGTTATAGATGTATATAATGTCCCCATCCAGAAGTAGGCGACGACACGGCAGGAATGTTGTAAAATATAACATCCCAGATGTTAGGTTGCCTTAGGCTAGAATATACAACGTTATAGACGTATATAATGTCCCCATCGAGAAGTAGGCGACGACACGCCCGGAATGTTGTAAAATATTACATTCTACATGTTGGGTTGCCTTAGGCTTGGATATATATCGTTGTAGACGTATAGAAAGTTCCCACCGAGAAATAGGGGCCGACGCGTCAGCAATGTTGTAAAATATTACGCCCGAGATGTTAGGTTCCCTTAGGTTAGGATATACAACGTTATAGACGTATAGAATGTTCCCACCGAGAAGTAGGGACCGACATGCCAGGAATGTTGTAAAATATTACATCCGAGATGCTAGGTTGCTTTAGGTTATGATTTATATCGTTATAGACGTATATAACGTTCCCACCGAGACGTAGGGACCGGCATGCCAGGAATGTTGTAAAATATTACATCCCAGATGTTAGGTTGCGTTAGCTTAGGATATACAACGTTCTAGACGTACATAAAGTCCCCATCGAGAAGCAGGCGACGACACGCCAGGAATGTTGTAAAATATAACATCCGAGATGTTATGTTGCCATACGTTAGGATATGTAACGTTATAGACGTATATTATGTTCCCACCGAAAAGTAGCAGCGGAAGCGCCAGGAATGTTGTAAAATATTACATCCGAGATGTTAAGTTGCCTTAGGTTAGGATATATATCGTTATAGACGTATATAATGTTCCCACCGAGACGTGGGGACCGACATACCAGGGATCTTGTAAAATATTACATCCCAGATGTTAGGTTGCTTTAGGTTAGGATATTCAACGTTATAGGCGTATATAATGTCCCCATCGAGAAGCGGGCGACGACCCACCAGGAATGTTGTAAAATATTACATCCGAGATGTTATGTTGCCTTACGACAGGATATATAACGTTACGGACGTATATGATGTTCCCACCGAGAAGTACGCGCTCACACGCCAGAAATGTTGTAAAATATTACATCCGAGATGTCACGTTGCCTTAGGCTAGTATATATAACGTTGTAGGCGTATATAATGTTCCCACCGAAAAGTAGCAGCCGAAGCGCCAGGAATGTTGTAAAATATTACATCCGAGATGTTAGGTTGCCTTAGGTTAGGATATATGACGTTATAGATGTACATAATGTCCCCATCCAGAAGTAGGCGACGACACGCCAGGAATGTTGTAAAATATAACATCCCAGATGTTAGGTTGCGTTAGGTTAGAATATACAACGTTATAGACGTATATAATGTCCCCATCGAGAAGCAGGCGACGACACGACAGTAATGTTGTAAAATATTACATTCGACATGTTAGGTTGCCTTAGGCTAGAATATATATCGTTATAGACGTATACAATGTTCCCACCGAGAAGTAGGGACCGACATGCCAGGAATGTTGTAAAATATTACATCCGAGATGTTAGGTTGCCTTAGGTTAGGATATACAACGTTATAGATGTATATAATGTCCCCATCGAGAAGTAGGCGACGACACGCCAGGAATGTTGTAAAATATTACATTCGGCATGTCAGGTTGCCTTAGGCTAGGATATATATCGTTATAGACGTATACAATGTTCCCACCGAGAAGTAGGGACCGACATAACAGGAATGTTGTAAAATATTACATCGGAGATGTTAGGTTGCCTTAGGTTAGGATATACAACGTTATAGATGTATATAATGTCCCCATCGAGAAGTAGGCGACGACACGCCAGGAATGTTGTATAATATTACACCCGAGATGTTAGGTTCCGTTAGGTTAGGATATATGACGCTATAGATGTATATAATGTCCCCATCCAGAAGTAGGCGACGACACGCCAGGAATGTTGTAAAATATTACATTCTACAAGTTAGGTTCCCTTAGGTTATGATATACAACGTTATAGACGTATAGAAAGTTCCCACCGAGAAATAGGGGCCGACGCGTCAGCAATGTTGTAAAATATTACACGCGAGATGTTAGGTTCCCTTAGGTTAGGATATACAACGTTATAGACGTATAGAATGTTCCCACCGAGAAGTAGGGACCGACATGCCAGGAATGTTGTAAAATATTACATCCGAGATGCTAGGTTGCTTTAGGTTATGATTTATATCGTTATAGACGTATATAACGTTCCCACCGAGACGTAGGGACCGACATGCCAGGAACGTTGTAAAATATTACATCCCAGATGTTAGGTTGCGTTAGCTTAGGATATACAACGTTCTAGACGTACATAAAGTCCCCATCGAGAAGCAGGCGACGACACGCCAGGAATGTTGTAAAATATAACATCCGAGATGTTATGTTGCCATACGTTAGGATATGTAACGTTATAGACGTATATAATGTTCCCACCGAAAAGTAGCAGCGGGAGCGCCAGGAATGTTGTAAAATATTACATCCGAGATGTTAGGTTGCCTTAGGTTAGGATATATGACGTTATAGATGTATATAATGTCCCCATCCAGAAGTAGGCGACGACACGCCAGGAATGTTGTAAAATATAACATCCCAGATGTTAGGTTGCCTTAGGCTAGAATATACAACGTTATAGACGTATATAATGTCCCCATCGAGAAGTAGGCGACGACACGCCCGGAATGTTGTGAAATATTACATTCTACATGTTGGGTTGCCTTAGGCTTGGATATATATCGTTGTAGACGTATAGAAAGTTCCCACCGGGAAATAGGGGCCGACGCGTCAGCAGTGTTGTAAAATATTACGCCCGAGATGTTAGGTTCCCTTAGGTTAGGATATACAACGTTATAGACGTATAGAATGTTCCCACCGAGAAGTAGGGACCGACATGCCAGGAATGTTGTAAAATATTACATCCGAGATGCTAGGTTGCTTTAGGTTATGATTTATATCGTTATAGACGTATATAACGTTCCCACCGAGACGTAGGGACCGACATGCCAGGAATGTTGTAAAATATTACATCCCAGATGTTAGGTTGCGTTAGCTTAGGATATACAACGTTCTAGACGTACATAAAGTCCCCATCGAGAAGCAGGCGACGACACGCCAGGAATGTTGTAAAATATAACATCCGAGATGTTATGTTGCCATACGTTAGGATATGTAACGTTATAGACGTATATTATGTTCCCACCGAAAAGTAGCAGCGGAAGCGCCAGGAATGTTGTAAAATATTACATCCGAGATGTTAAGTTGCCTTAGGTTAGGATATATATCGTTATAGACGTATATAATGTTCCCACCGAGACGTGGGGACCGACATACCAGGGATCTTGTAAAATATTACATCCCAGATGTTAGGTTGCTTTAGGTTAGGATATTCAACGTTATAGGCGTATATAATGTCCCCATCGAGAAGCGGGCGACGACCCACCAGGAATGTTGTAAAATATTACATCCGAGATGTTATGTTGCCTTACGACAGGATATATAACGTTACGGACGTATATGATGTTCCCACCGAGAAGTACGCGCTCACACGCCAGAAATGTTGTAAAATATTACATCCGAGATGTCACGTTGCCTTAGGCTAGTATATATAACGTTGTAGGCGTATATAATGTTCCCACCGAAAAGTAGCAGCCGAAGCGCCAGGAATGTTGTAAAATATTACATCCGAGATGTTAGGTTGCCTTAGGTTAGGATATATATCGTTATAGACGTATATAATGTTCCCACCGAGACGTAGGGACCGACATGCCAGGAATGTTTTAAAATATTACATCCCAGATGTTAGGTTGCGTTAGGTTAGGATATACAACGTTATAGACGTATATAATGTACCCACGGAGACGTAGGGACCGACATGCCAGGAATGTTGTAAAATATTACATCCCAGATGTTAGGTTGCGTTAGGTTAGTATATACAAGGTTATAGACGTATATAATGTTCCCATCGAGAAGCAGGCGACGACACGCCAGAATGTTGTAAAATATGACATCCGAGATGTTAGGTTGCCTTAGGTTAGGATATACAACGTTATAGACGTATATAATATCCCCATCGAGAAGTAGGCGACGACAGGCCAGAAATGTTGTAAAATATTACATTCGACATGTTAGGTTGCCTTAGGCTAGAATATATATCGTTATAGACGTATATAATGTTCCCACCGAGAAGTAGGGACCGACATGCCAGGAATGTTGTAAAATATTACATCCGAGATGTTAGGTTGCCTTAGGTTAGGATATACAACGTTATAGACGTATATAATGTCCCCATCGAGAAGTAGGCGACGACACGCCAGGAATGTTGTAAAATATTACACCCGACATGTTAGGTTGCCTTAGGTTAGGATATACAACGTTATAGATGTATAGAATGTCCCCATCGAGAAGTAGGCGACGACACGCCAGGAATGTTGTAAAATATTACATTCTACATGTTGGGTTGTCTTAGGCTAGCATATATATCGTTATAGACGTATACATTGTTTCCACCGAGAAGTAGGGACCGACATGCCAGGAATGTTGTAAAATATTACATCCGAGATGTTAGGTTGCCTTAGGCTAGGATATATAACGTTATAGACGTATATAATGTTCCCACCGAGAAATAGGGACTGACGCGTCAGGAATGTTCTAAAATATTACACCCGAGATGTTAGGTTCCCTTAGGTTAGGATATACAACGTTATAGACGTATAGAATGTCCCCATCGAGAAGCAGGCGACGACACGACAGGAATGTTGTAAAATATTACATTCGGCATGTTAGGTTGCCTTAGGCTAGGATATATATCGTTATAGACGTATACAATGTTCCCACCGAGAAGTAGGGACCGACATAACAGGAATGTTGTAAAATATTACATCCGAGATGTTAGGTTGCCTTAGGTTAGGATATACAACGTTATAGATGTATATAATGTCCCCATCGAGAAGTAGGCGACGACACGCCAGGAATGTTGTATAATATTACACCCGAGATGTTAGGTTCCGTTAGGTTAGGATATATGACGTTATAGATGTATATAATGTCCCCATCCAGAAGTAGGCGACGACACGCCAGGAATGTTGTAAAATATTACATTCTACAAGTTAGGTTCCCTTAGGTTATGATATACAACGTTATAGACGTATAGAAAGTTCCCACCGAGAAATAGGGGCCGACGCGTCAGCAATGTTGTAAAATATTACACCCGAGATGTTAGGTTCCCTTAGGTTAGGATATACAACGTTATAGACGTATAGAATGTTCCCACCGAGAAGTAGGGACCGACATGCCAGGAATGTTGTAAAATATTACATCCGAGATGCTAGGTTGCTTTAGGTTATGATTTATATCGTTATAGACGTATATAACGTTCCCACCGAGACGTAGGGACCGACATGCCAGGAACGTTGTAAAATATTACATCCCAGATGTTAGGTTGCGTTAGCTTAGGATATACAACGTTCTAGACGTACATAAAGTCCCCATCGAGAAGCAGGCG
The DNA here is from genome assembly GCA_963969225.1 of Xylocopa violacea. Lineage (NCBI taxonomy): Eukaryota > Metazoa > Arthropoda > Insecta > Hymenoptera > Apidae > Xylocopa > Xylocopa violacea. The sequence continues at coordinate 51,261,597 of CAXAJV010000001.1, forward strand.
AAGACACGCCAGGAATGTTGTAAAATATAACATCCGAGATGTTATGTTGCCATACGTTAGGATATGTAACGTTATAGACGTATATAATGTTCCCACCGAAAAGTAGCAGCGGGAGCGCCAGGAATGTTGTAAAATATTACATCCGAGATGTTAGGCTGCCTTAGGTTAGGATATATGACGTTATAGATGTATATAATGTCCCCATCCAGAAGTAGGCGACGACACGCCAGGAATGTTGTAAAATATAACATCCCAGGTGTTAGGTTGCCTTAGGCTAGAATATACAACGTTATAGACGTATATAATGTCCCCATCGAGAAGTAGGCGACGACACGCCAGGAATGTTGTAAAATATTACATTCTACATGTTGGGTTGCCTTACGCTTGGATATATATCGTTGTAGACGTATAGAAATTTCCCACCGAGAAATAGGGACCGACGCGTCAGCAATGTTGTAAAATATTACACCTGAGATGTTAGGTTCCCTTAGGTTAGGATATACAACGTTATAGACGTATAGAATGTTCCCACCGAGAAGTAGGGACCGACATGCCAGGAATGTTGTAAAATATTACATCCGAGATGCTAGGTTGCTTTAGGTTATGATTTATATCGTTATAGACGTATATAACGTTCCCGTCCGAGACGTAGGGACCGACATGCCAGGAATGTTGTAAAATATTACATCCCAGATGTTAGGTTGCGTTAGCTTAGGATATACAACGTTCTAGGCGTACATAAAGTCCCCATCGAGAAGCAGGCGACGACACGCCAGGAATGTTGTAAAATATAACATCCGAGATGTTATGTTGCCATACGTTAGGATATGTAACGTTATAGACGTATATAATGTTCCCACCGAAAAGTAGCAGCGGAAGCGCCAGGAATGTTGTAAAATATTACATCCGAGATGTTAGGTTGCCTTAGGTTAGGTTAAATATCGTTATAGACTTATATAATGTTACCACCGAGACGTAGGGACCGACATGCCAGGAATGTTTTAAAATATTACATCCCAGATGTTAGGTTGCGTTAGGTTAGGATATACAACGTTATAGACGTATACAATGTACCCACGGAGACGTAGGGACCGACATGCCAGGAATGTTGTAAAACATTACATCCCAGATGTTAGGTTGCGTTAGGTTAGTATATACAAGGTTATAGATGTATATAATGTCCCCATCGAGAAGTAAGCGACGACACGCCAGGAATGTTGTAAAATATTACACCCGAGATGTTAGGTTCCCTTAGGTTAGGATATATGACGTTATAGATGTATATAATGCCCCATCCAGAAGTAGACGACGACACGCCAGGAATGTTGTAAAATATTACATCCCAGATGTTAGGTTGCGTTAGGTTAGAATATACAACGTTATAGACGTATATAATGTCCCCATCGAGAAGTAGGCAACGACACGCCAGGAATGTTGTAAAATATTACACCCGAGATGTTATCTTCCCTTAGGTTAGGATATATGACGTTATAGATGTATATAATGTCCCCATCCAGAAGTAGGCGACGACACGCCAGGAATGTTGTAAAATATAACATCCCAGATGTTAGGTTGCGTTAGGTTAGAATATACAACGTTATAGACGTATATAATGTCCCCATCGAGAAGCAGGCGACGACACGACAGGAACGTTGTAAAATATTACATTCGACATGTTATGTTGCCTTAGGCTAGAATATATATCGTTATAGACGTATATAATGTTTCCACCGAGAAGTAGGGACCGACATGCCAGGAATGTTGTAAAATATTACATCCGAGATGTTAGGTTGCCTTAGGTTAGGATATACAACGTTATAGACGTATATAATGTCCCCATCGGGAAGCAGGCGACGACACGACAGGAATGTTATAAAATATTACATTCGACATGTTAGGTTGCCTTAGGCTAGGATATATATCGTTATAGACGTATACAATGTTCCCACCGAGAAGTAGGGACCGACATGACAGGAATGTTGTAAAATATTACACCCGAGATGTTAGGTTCCGTTAGGTTAGGATATATGACGTTATAGATGTATATAATGTCCCCATCCGGAAGTAGGCCTCGACACGCCAGGAATGTTGCAAAATATTACATTCTACAAGTTAGGTTCCCTTAGGTTATGATATACAACGTTATAGACGTATAGAAAGTTCCCACGGAGAAATAGGGGCCGACGCGTCAGCAATGTTGTAAAATATTACACCCGAGATGTTAGGTTCCCTTAGGTTAGGATATACAACGTTATAGACGTATAGAATGTTCCCACCGAGAAGTAGGGACCGACATGCCAGGAATGTTGTAAAATATTACATCCGATATGTTAGGTTGCCTTAGGTTAGGATATACAACGTTATAGATGTATATAATGTCCCCATCGAGAAGTAGGCGACGACACACCAGGAATGTTGTAAAATATTACACCCGAGATGTTAGGTTCCCTTAGGTTAGGATATATGACGTTATAGATGTATATAATGTCCCCATCCAGATGTAGGCGACGACACGCCAGGAATGTTGTAAAATATAACATCCCAGATGTTAGGTTGCGTTAGGTTAGAATATACAACGTTATAGACGTATATAATGTCCCCATCGAGAAGCAGGCGACGACACGACAGGAATGTTGTAAAATATTACATTCGACATGTTAGGTTGCCTTAGGCTAGAATATATATCGTTATAGACGTATATAATGTTTCCACCGAGAAGTAGGGACCGACATGCCAGGAATGTTGTAAAATATTACATCCGAGATGTTAGGTTGCCTCAGGTTAGGATATACAACGTTATAGATGTATATAATGTCCCCATCGAGAAGTAGGCGACGACACGCCAGGAATGTTGTAAAATATTACATTCTACATGTTGGGTTGCGTTAGGCTAGGATATATATCGTTATAGACGTATACATTGTTTCCACCGAGAAGAAGGGACCGACATGCCAGGAATGTAAAATATTACATCCGAGATGTAAGGTTCCCTTAGGTTAGGATATATATCGTTATAGACGTATATAACGTTCCCACCGAGACGTAGGGACCGACATGCCAGGAATGTTGTAAAATATTACATCCCAGATGTTAGGTTGCGTTAGGTTAGGATATACAACGTTCTAGACGTACATAAAGTCCCCATCGAGAAGCAGGCGACGACACGCCAGGAATGTTGTAAAATATAACATTCGAGATGTTATGTTGCCATACGTTAGGATATGTAACGTTATAGACGTATATAATGTTCACACCGAAAAGTAGCAGCCGAAGCACCAGGAATGTTGTAAAATATTACATCCGAGATGTTAGGTTGCCTTAGGTTAGGATATATATCGTTAAGGACGTATATAATGTTCCCACCGAGACGTAGGGACCGACATGCCAGGAATGTTTTAAAATGTTACATCCCAGATGTTAGGTTGCGTTAGGTTAGGATATACAACGTTATAGACGTATATAATGTACCCACGGAGACGTAGGGTCCGACATGCCAGGAATGTTGTAAAATATTATGTCCCAGATGTTAGGTTGCGTTAGGTTAGTATATACAAGGTTATAGACGTATATAATGTCCCCGTCGAGAAGTAGGCGACGACACGCCAGAATGTTGTAAAATATTACATCCGAGATGTTAGGTTGCCTTAGGTTAGGATATACAACGTTATAGATGTATATAATGTCCCCAACGAGAAGTAGGCGACGACACGCCAGGAATGTTGTAAAATATAACATCCCAGATGTTAGGTTGCCTTAGGCTAGAATATACAACGTTATAGACGTATATAATGTCCCCATCGAGAAGTAGGCGACGACACGCCAGGAATGTTGTAAAATATTACATTCTACATGTTGGGTTGCCTTAGGCTTGGATATATATCGTTGTAGACGTATAGAAATTTCCCACCGAGAAATAGGGACCGACGCGTCAGCAATGTTGTAAAATATTACACCTGAGATGTTAGGTTCCCTTAGGTTAGGATATACAACGTTATAGACGTATAGAATGTTCCCACCGAGAAGTAGGGACCGACATGCCAGGAATGTTGTAAAATATTACATCCGAGATGCTAGGTTGCTTTAGGTTATGATTTATATCGTTATAGACGTATATAACGTTCCCGTCCGAGACGTAGGGACCGACATGCCAGGAATGTTGTAAAATATTACATCCCAGATGGTAGGTTGCGTTAGCTTAGGATATACAACGTTCTAGGCGTACATAAAGTCCCCATCGAGAAGCAGGCGACGACACGCCAGGAATGTTGTAAAATATTACATTCTACATGTTGGGTTGCCTTAGGCTTGGATATATATCGTTGTAGACGTATAGAAATTTCCCACCGAGAAATAGGGACCGACGCGTCAGCAATGTTGTAAAATATTACACCTGAGATGTTAGGTTCCCTTAGGTTAGGATATACAACGTTATAGACGTATAGAATGTTCCCACCGAGAAGTAGGGACCGACATGCCAGGAATGTTGTAAAATATTACATCCGAGATGCTAGGTTGCTTTAGGTTATGATTTATATCGTTATAGACGTATATAACGTTCCCGTCCGAGACGTAGGGACCGACATGCCAGGAATGTTGTAAAATATTACATCCCAGATGTTAGGTTGCGTTAGCTTAGGATATACAACGTTCTAGGCGTACATAAAGTCCCCATCGAGAAGCAGGCGACGACACGCCAGGAATGTTGTAAAATATAACATCCGAGATGTTATGTTGCCATACGTTAGGATATGTAACGTTATAGACGTATATAATGTTCCCACCGAAAAGTAGCAGCGGAAGCGCCAGGAATGTTGTAAAATATTACATCCGAGATGTTAGGTTGCCTTAGGTTAGGTTAAATATCGTTATAGACTTATATAATGTTCCCACCGAGACGTAGGGACCGACATGCCAGGAATGTTTTAAAATATTACATCCCAGATGTTAGGTTGCGTTAGGTTAGGATATACAACGTTATAGACGTATACAATGTACCCACGGAGACGTAGGGACCGACATGCCAGGAATGTTGTAAAACATTACATCCCAGATGTTAGGTTGCGTTAGGTTAGTATATACAAGGTTATAGATGTATATAATGTCCCCATCGAGAAGCAGGCGACGACACGCCAGGAATGTTGTAAAATATAACATCCGAGATGTTATGTTGCCATACGTTAGGATATGTAACGTTATAGACGTATATTATGTTCCCACCGAAAAGTAGCAGCGGAAGCGCCAGGAATGTTGTAAAATATTACATCCCAGATGTTAGGTTGCGTTAGGTTAGAATATACAACGTTATAGACGTATATAATGTCCCCATCGAGAAGTAGGCAACGACACGCCAGGAATGTTGTAAAATATTACACCCGAGATGTTATCTTCCCTTAGGTTAGGATATATGACGTTATAGATGTATATAATGTCCCCATCCAGAAGTAGGCGACGACACACCAGGAATGTTGTAAAATATGACACCCGAGATGTTAGGTTCCCTTAGGTTAGGATATATGACGTTATAGATGTATATAATGTCCCCATCCAGATGTAGGCGACGACACGCCAGGAATGTTGTAAAATATAACATCCCAGATGTTAGGTTGCGTTAGGTTAGAATATACAACGTTATAGACGTATATAATGTCCCCATCGAGAAGCAGGCGACGACACGACAGGAATGTTGTAAAATATTACATTCGACATGTTAGGTTGCCTTAGGCTAGAATATATATCGTTATAGACGTATATAATGTTTCCACCGAGAAGTAGGGACCGACATGCCAGGAATGTTGTAAAATATTACATCCGAGATGTTAGGTTGCCTCAGGTTAGGATATACAACGTTATAGATGTATATAATGTCCCCATCGAGAAGTAGGCGACGACACGCCAGGAATGTTGTAAAATATTACATTCTACATGTTGGGTTGCGTTAGGCTAGGATATATATCGTTATAGACGTATACATTGTTTCCACCGAGAAGAAGGGACCGACATGCCAGGAATGTAAAATATTACATCCGAGATGTAAGGTTCCCTTAGGTTAGGATATATATCGTTATAGACGTATATAACGTTCCCACCGAGACGTAGGGACCGACATGCCAGGAATGTTGTAAAATATTACATCCCAGATGTTAGGTTGCGTTAGGTTAGGATATACAACGTTCTAGACGTACATAAAGTCCCCATCGAGAAGCAGGCGACGACACGCCAGGAATGTTGTAAAATATAACATTCGAGATGTTATGTTGCCATACGTTAGGATATGTAACGTTATAGACGTATATAATGTTCACACCGAAAAGTAGCAGCCGAAGCACCAGGAATGTTGTAAAATATTACATCCGAGATGTTAGGTTGCCTTAGGTTAGGATATATATCGTTAAGGACGTATATAATGTTCCCACCGAGACGTAGGGACCGACATGCCAGGAATGTTTTAAAATGTTACATCCCAGATGTTAGGTTGCGTTAGGTTAGGATATACAACGTTATAGACGTATATAATGTACCCACGGAGACGTAGGGTCCGACATGCCAGGAATGTTGTAAAATATTATGTCCCAGATGTTAGGTTGCGTTAGGTTAGTATATACAAGGTTATAGACGTATATAATGTCCCCGTCGAGAAGTAGGCGACGACACGCCAGAATGTTGTAAAATATTACATCCGAGATGTTAGGTTGCCTTAGGTTAGGATATACAACGTTATAGATGTATATAATGTCCCCAACGAGAAGTAGGCGACGACACGCCAGGAATGTTGTAAAATATAACATCCCAGATGTTAGGTTGCCTTAGGCTAGAATATACAACGTTATAGACGTATATAATGTCCCCATCGAGAAGTAGGCGACGACACGCCAGGAATGTTGTAAAATATTACATTCTACATGTTGGGTTGCCTTAGGCTTGGATATATATCGTTGTAGACGTATAGAAATTTCCCACCGAGAAATAGGGACCGACGCGTCAGCAATGTTGTAAAATATTACACCTGAGATGTTAGGTTCCCTTAGGTTAGGATATACAACGTTATAGACGTATAGAATGTTCCCACCGAGAAGTAGGGACCGACATGCCAGGAATGTTGTAAAATATTACATCCGAGATGCTAGGTTGCTTTAGGTTATGATTTATATCGTTATAGACGTATATAACGTTCCCGTCCGAGACGTAGGGACCGACATGCCAGGAATGTTGTAAAATATTACATCCCAGATGTTAGGTTGCGTTAGCTTAGGATATACAACGTTCTAGGCGTACATAAAGTCCCCATCGAGAAGCAGGCGACGACACGCCAGGAATGTTGTAAAATATAACATCCGAGATGTTATGTTGCCATACGTTAGGATATGTAACGTTATAGACGTATATAATGTTCCCACCGAAAAGTAGCAGCGGAAGCGCCAGGAATGTTGTAAAATATTACATCCGAGATGTTAGGTTGCCTTAGGTTAGGTTAAATATCGTTATAGACTTATATAATGTTCCCACCGAGACGTAGGGACCGACATGCCAGGAATGTTTTAAAATATTACATCCCAGATGTTAGGTTGCGTTAGGTTAGGATATACAACGTTATAGACGTATACAATGTACCCACGGAGACGTAGGGACCGACATGCCAGGAATGTTGTAAAACATTACATCCCAGATGTTAGGTTGCGTTAGGTTAGTATATACAAGGTTATAGATGTATATAATGTCACCATCGAGAAGTAGGCGACGACACGCCAGGAATGTTGTAAAATATTACACCCGAGATGTTAGGTTCCCTTAGGTTAGGATATATGACGTTATAGATGTATATAATGCCCCATCCAGAAGTAGACGACGACACGCCAGGAATGTTGTAAAATATTACATCCCAGATGTTAGGTTGCGTTAGGTTAGAATATACAACGTTATAGACGTATATAATGTCCCCATCGAGAAGTAGGCAACGACACGCCAGGAATGTTGTAAAATATTACACCCGAGATGTTATCTTCCCTTAGGTTAGGATATATGACGTTATAGATGTATATAATGTCCCCATCCAGAAGTAGGCGACGACACACCAGGAATGTTGTAAAATATGACACCCGAGATGTTAGGTTCCCTTAGGTTAGGATATATGACGTTATAGATGTATATAATGTCCCCATCCAGATGTAGGCGACGACACGCCAGGAATGTTGTAAAATATAACATCCCAGATGTTAGGTTGCGTTAGGTTAGAATATACAACGTTATAGACGTATATAATGTCCCCATCGAGAAGCAGGCGACGACACGACAGGAATGTTGTAAAATATTACATTCGACATGTTAGGTTGCCTTAGGCTAGAATATATATCGTTATAGACGTATATAATGTTTCCACCGAGAAGTAGGGACCGACATGCCAGGAATGTTGTAAAATATTACATCCGAGATGTTAGGTTGCCTCAGGTTAGGATATACGACGTTATAGATGTATATAATGTCCCCATCGAGAAGTAGGCGACGACACGCCAGGAATGTTGTAAAATATTACATTCTACATGTTGGGTTGCGTTAGGCTAGGATATATATCGTTATAGACGTATACATTGTTTCCACCGAGAAGAAGGGACCGACATGCCAGGAATGTAAAATATTACATCCGAGATGTAAGGTTCCCTTAGGTTAGGATATATATCGTTATAGACGTATATAACGTTCCCACAGAGACGTAGGGACCGACATGCCAGGAATGTTGTAAAATATTACATCCCAGATGTTAGGTTGCGTTAGGTTAGGATATACAACGTTCTAGACGTACATAAAGTCCCCATCGAGAAGCAGGCGACGACACGCCAGGAATGTTGTAAAATATAACATTCGAGATGTTATGTTGCCATACGTTAGGATATGTAACGTTATAGACGTATATAATGTTCACACCGAAAAGTAGCAGCCGAAGCACCAGGAATGTTGTAAAATATTACATCCGAGATGTTAGGTTGCCTTAGGTTAGGATATATATCGTTAAGGACGTATATAATGTTCCCACCGAGACGTAGGGACCGACATGCCAGGAATGTTTTAAAATGTTACATCCCAGATGTTAGGTTGCGTTAGGTTAGGATATACAACGTTATAGACGTATATAATGTACCCACGGAGACGTAGGGTCCGACATGCCAGGAATGTTGTAAAATATTATGTCCCAGATGTTAGGTTGCGTTAGGTTAGTATATACAAGGTTATAGACGTATATAATGTCCCCGTCGAGAAGTAGGCGACGACACGCCAGAATGTTGTAAAATATTACATCCGAGATGTTAGGTTGCCTTAGGTTAGGATATACAACGTTATAGATGTATATAATGTCCCCAACGAGAAGTAGGCGACGACACGCCAGGAATGTTGTAAAATATAACATCCCAGATGTTAGGTTGCCTTAGGCTAGAATATACAACGTTATAGACGTATATAATGTCCCCATCGAGAAGTAGGCGACGACACGCCAGGAATGTTGTAAAATATTACATTCTACATGTTGGGTTGCCTTAGGCTTGGATATATATCGTTGTAGACGTATAGAAATTTCCCACCGAGAAATAGGGACCGACGCGTCAGCAATGTTGTAAAATATTACACCTGAGATGTTAGGTTCCCTTAGGTTAGGATATACAACGTTATAGACGTATAGAATGTTCCCACCGAGAAGTAGGGACCGACATGCCAGGAATGTTGTAAAATATTACATCCGAGATGCTAGGTTGCTTTAGGTTATGATTTATATCGTTATAGACGTATATAACGTTCCCGTCCGAGACGTAGGGACCGACATGCCAGGAATGTTGTAAAATATTACATCCCAGATGTTAGGTTGCGTTAGCTTAGGATATACAACGTTCTAGGCGTACATAAAGTCCCCATCGAGAAGCAGGCGACGACACGCCAGGAATGTTGTAAAATATAAAATCCGAGATGTTATGTTGCCATACGTTAGGATATGTAACGTTATAGACGTATATAATGTTCCCACCGAAAAGTAGCAGCGGAAGCGCCAGGAATGTTGTAAAATATTACATCCGAGATGTTAGGTTGCCTTAGGTTAGGTTAAATATCGTTATAGACTTATATAATGTTCCCACCGAGACGTAGGGACCGACATGCCAGGAATGTTTTAAAATATTACATCCCAGATGTTAGGTTGCGTTAGGTTAGGATATACAACGTTATAGACGTATACAATGTACCCACGGAGACGTAGGGACCGACATGCCAGGAATGTTGTAAAACATTACATCCCAGATGTTAGGTTGCGTTAGGTTAGTATATACAAGGTTATAGATGTATATAATGCCCCCATCGAGAAGTAGGCGACGACACGCCAGGAATGTTGTAAAATATTACACCCGAGATGTTAGGTTCCCTTAGGTTAGGATATATGACGTTATAGATGTATATAATGCCCCATCCAGAAGTAGACGACGACACGCCAGGAATGTTGTAAAATATTACATCCCAGATGTTAGGTTGCGTTAGGTTAGAATATACAACGTTATAGACGTATATAATGTCCCCATCGAGAAGTAGGCAACGACACGCCAGGAATGTTGTAAAATATTACACCCGAGATGTTATCTTCCCTTAGGTTAGGATATATGACGTTATAGATGTATATAATGTCCCCATCCAGAAGTAGGCGACGACACGCCAGGAATGTTGTAAAATATAACATCCCAGATGTTAGGTTGCGTTAGGTTAGAATATACAACGTTATAGACGTATATAATGTCCCCATCGAGAAGCAGGCGACGACACGACAGGAACGTTGTAAAATATCACATTCGACATGTTAGGTTGCCTTAGGCTAGAATATATATCGTTATAGACGTATATAATGTTTCCACCGAGAAGTAGGGACCGACATGCCAGGAATGTTGTAAAATATTACATCCGAGATGTTAGGTTGCCTTAGGTTAGGATATACAACGTTATAGACGTATATAATGTCCCCATCGAGAAGTAGGCGACGACACGCCAGGAATGTTGTAAAATATTACACCCGAGATGTTAGGTTCCCTTAGGTCAGGATATATGACGTTATAGATGTATATAATGTCCCCATCCAGAAGTAGGCGACGACACGCCAGGAATGTTGTAAAATATAACATCCCAGATGTTAGGTTGCGTTAGGTTAGAATATACAACGTTATAGATGTATATAATGTCCCCATCCAGAAGTAGGCGACGACACGCCAGGAATGTTGTAAAATATAACATCCCAGATGTTAGGTTGCCTTAGGCTAGAATATACAACGTTATAGACGTATATAATGTCCCCATCGAGAAGCAGGCGACGACACGACAGGAATGTTATAAAATATTACATTCGACATGTTAGGTTGCCTTAGGCTAGGATATATATCGTTATAGACGTATACAATGTTCCCACCGAGAAGTAGGGACCGACATGACAGGAATGTTGTAAAATATTACACCCGAGATGTTAGGTTCCGTTAGGTTAGGATATATGACGTTATAGATGTATATAATGTCCCCATCCGGAAGTAGGCCTCGACACGCCAGGAATGTTGCAAAATATTACATTCTACAAGTTAGGTTCCCTTAGGTTATGATATACAACGTTATAGACGTATAGAAAGTTCCCACGGAGAAATAGGGGCCGACGCGTCAGCAATGTTGTAAAATATTACACCCGAGATGTTAGGTTCCCTTAGGTTAGGATATACAACGTTATAGACGTATAGAATGTTCCCACCGAGAAGTAGGGACCGACATGCCAGGAATGTTGTAAAATATTACATCCGATATGTTAGGTTGCCTTAGGTTAGGATATACAACGTTATAGATGTATATAATGTCCCCATCGAGAAGTAGGCGACGACACACCAGGAATGTTGTAAAATATTACACCCGAGATGTTAGGTTCCCTTAGGTTAGGATATATGACGTTATAGATGTATATAATGTCCCCATCCAGATGTAGGCGACGACACGCCAGGAATGTTGTAAAATATAACATCCCAGATGTTAGGTTGCGTTAGGTTAGAATATACAACGTTATAGACGTATATAATGTCCCCATCGAGAAGCAGGCGACGACACGACAGGAATGTTGTAAAATATTACATTCGACATGTTAGGTTGCCTTAGGCTAGAATATATATCGTTATAGACGTATATAATGTTTCCACCGAGAAGTAGGGACCGACATGCCAGGAATGTTGTAAAATATTACATCCGAGATGTTAGGTTGCCTCAGGTTAGGATATACAACGTTATAGATGTATATAATGTCCCCATCGAGAAGTAGGCGACGACACGCCAGGAATGTTGTAAAATATTACATTCTACATGTTGGGTTGCGTTAGGCTAGGATATATATCGTTATAGACGTATACATTGTTTCCACCGAGAAGAAGGGACCGACATGCCAGGAATGTAAAATATTACATCCGAGATGTAAGGTTCCCTTAGGTTAGGATATATATCGTTATAGACGTATATAACGTTCCCACCGAGACGTAGGGACCGACATGCCAGGAATGTTGTAAAATATTACATCCCAGATGTTAGGTTGCGTTAGGTTAGGATATACAACGTTCTAGACGTACATAAAGTCCCCATCGAGAAGCAGGCGACGACACGCCAGGAATGTTGTAAAATATAACATTCGAGATGTTATGTTGCCATACGTTAGGATATGTAACGTTATAGACGTATATAATGTTCACACCGAAAAGTAGCAGCCGAAGCACCAGGAATGTTGTAAAATATTACATCCGAGATGTTAGGTTGCCTTAGGTTAGGATATATATCGTTAAGGACGTATATAATGTTCCCACCGAGACGTAGGGACCGACATGCCAGGAATGTTTTAAAATGTTACATCCCAGATGTTAGGTTGCGTTAGGTTAGGATATACAACGTTATAGACGTATATAATGTACCCACGGAGACGTAGGGTCCGACATGCCAGGAATGTTGTAAAATATTACATCCGAGATGTTAGGTTGCCTTAGGTTAGGATATACAACGTTATAGATGTATATAATGTTCCCATAGAGAAGTAGGCGACGACACGCCAGGAATGCTGTAAAATATTACATTCTACAAGTTAGGTTGCCTTAGGCTAGGATATATAACGTTATAGACGTATATAATGTTCCCACCGAGAAATAGGGACTGACGCGTCAGGAATGTTCTAAAATATTACACTCGAGATGTTAGGTTCCCTTAGGTTAGGATATACAACGTTATAGACGTACAAGATGTCCCCACCGAGAAGCAGGCGACGACACGACAGGAATGTTGTAAATTATTACATCCGAGATATTAGGTTGCCTTAGGTTAGGATATACAACGTTATAGATGTATATAATGTTCCCATAGAGAAGTAGGCGACGACACGCCAGGAATGTTGTAAAATATTACATTCTACAAGTTAGGTTGCCTTAGGCTAGGATATATAACGTTATAGACGTATATAATGTTCCCACCGAGAAGTAGGGCCCGACATGCCAGGAATGTTGTAAAATATTACATCCGAGATGTTAGGTTGCCTTAGGTTAGGATATACAACGTTATAGATGTATATAATGTCCCCATCGAGAAGTAGGCGACGACATGCCAGGAATGTTGTAAAATATTACATTCTACATGTTGGGTTGCCTTAGGCTAGGATATATATCGTTATAGACGTATACATTGTTTCCACCGAGAAGTAGGGACCGACATGCCAGGAATGTTGTAAAATATTACATCCGAGATGTTAGGTTGAGTTAGGTTAGTATATACAAGGTTATAGACGTATATAATGTCCCCGTCGAGAAGTAGGCGACGACACGCCAGAATGTTGTAAAATATTACATCCGAGATGTTAGGTTGCCTTAGGTTAGGATATACAACGTTATAGATGTATATAATGTCCCCATCGAGAAGTAGGCGACGACACGCCAGGAATGTTGTAAAATATTACACCCGAGATGTTAGGTTCCCTTAGGTTAGGATATATGACGTTATAGATGTATATAATGTCCCCATCCAGAAGTAGGCGACGACACGCCAGGAATGTTGTAAAATATTACATCCCAGATGTTAGGTTGCGTTAGGTTAGAATATACAACGTTATAGAAGTATATAATGTCTCCATCGAGAAGCAGGCGACGACACGACAGGAATGTTGTAAAATATTACATTCGACATGTTAGGTTGCCTTAGGCTAGTATATATATCGTTATAGACGTATACAATGTTCCCACCGAGAAGTAGGGCCCGACACGCCAGGAATGTTGTAAAATATTACATCCCAGATGTTAGGTTGCGTTAGGTTAGAATATACAACGTTATAGACGTATATAATGTCCCCATCGAGAAGCAGGCGACGACACGACAGGAATGTTGTAAAATATTACATTCGACATGTTAGGTTGCCTTAGGCTAGGATATACATCGTTATAGACGTATACAATGTTCCCACCGAGAAGTAGGGACTGACGCGTCAGGAATGTTCTAAAATATTACACTCGAGATGTTAGGTTCCCTTAGGTTAGGATATACAACGTTATAGACGTATAAGATGTCCCCATCGAGAAGCAGGTGACGACACGACAGGAATGTTGTAAATTATTACATTCGACATGTTAGGTTGCCTTAGGCTAGAATATATATCGTTATAGACGTATACAATGTTCCCACCGAGAAGTAGGGACCGACATGCCAGGAATGTTGTAAAATATTACATCCGAGATGTTAGGTTGCCTTAGGTTAGGATATACAACGTTATAGATGTATATAATGTCCCCATCGAGAAGTAGGCGACGACACGCCAGGAATGTTGTAAAATATTACATTCTACATGTTGGGTTGCGTTAGGCTAGGATATATATCGTTATAGACGTATACATTGTTTCCACCGAGAAGTAGGGACCGACATGCCAGGGATCTTGTAAAATATTTCATCCCAGATATTAGGTTGCTTTAGGTTAGGATATTCAACGTTATAGACGTATATAATGTCCACATTGAGAAGCAGGCGACGACACGCCAGAATGTTGTAAAATATTACACCCGAGATGTTAGGTTCCCTTAGGTTAGGATATATAACGTTATAGATGTATATAATGTCCCCATCCAGAAGTAGGCGACGACACGCCAGGAATGTTGTAAAATATTACATTCTACAAGTTAGGTTGCCTTAGGCTACGATATATAACGTTATAGACGTATATAATGTTCCCATCGAGAAGTAGGCGACGACACGCCAGGAATGTTGTAAAATATTACACCCGAGATGTTAGGTTGCCTTAGGTTAGGATATATAACGTTATAGATGTATATAATGTCCCCATCCAGAAGTAGGCGACGACACGCCGGGAATGTTGTAAAATATTACATTCTACATGTTGGGTTGCCTTAGGCTAGGATATATGTCGTTATAGACGTATACATTGTTTCCACCGAGAAGTAGGGACCGACATGCCAGGAATGTTGTAATATATTACATCCCAGTTGTTAGGTTGCTTTAGGTTAGGATATTCAACGTTATAGACGTATATAATGTCACCATCGAGATGCCGGAGACGACATGACAGGAATGTTGTAAAATATTACATCCGAGATGTAAGGTACCCTTAGGTTAGGATATATATCGTTATAGACGTATATAACGTTCCCACCGAGACGTAGGGACCGACATGCCAGGAATGTTTTAAAATATTACATCCCAGATATTAGGTTGCGTTAGGTTAGGATATACAACGTTACAGACGTATATAATGTACCCACGGTGACGTAGGGACCGACATGCCAGCAATATTGTAAAATATTACATCCCAGATGTTCGGTTGCGTTACGTTAGTATATACATGGTTATAGACGTATATAATGTCCCCATCGAGAAGCAGGCGACGACACGCCAGAATGGTGTAAAATATTACATTCGACATGTTAGGTTGCGTTAGGCTAGGATATATATCGTTATAGACGTATACAATGTTCCCACCGAGAAGTAGGGCCCGACATGCCAGGAATGTTGTAAAATATTACATCCGAGATGTTAGGTTGCCTTAGGTTAGGATATACAACGTTATAGATGTATATAATGTCCCCATCGAGAAGTAGGCAACGACACGCCAGGAATGTTGTAAAATATTACACCCGAGATGTTAGGTTCCCTTAGGGTAGGATATATGACGTTATAGATGTATATAATGTCCCCATCCAGAAGTAGGCGACGACACGCCAGGAATGTTGTAAAATATTACAGCCCAGATGTTAGGTTGCGTTAGGTTAGAATATACAACGTTATAGACGTATATAATGTACCCATCGAGATGCAGGCGACGACACGACAGGAGTGTTGTAAAATATTACATTCGACATGTTAGGTTGCCTTAGGCTAGGATATATAACGTTATAGACGTATATAATGTTCCCACCGAGAAATAGGGACTGACGCGTCAGGAATGTTCTAAAATATTACACCCGAGATGTTAGGTTCCACTAGGTTAGGATATACAACGTTATAGACGTATAGAATGTTCCCATCGAGAAATAGGGGCCGATGCGTCAGCAGTGTTGTAAAATATTACACCCGAGATGTTAGGTTCCCTTAGGTTAGGATATACAACGTTATAGACGTATAGAATGTTCCCACCGAGAAGTAGGGACCTACATGCCAGGAATGTTCTAAAATATTAAATCCCAGATGTTAGGTTGCGTTAGGTTAGAATATACAACGTTATAGATGTATATAATGTCCCCATCGAGAAGTAGGCGACGACACGCCAGGAATGTTGTAAAATACTACACCCGAGATGTTAGGTTCCCTTAGGTTAGGATATATAACGTTATAGACGTATATAATGTTCCCACCGAGAAATAGGGACTGACGCGTCAGGAATGTTCTAAAATATTACACCCGAGATGTTAGGTTCCCTTAGGTTAGGACATACAACGTTATCGACGTATAGAATGTCCCCATCGAGAAGCAGGCGACGACACGACAGGAATGTTGTAAAATATTACATTCGACATGTTAGGTTGCGTTAGGCTAGGATATATATCGTTATAGACGTATACAATGTTCCCACCGAGAAGTAGGGCCCGACATGCCAGGAATGTTCTAAAATATTAAATCCCAGATGTTAGGTTGCTTTAGGTTAGGATATTCAACGTTATAGACGTATATAATGTCCCCATCGAGAAGCGGGCGTCGACCCACCAGGAATGTTGTAAAATATTACATCCGAGATGTTATGTTGCCTTACGACAGGATATATAACGTTACAGACGTATATGATGTTACCACCGAGAAGTACGTGCTCACACGCCAGAAATGTTGTGAAATATTACATCCGAGATGTTAGGTTGCCTTAGGCTAGGATATATAACGTTATAGACGTATATAATGTTCCCACCGAAAAGTAGCAGCCGAAGCGCCAGGAATGTTGTAAAAGATTACATCCGAGATGTTAGGTTGCCTTAGGTTAGGATATATATCGTTATAGACGTATATAATGTTCCCACCGAGACGTAGGGACCGACATGCCAGGAATGTTCTAAAATATTACATCCCAGATGTTAGGTTGCGTTAGGTTAGGATATACAACGTTATAGACGTATATAATGTACCCACGGAGACGTAGGGACCGACATGCCAGGAATGTTGTAAAATATTACATCCCAGATGTTAGGTTGCGTTAGGTTAGTATATACAAGGTTATAGACGTATATAATGTTCCCATCGAGAAGCAGGCGACGACACGCCAGAATGTTGTAAAATATTACATCCGAGATGTTAGGTTGCCTTAGGTTAGGATATACAACGTTATAGATGTATATAATATCCCCATCGAGAAGTAGGCGACGACACGCCAGGAATGTTGTAAAATATTACACCCGAGATATTAGGTTCCCTTAGGTTAGGATATATGACGTTATAGATGTATATAATGTTCCCATAGAGAAGTAGGCGACGACACGCCAGGAATGTTGTAAAATATTACATTCTACATGTTGGGTTGCCTTTGGCTAGAATATATATCGTTATAGACGTATACATTGTTTCCACCGAGAAGTAGGGACCGACATGCCAGGAACGTTGTAAAATATTACATCCGAGATGTTAGGTTGCTTTAGGTTATGATATATATCGTTATAGACGTATATAATGTTCCCACCGAGACGTGGGGACCGACATGCCAGGGATCTTGTGAAATATTACATCCGAGATGTTAGGTTGCCTTAGGCTAGGATATATAACGTTATAGACGTATACAATATTCCCACCGAGAAATAGCGACCGACGCGTCAGGAATGTTGTAAAATATTACACCCGAGATGTTAGGTTCCCTTAGGTTAGGATATACAACGTTATAGACGTATAGAATGTTCCCACCGAGAAGTACGGACCGACATGCCAGGAATGTTGTAAAATATTACATCCGAGATGCTAGGTTGCTTTAGGTTATGATTTATATCGTTATAGACGTATATAACGTTCCCACCGAGATGTAGGGACCGACATGCCAGGAATGTTGTAAAATATTACATCCCAGATGTTAGGTTGCGTTAGCTTAGGATATACAACGTTCTAGACGTACATAAAGTCCCCATCGAGAAGCAGGCGACGACACGCCAGGAATGTTGTAAAATATAACATCCCAGATGTTAGGTTGCCATACGTTAGGATATGTAACGTTATAGACGTATATAATGTTCCCACCGAAAAGTAGCAGCCGAAGCGCCAGGAATGTTCTAAAATATTACATCCGAGATGTTAGGTTGCCTTAGGTTAGGATATATATCGTTATAGACGTATATAATGTTCCCACCGAGACGTAGGGACCGACATGCCAGGAATGTTTTAAAATATTACATCCCAGATGTTAGGTTGCGTTAGGTTAGGATATACAACGTTATAGACGTATACAATGTACCCACGGAGACGTAGGGATCGACATGCCAGGAATGTTGTAAAATATTACATCCCAGATGTTAGGTAGCGTTAGGTTAGTATATACAAGGTTATAGATGTATATAATGTCCCCATCGAGAAGTAGGCGACGACACGCCAGGAATGTTGTAAAATATTACATCCCAGATGTTAGGTTGCGTTAGGTTAGAATATACAACGTTATAGACGTATATAATGACCCCATCGAGAAGCAGGCGGCGACACGACAGGAATGTTGTAAAATATTACATTCGACATGTTAGGTTGCCTTAGGCTAGGATATATATCGTTATAGACGTATACAATGTTCCCACCGAGAAGTAGGGACCGACATGACAGGAATGTTGTAAAATATTACATCCGAGATGTTAGGTTGCCTTAGGTTAGGATATACAAGGTTATAGATGTATATAATGTTCCCATAGAGAAGTAGGCGACGACACGCCAGGAATGTTGTAAAATATTACATTCTACAAGTGAGGTTGCCTTAGGCTAGGATATATAACGTTATAGACGTATATAATGTTCCCACCGAGAAATAGGGACTGACGCGTCAGGAATGTTCTAAAATATTACACCCGAGATGTTAGGTTCCCTTAGGTTAAGATATACAACGTTATAGACGTATAGAATGTCCCCATCGAGAAGCAGGCGACGACACGACAGGAATGTTGTAAAATATTACATTCGACATGTTAGGTTGCCTTAGGCTAGGATATATATCGTTATAGACGTATACAATGTTCCCACCGAGAAGTAGGGCCCGACATGCCAGGAATGTTGTAAAATATTACATCCGAGATGTTAGGTTGCCTTAGGTTAGGATATACAACGTTATAGATGTATATAATGTCCCCATCGAGAAGTAGGCGACGACACGCCAGGAATGTTGTAAAATATTACATCCCAGATGTTAGGTTGCGTTAGGTTAGAATATACAACGTTATAGACGTATATAATGTCCCCATCGAGAAGCAGGCGGCGACACGACAGGAATGTTGTAAAATATTACATTCGACATGTTAGGTTGCCTTAGGCTAGGATATATATCGTTATAGACGTATACAATGTTCCCACCGAGAAGTAGGGACCGACATGACAGGAATGTTGTAAAATATTACATCCGAGATGTTAGGTTGCCTTAGGTTAGGATATACAACGTTATAGATGTATATAATGTTCCCATAGAGAAGTAGGCGACGACACGCCAGGAATATTGTAAAATAATACATTCTACAAGTGAGGTTGCCTTAGGCTAGGATATATAACGTTATAGACGTATATAATGTTCCCACCGAGAAATAGGGACTGACGCGTCAGGAATGTTCTAAAATATTACACCCGAGATGTTAGGTTCCCTTAGGTTAAGATATACAACGTTATACACGTATAGAATGTCCCCATCGAGAAGCAGGCGACGACACGACAGGAATGTTGTAAAATATTACATTCGACATGTTAGGTGGCCTTAGGCTAGGATATATATCGTTATAGACGTATACAATGTTCCCACCGAGAAGTAGGGCCCGACATTCCAGGAATGTTGCAAAATATTACATCCGAGATGTTAGGTTGCCTTAGGTTAGGATATACAACGTTATAGATGTATATAATGTCCCCATCGAGAAGTAGGCGACGACACGGCAGGAATGTTGTAAAATATTACATCCCAGATGTTAGGTTGCGTTAGGTTAGAATATACAACGTTATAGACGTATATAATGTCCCCATCGAGAAGCAGGCGGCGACACGACAGGAATGTTGTAAAATATTACACCCGAGATATTAGGTTCCCTTAGGTAAGGATATATGACGTTATAGATGTATATATTGTCCCCATCCAGAAGTAGGCGACGACACGCCAGGAATGTTGTAAAATATTACATCCCAGATGTTAGGTTGCGTTAGGTTAGAATATACAACGTTATAGACGTATAGAAAGTTCCCACCGAGAAACAGGGGCCGACGCGTCAGCAATGTTGTAAAATATTACACCCGAGATGTTAGGTTCCCTTAGGTTAGGATATACAACGTTATAGACGTATAGAATGTTCCCACCGAGAAGTAGGGACCGACATGCCAGGAATGTTGTAAAATATTACATCCGAGATGCTAGGTTGCTTTAGGTTATGATTTATATCGTTATAGACGTATATAACGTTCCCACCGAGACGTAGGGACCGACATGCCAGGAATGTTTTAAAATATTACATCCCAGATGTTAGGTTGCGTTAGGTTAGGATATACAAGGTTATAGACGTGTACAATGTACCCACGGAGACGTAGGGACCGACATGCCAGGAATGTTGTAAAATATTACATCCCAGATGTTAGGTTGCGTTAGGTTAGAATATACAACGTTATAGACGTATAGAATGTCCCCATCGAGAAGCAGGCGACGACACGACAGGAATGTTGTAAAATATTACATTCGACATGTTAGGTTGCCTTAGGCTAGGATATATATCGTTATAGACGTATACAATGTTCCCACCGAGAAGTAGGGCCCGACATGCCAGGAATGTTGTAAAATATTACATCCGAGATGTTAGGTTGCCTTAGGTTAGGATATACAACGTTATAGATGTATATAATGTCCCCATCGAGAAGTAGGCGACGACACGCCAGGAATGTTGTAAAATATTACACCCGAGATGTTAGGTTCCCCTAGGTTAGGATATATGACGTTATAGATGTATATAATGTCCCCATCCAGAAGTAGGCGACGACACGCCAGGAATGTTGTAAAATATAACATCCCAGATGTTAGGTTGCGTTAGGTTAGAATATACAACGTTATAGACGTATATAATGTCCCCATCGAGAAGCAGGCGACGACACGACAGGAACGTTGTAAAATATTACATTCGACATGTTAGGTAGCCTTAGGCTAGAATATATATCGTTATAGACGTATACAATGTTCCCACCGAGAAGTAGGGACCGACATGCCAGGAATGTTTTAAAATATTACATCCCAGATGTTAGGTTGCGTTAGGTTAGGATATACAAGGTTATAGACGTGTACAATGTACCCACGGAGACGTAGGGACCGACATGCCAGGAATGTTGTAAAATATTACATCCCAGATGTTAGGTTGCGTTAGGTTAGAATATACAACGTTATAGACGTATAGAATGTCCCCATCGAGAAGCAGGCGACGACACGACAGGAATGTTGTAAAATATTACATTCGACATGTTAGGTTGCCTTAGGCTAGGATATATATCGTTATAGACGTATACAATGTTCCCACCGAGAAGTAGGGCCCGACATGCCAGGAATGTTGTAAAATATTACATCCGAGATGTTAGGTTGCCTTAGGTTAGGATATACAACGTTATAGATGTATATAATGTCCCCATCGAGAAGTAGGCGACGACACGCCAGGAATGTTGTAAAATATTACACCCGAGATGTTAGGTTCCCTTAGGTTAGGATATATGACGTTATAGATGTATATAATGTCCCCATCCAGAAGTAGGCGACGACACGCCAGGAATGTTGTAAAATATTACATCCCAGATGTTAGGTTGCGTTAGGTTAGAATATACAACGTTATAGACGTATATAATGTCCCCATCGAGAAGCAGGCGACGACACGCCAGGAATGTTGTAAAATATTACACCCGAGATGTTAGGTTCCCTTAGGTTAGGATATATGACGTTATAGATGTATATAATGTCCCCATCCAGAAGTAGGCGACGACACGCCAGGAATGTTGTAAAATATTACATCCCAGATGTTAGGTTGCGTTAGGTTAGAATATACAACGTTATAGACGTATATAATGTCCCCATCGAGAAGCAGGCGACGACACGACAGGAACGTTGTAAAATATTACATTCGACATGTTAGGTAGCCTTAGGCTAGAATATATATCGTTATAGACGTATACAATGTTCCCACCGAGAAGTAGGGACCGACATGCCAGGAATGTTGTAAAATATTACATCCGAGATGTTAGGTTGCCTTAGGTTAGGATATACAACGTTATAGATGTATATAATGTCCCCATCCAGAAGTAGGCGACGACACGCCAGGAATGTTGTAAAATATAACATCCCAGATGTTAGGTTGCGTTAGGTTAGAATATACAACGTTATAGACGTATATAATGTACCCATCGAGATGCAGGCGACGACACGACAGGAGTGTTGTAAAATATTACATTCGACATGTTAGGTTGCCTTAGGCTAGGATATATAACGTTATAGACGTATTTAATGTTCCCACCGAGACCTAGTGACCGACATGCCAGGAATGTTGTAAAATATTAAATCCGAGATGTTAGGTTGCCTTAGGTTAGGATATATATCGTTATAGACGTATATAATGATCCCACCGAGACGCAGGGACCGACATGCCAGGAAAGTTTTAA
This sequence comes from Xylocopa violacea, assembly GCA_963969225.1. Classification (NCBI taxonomy): domain Eukaryota; kingdom Metazoa; phylum Arthropoda; class Insecta; order Hymenoptera; family Apidae; genus Xylocopa; species Xylocopa violacea. The sequence continues at coordinate 51,284,929 of CAXAJV010000001.1, forward strand.
AATATTACATCCGAGATGTTAGGTTCCCTTAGGTTAGGATATACAACGTTATAGACATATAGTATGCTCCCACCGAGAAGTAGGGACCGACATGCCAGGAATGTTGTAAAATATTACATCCGAGGTGTTAGGTTGCATTAGGTTAGGATATACAACGTTATAGATGTATATAATGTTCGCATAGAGAAGTAGGGACCGACACGCCAGGAATGTTGTAAAATATTACATTCTACAAGTTAGGTTGCGTTAGGCTAGGATATATAACGTTATAGACGTATATAATGTTCTCACCGAGAAATAGGGACTGACGCGTCAGGAATGATGTAAAATATTACATTCGACTTGCTAGGTCGCCTTAGGCTAGGATATATATCGCTATAGACGTATATGATGTTCCCACCGAGAAGTGCGGGTTAACACGCCAGGAATGTTGTCAAATATTACATCCGAGATGTTAGGTTGCCTTAGGTTAGGATATATATCGTTATAGACGTATATAATGTTCCCACCGAGACGTAGGGACCGACATGCCAGGAATGTTTTAAAATATTACATCCCAGACGTTAGGTTGCGTTAGGTTAGGATATACAACGTCACAGACGTATATAATGTACCCACGGAGACGTAGGGACCGACATGCCAGAAATGTTGTAAAATATTACATCCCAGATGTTAGGTTGCCTTAGGTAGGATATACAACGTTATAGATGTATATAATGTCCCCATCGAGAAGTAGGCGACGACACGCCAGGAATGCTGTAAAATATTACATTCGACAAGTTAGGTTGCCTTAGGCTAGGATATATAACGTTATAGACGTATATAATGTTCCCACCGAGAAATAGGGACTGACGCGTCAGGAATGTTCTAAAATATTACACCCGAGATGTTAGGTTCCACTAGGTTAGGATATACAACGTTATAGACGTATAGAATGTTCCCATCGAGAAATAGGGGCCGATGCGTCAGCAGTGTTGTAAAATATTACACCCGAGATGTTAGGTTCCCTTAGGTTAGGATATACAACGTTATAGACGTATAGAATGTTCCCACCGAGAAGTAGGGACCTACATGCCAGGAATGTTCTAAAATATTAAATCCCAGATGTTAGGATGCGTTAGGTTAGAATATACAACGTTATAGATGTATATAATGTCCCCATCGAGAAGTAGGCGACGACACGCCAGGAATGTTGTAAAATACTACACCCGAGATGTTAGGTTCCCTTAGGTTAGGATATATAACGTTATAGACGTATATAATGTTCCCACCGAGAAATAGGGACTGACGCGTCAGGAATGTTCTAAAATATTACACCCGAGATGTTAGGTTCCCTTAGGTTAGGACATACAACGTTATCGACGTATAGAATGTCCCCATCGAGAAGCAGGCGACGACACGACAGGAATGTTGTAAAATATTACATTCGACATGTTAGGTTGCGTTAGGCTAGGATATATATCGTTATAGACGTATACAATGTTCCCACCGAGAAGTAGGGCCCGACATGCCAGGAATGTTCTAAAATATTAAATCCCAGATGTTAGGTTGCTTTAGGTTAGGATATTCAACGTTATAGACGTATATAATGTCCCCATCGAGAAGCGGGCGTCGACCCACCAGGAATGTTGTAAAATATTACATCCGAGATGTTATGTTGCCTTACGACAGGATATATAACGTTACAGACGTATATGATGTTACCACCGAGAAGTACGTGCTCACACGCCAGAAATGTTGTGAAATATTACATCCGAGATGTTAGGTTGCCTTAGGCTAGGATATATAACGTTATAGACGTATATAATGTTCCCACCGAAAAGTAGCAGCCGAAGCGCCAGGAATGTTGTAAAAGATTACATCCGAGATGTTAGGTTGCCTTAGGTTAGGATATATATCGTTATAGACGTATATAATGTTCCCACCGAGACGTAGGGACCGACATGCCAGGAATGTTCTAAAATATTACATCCCAGATGTTAGGTTGCGTTAGGTTAGGATATACAACGTTATAGACGTATATAATGTACCCACGGAGACGTAGGGACCGACATGCCAGGAATGTTGTAAAATATTACATCCCAGATGTTAGGTTGCGTTAGGTTAGTATATACAAGGTTATAGACGTATATAATGTTCCCATCGAGAAGCAGGCGACGACACGCCAGAATGTTGTAAAATATTACATCCGAGATGTTAGGTTGCCTTAGGTTAGGATATACAACGTTATAGATGTATATAATATCCCCATCGAGAAGTAGGCGACGACACGCCAGGAATGTTGTAAAATATTACACCCGAGATATTAGGTTCCCTTAGGTTAGGATATATGACGTTATAGATGTATATAATGTTCCCATAGAGAAGTAGGCGACGACACGCCAGGAATGTTGTAAAATATTACATTCTACATGTTGGGTTGCCTTTGGCTAGAATATATATCGTTATAGACGTATACATTGTTTCCACCGAGAAGTAGGGACCGACATGCCAGGAACGTTGTAAAATATTACATCCGAGATGTTAGGTTGCTTTAGGTTATGATATATATCGTTATAGACGTATATAATGTTCCCACCGAGACGTGGGGACCGACATGCCAGGGATCTTGTGAAATATTACATCCGAGATGTTAGGTTGCCTTAGGCTAGGATATATAACGTTATAGACGTATACAATATTCCCACCGAGAAATAGCGACCGACGCGTCAGGAATGTTGTAAAATATTACACCCGAGATGTTAGGTTCCCTTAGGTTAGGATATACAACGTTATAGACGTATAGAATGTTCCCACCGAGAAGTACGGACCGACATGCCAGGAATGTTGTAAAATATTACATCCGAGATGCTAGGTTGCTTTAGGTTATGATTTATATCGTTATAGACGTATATAACGTTCCCACCGAGATGTAGGGACCGACATGCCAGGAATGTTGTAAAATATTACATCCCAGATGTTAGGTTGCGTTAGCTTAGGACATACAACGTTCTAGACGTACATAAAGTCCCCATCGAGAAGCAGGCGACGACACGCCAGGAATGTTGTAAAATATAACATCCCAGATGTTAGGTTGCCATACGTTAGGATATGTAACGTTATAGACGTATATAATGTTCCCACCGAAAAGTAGCAGCCGAAGCGCCAGGAATGTTCTAAAATATTACATCCGAGATGTTAGGTTGCCTTAGGTTAGGATATATATCGTTATAGACGTATATAATGTTCCCACCGAGACGTAGGGACCGACATGCCAGGAATGTTTTAAAATATTACATCCCAGATGTTAGGTTGCGTTAGGTTAGGATATACAACGTTATAGACGTATACAATGTACCCACGGAGACGTAGGGATCGACATGCCAGGAATGTTGTAAAATATTACATCCCAGATGTTAGGTAGCGTTAGGTTAGAATATACAAGGTTATAGATGTATATAATGTCCCCATCGAGAAGTAGGCGACGACACGCCAGGAATGTTGTAAAATATTACATCCCAGATGTTAGGTTGCGTTAGGTTAGAATATACAACGTTATAGACGTATATAATGACCCCATCGAGAAGCAGGCGGCGACACGACAGGAATGTTGTAAAATATTACATTCGACATGTTAGGTTGCCTTAGGCTAGGATATATATCGTTATAGACGTATACAATGTTCCCACCGAGAAGTAGGGACCGACATGACAGGAATGTTGTAAAATATTACATCCGAGATGTTAGGTTGCCTTAGGTTAGGATATACAAGGTTATAGATGTATATAATGTTCCCATAGAGAAGTAGGCGACGACACGCCAGGAATGTTGTAAAATATTACATTCTACAAGTGAGGTTGCCTTAGGCTAGGATATATAACGTTATAGACGTATATAATGTTCCCACCGAGAAATAGGGACTGACGCGTCAGGAATGTTCTAAAATATTACACCCGAGATGTTAGGTTCCCTTAGGTTAAGATATACAACGTTATAGACGTATAGAATGTCCCCATCGAGAAGCAGGCGACGACACGACAGGAATGTTGTAAAATATTACATTCGACATGTTAGGTTGCCTTAGGCTAGGATATATATCGTTATAGACGTATACAATGTTCCCACCGAGAAGTAGGGCCCGACATGCCAGGAATGTTGTAAAATATTACATCCGAGATGTTAGGTTGCCTTAGGTTAGGATATACAACGTTATAGATGTATATAATGTCCCCATCGAGAAGTAGGCGACGACACGCCAGGAATGTTGTAAAATATTACATCCCAGATGTTAGGTTGCGTTAGGTTAGAATATACAACGTTATAGACGTATATAATGTCCCCATCGAGAAGCAGGCGGCGACACGACAGGAATGTTGTAAAATATTACATTCGACATGTTATGTTGCCTTAGGCTAGGATATATATCGTTATAGACGTATACAATGTTCCCACCGAGAAGTAGGGACCGACATGACAGGAATGTTGTAAAATATTACATCCGAGATGTTAGGTTGCCTTAGGTTAGGATATACAACGTTATAGATGTATATAATGTTCCCATAGAGAAGTAGGCGACGACACGCCAGGAATATTGTAAAATAATACATTCTACAAGTGAGGTTGCCTTAGGCTAGGATATATAACGTTATAGACGTATATAATGTTCCCACCGAGAAATAGGGACTGACGCGTCAGGAATGTTCTAAAATATTACACCCGAGATGTTAGGTTCCCTTAGGTTAAGATATACAACGTTATACACGTATAGAATGTCCCCATCGAGAAGCAGGCGACGACACGACAGGAATGTTGTAAAATATTACATTCGACATGTTAGGTGGCCTTAGGCTAGGATATATATCGTTATAGACGTATACAATGTTCCCACCGTGAAGTAGGGCCCGACATTCCAGGAATGTTGCAAAATATTACATCCGAGATGTTAGGTTGCCTTAGGTTAGGATATACAACGTTATAGATGTATATAATGTCCCCATCGAGAAGTAGGCGACGACACGCCAGGAATGTTGTAAAATATTACATCCCAGATGTTAGGTTGCGTTAGGTTAGAATATACAACGTTATAGACGTATATAATGTCCCCATCGAGAAGCAGGCGGCGACACGACAGGAATGTTGTAAAATATTACATTCGACATGTTAGGTTGCCTTATGCTAGGATATATATCGTTATAGAAGTATAGAATGTCCCCATCGAGAAGCAGGCGACGACACGCCAGGAATTTTGTAATATACTACATTCTACAAGTTAGGTTCCCTTAGGTTATGATATACAACGTTAGAGACGTATAGAAAGTTCCCACCGAGAAACAGGGGCCGACGCGTCAGCAATGTTGTAAAATATTACACCCGAGATGTTAGGTTCCCTTAGGTTAGGATATACAACGTTATAGACGTATAGAATGTTCCCACCGAGAAGTAGGGACCGACATGCCAGGAATGTTGTAAAATATTACATCCGAGATGCTAGGTTGCTTTAGGTTATGATTTATATCGTTATAGACGTATATAACGTTCCCACCGAGACGTAGGGACCGACATGCCAGGAATGTTTTAAAATATTACATCCCAGATGTTAGGTTGCGTTAGGTTAGGATATACAAGGTTATAGACGTGTACAATGTACCCACGGAGACGTAGGGACCGACATGCCAGGAATGTTGTAAAATATTACATCCCAGATGTTAGGTTGCGTTAGGTTAGTATATACAAGGTTATAGATGTATATAATGTCCCCATCGAGAAGTAGGCGACGAAACGCCAGGAATGTTGTAAAATATTACACCCGAGATATTAGGTTCCCTTAGGTAAGGATATATGGCGTTATAGATGTATATATTGTCCCCACCCAGAAGTAGGCGACGACACGCCAGGAATGTTGTAAAATATTACATCCCAGATGTTAGGTTGCGTTAGGTTAGAATATACAACGTTATAGACGTATAGAAAGTTCCCACCGAGAAACAGGGGCCGACGCGTCAGCAATGTTGTAAAATATTACACCCGAGATGTTAGGTTCCCTTAGGTTAGGATATACAACGTTATAGACGTATAGAATGTTCCCACCGAGAAGTAGGGACCGACATGCCAGGAATGTTGTAAAATATTACATCCGAGATGCTAGGTTGCTTTAGGTTATGATTTATATCGTTATAGACGTATATAACGTTCCCACCGAGACGTAGGGACCGACATGCCAGGAATGTTTTAAAATATTACATCCCAGATGTTAGGTTGCGTTAGGTTAGGATATACAAGGTTATAGACGTGTACAATGTACCCACGGAGACGTAGGGACCGACATGCCAGGAATGTTGTAAAATATTACATCCCAGATGTTAGGTTGCGTTAGGTTAGTATATACAAGGTTATAGATGTATATAATGTCCCCATCGAGAAGTAGGCGACGACACGCCAGGAATGTTGTAAAATATTACACCCGAGATGTTAGGTTCCCTTAGGTTAGGATATATGACGTTATAGATGTATATAATGTCCCCATCCAGAAGTAGGTGACGACACGCCAGGAATGTTGTAAAATATAACATCCCAGATGTTAGGTTGCGTTAGGTTAGAATATACAACGTTATAGACGTATATAATGTCCCCATCGAGAAGCAGGCGACGACACGACAGGAACGTTGTAAAATATTACATTCGACATGTTAGGTAGCCTTAGGCTAGAATATATATCGTTATAGACGTATACAATGTTCCCACCGAGAAGTAGGGACCGACATGCCAGGAATGTTGTAAAATATTACATCCGAGATGTTAGGTTGCCTTAGGTTAGGATATACAACGTTATAGATGTATATAATGTCCCCATCCAGAAGTAGGCGACGACACGCCAGGAATGTTGTAAAATATAACATCCCAGATGTTAGGTTGCGTTAGGTTAGTATATACAAGGTTATAGATGTATATAATGTCCCCATCGAGAAGTAGGCGAAGACACGCCAGGAATGTTGTAAAATATTACATTCTACAAGTGAGGTTGCCTTAGGCTAGGATATATAACGTTATAGACGTATATAATGTCCCCATCGAGAAGCAGGCGACGACACGACAGGAACGTTGTAAAATATTACATTCGACATGTTAGGTAGCCTTAGGCTAGGATATATATCGTTATAGACGTATACTATGTTCCCAACGAGAAGTAGGGCCCGACATGCCAGGAATGTTGTAAAATATTACATCCGAGATGTTAGGTTGCCTTAGGTTAGGATATACAACGTTATAGATGTATATAATGTCCCCATTGAGAAGTAGGCGACGACACGCCAGGAATGTTGTAAAATATTACACCTGAGATGTTAGGTTCCCTTAGGTTAGGATATATGACGTTATAGATGTATATAATGTCCCCATCCAGAAGTAGGCGACGACACGCCAGGAATGTTGTAAAATATAACATCCCGGATGTTAGGTTGCGTTAGGTTAGAATATACAACGTTATAGACGTATATAATGTCCCCATCGAGAAGCAGGCGACGACACGACAGGAATGTTGTAAAATATTACATTCGACATGTTAGGTTGCCTTAGGCTAGAATATATATCGTTATAGACGCATACAATGTTCCCACCGAGAAGTAGGGACCGACATGCTAGGAATGTTGTAAAATATTACATCCGAGATGTTAGGTTGCCTTAGGTTAGGATATACAACGTTATAGATGTATATAATGTCCCCATCGAGAAGTAGGCGAGGACACGGCAGGAATGTTGTAAAATATTACATTCTACATGTTGGGTTGCCTTAGGCTAGGATATATATCGTTATAGACGTATACATTGTTTCCACCGAGAAGTAGGGACCGATATGCCAGGAATGTTGTAAAATATTACATCCGAGATGTTAGGTTGCCTTAGGTTAGGATATATATCGTTATAGACGTATATAATGTTCCCACCGAGACGTGGGGACCGACATGCCAGGGATCTTGTAAAATATTACATCCCAGATTTAGGTTGCTCTAGGTTAGGATATTCAACGTTATAGACGTATATAATGTCCCCATCGAGAAGCGGGCGACGACCCACCAGGAATGTTGTAAAATATTACATCCCAGATGTTAGGTTGCGTTAGGTTAGTATATACAAGGTTATAGACGTATATAATGTCCCCATCCAGAAGTAGGCGACGACACGCCAGGAATGTTGTAAAATATTACATCCGAGATGTTAGGTTGCCTTAGGTTAGGATATACAACGTTATAGATGTATATAATGTCCCCATCGAGAAGTAGGCGACGACACGCCAGGAATGTTGTAAAATATTACATTCGGCACGCTAGGTTGCCTTAGGCTAGTATATATATCGTTATAGACGTATACAATGTTCCCACCGAGAAGTAGGGCCCGACATGCCAGGAATGTTGTAAAATATTACATCCGAGATGTAAGGTTCCCTTAGGTTAGGATATATATCGTTATAGACGTATAGAACGTTCCCACCGAGACGTAGGGACCGACATGCCAGGAATGTTGTAAAATATTACATCCCAGATGTTAGGTTGCGTTAGGTTAGGATATACAACGTTATAGACGTACATAAAGTCCCCATCGAGAAGCAGGCGACGACACGCCAGGAATGTTGTAATATATAACATCCGAGATGTTATGTTGCCATACGTTAGGATATGTAACGTTATAGACGTATATAATGTTCCCACCGAAAAGTAGCAGCCGAAGCGCCAGGAATGTTGTAAAATATTACATCCGACATGTTAGGTTGCCTTAGGTTAGGATATATATCGTTATAGACGTATAGAATGTTCCCACCGAGAAGTAGGGGCCGACGCGTCAGCAGTGTTGTAAAATATTACACCCGAGATGTTAGGTTCCCTTAGGTTAGGATATACAACGTTATAGACGTATAGAATGTTCCCACCGAGAAGTAGGGACCGACATGCCAGGAATGTTGTAAAATATTACATCCGAGATGTTAGGTTGCCTTAGGTTAGGGTATATATCGTTACAGACGTATATAATGTTCCCACCGAGATGTAGTGACCGACATGCCAGGAATGTTGTAAAATATTACATCCGAGATGTTAGGTTGCCTTAGGTTAGGATATATATCGTTATAGACGTATATAATGATCCCACCGAGACGTAGGGACCGACATGCCAGGAAAGTATCAAAATATTACATCCGATATGTTAGGTTCCTTTACGTTAGGATATATGACGTTATAGATGTATATAATGTCCACATCCAGAAGTAGGCGACGACACGCCAGGAATGTTGTAAAATATTACTTCCCAGATGTTAGGTTGCGTTAGGTTAGAATATACAACGTTATAGACGTATATAATGTCTCCATCGAGAAGCAGGCGACGACACGACAGGAATGTTGTAAAATATTACATTCGACATGTTAGGTTGCCTTAGGCTAGTATATATATCGTTATAGACGTATACAATGTTCCCACCGAGAAGTAGGGACAGACATGACAGGAATGTGGTAAAATATTACATTCGACATGTTAGGTTGCCTTAGGCTAGGATATATATCGTTATAGACGTATACAATGTTCGCACCGAGAAGTAGGGCCCGACATGCCAGGAATGTTGTAAAATATTACATCCGAGATGTTAGGTTGCCTTAGGTTAGGATATACAACTTTATAGATGTATATAATGTCCCCATCGAGAAGTAGGCGACGACACGCCAGGAATGTTGTAAAATATTACACCCGAGATGTTAGGTTCCCTTAGGTTAGGATATATGACGTTATAGATGTATATAATGTCCCCATCCAGAAGTAGGCGACGACACGCCAGGAATGTTGTAAAATATTACATCCCAGATGTTAGGTTGCGTTAGGTTAGAATATACAACGTTATAGACGTATATAATGTCCCCATCGAGAAGCAGGCGACGACACGACAGGAATGTTGTAAAATATTACATTCGACACGTTATGTTGCCTTCGTCTAGAATATATATCGTTATAGACGTATACAATGTTCCCACCGAGAAGTAGGGACCGACATGCCAGAAATGTTGTAAAATATGACATTCTACATGTTGGGTTGCCTTAGGCTAGGATATATATCGTTATAGACGTATACATTGTTTCCACCGAGAAGTAGGGACCGACATGCCAGGAATGTTGTAAAATATTACATCCGAGATGAAAGGTTGCCTTAGGTTAGGATATATATCGTTATAGACTTATATAATGTTCCCACCGAGACGTGGGGACCGACATGCCAGGGATCTTGTAAAATATTACATCCCAGATGTTAGGTTGCCTCAGGTTAGGATATACAACGTTATAGATGTATATAATGTCCCCATCGAGAAGTAGGCGACGACACGCCAGGAATGTTGTAAAATATTACATTCTACAAGTTAGGTTGCCTTAGGCTAGGATATGTAACGTTATAGACGTATATAATGTTCCCATCGAGAAGTAGGCGACGACACGCCAGGAATGTTGTAAAATATTATACCCGAGGTGTTAGGTTCCCTTAGGTTAGGATATATGACGTTATAGATGTATATAACGTCCACATCCAGAAGTAGGCGACGACACGCCAGGAATGTTGTAAAATATTACATCCCAGATGTTAGGTTGCGTTAGGTTAGAATATACCACGTTATTGACGTATATAATGTCCCCATCGAGAAGCAGGCGACGACACGACAGGAATGTTGTAAAATATTACATCCGAGATGTTAGGTTGCCTTAGGTTAGGATATACAACGTTATAGATGTATATAATGTTCCCATAGAGAAGTAGGCGACGACACGCCAGGAATGTTGTAAAATATTACATTCTACAAGTTAGGTTCCCTTAGGTTAGGATATACAACGTTATAGACGTATAAGATGTCCCCATCGAGAAGCAGGCGACGACACGACAGGAATGTTGTAAAATATTACATTCGACATGTTAGGTTGCCTTAGGCTAGGAAATATATCGTTATAGACGTATACAATGTTCCCACCGAGAAGTAGGGCCCGACATGCCAGGAATGTTGTAAAATATTACATCCGAGATGTTAGGTTGCCTTAGGTTAGGATATACAACGTTATAGATGTATATAATGTCCCCATCGAGAAGTAGGCGACGACACGCCAGGAATGTTGTAAAATATTACACCCGAGATGTTAGGTTCCCTTAGGTTAGGATATATGACGTTATAGATGTATATAATGTCCCCATCCAGAAGTAGGCGACGACACGCCAGGAATGTTGTAAAATATAACATCCCAGATGTTCGGTTGCGTTAGGTTAGAATATACAACGTTATAGACGTATATAATGTCCCCATCGAGAAGCAGGCGACGACACGACAGGAATGTTGTAAAATATTACATTCGACATGTTAGGTTGCCTTAGGCTAGAATATATATCGTTATAGACGTATACAATGTTCCCACCGAGAAGTAGGGACCGCCATGCCAGGAATTTTGTAAAATATTACATCCGAGATGTTAGGTTGCCTTAGGTTAGGATATACAACGTTATAGATGTGTATAATGTCCCCATCGAGAAGTAGGCGACGACACGCCAGGAATGTTGTAAAATATTACATTCTACATATTGGGTTGCCTTAGGCTAGGATATATATCGTTATAGACGTATACATTGTTTCCACCGAGAAGTAGGGACCGACATGCCAGGAATGTTGTAAAATATTACATCCGAGATGTTAGGTTGCCTTATGTTTGGATATATATCGTTATAGACGTATATAATGTTCCCACCGAGACGTGGGGACCGACATGCCAGGGATCTTGTAAAATATTACATCCCAGATTTAGGTTGCTTTAGGTTAGGATATTCAACGTTATAGACGTATATAATGTCCCCATCGAGAAGCGGGCGACGACCCACCAGGAATGTTGTAAAATATTACATCCCAGATGTTAGGTTGCGTTAGGTTAGTATATACATGGTTATAGACGTATATAATGTCCCCATCGCGAAGCAGGCGACGACACGCCAGAATGTTGTAAAATATTGCATCCGAGATATTAGGTTGCCTTGGGTTAGGATATACAACGTTATAGATGTATATAATGTCCCCATCGAGAAGTAGGCGACGACACGCCAGGAATGTTGTAAAATATTACATCCGAGATGTTAGGTTCCCGTAGGTTAGGATATATGACGTTATAGATGTATATAATGTCCCCATCCAGAAGTAGGCGACGACACGCCAGGAATGTTGTAAAATATAACATACCAGATGTTAGGTTGCGTTAGGTTAGAATATACAACGTTATAGACGTATATAATGTCCCCATCGAGAAGCAGGCGACGACACGACAGGAATGTTGTAAAATATTACATTCGACATGTTAGGTTGCCTTAGGCTAGAATATATATCGTTATAGACGTATACAATGTTCCCACCGAGAAGTAGGGACCGACATGCCAGGAATGTTGTAAAATATTACATCCGAGATGTTAGGTTGCCTTAGGTTAGGATATACAACGTTATAGATGTGTATAATGTCCCCATCGAGAAGTAGGCGACGACACGCCAGGAATGTTGTAAAATATTACATTCTGCATGTTGGGTTGCCTTAGGCTAGGATATATATCGTTATAGACGTATACATTGTTTCCACCGAGAAGTAGGGACCGACATGCCAAGAATGTTGTAAAATATTACATCCGAGATGAAAGGTTGCCTTAGGTTAGGATATATATCGTTATAGACTTATATAATGTTCCCACCGAGACGTGGGGACCGACATGCCAGGGATCTTGTAAAATATTACATCCCAGATGTTAGGTTGCCTCAGGTTAGGATATACAACGTTATAGATGTATATAATGTCCCCATCGAGAAGTAGGCGACGACACGCCAGGAATGTTGTAAAATATTACATTCTACAAGTTAGGTTGCCTTAGGCTAGGATATGTAACGTTATAGACGTATATAATGTTCCCATCGAGAAGTAGGCGACGACACGCCAGGAATGTTGTAAAATATTATACCCGAGGTGTTAGGTTCCCTTAGGTTAGGACATATGACGTTATAGATGTATATAACGTCCACATCCAGAAGTAGGCGACGACACGCCAGGAATGTTGTAAAATATTACATCCCAGATGTTAGGTTGCGTTAGGTTAGAATATACCACGTTATTGACGTATATAATGTCCCCATCGAGAAGCAGGCGACGACACGACAGGAATGTTGTAAAATATTACATCCGAGATGTTAGTTTGCCTTAGGTTAGGATATACAACGTTATAGATGTATATAATGTTCCCATAGAGAAGTAGGTGACGACACGCCAGGAATGTTGTAAAATATTACATTCTACAAGTTAGGTTGCCTTAGGCTAGGATATATAACGTTATAGACGTATATAATGTTCCCATCGAGAAGTAGGCGACGACACCCCAGGAATGTTGTAAAATATTACACCCGAGATGTTAGGTTCCCTTAGGTTAGGATATACAACGTTATAGACGTATAAGATGTCCCCATCGAGAAGCAGGCGACGACACGACAGGAATGTTGTAAAATATTACATTCGACATGTTAGGTTGCCTTAGGCTAGGATATATATCGTTATAGACGTGTACAATGTTCCCACCGAGAAGTAGGGCCCGACATGCCAGGAATGTTGTAAAATATTACATCCGAGATGTTAGGTTGCCTTAGGTTAGGATATACAACGTTATAGATGTATATAATGTCCCCATCGAGAAGTAGGCGACGACACGCCAGGAATGTTGTAAAATATTACACCCGAGATGTTAGGTTCCCTTAGGTTAGGATATATGACGTTATAGATGTATATAATGTCCCCATCCAGAAGTAGGCGACGACACGCCAGGAATGTTGTAAAATATAACATCCCAGATGTTCGGTTGCGTTAGGTTAGAATATACAACGTTATAGACGTATATAATGTCCCCATCGAGAAGCAGGCGACGACACGACAGGAATGTTGTAAAATATTACATTCGACATGTTAGGTTGCCTTAGGCTAGAATATATATCGTTATAGACGTATACAATGTTCCCACCGAGAAGTAGGGACCGACATGCCAGGAATGTTGTAAAATATTACATCCGAGATGTTAGGTTGCCTTAGGTTAGGATATACAACGTTATAGATGTGTATAATGTCCCCATCGAGAAGTAGGCGACGACACGCCAGGAATGTTGTAAAATATTACATTCTACATGTTGGGTTGCCTTAGGCTAGGATATATATCGTTATAGACGTATACATTGTTTCCACCGAGATGTAGGGACCGACATGCCAGGAATGTTGTAAAATATTACATCCGAGATGAAAGGTTGCCTTAGGTTAGGATATATATCGTTATAGACTTATATAATGTTCCCACCGAGACGTGGGGACCGACATGCCAGGGATCTTGTAAAATATTACATCCCAGATGTTAGGTTGCCTCAGGTTAGGATATACAACGTTATAGATGTATATAATGTCCCCATCGAGAAGTAGGCGACGACACGCCAGGAATGTTGTAAAATATTACATTCTACAAGTTAGGTTGCCTTAGGCTAGGATATGTAACGTTATAGACGTATATAATGTTCCCATCGAGAAGTAGGCGACGACACGCCAGGAATGTTGTAAAATATTATACCCGAGGTGTTAGGTTCCCTTAGGTTAGGATATATGACGTTATAGATGTATATAACGTCCACATCCAGAAGTAGGCGACGACACGCCAGGAATGTTGTAAAATATTACATCCCAGATGTTAGGTTGCGTTAGGTTAGAATATACCACGTTATTGACGTATATAATGTCCCCATCGAGAAGCAGGCGACGACACGACAGGAATGTTGTAAAATATTACATCCGAGATGTTAGGTTGCCTTAGGTTAGGATATACAACGTTATAGATGTATATAATGTTCCCATAGAGAAGTAGGTGACGACACGCCAGGAATGTTGTAAAATATTACATTCTACAAGTTAGGTTGCCTTAGGCTAGGATATATAACGTTATAGACGTATATAATGTTCCCATCGAGAAGTAGGCGACGACACGCCAGGAATGTTGTAAAATATTACACCCGAGATGTTAGATTCCCTTAGGTTAGGATATACAACGTTATAGACGTATAAGATGTCCCCATCGAGAAGCAGGCGACGACACGACAGGAATGTTGTAAAATATTACATTCGACATGTTAGGTTGCCTTAGGCTAGGATATATATCGTTATAGACGTATACAATGTTCCCACCGAGAAGTAGGGCCCGACATGCCAGGAATGTTGTAAAATATTACATCCGAGATGTTAGGTTGCCTTAGGTTAGGATATACAACGTTATAGATGTATATAATGTCCCCATCGAGAAGTAGGCGACGACACGCCAGGAATGTTGTAAAATATTACACCCGAGATGTTAGGTTCCCTTAGGTTAGGATATATGACGTTATAGATGTATATAATGTCCCCATCCAGAAGTAGGCGACGACACGCCAGGAATGTTGTAAAATATAACATCCCAGATGTTCGGTTGCGTTAGGTTAGAATATACAACGTTATAGACGTATATAATGTCCCCATCGAGAAGCAGGCGACGACACGACAGGAATGTTGTAAAATATTACATTCGACATGTTAGGTTGCCTTAGGCTAGAATATATATCGTTATAGACGTATACAATGTTCCCACCGAGAAGTAGGGACCGCCATGCCAGGAATTTTGTAAAATATTACATCCGAGATGTTAGGTTGCCTTAGGTTAGGATATACAACGTTATAGATGTGTATAATGTCCCCATCGAGAAGTAGGCGACGACACGCCAGGAATGTTGTAAAATATTACATTCTACATATTGGGTTGCCTTAGGCTAGGATATATATCGTTATAGACGTATACATTGTTTCCACCGAGAAGTAGGGACCGACATGCCAGGAATGTTGTAAAATATTACATCCGAGATGTTAGGTTGCCTTATGTTTGGATATATATCGTTATAGACGTATATAATGTTCCCACCGAGACGTGGGGACCGACATGCCAGGGATCTTGTAAAATATTACATCCCAGATTTAGGTTGCTTTAGGTTAGGATATTCAACGTTATAGACGTATATAATGTCCCCATCGAGAAGCGGGCGACGACCCACCAGGAATGTTGTAAAATATTACATCCCAGATGTTAGGTTGCGTTAGGTTAGTATATACATGGTTATAGACGTATATAATGTCCCCATCGCGAAGCAGGCGACGACACGCCAGAATGTTGTAAAATATTGCATCCGAGATATTAGGTTGCCTTGGGTTAGGATATACAACGTTATAGATGTATATAATGTCCCCATCGAGAAGTAGGCGACGACACGCCAGGAATGTTGTAAAATATTACATCCGAGATGTTAGGTTCCCGTAGGTTAGGATATATGACGTTATAGATGTATATAATGTCCCCATCCAGAAGTAGGCGACGACACGCCAGGAATGTTGTAAAATATAACATACCAGATGTTAGGTTGCGTTAGGTTAGAATATACAACGTTATAGACGTATATAATGTCCCCATCGAGAAGCAGGCGACGACACGACAGGAATGTTGTAAAATATTACATTCGACATGTTAGGTTGCCTTAGGCTAGAATATATATCGTTATAGACGTATACAATGTTCCCACCGAGAAGTAGGGACCGACATGCCAGGAATGTTGTAAAATATTACATCCGAGATGTTAGGTTGCCTTAGGTTAGGATATACAACGTTATAGATGTGTATAATGTCCCCATCGAGAAGTAGGCGACGACACGCCAGGAATGTTGTAAAATATTACATTCTGCATGTTGGGTTGCCTTAGGCTAGGATATATATCGTTATAGACGTATACATTGTTTCCACCGAGAAGTAGGGACCGACATGCCAAGAATGTTGTAAAATATTACATCCGAGATGAAAGGTTGCCTTAGGTTAGGATATATATCGTTATAGACTTATATAATGTTCCCACCGAGACGTGGGGACCGACATGCCAGGGATCTTGTAAAATATTACATCCCAGATGTTAGGTTGCCTCAGGTTAGGATATACAACGTTATAGATGTATATAATGTCCCCATCGAGAAGTAGGCGACGACACGCCAGGAATGTTGTAAAATATTACATTCTACAAGTTAGGTTGCCTTAGGCTAGGATATGTAACGTTATAGACGTATATAATGTTCCCATCGAGAAGTAGGCGACGACACGCCAGGAATGTTGTAAAATATTATACCCGAGGTGTTAGGTTCCCTTAGGTTAGGACATATGACGTTATAGATGTATATAACGTCCACATCCAGAAGTAGGCGACGACACGCCAGGAATGTTGTAAAATATTACATCCCAGATGTTAGGTTGCGTTAGGTTAGAATATACCACGTTATTGACGTATATAATGTCCCCATCGAGAAGCAGGCGACGACACGACAGGAATGTTGTAAAATATTACATCCGAGATGTTAGTTTGCCTTAGGTTAGGATATACAACGTTATAGATGTATATAATGTTCCCATAGAGAAGTAGGTGACGACACGCCAGGAATGTTGTAAAATATTACATTCTACAAGTTAGGTTGCCTTAGGCTAGGATATATAACGTTATAGACGTATATAATGTTCCCATCGAGAAGTAGGCGACGACACCCCAGGAATGTTGTAAAATATTACACCCGAGATGTTAGGTTCCCTTAGGTTAGGATATACAACGTTATAGACGTATAAGATGTCCCCATCGAGAAGCAGGCGACGACACGACAGGAATGTTGTAAAATATTACATTCGACATGTTAGGTTGCCTTAGGCTAGGATATATATCGTTATAGACGTGTACAATGTTCCCACCGAGAAGTAGGGCCCGACATGCCAGGAATGTTGTAAAATATTACATCCGAGATGTTAGGTTGCCTTAGGTTAGGATATACAACGTTATAGATGTATATAATGTCCCCATCGAGAAGTAGGCGACGACACGCCAGGAATGTTGTAAAATATTACATTCTACATATTGGGTTGCCTTAGGCTAGGATATATATCGTTATAGACGTATACATTGTTTCCACCGAGAAGTAGGGACCGACATGCCAGGAATGTTGTAAAATATTACATCCGAGATGAAAGGTTGCCTTAGGTTAGGATATATATCGTTATAGACTTATATAATGTTCCCACCGAGACGTGGGGACCGACATGCCAGGGATCTTGTAAAATATTACATCCCAGATGTTAGGTTGCCTCAGGTTAGGATATACAACGTTATAGATGTATATAATGTCCCCATCGAGAAGTAGGCGACGACACCCCAGGAATGTTGTAAAATATTACACCCGAGATGTTAGGTTGCCTTAGGTTAGGATATACAACGTTGTAGATGTATATAATGTCCCCATCGAGAAGTAGGCGACGACACGCCAGGAATGTTGTAAAATATTACATTCTACATATTGGGTTGCCTTAGGCTAGGATATATATCGTTATAGACGTATACATTGTTTCCACCGAGAAGTAGGGACCGACATGCCAGGAATGTTGTAAAATATTACATCCGAGATGTTAGGTTGCCTTATGTTTGGATATATATCGTTATAGACGTATATAATGTTCCCACCGAGACGTGGGGACCGACATGCCAGGGATCTTGTAAAATATTACATCCCAGATTTAGGTTGCTTTAGGTTAGGATATTCAACGTTATAGACGTATATAATGTCCCCATCGAGAAGCGGGCGACGACCCACCAGGAATGTTGTAAAATATTACATCCCAGATGTTAGGTTGCGTTAGGTTAGTATATACATGGTTATAGACGTATATAATGTCCCCATCGCGAAGCAGGCGACGACACGCCAGAATGTTGTAAAATATTGCATCCGAGATATTAGGTTGCCTTGGGTTAGGATATACAACGTTATAGATGTATATAATGTCCCCATCGAGAAGTAGGCGACGACACGCCAGGAATGTGGTAAAATATTACATCCGAGATGTTAGGTTCCCGTAGGTTAGGATATATGACGTTATAGATGTATATAATGTCCCCATCCAGAAGTAGGCGACGACACGCCAGGAATGTTGTAAAATATAACATCCCAGATGTTAGGTTGCGTTAGGTTAGAATATACAACGTTATAGACGTATATAATGTCCCCATCGAGAAGCAGGCGACGACACGACAGGAATGTTGTAAAATATTACATTCGACATGTTAGGTTGCCTTAGGCTAGAATATATATCGTTATAGACGTATACAATGTTCCCACCGAGAAGTAGGGACCGACATGCCAGGAATGTTGTAAAATATTACATCCGAGATGTTAGGTTGCCTTAGGTTAGGATATACAACGTTATAGATGTGTATAATGTCCCCATCGAGAAGTAGGCGACGACACGCCAGGAATGTTGTAAAATATTACATTCTACATGTTAGGTTGCCTTAGGCTAGGATATGTAACGTTATAGACGTATATAATGTTCACACCGAGAAATAGGGGCCGACGCGTCAGGAATGTTGTAAAATATTACATCCGAGATGTTAGGTTGCCTTAGGTTAGGATATACAACGTTATAGATGTGTATAATGTCCCCATCGAGAAGTAGGCGACGACACGCCAGGAATGTTGTAAAATATTACATTCTACATGTTGGGTTGCCTTAGGCTAGGATATATATCGTTATAGACGTATACATTGTTTCCACCGAGAAGTAGGGACCGACATGCCAGGAATGTTGTAAAATATTACATCCGAGATGAAAGGTTGCCTTAGGTTAGGATATATATCGTTATAGACTTATATAATGTTCCCACCGAGACGTGGGGACCGACATGCCAGGGATCTTGTAAAATATTACATCCCAGATGTTAGGTTGCCTCAGGTTAGAATATACAACGTTATAGATGTATATAATGTCCCCATCGAGAAGCGGGCGACGACCCACCAGGAATGTTGTAAAATATTACATCCCAGATGTTAGGTTGCGTTAGGTTAGTATATACATGGTTATAGACGTATATAATGTCCCCATCGAGAAGCAGGCGACGACACGCCAGAATGTTGTAAAATATTATACCCGAGGTGTTAGGTTCCCTTAGGTTAGGATATATGACGTTATAGATGTATATAACGTCCACATCCAGAAGTAGGCGACGACACGCCAGGAATGTTGTAAAATATTACATCCCAGATGTTAGGTTGCGTTAGGTTAGAATATACCACGTTATTGACGTATATAATGTCCCCATCGAGAAGCAGGCGACGACACGACAGGAATGTTGTAAAATATTACATCCGAGATGTTAGGTTGCCTTAGGTTAGGATATACAACGTTATAGATGTATATAATGTTCCCATAGAGAAGTAGGTGACGACACGCCAGGAATGTTGTAAAATATTACATTCTACAAGTTAGGTTGCCTTAGGCTAGGATATATAACGTCATAGACGTATATAATGTTCCCATCGAGAAGTAGGCGACGACACCCCAGGAATGTTGTAAAATATTACACCCGAGATGTTAGGTTCCCTTAGGTTAGGATATACAACGTTATAGACGTATAAGATGTCCCCATCGAGAAGCAGGCGACGACACGACAGGAATGTTGTAAAATATTACATTCGACATGTTAGGTTGCCTTAGGCTAGGATATATATCGTTATAGACGTATACAATGTTCCCACCGAGAAGTAGGGCCCGACATGCCAGGAATGTTGTAAAATATTACATCCGAGATGTTAGGTTGCCTTAGGTTAGGATATACAACGTTATAGATGTATATAATGTCCCCATCGAGAAGTAGGCGACGACACGCCAGGAATGTTGTAAAATATTACATTCTACATATTGGGTTGCCTTAGGCTAGGATATATATCGTTATAGACGTATACATTGTTTCCACCGAGAAGTAGGGACCGACATGCCAGGAATGTTGTAAAATATTACATCCGAGATGAAAGGTTGCCTTAGGTTAGGATATATATCGTTATAGACTTATATAATGTTCCCACCGAGACGTGGGGACCGACATGCCAGGGATCTTGTAAAATATTACATCCCAGATGTTAGGTTGCCTCAGGTTAGGATATACAACGTTATAGATGTATATAATGTCCCCATCGAGAAGTAGGCGACGACACCCCAGGAATGTTGTAAAATATTACACCCGAGATGTTAGGTTGCCTTAGGTTAGGATATACAACGTTGTAGATGTATATAATGTCCCCATCGAGAAGTAGGCGACGACACGCCAGGAATGTTGTAAAATATTACATTCGGCACGTTAGGTTGCCTTAGGCTAGTATATATATCGTTATAGACGTATACAATGTTCCCACCGAGAAGTAGGGACCGACATGCCAGGAATGTTGTAAAATATTACATCCGAGATGTTAGGTTGCCTTATGTTTGGATATATATCGTTATAGACGTATATAATGTTCCCACCGAGACGTGGGGACCGACATGCCAGGGATCTTGTAAAATATTACATCCCAGATTTAGGTTGCTTTAGGTTAGGATATTCAACGTTATAGACGTATATAATGTCCCCATCGAGAAGCGGGCGACGACCCACCAGGAATGTTGTAAAATATTACATCCCAGATGTTAGGTTGCGTTAGGTTAGTATATACATGGTTATAGACGTATATAATGTCCCCATCGAGAAGCAGGCGACGACACGCCAGAATGTTGTAAAATATTGCATCCGAGATAATAGGTTGCCTTGGGTTAGGATATACAACGTTATAGATGTATATAATGTCCCCATCGAGAAGTAGGCGACGACACGCCAGGAATGTGGTAAAATATTACATCCGAGATGTTAGGTTCCCGTAGGTTAGGATATATGACGTTATAGATGTATATAATGTCCCCATCCAGAAGTAGGCGACGACACGCCAGGAATGTTGTAAAATATAACATCCCAGATGTTAGGTTGCGTTAGGTTAGAATATACAACGTTATAGACGTATATAATGTCCCCATCGAGAAGCAGGCGACGACACGACAGGAATGTTGTAAAATATTACATTCGACATGTTAGGTTGCCTTAGGCTAGAATATATATCGTTATAGACGTATACAATGTTCCCACCGAGAAGTAGGGACCGACATGCCAGGAATGTTGTAAAATATTACATCCGAGATGTTAGGTTGCCTTAGGTTAGGATATACAACGTTATAGATGTGTATAATGTCCCCATCGAGAAGTAGGCGACGACACGCCAGGAATGTTGTAAAATATTACATTCTACATGTTAGGTTGCCTTAGGCTAGGATATGTAACGTTATAGACGTATATAATGTTCACACCGAGAAATAGGGGCCGACGCGTCAGGAATGTTGTAAAATATTACATCCGAGATGTTAGGTTGCCTTAGGTTAGGATATACAACGTTATAGATGTGTATAATGTCCCCATCGAGAAGTAGGCGACGACACGCCAGGAATGTTGTAAAATATTACATTCTACATGTTGGGTTGCCTTAGGCTAGGATATATATCGTTATAGACGTATACATTGTTTCCACCGAGAAGTAGGGACCGACATGCCAGGAATGTTGTAAAATATTACATCCGAGATGAAAGGTTGCCTTAGGTTAGGATATATATCGTTATAGACTTATATAATGTTCCCACCGAGACGTGGGGACCGACATGCCAGGGATCTTGTAAAATATTACATCCCAGATGTTAGGTTGCCTCAGGTTAGAATATACAACGTTATAGATGTATATAATGTCCCCATCGAGAAGCGGGCGACGACCCACCAGGAATGTTGTAAAATATTACATCCCAGATGTTAGGTTGCGTTAGGTTAGTATATACATGGTTATAGACGTATATAATGTCCCCATCCAGAAGTAGGCGACGACACGCCAGGAATGTTGTAAAATATTACATCCGAGATGTTAGGTTGCCTTAGGTTAGGATATACAACGTTATAGATGTATATAATGTCCCCATCGAGAAGTAGGCGACGACACGCCAGGAATGTTGTAAAATATTACATTCGGCACGCTAGGTTGCCTTAGGCTAGTATATATATCGTTATAGACGTATACAATGTTCCCACCGAGAAGTAGGGCCCGACATGCCAGGAATGTTGTAAAATATTACATCCGAGATGTAAGGTTCCCTTAGGTTAGGATATATATCGTTATAGACGTATATAACGTTCCCACCGAGACGTAGGGACCGACATGCCAGGAATGTTGTAAAATATTACATCCCAGATGTTAGGTTGCGTTAGGTTAGGATATACAACGTTATAGACGTACATAAAGTCCCCATCGAGAAGCAGGCGACGACACGCCAGGAATGTTGTAATATATAACATCCGAGATGTTATGTTGCCATACGTTAGGATATGTAACGTTATAGACGTATATAATGTTCCCACCGAAAAGTAGCAGCCGAAGCGCCAGGAATGTTGTAAAATATTACATCCGAGATGTTAGGTTGCCTTAGGCTAGGATATATAACGTTATAGACGTATATAATGTCCCCATCGAGAAGCGGGCGACGACCCACCAGGAATGTTGTAAAATATTACATCCCAGATGTTAGGTTGCGTTAGGTTAGGATATATATCGTTATAGACGTATATAGTGATCCCACCGAGACGTAGGGACCGACATGCCAGGAAAGTATCAAAATATTACATCCGATATGTTAGGTTCCTTTAGGTTAGGACATATGACGTTATAGATGTATATAATGTCCCCATCGAGAAGTAGGCGACGACACGCCAGGAATGTTGTAAAATATTACATTCGACACGTTAGGTTGCCTTAGGCTAGTATATATATCGTTATAGACGTATACAATGTTCCCACCGAGAAGTAGGGCCCGACATGCCAGGAATGTTGTAAAATATTACATCCCAGATGTTAGGTTGCGTTAGGTTAGGATATACAACGTTATAGACGTACATAAAGTCCCCATCGAGAAGCAGGCGACGACACGCCAGGAATGTTGTAATATATAACATCCGAGATGTTATGTTGCCATACGTTAGGATATGTAACGTTATAGACGTATATAATGTTCCCACCGAAAAGTAGCAGCCGAAGCGCCAGGAATGTTGTAAAATATTACATCCGACATGTTAGGTTGCCTTAGGTTAGGATATATATCGTTATAGACGTATAGAATGTTCCCACCGAGAAGTAGGGGCCGACGCGTCAGCAGTGTTGTAAAATATTACACCCGAGATGTTAGGTTCCCTTAGGTTAGGATATACAACGTTATAGACGTATAGAATGTTCCCACCGAGAAGTAGGGACCGACATGCCAGGAATGTTGTAAAATATTACATCCGAGATGTTAGGTTGCCTTAGGTTAGGGTATATATCGTTACAGACGTATATAATGTTCCTACCGAGATGTAGTGACCGACATGCCAGGAATGTTGTAAAATATTACATCCGAGATGTTAGGTTGCCTTAGGTTAGGATATATATCGTTATAGACGTATATAATGATCCCACCGAGACGTAGGGACCGACATGCCAGGAAAGTATCAAAATATTACATCCGATATGTTAGGTTCCTTTACGTTAGGATATATGACGTTATAGATGTATATAATGTCCACATCCAGAAGTAGGCGACGACACGCCAGGAATGTTGTAAAATATTACTTCCCAGATGTTAGGTTGCGTTAGGTTAGAATATACAACGTTATAGACGTATATAATGTCTCCATCGAGAAGCAGGCGACGACACGACAGGAATGTTGTAAAATATTACATTCGACATGTTAGGTTGCCTTAGGCTAGTATATATATCGTTATAGACGTATACAATGTTCCCACCGAGAAGTAGGGACCGACATGACAGGAATGTGGTAAAATATTACATTCGACATGTTAGGTTGCCTTAGGCTAGGATATATATCGTTATAGACGTATACAATGTTCGCACCGAGAAGTAGGGCCCGACATGCCAGGAATGTTGTAAAATATTACATCCGAGATGTTAGGTTGCCTTAGGTTAGGATATACAACTTTATAGATGTATATAATGTCCCCATCGAGAAGTAGGCGACGACACGCCAGGAATGTTGTAAAATATTACACCCGAGATGTTAGGTTCCCTTAGGTTAGGATATATGACGTTATAGATGTATATAATGTCCCCATCCAGAAGTAGGCGACGACACGCCAGGAATGTTGTAAAATATTACATCCCAGATGTTAGGTTGCGTTAGGTTAGAATATACAACGTTATAGACGTATATAATGTCCCCATCGAGAAGCAGGCGACGACACGACAGGAATGTTGTAAAATATTACATTCGACACGTTATGTTGCCTTCGTCTAGAATATATATCGTTATAGACGTATACAATGTTCCCACCGAGAAGTAGGGACCGACATGCCAGAAATGTTGTAAAATATGACATTCTACATGTTGGGTTGCCTTAGGCTAGGATATATATCGTTATAGACGTATACATTGTTTCCACCGAGAAGTAGGGACCGACATGCCAGGAATGTTGTAAAATATTACATCCGAGATGAAAGGTTGCCTTAGGTTAGGATATATATCGTTATAGACTTATATAATGTTCCCACCGAGACGTGGGGACCGACATGCCAGGGATCTTGTAAAATATTACATCCCAGATGTTAGGTTGCCTCAGGTTAGGATATACAACGTTATAGATGTATATAATGTCCCCATCGAGAAGTAGGCGACGACACGCCAGGAATGTTGTAAAATATTACATTCTACAAGTTAGGTTGCCTTAGGCTAGGATATGTAACGTTATAGACGTATATAATGTTCCCATCGAGAAGTAGGCGACGACACGCCAGGAATGTTGTAAAATATTATACCCGAGGTGTTAGGTTCCCTTAGGTTAGGATATATGACGTTATAGATGTATATAACGTCCACATCCAGAAGTAGGCGACGACACGCCAGGAATGTTGTAAAATATTACATCCCAGATGTTAGGTTGCGTTAGGTTAGAATATACCACGTTATTGACGTATATAATGTCCCCATCGAGAAGCAGGCGACGACACGACAGGAATGTTGTAAAATATTACATCCGAGATGTTAGGTTGCCTTAGGTTAGGATATACAACGTTATAGATGTATATAATGTTCCCATAGAGAAGTAGGCGACGACACGCCAGGAATGTTGTAAAATATTACATTCTACAAGTTAGGTTCCCTTAGGTTAGGATATACAACGTTATAGACGTATAAGATGTCCCCATCGAGAAGCAGGCGACGACACGACAGGAATGTTGTAAAATATTACATTCGACATGTTAGGTTGCCTTAGGCTAGGATATATATCGTTATAGACGTATACAATGTTCCCACCGAGAAGTAGGGCCCGACATGCCAGGAATGTTGTAAAATATTACATCCGAGATGTTAGGTTGCCTTAGGTTAGGATATACAACGTTATAGATGTATATAATGTCCCCATCGAGAAGTAGGCGACGACACGCCAGGAATGTTGTAAAATATTACACCCGAGATGTTAGGTTCCCTTAGGTTAGGATATATGACGTTATAGATGTATATAATGTCCCCATCCAGAAGTAGGCGACGACACGCCAGGAATGTTGTAAAATATAACATCCCAGATGTTCGGTTGCGTTAGGTTAGAATATACAACGTTATAGACGTATATAATGTCCCCATCGAGAAGCAGGCGACGACACGACAGGAATGTTGTAAAATATTACATTCGACATGTTAGGTTGCCTTAGGCTAGAATATATATCGTTATAGACGTATACAATGTTCCCACCGAGAAGTAGGGACCGCCATGCCAGGAATTTTGTAAAATATTACATCCGAGATGTTAGGTTGCCTTAGGTTAGGATATACAACGTTATAGATGTGTATAATGTCCCCATCGAGAAGTAGGCGACGACACGCCAGGAATGTTGTAAAATATTACATTCTACATATTGGGTTGCCTTAGGCTAGGATATATATCGTTATAGACGTATACATTGTTTCCACCGAGAAGTAGGGACCGACATGCCAGGAATGTTGTAAAATATTACATCCGAGATGTTAGGTTGCCTTATGTTTGGATATATATCGTTATAGACGTATATAATGTTCCCACCGAGACGTGGGGACCGACATGCCAGGGATCTTGTAAAATATTACATCCCAGATTTAGGTTGCTTTAGGTTAGGATATTCAACGTTATAGACGTATATAATGTCCCCATCGAGAAGCGGGCGACGACCCACCAGGAATGTTGTAAAATATTACATCCCAGATGTTAGGTTGCGTTAGGTTAGTATATACATGGTTATAGACGTATATAATGTCCCCATCGCGAAGCAGGCGACGACACGCCAGAATGTTGTAAAATATTGCATCCGAGATATTAGGTTGCCTTGGGTTAGGATATACAACGTTATAGATGTATATAATGTCCCCATCGAGAAGTAGGCGACGACACGCCAGGAATGTTGTAAAATATTACATCCGAGATGTTAGGTTCCCGTAGGTTAGGATATATGACGTTATAGATGTATATAATGTCCCCATCCAGAAGTAGGCGACGACACGCCAGGAATGTTGTAAAATATAACATACCAGATGTTAGGTTGCGTTAGGTTAGAATATACAACGTTATAGACGTATATAATGTCCCCATCGAGAAGCAGGCGACGACACGACAGGAATGTTGTAAAATATTACATTCGACATGTTAGGTTGCCTTAGGCTAGAATATATATCGTTATAGACGTATACAATGTTCCCACCGAGAAGTAGGGACCGACATGCCAGGAATGTTGTAAAATATTACATCCGAGATGTTAGGTTGCCTTAGGTTAGGATATACAACGTTATAGATGTGTATAATGTCCCCATCGAGAAGTAGGCGACGACACGCCAGGAATGTTGTAAAATATTACATTCTGCATGTTGGGTTGCCTTAGGCTAGGATATATATCGTTATAGACGTATACATTGTTTCCACCGAGAAGTAGGGACCGACATGCCAAGAATGTTGTAAAATATTACATCCGAGATGAAAGGTTGCCTTAGGTTAGGATATATATCGTTATAGACTTATATAATGTTCCCACCGAGACGTGGGGACCGACATGCCAGGGATCTTGTAAAATATTACATCCCAGATGTTAGGTTGCCTCAGGTTAGGATATACAACGTTATAGATGTATATAATGTCCCCATCGAGAAGTAGGCGACGACACGCCAGGAATGTTGTAAAATATTACATTCTACAAGTTAGGTTGCCTTAGGCTAGGATATGTAACGTTATAGACGTATATAATGTTCCCATCGAGAAGTAGGCGACGACACGCCAGGAATGTTGTAAAATATTATACCCGAGGTGTTAGGTTCCCTTAGGTTAGGACATATGACGTTATAGATGTATATAACGTCCACATCCAGAAGTAGGCGACGACACGCCAGGAATGTTGTAAAATATTACATCCCAGATGTTAGGTTCCGTTAGGTTAGAATATACCACGTTATTGACGTATATAATGTCCCCATCGAGAAGCAGGCGACGACACGACAGGAATGTTGTAAAATATTACATCCGAGATGTTAGTTTGCCTTAGGTTAGGATATACAACGTTATAGATGTATATAATGTTCCCATAGAGAAGTAGGTGACGACACGCCAGGAATGTTGTAAAATATTACATTCTACAAGTTAGGTTGCCTTAGGCTAGGATATATAACGTTATAGACGTATATAATGTTCCCATCGAGAAGTAGGCGACGACACCCCAGGAATGTTGTAAAATATTACACCCGAGATGTTAGGTTCCCTTAGGTTAGGATATACAACGTTATAGACGTATAAGATGTCCCCATCGAGAAGCAGGCGACGACACGACAGGAATGTTGTAAAATATTACATTCGACATGTTAGGTTGCCTTAGGCTAGGATATATATCGTTATAGACGTGTACAATGTTCCCACCGAGAAGTAGGGCCCGACATGCCAGGAATGTTGTAAAATATTACATCCGAGATGTTAGGTTGCCTTAGGTTAGGATATACAACGTTATAGATGTATATAATGTCCCCATCGAGAAGTAGGCGACGACACGCCAGGAATGTTGTAAAATATTACACCCGAGATGTTAGGTTCCCTTAGGTTAGGATATATGACGTTATAGATGTATATAATGTCCCCATCCAGAAGTAGGCGACGACACGCCAGGAATGTTGTAAAATATAACATCCCAGATGTTCGGTTGCGTTAGGTTAGAATATACAACGTTATAGACGTATATAATGTCCCCATCGAGAAGCAGGCGACGACACGACAGGAATGTTGTAAAATATTACATTCGACATGTTAGGTTGCCTTAGGCTAGAATATATATCGTTATAGACGTATACAATGTTCCCACCGAGAAGTAGGGACCGACATGCCAGGAATGTTGTAAAATATTACATCCGAGATGTTAGGTTGCCTTAGGTTAGGATATACAACGTTATAGATGTGTATAATGTCCCCATCGAGAAGTAGGCGACGACACGCCAGGAATGTTGTAAAATATTACATTCTACATGTTGGGTTGCCTTAGGCTAGGATATATATCGTTATAGACGTATACATTGTTTCCACCGAGATGTAGGGACCGACATGCCAGGAATGTTGTAAAATATTACATCCGAGATGAAAGGTTGCCTTAGGTTAGGATATATATCGTTATAGACTTATATAATGTTCCCACCGAGACGTGGGGACCGACATGCCAGGGATCTTGTAAAATATTACATCCCAGATGTTAGGTTGCCTCAGGTTAGGATATACAACGTTATAGATGTATATAATGTCCCCATCGAGAAGTAGGCGACGACACCCCAGGAATGTTGTAAAATATTACACCCGAGATGTTAGGTTGCCTTAGGTTAGGATATACAACGTTGTAGATGTATATAATGTCCCCATCGAGAAGTAGGCGACGACACGCCAGGAATGTTGTAAAATATTACATTCGGCACGTTAGGTTGCCTTAGGCTAGTATATATATCGTTATAGACGTATACAATGTTCCCACCGAGAAGTAGGGACCGACATGCCAGGAATGTTGTAAAATATTACATCCGAGATGTTAGGTTGCCTTATGTTTGGATATATATCGTTATAGACGTATATAATGTTCCCACCGAGACGTGGGGACCGACATGCCAGGGATCTTGTAAAATATTACATCCCAGATTTAGGTTGCTTTAGGTTAGGATATTCAACGTTATAGACGTATATAATGTCCCCATCGAGAAGCGGGCGACGACCCACCAGGAATGTTGTAAAATATTACATCCCAGATGTTAGGTTGCGTTAGGTTAGTATATACATGGTTATAGACGTATATAATGTCCCCATCGAGAAGCAGGCGACGACACGCCAGAATGTTGTAAAATATTGCATCCGAGATAATAGGTTGCCTTGGGTTAGGATATACAACGTTATAGATGTATATAATGTCCCCATCGAGAAGTAGGCGACGACACGCCAGGAATGTGGTAAAATATTACATCCGAGATGTTAGGTTCCCGTAGGTTAGGATATATGACGTTATAGATGTATATAATGTCCCCATCCAGAAGTAGGCGACGACACGCCAGGAATGTTGTAAAATATAACATCCCAGATGTTAGGTTGCGTTAGGTTAGAATATACAACGTTATAGACGTATATAATGTCCCCATCGAGAAGCAGGCGACGACACGACAGGAATGTTGTAAAATATTACATTCGACATGTTAGGTTGCCTTAGGCTAGAATATATATCGTTATAGACGTATACAATGTTCCCACCGAGAAGTAGGGACCGACATGCCAGGAATGTTGTAAAATATTACATCCGAGATGTTAGGTTGCCTTAGGTTAGGATATACAACGTTATAGATGTGTATAATGTCCCCATCGAGAAGTAGGCGACGACACGCCAGGAATGTTGTAAAATATTACATTCTACATGTTAGGTTGCCTTAGGCTAGGATATGTAACGTTATAGACGTATATAATGTTCACACCGAGAAATAGGGGCCGACGCGTCAGGAATGTTGTAAAATATTACATCCGAGATGTTAGGTTGCCTTAGGTTAGGATATACAACGTTATAGATGTGTATAATGTCCCCATCGAGAAGTAGGCGACGACACGCCAGGAATGTTGTAAAATATTACATTCTACATGTTGGGTTGCCTTAGGCTAGGATATATATCGTTATAGACGTATACATTGTTTCCACCGAGGAGTAGGGACCGACATGCCAGGAATGTTGTAAAATATTACATCCGAGATGAAAGGTTGCCTTAGGTTAGGATATATATCGTTATAGACTTATATAATGTTCCCACCGAGACGTGGGGACCGACATGCCAGGGATCTTGTAAAATATTACATCCCAGATGTTAGGTTGCCTCAGGTTAGAATATACAACGTTATAGATGTATATAATGTCCCCATCGAGAAGCGGGCGACGACCCACCAGGAATGTTGTAAAATATTACATCCCAGATGTTAGGTTGCGTTAGGTTAGTATATACATGGTTATAGACGTATATAATGTCCCCATCGAGAAGCAGGCGACGACACGCCAGAATGTTGTAAAATATTATACCCGAGGTGTTAGGTTCCCTTAGGTTAGGATATATGACGTTATAGATGTATATAACGTCCACATCCAGAAGTAGGCGACGACACGCCAGGAATGTTGTAAAATATTACATCCCAGATGTTAGGTTGCGTTAGGTTAGAATATACCACGTTATTGACGTATATAATGTCCCCATCGAGAAGCAGGCGACGACACGACAGGAATGTTGTAAAATATTACATCCGAGATGTTAGGTTGCCTTAGGTTAGGATATACAACGTTATAGATGTATATAATGTTCCCATAGAGAAGTAGGTGACGACACGCCAGGAATGTTGTAAAATATTACATTCTACAAGTTAGGTTGCCTTAGGCTAGGATATATAACGTCATAGACGTATATAATGTTCCCATCGAGAAGTAGGCGACGACACCCCAGGAATGTTGTAAAATATTACACCCGAGATGTTAGGTTCCCTTAGGTTAGGATATACAACGTTATAGACGTATAAGATGTCCCCATCGAGAAGCAGGCGACGACACGACAGGAATGTTGTAAAATATTACATTCGACATGTTAGGTTGCCTTAGGCTAGGATATATATCGTTATAGACGTATACAATGTTCCCACCGAGAAGTAGGGCCCGACATGCCAGGAATGTTGTAAAATATTACATCCGAGATGTTAGGTTGCCTTAGGTTAGGATATACAACGTTATAGATGTATATAATGTCCCCATCGAGAAGTAGGCGACGACACGCCAGGAATGTTGTAAAATATTACATTCTACATATTGGGTTGCCTTAGGCTAGGATATATATCGTTATAGACGTATACATTGTTTCCACCGAGAAGTAGGGACCGACATGCCAGGAATGTTGTAAAATATTACATCCGAGATGAAAGGTTGCCTTAGGTTAGGATATATATCGTTATAGACTTATATAATGTTCCCACCGAGACGTGGGGACCGACATGCCAGGGATCTTGTAAAATATTACATCCCAGATGTTAGGTTGCCTCAGGTTAGGATATACAACGTTATAGATGTATATAATGTCCCCATCGAGAAGTAGGCGACGACACCCCAGGAATGTTGTAAAATATTACACCCGAGATGTTAGGTTGCCTTAGGTTAGGATATACAACGTTGTAGATGTATATAATGTCCCCATCGAGAAGTAGGCGACGACACGCCAGGAATGTTGTAAAATATTACATTCGGCACGTTAGGTTGCCTTAGGCTAGTATATATATCGTTATAGACGTATACAATGTTCCCACCGAGAAGTAGGGACCGACATGCCAGGAATGTTGTAAAATATTACATCCGAGATGTTAGGTTGCCTTATGTTTGGATATATATCGTTATAGACGTATATAATGTTCCCACCGAGACGTGGGGACCGACATGCCAGGGATCTTGTAAAATATTACATCCCAGATTTAGGTTGCTTTAGGTTAGGATATTCAACGTTATAGACGTATATAATGTCCCCATCGAGAAGCGGGCGACGACCCACCAGGAATGTTGTAAAATATTACATCCCAGATGTTAGGTTGCGTTAGGTTAGTATATACATGGTTATAGACGTATATAATGTCCCCATCGAGAAGCAGGCGACGACACGCCAGAATGTTGTAAAATATTGCATCCGAGATAATAGGTTGCCTTGGGTTAGGATATACAACGTTATAGATGTATATAATGTCCCCATCGAGAAGTAGGCGACGACACGCCAGGAATGTGGTAAAATATTACATCCGAGATGTTAGGTTCCCGTAGGTTAGGATATATGACGTTATAGATGTATATAATGTCCCCATCCAGAAGTAGGCGACGACACGCCAGGAATGTTGTAAAATATAACATCCCAGATGTTAGGTTGCGTTAGGTTAGAATATACAACGTTATAGACGTATATAATGTCCCCATCGAGAAGCAGGCGACGACACGACAGGAATGTTGTAAAATATTACATTCGACATGTTAGGTTGCCTTAGGCTAGAATATATATCGTTATAGACGTATACAATGTTCCCACCGAGAAGTAGGGACCGACATGCCAGGAATGTTGTAAAATATTACATCCGAGATGTTAGGTTGCCTTAGGTTAGGATATACAACGTTATAGACGTATATAATGTTCACACCGAGAAATAGGGGCCGACGCGTCAGGAATGTTGTAAAATATTACATCCGAGATGTTAGGTTGCCTTAGGTTAGGATATACAACGTTATAGATGTGTATAATGTCCCCATCGAGAAGTAGGCGACGACACGCCAGGAATGTTGTAAAATATTACATTCTACATGTTGGGTTGCCTTAGGCTAGGATATATATCGTTATAGACGTATACATTGTTTCCACCGAGAAGTAGGGACCGACATGCCAGGAATGTTGTAAAATATTACATCCGAGATGAAAGGTTGCCTTAGGTTAGGATATATATCGTTATAGACTTATATAATGTTCCCACCGAGACGTGGGGACCGACATGCCAGGGATCTTGTAAAATATTACATCCCAGATGTTAGGTTGCCTCAGGTTAGAATATACAACGTTATAGATGTATATAATGTCCCCATCGAGAAGTAGGCGACGACACGCCAGGAATGTTGTAAAATATTACATTCTACAAGTTAGGTTGCCTTAGGCTAGGATATGTAACGTTATAGACGTATATAATGTTCCCATCGAGAAGTAGGCGACGACACGCCAGGAATGTTGTAAAATATTATACCCGAGGTGTTAGGTTCCCTTAGGTTAGGATATATGACGTTATAGATGTATATAACGTCCACATCCAGAAGTAGGCGACGACACGCCAGGAATGTTGTAAAATATTACATCCCAGATGTTAGGTTGCGTTAGGTTAGAATATACCACGTTATTGACGTATATAATGTCCCCATCGAGAAGCAGGCGACGACACGACAGGAATGTTGTAAAATATTACATCCGAGATGTTAGGTTGCCTTAGGTTAGGATATACAACGTTATAGATGTATATAATGTTCCCATAGAGAAGTAGGTGACGACACGCCAGGAATGTTGTAAAATATTACATTCTACAAGTTAGGTTGCCTTAGGCTAGGATATATAACGTCATAGACGTATATAATGTTCCCATCGAGAAGTAGGCGACGACACCCCAGGAATGTTGTAAAATATTACACCCGAGATGTTAGGTTCCCTTAGGTTAGGATATACAACGTTATAGACGTATAAGATGTCCCCATCGAGAAGCAGGCGACGACACGACAGGAATGTTGTAAAATATTACATTCGACATGTTAGGTTGCCTTAGGCTAGGATATATATCGTTATAGACGTATACAATGTTCCCACCGAGAAGTAGGGCCCGACATGCCAGGAATGTTGTAAAATATTACATCCGAGATGTTAGGTTGCCTTAGGTTAGGATATACAACGTTATAGATGTATATAATGTCCCCATCGAGAAGTAGGCGACGACACGCCAGGAATGTTGTAAAATATTACACCCGAGATGTTAGGTTCCCTTAGGTTAGGATATATGACGTTATAGATGTATATAATGTCCCCATCCAGAAGTAGGCGACGACACGCCAGGAATGTTGTAAAATATAACATCCCAGATGTTCGGTTGCGTTAGGTTAGAATATACAACGTTATATACGTATATAATGTCCCCATCGAGAAGCAGGCGACGACACGACAGGAATGTTGTAAAATATTACATTCGACATGTTAGGTTGCCTTAGGCTAGGATATATATCGTTATAGACGTATACAATGTTCCCACCGAGAAGTAGGGCCCGACATGCCAGGAATGTTGTAAAATATTACATCCGAGATGTTAGGTTGCCTTAGGTTAGGATATACAACGTTATAGATGTATATAATGTCCCCACCGAGAAGTAGGGACCGACATGCCAGGAATGTTGTAAAATATTACATCCGAGATGTTAGGTTGCCTTAGGTTAGGATATACAACGTTATAGATGTGTATAATGTCCCCATCGAGAAGTAGGCGACGACACGCCAGGAATGTTGTAAAATATTACATTCTACATGTTGGGTTGCCTTAGGCTAGGATATATATCGTTATAGACGTATACATTGTTTCCACCGAGAAGTAGGGACCGACATGCCAGGAATGTTGTAAAATATTACATCCGAGATGAAAGGTTGCCTTAGGTTAGGATATATATCGTTATAGACTTATATAATGTTCCCACCGAGACGTGGGGACCGACATGCCAGGGATCTTGTAAAATATTACATCCCAGATGTTAGGTTGCCTCAGGTTAGGATATACAACGTTATAGATGTATATAATGTCCCCATCGAGAAGTAGGCGACGACACGCCAGAATGTTGTAAAATATTACATCCGAGATGTTAGGTTGCCTTAGGTTAGGATATACAACTTTGTAGATGTATATAATGTCCCCATCGAGAAGTAGGCGACGACACGCCAGGAATGTTGTAAAATATTACATTCGGCACGTTAGGTTGCCTTAGGCTAGTATATATATCGTTATAGACGTATACAATGTTCCCACCGAGAAGTAGGGCCCGACATGCCAGGAATGTTGTAAAATATTACATCCGAGATGTTAGGTTGCCTTAGGTTCGGATATACAACGTTATAGATTTGTATAATGTCCCCATCGAGAAGTAGGCGACGACACGCCAGGAATGTTGTAAAATATTACATTCTACATATTGGGTTGCCTTAGGCTAGGATATATATCGTTATAGACGTATACATTGTTTCCACCGAGAAGTAGGGACCGACATGCCAGGAATGTTGTAAAATATTACATCCGAGATGTTAGGTTGCTTTATGTTTGGATATATATCGTTATAGACGTATATAATGTTCCCACCGAGACGTGGGGACCGACATGCCAGGGATCTTGTAAAATATTACATCCCAGATTTAGGTTGCTTTAGGTTAGGATATTCAACGTTATAGACGTATATAATGTCCCCATCGAGGAGCGGGCGACGACCCACCAGGAATGTTGTAAAATATTACATCCCAGATGTTAGGTTGCGTTAGGTTAGTATATACATGGTTATAGACGTATATAATGTCCCCATCGGGAAGCAGGCGACGACACGCCAGAATGTTGTAAAATATTGCATCCGAGATATTAGGTTGCCTTGGGTTAGGATATACAACGTTATAGATGTATATAATGTCCCCATCGAGAAGTAGGCGACGACACGCCAGGAATGTTGTAAAATATTACATCCGAGATGTTAGGTTCCCGTAGGTTAGGATATATGACGTTATAGATGTATATAATGTCCCCATCCAGAAGTAGGCGACGACACGCCAGGAATGTTGTAAAATATAACATCCCAGATGTTAGGTTGCGTTAGGTTAGAATATACAACGTTATAGACGTATATAATGTCCCCATCGAGAAGCAGGCGACGACACGACAGGAATGTTGTAAAATATTACATTCGACATGTTATGTTGCCTTAGGCTAGAATATATATCGTTATAGACGTATACAATGTTCCCACCGAGAAGTAGGGACCGACATGCCAGGAATGTTGTAAAATATTACATCCGAGATGTTAGGTTGCCTTAGGTTAGGATATACAACGTTATAGATGTGTATAATGTCCCCATCGAGAAGTAGGCGACGACACGCCAGGAATGTTGTAAAATATTACATTCTACATGTTGGGTTGCCTTAGGCTAGGATATATATCGTTATAGACGTATACATTGTTTCCACCGAGAAGTAGGGACCGACATGCCAGGAATGTTGTAAAATATTACATCCGAGATGAAAGGTTGCCTTAGGTTAGGATATATATCGTTATAGACTTATATAATGTTCCCACCGAGACGTGGGGACCGACATGCCAGGGATCTTGTAAAATATTACATCCCAGATGTTAGGTTGCCTCAGGTTAGGATATACAACGTTATAGATGTATATAATGTCCCCATCGAGAAGTAGGCGACGACACGCCAGGAATGTTGTAAAATATTACATTCTACAAGTTAGGTTGCCTTAGGCGAGGATATGTAACGTTATAGACGTATATAATGTTCCCATCGAGAAGTAGGCGACGACACGCCAGGAATGTTGTAAAATATTATACCCGAGGTGTTAGGTTCCCTTAGGTTAGGATATATGACGTTATAGATGTATATAACGTCCACATCCAGAAGTAGGCGACGACACGCCAGGAATGTTGTAAAATATTACATCCCAGATGTTAGGTTGCGTTAGGTTAGAATATACCACGTTATTGACGTATATAATGTCCCCATCGAGAAGCAGGCGACGACACGACAGGAATGTTGTAAAATATTACATCCGAGATGTTAGGTTGCCTTAGGTTAGGATATACAACGTTATAGATGTATATAATGTTCCCATAGAGAAGTAGGTGACGACACGCCAGGAATGTTGTAAAATATTACATTCTACAAGTTAGGTTGCCTTAGGCTAGGATATATAACGTTATAGACGTATATAATGTTCCCATCGAGAAGTAGGCGACGACACCCCAGGAATGTTGTAAAATATTACACCCGAGATGTTAGGTTCCCTTAGGTTAGGATATACAACGTTATAGACGTATAAGATGTCCCCATCGAGAAGCAGGCGACGACACGACAGGAATGTTGTAAAATATTACATTCGACATGTTAGGTTGCCTTAGGCTAGGATATATATCGTTATAGACGTATACAATGTTCCCACCGAGAAGTAGGGCCCGACATGCCAGGAATGTTGTAAAATATTACATCCGAGATGTTAGGTTGCCTTAGGCTAGGATATACAACGTTATAGATGTATATAATGTCCCCATCGAGAAGTAGGCGACGACACGCCAGGAATGTTGTAAAATATTACACCCGAGATGTTAGGTTCCCTTAGGTTAGGATATATGACGTTATAGATGTATATAATGTCCCCATCCAGAAGTAGGCGACGACACGGCAGGAATGTTGTAAAATATAACATCCCAGATGTTCGGTTGCGTTAGGTTAGAATATACAACGTTATAGACGTATATAATGTCCCCATCGAGAAGCAGGCGACGACACGACAGGAATGTTGTAAAATATTACATTCGACATGTTAGGTTGCCTTAGGCTAGGATATATATCGTTATAGACGTATACAATGTTCCCACCGAGAAGTAGGGCCCGACATGCCAGGAATGTTGTAAAATATTACATCCGAGATGTTAGGTTGCCTTAGGTTAGGATATACAACGTTATAGATGTATATAATGTCCCCATCGAGAAGTAGGCGACGACACGCCAGGAATGTTGTAAAATATTACACCCGAGATGTTAGGTTCCCTTAGGTTAGGATATATGACGATATAGATGTATATAATGTCCCCATCCAGAAGTAGGCGACGACACGCCAGGAATGTTGTAAAATATAACATCCCAGATGTTCGGTTGCGTTAGGTTAGAATATACAACGTTATAGACGTATATAATGTCCCCATCGAGAAGCAGGCGACGACACGACAGGAATGTTGTAAAATATTACATTCGACATGTTAG
Organism: Xylocopa violacea; assembly: GCA_963969225.1. Lineage (NCBI taxonomy): Eukaryota > Metazoa > Arthropoda > Insecta > Hymenoptera > Apidae > Xylocopa > Xylocopa violacea. The sequence goes on from CAXAJV010000001.1 coordinate 51,324,060, forward strand.
GTTGCCTTAGGCTAGAATATATATCGTTATAGACGTATACAATGTTCCCACCGAGAAGTAGGGACCGACATGCCAGGAATGTTGTAAAATATTACATCCGAGATGTTAGGTTGCCTTAGGTTAGGATATACAACGTTATAGATGTGTATAATGTCCCCATCGAGAAGTAGGCGACGACACGCCAGGAATGTTGTAAAATATTACATTCTACATGTTGGGTTGCCTTAGGCTAAGATATATATCGTTATAGACGTATACATTGTTTCCACCGAGAAGTAGGGACCGACATGCCAGGAATGTTGTAAAATATTACATCCGAGATGAAAGGTTGCCTTAGGTTAGGATATATATCGTTATAGACTTATATAATGTTCCCACCGAGACGTGGGGACCGACATGCCAGGGATCTTGTAAAATATTACATCCCAGATGTTAGGTTGCCTCAGGTTAGGATATACAACGTTATAGATGTATATAATGTCCCCATCGAGAAGTAGGCGACGACACGCCAGAATGTTGTAAAATATTACATCCGAGATGTTAGGTTGCCTTAGGTTAGGATATACAACGTTGTAGACGTATATAATGTCCCCATCGAGAAGCAGGCGACGACACGACAGGAATGTTGTAAAATATTACATTCGACATGTTAGGTTGCCTTAGGCTAGAATATATATCGTTATAGACGTATACAATGTTCCCACCGAGAAGTAGGGACCGACATGCCAGGAATGTTGTAAAATATTACATCCGAGATGTTAGGTTGCCTTAGGTTAGGATATATGACGTTATAGATGTATATAATGTCCACATCCAGAAGTAGGCGACGACACGCCAGGAATGTAGTAAAATCTTACATCCCAGATGTTAGGTTGCGTTAGGTTAGAATATACAACGTTATAGACGTATATAATGTCCCCATCGAGAAGCAGGCGACGACACGACAGGAATGTTGTAAAATATTACATTCGACATGTTAGGTTGTCTTATGCTAGGATATATATCGTTATAGACGTATAGAATGGCCTCATCGAGAAGCAGGCGACGACACGACAGGAATGTTGTAAAATATTACATTCGACATGTTAGGTTGCCTTAGGCTAGGATATATATCGTTATAGACGTATACAATGTTCCCACCGAGAAGTAGGGCCCGACATGCCAGGAATGTTGTAAAATATTACATCCGAGATGTTAGGTTGCCTTAGGTTAGGATATACAACGTTATAGATGTATATAATGTCCCCATCGAGAAGTAGGCGACGACACGCCAGAATGTTGTAAAATATTACATCCGAGATGTTAGGTTGCCTTAGGTTAGGATATACAACGTTATAGATGTATATAATGTCCCCATCGAGAAGTAGGCGACGACACGCCAGGAATGTTGTAAAATATTACATTCGACACGTTAGGTTGCCTTAGGCTAGTATATATATCGTTATCGACGTATACAATGTTCCCACCGAGAAGTAGGGCCCGACATGCCAGGAATGTTGTAAAATATTACATCCGAGATGTAAGGTTCCCATAGGTTAGGATATATATCGTTATAGACGTATATAACGTTCCCACCGAGACGTAGGGACCGACATGCCAGGAATGTTGTAAAATATTACATCCCAGATGTTAGGTTGCGTTAGGTTAGGATATACAACGCTATAGACGTACATAAAGTCCCCATCGAGAAGCAGGCGACGACACGCCAGGAATGTTGTAATATATAACATCCGAGATGTTATGTTGCCATACGTTAGGATATGTAACGTTATAGACGTATATAATGTTCCCACCGAAAAGTAGCAGCCGAAGCGCCAGAAAGGTTGTAAAATATTACATCCGAGATGTTAGGTTGCCTTAGGTTAGGATATATATCGTTATAGACGTATAGAATGTTCCCACCGAGAAGTAGGGGCCGACGCGTCAGCAATGTTGTAAAATATTACACCCGAGATGTTAGGTTCCCTTAGGTTAGGATATACAACGTTATAGACGTATAGAATGTTCCCACCGAGAAGTAGGGACCGACATGCCAGGAATGTTGTAAAATATTACATCCGAGATGTTAGATTGCCTTAGGTTAGGGTATATATCGTTACAGACGTATATAATGTTCCCACCGAGATGTAGTGACCGACATGCCAGGAATGTTGTAAAATATTACATCCGAGATGTTAGGTTGCCTTAGGTTAGGATATATATGGTTGTAGACGTATATAATGATCCCACCGAGACGTAGGGACCTACATGCCAGGAAAGTATCAAAATATTACATCCGATATGTTAGGTTCCTTTAGGTTAGGATATATGACGTTATAGATGTATATAATGTCCACATCCAGAAGTAGGCGACGACACGCCAGGAATGTAGTAAAATATTACATCCCAGATGTTAGGTTGCGTTAGGTTAGAATATACAACGTTATAGACGTATATAATGTCCCCATCGAGAAGCAGGCGACGACACGACAGGAATGTTGTAAAATATTACATTCGACATGTTAGGTTGCCTTAGGCTAAGATATATATCGTTATAGACGTATACAATGTTCCCACCGAGAAGTAGGGACCGACATGACAGGAATGTGGTAAAATATTACATCCGAGATGTTAGGTTGCCTTAGGTTAGGATATACAACGTTATAGATGTATATAATGTTCCCATAGAGAAGTAGGCGACGACACGCCAGGAATGTTGTAAAATATTACATTCTACAAGTTAGGTTGCCTTAGGCTAGGATATATAACGTTATAGACGTATATAATGTTCCCATCGAGAAGTAGGCGACGACACGCCAGGAATGTTGTAAAATATTACACCCGAGATGTTAGGTTCCCTTAGGTTAGGATATATGACGTTATAGATGTATATAATGTCCCCATCCAGAAGTAGGCGACGACACGCCAGGAATGTTGCAAAAATATAACATCCCAGATGTTAGGTTGCGTTAGGTTAGAATATACAACGTTATAGACGTATATAATGTCCCCATCGAGAAGCAGGCGTCGACACGACAGGAACGTTGTAAAATATTACATTCGACATGTTAGGTAGCCTTAGGCTAGAATATATATCGCTATAGACGTATACAATGTTCCCACCGAGAAGTAGGGACCGACATGCCAGGAATGTTGTAAAATATTACATCCGAGATGTTAGGTTGCCTTAGGTTAGGATATATATCGTTATAGACGTATATAATGTTCCCATCGAGAAATAGGCGACGACACGCCAGGAATGTTGTAAAATATTACATTCTACAAGTTAGGTTGCCTTAGGCTAGGATATATAACGTTATAGACGTATATAATGTTCCCATCGAGAAGTAGGCGACGACACGCCAGGAACGTTGTAAAATATTACATTCGACATGTTAGGTAGCCTTAGGCTAGAATATATATCGCTATAGACGTATACAATGTTCCCACCGAGAAGTAGGGACCGACATGCCAGGAATGTTGTAAAATATTACATCCGAGATGTTAGGTTGCCTTAGGTTAGGATATATATCGTTATAGACGTATATAATGTTCCCATCGAGAAGTAGGCGACGACACGCCAGGAATGTTGTAAAATATTACACCCGAGATGTTAGGTTCCCTTAGGTTATGATATATGACGTTATAGATGTATATAATGTCCCCATCCAGAAGTAGGCGACGACACGCCAGGAATGTTGTAAGATATAACATCCCAGATGTTAGGTTGCGTTAGGTTAGAATATACAACGTTATAGACGTATATAATGTTCCCATCGAGAAGCAGGCGACGACACGACAGGAACATCGTAAAATATTACATTCGACATGTTAGGTAGCCTTAGGCTAGAATATATATCGCTATAGACGCATACAATGTTCCCACCGAGAAGTAGGGACCGACATGCCAGGAATGTTGTAAAATATTACATCCGAGATGTTAGGTTGCCTTAGGTTAGGATATATTTCGTTATAGACGTATATAATATTCCCACCGAGACGTGGGGACCGACATGCCAGGGATGTTGTAAAATATTACATCCCAGATTTAGGTTGCTTTAGGTTAGGATATTCAACGTTATAGACGTATATAATGTCCCCACCGAGAAGCGGGCGACGACCCACCAGGAATGTTGTAAAATATTACATCCCAGATGTTAGGTTGCGTTAGGTTAGTATATACAAGGTTATAGACGTATATAATGTCCCCATCGAGAAGCAGGCGACGACACGCCAGAATGTTGTAAAATATTACATCCGAGATGTTAGGTTGCCTTAGGTTAGGATATACAACGTTACAGATGTATATAACGTCCCCATCGAGAAGTAGGCGACGACACGCCAGGAATGTTGTAAAATATTACACCCGAGATGTTAGGTTCCCTTAGGTTAGGATATATGACGTTATAGATGTATATAATGTCCCCATCCAGAAGTAGGCAACGACACGCCAGGAATGTTGTAAAATATAACATCCCAGATGCTAGGTTGTGTTAGGTTAGAATATACAACGTTATAGACGTATATAATGTCCCCATCGAGAAGCAGGCGACGACACGACAGGAATGTTGTAAAATATTACATTCGACATGTTAGGTTGCCTTAGGCTAGAATATATATCGTTATAGACGTATACAATGTTCCCACCGAGAAGTAGGGACCGACATGCAGGAATGTGGTAAAATATTACATCCGAGATGTTAGGATGCCTTAGGTTAGGATATACAACGTTATAGATGTATATAATGTTCCCATAGAGAAGTAGGCGACGACACGCCAGGAATGTTGTAAAATATTACATTCTACAAGTTAGGTTGCCTTAGGCTAGGATATATAACGTTATAGACGTATATAATGTTCCCATCGAGAAGTAGGCGACGACACGCCAGGAATGTTGTAAAATATTATACCCTAGATGTTAGGTTCCCTTAGGTTAGGATATTCAACGTTATAGACGTATATAATGTCCCCATCGAGAAGCGGGCGACGACCCACCAGGAATGATGTAAAATATTACATCCCAGATGTTAGGTTGCGTTAGGTTAGTATATACAAGGTTATAGACGTATATAATGTCCCCATCGAGAAGCAGGCGACGACACGCCAGAATGTTGTAAAATATTACATCCGAGATGTTAGGTTGCTTTAGGCTAGAATATATATCGTTATAGACGTATACAATGTTCCCACCGAGACGTAGGGACCGACATGCTAGGAATGTTGTAAAATATTACATCCGAGATGTTAGGTTGCCTTAGGTTAGGATATACAACGTTATAGACGTATAGAATGTTCCCACCGAGAAGTAGGGCCCGACATGCCAGGAATGTTGTAAAATATTACATCCGAGATGATAGGTTGCCTTAGGTTGGGGTATGTATCGTTACAGACGTATATAATGTTCCCACCGAGATGTAGTGACCGACATGCCAGGAATGTTGTAAAATATTACATCCGAGATGTTAGGTTGCGTTAGGTTAGGATATACAACGTTATAGACGTACATAAAGTCCCCATCGAGAAGCAGGCGACGACACGCCAGGAATGTTGTAATATATAACATCCGAGATGTTATGTTGCCATACGTTAGGATATGTAACGTTATAGACGTATATAATGTTCCCACCGAAAAGTAGCAGCCGAAGCGCCAGGAATGTTGTAAAATATTACATCCGAGATGTTAGGTTGCCTTAGGTTAGGATATATATCGTTATAGACGTATAGAATGTTCCCACCGAGAAGTAGGGGCCGACGCGTCAGCAATGTTGTAAAATATTACACCCGAGATGTTAGGTTCCCTTAGGTTAGGATATACAACGTTATAGACGTATAGAATGTTCCCACCGAGAAGTAGGGACCGACATGCCAGGAATGTTGTAAAATATTACATCCGAGATGTTAGGTTGCCTTAGGTTAGGGTATATATCGTTACAGACGTATATAATGTTCCCACCGAGATGTAGTGACCGACATGCCAGGAATGTTGTAAAATATTACATCCGAGATGTTAGGTTGCCTTAGGTTAGGATATATATGGTTGTAGACGTATATAATGATCCCACCGAGACGTAGGGACCTACATGCCAGGAAAGTATCAAAATATTACATCCGATATGTTAGGTTCCTTTAGGTTAGGATATATGACGTTATAGATGTATATAATGTCCACATCCAGAAGTAGGCGACGACACGCCAGGAATGTAGTAAAATATTACATCCCAGATGTTAGGTTGCGTTAGGTTAGAATATACAACGTTATAGACGTATATAATGTCCCCATCGAGAAGCAGGCGACGACACGACAGGAATGTTGTAAAATATTACATTCGACATGTTAGGTTGCCTTAGGCTAAGATATATATCGTTATAGACGTATACAATGTTCCCACCGAGAAGTAGGGACCGACATGACAGGAATGTGGTAAAATATTACATCCGAGATGTTAGGTTGCCTTAGGTTAGGATATACAACGTTATAGATGTATATAATGTTCCCATAGAGAAGTAGGCGACGACACGCCAGGAATGTTGTAAAATATTACATTCTACAAGTTAGGTTGCCTTAGGCTAGGATATATAACGTTATAGACGTATATAATGTTCCCACCGAGAAGTAGGCGACCACACGCCAGGAATGTTGTAAAATATTACACCCGAGATGTTAGGTTCCCTTAGGTTAGGATATATGACGTTATAGATGTATATAATGTCCCCATCCAGAAGTAGGCGACGACACGCCAGGAATGTTGCAAAAATATAACATCCCAGATGTTAGGTTGCGTTAGGTTAGAATATACAACGTTATAGACGTATATAATGTCCCCATCGAGAAGCAGGCGTCGACACGACAGGAACGTTGTAAAATATTACATTCGACATGTTAGGTAGCCTTAGGCTAGAATATATATCGCTATAGACGTATACAATGTTCCCACCGAGAAGTAGGGACCGACATGCCAGGAATGTTGTAAAATATTACATCCGAGATGTTAGGTTGCCTTAGGTTAGGATATATATCGTTATAGACGTATATAATGTTCCCATCGAGAAATAGGCGACGACACGCCAGGAATGTTGTAAAATATTACATTCTACAAGTTAGGTTGCCTTAGGCTAGGATATATAACGTTATAGACGTATATAATGTTCCCATCGAGAAGTAGGCGACGACACGCCAGGAACGTTGTAAAATATTACATTCGACATGTTAGGTAGCCTTAGGCTAGAATATATATCGCTATAGACGTATACAATGTTCCCACCGAGAAGTAGGGTCCGACATGCCAGGAATGTTGTAAAATATTACATCCGAGATGTTAGGTTGCCTTAGGTTAGGATATATATCGTTATAGACGTATATAATGTTCCCATCGAGAAGTAGGCGACGACACGCCAGGAATGTTGTAAAATATTACACCCGAGATGTTAGGTTCCCTTAGGTTATGATATATGACGTTATAGATGTATATAATGTCCCCATCCAGAAGTAGGCGACGACACGCCAGGAATGTTGTAAAATATAACATCCCAGATGTTAGGTTGCGTTAGGTTAGAATATACAACGTTATAGACGTATATAATGTTCCCATCGAGAAGCAGGCGACGACACGACAGGAACATCGTAAAATATTACATTCGACATGTTAGGTAGCCTTAGGCTAGAATATATATCGCTATAGACGCATACAATGTTCCCACCGAGAAGTAGGGACCGACATGCCAGGAATGTTGTAAAATATTACATCCGAGATGTTAGGTTGCCTTAGGTTAGGATATATATCGTTATAGACGTATATAATATTCCCACCGAGACGTGGGGACCGACATGCCAGGGATGTTGTAAAATATTACATCCCAGATTTAGGTTGCTTTAGGTTAGGATATTCAACGTTATAGACGTATATAATGTCCCCACCGAGAAGCGGGCGACGACCCACCAGGAATGTTGTAAAATATTACATCCCAGATGTTAGGTTGCGTTAGGTTAGTATATACAAGTTTATAGACGTATATAATGTCCCCATCGAGAAGCAGGCGACGACACGCCAGAATGTTGTAAAATATTACATCCGAGATGTTAGGTTGCCTTAGGTTAGGATATACAACGTTACAGATGTATATAACGTCCCCATCGAGAAGTAGGCGACGACACGCCAGGAATGTTGTAAAATATTACACCCGAGATGTTAGGTTCCCTTAGGTTAGGATATATGACGTTATAGATGTATATAATGTCCCCATCCAGAAGTAGGCAACGACACGCCAGGAATGTTGTAAAATATAACATCCCAGATGCTAGGTTGTGTTAGGTTAGAATATACAACGTTATAGACGTATATAATGTCCCCATCGAGAAGCAGGCGACGACACGACAGGAATGTTGTAAAATATTACATTCGACATGTTAGGTTGCCTTAGGCTAGAATATATATCGTTATAGACGTATACAATGTTCCCACCGAGAAGTAGGGACCGACATGCAGGAATGTGGTAAAATATTACATCCGAGATGTTAGGTTGCCTTAGGTTAGGATATACAACGTTATAGATGTATATAATGTTCCCATAGAGAAGTAGGCGACGACACGCCAGGAATGTTGTAAAATATTACATTCTACAAGTTAGGTTGCCTTAGGCTAGGATATATAACGTTATAGACGTATATAATGTTCCCATCGAGAAGTAGGCGACGACACGCCAGGAATGTTGTAAAATATTATACCCTAGATGTTAGGTTCCCTTAGGTTAGGATATTCAACGTTATAGACGTATATAATGTCCCCATCGAGAAGCGGGCGACGACCCACCAGGAATGATGTAAAATATTACATCCCAGATGTTAGGTTGCGTTAGGTTAGTATATACAAGGTTATAGACGTATATAATGTCCCCATCGAGAAGCAGGCGACGACACGCCAGAATGTTGTAAAATATTACATCCGAGATGTTAGGTTGCTTTAGGCTAGAATATATATCGTTATAGACGTATACAATGTTCCCACCGAGACGTAGGGACCGACATGCTAGGAATGTTGTAAAATATTACATCCGAGATGTTAGGTTGCCTTAGGTTAGGATATACAACGTTATAGACGTATAGAATGTTCCCACCGAGAAGTAGGGCCAGACATGCCAGGAATGTTGTAAAATATTACATCCGAGATGATAGGTTGCCTTAGGTTGGGGTATGTATCGTTACAGACGTATATAATGTTCCCACCGAGATGTAGTGACCGACATGCCAGGAATGTTGTAAAATATTACATCCGAGATGTTAGGTTGCGTTAGGTTAGGATATACAACGTTATAGACGTACATAAAGTCCCCATCGAGAAGCAGGCGACGACACGCCAGGAATGTTGTAATATATAACATCCGAGATGTTATGTTGCCATACGTTAGGATATGTAACGTTATAGACGTATATAATGTTCCCACCGAAAAGTAGCAGCAGAAGCGCCAGGAATGTTGTAAAATATTACATCCGAGATGTTAGGTTGCCTTAGGTTAGGATATATATCGTTATAGACGTATAGAATGTTCCCACCGAGAAGTAGGGGCCGACGCGTCAGCAATGTTGTAAAATATTACACCCGAGATGTTAGGTTCCCTTAGGTTAGGATATACAACGTTATAGACGTATAGAATGTTCCCACCGAGAAGTAGGGACCGACATGCCAGGAATGTTGTAAAATATTACATCCGAGATGTTAGGTTGCCTTAGGTTAGGATATACAACGTTATAGATGTATATAATGTCCCCATCGAGAAGTAGGCGACGACACGCCAGGAATGTTGTAAAATATTACACCCGAGATGTTAGGTTCCCTTAGGATAGGATATATGACGTTATAGATGTATATAATGTCCCCATCCAGAAGTAGGCGACGACACGCCAGGAATGTTGTAAAATATAACATCCCAGATGTTCGGTTGCGTTAGGTTAGAATATACAACGTTATAGACGTATATAATGTCCCCATCGAGAAGCAGGCGACGACACGACGGGAATGTTGTAAAATATTACATTCGACATATTAGGTTGCCTTAGGCTAGAATATATATCGTTATAGACGTATACAATGTTCCCACCGAGAAGTAGGGACCGACATTCCAGGAATTATGTAAAATATTACATCCGAGATGTTAGGTTGCCTTAGGTTAGGATATACAACGTTATAGATGTGTATAATGTCCCCATCGAGAAGTAGGCGACGACACGCCAGGAATGTTGTAAAATATTACATTCTACATATTGGGTTCCCTTAGGCTAGGATATATATCGTTATAGACGTATACATTGTTTCCACCGAGAAGTAGGGACCGACATGCCAGGAATGTTGTAAAATATTACATCCCAGATGATAGGTTGCGTTAGGTTAGGATATACAACGTTATAGACGTACATAAAGTCCCCATCGAGAAGCACGCGACGACACGCCAGGAATGTTGTAATATATAACATCCGAGATGTTATGTTGCCATACGTTAGGATATGTAACGTTATAGACGTATATAATGTTCCCACCGAAAAGTAGCAGCCGAAGCGCCAGAAATGTTGTAAAATATTACATCCGAGATGTTAGGTTGCCTTAGGTTAGGATATATATCGTTATAGACGTATAGAATGTTCCCACCGAGAAGTAGGGGCCGACGCGTCAGCAATGTTGTAAAATATTACACCCGAGATGTTAGGTTCCCTTAGGTTAGGATATACAACGTTATAGACGTATAGAATGTTCCCACCGAGAAGTAGGGACCGACATGCCAGGAATGTTGTAAAATATTACATCCGAGATGTTAGGTTGCCTTAGGTTAGGATATACAACGTTATAGATGTATATAATGTCCCCATCGAGAAGTAGGCGACGACACGCCAGGAATGTTGTAAAATATTACACCCGAGATGTTAGGTTCCCTTAGGATAGGATATATGACGTTATAGATGTATATAATGTCCCCATCCAGAAGTAGGCGACGACACGCCAGGAATGTTGTAAAATATAACATCCCAGATGTTCGGTTGCGTTAGGTTAGAATATACAACGTTATAGACGTATATAATGTCCCCATCGAGAAGCAGGCGACGACACGACAGGAATGTTGTAAAATATTACATTCGACATATTAGGTTGCCTTAGGCTAGAATATATATCGTTATAGACGTATACAATGTTCCCACCGAGAAGTAGGGACCGACATTCCAGGAATTTTGTAAAATATTACATCCGAGATGTTAGGTTGCCTTAGGTTAGGATATACAACGTTATAGATGTGTATAATGTCCCCATCGAGAAGTAGGCGACGACACGCCAGGAATGTTGTAAAATATTACATTCTACATATTGGGTTCCCTTAGGCTAGGATATATATCGTTATAGACGTATACATTGTTTCCACCGAGAAGTAGGGACCGACATGCCAGGAATGTTGTAAAATATTACATCCCAGATGATAGGTTGCGTTAGGTTAGGATATACAACGTTATAGACGTACATAAAGTCCCCATCGAGAAGCAGGCGACGACACGCCAGGAATGTTGTAATATATAACATCCGAGATGTTATGTTGCCATACGTTAGGATATGTAACGTTATAGACGTATATAATGTTCCCACCGAAAAGTAGCAGCCGAAGCGCCAGAAATGTTGTAAAATATTACATCCGAGATGTTAGGTTGCCTTAGGTTAGGATATATATCGTTATAGACGTATAGAATGTTCCCACCGAGAAGTAGGGGCCGACGCGTCAGCAATGTTGTAAAATATTACACCCGAGATGTTAGGTTCCCTTAGGTTAGGATATACAACGTTATAGACGTATAGAATGTTCCCACCGAGAAGTAGGGACCGACATGCCAGGAATGTTGTAAAATATTACATCCGAGATGTTAGGTTGCCTTAGGTTAGGGTATATATCGTTACAGACGTATATAATGTTCCCACCGAGATGTAGTGACCGACATGCCAGGAATGTTGTAAAATATTACATCCGAGATGTTAGGTTGCCTTAGGTTAGGATATATATGGTTATAGACGTATATAATGATCCCACCGAGACGTAGGGACCGACATGCCAGGAAAGTATCAAAATATTACATCCTATATGTTAGGTTCCTTTAGGTTAGGATATATGACGTTTTAGATGTATATAATGTCCACATCCAGAAGTAGGCGACGACACGCCAGGAATGTAGTAAAATATTACATCCCAGATGTTAGGTTGCGTTAGGTTAGAATATACAACGTTATAGACGTATATAATGTCCCCATCGAGAAGCAGGCGACGACACGACAGGAATGTTGTAAAATATTACATTCGACATGTTAGGTTGCCTTAGGCTAAGATATATTTCGTTATAGACGTATACAATGTTCCCACCGAGAAGTAGGGACCGACATGACAGGAATGTGGTAAAATATTACATCCGAGATGTTAGGTTGCCTTAGGTTAGGATATACAACGTTATAGATGTATATAATGTTCCCATAGAGAAGTAGGCGACGACACGCCAGGAATGTTGTAAAATATTACATTCTACAAGTTAGGTTGCCTTAGGCTAGGATATATAACGTTATAGATGTATATAATGTCCCCATCGAGAAGTAGGCGACGACACGCCAGGAATGTTGTAAAATATTACACCCGAGATGTTAGGTTCCCTTAGGTTAGGATATATGACGTTATAGATGTATATAATGTCCCCATCCAGAAGTAGGCGACGACACGCCAGGAATGTTGTAAAATATAACATCCCAGATGTTCGGTTGCGTTAGGTTAGAATATACAACGTTATAGACGTATATAATGTCCCCATCGAGAAGCAGGCGACGACACGACAGGAATGTTGTAAAATATTACATTCGACATATTAGGTTGCCTTAGGCTAGAATATATATCGTTATAGACGTATACAATGTTCCCACCGAGAAGTAGGGACCGACATTCCAGGAATTTTGTAAAATATTACATCCGAGATGTTAGGTTGCCTTAGGTTAGGATATACAACGTTATAGACGTACATAAAGTCCCCATCGAGAAGTAGGCGACGACACGCCAGGAATGTTGTAAAATATTACATTCTACATATTGGGTTCCCTTAGGCTAGGATATATATCGTTATAGACGTATACATTGTTTCCACCGAGAAGTAGGGACCGACATGCCAGGAATGTTGTAAAATATTACATCCCAGATGATAGGTTGCCTTAGGTTAGGATATACAACGTTATAGACGTACATAAAGTCCCCATCGAGAAGCAGGCGACGACACGCCAGGAATGTTGTAATATATAACATCCGAGATGTTATGTTGCCATACGTTAGGATATGTAACGTTATAGACGTATATAATGTTCCCACCGAAAAGTAGCAGCCGAAGCGCCAGAAATGTTGTAAAATATTACATCCGAGATGTTAGGTTGCCTTAGGTTAGGATATATATGGTTATAGACGTATATAATGATCCCACCGAGACGTAGGGACCGACATGCCAGGAAAGTATCAAAATATTACATCCTATATGTTAGGTTCCTTTAGGTTAGGATATATGACGTTATAGATGTATATAATGTCCACATCCAGAAGTAGGCGACGACACGCCAGGAATGTAGTAAAATATTACATCCCAGATGTTAGGTTGCGTTAGGTTAGAATATACAACGTTATAGACGTATATAATGTCCCCATCGAGAAGCAGGCGACGACACGACAGGAATGTTGTAAAATATTACATTCGACATGTTAGGTTGCCTTAGGCTAAGATATATTTCGTTATAGACGTATACAATGTTCCCACCGAGAAGTAGGGACCGACATGACAGGAATGTGGTAAAATATTACATCCGAGATGTTAGGTTGCCTTAGGTTAGGATATACAACGTTATAGATGTATATAATGTTCCCATAGAGAAGTAGGCGACGACACGCCAGGAATGTTGTAAAATATTACATTCTACAAGTTAGGTTGCCTTAGGCTAGGATATATAACGTTATAGACGTATATAATGTTCCCATCGAGAAGTAGGCGACGACACGCCAGGAATGTTGTAAAATATTACAGCCGAGATGTTAGGTTCCCTTAGGTTAGGATATATGACGTTATAGATGTATATAATGTCCCCATCCAGAAGTAGGCGACGACACGCCAGGAATGTTGTAAAATATTACATTCGACATGTTAGGTTGCCTTAGGCTAGGATATATATCGTTATAGACGTATACAATGTTCCCACCGAGAAGTAGGGCCCGACATGCCAGGAATGTTGTAAAATATTACATCCGAGATGTTAGGTTGCCTTAGGTTAGGATATACAACGTTATAGATGTATATAATGTCCCCATCGAGAAGTAGGCGACGACACGCCAGGAATGTTGTAAAATATTACACCCGAGATGTTAGGTTCCCTTAGGTTAGGATATATGACGTTATAGATGTATATAATGTCCCCATCCAGAAGTAGGCGACGACAGGCCAGGAATGTTGTAAAATATAACATCCCAGATGTTCGGTTGCGTTAGGTTAGAATATACAACGTTATAGACGTATATAATGTCCCCATCGAGAAGCAGGCGACGACACGACAGGAATGTTGTAAAATATTACATTCGACATGTTAGGTTGCCTTAGGCTAGAATATATATCGTTATAGACGTATACAATGTTCCCACCGAGACGTAGGGACCGACATGCTAGGAATGTTGTAAAATATTACATCCGAGATGTTAGGTTGCCTTAGGTTAGGATATACAACGTTATAGACGTATAGAATGTTCCCACCGAGAAGTAGGGCCCGACATGCCAGGAATGTTGTAAAATATTACATCCGAGATGATAGGTTGCCTTAGGTTGGGGTATATATCGTTACAGACGTATATAATGTTCCCACCGAGATGTAGTGACCGACATGCCAGGAATGTTGTAAAATATTACATCCGAGATGTTAGGTTGCCTTAGGTTAGGATATATATCGTTATAGACGTATAGAATGTTCCCACCGAGAAGTAGGGGCCGACGCGTCAGCAATGTTGTAAAATATTACACCCGAGATGTTAGGTTCCCTTAGGTTAGGATATACAACGTTATAGACGTATAGAATGTTCCCACCGAGAAGTAGGGACCGACATGCCAGGAATGTTGTAAAATATTACATCCGAGATGTTAGGTTGCCTTAGGTTAGGGTATATATCGTTACAGACGTATATAATGTTCCCACCGAGATGTAGTGACCGACATGCCAGGAATGTTGTAAAATATTACATCCGAGATGTTAGGTTGCCTTAGGTTAGGATATATATCGTTATAGACGTATATAATGATCCCACCGAGACGTAGGGACCGACATGCCAGGAAAGTATTAAAATATTACATCCGATATGTTAGGTTCCTTTACGTTAGGATATATGACGTTATAGCTGTATATAATGTCCACATCCAGAAGTAGGCGACGACACGCCAGGAATGTTGTAAAATATTACTTCCCAGATGTTAGGTTGCGTTAGGTTAGAATATACAACGTTATAGACGTATATAATGTCCCCATCGAGAAGCAGGCGACGACACGACAGGAATGTTGTAAAATATTACATTCGACATATTAGGTTGCCTTAGGCTAGAATATATATCGTTATAGACGTATACAATGTTCCCACCGAGAAGTAGGGACCGACATTCCAGGAATTTTGTAAAATATTACATCCGAGATGTTAGGTTGCCTTAGGTTAGGATATACAACGTTATAGATGTGTATAATGTCCCCATCGAGAAGTAGGCGACGACACGGCAGGAATGTTGTAAAATATTACATTCTACATATTGGGTTCCCTTAGGCTAGGATATATATCGTTATAGACGTATACATTGTTTCCACCGAGAAGTAGGGACCGACATGCCAGGAATGTTGTAAAATATTACATCCCAGATGATAGGTTGCGTTAGGTTAGGATATACAACGTTATAGACGTACATAAAGTTCCCATCGAGAAGCAGGCGACGACACGCCAGGAATGTTGTAATATATAACATCCGAGATGTTATGTTGCCATACGTTAGGATATGTAACGTTATAGACGTATATAATGTTCCCACCGAAAAGTAGCAGCCGAAGCGCCAGAAATGTTGTAAAATATTACATCCGAGATGTTAGGTTGCCTTAGGTTAGGATATATATCGTTATAGACGTATAGAATGTTCCCACCGAGAAGTAGGGGCCGACGCGTCAGCAATGTTGTAAAATATTACACCCGAGATGTTAGGTTCCCTTAGGTTAGGATATACAACGTTATAGACGTATAGAATGTTCCCACCGAGAAGTAGGGACCGACATGCCAGGAATGTTGTAAAATATTACATCCGAGATGTTAGGTTGCCTTAGGTTAGGGTATATATCGTTACAGACGTATATAATGTTCCCACCGAGATGTAGTGACCGACATGCCAGGAATGTTGTAAAATATTACATCCGAGATGTTAGGTTGCCTTAGGTTAGGATATATATGGTTATAGACGTATATAATGATCCCACCGAGACGTAGGGACCGACATGCCAGGAAAGTATCAAAATATTACATCCTATATGTTAGGTTCCTTTAGGTTAGGATATATGACGTTATAGATGTATATAATGTCCACATCCAGAAGTAGGCGACGACACGCCAGGAATGTAGTAAAATATTACATCCCAGATGTTAGGTTGCGTTAGGTTAGAATATACAACGTTATAGACGTATATAATGTCCCCATCGAGAAGCAGGCGACGACACGACAGGAATGATGTAAAATATTACATTCGACATGTTAGGTTGCCTTAGGCTAAGATATATTTCGTTATAGACGTATACAATGTTCCCACCGAGAAGTAGGGACCGACATGACAGGAATGTGGTAAAATATTACATCCGAGATGTTAGGTTGCCTTAGGTTAGGATATACAACGTTATAGATGTATATAATGTTCCCATAGAGAAGTAGGCGAAGACACGCCAGGAATGTTGTAAAATATTACATTCTACAAGTTAGGTTGCCTTAGGCTAGGATATATAACGTTATAGACGTATATAATGTTCCCATCGAGAAGTAGGCGACGACACGCCAGGAATGTTGTAAAATATTACACCCGAGATGTTAGGTTCCCTTAGGTTAGGATATACAACGTTATAGACGTATAAGATGTCCCCATCGAGAAGCAGGCGACGACACGACAGGAATGTTGTAAAATATTACATTCGACATGTTAGGTTGCCTTAGGCTAGGATATATATCGTTATAGACGTATACAATGTTCCCACCGAGAAGTAGGGCCCGACATGCCAGGAATGTTGTAAAATATTACATTCGACATGTTAGGTAGCCTTAGGCTAGGATATATATCGTTATAGACGTATACAATGTTCCCACCGAGAAGTAGGGACCGACATGCCAGGAATGTTGTAAAATATTACATTCGACATGTTAGGTAGCCTTAGGCTAGAATATATATCGCTATAGACGTATACAATGTTCCCACCGAGAAGTAGGGACCGACATGCCAGGAATGTTGTAAAATATTACATCCGAGATGTTAGGTTGCCTTAGGTTAGGATATATATCCTTATAGACGTATATAATGTTCCCATCGAGAAATAGGCGACGTCACGCCAGGAATGTTGTAAAATATTACATTCTACAAGTTAGGTTGCCTTAGGCTAGGATATATAACGTTATAGACGTATATAATGTTCCCATCGAGAAGTAGGCGACGACACGCCAGGAATGTTGTAAAATATTACACCCGAGATGTTAGGTTCCCTTAGGTTAGGATATACAACGTTATAGACGTATAAGATGTCCCCATCGAGAAGCAGGCGACGACACGACAGGAATGTTGTAAAATATTACATTCGACATGTTAGGTTGCCTTAGGCTACGATATATATCGTTATAGACGTATACAATGTTCCCACCGAGAAGTAGGGCCCGACATGCCAGGAATGTTGTAAAATATTACATCCGAGATGTTAGGTTGCCTTAGGTTAGGATATATAACGTTATAGATGTATATAATGTCCCCATCGAGAAGTAGGCGACGACACGCCAGGAATGTTGTAAAATATTACACCCGAGATGTTAGGTTCCCTTAGGTTAGGATATATGACGTTATAGATGTATATAATGTCCCCATCCAGAAGTAGGCGACGACAGGCCAGGAATGTTGTAAAATATAACATCCCAGATGTTCGGTTGCGTTAGGTTAGAATATACAACGTTATAGACGTATATAATGTCCCCATCGAGAAGCAGGCGACGACACGACAGGAATGTTGTAAAATATTACATTCGACATGTTAGGTTGCCTTAGGCTAGAATATATATCGTTATAGACGTATACAATGTTCCCACCGAGAAGTAGGGACCGACATGCCAGGAATTTTGTAAAATATTACATCCGAGATGTTAGGTTGCCTTAGGTTAGGATATACAACGTTATAGATGTGTATAATGTCCCCATCGAGAAGTAGGCGACGACACGCCAGGAATGTTGTAAAATATTACATTCTACATATTGGGTTGCCTTAGGCTAGGATATATATCGTTATAGACGTATACATTGTTTCCACCGAGAAGTAGGGACCGACATGCCAGGAATGTTGTAAAATATTACATCCGAGATGTTAGGTTGCGTTAGGTTAGGATATACAACGTTATAGACGTACATAAAGTCCCCATCGAGAAGCAGGCGACGACACGCCAGGAATGTTGTAATATATAACATCCGAGATGTTATGTTGCCATACGTTAGGATATGTAACGTTATAGACGTATATAAAGTTCCCACCGAAAAGTAGCAGCCGAAGCGCCAGAAATGTTGTAAAATATTACATCCGAGATGTTAGGTTGCCATAGGTTAGGATATATATCGTTATAGACGTATAGAATGTTCCCACCGAGAAGTAGGGGCCGACGCGTCAGCAATGTTGTAAAATATTACACCCGAGATGTTAGGTTCCCTTAGGTTAGGATATACAACGTTATAGACGTATAGAATGTTCCCACCGAGAAGTAGGGACCGACATGCCAGGAATGTTGTAAAATATTACATCCGAGATGTTAGGTTGCCTTAGGTTAGGGTATATATCGTTACAGACGTATATAATGTTCCCACCGAGATGTAGTGACCGACATGCCAGGAATGTTGTAAAATATTACATCCGAGATGTTAGGTTGCCTTAGGTTAGGATATATATGGTTATAGACGTATATAATGATCCCACCGAGACGTAGGGACCGACATGCCAGGAAAGTATCAAAATATTACATCCTATATGTTAGGTTCCTTTAGGTTAGGATATATGACGTTATAGATGTATATAATGTCCACATCCAGAAGTAGGCGACGACACGCCAGGAATGTTGTAAAATATTACTTCCCAGATGTTAGGTTGCGTTAGGTTAGAATATACAACGTTATAGACGTATATAATGTCTCCATCGAGAAGCAGGCGACGACACGACAGGAATGTTGTAAAATATTACATTCGACATGTTAGGTTGCCTTAGGCTAGTATATATATCGTTATAGACGTATACAATGTTCCCACCGAGAAGTAGGGACCGACATGACAGGAATGTGGTAAAATATTACATTCGACATGTTAGGTTGCCTTAGGCTAGGATATATATCGTTATAGACGTATACAATGTTCCCACCGAGAAGTAGGGCCCGACATGCCAGGAATGTTGTAAAATATTACATCCGAAATGTTAGGTTGCCTTAGGTTAGGATATACAACTTTATAGATGTATATAATGTCCCCATCGAGAAGTAGGCGACGACACGCCAGGAATGTTGTAAAATATTACACCCGAGATGTTAGGTTCCCTTAGGTTAGGATATATGACGTTATAGATGTATATAATGTCCCCATCCAGAAGTAGGCGACGACACGCCAGGAATGTTGTAAAATATTACATTCTACAAGTTAGGTTGCCTGAGGCTAGGATATGTAACGTTATAGACGTATATAATGTTCCCATCGAGAAGTAGGCGACGACACGCCAGGAATGTTGTAAAATATTA
Organism: Xylocopa violacea; assembly: GCA_963969225.1. Lineage (NCBI taxonomy): Eukaryota > Metazoa > Arthropoda > Insecta > Hymenoptera > Apidae > Xylocopa > Xylocopa violacea. Next base: position 51,344,093 of record CAXAJV010000001.1, read on the forward strand.
TACCCGAGGTGTTAGGTTCCCTTAGGTTAGGATATATGACGTTATAGATGTATATAACGTCCACATCCAGAAGTAGGCGACGACACGCCAGGAATGTTGTAAAATATTACATCCCAGATGTTAGGTTGCGTTAGGTTAGAATATACCACGTTATTGACGTATATAATGTCCCCATCGAGAAGCAGGCGACGACACGACAGGAATGTTGTAAAATATTACATCCGAGATGTTAGGTTGCCTTAGGTTAGGATATACAACGTTATAGATGTATATAATGTTCCCATAGAGAAGTAGGCGACGACACGCCAGGAATGTTGTAAAATATTACATTCTACAAGTTAGGTTGCCTTAGGCTAGGATATATATCGTTATAGACGTATACAATGTTCCCACCGAGAAGTAGGGCCCGACATGCCAGGAATGTTGTAAAATATTACATCCGAGATGTTAGGTTGCCTTAGGTTAGGATATACAACGTTATAGATGTATATAATGTCCCCATCGAGAAGTAGGCGACGACACGCCAGGAATGTTGTAAAATATTACACCCGAGATGTTAGGTTCCCTTAGGTTAGGATATATGACGTTATAGATGTATATAATGTCCCCATCCAGAAGTAGGCGACGACACGCCAGGAATGTTGTAAAATATAACATCCCAGATGTTCGGTTGCGTTAGGTTAGAATATACAACGTTATAGACGTATATAATGTCCCCATCGAGAAGCAGGCGACGACACGACAGGAATGTTGTAAAATATTACATTCGACATATTAGGTTGCCTTAGGCTAGAATATATATCGTTATAGACGTATACAATGTTCCCACCGAGAAGTAGGGACCGACATTCCAGGAATTTTGTAAAATATTACATCCGAGATGTTAGGTTGCCTTAGGTTAGGATACACAACGTTATAGATGTGTATAATGTCCCCATCGAGAAGTAGGCGACGACACGCCAGGAATGTTGTAAAATATTACATTCTACATATTGGGTTCCCTTAGGCTAGGATATATATCGTTATAGACGTATACATTGTTTCCACCGAGAAGTAGGGACCGACATGCCAGGAATGTTGTAAAATATTACATCCCAGATGATAGGTTGCGTTAGGTTATGATATACAACGTTATAGACGTACATAAAGTCCCCATCGAGAAGCAGGCGACGACACGCCAGGAATGTTGTAATATATAACATCCGAGATGTTATGTTGCCATACGTTAGGATATGTAACGTTATAGACGTATATAAAGTTCCCACCGAAAAGTAGCAGCCGAAGCGCCAGAAATGTTGTAAAATATTACATCCGAGATGTTAGGTTGCCTTAGGTTAGGATATATATCGTTATAGACGTATAGAATGTTCCCACCGAGAAGTAGGGGCCGACGCGTCAGCAATGTTGTAAAATATTACACCCGAGATGTTAGGTTCCCTTAGGTTAGGATATACAACGTTATAGACGTATAGAATGTTCCCACCGAGAAGTAGGGACCGACATGCCAGGAATGTTGTAAAATATTACATCCGAGATGTTAGGTTGCCTTAGGTTAGGGTATATATCGTTACAGACGTATATAATGTTCCCACCGAGATGTAGTGACCGACATGCCAGGAATGTTGTAAAATATTACATCCGAGATGTTAGGTTGCCTTAGGTTAGGATATATATGGTTATAGACGTATATAATGATCCCACCGAGACGTAGGGACCGACATGCCAGGAAAGTATCAAAATATTACATCCTATATGTTAGGTTCCTTTAGGTTAGGATATATGACGTTATAGATGTATATAATGTCCACATCCAGAAGTAGGCGACGACACGCCAGGAATGTAGTAAAATATTACATCCCAGATGTTAGGTTGCGTTAGGTTAGAATATACAACGTTATAGACGTATATAATGTCCCCATCGAGAAGCAGGCGACCACACGACAGGAATGTTGTAAAATATTACATTCGACATGTTAGGTGGCCTTAGGCTAAGATATATTTCGTTATAGACGTATACAATGTTCCCACCGAGAAGTAGGGACCGACATGACAGGAATGTGGTAAAATATTACATCCGAGATGTTAGGTTGCCTTAGGTTAGGATATACAACGTTATAGATGTATATAATGTTCCCATAGAGAAGTAGGCGACGACACGCCAGGAATGTTGTAAAATATTACATTCTACAAGTTAGGTTGCCTTAGGCTAGGATATATAACGTTATAGACGTATATAATGTTCCCATCGAGAAGTAGGCGACGACACGCCAGGAATGTTGTAAAATATTACACCCGAGATGTTAGGTTCCCTTAGGTTAGGATATATGACGTTATAGATGTATATAATGTCCCCAACCAGAAGTAGGCGACGACACGCCAGGAATGTTGTAAAATATAACATCCCAGATGTTAGGTTGCGTTAGGTTAGAATATACAACGTTATAGACGTATATAATGTCCCCATCGAGAAGCAGGCGACCACACGACAGGAATGTTGTAAAATATTACATTCGACATGTTAGGTTGCCTTAGGCTAAGATATATTTCGTTATAGACGTATACAATGTTCCCACCGAGAAGTAGGGACCGACATGACAGGAATGTGGTAAAATATTACATCCGAGATGTTAGGTTGCCTTAGGTTAGGATATACAACGTTATAGATGTATATAATGTTCCCATAGAGAAGTAGGCGACGACACGCCAGGAATGTTGTAAAATATTACATTCTACAAGTTAGGTTGCCTTAGGCTAGGATATATAACGTTATAGACGTATATAATGTTCCCATCGAGAAGTAGGCGACGACACGCCAGGAATGTTGTAAAATATTACACCCGAGATGTTAGGTTCCCTTAGGTTAGGATATATGACGTTATAGATGTATATAATGTCCCCATCCAGAAGTAGGCGACGACACGCCAGGAATGTTGTAAAATATAACATCCCAGATGTTAGGTTGCGTTAGGTTAGAATATACAACGTTATAGACGTATATAATGTCCCCATCGAGAAGCAGGCGACGACACGACAGGAACGTTGTAAAATATTACATCCGAGATGTTAGGTTGCCTTAGGTTAGGATATACAACGTTATAGATGTATATAATGTCCCCATCGAGAAGTAGGCGACGACACGCCAGGAATGTTGTAAAATATTACATTCTACAAGTTAGGTTGCCTTAGGCTAGGATATGTAACGTTATAGACGTATATAATGTTCCCATCGAGAAGTAGGCGACGACACGCCAGGAATGTTGTAAAATATTATACCCGAGGTGTTAGGTTCCCTTAGGTTAGGATATACAACGTTATAGACGTATAAGAAGTCCCCATCGAGAAGCAGGCGACGACACGACAGGAATGTTGTAAAATATTACATTCGACATGTTAGGTTGCCTTAGGCTAGGATATATATCGTTATAGACGTATACAATGTTCCCACCGAGAAGTAGGGCCCGACATGCCAGGAATGTTGTAAAATATTACATCCGAGATGTTAGGTTGCCTTAGGTTAGGATATACAACGTTATAGACGTATAGAATGTTCCCACCGAGAAGTAGGGACCGACATGCCAGGAATGTTGTAAAATATTACATCCGAGATGTTAGGTTGCCCTAGGTTAGGGTATATATCGTTACAGACGTATATAATGTTCCCACCGAGATGTAGTGACCGACATGCCAGGAATGTTGTAAAATATTACATCCGAGATGTTAGGTTGCCTTAGGTTAGGATATATATCGTTATAGACGTATAGAATGTTCCCACCGAGAAGTAGGGGCCGACGCGTCAGCAATGTTGTATAATATTACACCCGAGATGTTAGGTTCCCTTAGGTTAGGATATACAACGTTATAGACGTATAGAATGTTCCCACCGAGAAGTAGGGACCGACATGCCAGGAATGTTGTAAAATATTACATCCGAGATGTTAGGTTGCCTTAGGTTAGGGTATATATCGTTACAGACGTATATAATGTTCCCACCGAGATGTAGTGACCGACATGCCAGGAATGTTGTAAAATATTACATCCGAGATGTTAGGTTGCCTTAGGTTAGGATATATATGGTTATAGACGTATATAATGATCCCACCGAGACGTAGGGACCGACATGCCAGGAAAGTATCAAAATATTACATCCGATATGTTAGGTTCCTTTAGGTTAGGATATATGACGTTATAGATGTATATAATGTCCACATCCAGAAGTAGGCGACGACACGCCAGGAATGTAGTAAAATATTACATCCCAGATGTTAGGTTGCGTTAGGTTAGAATATACAACGTTATAGACGTATATAATGTCCCCATCGAGAAGCAGGCGACGACACGACAGGAATGTTGTAAAATATTACATTCGACATGTTAGGTTGCCTTAGGCTAAGATATATATCGTTATAGACGTATACAATGTTCCCACCGAGAAGTAGGGACCGACATGACAGGAATGTGGTAAAATATTACATCCGAGATGTGAGGTTGCCTTAGGTTAGGATATACAACGTTATAGATGTATATAATGTTCCCATAGAGAAGTAGGCGACGACACGCCAGGAATGTTGTAAAATATTACATTCTACAAGTTAGGTTGCCTTAGGCTAGGATATATAACGTTATAGACGTATATAATGTTCCCATCGAGAAGTAGGCGACGGCACGCCAGGAATGTTGTAAAATATTACACCCGAGATGTTAGGTTCCCTTAGGTTAGGATATATGACGTTATAGATGTATATAATGTCCCCATCCAGAAGTAGGCGACGACACGCCAGGAATGTTGTAAAATATTACATCCCAGATGTTAGGTTGCGTTAGGTTAGAATATACAACGTTATAGACGTATATAATGTCCCCATCGAGAAGCAGGCGACGACACGACAGGAATGTTGTAAAATATTACATTCGACACGTTATGTTGCCTTCGTCTAGAATATATATCGTTATAGACGTATACAATGTTCCCACCGAGAAGTAGGGTCCGACATGCCAGGAATGTTGTAAAATATGACATTCTACATGTTGGGTTGCCTTAGGCTAGGATATATATCGTTATAGACGTATACATTGTTTCCACCGAGAAGTAGGGACCGACATGCCAGGAATGTTGTAAAATATTACATCCGAGATGAAAGGTTGCCTTAGGTTAGGATATATATCGTTATAGACTTATATAATGTTCCCACCGAGACGTGGGGACCGACATGCCAGGGATCTTGTAAAATATTACATCCCAGATGTTAGGTTGCCTCAGGTTAGGATATACAACGTTATAGATGTATATAATGTCCCCATCGAGAAGTAGGCGACGACACGCCAGGAATGTTGTAAAATATTACATTCTACAAGTTAGGTTGCCTTAGGCTAGGATATGTAACGTTATAGACGTATATAATGTTCCCATCGAGAAGTAGGCGACGACACGCCAGGAATGTTGTAAAATATTATACCCGAGGTGTTAGGTTCCCTTAGGTTAGGATATACAACGTTATAGACGTATAAGAAGTCCCCATCGAGAAGCAGGCGACGACACGACAGGAATGTTGTAAAATATTACATTCGACATGTTAGGTTGCCTTAGGCTAGGATATATATCGTTATAGACGTATACAATGTTCCCACCGAGAAGTAGGGCCCGACATGCCAGGAATGTTGTAAAATATTACATCCGAGATGTTAGGTTGCCTTAGGTTAGGATATACAACGTTATAGATGTATATAATGTCCCCATCGAGAAGTAGGCGACGACACGCCAGGAATGTTGTAAAATATTACACCCGAGATGTTAGGTTCCCTTAGGTTAGGATATATGACGTTATAGATGTATATAATGTCCCCATCCAGAAGTAGGCGACGACACGCCAGGAATGTTGTAAAATATAACATCCCAGATGTTCGGTTGCGTTAGGTTAGAATATACAACGTTATAGACGTATATAATGTCCCCATCGAGAAGCAGGCGACGACACGACAGGAATGTTGTAAAATATTACATTCGACATATTAGGTTGCCTTAGGCTAGAATATATATCGTTATAGACGTATACAATGTTCCCACCGAGAAGTAGGGACCGACATTCCAGGAATTTTGTAAAATATTACATCCGAGATGTTAGGTTGCCTTAGGTTAGGATACACAACGTTATAGATGTGTATAATGTCCCCATCGAGAAGTAGGCGACGACACGCCAGGAATGTTGTAAAATATTACATTCTACATATTGGGTTCCCTTAGGCTAGGATATATATCGTTATAGACGTATACATTGTTTCCACCGAGAAGTAGGGACCGACATGCCAGGAATGTTGTAAAATATTACATCCCAGATGATAGGTTGCGTTAGGTTAGGATATACAACGTTATAGACGTACATAAAGTCCCCATCGAGAAGCGGGCGACGACACGCCAGGAATGTTGTAATATATAACATCCGAGATGTTATGTTGCCATACGTTAGGATATGTAACGTTATAGACGTATATAATGTTCCCACCGAAAAGTAGCAGCCGAAGCGCCAGAAATGTTGTAAAATATTACATCCGAGATGTTAGGTTGCCATAGGTTAGGATATATATCGTTATAGACGTATAGAATGTTCCCACCGAGAAGTAGGGGCCGACGCGTCAGCAATGTTGTAAAATATTACACCCGAGATGTTAGGTTCCCTTAGGTTAGGATATACAACGTTATAGACGTATAGAATGTTCCCACCGAGAAGTAGGGACCGACATGCCAGGAATGTTGTAAAATATTACATCCGAGATGTTAGGTTGCCTTAGGTTAGGGTATATATCGTTACAGACGTATATAATGTTCCCACCGAGATGTAGTGACCGACATGCCAGGAATGTTGTAAAATATTACATCCGAGATGTTAGGTTGCCTTAGGTTAGGATATATATGGTTATAGACGTATATAATGATCCCACCGAGACGTAGGGACCGACATGCCAGGAAAGTATCAAAATATTACATCCTATATGTTAGGTTCCTTTAGGTTAGGATATATGACGTTATAGATGTATATAATGTCCACATCCAGAAGTAGGCGACGACACGCCAGGAATGTAGTAAAATATTACATCCCAGATGTTAGGTTGCGTTAGGTTAGAATATACAACGTTATAGACGTATATAATGTCCCCATCGAGAAGCAGGCGACCACACGACAGGAATGTTGTAAAATATTACATTCGACATGTTAGGTTGCCTTAGGCTAAGATATATTTCGTTATAGACGTATACAATGTTCCCACCGAGAAGTAGGGACCGACATGACAGGAATGTGGTAAAATATTACATCCGAGATGTTAGGTTGCCTTAGGTTAGGATATACAACGTTATAGATGTATATAATGTTCCCATAGAGAAGTACGCGACGACACGCCAGGAATGTTGTAAAATATTACATTCTACAAGTTAGGTTGCCTTAGGCTAGGATATATAACGTTATAGACGTATATAATGTTCCCATCGAGAAGTAGGCGACGACACGCCAGGAATGTTGTAAAATATTACACCCGAGATGTTAGGTTCCCTTAGGTTAGGATATATGACGTTATAGATGTATATAATGTCCCCATCCAGAAGTAGGCGACGACACGCCAGGAATGTTGTAAAATATAACATCCCAGATGTTAGGTTGCGTTAGGTTAGAATATACAACGTTATAGACGTATATAATGTCCCCATCGAGAAGCAGGCGACGACACGACAGGAACGTTGTAAAATATTACATTCGACATGTTAGGTAGCCTTAGGCTAGAATATATATCGCTATAGACGTATACAATGTTCCCACCGAGAAGTAGGGACCGACATGCCAGAAATGTTGTAAAATATTACATCCGAGATGTTAGGTTGCCTTAGGTTAGGATATATATCGTTATAGACGTATATAATGTTCCCATCGAGAAATAGGCGACGACACGCCAGGAATGTTGTAAAATATTACATTCTACAAGTTAGGTTGCCTTAGGCTAGGATATATAACGTTATAGACGTATATAATGTTCCCATCGAGAAGTAGGCGACGACACGCCAGGAATGTTGTAAAATATTACACCCGAGATGTTAGGTTCCCTTAGGTTAGGATATACAACGTTATAGACGTATAAGATGTCCCCATCGAGAAGCAGGCGACGACACGACAGGAATGTTGTAAAATATTACATTCGACATGTTAGGTTGCCTTAGGCTAGGATATATATCGTTATAGACGTATACAATGTTCCCACCGAGAAGTAGGGCCCGACATGCCAGGAATGTTGTAAAATATTACATCCGAGATGTTAGGTTGCCTTAGGTTAGGATATACAACGTTATAGATGTATATAATGTCCCCATCGAGAAGTAGGCGACGACACGACAGGAATGTTGTAAAATATTACATTCGACATGTTAGGTTGCCTTAGGCTAGAATATATATCGTTATAGACGTATACAATGTTCCCACCGAGAAGTAGGGACCGACATGCCAGGAATTTTGTAAAATATTACATCCGAGATGTTAGGTTGCCTTAGGTTAGGATATACAACGTTATAGATGTGTATAATGTCCCCATCGAGAAGTAGGCGACGACACGCCAGGAATGTTGTAAAATATTACATTCTACATATTGGGTTGCCTTAGGCTAGGATATATATCGTTATAGACGTATACATTGTTTCCACCGAGAAGTAGGGACCGACATGCCAGGAATGTTGTAAAATATTACATCCCAGATGTTAGGTTGCGTTAGGTTAGGATATACAACGTTATAGACGTACATAAAGTCCCCATCGAGACGCAGGCGACGACACGCCAGGAATGTTGTAATATATAACATCCGAGATGTTATGTTGCCATACGTTAGGATATGTAACGTTATAGACGTATATAATGTTCCCACCGAAAAGTAGCAGCCGAAGCGCCAGAAATGTTGTAAAATATTACATCCGAGATGTTAGGTTGCCTTAGGTTAGGATATATATCGTTATAGACGTATAGAATGTTCCCACCGAGAAGTAGGGGCCGACGCGTCAGCAATGTTGTAAAATATTACACCCGAGATGTTAGGTTCCCTTAGGTTAGGATATACAACGTTATAGACGTATAGAATGTTCCCACCGAGAAGTAGGGACCGACATGCCAGGAATGTTGTAAAATATTACATCCGAGATGTTAGGTTGCCTTAGGTTAGGGTATATATCGTTACAGACGTATATAATGTTCCCACCGAGATGTAGTGACCGACATGCCAGGAATGTTGTAAAATATTACATCCGAGATGTTAGGTTGCCTTAGGTTAGGATATATATGGTTATAGACGTATATAATGATCCCACCGAGACGTAGGGACCGACATGCCAGGAAAGTATCAAAATATTACATCCGATATGTTAGGTTCCTTTAGGTTAGGATATATGACGTTATAGATGTATATAATGTCCACATCCAGAAGTAGGCGACGACACGCCAGGAATGTAGTAAAATATTACATCCCAGATGTTAGGTTGCGTTAGGTTAGAATATACAACGTTATAGACGTATATAATGTCCCCATCGAGAAGCAGGCGACGACACGACAGGAATGTTGTAAAATATTACATTCGACATGTTAGGTTGCCTTAGGCTAAGATATATATCGTTATAGACGTATACAATGTTCCCACCGAGAAGTAGGGACCGACATGACAGGAATGTGGTAAAATATTACATCCGAGATGTTAGGTTGCCTTAGGTTAGGATATACAACGTTATAGATGTATATAATGTTCCCATAGAGAAGTAGGCGACGACACGCCAGGAATGTTGTAAAATATTACATTCTACAAGTTAGGTTGCCTTAGGCTAGGATATATAACGTTATAGACGTATATAATGTTCCCATCGAGAAGTAGGCGACGACATGCCAGGAATGTTGTAAAATATTACATCCGAGATGAAAGGTTGCCTTAGGTTAGGATATATATCGTTATAGACTTATATAATGTTCCCACCGAGACGTGGGGACCGACATGCCAGGGATCTTGTAAAATATTACATCCCAGATGTTAGGTTGCCTCAGGTTAGGATATACAACGTTATAGATGTATATAATGTCCCCATCGAGAAGTAGGCGACGACACGCCAGGAATGTTGTAAAATATTACATTCTACAAGTTAGGTTGCCTTAGGCTAGGATATGTAACGTTATAGACGTATATAATGTTCCCATCGAGAAGTAGGCGACGACACGCCAGGAATGTTGTAAAATATTATACCCGAGGTGTTAGGTTCCCTTAGGTTAGGATATACAACGTTATAGACGTATAAGAAGTCCCCATCGAGAAGCAGGCGACGACACGACAGGAATGTTGTAAAATATTACATTCGACATGTTAGGTTGCCTTAGGCTAGGATATATATCGTTATAGACGTATACAATGTTCCCACCGAGAAGTAGGGCCCGACATGCCAGGAATGTTGTAAAATATTACATCCGAGATGTTAGGTTGCCTTAGGTTAGGATATATATCGTTATAGACGTATAGAATGTTCCCGCCGAGAAGTAGGGGCCGACGCGTCAGCAATGTTGTAAAATATTACACCCGAGATGTTAGGTTCCCTTAGGTTAGGATATACAACGTTATAGACGTATAGAATGTTCCCACCGAGAAGTAGGGACCGACATGCCAGGAATGTTGTAAAATATTACATCCGAGATGTTAGGTTGCCCTAGGTTAGGGTATATATCGTTACAGACGTATATAATGTTCCCACCGAGATGTAGTGACCGACATGCCAGGAATGTTGTAAAATATTACATCCGAGATGTTAGGTTGCCTTAGGTTAGGATATATATCGTTATAGACGTATAGAATGTTCCCACCGAGAAGTAGGGGCCGACGCGTCAGCAATGTTGTAAAATATTACACCCGAGATGTTAGGTTCCCTTAGGTTAGGATATACAACGTTATAGACGTATAGAATGTTCCCACCGAGAAGTAGGGACCGACATGCCAGGAATGTTGTAAAATATTACATCCGAGATGTTAGGTTGCCTTAGGTTAGGGTATATATCGTTACAGACGTATATAATGTTCCCACCGAGATGTAGTGACCGACATGCCAGGAATGTTGTAAAATATTACATCCGAGATGTTAGGTTGCCTTAGGTTAGGATATATATGGTTATAGACGTATATAATGATCCCACCGAGACGTAGGGACCGACATGCCAGGAAAGTATCAAAATATTACATCCGATATGTTAGGTTCCTTTAGGTTAGGATATATGACGTTATAGATGTATATAATGTCCACATCCAGAAGTAGGCGACGACACGCCAGGAATGTAGTAAAATATTACATCCCAGATGTTAGGTTGCGTTAGGTTAGAATATACAACGTTATAGACGTATATAATGTCCCCATCGAGAAGCAGGCGACGACACGACAGGAATGTTGTAAAATATTACATTCGACATGTTAGGTTGCCTTAGGCTAAGATATATATCGTTATAGACGTATACAATGTTCCCACCGAGAAGTAGGGACCGACATGACAGGAATGTGGTAAAATATTACATCCGAGATGTTAGGTTGCCTTAGGTTAGGATATACAACGTTATAGATGTATATAATGTTCCCATAGAGAAGTAGGCGACGACACGCCAGGAATGTTGTAAAATATTACATTCTACAAGTTAGGTTGCCTTAGGCTAGGATATATAACGTTATAGACGTATATAATGTTCCCATCGAGAAGTAGGCGACGACACGCCAGGAATGTTGTAAAATATTACACCCGAGATGTTAGGTTCCCTTAGGTTAGGATATATGACGTTATAGATGTATATAATGTCCCCATCCAGAAGTAGGCGACGACACGCCAGGAATGTTGTAAAATATTACATCCCAGATGTTAGGTTGCGTTAGGTTAGAATATACAACGTTATAGACGTATATAATGTCCCCATCGAGAAGCAGGCGACGACACGACAGGAATGTTGTAAAATATTACATTCGACACGTTATGTTGCCTTCGTCTAGAATATATATCGTTATAGACGTATACAATGTTCCCACCGAGAAGTAGGGTCCGACATGCCAGGAATGTTGTAAAATATGACATTCTACATGTTGGGTTGCCTTAGGCTAGGATATATATCGTTATAGACGTATACATTGTTTCCACCGAGAAGTAGGGACCGACATGCCAGGAATGTTGTAAAATATTACATCCGAGATGTTAGGTTGCCTTAGGTTAGGATATACAACGTTATAGATGTATATAATGTCCCCATCGAGAAGTAGGCGACGACACGCCAGGAATGTTGTAAAATATTACATCCGAGATGTTAGGTTGCCTTAGGTTAGGATATACAACGTTATAGATGTATATAATGTCCCCATCGAGAAGTAGGCGACGACACGCCAGGAATGTTGTAAAATATTACATTCGACACGTTAGGTTGCCTTAGGCTAGTATATATATCGTTATAGACGTATACAATGTTCCCACCGAGAAGTAGGGCCCCACATGCCAGGAATGTTGTAAAATATTACATCCGAGATGTAAGGTTCCCTTAGGTTAGGATATATATCGTTATAGACGTATATAACGTTCCCACCGAGACGTAGGGACCGACATGCCAGGAATGTTGTAAAATATTACATCCCAGATGTTAGGTTGCGTTAGGTTAGGATATACAACGTTATAGACGTACATAAAGTCTCCATCGAGAAGCAGGCGACGACACGCCAGGAATGTTGTAATATATAACATCCGAGATGTTATGTTGCCATACGTTAGGATATGTAACGTTATAGACGTACATAATGTTCCCACCGAAAAGTAGCAGCCGAAGCGCCAGGAATGTTGTAAAATATTACATCCGAGATGTTAGGTTGCCTTAGGTTAGGATATATATCGTTATAGACGTATAGAATGTTCCCGCCGAGAAGTAGGGGCCGACGCGTCAGCAATGTTGTAAAATATTACACCCGAGATGTTAGGTTCCCTTAGGTTAGGATATACAACGTTATAGACGTATAGAATGTTCCCACCGAGAAGTAGGGACCGACATGCCAGGAATGTTGTAAAATATTACATCCGAGATGTTAGGTTGCCCTAGGTTAGGGTATATATCGTTACAGACGTATATAATGTTCCCACCGAGATGTAGTGACCGACATGCCAGGAATGTTGTAAAATATTACATCCGAGATGTTAGGTTGCCTTAGGTTAGCATATATATCGTTATAGACGTATAGAATGTTCCCACCGAGAAGTAGGGGCCGACGCGTCAGCAATGTTGTAAAATATTACACCCGAGATGTTAGGTTCCCTTAGGTTAGGATATACAACGTTATAGACGTATAGAATGTTCCCACCGAGAAGTAGGGACCGACATGCCAGGAATGTTGTAAAATATTACATCCGAGATGTTAGGTTGCCTTAGGTTAGGGTATATATCGTTACAGACGTATATAATGTTCCCACCGAGATGTAGTGACCGACATGCCACGAATGTTGTAAAATATTACATCCGAGATGTTAGGTTGCCTTAGGTTAGGATATATATGGTTATAGACGTATATAATGATCCCACCGAGACGTAGGGACCGACATGCCAGGAAAGTATCAAAATATTACATCCGATATGTTAGGTTCCTTTAGGTTAGGATATATGACGTTATAGATGTATATAATGTCCACATCCAGAAGTAGGCGACGACACGCCAGGAATGTAGTAAAATATTACATCCCAGATGTTAGGTTGCGTTAGGTTAGAATATACAACGTTATAGACTTATATAATGTCCCCATCGAGAAGCAGGCGACGACACGACAGGAATGTTGTAAAATATTACATTCGACATGTTAGGTTGCCTTAGGCTAAGATATATATCGTTATAGACGTATATAACGTTCCCACCGAGACGTAGGGACCGACATGCCAGGAATGTTGTAAAATATGACATTCTACATGTTGGGTTGCCTTAGGCTAGGATATATATCGTTATAGACGTATACATTGTTTCCACCGAGAAGTAGGGACCGACATGCCAGGAATGTTGTAAAATATTACATCCGAGATGAAAGGTTGCCTTAGGTTAGGATATATATCGTTATAGACTTATATAATGTTCCCACCGAGACGTGGGGACCGACATGCCAGGGATCTTGTAAAATATTACATCCCAGATGTTAGGTTGCCTCAGGTTAGGATATACAACGTTATAGATGTATATAATGTCCCCATCGAGAAGTAGGCGACGACACGCCAGGAATGTTGTAAAACATTACATTCTACAAGTTAGGTTGCCTTAGGCTAGGATATGTAACGTTATAGACGTATATAATGTTCCCATCGAGAAGTAGGCGACGACAGGCCAGGAATGTTGTAAAATATTATACCCGATGTGTTAGGTTCCCTTAGGTTAGGATATACAACGTTATAGACGTATAAGAAGTCCCCATCGAGAAGCAGGCGACGACACGACAGGAATGTTGTAAAATATTACTTTCGACATGTTAGGTTGCCTTAGGCTAGGATATATAACGTTATAGACGTATATAATGTTCCCATCGAGAAGTAGGCGACGACACGCCAGGAACGTTGTAAAATATTACATTCGACATGTTAGGTAGCCTTAGGCTAGAATATATATCGCTATAGACGTATACAATGTTCCCACCGAGAAGTAGGGACCGACATGCCAGGAATGTTGTAAAATATTACATCCGAGATGTTAGGTTGCCTTAGGTTAGGATATATATCGTTATAGACGTATATAATGTTCCCACCGAGAAGTAGGCGACGACACGCCAGGAATGTTGTAAAATATTATACCCTAGATGTTAGGTTCCCTTAGGTTAGGATATTCAACGTTATAGACGTATATAATGTCCCCACCGAGAAGCGGGCGACGACCCACCAGGAATGTTGTAAAATATTACATCCCAGATGTTAGGTTGCGTTAGGTTAGTATATACAAGGTTATAGACGTATATAATGTCCCCATCGAGAAGCAGGCGACGACACGCCAGAATGTTGTAAAATATTACATCCGAGATGTTAGGTTGCCTTAGGTTAGGATATACAACGTTACAGATGTATATAATGTCCCCATCGAGAAGTAGGCGACGACACGCCAGGAATGTTGTAAAATATTACACCCGAGATGTTAGGTTCCCTTAGGTTAGGATATATGACGTTATAGATGTATATAATGTCCCCATCCAGAAGTAGGCGACGACACGCCAGGAATGTTGTAAAATATAACATCCCAGATGTTAGGTTGTGTTAGGTTAGAATATACAACGTTATAGACGTATATAATGTCCCCATCGAGAAGTAGGCGACGACACGACAGGAATGTTGTAAAATATTACATTCGCCATGTTAGGTTGCCTTAGGCTAGAATATATATCGTTATAGACGTATACAATGTTCCCACCGAGAAGTAGGGACCGACATGACAGGAATGTGGTAAAATATTACATCCGAGATGTTAGGTTGCCTTAGGTTAGGATATACAACGTTATAGATGTATATAATGTTCCCATAGAGAAGTAGGCGACGACACGCCAGGAATGTTGTAAAATATTACATTCTACAAGTTAGGTTGCCTTAGGCTAGGATATATAACGTTATAGACGTATATAATGTTCCCATCGAGAAGTAGGCGACGACACGCCAGGAATGTTGTAAAATATTATACCCTAGATGTTAGGTTCCCTTAGGTTAGGATATTCAACGTTATAGACGTATATAATGTCCCCATCGAGAAGCGGGCGACGACCCACCAGGAATGATGTAAAATATTACATCCCAGATGTTAGGTTGCGTTAGGTTAGTATATACAAGGTTATAGACGTATATAATGTCCCCATCGAGAAGCAGGCGACGACATGCCAGGAATGTTGTAAAATATTACATCCGAGATGATAGGTTGCCTTAGGTTAGGGTATATATCGTTACAGACGTATATAATGTTCCCACCGAGATGTAGTGACCGACATGCCAGGAATGTTGTAAAATATTACATCCGAGATGTTAGGTTGCGTTAGGTTAGGATATACAACGTTATAGACGTACATAAAGTCCCCATCGAGAAGCAGGCGACGACACGCCAGGAATGTTGTAAAATATTACATCCGAGATGTTAGGTTGCCTTAGGTTAGGATATATATCGTTATAGACGTATAGAATGTTCCCACCGAGAAGTAGGGCCCGACGCGTCAGCAATGTTGTAAAATATTACACCCGAGATGTTAGGTTCCCTTAGGTTAGGATATACAACGTTATAGACGTATAGAATGTTCCCACCGAGAAGTAGGGAACGACATGCCAGGAATGTTGTAAAATATTACATCCGAGATGTTAGGTTGCGTTAGGTTAGGATATACAACGTTATAGACGTACATAAAGTCCCCATCGAGAAGCAGGCGACGACACGCCAGGAATGTTGTAAAATATTACATTCTACATGTTGGGTTGCCTTAGGCTAGGATATATATCGTTATAGACGTATACATTGTTTCCACCGAGAAGTAGGGACCGACATGCCAGGAATGTTGTAAAATATTACATCCGAGATGTTAGGTTGCCTTAGGTTAGGATATATATCGTTATAGACGTATATAATGTTCCCACCGAGACGTGGGGACCGACATGCCAGGGATCTTGTAAAATATTACATCCCAGATGTTAGGTTGCTTTAGGTTAGGATATTCAACGTTATAGACGTATATAATGTCCCCATCGAGAAGCGGGCGACGACCCGCCAGGAATGTTGTAAAATATTACATCCCAGATGTTAGGTTGCGTTAGGTTAGGATATATATCGTTATAGACGTATATAGTGATCCCACCGAGACGTAGGGACCGACATGCCAGGAAAGTATCAAAATATTACATCCGATATGTTAGGTTCCTTTAGGTTAGGATATATGACGTTATAGATGTATATAATGTCCCCATCGAGAAGTAGGCGACGACACGCCAGGAATGTTGTAAAATATTACATTCGACACGTTAGGTTGCCTTAGGCTAGTATATATATCGTTATAGACGTATACAATGTTCCCACCGAGAAGTAGGAACCGACATGCCAGGAATGTTGTAAAATATTACATCCGAGATGTTAGGTTGCCTTAGGTTAGGGTATATATCGTTACAGACGTATATAATGTTCCCACCGAGATGTAGTGACCGACATGCCAGGAATGTTGTGAAATATTACATCCGAGATGTTAGGTTGCCTTAGGTTAGGATATATATCGTTATAGACGTATATAATGATCCCACCGAGACGTAGGGACCGACATGCCAGGAAAGTATCAAAATATTACATCCGATATGTTAGGTTCCTTTACGTTAGGATATATGACGTTATAGATGTATATAATGTCCACATCCAGAAGTAGGCGACGACACGCCAGGAATGTTGTAAAATATTACTTCCCAGATGTTAGGTTGCGTTAGGTTAGAATATACAACGTTATAGACGTATATAATGTCTCCATCGAGAAGCAGGCGACGACACGACAGGAATGTTGTAAAATATTACATTCGACATGTTAGGTTGCCTTAGGCTAGTATATATATCGTTATAGACGTATACAATGTTCCCACCGAGAAGTAGGGACCGACATGACAGGAATGTGGTAAAATATTACATTCGACATGTTAGGTTGCCTTAGGCTAGGATATATATCGTTATAGACGTATACAAGGTTCCCACCGAGAAGTAGGGCCCGACATGCCAGGAATGTTGTAAAATATTACATCCGAGATGTTAGGTTGCCTTAGGTTAGGATATACAACTTTATAGATGTATATAATGTCCCCATCGAGAAGTAGGCGACGACACGCCAGGAATGTTGTAAAATATTACACCCGAGATGTTAGGTTCCCTTAGGTTAGGATATATGACGTTATAGATGTATATAATGTCCCCATCCAGAAGTAGGCGACGACACGCCAGGAATGTTGTAAAATATTACATCCCAGATGTTAGGTTGCGTTAGGTTAGAATATACAACGTTATAGACGTATACAATGTCCCCATCGAGAAGCAGGCGACGACACGACAGGAATGTTGTAAAATATTACATTCGACATGTTAGGTTGCCTTAGGCTAGAATATATATCGTTATAGACGTATACAATGTTCCCACCGAGAAGGAGGGACCGACATGCCAGGAATGTTGTAAAATATTACATCCGAGATGTTAGGTTGCCTTAGGTTAGGATATATATCGTTATAGACGTATATAATGTTCCCACCGAGACGTGGGGACCGACATGCCAGGGATCTTGTAAAATATTACATCCCAGATGTTAGGTTGCTTTAGGTTAGGATATTCAACGTTATAGACGTATATAATGTCCCCATCGAGAAGCGGGCGACGACCCACCAGGAATGTTGTAAAATATTACATCCCAGATGTTAGGTTGCGTTAGGTTAGGATATATATCGTTATAGACGTATATAGTGATCCCACCGAGACGTAGGGACCGACATGCCAGGAAAGTATCAAAATATTACATCCGATATGTTAGGTTCCTTTAGGTTAGGATATATGACGTTATAGATGTATATAATGTCCCCATAGAGAAGTAGGCGACGACACGCCAGGAATGTTGTAAAATATTACATTCGACACGTTAGGTTGCCTTAGGCTAGGATATGTAACGTTATAGACGTATATAATGTTCCCATCGAGAAGTAGGCGACGACACGCCAGGAATGTTGTAAAATATTATACCCTAGATGTTAGGTTCCCTTAGGTTAGGATATTCAACGTTATAGACGTATATAATGTCCCCATCGAGAAGCGGGCGGCGACCCACCAGGAATGATGTAAAATATTACATCCCAGATGTTAGGTTGCGTTAGGTTAGTATATACAAGGTTATAGACGTATATAATGTCCCCATCGAGAAGCAGGCGACGACACGCCAGAATGTTGTAAAATATTACATCCGAGATGTTAGGTTGCTTTAGGCTAGAATATATATCGTTATAGACGTATACAATGTTCCCACCGAGAAGGAGGGACCGACATGACAGGAATGTGGTAAAATATTACATCCGAGATGTTAGGCTGCCTTAGGTTAGGGTATATATCGTTACAGACGTATATAATGTTCCCACCGAGATGTAGTGACCGACATGCCAGGAATGTTGTAAAATATTACATCCGAGATGTTAGGTTGCCTTAGGTTAGGATATATATCGTTATAGACGTATATAATGATCCCACCGAGACGTAGGGACCGACATGCCAGGAAAGTATCAAAATATTACATCCGATATGTTAGGTTCCTTTACGTTAGGATATATGACGTTATAGATGTATATAATGTCCACATCCAGAAGTAGGCGACGACACGCCAGGAATGTTGTAAAATATTACTTCCCAGATGTTAGGTTGCGTTAGGTTAGAATATACAACGTTATAGACGTATATAATGTCTCCATCGAGAAGCAGGCGACGACACGACAGGAATGTTGTAAAATATTACATTCGACATGTTAGGTTGCCTTAGGCTAGTATATATATCGTTATAGACGTATACAATGTTCCCACCGAGAAGTAGGGACCGACATGACAGGAATGTGGTAAAATATTACATTCGACATGTTAGGTTGCCTTAGGCTAGGATATATATCGTTATAGACGTATACAAGGTTCCCACCGAGAAGTAGGGCCCGACATGCCAGGAATGTTGTAAAATATTACATCCGAGATGTTAGGTTGCCTTAGGTTAGGATATACAACTTTATAGATGTATATAATGTCCCCATCGAGAAGCAGGCGACGACACGCCAGGAATGTTGTAATATATAACATCCGAGATGTTATGTTGCCATACGTTAGGATATGTAACGTTATAGACGTATATAATGTTCCCACCGAAAAGTAGCAGCCGAAGCGCCAGGAATGTTGTAAAATATTACATCCGAGATGTTAGGTTGCCTTAGGTTAGGATATATATCGTTATAGACGTATAGAATGTTCCCGCCGAGAAGTAGGGGCCGACGCGTCAGCAATGTTGTAAAATATTACACCCGAGATGTTAGGTTCCCTTAGGTTAGGATATACAACGTTATAGACGTATAGAATGTTCCCACCGAGAAGTAGGGACCGACATGCCAGGAATGTTGTAAAATATTACATCCGAGATGTTAGGTTGCCCTAGGTTAGGGTATATATCGTTACAGACGTATATAATGTTCCCACCGAGATGTAGTGACCGACATGCCAGGAATGTTGTAAAATATTGCATCCGAGATGTTAGGTTGCCTTAGGTTAGGATATATATCGTTATAGACGTATAGAATGTTCCCACCGAGAAGTAGGGGCCGACGCGTCAGCAATGTTGTAAAATATTACACCCGAGATGTTAGGTTCCCTTAGGTTAGGATATACAACGTTATAGACGTATAGAATGTTCCCACCGAGAAGTAGGGACCGACATGCCAGGAATGTTGTAAAATATTGCATCCGAGATGTTAGGTTGCCTTAGGTTAGGGTATATATCGTTACAGACGTATATAATGTTCCCACCGAGATGTAGTGACCGACATGCCAGGAATGTTGTAAAATATTACATCCGAGATGTTAGGTTGCCTTAGGTTAGGATATATATGGTTATAGACGTATATAATGATCCCACCGAGACGTAGGGACCGACATGCCAGGAAAGTATCAAAATATTACATCCGATATGTTAGGTTCCTTTAGGTTAGGATATATGACGTTATAGATGTATATAATGTCCACATCCAGAAGTAGGCGACGACACGCCAGGAATGTAGTAAAATATTACATCCCAGATGTTAGGTTGCGTTAGGTTAGAATATACAACGTTATAGACTTATATAATGTCCCCATCGAGAAGCAGGCGACGACATGACAGGAATGTGGTAAAATATTACATTCGACATGTTAGGTTGCCTTAGGCTAGGATATATATCGTTATAGACGTATACAAGGTTCCCACCGAGAAGTAGGGCCCGACATGCCAGGAATGTTGTAAAATATTACATCCGAGATGTTAGGTTGCCTTAGGTTAGGATATACAACTTTATAGATGTATATAATGTCCCCATCGAGAAGTAGGCGACGACACGCCAGGAATGTTGTAAAATATTACACCCGAGATGTTAGGTTCCCTTAGGTTAGGATATATGACGTTATAGATGTATATAATGTCCCCATCCAGAAGTAGGCGACGACACGCCAGGAATGTTGTAAAATATTACATCCCAGATGTTAGGTTGCGTTAGGTTAGAATATACAACGTTATAGACGTATACAATGTCCCCATCGAGAAGCAGGCGACGACACGACAGGAATGTTGTAAAATATTACATTCGACATGTTAGGTTGCCTTAGGCTAGAATATATATCGTTATAGACGTATACAATGTTCCCACCGAGAAGGAGGGACCGACATGCCAGGAATGTTGTAAAATATTACATCCGAGATGTTAGGTTGCCTTAGGTTAGGATATATATCGTTATAGACGTATATAATGTTCCCACCGAGACGTGGGGACCGACATGCCAGGGATCTTGTAAAATATTACATCCCAGATGTTAGGTTGCTTTAGGTTAGGATATTCAACGTTATAGACGTATATAATGTCCCCATCGAGAAGCGGGCGACGACCCACCAGGAATGTTGTAAAATATTACATCCCAGATGTTAGGTTGCGTTAGGTTAGGATATATATCGTTATAGACGTATATAGTGATCCCACCGAGACGTAGGGACCGACATGCCAGGAAAGTATCAAAATATTACATCCGATATGTTAGGTTCCTTTAGGTTAGGATATATGACGTTATAGATGTATATAATGTCCCCATAGAGAAGTAGGCGACGACACGCCAGGAATGTTGTAAAATATTACATTCGACACGTTAGGTTGCCTTAGGCTAGGATATGTAACGTTATAGACGTATATAATGTTCCCATCGAGAAGTAGGCGACGACACGCCAGGAATGTTGTAAAATATTATACCCTAGATGTTAGGTTCCCTTAGGTTAGGATATTCAACGTTATAGACGTATATAATGTCCCCATCGAGAAGCGGGCGGCGACCCACCAGGAATGATGTAAAATATTACATCCCAGATGTTAGGTTGCGTTAGGTTAGTATATACAAGGTTATAGACGTATATAATGTCCCCATCGAGAAGCAGGCGACGACACGCCAGAATGTTGTAAAATATTACATCCGAGATGTTAGGTTGCTTTAGGCTAGAATATATATCGTTATAGACGTATACAATGTTCCCACCGAGAAGGAGGGACCGACATGACAGGAATGTGGTAAAATATTACATCCGAGATGTTAGGCTGCCTTAGGTTAGGGTATATATCGTTACAGACGTATATAATGTTCCCACCGAGATGTAGTGACCGACATGCCAGGAATGTTGTAAAATATTACATCCGAGATGTTAGGTTGCCTTAGGTTAGGATATATATCGTTATAGACGTATATAATGATCCCACCGAGACGTAGGGACCGACATGCCAGGAAAGTATCAAAATATTACATCCGATATGTTAGGTTCCTTTACGTTAGGATATATGACGTTATAGATGTATATAATGTCCACATCCAGAAGTAGGCGACGACACGCCAGGAATGTTGTAAAATATTACTTCCCAGATGTTAGGTTGCGTTAGGTTAGAATATACAACGTTATAGACGTATATAATGTCTCCATCGAGAAGCAGGCGACGACACGACAGGAATGTTGTAAAATATTACATTCGACATGTTAGGTTGCCTTAGGCTAGTATATATATCGTTATAGACGTATACAATGTTCCCACCGAGAAGTAGGGACCGACATGACAGGAATGTGGTAAAATATTACATTCGACATGTTAGGTTGCCTTAGGCTAGGATATATATCGTTATAGACGTATACAAGGTTCCCACCGAGAAGTAGGGCCCGACATGCCAGGAATGTTGTAAAATATTACATCCGAGATGTTAGGTTGCCTTAGGTTAGGATATACAACTTTATAGATGTATATAATGTCCCCATCGAGAAGCAGGCGACGACACGCCAGGAATGTTGTAATATATAACATCCGAGATGTTATGTTGCCATACGTTAGGATATGTAACGTTATAGACGTATATAATGTTCCCACCGAAAAGTAGCAGCCGAAGCGCCAGGAATGTTGTAAAATATTACATCCGAGATGTTAGGTTGCCTTAGGTTAGGATATATATCGTTATAGACGTATAGAATGTTCCCGCCGAGAAGTAGGGGCCGACGCGTCAGCAATGTTGTAAAATATTACACCCGAGATGTTAGGTTCCCTTAGGTTAGGATATACAACGTTATAGACGTATAGAATGTTCCCACCGAGAAGTAGGGACCGACATGCCAGGAATGTTGTAAAATATTACATCCGAGATGTTAGGTTGCCCTAGGTTAGGGTATATATCGTTACAGACGTATATAATGTTCCCACCGAGATGTAGTGACCGACATGCCAGGAATGTTGTAAAATATTACATCCGAGATGTTAGGTTGCCTTAGGTTAGGATATATATCGTTATAGACGTATAGAATGTTCCCACCGAGAAGTAGGGGCCGACGCGTCAGCAATGTTGTAAAATATTACACCCGAGATGTTAGGTTCCCTTAGGTTAGGATATACAACGTTATAGACGTATAGAATGTTCCCACCGAGAAGTAGGGACCGACATGCCAGGAATGTTGTAAAATATTACATCCGAGATGTTAGGTTGCCTTAGGTTAGGGTATATATCGTTACAGACGTATATAATGTTCCCACCGAGATGTAGTGACCGACATGCCAGGAATGTTGTAAAATATTACATCCGAGATGTTAGGTTGCCTTAGGTTAGGATATATATGGTTATAGACGTATATAATGATCCCACCGAGACGTAGGGACCGACATGCCAGGAAAGTATCAAAATATTACATCCGATATGTTAGGTTCCTTTAGGTTAGGATATATGACGTTATAGATGTATATAATGTCCACATCCAGAAGTAGGCGACGACACGCCAGGAATGTAGTAAAATATTACATCCCAGATGTTAGGTTGCGTTAGGTTAGAATATACAACGTTATAGACTTATATAATGTCCCCATCGAGAAGCAGGCGACGACACGACAGGAATGTTGTAAAATATTACATTCGACATGTTAGGTTGCCTTAGGCTAAGATATATATCGTTATAGACGTATACAATGTTCCCACCGAGAAGTAGGGACCGACATGACAGGAATGTGGTAAAATATTACATCCGAGATGTTAGGTTGCCTTAGGTTAGGATATACAACGTTATAGATGTATATAATGTTCCCATAGAGAAGTAGGCGACGACACGCCAGGAATGTTGTAAAATATTACATTCTACAAGTTAGGTTGCCTTAGGCTAGGATATATAACGTTATAGACGTATATAATGTTCCCATCGAGAAGTAGGCGACGACACGCCAGGAATGTTGTAAAATATTACACCCGAGATGTTAGGTTCCCTTAGGTTAGGATATATGACGTTATAGATGTATATAATGTCCCCATCCAGAAGTAGGCGACGACACGCCAGGAATGTTGTAAAATATTACATCCCAGATGTTAGGTTGCGTTAGGTTAGAATATACAACGTTATAGACGTATATAATGTCCCCATCGAGAAGCAGGCGACGACACGACAGGAATGTTGTAAAATATTACATGCGACACGTTATGTTGCATTCGTCTAGAATATATATCGTTATAGACGTATACAATGTTCCCACCGAGAAGTAGGGACCGACATGCCAGGAATGTTGTAAAATATGACATTCTACATGTTGGGTTGCCTTAGGCTAGGATATATATCGTTATAGACGTATACATTGTTTCCACCGAGAAGTAGGGACCGACATGCCAGGAATGTTGTAAAATATTACATCCGAGATGAAAGGTTGCCTTAGGATAGGATATATATCGTTATAGACTTATATAATGTTCCCACCGAGACGTGGGGACCGACATGCCAGGGATCTTGTAAAATATTACATCCCAGATGTTAGGTTGCCTCAGGTTAGGATATACAACGTTATAGATGTATATAATGTCCCCATCGAGAAGTAGGCGACGACACGCCAGGAATGTTGTAAAATATTACATTCTACAAGTTAGGTTGCCTTAGGCTAGGATATGTAACGTTATAGACGTATATAATGTTCCCATCGAGAAGTAGGCGACGACACGCCAGGAATGTTGTAAAATATTATACCCGAGGTGTTAGGTTCCCTTAGGTTAGGATATACAACGTTATAGACGTATAAGTAGTCCCCATCG
Organism: Xylocopa violacea; assembly: GCA_963969225.1. NCBI lineage: Eukaryota > Metazoa > Arthropoda > Insecta > Hymenoptera > Apidae > Xylocopa > Xylocopa violacea. The sequence goes on from CAXAJV010000001.1 coordinate 51,369,446, forward strand.
AGAAGCAGGCGACGACACGACAGGAATGTTGTAAAATATTACTTTCGACATATTAGGTTGCCTTAGGCTAGGATATATATCGTTATAGACGTATACAATGTTCCCACCGAGAAGTAGGGCCCGACATGCCAGGAATGTTGTAAAATATTACATCCGAGATGTTAGGTTGCCTTAGGTTAGGATATACAACGTTATAGATGTATATAATGTCCCCATCGAGAAGTAGGCGACGACACGCCAGGAATGTTGTAAAATATTACATCCGAGATGTTAGGTTGCCTTAGGTTAGGATATACAACGTTATAGATGTATATAATGTCCCCATCGAGAAGTAGGCGACGACACGCCAGGAATGTTGTAAAATATTACATTCTACAAGTTAGGTTGCCTTAGGCTAGGATATATAACGTTATAGACGTATATAATGTTCCCATCGAGAAGTAGGCGACGACACGCCAGGAATGTTGTAAAATATTACACCCGAGATGTTAGGTTCCCTTAGGTTAGGATATATGACGTTATAGATGTATATAATGTCCCCATCCAGAAGTAGGCGACGACACGCCAGGAATGTTGTAAAATATAACATCCCAGATGTTAGGTTGCGTTAGGTTAGAATATACAACGTTATAGACGTATATAATGTCCCCATCGAGAAGCAGGCGACGACACGACAGGAACGTTGTAAAATATTACATTCGACATGTTAGGTAGCCTTAGGCTAGAATATATATCGCTATAGACGTATACAATGTTCCCACCGAGAAGTAGGGACCGACATGCCAGGAATGTTGTAAAATATTACATCCGAGATGTTAGGTTGCCTTAGGTTAGGATATATATCGTTATAGACGTATATAATGTTCCCATCGAGAAATAGGCGACGACACGCCAGGAATGTTGTAAAATATTACATTCTACAAGTTAGGTTGCCTTAGGCTAGGATATATAACGTTATAGACGTATATAATGTTCCCATCGAGAAGTAGGCGACGACACGCCAGGAACGTTGTAAAATATTACACTCGACATGTTAGGTAGCCTTAGGCTAGAATATATATCGCTATAGACGTATACAATGTTCCCACCGAGAAGTAGGGACCGACATGCCAGGAATGTTGTAAAATATTACATCCGAGATGTTAGGTTGCCTTAGGTTAGGATATATATCGTTATAGACGTATATAATGTTCCCACCGAGAAGTAGGCGACGACACGCCAGGAATGTTGTAAAATATTATACCCTAGATGTTAGGTTCCCTTAGGTTAGGATATTCAACGTTATAGACGTATATAATGTCCCCACCGAGAAGCGGGCGACGACCCACCAGGAATGTTGTAAAATATTACATCCCAGATGTTAGGTTGCGTTAGGTTAGTATATACAAGGTTATAGACGTATATAATGTCCCCATCGAGAAGCAGGCGACGACACGCCAGAATGTTGTAAAATATTACATCCGAGATGTTAGGTTGCCTTAGGTTAGGATATACAACGTTACAGATGTATATAATGTCCCCATCGAGAAGTAGGCGACGACACGCCAGGAATGTTGTAAAATATTACACCCGAGATGTTAGGTTCCCTTAGGTTAGGATATATGACGTTATAGATGTATATAATGTCCCCATCCAGAAGTAGGCGACGACACGCCAGGAATGTTGTAAAATATAACATCCCAGATGTTAGGTTGTGTTAGGTTAGAATATACAACGTTATAGACGTATATAATGTCCCCATCGAGAAGTAGGCGACGACACGACAGGAATGTTGTAAAATATTACATTCGACATGTTAGGTTGCCTTAGGCTAGAATATATATCGTTATAGACGTATACAATGTTCCCACCGAGAAGTAGGGACCGACATGACAGGAATGTGGTAAAATATTACATCCGAGATGTTAGGTTGCCTTAGGTTAGGATATACAACGTTATAGATGTATATAATGTTCCCATAGAGAAGTAGGCGACGACACGCCAGGAATGTTGTAAAATATTACATTCTACAAGTTAGGTTGCCTTAGGCTAGGATATATAACGTTATAGACGTATATAATGTTCCCATCGAGAAGTAGGCGACGACACGCCAGGAATGTTGTAAAATATTATACCCTAGATGTTAGGTTCCCTTAGGATAGGATATTCAACGTTATAGACGTATATAATGTCCCCATCGAGAAGCGGGCGACGACCCACCAGGAATGATGTAAAATATTACATCCCAGATGTTAGGTTGCGTTAGGTTAGTATATACAAGGTTATAGACGTATATAATGTCCCCATCGAGAAGCAGGCGACGACACGCCAGAATGTTGTAAAATATTACATCCGAGATGTTAGGTTGCTTTAGGCTAGAATATATATCGTTATAGACGTATACAATGTTCCCACCGAGACGTAGGGACCGACATGCTAGGAATGTTGTAAAATATTACATCCGAGATGTTAGGTTGCCTTAGGTTAGGATATACAACGTTATAGACGTATAGAATGTTCCCACCGAGAAGTAGGGCCCGACATGCCAGGAATGTTGTAAAATATTACATCCGAGATGATAGGTTGCCTTAGGTTAGGGTATATATCGTTACAGACGTATATAATGTTCCCACCGAGATGTAGTGACCGACATGCCAGGAATGTTGTAAAATATTACATTCGACATGTTAGGTTGCCTTAGGTTAGAATATATATCGTTATAGACGTATACAATGTTCCCACCGAGAAGTAGAGACCGACATGACAGGAATGTGGTAAAATATTACATCCGAGATGTTAGGTTGCCTTAGGTTAGGATATACAACGTTATAGATGTATATAATGTTCCCATAGAGAAGTAGGCGACGACACGCCAGGAATGTTGTAAAATATTACATTCTACAAGTTAGGTTGCCTTAGGCTAGGATATATAACGTTATAGACGTATATAATGTTCCCATCGAGAAGTAGGCGACGACACGCCAGGAATGTTGTAAAATATTATACCCTAGATGTTAGGTTCCCTTAGGTTAGGATATTCAACGTTATAGACGTATATAATGTCTCCATCGAGAAGCGGGCGACGACCCACCAGGAATGATGTAAAATATTACATCCCAGATGATAGGTTGCGTTAGGTTAGTATATACAAGGTTATAGACGTATATAATGTCCCCATCGAGAAGCAGGCGACGACACGCCAGAATGTTGTAAAATATTACATCCGAGATGTTAGGTTGCTTTAGGCTAGAATATATATCGTTATAGACGTATACAATGTTCCCACCGAGACGTAGGGACCGACATGCTAGGAATGTTGTAAAATATTACATCCGAGATGTTAGGTTGCCTTAGGTTAGGATATACAACGTTATAGACGTATAGAATGTTCCCACCGAGAAGTAGGGCCCGACATGCCAGGAATGTTGTAAAATATTACATCCGAGATGATAGGTTGCCTTAGGTTAGGGTATATATCGTTACAGACGTATATAATGTTCCCACCGAGATGTAGTGACCGACATGCCAGGAATGTTGTAAAATATTACATCCGAGATGTTAGGTTGCGTTAGGTTAGGATATACAACGTTATAGACGTACATAAAGTCCCCATCGAGAAGCAGGCGACGACACGCCAGGAATGTTGTAAAATATTACATCCGAGATGTTAGGTTGCCTTAGGTTAGGATATATATCGTTATAGACGTATAGAATGTTCCCACCGAGAAGTAGGGCCCGACGCGTCAGCAATGTTGTAAAATATTACACCCGAGATGTTAGGTTCCCTTAGGTTAGGATATACAACGTTATAGACGTATAGAATGTTCCCACCGAGAAGTAGGGAACGACATGCCAGGAATGTTGTAAAATATTACATCCGAGATGTTAGGTTGCGTTAGGTTAGGATATACAACGTTATAGACGTACATAAAGTCCCCATCGAGAAGCAGGCGACGACACGCCAGGAATGTTGTAAAATATTACATCCGAGATGTTAGGTTGCCTTAGGTTAGGATATATATCGTTATAGACGTATAGAATGTTCCCACCGAGAAGTAGGGGCCGACGCGTCAGCAATGTTGTAAAATATTACACCCGAGATGTTAGGTTCCCTTAGGTTAGGATATACAACGTTATAGACGTATAGAATGTTCCCACCGAGAAGTAGGGACCGACATGCCAGGAATGTTGTAAAATATTACATCCGAGATGTTAGGCTGCCTTAGGTTAGGGTATATATCGTTACAGACGTATATAATGTTCCCACCGAGATGTAGTGACCGACATGCCAGGAATGTTGTAAAATATTACATCCGAGATGTTAGGTTGCCTTAGGCTAGAATATATATCGTTATAGACGTATACAATGTTCCCACCGAGAAGTAGGGACCGACATGCCAGGAATGTTGTAAAATATTACATCCGAGATGTTAGGTTGCCTTAGGTTAGGATATACAACGTTATAGATGTGTATAATGTCCCCATCGAGAAGGAGGCGACGACACGCCAGGAATGTTGTAAAATATTACATTCTACATGTTGGGTTGCCTTAGGCTAGGATATATATCGTTATAGACGTATACATTGTTTCCACCGAGAAGTAGGGACCGACATGCCAGGAATGTTGTAAAATATTACATCCGAGATGTTAGGTTGCCTTAGGTTAGGATATATATCGTTATAGACGTATATAATGTTCCCACCGAGACGTGGGGACCGACATGCCAGGGATCTTGTAAAATATTACATCCCAGATGTTAGGTTGCTTTAGGTTAGGATATTCAACGTTATAGACGTATATAATGTCCCCATCGAGAAGCGGGCGACGACCCACCAGGAATGTTGTAAAATATTACATCCCAGATGTTAGGTTGCGTTAGGTTAGGATATATATCGTTATAGACGTATATAGTGATCCCACCGAGACGTAGGGACCGACATGCCAGGAAAGTATCAAAATATTACATCCGATATGTTAGGTTCCTTTAGGTTAGGATATATGACGTTATAGATATATATAATGTCCCCATCGAGAAGTAGGCGACGACACGCCAGGAATGTTGTAAAATATTACATTCGACACGTTAGGTTGCCTTAGGCTAGTATATATATCGTTATAGACGTATACAATGTTCCCACCGAGAAGTAGGGCCCGACATGCCAGGAATGTTGTAAAATATTACATCCCAGATGTTAGGTTGCGTTAGGTTAGGATATACAACGTTATAGACGTACATAAAGTCCCCATCGAGAAGCAGGCGACGACACGCCAGGAATGTTGTAATATATAACATCCGAGATGTTATGTTGCCATACGTTAGGATATGTAACGTTATAGACGTATATAATGTTCCCACCGAAAAGTAGCAGCCGAAGCGCCAGGAATGTTGTAAAATATTACATCCGAGATGTTAGGTTGCCTTAGGTTAGGATATATATCGTTATAGACGTATAGAATGTTCCCACCGAGAAGTAGGGGCCGACGCGTCAGCAGTGTTGTAAAATATTACACCCGAGATGTTAGGTTCCCTTAGGTTAGGATATACAACGTTATAGACGTATAGAATGTTCCCACCGAGAAGTAGGAACCGACATGACAGGAATGTTGTAAAATATTACATCCGAGATGTTAGGTTGCCTTAGGTTAGGGTATATATCGTTACAGACGTATATAATGTTCCCACCGAGATGTAGTGACCGACATGCCAGGAATGTTGTAAAATATTACATCCGAGATGTTAGGTTGCCTTAGGTTAGGATATATATCGTTATAGACGTATATAATGATCCCACCGAGACGTAGGGACCGACATGCCAGGAAAGTATCAAAATATTACATCCGATATGTTAGGTTCCTTTACGTTAGGATATATGACGTTATAGATGTATATAATGTCCACATCCAGAAGTAGGCGACGACACGCCAGGAATGTTGTAAAATATTACTTCCCAGATGTTAGGTTGCGTTAGGTTAGAATATACAACGTTATAGACGTATATAATGTCTCCATCGAGAAGCAGGCGACGACACGACAGGAATGTTGTAAAATATTACATTCGACATGTTAGTTTGCCTTAGGCTAGTATATATATCGTTATAGACGTATACAATGTTCCCACCGAGAAGTAGGGACCGACATGACAGGAATGTGGTAAAATATTACATTCGACATGTTAGGTTGCCTTAGGCTAGGATATATATCGTTATAGACGTATACAAGGTTCCCACCGAGAAGTAGGGCCCGACATGCCAGGAATGTTGTAAAATATTACATCCGAGATGTTAGGTTGCCTTAGGTTAGGATATACAACTTTATAGATGTATATAATGTCCCCATCGAGAAGTAGGCGACGACACGCCAGGAATGTTGTAAAATATTACACCCGAGATGTTAGGTTCCCTTAGGTTAGGATATATGACGTTATAGATGTATATAATGTCCCCATCCAGAAGTAGGCGACGACACGCCAGGAATGTTGTAAAATATTACATCCCAGATGTTAGGTTGCGTTAGGTTAGAATATACAACGTTATAGACGTATACAATGTCCCCATCGAGAAGCAGGCGACGACACGACAGGAATGTTGTAAAATATTACATTCGACATGTTAGGTTGCCTTAGGCTAGAATATATATCGTTATAGACGTATACAATGTTCCCACCGAGAAGGAGGGACCGACATGCCAGGAATGTTGTAAAATATTACATCCGAGATGTTAGGTTGCCTTAGGTTAGGATATATATCGTTATAGACGTATATAATGTTCCCACCGAGACGTGGGGACCGACATGCCAGGGATCTTGTAAAATATTACATCCCAGATGTTAGGTTGCTTTAGGTTAGGATATTCAACGTTATAGACGTATATAATGTCCCCATCGAGAAGCGGGCGACGACCCACCAGGAATGTTGTAAAATATTACATCCCAGATGTTAGGTTGCGTTAGGTTAGGATATATATCGTTATAGACGTATATAGTGATCCCACCGAGACGTAGGGACCGACATGCCAGGAAAGTATCAAAATATTACATCCGATATGTTAGGTTCCTTTAGGTTAGGATATATGACGTTATAGATGTATATAATGTCCCCATAGAGAAGTAGGCGACGACACGCCAGGAATGTTGTAAAATATTACATTCGACACGTTAGGTTGCCTTAGGCTAGGATATGTAACGTTATAGACGTATATAATGTTCCCATCGAGAAGTAGGCGACGACACGCCAGGAATGTTGTAAAATATTATACCCTAGATGTTAGGTTCCCTTAGGTTAGGATATTCAACGTTATAGACGTATATAATGTCCCCATCGAGAAGCGGGCGACGACCCACCAGGAATGATGTAAAATATTACATCCCAGATGTTAGGTTGCGTTAGGTTAGTATATACAAGGTTATAGACGTATATAATGTCCCCATCGAGAAGCAGGCGACGACACGCCAGAATGTTGTAAAATATTACATCCGAGATGTTAGGTTGCTTTAGGCTAGAATATATATCGTTATAGACGTATACAATGTTCCCACCGAGAAGGAGGGACCGACATGACAGGAATGTGGTAAAATATTACATCCGAGATGTTAGGCTGCCTTAGGTTAGGGTATATATCGTTACAGACGTATATAATGTTCCCACCGAGATGTAGTGACCGACATGCCAGGAATGTTGTAAAATATTACATCCGAGATGTTAGGTTGCCTTAGGTTAGGATATATATCGTTATAGACGTATATAATGATCCCACCGAGACGTAGGGACCGACATGCCAGGAAAGTATCAAAATATTACATCCGATATGTTAGGTTCCTTTACGTTAGGATATATGACGTTATAGATGTATATAATGTCCACATCCAGAAGTAGGCGACGACACGCCAGGAATGTTGTAAAATATTACTTCCCAGAGGTTAGGTTGCGTTAGGTTAGAATATACAACGTTATAGACGTATATAATGTCTCCATCGAGAAGCAGGCGACGACACGACAGGAATGTTGTAAAATATTACATTCGACATGTTAGGTTGCCTTAGGCTAGTATATATATCGTTATAGACGTATACAATGTTCCCACCGAGAAGTAGGGACCGACATGACAGGAATGTGGTAAAATATTACATTCGACATGTTAGGTTGCCTTAGGCTAGGATATATATCGTTATAGACGTATACAAGGTTCCCACCGAGAAGTAGGGCCCGACATGCCAGGAATGTTGTAAAATATTACATCCGAGATGTTAGGTTGCCTTAGGTTAGGATATACAACTTTATAGATGTATATAATGTCCCCATCGAGAAGTAGGCGACGACACGCCAGGAATGTTGTAAAATATTACACCCGAGATGTTAGGTTCCCTTAGGTTAGGATATATGACGTTATAGATGTATATAATGTCCCCATCCAGAAGTAGGCGACGACACGCCAGGAATGTTGTAAAATATTACATCCCAGATGTTAGGTTGCGTTAGGTTAGAATATACAACGTTATAGACGTATACAATGTCCCCATCGAGAAGCAGGCGACGACACGACAGGAATGTTGTAAAATATTACATTCGACATGTTAGGTTGCCTTAGGCTAGAATATATATCGTTATAGACGTATACAATGTTCCCACCGAGAAGGAGGGACCGACATGCCAGGAATGTTGTAAAATATTACATCCGAGATGTTAGGTTGCCTTAGGTTAGGATATATATCGTTATAGACGTATATAATGTTCCCACCGAGACGTGGGGACCGACATGCCAGGGATCTTGTAAAATATTACATCCCAGATGTTAGGTTGCTTTAGGTTAGGATATTCAACGTTATAGACGTATATAATGTCCCCATCGAGAAGCGGGCGACGACCCACCAGGAATGTTGTAAAATATTACATCCCAGATGTTAGGTTGCGTTAGGTTAGGATATATATCGTTATAGACGTATATAGTGATCCCACCGAGACGTAGGGACCGACATGCCAGGAAAGTATCAAAATATTACATCCGATATGTTAGGTTCCTTTAGGTTAGGATATATGACGTTATAGATGTATATAATGTCCCCATAGAGAAGTAGGCGACGACACGCCAGGAATGTTGTAAAATATTACATTCGACACGTTAGGTTGCCTTAGGCTAGGATATATAACGTTATAGACGTATATAATGTTCCCATCGAGAAGTAGGCGACGACACGCCAGGAATGTTGTAAAATATTATACCCTAGATGTTAGGTTCCCTTAGGTTAGGATATTCAACGTTATAGACGTATATAATGTCCCCATCGAGAAGCGGGCGACGACCCACCAGGAATGATGTAAAATATTACATCCCAGATGTTAGGTTGCGTTAGGTTAGTATATACAAGGTTATAGACGTATATAATGTCCCCATCGAGAAGCAGGCGACGACACGCCAGAATGTTGTAAAATATGACATCCGAGATGTTAGGTTGCTTTAGGCTAGAATATATATCGTTATAGACGTATACAATGTTCCCACCGAGACGTAGGGACCGACATGCTAGGAATGTTGTAAAATATTACATCCGAGATGTTAGGTTGCCTTAGGTTAGGATATACAACGTTATAGACGTATAGAATGTTCCCACCGAGAAGTAGGGCCCGACATGCCAGGAATGTTGTAAAATATTACATCCGAGATGATAGGTTGCCTTAGGTTAGGGTATATATCGTTACAGACGTATATAATGTTCCCACCGAGATGTAGTGACCGACATGCCAGGAATGTTGTAAAATATTACATCCGAGATGTTAGGTTGCGTTAGGTTAGAATATACAACGTTATAGACGTATACAATGTCCCCATCGAGAAGCAGGCGACGACACGACAGGAATGTTGTAAAATATTACATTCGACATGTTAGGTTGCCTTAGGCTAGAATATATATCGTTATAGACGTATACAATGTTCCCACCGAGAAGGAGGGACCGACATGACAGGAATGTGGTAAAATATTACATCCGAGATGTTAGGCTGCCTTAGGTTAGGGTATATATCGTTACAGACGTATATAAAGTTCCCACCGAGATGTAGTGACCGACATGCCAGGAATGTTGTAAAATATTACATCCGAGATGTTAGGTTGCCTTAGGCTAGAATATATATCGTTATAGACGTATACAATGTTCCCACCGAGAAGTAGGGACCGACATGCCAGGAATGTTGTAAAATATTACATCCGAGATGTTAGGTTGCCTTAGGTTAGGATATACAACGTTATAGATGTGTATAATGTCCCCATCGAGAAGGAGGCGACGACACGCCAGGAATGTTGTAAAATATTACATTCTACATGTTGGGTTGCCTTAGGCTAGGATATATATCGTTATAGACGTATACATTGTTTCCACCGAGAAGTAGGGACCGACATGCCAGGAATGTTGTAAAATATTACATCCGAGATGTTAGGTTGCCTTAGGTTAGGATATATATCGTTATAGACGTATATAATGTTCCCACCGAGACGTGGGGACCGACATGCCAGGGATCTTGTAAAATATTACATCCCAGATGTTAGGTTGCTTTAGGTTAGGATATTCAACGTTATAGACGTATATAATGTCCCCATCGAGAAGCGGGCGACGACCCACCAGGAATGTTGTAAAATATTACATCCCAGATGTTAGGTTGCGTTAGGTTAGGATATATATCGTTATAGACGTATATAGTGATCCCACCGAGACGTAGGGACCGACATGCCAGGAAAGTATCAAAATATTACATCCGATATGTTAGGTTCCTTTAGGTTAGGATATATGACGTTATAGATGTATATAATGTCCCCATCGAGAAGCAGGCGACGACACGCCAGGAATGTTGTAATATATAACATCCGAGATGTTATGTTGCCATACGTTAGGATATGTAACGTTATAGACGTATATAATGTTCGCACCGAAAAGTAGGGACCGACATGCCAGGAATGTTGTAAAATATTACATCCGAGATGTTAGGTTGCCTTAGGTTAGGATATACAACGTTATAGATGTGTATAATGTCCCCATCGAGAAGGAGGCGACGACACGCCAGGAATGTTGTAAAATATTACATTCTACATGTTGGGTTGCCTTAGGCTAGGATATATATCGTTATAGACGTATACATTGTTTCCACCGAGAAGTAGGGACCGACATGCCAGGAATGTTGTAAAATATTACATCCGAGATGTTAGGTTGCCTTAGGTTAGGATATATATCGTTATAGACGTATATAATGTTCCCACCGAGACGTGGGGACCGACATGCCAGGGATCTTGTAAAATATTACATCCGAGATGTTAGGTTGCCTTAGGTTAGGATATATATCGTTATAGACGTATATAATGATCCCACCGAGACGTAGGGACCGACATGCCAGGAAAGTATCAAAATATTACATCCGATATGTTAGGTTCCTTTACGTTAGGATATATGACGTTATAGATGTATATAATGTCCACATCCAGAAGTAGGCGACGACACGCCAGGAATGTTGTAAAATATTACTTCCCAGATGTTAGGTTGCGTTAGGTTAGAATATACAACGTTATAGACGTATATAATGTCTCCATCGAGAAGCAGGCGACGACACGACAGGAATGTTGTAAAATATTACATTCGACATGTTAGGTTGCCTTAGGCTAGTATATATATCGTTATAGACGTATACAATGTTCCCACCGAGAAGTAGGGACCGACATGACAGGAATGTGGTAAAATATTACATTCGACATGTTAGGTTGCCTTAGGCTAGGATATATATCGTTATAGACGTATACAAGGTTCCCACCGAGAAGTAGGGCCCGACATGCCAGGAATGTTGTAAAATATTACATCCGAGATGTTAGGTTGCCTTAGGTTAGGATATACAACTTTATAGATGTATATAATGTCCCCATCGAGAAGTAGGCGACGACACGCCAGGAATGTTGTAAAATATTACACCCGAGATGTTAGGTTCCCTTAGGTTAGGATATATGACGTTATAGATGTATATAATGTCCCCATCCAGAAGTAGGCGACGACACGCCAGGAATGTTGTAAAATATTACATCCCAGATGTTAGGTTGCGTTAGGTTAGAATATACAACGTTATAGACGTATATAATGTCCCCATCGAGAAGCAGGCGACGACACGACAGGAATGCTGTAAAATATTACATTCGACATGTTAGGTTGCCTTAGGCTAGAATATATATCGTTATAGACGTATACAATGTTCCCACCGAGAAGTAGGGACCGACATGACAGGAATGTGGTAAAATATTACATCCGAGATGTTAGGTTGCCTTAGGTTAGGATATACAACGTTATAGATGTATATAATGTTCCCATAGAGAAGTAGGCGACGACACGCCAGGAATGTTGTAAAATATTACATTCTACAAGTTAGGTTGTCTTAGGCTAGGATATATAACGTTATAGACGTATATAATGTTCCCATCGAGAAGTAGGCGACGACACGCCAGGAATGTTGTAAAATATTATACCCTAGATGTTAGGTTCCCTTAGGTTAGGATATTCAACGTTATAGACGTATATAATGTCCCCATCGAGAAGCGGGCGACGACCCACCAGGAATGATGTAAAATATTGCATCCCAGATGTTAGGTTGCGTTAGGTTAGTATATACAAGGTTATAGACGTATATAATGTCCCCATCGAGAAGCAGGCGACGACACGCCAGAATGTTGTAAAATATTACATCCGAGATGTTAGGTTGCTTTAGGCTAGAATATATATCGTTATAGACGTATACAATGTTCCCACCGAGACGTAGGGACCGACATGCTAGGAATGTTGTAAAATATTACATCCGAGATGTTAGGTTGCCTTAGGTTAGGATATACAACGTTATAGACGTATAGAATGTTCCCACCGAGAAGTAGGGCCCGACATGCCAGGAATGTTGTAAAATATTACATCCGAGATGATAGGTTGCCTTAGGTTAGGGTATATATCGTTACAGACGTATATAATGTTCCCACCGAGATGTAGTGACCGACATGCCAGGAATGTTGTAAAATATTACATCCGAGATGTTAGGTTGCGTTAGGTTAGGATATACAACGTTATAGACGTACATAAAGTCCCCATCGAGAAGCAGGCGACGACAAGCCAGGAATGTTGTAAAATATTACATCCGAGATGTTAGGTTGCCATAGGTTAGGATATATATCGTTATAGACGTATAGAATGTTCCCACCGAGAAGTAGGGGCCGACGCGTCAGCAATGTTGTAAAATATTACACCCGAGATGTTAGGTTCCCTTAGGTTAGGATATACAACGTTATAGACGTATAGAATGTTCCCACCGAGAAGTAGGGACCGACATGCCAGGAATGTTGTAAAATATTACATCCGAGATGTTAGGTTGCGTTAGGTTAGGATATACAACGTTATAGACGTACATAAAGTCCCCATCGAGAAGCAGGCGACGACACGCCAGGAATGTTGTAAAATATTACATCCGAGATGTTAGGTTGCCTTAGGTTAGGATATATATCGTTATAGACGTATAGAATGTTCCCACCGAGAAGTAGGGGCCGACGCGTCAGCAATGTTGTAAAATATTACACCCGAGATGTTAGGTTCCCTTAGGTTAGGATATACAACGTTATAGACGTATAGAATGTTCCCACCGAGAAGTAGGGACCGACATGCCAGGAATGTTGTAAAATATTACATCCGAGATGTTAGGCTGCCTTAGGTTAGGGTATATATCGTTACAGACGTATATAATGTTCCCACCGAGATGTAGTGACCGACATGCCAGGAATGTTGTAAAATATTACATCCGAGATGTTAGGTTGCCTTAGGCTAGAATATATATCGTTATAGACGTATACAATGTTCCCACCGAGAAGTAGGGACCGACATGCCAGGAATGTTGTAAAATATTACATCCGAGATGTTAGGTTGCCTTAGGTTAGGATATATATCGTTATAGACGTATATAATGTTCCCACCGAGACGTGGGGACCGACATGCCAGGGATCTTGTAAAATATTACATCCCAGATGTTAGGTTGCTTTAGGTTAGGATATTCAACGTTATAGACGTATATAATGTCCCCATCGAGAAGCGGGCGACGACCCACCAGGAATGTTGTAAAATATTACATCCCAGATGTTAGGTTGCGTTAGGTTAGGATATATATCGTTATAGACGTATATAGTGATCCCACCGAGACGTAGGGACCGACATGCCAGGAAAGTATCAAAATATTACATCCGATATGTTAGGTTCCTTTAGGTTAGGATATATGACGTTATAGATGTATATAATGTCCCCATCGAGAAGTAGGCGACGACACGCCAGGAATGTTGTAAAATATTACATTCTACAAGTTAGGTTGTCTTAGGCTAGGATATATAACGTTATAGACGTATATAATGTTCCCATCGAGAAGTAGGCGACGACACGCCAGGAATGTTGTAAAATATTATACCCTAGATGTTAGGTTCCCTTAGGTTAGGATATTCAACGTTATAGACGTATATAATGTCCCCATCGAGAAGCGGGCGACGACCCACCAGGAATGATGTAAAATATTACATCCCAGATGTTAGGTTGCGTTAGGTTAGTATATACAAGGTTATAGACGTATATAATGTCCCCATCGAGAAGCAGGCGACGACACGCCAGAATGTTGTAAAATATTACATCCGAGATGTTAGGTTGCTTTAGGCTAGAATATATATCGTTATAGACGTATACAATGTTCCCACCGAGACGTAGGGACCGACATGCTAGGAATGTTGTAAAATATTACATCCGAGATGTTAGGTTGCCTTAGGTTAGGATATACAACGTTATAGACGTATAGAATGTTCCCACCGAGAAGTAGGGCCCGACATGCCAGGAATGTTGTAAAATATTACATCCGAGATGATAGGTTGCCTTAGGTTAGGGTATATATCGTTACAGACGTATATAATGTTCCCACCGAGATGTAGTGACCGACATGCCAGGAATGTTGTAAAATATTACATCCGACATGTTAGGTTGCGTTAGGTTAGGATATACAACGTTATAGACGTACATAAAGTCCCCATCGAGAAGCAGGCGACGACAAGCCAGGAATGTTGTAAAATATTACATCCGAGATGTTAGGTTGCCTTAGGTTAGGATATATATCGTTATAGACGTATAGAATGTTCCCACCGAGAAGTAGGGGCCGACGCGTCAGCAATGTTGTAAAATATTACACGCGAGATGTTAGGTTCCCTTAGGTTAGGATATACAACGTTATAGACGTATAGAATGTTCCCACCGAGAAGTAGGGACCGACATGCCAGGAATGTTGTAAAATATTACATCCGAGATGTTAGGTTGCGTTAGGTTAGGATATACAACGTTATAGACGTACATAAAGTCCCCATCGAGAAGCAGGCGACGACACGCCAGGAATGTTGTAAAATATTACATCCGAGATGTTAGGTTGCCTTAGGTTAGGATATATATCGTTATAGACGTATAGAATGTTCCCACCGAGAAGTAGGGGCCGACGCGTCAGCAATGTTGTAAAATATTACACCCGAGATGTTAGGTTCCCTTAGGTTAGGATATACAACGTTATAGACGTATAGAATGTTCCCACCGAGAAGTAGGGACCGACATGCCAGGAATGTTGTAAAATATTACATCCGAGATGTTAGGCTGCCTTAGGTTAGGGTATATATCGTTACAGACGTATATAATGTTCCCACCGAGATGTAGTGACCGACATGCCAGGAATGTTGTAAAATATTACATCCGAGATGTTAGGTTGCCTTAGGTTAGGATATATATCGTTATAGACGTATATAATGATCCCACCGAGACGTAGGGACCGACATGCCAGGAAAGTATCAAAATATTACATCCGATATGTTAGGTTCCTTTACGTTAGGATATATGACGTTATAGATGTATATAATGTCCACATCCAGAAGTAGGCGACGACACGCCAGGAATGTTGTAAAATATTACTTCCCAGATGTTAGGTTGCGTTAGGTTAGAATATACAACGTTATAGACGTATATAATGTCTCCATCGAGAAGCAGGCGACGACACGACAGGAATGTTGTAAAATATTACATTCGACATGTTAGGTTGCCTTAGGCTAGTATATATATCGTTATAGACGTATACAATGTTCCCACCGAGAAGTAGGGACCGACATGACAGGAATGTGGTAAGATATTACATTCGACATGTTAGGTTGCCTTAGGCTAGGATATATATCGTTATAGACGTATACAAGGTTGCCACCGAGAAGTAGGGCCCGACATGCCAGGAATGTTGTAAAATATTACATCCGAGATGTTAGGTTGCCTTAGGTTAGGATATACAACTTTATAGATGTATATAATGTCCCCATCGAGAAGTAGGCGACGACACGCCAGGAATGTTGTAAAATATTACACCCGAGATGTTAGGTTCCCTTAGGTTAGGATATATGACGTTATAGATGTATATAATGTCCCCATCCAGAAGTAGGCGACGACACGCCAGGAATGTTGTAAAATATTACATCCCAGATGTTAGGTTGCGTTAGGTTAGAATATACAACGTTATAGACGTATATAATGTCCCCATCGAGAAGCAGGCGACGACACGACAGGAATGTTGTAAAATATTACATTCGACACGTTATGTTGCCTTCGTCTAGAATATATATCGTTATAGACGTATACAATGTTCCCACCGAGAAGTAGGGACCGACATGCCAGGAATGTTGTAAAATATGACATTCTACATGTTGGGTTGCCTTAGGCTAGGATATATATCGTTATAGACGTATACATTGTTTCCACCGAGAAGTAGGGACCGACATGCCAGGAATGTTGTAAAATATTACATCCGAGATGAAAGGTTGCCTTAGGCTAGGATATATAACGTTATAGACGTATATAATATTCCCACCGAGAAATAGGGGCCGACGCGTCAGGAATGTTGCAAAATATTACACCCGAGATGTTAGGTTCCCTTAGGTTAGGATATACAACGTTATAGACGTATATAATGTCTCCATCGAGAAGCAGGCGACGACACGACAGGAATGTTGTAAAATATTACATTCGACATGTTAGGTTGCCTTAGGCTAGTATATATATCGTTATAGACGTATACAATGTTCCCACCGAGAAGTAGGGCCCGACATGCCAGGAATGTTGTAAAATATTACATCCGAGATGTAAGGTTCCCTTAGGTTAGGATATATATCGATATAGACGTATATAACGTTCCCACCGAGACGTAGGGACCGACATGCCGGGAATGTTGTAAAATATTACATCCCAGATGTTAGGTTGCGTTAGGTTAGGATATACAACGTTATAGACGTACATAAAGTCCCCATCGAGAACTAGGCGACGACACGCCAGGAATGTTGTAAAATATTACACCCGAGATGTTAGGTTCCGTTAGGTTAGGATATATGACGTTATAGATGTATATAATGTCCACATCCAGAAGTAGGCGACGACACGCAAGGAATGTTGTAAAATATTACATTCTACAAGTTAGGTTCCCTTAGGTTATGATATACAACGTTATAGACGTATAGAATTTTCCGACCGAGAAATAGGGGCCGACGCGTCAGCAACGTTGTAAAATATTACACACGAGATGTTAGGTTCCCTTAGGTTAGGATATACAACGTTATAGACGTATAGAATGTTCCCACCGAGAAGTAGGGACCGACATGCCAGGAATGTTGTAAAATATTACATCCGAGATGTTAGGTTGCCTTAGGTTAGGGTATATATCGCTACAGACGTATATAATGTTCCTACCGAGATGTAGTGACCGACATGCCAGGAATGTTGTAAAATATTACATCCCAGATGTTAGGTTGCGTTAGGTTAGAATATACAACTTTATAGATGTATATAATGTCCCCATCGAGAAGTAGGCGACGACACGCCAGGAATGTTGTAAAATATTACATTCTACATGTTGTGTTGCCTTAGGCTAGGATATATATCGTTATAGACGTATACATTGTTTCCACCGAGAAGTAGGGACCGACATGCCAGGAATGTTGTAAAATATTACATCCGAGATGTTAGGTTGCTTTAGGTTATGATATATAGCGTTATAGACGTATATAATGTTCCCACCGAGAAGTAGGGGCCTACGTGCGAGGAATGTAGTAAAATATTACATCCGAGATGTTAGGATGCCTTAGGTTAGGATATATAACGTTATAGACGTATATAATGTTACCATAGAGAACTAGGCACTTGCATGCCAGGAATGTAGTAAATTATTACGGTAGAGATGATAGGTTGCCTTAGTTTAGGATATATTACGTTATTGACTTATATAATGTTCCCACCGTAAGTAGTGGCCGACGCGCCAGGAATGTTGTAAAATATTACATTCGACATGTTAGGTTGCCTTAAGCTAGGATATATAGATTTATAGACGTATATAATATTCCCACCGAGAAGTAGGTGCCGAAGCGCCAGGAATGTTGTAAAATATTACATTCGACACGTTAGCTCGTCTTAGTCTAGGATATATAGCGTTATAGACGTATATAATGTTCCCACCGAGAAGTAGGGGCCAGCGCGCCAGGAATGTAGTAAAATATTACATCTTAGATGTTAGGTTGCCTTAGGCTAGGATATATAGCGTTATAGACGTATATAATGTTCCCACCGAGGAGTAGGGGCCGACGTGCCAGGAATAGAGTAAAATATTACACCCGAGATGTTAGGTTGCCTTAGGTTAGGATATATAACGTTATAGACGTATATAATGTTCCCACCGAGAAGTAAGAGCGGACGAGCCAGGAATGTTGTAAAATATTACATTCGACATGTTAGGTTGCCTTAGGCTAGGATATATAACGTTATTGACTTATATAATGTTCCAACCGAGAAGTAGGGGCCGACGCGCTAGGAATGTTGTAAAATATTACATTCGACCTGTTAGGATTGCCTTACGCTAGGATATATAACGTTATAGACGTATATGATATTCCCAGCGAGAAGTACGGGCCCACACGCCAGGAATGTTGTCAAATATTACATCCGAGATGTTAAGTTCCCTTAGGTTAGGATATATATCGTTATAGACGTATAGAATGTCCCCACCGAGATGTAGGGACCGACATGCCAGGAATGTTCTAAAATATTACATCCGAGTTGTTAGGTAGCTTTAGGTTAGGATATATAGCGTTATAGACGTATATAATATTCCCACCGAGAAATAGGGGCCGACGCGTCAGGAATGTTGTAAAATATTACATCCGATATGTTAGGTTGCCTTAGATTAGGATGTACAACGTTATAGATGTATATAATGTCCCCATCCAGAAGTAGGTGACGACACGCCAGGAATGTTGTACAATATTACATGCGACATGTTAGGTTGCCTTGGGCTAGGATATCTAACCTTATAGACGTATATAATATTACCACCGAGAACTACGGGCCGACACGTCAGGAATGATGTAAAATATTACACCCGAGATGTTAGGTTCCCTTAGGTTAGGATATACAACTTTATAGACGTATAGAATGTTCCCACCGAGAAGTAGGGACCGACATGCCAGGAATGTTGTAAAATATTACATCCGAAATGTTAGGATCCCTTACGTTAGGATATACAACGTTATATACGTATAGAATGTCCCCACCGAGATGTAGGGACCGACATGCCAGGAATGTTCTAAAATATTACATCCGAGTTGTTAGGTTGCTTTAGGACAGGATATATATCGTTATAGACTTATATAATGTTCCCACCGAGACGTGGGGACCGACATGCCAGGAATGTTGTAAAACATTACATCCCAGAAGTTAGGTTGCTTTGGGTTAGGATATACAACGTTATAGACGTATATAATGTCCCCATCGAGAAGCAGTCGACGACACGCCAGGAATGTTATAAAATATTACACACGAGTTGTTAGGTTGCCTTAGGCTAGGATATATAACGTTATAGACGTATATAATATTCCCACCGAGAAATAGGGGCCGACGCGTCAGGAATGTTGTAAAATATAACATCCGATATGTTAGGTTGCCTTAGGCTAGGATATATAACGTTATAGACGTATATAATATTCCCACCCAGAAATAGGGGCCGACGCGTCAGGAATGTTGCAAAATATTACACCCGAAATGTTAGGTTCCCTTAGGTTAGGATATACAACGTTATAGACGTATAGAATGTCCCCACCGAGATGTAGGGACCGACATGCCAGGAATGTTCGAAAATATTACCTCCGAGATGTTAGGTTGCTTTAGGTTAGGATATATATCGTTATAGACTTATATAATGTTCCCACCGAGACGTGGGGACCGACATGCCAGGAATGTTGTAAAATATTACATCCCAGATGTTAGGTTGCTTTGGGTTAGGATATACAACGTTATAGACGTATATAATGTCCCCATCGAGAAGCAGGCGACGACACGCCAGGAATGTTGTAAAATATTACATCCGAGATGTTAGGTTGCCTTAGGTTAGGATATACAACGTTATAGATGTTTATAATGTCCCCATCGCGAAGTATGCGACGACACGCCAGGAATGTTGTAAAATATTACATCCGATATGCTAGGTTGCCTTAGGCTAGGATATATAACGTTATAGACGTATATAATATTCCCACCGAGAAATAGGGGCCGACGCGTCAGGAATGTTGCAAAATATTACACCCGAAATGTTAGGTTCCCTTAGGTTAGAATATACAACGTTATAGACGTATAGAATGTCCCCACCGAGATGTAGCGACCGACATGCCAGGAATGTTAGAAAATATTACCTCCGAGATGTTAGGTTGCTTTAGGTTAGGATATATATCGTTATAGACTTATATAATGTTCCCACCGAGACGTGGGGACCGACATGCCAGGAATGTTGTAAAATATTACATCCCAGAAGTTATGTTGCTTTGGGTTAGGATATACAACGTTATAGACGTATATAATGTCCCCATCGAGAAGCAGGCGACGACACGCCAGGAATGTTGTAAAATATTACATCCGAGATGTTATGTTGCCTTAGGCTAGGATATATAACGTTATAGACGTATATAATATTCCCACCGAGAAATAGGGGCCGACGCGTCAGGAATGTTGTAAAATATTACATCCGGTATGTTAGGTTGCCTTAGGTTAGGATGTACAACGTTATAGATGTATATAATGTCCCCATCCAGAAGTAGGTGACGACACGCCAGGAATGTTGTACAATATTACATGCGACATGTTAGGTTGCCTTGGGCTAGGATATCTAACCTTATAGACGTATATAATATTACCACCGAGAACTACGGGCCGACACGTCAGGAATGATGTAAAATATTACACCCGAGATGTTAGGTTCCCTTAGGTTAGGATATACAACTTTATAGACGTATAGAATGTTCCCACCGAGAAGTAGGGACCGACATGCCAGGAATGTTGTAAAATATTACATCCGAAATGTTAGGATCCCTTAGGTTAGGATATACAACGTTATAGACGTATAGAATGTCCCCACCGAGATGTAGGGACCGACATGCCAGGAATGTTCTAAAATATTACATCCGAGTTGTTAGGTTGCTTTAGGACAGGATATATATCGTTATAGACTTATATAATGTTCCCACCGAGACGTGGGGACCGACATGCCAGGAATGTTGTAAAACATTACATCTCAGAAGTTAGGTTGCTTTGGGTTAGGATATACAACGTTATAGACGTATATAATGTCCCCATCGAGAACCAGGCGACGACACGCCAGGAATGTTATAAAATATTACACACGAGTTGTTAGGTTGCTTTAGGTTAGGATATATATCGTTATAGACTTATATAATGTTCCCACCCAGACGTGGGGACCGACATGCCAGGAATGTTGTAAAATATTACATCCCAGAAGTTAGGTTGCTTTGGGTTAGGATATACAACGTTATAGATGTTTATAATGTCCCCATCGCGAAGTAGGCGACGACACGCCAGGAATGTTGTAAAATATTACTTTCGACATGTTAGGTTGCCTTAGGCTAGGATATGTAACGTTATAGACGTATATAATGTTCACACCGAGAAATAGGGGCCGACGCGTCAGGAATGTTGTAAAATATTACATCCCAGATGTTAGGTTGCGTTAGGTTAGGATATAGAACGTTATAGACGTATATAATGTTCCCTTCGAGAAGCAGGCGACGACACGCCAGAATGTTGTAAAATATTACATTCGACATGTTGGGTTGCCTTAGGCTAGGATAT
Organism: Xylocopa violacea; assembly: GCA_963969225.1. Taxonomy (NCBI): domain Eukaryota; kingdom Metazoa; phylum Arthropoda; class Insecta; order Hymenoptera; family Apidae; genus Xylocopa; species Xylocopa violacea. Next base: position 51,391,641 of record CAXAJV010000001.1, read on the forward strand.
ATAACGTTATAGACGTATATAATATTCCCACCGAGAAATAGGGGCCGACGCGTCAGGAATGTTGCAAAATATTACACCCGAAATGTTAGGTTCCCTTAGGTTAGGATATACAACGTTATAGACGTATAGAATGTCCCCACCGAGATGTAGGGACCGACATGCCAGGAATGTTCTAAAATATTACATCCGAGTTGTTAGGTTGCTTTAGGACAGGATATATATCGTTATAGACTTATATAATGTTCCCACCGAGACGTGGGGACCGACATGCCAGGAATGTTGTAAAACATTACATCTCAGAAGTTAGGTTGCTTTGGGTTAGGATATACAACGTTATAGACGTATATAATGTCCCTATCGAGAAGCAGGAGACGTCACGCCAGGAATGTTGTAAAATATTACATCCGAGATGTTATGTTGCCTTAGGCTAGGATATATAACGTTATAGACGTATATAATATTCCCACCGAGAAATAGGGGCCGACGCGTCAGGAATGTTGTAAAATATTACATCCGATATGTTAGGTTCCCTTAGGTTAGGATATACAACGTTATAGACGTATAGAATGTTCCCACCGAGAAGTAGGGACCGTCATGCCAGGAATGTTGTAAAATATTACATCCGAGATGTTAGGTTGCCTTAGGTTAGGATATATATCGTTATAGACGTATAGAATGTTCCCACCGAGAAGTAGGGGCCGACGCGTCAGCAATGTTGTAAAATATTACACCCGAGATGTTAGGTTCCCTTAGGTTAGGATATACAACGTTATAGACGTATAGAATGTTCCCACCGAGAAGTAGGGACCGTCATGCCAGGAATGTTGTAAAATATTACATCCGAGATGTTAGGTTGCCTTAGGTTAGGGTATATATCGTTACAGACGTATATAATGTTCCCACCGAGATGTAGTGACCGACATGCCAGGAATGTTGTAAAATATTACATCCGAGATGTTAGGTTGCCTTAGGTTAGGATATATATGATTATAGACGTATATAATGATCCCACCGAGACGTAGGGACCGACATGACAGGAAAGTATCAAAATATTACATCCGATATGTTAGGTTCCTTTAGGTTAGGATATATGACGTTATAGATGTATATAATGTCCACATCCAGAAGTAGGCGACGACACGCCAGGAATGTAGTAAAATATTACATCCCAGATGTTAGGTTGCGTTAGGTTAGAATATACAACGTTATAGACGTATATAATGTCCCCATCGAGAAGCAGGCGACGACACGACAGGAATGTTGTAAAATATTACATTCGACGTGTTAGGTTGCCTTAGGCTAAGATATATATCGTTATAGACGTATACAATGTTCCCACCGAGAAGTAGGGACCGACATGACAGGAATGTGGTAAGATATTACATCCGAGATGTTAGGTTGCCTTAGGTTAGGATATACAACGTTATAGATGTATATAATGTTCCCATAGAGAAGTAGGCGACGACACGCCAGGAATGTTGTAAAATATTACATTCTACAAGTTAGGTTGCCTTAGGCTAGGATATATAACGTTATAGACGTATATAATGTTCCCATCGAGAAGTAGGCGACGACACGCCAGGAATGTTGTAAAATATTACACCCGAGATGTTAGGTTCCCTTAGGTTAGGATATATGACGTTATAGATGTATATAATGTCCCCATCCAGAAGTAGGCGACGACACGCCAGGAATGTTGTAAAATATAACATCCCAGATGTTAGGTTGCGTTAGGTTAGAATATACAACGTTATAGACGTATATAATGTCCCCATCGAGAAGCAGGCGACGACACGACAGGAACGTTGTAAAATATTACATTCGACATGTTAGGTAGCCTTAGGCTAGAATATATATCGCTATAGACGTATACAATGTTCCCACCGAGAAGTAGGGACCGACATGCCAGGAATGTTGTAAAATATTACATCCGAGATGTTAGGTTGCCTTAGGTTAGGATATATATCGTTATAGACGTATATAATGTTCCCATCGAGAAATAGGCGACGACACGCCAGGAATGTTGTAAAATATTACATTCTACAAGTTAGGTTGCCTTAGGCTAGGATATATAACGTTATAGACGTATATAATGTTCCCATCGAGAAGTAGGCGACGACACGCCAGGAACGTTGTAAAATATTACATTCGACATGTTAGGTAGCCTTAGGCTAGAATATATATCGCTATAGACGTATACAATGTTCCCACCGAGAAGTAGGGACCGACATGCCAGGAATGTTGTAAAATATTACATCCGAGATGTTAGGTTGCCTTAGGTTAGGGTATATATCGCTACAGACGTATATAATGTTCCTACCGAGATGTAGTGACCGACATGCCAGGAATGTTGTAAAATATTACATCCCAGATGTTAGGTTGCGTTAGGTTAGAATATACAACTTTATAGATGTATATAATGTCCCCATCGAGAAGTAGGCGACGACACGCCAGGAATGTTGTAAAATATTACATTCTACATGTTGTGTTGCCTTAGGCTAGGATATATATCGTTATAGACGTATACATTGTTTCCACCGAGAAGTAGGGACCGACATGCCAGGAATGTTGTAAAATATTACATCCCAGAAGTTAGGTTGCTTTGGGTTAGGATATACAACGTTATAGACGTATATAATGTCCCCATCGAGAAGCAGGCGACGACACGCCAGGAATGTTATAAAATATTACACACGAGTTGTTAGGTTGCTTTAGGTTAGGATATATATCGTTATAGACTTATATATTGTTCCCACCCAGACGTGGGGACCGACATGCCAGGAATGTTGTAAAATATTACTTTCGACATGTTAGGTTGCCTTAGGCTAGGATATGTAACGTTATAGACGTATATAATGTTCACACCGAGAAATAGGGGCCGACGCGTCAGGAATGTTGTAAAATATTACATCCCAGATGTTAGGTTGCGTTAGGTTAGGATATACAACGTTATAGACGTATAGAATGTCCCCACCGAGATGTAGGGACCGACATGCCAGGAATGTTCGAAAATATTACCTCCGAGATGTTAGGTTGCTTTAGGTTAGGATATATATCGTTATAGACTTATATAATGTTCCCACCGAGACGTGGGGACCGACATGCCAGGGATCTTGTAAAATATTACATCCCAGATGTTAGGTTGCTTTAGGTTAGGATATTCAACGTTATAGACGTATATAATGTCCCCATCGAGAAGCGGGCGACGACCCACCAGGAATGTTGTAAAATATTACATCCCAGATGTTAGGTTGCGTTAGGTTAGGATATATATCGTTATAGACGTATATAGTGATCCCACCGAGACGTAGGGACCGACATGCCAGGAAAGTATCAAAATATTACATCCGATATGTTAGGTTCCTTTAGGTTAGGATATATGACGTTATAGATGTATATAATGTCCCCATCGAGAAGTAGGCGACGACACGCCAGGAATGTTGTAAAATATTACATTCTACAAGTTAGGTTGTCTTAGGCTAGGATATATAACGTTATAGACGTATATAATGTTCCCATCGAGAAGTAGGCGACGACACGCCAGGAATGTTGTAAAATATTATACCCTAGATGTTAGGTTCCCTTAGGTTAGGATATTCAACGTTATAGACGTATATAATGTCCCCATCGAGAAGCGGGCGACGACCCACCAGGAATGATGTAAAATATTACATCCCAGATGTTAGGTTGCGTTAGGTTAGTATATACAAGGTTATAGACGTATATAATGTCCCCATCGAGAAGCAGGCGACGACACGCCAGAATGTTGTAAAATATTACATCCGAGATGTTAGGTTGCTTTAGGCTAGAATATATATCGTTATAGACGTATACAATGTTCCCACCGAGACGTAGGGACCGACATGCTAGGAATGTTGTAAAATATTACATCCGAGATGTTAGGTTGCCTTAGGTTAGGATATACAACGTTATAGACGTATAGAATGTTCCCACCGAGAAGTAGGGCCCGACATGCCAGGAATGTTGTAAAATATTACATCCGAGATGATAGGTTGCCTTAGGTTAGGGTATATATCGTTACAGACGTATATAATGTTCCCACCGAGATGTAGTGACCGACATGCCAGGAATGTTGTAAAATATTACATCCGACATGTTAGGTTGCGTTAGGTTAGGATATACAACGTTATAGACGTACATAAAGTCCCCATCGAGAAGCAGGCGACGACAAGCCAGGAATGTTGTAAAATATTACATCCGAGATGTTAGGTTGCCTTAGGTTAGGATATATATCGTTATAGACGTATAGAATGTTCCCACCGAGAAGTAGGGGCCGACGCGTCAGCAATGTTGTAAAATATTACACCCGAGATGTTAGGTTCCCTTAGGTTAGGATATACAACGTTATAGACGTATAGAATGTTCCCACCGAGAAGTAGGGACCGACATGCCAGGAATGTTGTAAAATATTACATCCGAGATGTTAGGTTGCGTTAGGTTAGGATATACAACGTTATAGACGTACATAAAGTCCCCATCGAGAAGCAGGCGACGACACGCCAGGAATGTTGTAAAATATTACATCCGAGATGTTAGGTTGCCTTAGGTTAGGATATATATCGTTATAGACGTATAGAATGTTCCCACCGAGAAGTAGGGGCCGACGCGTCAGCAATGTTGTAAAATATTACACCCGAGATGTTAGGTTCCCTTAGGTTAGGATATACAACGTTATAGACGTATAGAATGTTCCCACCGAGAAGTAGGGACCGACATGCCAGGAATGTTGTAAAATATTACATCCGAGATGTTAGGCTGCCTTAGGTTAGGGTATATATCGTTACAGACGTATATAATGTTCCCACCGAGATGTAGTGACCGACATGCCAGGAATGTTGTAAAATATTACATCCGAGATGTTAGGTTGCCTTAGGTTAGGATATATATCGTTATAGACGTATATAATGATCCCACCGAGACGTAGGGACCGACATGCCAGGAAAGTATCAAAATATTACATCCGATATGTTAGGTTCCTTTACGTTAGGATATATGACGTTATAGATGTATATAATGTCCACATCCAGAAGTAGGCGACGACACGCCAGGAATGTTGTAAAATATTACTTCCCAGATGTTAGGTTGCGTTAGGTTAGAATATACAACGTTATAGACGTATATAATGTCTCCATCGAGAAGCAGGCGACGACACGACAGGAATGTTGTAAAATATTACATTCGACATGTTAGGTTGCCTTAGGCTAGTATATATATCGTTATAGACGTATACAATGTTCCCACCGAGAAGTAGGGACCGACATGACAGGAATGTGGTAAAATATTACATTCGACATGTTAGGTTGCCTTAGGCTAGGATATATATCGTTATAGACGTATACAAGGTTGCCACCGAGAAGTAGGGCCCGACATGCCAGGAATGTTGTAAAATATTACATCCGAGATGTTAGGTTGCCTTAGGTTAGGATATACAACTTTATAGATGTATATAATGTCCCCATCGAGAAGTAGGCGACGACACGCCAGGAATGTTGTAAAATATTACACCCGAGATGTTAGGTTCCCTTAGGTTAGGATATATGACGTTATAGATGTATATAATGTCCCCATCCAGAAGTAGGCGACGACACGCCAGGAATGTTGTAAAATATTACATCCCAGATGTTAGGTTGCGTTAGGTTAGAATATACAACGTTATAGACGTATATAATGTCCCCATCGAGAAGCAGGCGACGACACGACAGGAATGTTGTAAAATATTACATTCGACACGTTATGTTGCCTTCGTCTAGAATATATATCGTTATAGACGTATACAATGTTCCCACCGAGAAGTAGGGACCGACATGCCAGGAATGTTGTAAAATATGACATTCTACATGTTGGGTTGCCTTAGGCTAGGATATATATCGTTATAGACGTATACATTGTTTCCACCGAGAAGTAGGGACCGACATGCCAGGAATGTTGTAAAATATTACATCCGAGATGAAAGGTTGCCTTAGGCTAGGATATATAACGTTATAGACGTATATAATATTCCCACCGAGAAATAGGGGCCGACGCGTCAGGAATGTTGCAAAATATTACACCCGAGATGTTAGGTTCCCTTAGGTTAGGATATACAACGTTATAGACGTATATAATGTCTCCATCGAGAAGCAGGCGACGACACGACAGGAATGTTGTAAAATATTACATTCGACATGTTAGGTTGCCTTAGGCTAGTATATATATCGTTATAGACGTATACAATGTTCCCACCGAGAAGTAGGGCCCGACATGCCAGGAATGTTGTAAAATATTACATCCGAGATGTAAGGTTCCCTTAGGTTAGGATATATATCGATATAGACGTATATAACGTTCCCACCGAGACGTAGGGACCGACATGCCGGGAATGTTGTAAAATATTACATCCCAGATGTTAGGTTGCGTTAGGTTAGGATATACAACGTTATAGACGTACATAAAGTCCCCATCGAGAACTAGGCGACGACACGCCAGGAATGTTGTAAAATATTACACCCGAGATGTTAGGTTCCGTTAGGTTAGGATATATGACGTTATAGATGTATATAATGTCCACATCCAGAAGTAGGCGACGACACGCAAGGAATGTTGTAAAATATTACATTCTACAAGTTAGGTTCCCTTAGGTTATGATATACAACGTTATAGACGTATAGAATTTTCCGACCGAGAAATAGGGGCCGACGCGTCAGCAACGTTGTAAAATATTACACACGAGATGTTAGGTTCCCTTAGGTTAGGATATACAACGTTATAGACGTATAGAATGTTCCCACCGAGAAGTAGGGACCGACATGCCAGGAATGTTGTAAAATATTACATCCGAGATGTTAGGTTGCCTTAGGTTAGGGTATATATCGCTACAGACGTATATAATGTTCCTACCGAGATGTAGTGACCGACATGCCAGGAATGTTGTAAAATATTACATCCCAGATGTTAGGTTGCGTTAGGTTAGAATATACAACTTTATAGATGTATATAATGTCCCCATCGAGAAGTAGGCGACGACACGCCAGGAATGTTGTAAAATATTACATTCTACATGTTGTGTTGCCTTAGGCTAGGATATATATCGTTATAGACGTATACATTGTTTCCACCGAGAAGTAGGGACCGACATGCCAGGAATGTTGTAAAATATTACATCCGAGATGTTAGGTTGCTTTAGGTTATGATATATAGCGTTATAGACGTATATAATGTTCCCACCGAGAAGTAGGGGCCTACGTGCGAGGAATGTAGTAAAATATTACATCCGAGATGTTAGGATGCCTTAGGTTAGGATATATAACGTTATAGACGTATATAATGTTACCATAGAGAACTAGGCACTTGCATGCCAGGAATGTAGTAAATTATTACGGTAGAGATGATAGGTTGCCTTAGTTTAGGATATATTACGTTATTGACTTATATAATGTTCCCACCGTAAGTAGTGGCCGACGCGCCAGGAATGTTGTAAAATATTACATTCGACATGTTAGGTTGCCTTAAGCTAGGATATATAGATTTATAGACGTATATAATATTCCCACCGAGAAGTAGGTGCCGAAGCGCCAGGAATGTTGTAAAATATTACATTCGACACGTTAGCTTGTCTTAGTCTAGGATATATAGCGTTATAGACGTATATAATGTTCCCACCGAGAAGTAGGGGCCAGCGCGCCAGGAATGTAGTAAAATATTACATCTTAGATGTTAGGTTGCCTTAGGCTAGGATATATAGCGTTATAGACGTATATAATGTTCCCACCGAGGAGTAGGGGCCGACGTGCCAGGAATAGAGTAAAATATTACACCCGAGATGTTAGGTTGCCTTAGGTTAGGATATATAACGTTATAGACGTATATAATGTTCCCACCGAGAAGTAAGAGCGGACGAGCCAGGAATGTTGTAAAATATTACATTCGACATGTTAGGTTGCCTTAGGCTAGGATATATAACGTTATTGACTTATATAATGTTCCAACCGAGAAGTAGGGGCCGACGCGCTAGGAATGTTGTAAAATATTACATTCGACCTGTTAGGATTGCCTTACGCTAGGATATATAACGTTATAGACGTATATGATATTCCCAGCGAGAAGTACGGGCCCACACGCCAGGAATGTTGTCAAATATTACATCCGAGATGTTAAGTTCCCTTAGGTTAGGATATATATCGTTATAGACGTATAGAATGTCCCCACCGAGATGTAGGGACCGACATGCCAGGAATGTTCTAAAATATTACATCCGAGTTGTTAGGTAGCTTTAGGTTAGGATATATAGCGTTATAGACGTATATAATATTCCCACCGAGAAATAGGGGCCGACGCGTCAGGAATGTTGTAAAATATTACATCCGATATGTTAGGTTGCCTTAGATTAGGATGTACAACGTTATAGATGTATATAATGTCCCCATCCAGAAGTAGGTGACGACACGCCAGGAATGTTGTACAATATTACATGCGACATGTTAGGTTGCCTTGGGCTAGGATATCTAACCTTATAGACGTATATAATATTACCACCGAGAACTACGGGCCGACACGTCAGGAATGATGTAAAATATTACACCCGAGATGTTAGGTTCCCTTAGGTTAGGATATACAACTTTATAGACGTATAGAATGTTCCCACCGAGAAGTAGGGACCGACATGCCAGGAATGTTGTAAAATATTACATCCGAAATGTTAGGATCCCTTACGTTAGGATATACAACGTTATATACGTATAGAATGTCCCCACCGAGATGTAGGGACCGACATGCCAGGAATGTTCTAAAATATTACATCCGAGTTGTTAGGTTGCTTTAGGACAGGATATATATCGTTATAGACTTATATAATGTTCCCACCGAGACGTGGGGACCGACATGCCAGGAATGTTGTAAAACATTACATCCCAGAAGTTAGGTTGCTTTGGGTTAGGATATACAACGTTATAGACGTATATAATGTCCCCATCGAGAAGCAGTCGACGACACGCCAGGAATGTTATAAAATATTACACACGAGTTGTTAGGTTGCCTTAGGCTAGGATATATAACGTTATAGACGTATATAATATTCCCACCGAGAAATAGGGGCCGACGCGTCAGGAATGTTGTAAAATATAACATCCGATATGTTAGGTTGCCTTAGGCTAGGATATATAACGTTATAGACGTATATAATATTCCCACCCAGAAATAGGGGCCGACGCGTCAGGAATGTTGCAAAATATTACACCCGAAATGTTAGGTTCCCTTAGGTTAGGATATACAACGTTATAGACGTATAGAATGTCCCCACCGAGATGTAGGGACCGACATGCCAGGAATGTTCGAAAATATTACCTCCGAGATGTTAGGTTGCTTTAGGTTAGGATATATATCGTTATAGACTTATATAATGTTCCCACCGAGACGTGGGGACCGACATGCCAGGAATGTTGTAAAATATTACATCCCAGATGTTAGGTTGCTTTGGGTTAGGATATACAACGTTATAGACGTATATAATGTCCCCATCGAGAAGCAGGCGACGACACGCCAGGAATGTTGTAAAATATTACATCCGAGATGTTAGGTTGCCTTAGGTTAGGATATACAACGTTATAGATGTTTATAATGTCCCCATCGCGAAGTATGCGACGACACGCCAGGAATGTTGTAAAATATTACATCCGATATGCTAGGTTGCCTTAGGCTAGGATATATAACGTTATAGACGTATATAATATTCCCACCGAGAAATAGGGGCCGACGCGTCAGGAATGTTGCAAAATATTACACCCGAAATGTTAGGTTCCCTTAGGTTAGAATATACAACGTTATAGACGTATAGAATGTCCCCACCGAGATGTAGCGACCGACATGCCAGGAATGTTAGAAAATATTACCTCCGAGATGTTAGGTTGCTTTAGGTTAGGATATATATCGTTATAGACTTATATAATGTTCCCACCGAGACGTGGGGACCGACATGCCAGGAATGTTGTAAAATATTACATCCCAGAAGTTATGTTGCTTTGGGTTAGGATATACAACGTTATAGACGTATATAATGTGCCCATCGAGAAGCAGGCGACGACACGCCAGGAATGTTGTAAAATATTACATCCGAGATGTTATGTTGCCTTAGGCTAGGATATATAACGTTATAGACGTATATAATATTCCCACCGAGAAATAGGGGCCGACGCGTCAGGAATGTTGTAAAATATTACATCCGGTATGTTAGGTTGCCTTAGGTTAGGATGTACAACGTTATAGATGTATATAATGTCCCCATCCAGAAGTAGGTGACGACACGCCAGGAATGTTGTACAATATTACATGCGACATGTTAGGTTGCCTTGGGCTAGGATATCTAACCTTATAGACGTATATAATATTACCACCGAGAACTACGGGCCGACACGTCAGGAATGATGTAAAATATTACACCCGAGATGTTAGGTTCCCTTAGGTTAGGATATACAACTTTATAGACGTATAGAATGTTCCCACCGAGAAGTAGGGACCGACATGCCAGGAATGTTGTAAAATATTACATCCGAAATGTTAGGATCCCTTAGGTTAGGATATACAACGTTATAGACGTATAGAATGTCCCCACCGAGATGTAGGGACCGACATGCCAGGAATGTTCTAAAATATTACATCCGAGTTGTTAGGTTGCTTTAGGACAGGATATATATCGTTATAGACTTATATAATGTTCCCACCGAGACGTGGGGACCGACATGCCAGGAATGTTGTAAAACATTACATCTCAGAAGTTAGGTTGCTTTGGGTTAGGATATACAACGTTATAGACGTATATAATGTCCCCATCGAGAACCAGGCGACGACACGCCAGGAATGTTATAAAATATTACACACGAGTTGTTAGGTTGCTTTAGGTTAGGATATATATCGTTATAGACTTATATAATGTTCCCACCCAGACGTGGGGACCGACATGCCAGGAATGTTGTAAAATATTACATCCCAGAAGTTAGGTTGCTTTGGGTTAGGATATACAACGTTATAGACGTATATAATGTCCCCATCGAGAAGCAGGCGCCGACACGCCAGGAATGTTGTAAAATATTACATCCGAGATGTTAGGTTGCCTTAGGTTAGGATATACAACGTTATAGATGTTTATAATGTCCCCATCGCGAAGTAGGCGACGACACGCCAGGAATGTTGTAAAATATTACTTTCGACATGTTAGGTTGCCTTAGGCTAGGATATGTAACGTTATAGACGTATATAATGTTCACACCGAGAAATAGGGGCCGACGCGTCAGGAATGTTGTAAAATATTACATCCCAGATGTTAGGTTGCGTTAGGTTAGGATATAGAACGTTATAGACGTATATAATGTTCCCTTCGAGAAGCAGGCGACGACACGCCAGAATGTTGTAAAATATTACATTCGACATGTTGGGTTGCCTTAGGCTAGGATATATAACGTTATAGACGTATATAATATTCCCACCGAGAAATAGGGGCCGACGCGTCAGGAATGTTGCAAAATATTACACCCGAAATGTTAGGTTCCCTTAGGTTAGGATATACAACGTTATAGACGTATAGAATGTCCCCACCGAGATGTAGGGACCGACATGCCAGGAATGTTCTAAAATATTACATCCGAGTTGTTAGGTTGCTTTAGGACAGGATATATATCGTTATAGACTTATATAATGTTCCCACCGAGACGTGGGGACCGACATGCCAGGAATGTTGTAAAACATTACATCTCAGAAGTTAGGTTGCTTTGGGTTAGGATATACAACGTTATAGACGTATATAATGTCCCTATCGAGAATCAGGAGATGTCACGCCAGGAATGTTGTAAAATATTACATCCGAGATGTTATGTTGCCTTAGGCTAGGATATATAACGTTATAGACGTATATAATATTCCCACCGAGAAATAGGGGCCGACGCGTCAGGAATGTTGTAAAATATTACATCCGATATGTTAGGTTCCCTTAGGTTAGGATATACAACGTTATAGACGTATAGAATGTTCCCACCGAGAAGTAGGGACCGTCATGCCAGGAATGTTGTAAAATATTACATCCGAGATGTTAGGTTGCCTTAGGTTAGGATATATATCGTTATAGACGTATAGAATGTTCCCACCGAGAAGTAGGGGCCGACGCGTCAGCAATGTTGTAAAATATTACACCCGAGATGTTAGGTTCCCTTAGGTTAGGATATACAACGTTATAGACGTATAGAATGTTCCCACCGAGAAGTAGGGACCGTCATGCCAGGAATGTTGTAAAATATTACATCCGAGATGTTAGGTTGCCTTAGGTTAGGGTATATATCGTTACAGACGTATATAATGTTCCCACCGAGATGTAGTGACCGACATGCCAGGAATGTTGTAAAATATTACATCCGAGATGTTAGGTTGCCTTAGGTTAGGATATATATGGTTATAGACGTATATAATGATCCCACCGAGACGTAGGGACCGACATGACAGGAAAGTATCAAAATATTACATCCGATATGTTAGGTTCCTTTAGGTTAGGATATATGACGTTATAGATGTATATAATGTCCACATCCAGAAGTAGGCGACGACACGCCAGGAATGTAGTAAAATATTACATCCCAGATGTTAGGTTGCGTTAGGTTAGAATATACAACGTTATAGACGTATATAATGTCCCCATCGAGAAGCAGGCGACGACACGACAGGAATGTTGTAAAATATTACATTCGACGTGTTAGGTTGCCTTAGGCTAAGATATATATCGTTATAGACGTATACAATGTTCCCACCGAGAAGTAGGGACCGACATGACAGGAATGTGGTAAGATATTACATCCGAGATGTTAGGTTGCCTTAGGTTAGGATATACAACGTTATAGATGTATATAATGTTCCCATAGAGAAGTAGGCGACGACACGCCAGGAATGTTGTAAAATATTACATTCTACAAGTTAGGTTGCCTTAGGCTAGGATATATAACGTTATAGACGTATATAATGTTCCCATCGAGAAGTAGGCGACGACACGCCAGGAATGTTGTAAAATATTACACCCGAGATGTTAGGTTCCCTTAGGTTAGGATATATGACGTTATAGATGTATATAATGTCCCCATCCAGAAGTAGGCGACGACACGCCAGGAATGTTGTAAAATATAACATCCCAGATGTTAGGTTGCGTTAGGTTAGAATATACAACGTTATAGACGTATATAATGTCCCCATCGAGAAGCAGGCGACGACACGACAGGAACGTTGTAAAATATTACATTCGACATGTTAGGTAGCCTTAGGCTAGAATATATATCGCTATAGACGTATACAATGTTCCCACCGAGAAGTAGGGACCGACATGCCAGGAATGTTGTAAAATATTACATCCGAGATGTTAGGTTGCCTTAGGTTAGGATATATATCGTTATAGACGTATATAATGTTCCCATCGAGAAATAGGCGACGACACGCCAGGAATGTTGTAAAATATTACATTCTACAAGTTAGGTTGCCTTAGGCTAGGATATATAACGTTATAGACGTATATAATGTTCCCATCGAGAAGTAGGCGACGACACGCCAGGAACGTTGTAAAATATTACATTCGACATGTTAGGTAGCCTTAGGCTAGAATATATATCGCTATAGACGTATACAATGTTCCCACCGAGAAGTAGGGACCGACATGCCAGGAATGTTGTAAAATATTACATCCGAGATGTTAGGTTGCCTTAGGTTAGGGTATATATCGCTACAGACGTATATAATGTTCCTACCGAGATGTAGTGACCGACATGCCAGGAATGTTGTAAAATATTACATCCCAGATGTTAGGTTGCGTTAGGTTAGAATATACAACTTTATAGATGTATATAATGTCCCCATCGAGAAGTAGGCGACGACACGCCAGGAATGTTGTAAAATATTACATTCTACATGTTGTGTTGCCTTAGGCTAGGATATATATCGTTATAGACGTATACATTGTTTCCACCGAGAAGTAGGGACCGACATGCCAGGAATGTTGTAAAATATTACATCCCAGAAGTTAGGTTGCTTTGGGTTAGGATATACAACGTTATAGACGTATATAATGTCCCCATCGAGAAGCAGGCGACGACACGCCAGGAATGTTATAAAATATTACACACGAGTTGTTAGGTTGCTTTAGGTTAGGATATATATCGTTATAGACTTATATATTGTTCCCACCCAGACGTGGGGACCGACATGCCAGGAATGTTGTAAAATATTACTTTCGACATGTTAGGTTGCCTTAGGCTAGGATATGTAACGTTATAGACGTATATAATGTTCACACCGAGAAATAGGGGCCGACGCGTCAGGAATGTTGTAAAATATTACATCCCAGATGTTAGGTTGCGTTAGGTTAGGATATACAACGTTATAGACGTATAGAATGTCCCCACCGAGATGTAGGGACCGACATGCCAGGAATGTTCGAAAATATTACCTCCGAGATGTTAGGTTGCTTTAGGTTAGGATATATATCGTTATAGACTTATATAATGTTCCCACCGAGACGTGGGGACCGACATGCCAGGAATGTTGTAAAATATTACATCCCAGATGTTAGGTTGCTTTGGGTTAGGATATACAACGTTATAGACGTATATAATGTCCCCATCGAGAAGCAGGCGACGACACGCCAGGAATGTTGTAAAATATTACATCCGAGATGTTAGGTTGCCTTAGGTTAGGATATACAACGTTATAGATGTTTATAATGTCCCCATCGCGAAGTATGCGACGACACGCCAGGAATGTTGTAAAATATTACATCCGATATGCTAGGTTGCCTTAGGCTAGGATATATAACGTTATAGACGTATATAATATTCCCACCGAGAAATAGGGGCCGACGCGTCAGGAATGTTGCAAAATATTACACCCGAAATGTTAGGTTCCCTTAGGTTAGAATATACAACGTTATAGACGTATAGAATGTCCCCACCGAGATGTAGCGACCGACATGCCAGGAATGTTAGAAAATATTACCTCCGAGATGTTAGGTTGCTTTAGGTTAGGATATATATCGTTATAGACTTATATAATGTTCCCACCGAGACGTGGGGACCGACATGCCAGGAATGTTGTAAAATATTACATCCCAGAAGTTATGTTGCTTTGGGTTAGGATATACAACGTTATAGACGTATATAATGTCCCCATCGAGAAGCAGGCGACGACACGCCAGGAATGTTGTAAAATATTACATCCGAGATGTTATGTTGCCTTAGGCTAGGATATATAACGTTATAGACGTATATAATATTCCCACCGAGAAATAGGGGCCGACGCGTCAGGAATGTTGTAAAATATTACATCCGGTATGTTAGGTTGCCTTAGGTTAGGATGTACAACGTTATAGATGTATATAATGTCCCCATCCAGAAGTAGGTGACGACACGCCAGGAATGTTGTACAATATTACATACGACATGTTAGGTTGCCTTGGGCTAGGATATCTAACCTTATAGACGTATATAATATTACCACCGAGAACTACGGGCCGACACGTCAGGAATGATGTAAAATATTACACCCGAGATGTTAGGTTCCCTTAGGTTAGGATATACAACTTTATAGACGTATAGAATGTTCCCACCGAGAAGTAGGGACCGACATGCCAGGAATGTTGTAAAATATTACATCCCAGAAGTTAGGTTGCTTTGGGTTAGGATATACAACGTTATAGACGTATATAATGTCCCCATCGAGAAGCAGGCGCCGACACGCCAGGAATGTTGTAAAATATTACATCCGAGATGTTAGGTTGCCTTAGGTTAGGATATACAACGTTATAGATGTTTATAATGTCCCCATCGCGAAGTAGGCGACGACACGCCAGGAATGTTGTAAAATATTACTTTCGACATGTTAGGTTGCCTTAGGCTAGGATATGTAACGTTATAGACGTATATAATGTTCACACCGAGAAATAGGGGCCGACGCGTCAGGAATGTTGTAAAATATTACATCCCAGATGTTAGGTTGCGTTAGGTTAGGATATAGAACGTTATAGACGTATATAATGTTCCCTTCGAGAAGCAGGCGACGACACGCCAGAATGTTGTAAAATATTACATTCGACATGTTGGGTTGCCTTAGGCTAGGATATATAACGTTATAGACGTATATAATATTCCCACCGAGAAATAGGGGCCGACGCGTCAGGAATGTTGCAAAATATTACACCCGAAATGTTAGGTTCCCTTAGGTTAGGATATACAACGTTATAGACGTATAGAATGTCCCCACCGAGATGTAGGGACCGACATGCCAGGAATGTTCTAAAATATTACATCCGAGTTGTTAGGTTGCTTTAGGACAGGATATATATCGTTATAGACTTATATAATGTTCCCACCGAGACGTGGGGACCGACATGCCAGGAATGTTGTAAAACATTACATCTCAGAAGTTAGGTTGCTTTGGGTTAGGATATACAACGTTATAGACGTATATAATGTCCCTATCGAGAAGCAGGAGACGTCACGCCAGGAATGTTGTAAAATATTACATCCGAGATGTTATGTTGCCTTAGGCTAGGATATATAACGTTATAGACGTATATAATATTCCCACCGAGAAATAGGGGCCGAAGCGTCAGGAATGTTGTAAAATATTACATCCGATATGTTAGGTTCCCTTAGGTTAGGATATACAACGTTATAGACGTATAGAATGTTCCCACCGAGAAGTAGGGACCGTCATGCCAGGAATGTTGTAAAATATTACATCCGAGATGTTAGGTTGCCTTAGGTTAGGATATATATCGTTATAGACGTATAGAATGTTCCCACCGAGAAGTAGGGGCCGACGCGTCAGCAATGTTGTAAAATATTACACCCGAGATGTTAGGTTCCCTTAGGTTAGGATATACAACGTTATAGACGTATAGAATGTTCCCACCGAGAAGTAGGGACCGTCATGCCAGGAATGTTGTAAAATATTACATCCGAGATGTTAGGTTGCCTTAGGTTAGGGTATATATCGTTACAGACGTATATAATGTTCCCACCGAGATGTAGTGACCGACATGCCAGGAATGTTGTAAAATATTACATCCGAGATGTTAGGTTGCCTTAGGTTAGGATATATATGGTTATAGACGTATATAATGATCCCACCGAGACGTAGGGACCGACATGACAGGAAAGTATCAAAATATTACATCCGATATGTTAGGTTCCTTTAGGTTAGGATATATGACGTTATAGATGTATAGAATGTCCACATCCAGAAGTAGGCGACGACACGCCAGGAATGTAGTAAAATATTACATCCCAGATGTTAGGTTGCGTTAGGTTAGAATATACAACGTTATAGACGTATATAATGTCCCCATCGAGAAGCAGGCGACGACACGACAGGAATGTTGTAAAATATTACATTCGACGTGTTAGGTTGCCTTAGGCTAAGATATATATCGTTATAGACGTATACAATGTTCCCACCGAGAAGTAGGGACCGACATGACAGGAATGTGGTAAGATATTACATCCGAGATGTTAGGTTGCCTTAGGTTAGGATATACAACGTTATAGATGTATATAATGTTCCCATAGAGAAGTAGGCGACGACACGCCAGGAATGTTGTAAAATATTACATTCTACAAGTTAGGTTGCCTTAGGCTAGGATATATAACGTTATAGACGTATATAATGTTCCCATCGAGAAGTAGGCGACGACACGCCAGGAATGTTGTAAAATATTACACCCGAGATGTTAGGTTCCCTTAGGTTAGGATATATGACGTTATAGATGTATATAATGTCCCCATCCAGAAGTAGGCGACGACACGCCAGGAATGTTGTAAAATATAACATCCCAGATGTTAGGTTGCGTTAGGTTAGAATATACAACGTTATAGACGTATATAATGTCCCCATCGAGAAGCAGGCGACGACACGACAGGAACGTTGTAAAATATTACATTCGACATGTTAGGTAGCCTTAGGCTAGAATATATATCGCTATAGACGTATACAATGTTCCCACCGAGAAGTAGGGACCGACATGCCAGGAATGTTGTAAAATATTACATCCGAGATGTTAGGTTGCCTTAGGTTAGGATATATATCGTTATAGACGTATATAATGTTCCCATCGAGAAATAGGCGACGACACGCCAGGAATGTTGTAAAATATTACATTCTACAAGTTAGGTTGCCTTAGGCTAGGATATATAACGTTATAGACGTATATAATGTTCCCATCGAGAAGTAGGCGACGACACGCCAGGAACGTTGTAAAATATTACATTCGACATGTTAGGTAGCCTTAGGCTAGAATATATATCGCTATAGACGTATACAATGTTCCCACCGAGAAGTAGGGACCGACATGCCAGGAATGTTGTAAAATATTACATCCGAGATGTTAGGTTGCCTTAGGTTAGGGTATATATCGCTACAGACGTATATAATGTTCCTACCGAGATGTAGTGACCGACATGCCAGGAATGTTGTAAAATATTACATCCCAGATGTTAGGTTGCGTTAGGTTAGAATATACAACTTTATAGATGTATATAATGTCCCCATCGAGAAGTAGGCGACGACACGCCAGGAATGTTGTAAAATATTACATTCTACATGTTGTGTTGCCTTAGGCTAGGATATATATCGTTATAGACGTATACATTGTTTCCACCGAGAAGTAGGGACCGACATGCCAGGAATGTTGTAAAATATTACATCCCAGAAGTTAGGTTGCTTTGGGTTAGGATATACAACGTTATAGACGTATATAATGTCCCCATCGAGAAGCAGGCGACGACACGCCAGGAATGTTATAAAATATTACACACGAGTTGTTAGGTTGCTTTAGGTTAGGATATATATCGTTATAGACTTATATATTGTTCCCACCCAGACGTGGGGACCGACATGCCAGGAATGTTGTAAAATATTACTTTCGACATGTTAGGTTGCCTTAGGCTAGGATATGTAACGTTATAGACGTATATAATGTTCACACCGAGAAATAGGGGCCGACGCGTCAGGAATGTTGTAAAATATTACATCCCAGATGTTAGGTTGCGTTAGGTTAGGATATACAACGTTATAGATGTTTATAATGTCCCCATCGCGAAGTATGCGACGACACGCCAGGAATGTTGTAAAATATTACATCCGATATGCTAGGTTGCCTTAGGCTAGGATATATAACGTTATAGACGTATATAATATTCCCACCGAGAAATAGGGGCCGACGCGTCAGGAATGTTGCAAAATATTACACCCGAAATGTTAGGTTCCCTTAGGTTAGAATATACAACGTTATAGACGTATAGAATGTCCCCACCGAGATGTAGCGACCGACATGCCAGGAATGTTAGAAAATATTACCTCCGAGATGTTAGGTTGCTTTAGGTTAGGATATATATCGTTATAGACTTATATAATGTTCCCACCGAGACGTGGGGACCGACATGCCAGGAATGTTGTAAAATATTACATCCCAGAAGTTATGTTGCTTTGGGTTAGGATATACAACGTTATAGACGTATATAATGTCCCCATCGAGAAGCAGGCGACGACACGCCAGGAATGTTGTAAAATATTACATCCGAGATGTTATGTTGCCTTAGGCTAGGATATATAACGTTATAGACGTATATAATATTCCCACCGAGAAATAGGGGCCGACGCGTCAGGAATGTTGTAAAATATTACATCCGGTATGTTAGGTTGCCTTAGGTTAGGATGTACAACGTTATAGATGTATATAATGTCCCCATCCAGAAGTAGGTGACGACACGCCAGGAATGTTGTACAATATTACATACGACATGTTAGGTTGCCTTGGGCTAGGATATCTAACCTTATAGACGTATATAATATTACCACCGAGAACTACGGGCCGACACGTCAGGAATGATGTAAAATATTACACCCGAGATGTTAGGTTCCCTTAGGTTAGGATATACAACTTTATAGACGTATAGAATGTTCCCACCGAGAAGTAGGGACCGACATGCCAGGAATGTTGTAAAATATTACATCCCAGAAGTTAGGTTGCTTTGGGTTAGGATATACAACGTTATAGACGTATATAATGTCCCCATCGAGAAGCAGGCGCCGACACGCCAGGAATGTTGTAAAATATTACATCCGAGATGTTAGGTTGCCTTAGGTTAGGATATACAACGTTATAGATGTTTATAATGTCCCCATCGCGAAGTAGGCGACGACACGCCAGGAATGTTGTAAAATATTACTTTCGACATGTTAGGTTGCCTTAGGCTAGGATATGTAACGTTATAGACGTATATAATGTTCACACCGAGAAATAGGGGCCGACGCGTCAGGAATGTTGTAAAATATTACATCCCAGATGTTAGGTTGCGTTAGGTTAGGATATAGAACGTTATAGACGTATATAATGTTCCCTTCGAGAAGCAGGCGACGACACGCCAGAATGTTGTAAAATATTACATTCGACATGTTGGGTTGCCTTAGGCTAGGATATATAACGTTATAGACGTATATAATATTCCCACCGAGAAATAGGGGCCGACGCGTCAGGAATGTTGCAAAATATTACACCCGAAATGTTAGGTTCCCTTAGGTTAGGATATACAACGTTATAGACGTATAGAATGTCCCCACCGAGATGTAGGGACCGACATGCCAGGAATGTTCTAAAATATTACATCCGAGTTGTTAGGTTGCTTTAGGACAGGATATATATCGTTATAGACTTATATAATGTTCCCACCGAGACGTGGGGACCGACATGCCAGGAATGTTGTAAAACATTACATCTCAGAAGTTAGGTTGCTTTGGGTTAGGATATACAACGTTATAGACGTATATAATGTCCCTATCGAGAAGCAGGAGACGTCACGCCAGGAATGTTGTAAAATATTACATCCGAGATGTTATGTTGCCTTAGGCTAGGATATATAACGTTATAGACGTATATAATATTCCCACCGAGAAATAGGGGCCGAAGCGTCAGGAATGTTGTAAAATATTACATCCGATATGTTAGGTTCCCTTAGGTTAGGATATACAACGTTATAGACGTATAGAATGTTCCCACCGAGAAGTAGGGACCGTCATGCCAGGAATGTTGTAAAATATTACATCCGAGATGTTAGGTTGCCTTAGGTTAGGATATATATCGTTATAGACGTATAGAATGTTCCCACCGAGAAGTAGGGGCCGACGCGTCAGCAATGTTGTAAAATATTACACCCGAGATGTTAGGTTCCCTTAGGTTAGGATATACAACGTTATAGACGTATAGAATGTTCCCACCGAGAAGTAGGGACCGTCATGCCAGGAATGTTGTAAAATATTACATCCGAGATGTTAGGTTGCCTTAGGTTAGGGTATATATCGTTACAGACGTATATAATGTTCCCACCGAGATGTAGTGACCGACATGCCAGGAATGTTGTAAAATATTACATCCGAGATGTTAGGTTGCCTTAGGTTAGGATATATATGGTTATAGACGTATATAATGATCCCACCGAGACGTAGGGACCGACATGACAGGAAAGTATCAAAATATTACATCCGATATGTTAGGTTCCTTTAGGTTAGGATATATGACGTTATAGATGTATATAATGTCCACATCCAGAAGTAGGCGACGACACGCCAGGAATGTAGTAAAATATTACATCCCAGATGTTAGGTTGCGTTAGGTTAGAATATACAACGTTATAGACGTATATAATGTCCCCATCGAGAAGCAGGCGACGACACGACAGGAATGTTGTAAAATATTACATTCGACGTGTTAGGTTGCCTTAGGCTAAGATATATATCGTTATAGACGTATACAATGTTCCCACCGAGAAGTAGGGACCGACATGACAGGAATGTGGTAAGATATTACATCCGAGATGTTAGGTTGCCTTAGGTTAGGATATACAACGTTATAGATGTATATAATGTTCCCATAGAGAAGTAGGCGACGACACGCCAGGAATGTTGTAAAATATTACATTCTACAAGTTAGGTTGCCTTAGGCTAGGATATATAACGTTATAGACGTATATAATGTTCCCATCGAGAAGTAGGCGACGACACGCCAGGAATGTTGTAAAATATTACACCCGAGATGTTAGGTTCCCTTAGGTTAGGATATATGACGTTATAGATGTATATAATGTCCCCATCCAGAAGTAGGCGACGACACGCCAGGAATGTTGTAAAATATAACATCCCAGATGTTAGGTTGCGTTAGGTTAGAATATACAACGTTATAGACGTATATAATGTCCCCATCGAGAAGCAGGCGACGACACGACAGGAACGTTGTAAAATATTACATTCGACATGTTAGGTAGCCTTAGGCTAGAATATATATCGCTATAGACGTATACAATGTTCCCACCGAGAAGTAGGGACCGACATGCCAGGAATGTTGTAAAATATTACATCCGAGATGTTAGGTTGCCTTAGGTTAGGATATATATCGTTATAGACGTATATAATGTTCCCATCGAGAAATAGGCGACGACACGCCAGGAATGTTGTAAAATATTACATTCTACAAGTTAGGTTGCCTTAGGCTAGGATATATAACGTTATAGACGTATATAATGTTCCCATCGAGAAGTAGGCGACGACACGCCAGGAACGTTGTAAAATATTACATTCGACATGTTAGGTAGCCTTAGGCTAGAATATATATCGCTATAGACGTATACAATGTTCCCACCGAGAAGTAGGGACCGACATGCCAGGAATGTTGTAAAATATTACATCCGAGATGTTAGGTTGCCTTAGGTTAGGGTATATATCGCTACAGACGTATATAATGTTCCTACCGAGATGTAGTGACCGACATGCCAGGAATGTTGTAAAATATTACATCCCAGATGTTAGGTTGCGTTAGGTTAGAATATACAACTTTATAGATGTATATAATGTCCCCATCGAGAAGTAGGCGACGACACGCCAGGAATGTTGTAAAATATTACATTCTACATGTTGTGTTGCCTTAGGCTAGGATATATATCGTTATAGACGTATACATTGTTTCCACCGAGAAGTAGGGACCGACATGCCAGGAATGTTGTAAAATATTACATCCGAGATGTTAGGTTGCTTTAGGTTATGATATATAGCGTTATAGACGTATATAATGTTCCCACCGAGAAGTAGGGGCCTACGTGCGAGGAATGTAGTAAAATATTACATCCGAGATGTTAGGATGCCTTAGGTTAGGATATATAACGTTATAGACGTATATAATGTTACCATAGAGAACTAGGCACTTGCATGCCAGGAATGTTGTAAATTATTACGGTAGAGATGATAGGTTGCCTTAGTTTAGGGTATATTACGTTATTGACTTATATAATGTTCCCACCGTAAGTAGTGGCCGACGCGCCAGGAATGTTGTAAAATATTACATTCGACATGTTAGGTTGCCTTAAGCTAGGATATATAGATTTATAGACGTATATAATATTCCCACCGAGAAGTAGGTGCCGAAGCGCCAGGAATGTTGTAAAATATTACATTCGACACGTTAGCTTGTCTTAGTCTAGGATATATAGCGTTATAGACGTATATAATGTTCCCACCGAGAAGTAGGGGCCAGCGCGCCAGGAATGTAGTAAAATATTACATCTTAGATGTTAGGTTGCCTTAGGCTAGGATATATAGCGTTATAGACGTATATAATGTTCCCACCGAGGAGTAGGGGCCGACGTGCCAGGAATATAGTAAAATATTACACCCGAGATGTTAGGTTGCCTTAGGTTAGGATATATAACGTTATAGACGTATATAATGTTCCCACCGAGAAGTAGGGGCCGACGCGCTAGGAATGTTGTAAAATATTACATTCGACCTGTTAGGATTGCCTTACGCTAGGATATATAACGTTATAGACGTATATGATATTCCCAGCGAGAAGTACGGGCCCACACGCCAGGAATGTTGTCAAATATTACATCCGAGATGTTAAGTTCCCTTAGGTTAGGATATATATCGTTATAGACGTATAGAATGTCCCCACCGAGATGTAGGGACCGACATGCCAGGGATGTTCTAAAATATTACATCCGAGTTGTTAGGTAGCTTTAGGTTAGGATATATATCGTTATAGACTTATATAATGTTCCCACCGAGACGTGGGGACCGACATGCCAGGAATGTTGTAAAATATTACATCCCAGATGTTAGGTTGCTTTGGGTTAGGATATACAACGTTATAGACGTATATAATGTCCCCATCGAGAAGCAGGCGACGACACGCCAGGAATGTTGTAAAATATTACATCCGAGATGTTAGGTTGCCTTTGGCTAGGACATATTCCGTTATAGACGTATACAATGTTCCCACCGAGAAGTAGGGACCGACGCGTCAGGAATGTTGTAAAATATTACATCCGATATGTTAGGTTCCCTTAGGTTAGGATATACAACTTTATAGACGTATAGAATATTCCCACCGAGAAGTAGGGACCGACATGCCAGGAATGTTGTAAAACATTACATCCCAGAAGTTAGGTTGCTTTGGGTTAGGATATACAACGTTATAGACGTATATAATGTCCCCATCGAGAAGCAGGCGACGACACGCCAGGAATGTTATAAAATATTACACACGAGTTGTTAGGTTGCTTTAGGTTAGGATATATATCGTTATAGACTTATATAATGTTCCCACCCAGACGTGGGGACCGACATGCCAGGAATGTTGTAAAATATTACATCCGAGATGTTAGGTTGCCTTAGGTTAGGATATACAACGTTATAGATGTTTATAATGTCCCCATCGCGAAGTAGGCGACGACACGCCAGGAATGTTGTAAAATATTACTTTCGACATGTTAGGTTGCCTTAGGCTAGGATATGTAACGTTATAGACGTATATAATGTTCACACCGAGAAATAGGGGCCGACGCGTCAGGAATGTTGTAAAATATTACATCCCAGATGTTAGGTTGCGTTAGGTTAGGATATAGAACGTTATAGACGTATATAATGTTCCCTTCGAGAAGCAGGCGACGACACGCCAGAATGTTGTAAAATATTACATTCGACATGTTGGGTTGCCTTAGGCTAGGATATATAACGTTATAGACGTATATAATATTCCCACCGAGAAATAGGGGCCGACGCGTCAGGAATGTTGCAAAATATTACACCCGAAATGTTAGGTTCCCTTAGGTTAGGATATACAACGTTATAGACGTATAGAATGTCCCCACGTAGATGTAGGGACCGACATGCCAGGAATGTTCGAAAATATTACCTCCGAGATGTTAGGTTGCTTTAGGTTAGGATATATATCGTTATAGACTTATATAATGTTCCCACCGAGACGTGGGGACCGACATGCCAGGAATGTTGTAAAATATTACATCCCAGATGTTAGGTTGCTTTGGGTTAGGATATACAACGTTATAGACGTATATAATGTCCCCATCGAGAAGCAGGCGACGACACGCCAGGAATGTTGTAAAATATTACATCCGAGATGTTAGGTTGCCTTAGGTTAGGATATACAACGTTATAGATGTTTATAATGTCCCCATCGCGAAGTATGCGACGACACGCCAGGAATGTTGTAAAATATTACATCCGATATGTTAGGTTGCCTTAGGCTAGGATATATAACGTTATAGACGTATATAATATTCCCACCGAGAAATAGGGGCCGACGCGTCAGGAATGTTGCAAAATATTACACCCGAAATGTTAGGTTCCCTTAGGTTAGAATATACAACGTTATAGACGTATAGAATGTCCCCACCGAGATGTAGGGACCGACATGCCAGGAATGTTAGAAAATATTACCTCCGAGATGTTAGGTTGCTTTAGGTTAGGATATATATCGTTATAGACTTATATAATGTTCCCACCGAGACGTGGGGACCGACATGCCAGGAATGTTGTAAAATATTACATCCCAGAAGTTATGTTGCTTTGGGTTAGGATATACAACGTTATAGACGTATATAATGTCCCCATCGAGAAGCAGGCGACGACACGCCAGGAATGTTGTAAAATATTACATCCGAGATGTTATGTTGCCTTAGGCTAGGATATATAACGTTATAGACGTATATAATATTCCCACCGAGAAATAGGGGCCGACGCGTCAGGAATGTTGTAAAATATTACATCCGGTATGTTAGGTTGCCTTAGGTTAGGATGTACAACGTTATAGATGTATATAATGTCCCCATCCAGAAGTAGGTGACGACACGCCAGGAATGTTGTACAATATTACATGCGACATGTTAGGTTGCCTTGGGCTAGGATATCTAACCTTATAGACGTATATAATATTCCCACCGAGAAATAGGGGCCGACGCGTCAGGAATGACGCAAAATATTACACCCGAAATGTTAGGTACCCTTAGGTTAGGATATACAACGTTATAGACGTATAGAATGTCCACACCGAGATGTAGGGACCGACATGCCAGGAATGTTGTAAAATATTATATCCGAAATGTTAGGATCCCTTAGGTTAGGATATACAACGTTATAGACGTATAGAATGTCCCCACCGAGATGTAGGGACCGACATGCCAGGAATGTTCTAAAATATTACATCCGAGTTGTTATGTTGCTTTAGGACAGGATATATATCGTTATAGACTTATATAATGTTCCCACCGAGAAGTAGGGACCGACATGCCAGGAATGTTGTAAAATATTACATCCGAAATGTTAGGATCCCTTACGTTAGGATATACAACGTTATAGACGTATAGAATGTCCCCACCGAGATGTAGGGACCGTCATGCCAGGAATGTTCTAAAATGTTACATCCGAGTTGTTAGGTTGCTTTAGGACAGGATATATATCGTTATAGACTTATATAATGTTCCCACCGAGACGTGGGGACCGACATGCCAGGAATGTTGTAAAATATTACATCCCAGAAGTTAGGTTGCTTTGGGTTAGGATATACAACGTTATAGACGTATATAATGTCCCCATCGAGAAGCAGGCGACGACACGCCAGGAATGTTGTAAAATATTACATCCGATATGTTAGGTTGCCTTAGGTTAGGATATACAACGTTATAGACGTATATAATGTCCCCTTTGAGAAGCAGGCGACGACACGCCAGAATGTTATAAAATATTACATTCGACATGTTAGGTTGCCTTAGGCTAGGATATATAACGTTATAGACGTATATAATGTTCCCACCGAGAAATAGGGGCCGACGCGTCAGGAATGTTGTAAAATATTACATCAGATATGTTAGGTTGCATTAGGCTAGGATATATAACGTTATAGACGTATATAATATTCCCACCGAGAAATAGGGGCCGACGCGTCAGGAATGTTGCAAAATATTACATCCGATATGTTAGGTTGCCTTAGGTTAGGATGTACAACGTTATAGATGTATATAATGTCCCCATCCAGAAGTAGGTGACGACACACCAGGAATGTTGTACAATATTACATGCGACATGTTAGGTTGCCTTAGGCTAGGATATCTAACCTTATAGACGTATATAATGTTACCACCGAGAACTACGGGCCGACACGACAGGAATGATGTAAAATATTACATTCGACATGTTAGGTCGCCTTAGGCTAGGATATATAACGTTGTAGACGTATATAATATTCCCACCGAGAAATAGGGGCCAACGCGTCAGGAATGACGCAAAATATTACACCCGAAATGTTAGGTTCCCTTAGGTTAGGATATACAACGTTATAGACGTATAGAATGTCCACACCGAGATGTAGGGACCGACATGCCAGGAATGTTCTAAAATATTACATTCGAGTTGTTTGGTTGCTTTAGGTTAGGATATATATCGTTATAGACTTATATAATGTTCCCACCGAGACGTGGGGACCGACATGCCAGGAATGTTGTAAAATATTACATCCCAGAAGTTTGGTTGCTTTCGGTTAGTATATACAACGTTATAGACGTATATAATGTCCCCATCAAGAAGAAGGCGACGACACGCCAGAATGTTGTAAAATATTACGTCCGAGATGTTAGGTTCCCTTAGGTTAGGATATACAAAGTTATAGACGTATCTAATGTCCCCATCGAGAAGCAGGCGACGACACGCCAGAATGTTGTAAAATATTACATTCGACATGTTAAGTTGCCTTAGGCTAGGAAGTATAACGTTATAGACGTATATAATATTCCCACTGAGAAATAGGGGCCGACGCGTCAGGAATGTTGTAAAATATTACATCCGTGATGTTATGTTGCCTTACGTTAGGATATACAACGTTATAGAAGTATATAATATTCCCACCGAGAAATAGGGGCCGACGCGTCAGGAATGTTGTAAAATATTACACCCGAAATGTTAGGTTCCCTTAGGTTAGGATATACGACGTTATAGACGTATAGAATGTTCCCACCGAGATGTAGGGACTGACATGCCAGGAATATTCTAAAATATTACATTCGAGTTGTTAGGTTGCTTTAGGTTAGGATATATATCGTTATAGACTTATATAATGTTCCCACCCAGACGTGGGGACCGACATGCCAGGAATGTTGTAAAATATTACATCCCAGAAGTTATGTTGCTTTGGGTTAGGATATACAACGTTATAGACGTATATAATGTCCCCATCGAGAAGCAGGCGACGACACGCCAGGAATGTTGTAAAATATTACATCCGATATGTTAGGTTGCCTTAGGTTAGGATATACAACGTTATAGACGTATATAATGTCCCCTTTGAGAAGCAGGCGACGACACGCCAGAATGTTATAAAATATTACATTCGACATGTTAGGTTGCCTTAGGCTAGGATATATAACGTTATAGACGTATATAATATTCCCACCGAGAAATAGGGGCCGACGCGTCAGGAATGTTGTAAAATATTACATCCGATATGTTAGGTTGCCTTAGGTTAGGATGTACAACGTTATAGATGTATATAATGTCCCCATCCAGAAGTAGGTGACGACACGCCAGGAATGTTGTACAATATTACATGCGACATGTTAGGTTGCCTTAGGCTAGGATATCTAACCTTATAGACTTATATAATGTTACCACCGAGAACTACGGGCCGACACGTCAGGAATGATGTAAAATATTACACCCGAGATGTTAGGTTCCCTTAGGTTAGGATATATATCGTTATAGACTTATATAATGTTCCTACCGAGACGTGGGGACCGACATGCCAGGAATGTTGTAAAATATTACATCCCAGAAGTTAGGTTGCTTTGGGTTAGCATATACAACGTTATAGACGTATATAATGTCCCCATAGAGAAGCAGGCGACGACACGCCAGGAATGTTGTAAAATATTACATCCGATATGTTAGGTTGCCTTAGGTTAGGATATACAACGTTATAGACGTATATAATGTCCCCTTTGAGAAGCAGGCGACGACACGCCAGAATGTTATAAAATATTACATTCGACATGTTAGGTTGCCTTAGGCTAGGATATATAACGTTATAGACGTATATAATATTCCCACCGAGAAATAGGGGCCGACGCATCAGGAATGTTGTAAAATATTACATCCGATATGTTAGGTTGCCTTAGGTTGGGATGTACAACGTTATAGATGTATATAATGTCCCCATCCAGAAGTAGGTGACGACACACCAGGAATGTTGTACAATATTACATGCGACATGTTAGGTTGCCTTAGGCTAGGATATCTAACCTTATAGACGTATATAATGTTACCACCGAGAACTACGGGCCGACACGACAGGAATGATGTAAAATATTACATTCGACATGTTAGGTCGCCTTAGGCTAGGATATATAACGTTGTAGACGTATATAATATTCCCACCGAGAAATAGGGGCCAACGCGTCAGGAATGACGCAAAATATTACACCCGAAATGTTAGGTTCCCTTAGGTTAGGATATACAACGTTATAGACGTATAGAATGTCCACACCGAGATGTAGGGACCGACATGCCAGGAATGTTCTAAAATATTACATTCGAGTTGTTTGGTTGCTTTAGGTTAGGATATATATCGTTATAGACTTATATAATGTTCCCACCGAGACGTGGGGACCGACATGCCAGGAATGTTGTAAAATATTACATCCCAGAAGTTTGGTTGCTTTCGGTTAGTATATACAACGTTATAGACGTATATAATGTCCCCATCAAGAAGAAGGCGACGACACGCCAGAATGTTGTAAAATATTACGTCCGAGATGTTAGGTTCCCTTAGGTTAGGATATACAAAGTTATAGACGTATCTAATGTCCCCATCGAGAAGCAGGCGACGACACGCCAGAATGTTGTAAAATATTACATTCGACATGTTAAGTTGCCTTAGGCTAGGAAGTATAACGTTATAGACGTATATAATATTCCCACTGAGAAATAGGGGCCGACGCGTCAGGAATGTTGTAAAATATTACATCCGTGATGTTATGTTGCCTTACGTTAGGATATACAACGTTATAGAAGTATATAATATTCCCACCGAGAAATAGGGGCCGACGCGTCAGGAATGTTGTAAAATATTACACCCGAAATGTTAGGTTCCCTTAGGTTAGGATATACGACGTTATAGACGTATAGAATGTTCCCACCGAGATGTAGGGACTGACATGCCAGGAATATTCTAAAATATTACATTCGAGTTGTTAGGTTGCTTTAGGTTAGGATATATATCGTTATAGACTTATATAATGTTCCCACCCAGACGTGGGGACCGACATGCCAGGAATGTTGTAAAATATTACATCCCAGAAGTTATGTTGCTTTGGGTTAGGATATACAACGTTATAGACGTATATAATGTCCCCATCGAGAAGCAGGCGACGACACGCCAGGAATGTTGTAAAATATTACATCCGATATGTTAGGTTGCCTTAGGTTAGGATATACAACGTTATAGACGTATATAATGTCCCCTTTGAGAAGCAGGCGACGACACGCCAGAATGTTATAAAATATTACATTCGACATGTTAGGTTGCCTTAGGCTAGGATATATAACGTTATAGACGTATATAATATTCCCACCGAGAAATAGGGGCCGACGCGTCAGGAATGTTGTAAAATATTACATCCGATATGTTAGGTTGCCTTAGGTTAGGATGTACAACGTTATAGATGTATATAATGTCCCCATCCAGAAGTAGGTGACGACACGCCAGGAATGTTGTACAATATTACATGCGACATGTTAGGTTGCCTTAGGCTAGGATATCTAACCTTATAGACTTATATAATGTTACCACCGAGAACTACGGGCCGACACGTCAGGAATGATGTAAAATATTACACCCGAGATGTTAGGTTCCCTTAGGTTAGGATATATATCGTTATAGACTTATATAATGTTCCTACCGAGACGTGGGGACCGACATGCCAGGAATGTTGTAAAATATTACATCCCAGAAGTTAGGTTGCTTTGGGTTAGCATATACAACGTTATAGACGTATATAATGTCCCCATAGAGAAGCAGGCGACGACACGCCAGGAATGTTGTAAAATATTACATCCGATATGTTAGGTTGCCTTAGGTTAGGATATACAACGTTATAGACGTATATAATGTCCCCTTTGAGAAGCAGGCGACGACACGCCAGAATGTTATAAAATATTACATTCGACATGTTAGGTTGCCTTAGGCTAGGATATATAACGTTGTAGACGTATATAATATTCCCACCGAGAAATAGGGGCCGACGCGTCAGGAATGTTGTAAAATATTACATCCCAGATGTTAGGTTGCGTTAGGATAGGATATACAACGTTATAGACGTATATAATGTCCCCATCGAGAAGCAGGAGACGACACGCCAGGAATGTTGTAAAATATTACATCCGAGATGTTATGTTGCCTTAGGCTAGGATATATAACGTTATAGACGTATATAATATTCCCACCGAGAAATAGGGGCCGACGCGTCAGGAATGTTGTAAAATATTACATCCGATATGTTAGGTTGCCTTAGGTTAGGATGTACAACGTTATAGATGTATATAATGTCCCCATCCAGAAGTAGGTGACGACACGCCAGGAATGTTGTACAATATTACATGCGACATGTTAGGTTGCCTTAGGCTAGGATATCTAACCTTATAGACTTATATAATGTTACCACCGAGAACTACGGGCCGACACGTCAGGAATGATGTAAAATATTACACCCGAGATGTTAGGTTCCCTTAGGTTAGGATATACAACGTTATAGACGTATAGAATGTTCCCACCGAGAAGTAGGGACCGACATGCCAGGAATGTTGTAAAATATTACATCCGAAATGTTAGGATCCCTTAGGTTAGGATATACAACGTTATAGACGTATAGAATGTCCCCACCGAGATGTAGGGACTGACATGCCAGGAATGTTCTAAAATATTACATCCGACTTGTTAGGTTGCTTTAGGACAGGATATATATCGTTATAGACTTATATAATGTTCCCACCGAGAAGTAGGGACCGACATGCCAGGAATGTTGTAAAATATTACATCCGATATGCTAGGTTGCCTTAGGTTAGGATATACAACGTTATAGACGTATATAATGTCCCCTTTGAGAAGCAGGCGACGACACGCCAGAATGTTATAAAATATTACATTCGACATGTTAGGTTGCCTTAGGCTAGGATATATAACGTTATAGACGTATATAATATTCCCACCGAGAAATAGGGGCCGACGCGTCAGGAATGTTGCAAAATATTACACCCGAAATGTTAGGTTCCCTTAGGTTAGGATATACAACGTTATAGACGTATAGAATGTCCACACCGAGATGTAGGGACCGACATGCCAGGAATGTTCTAAAATATTACATCCGAGTTGTTAGGTTGCTTTAGGTTAGGATATATATCGTTATAGACTTATATAATGTTCCCACCGAGACGTGGGAACCGACATGCCAGGAATGTTGTAAAATATTACATCCCAGAAGTTAGGTTGCTTTGGGTTAGGATATACAACGTTATAGACGTATATAATGTCCCCATCGAGAAGCAGGCGACGACACGCCAGGAATGTTGTAAAATATTACATCCGAGATGTTAGGTTGCCTTAGGCTAGGATATATAACGTTATAGACGTATATAATATTCCCACCGAGAAATAGGGGCCGACGCGTCAGGAATGTTGTAAAATATTACATCCGATATGTTAGGTTGCCTTAGGTTAGGATGTACAACGTTATAGATGTATATAATGTCCCCATCCAGAAGTAGGTGACGACACACCAGGAATGTTGTACAATATTACATGCGACATGTTAGGTTGCCTTAGGCTAGGATATCTAACCTTATAGACGTATATAATGTTACCACCGAGAACTACGGGCCGACACGACAGGAATGATGTAAAATATTACATTCGACATGTTAGGTCGCCTTAGGCTAGGATATATAACGTTGTAGACGTATATAATATTCCCACCGAGAAATAGGGGCCGACGCGTCAGGAATGTTGTAAAATATTACATCCGTGATCTTATGTTGCCTCACGTTAGGATATATAACGTTATAGAAGTATATATTATTCCCACCGAGAAATAGGGGCCGACGCGTCAGGAATGTTGTAAAATATTACACCCGAAATGTTAGGTTCCCTTAGGTTAGGATATACGACGTTATAGACGTATAGAATGTTCCCACCGAGATGTAGGGACCGACATGCCAGGAATATTCTAAAATATTACATTCGAGTTGTTTGGTTGCTTTAGGTTAGGATATATATCGTTATAGACTTATATAATGTTCCCACCGAGACGTGGGGACCGACATGCCAGGAATGTTGTAAAATATTACATCCCAGAAGTTTGGTTGCTTTCGGTTAGGATATACAACGTTATAGACGTATATAATGTCCCCATCAAGAAGAAGGCGACGACACGCCAGAATGTTGTAAAATATTACGTCCGAGATGTTAGGTTCCCTTAGGTTAGGATATACAAAGTTATAGACGTATCTAATGTCCCCATCGAGAAGCAGGCGACGACACGCCAGAATGTTGTAAAATATTACATTCGACATGTTAAGTTGCCTTAGGCTAGGATGTATAACGTTATAGACGTATATAATATTCCCACTGAGAAATAGGGGCCGACGCGTCAGGAATGTTGTAAAATATTACATCCGTGATGTTATGTTGCCTTACGTTAGGATATACAACGTTATAGAAGTATATAATATTCCCACCGAGAAATAGGGGCTTACGCGTCAGGAATGTTGTAAAATATTACACCCGAAATGTTAGGTTCCCTTAGGTTAGGATATACGACGCTATAGACGTATAGAATGTTCCCACCGAGATGTAGGGACTGACATGCCAGGAATATTCTAAAATATTACATTCGATTTGTTAGGTTGCTTTAGGTTAGGATATATATCGTTATAGACTTATATAATGTTCCCACCGAGACGTGGGGACCGACATGCCAGGAATGTTGTAAAATTTTACATCACAGAAGTTAGGTTGCTTTGGGTTAGGATATAGAACGTTACAGACGTATATAATGTCCCCATCGAGAAGCAGGCGACGACACGCCAGGAATGTTATAAAATATTACACACGAGTTGTTAGGTTGCTTTAGGTTAGGATATATATCGTTATAGACTTATATAATGTTCCCACCGAGACGTGGGGACCGACATGCCAGGAATGTTGTAAAATATTACATCCCAGATGTTAGGTTGCGGTAGGTTAGGATATACAACGTTATAGACGTATATAATGTCCCCTTCGAGTAGCAGGCGACGACACGCCAGAATGTTGTAAAATATTACATTCGACATGTTAGGTTGCCTTAGGCTAGGATATATAACGTTATAGACGTTTATAATATTCCCACCAAGAAATAGGGGCCGACGCGTCAGGAATGTTGTAAAATATTACACCCGAGATGTTAGGTTCCCATAGGTTAGCATATACAACGTTATGGACGTATATAATGTTCCCACCGAGAAGTAGGGACCGACATGCCAGGAATGTTGTAAAATATTACATCCGAGATGTTAGCTTGCTTTAGGTTAGGATATATATCGTTATAGACTTATATAATGTTGCCACCGAGACGTGGGGACCGACACGCCAGGAATGTTATAAAATATTACATTCGACATGTTAGGTTGCCTTAGGCTAGGATATATAACGTTATAGACGTTTATAATATTCCCACCAAGAAATAGGGGCCGACGCGTCAGGAATGTTGTAAAATATTACACCCGAGATGTTAGGTTCCCATAGGTTAGCATATACAACGTTATGGACGTATATAATGTTCCCACCGAGAAGTAGGGACCGACATGCCAGGAATGTTGTAAAATATTACATCCGAGATGTTAGCTTGCTTTAGGTTAGGATATATATCGTTATAGACTTATATAATGTTGCCACCGAGACGTGGGGACCGACACGCCAGGAATGATGTGAAATATTACATTCGACATAGTAGGTCGCCTTGGCCTAGGATATATAACGTTATAGACATATATAATGTTCCCACCGAGAAATAGGGGCAGACGCGTCAGGAATGTTGTAAAATATTACACCCGAGATGTTAGGTTGCTTTAGGTTAGGATATATATCGTTATAGACGTATATAATGTCCAGATCGAGACGTGGGGACCGACACGCCAGAATGTTGTAAAATATTACATCCGAGATGTTAGGTTGCCTTAGGCTAGTATATATATCGTTATAGACGTATACAATTTTGCCACCGAGAAGTAGGGACCGACATGCCAGGAATGTTGTTAAATATTACATGCGAAATGTTAGGTTGCCTTAGGTTAGGATGTACAACGTTATAGATGTATATAATGTCCCCATCCATAAGTAGGTGACGACACGCCAGGAATGTTGTACAATATTACATGCGACATTATAGGTTGCCTTAGGCTAGGATATCTATCCTTATAGACGTATATAATGTTATCACCGAGAACTACGGGCCGACACGACAGGAATTATGTAAAGTATTACATTCGACATGTTAGGTCGCCTTAGGCTAGGATATATAACGTTATAGACGTATATAATGTTCCCACAGAGAAATAGGGGCCGACGCGTCAGGAATGTTGTAAAATATTACACCCGAGATGTTAGGTTCCCTTAGGTTAGGATATACAACGTTATAGACGTATAGAATGTTCCCACCGAGAAGTAGGGACCGACATGCCAGGAATGTTGTAAAATATTACATCCGAGATGTTAGGTTGCCTTAGGTTAGGATATACAACGTTATAGATTTATATAATGTCCCCATCGCGAAGTAGGCGACGACACGCCAGGAATGTTGTAAAATATTACATTTGACATGTTAGGTTTCCTTACGCTAGGATACATAATGTTATACACGCATATAATGTTATCACCGAGAACTACGGGCCGACACGCCAGGAATGATGTAAAATATTACATCCCAGATGTTAGGTTGCGTTAGGTTAGGATATACAACGTTATAGACGTATATAATGTCCCCTTCGAGAAGCAGGCGACGACACGCCAGAATGTTGTAAAATATTACATTCGACATGTTGGGTTGCCTTAGGCTAGGATATATAACGTTATAGACGTATATAATATTCCCACCGAGAAATAGGGGCCGACGCGTCATGAATGTTGTAAAATATTACATCCCAGATGTTAGGTTGCGTTAGGTAAGGATATACAACGTTATAGACGTATATAATTTCCACATCGAGAAGCAGGCGACGACACGCCAGGAATGTTGTAAAATATTACATCCGAGATGTTATGTTGCCTTACGGTAGGATATATAACGTTATAGACGTATATAATATTCCCAGCGAGAAATAGGGTCCGACGCGTCAGGAATGTTGTAAAATATCACACCCGAAATGTTAGGTTCCCTTAGGTTAGGATATACAACGTTATAGACGTATAGAATGTCCCCACCGAGATGTAGGGACCGACAAGCCAGGAATGTATTAAAATATTACCTCCGAGTTGTTAGGTTGCTTTAGGTTGGGATATATATCGTTATAGACTTATATAATGTTCCCACCAAGACGTGGGGGCCGACGCGTCAGGAATGTTGTAAAATATTACATCCCAGAAGTTAGGTTGCTTTGGGTTAGGATATACAACGATATAGACGTATATAATGTCCCCATCGAGAAGCAGGCGGCGACACGCCAGGAATGTTGTAAAATATTACATCCGAGATGTTATGTTGCCTTACGTTAGGATATATAACGTTATAGACGTATATAATATTCCCAGCGAGAAATAGGGGCCGACGCGTCAGGAATGTTGTAAAATATTACATCCGATATGTTAGGTTCCCTTAGGTTAGGATATACAACGTTATAGACGTATAGAATGTCCCCACCGAGATGTAGGGACCGACAAGTCAGGAATGTATCAAAATATTACCTCCGAGTTGTTAGGTTGCTTTAGGTTTGGATATATATCGTTATAGACTTATATAATGTTCCCACCAAGACGTGGGGGCCGACGCGTCAGGAATGTTGTGAAATATTACATCCCAGATGTTAGGTTGCTTTGGGTTAGGATATATAACGTTATAGACGTATATAATGTCCCCATCGAGAAGCAGGCGACGACACGCCAGGAATGTTGTAAAATATTACATCCGAGATGTTATGTTGCCTTACGTTAGGATATATAACGTTATAGACGTATATAATATTCCCAGCGAGAAATAGGGGCCGACGCGTCAGGAATGTTGTAAAATATCACACCCGAAATGTTAGGTTCCCATAGGTTAGCATATACAACGTTATAGACGTATATAATGTTCCCACCGAGAAGTAGGGACCGACATGCCAGGAATGTTGTAAAATATTACATCCGAGATGTTAGCTTGCTTTAGGTTAGGATATATATCGTTATAGACTTATATAATGTTCCCACCGAGACGTGGGGACCGACATGCCAGGAATGTTGCAAAATATTATATCCCAGAAGTTAGGTTGCTTTGGGTTAGGATATACAACGTTATAGACGTATATAATGTCCCCATCGAGAAGCAGGCGACGACACGCCAGGAATGTTGTAAAATATTACATCCGAGATGTTAGGTTGCCTTAGGCTAGGATATATAACGTTATAGATGTATATAATATTCCAACCGAGAAATAAGGGCCGACGCGTCAGGAATGTTGTAAAATATTACATCCGATATGTTAGGTTGCCTTAGGTTAGGATATACAACGTTATAGACGTATAGAATGTCCACACCGAGATGTAGGGTCCGACATGCCAGGAATGTTCTAAAATATTACATTCGAGTTGTTTGGTTGCTTTAGGTTAGGATATATATCGTTATAGACTTATATAATGTTCCCACCGAGACGTGGGGACCGACATGCCAGGAATGTTGTAAAATATTACATCCCAGAAGTTTGGTTGCTTTCGGTTAGGATATACAACGTTATAGACGTATATAATGTCCCCATCAAGAAGAAGGCGACGACACGCCAGAATGTTGTAAAATATTACGTCCGAGATGTTAGGTTCCCTTAGGTTAGGATATACAAAGTTATAGACGTATCTAATGTCCCCATCGAGAAGCAGGCGACGACACGCCAGAATGTTGTAAAATATTACATTCGACATGTTAAGTTGCCTTAGGCTAGGATGTATAACGTTATAGACGTATATAATATTCCCACTGAGAAATAGGGGCCGACGCGTCAGGAATGTTGTAAAATATTACATCCGTGATGTTATGTTGCCTTACGTTAGGATATACAACGTTATAGAAGTATATAATATTCCCACCGAGAAATAGGGGCTGACGCGTCAGGAATGTTGTAAAATATTACACCCGAAATGTTAGGTTCCCTTAGGTTAGGATATACGACGTTATAGACGTATAGAATGTTCCCACCGAGATGTAGGGACTGACATGCCAGGAATATTCTAAAATATTACATTCGAGTTGTTAGGTTGCTTTAGGTTAGGATATATATCGTTATAGACTTATATAATGTTCCCACCGAGACGTGGGGACCGACATGCCAGGAATGTTGTAAAATATTACATCCCAGAAGTTAGGTTGCTTTGGGTTAGGATATACAATGTTATAGACGTATATAATGTCCCCTTTGAGAAGCAGGCGACGACACGCCAGAATGTTGTAGAATATTACATTCGACATGTTAGGTTGCCTTAGGCTAGGATATATAACGTTATAGACGTATAGAATATTCCCACCGATAAATAGGGGCCGACGCGTCAGGAATGACGCAAAATATTACACCCGAAATGTTAGGTTCCCTTAGGTTAGGATATACAACGTTATAGACGTATATAATATTCCCACCGAGAAATAGGGACCGACGCGTCAGGAATGTTGTAAAATATTACACCCGAAATGTTAGGTTCCCTTAGGTTAGGATATACAACGTTATAGACGTATAGAATGTTCCCACCGAGATGTAGGGACCGACATGCCAGGAATGTTCTAAAATATTACATTCGAGTTGTTTGGTAGCTTTAGGTTAGGATGTATATCGTCATAGACTTATATAATGTTCCCACCGAGACGTGGGGACCGACATGCCAGGAATGTTGTAAAATATTACATCCCAGAAGTTTGGTTGCTTTGGGTTAGGATATACAACGTTATAGACGTATATAATGTCCCCTTTGAGAAGCAGGCGACGACACGCCAGGAATGTTGTAAAATATTACTTTCGACATGTTAGGTTGCCTTAGGCTAGGATATATAACGTTATAGACGTATATAATATTCCCACCGATAAATAGGGGCCGACGCGTCAGGAATGACGCAAAATATTACACCCGAAATGTTAGGTTCCCTTAGGTTAGGATATACAACGTTATAGACGTATATAATATTCCCACCGAGAAATAGGGACCGACGCGTCAGGAATGTTGTAAAATATTACACCCGAAATGTTAGGTTCCCTTAGGTTAGGATATACAACGTTATAGACGTATAGAATGTTCCCACCGAGATGTAGGGACCGACATGCCAGGAATGTTCTAAAATATTACATTCGAGTTGTTTGGTAGCTTTAGGTTAGGATGTATATCGTCATAGACTTATATAATGTTCCCACCGAGACGTGGGGACCGACATGCCAGGAATGTTGTAAAATATTACATCCCAGAAGTTTGGTTGCTTTGGGTTAGGATATACAACGTTATAGACGTATATAATGTCCCCTTTGAGAAGCAGGCGACGACACGCCAGGAATGTTGTAAAATATTACTTTCGACATGTTAGGTTGCCTTAGGCTAGGATATATAACGTTATAGACGTATATAATATGCCCACCGAGAAATAGGGGCCGACGCGTCAGGAATGTTGTAAAATATTACACCCGAAATGTTAGGTTCCCTTAGGTTAGGATATACGACGTTATAGACGTATAGAATGTTCCCACCGAGACGTGGGGACCGACATGCCAGGAATGTTGTAAAATATTACATCCCAGATGTTAGGTTGCGGTAGGTTACGATATACAACGTTATAGACGTATATAATGTCCCCTTCGAGTAGCAGGCGACGACACGCCAGAATGTTGTAAAATATTACATTCGACATGTTAGGTTGCCTTAGGCTAGGATATATAACGTTATAGACGTTTATAATATTCCCACCAAGAAATAGAGGCCGACGCGTCAGGAATGATGTAAAATATTACACCCGAGATGTTAGGTACCCTTAGGTTAGGATATACAACGTTATAGACGTATAGAATGTTCCCACCGAGAAGTAGGGACCGACATGCCAGGAATGTTGCAAAATATTACATCCCAGAAGTTAAGTTGCTTTGGGTTAGGATATACAACGGTATAGACGTATATAATGTCCCCATCGAGAAGCAGGCGACGACACGCCAGGAATGTTGTAAAATATTACATCCGAGATGTTATGTTGCCTTACGTTAGGATATATAACGTTATAGACGTATATAATATTCCCAGCGAGAAATAGGGGCCGACGCGTCAGGAATGTTGTAAAATATTACATCCGATATGTTAGGTTCCCTTAGGTTAGGATATACAACGTTATAGATGTATAGAATGTCCCCACCGAGATGTAGGGACCGACAAGCCAGGAATGTATTAAAATATTACCTCCGAGTTGTTAGGTTGCTTTAGGTTGGTATATATATCGTTATAGACTTATATAATGTTCCCACCAAGACGTGGGGGCCGACGCGTCAGGAATGTTGTAAAATATTACATCCCAGAAGTTAGGTTGCTTTGGGTTAAGATATATAACGTTATAGACGTATCTAATGTCCCCATCGAGAAGCAGGCGACGACACGCCAGGAATGTTGTAAAATATTACATCCGAGATGTTATGTTGCCTTACGTTAGGATATATAACGTTATAGACGTATAT
Organism: Xylocopa violacea; assembly: GCA_963969225.1. Taxonomy (NCBI): domain Eukaryota; kingdom Metazoa; phylum Arthropoda; class Insecta; order Hymenoptera; family Apidae; genus Xylocopa; species Xylocopa violacea. The sequence continues at coordinate 51,432,948 of CAXAJV010000001.1, forward strand.
AATATTCCCAGCGAGAAATAGGGGACGACGCGTCAGGAATGTTGTAAAATATCACACCCGAAATGTTAGGTTCCCATAGGTTAGCATATAGAACGTTATAGACGTATATAATGTTCCCACCGAGAAGTAGGGACCGACATGCCAGGAATGTTGTAAAATATTACATCCGAGATGTTAGCTTGCTTTAGGTTAGGATATATATCGTTATAGACTTATATAATGTTCCCACCGAGACGTGGGGACCGACATGCCAGGAATGTTGCAAAATATTACATCCCAGAAGTTAGGTTGCTTTGGGTTAGGATATACAACGTTATAGACGTATATAATGTCCCCATCGAGAAGCAGGCGACGACACGCCAGGAATGTTGTAAAATATTACATCCGAGATGTTAGGTTGCCTTAGGCTAGGATATATAACGTTATAGATGTATATAATATTCCAACCGAGAAATAAGGGCCGACGCGTCAGGAATGTTGTAAAATATTACATCCGATATGTTAGGTTGCCTTAGGTTAGGATGTACAACGTTATAGACGTATAGAATGTCCCCACCGAGATGTAGGGACCGACAAGCCAGGAATGTTCTAAAATATTACCTCCGAGTTGTTAGGTTGCTTTAGGTTGGGATATATATCGTTATAGACTTATATAATGTTCCCACAAAGACGTGGGGGCCGACGCGTCAGGAATGTTGTAAAATATTACATCCCAGAAGTTAGGTTGCTATGGGTTAGGATATACAACGTTATAGACGTATATAATGTCCCCATCGAGAAGCAGGCGACGACACGCCAGGAATGTTGTAAAATATTACATCCGAGATGTTAGGTTGCCTTAGGCTAGGATATATAACGTTATAGATGTATATAATATTCCAACCGAGAAATAAGGGCCGACGCGTCAGGAATGTTGTAAAATATTACATCCGATATGTTAGGTTGCCTTAGGTTAGGATGTACAACGTTATAGACGTATAGAATGTCCCCACCGAGATGTAGGGACCGACAAGCCAGGAATGTTCTAAAATATTACCTCCGAGTTGTTAGGTTGCTTTAGGTTGGGATATATATCGTTATAGACTTATATAATGTTCCCACAAAGACGTGGGGGCCGACGCGTCAGGAATGTTGTAAAATATTACATCCCAGAAGTTAGGTTGCTATGGGTTAGGATATACAACGTTATAGACGTATATAATGTCCTCATCGAGAAGCAGGCGACGACACGCCAGGAATGTTGTAAAATATTACATCCGAGATGTTAGGTTGCCTTAGGCTAGGATATATAACGTTATAGATGTATATAATATTCCCACCGAGAAATAAGGGCCGACGCGTCAGGAATGTTGTAAAATATTACATCCGATATGTTAGGTTGCCTTAGGTTAGGATGTACAACGTTATAGATGTATATAATGTCCCCATCCAGAAGTAGGTGACGACACACCAGGAATGTTGTACAATATTACATGCGACATGTTAGGTTGCCTTAGGCTAAGATATCTAACCTTATAGACGTATATAATGTTACCACCGAGAACTACGGGCCGACACGTCAGGAATGATGTAAAATATCACACCCGAGATGTTAGGTTCCCTTAGGTTAGGATATACAACGTTATAGACGTATAGAATGTTCCCACCGAGAAGTAGGGACCGACATGCCAGGAATGTTGTAAACTATTACATCCCAGAAGTTAGGTTGCTTTTGGTTAGGATATACAACGTTATAGACGTATATAATGTCCCCATCGAGAAGCAGGCGACGACACGCCAGGAATGTTGTAAAATATTACATCCGAGATGTTAGGTTACCTTAGGCTAGGACATATATCGTTATAGACGTATACAATGTTCCCACCGAGAAGTAGGGCCGACGCGTCAGGAATGTTGTAAAATAAAACAACCCAGATGTTAGGTTGCGTTAGGTTAGGATATACAACGTTATAGACGTATATAATGTCCCCTTCGAGAAGCAGGCGACGACACGCCAGAATGTTGTAAATTATTACATTCGACATGTTGGGATGCCTTAGGCTAGGATATATAACGTTATAGACGTATATAATATTCCCACCGGGAAATAGGGGCCGACGCGTCAGGAATGTTGTAAAATATTAGACCCGAGATGTTAGGTTCCCTTAGGTTAGTATATACAACGTTATAGACGTATATAATGTTCCCACCGAGAAGTAGGGACCGACATGCCAGGAATGTTGTAAAATATTACATCCGACATGTTAGCTTGCTTTAGGTTAGGATATATATCGTTATAGACTTATATAACGTTCCAACCGAGACGCGGGGACCGACATGCCAGGAATGTTGCAAAATATTACATCCCAGAAGTTAGGTTGCTTTGGGTTAGGATATACAACGTTATAGACGTATATAATGTCCTCATCCAGAAGTAGGCGACGACACGCCAGGAGTGTTGTAAAATATTACATTTGACATGTTAGGTTTCCTTAGGCTAGGATATATAATGTTATACACGCATATAATGTTATCACCGAGAACTACGGGCCGACACGCCAGGAATGATGTGAAATATTACATTCGACATAGCAGGTCGCCTTAGCCTAGGATATATAACGTTATAGACATATATAATGTTCCCACCGAGAAATAGGGGCAGACGCGTCAGGAATGTTGTAAAATATTACACCCGAGATGTTAGGTTGCTTTAGGTTAGGATATATATCGTTATAGACGTATATAATGTCCAGATCGAGACGTGGGGACCGACAGGCCAGAATGTTGTAAAATATTACATCCGAGATGTTAGGTTGCCTTAGGCTAGTATATATATCGTTATAGACGTATACAATTTTGCCACCGAGAAGTAGGGACCGACATGCCAGGAATGTTGTTAAATATTACATCCGAAATGTTAGGTTGCCTTAGGTTAGGATGTACAACGTTATACATGTATATAATGTCCCCATCCAGAAGTAGGTGACGACACGCCAGGAATGTTGTACAATATTACGTGCGACATTATAGGTTGCCTTAGGCTAGGATATCTATCCTTATAGACGTATATAATGTTATCACCGAGAACTACGGGCCGACACGTCAGGAATGATGTAAAATATTACATTCGACATGTTAGGTCGCCTTAGGCTAGGATATATAACGTTATAGACGTATATAATGTTCCCACAGAGAAATAGGGGCCGACGCGTCAGGAATGTTGTTAAATATTACATCCCAGATGTTAGGTTCCCTTAGGTTAGCATATACAACGATATAGACGTATATAATGTTCCCACCGAGAAGTAGGGACCGACATGCCAGGAATGTTGTAAAATATTACATCCGAGATGTTAGCTTGCTTTAGGTTAGGATATATATCGTTATAGACTTATATAATGTTCCCCCCGAGACGTGGGGACCGACATGCCAGGAATGTTGCAAAATATTACATCCCAGAAGTTAGGTTGCTTTGGGTTAGGATATACAACTTTATAGACGTATATAATGTCCCCATCGAGAAGCAGGCAACGACAAGCCAGGAATGTTGTCAAATATTACATCCGAGATGTTATGTTGTCTTAGGTTAGGATATACAAAGTTATAGATGTATATAATGTCCTCATTCAAAAGTAGGCGACGACACGCCAGGAGTGTTGTAAAATATTACATTTGACATGTTAGGTTTCCTTACGCTAGGATACATAATGTTATACACGCATATAATGTTATCACCGAGAACTACGGGCCGACACGCCAGGAATGTTGTTAAATATTACATCCGAAATGTTAGGTTGCCTTAGGTTAGGATGTACAACGTTATAGATGTATATAATGTCCCCATCCAGAAGTAGGTGACGACACGCCAGGAATGTTGTACAATATTACATGCGACATGATAGGTTGCCTTAGGCTAGGATATCTATCCTTATAGACGTATATAATGTTACCACCGAGAACTACGGGCCGACACGTCAGGAATGATGTAAAATATTACATTCGACATGTTAGGTCGCCTTAGGCTAGGATATATAACGTTGTAGACGTATATAATATTCCCACCGAGAAATAGAGGCCGACGCGTCATGAATGTTGTAAAATATTACATCCCAGATGTTAGGTTGCGTTAGGTTAGGATATACAACGTTATAGACGTATATAATGTCCCCTTTGAGAAGCAGGCGACGACACGCCAGAATGTTGTAAAATATTACGTCCGAGATGTTATGTTCCCTTAGGTTAGGATATACAAAGTTATAGACGTATCTAATGTCCCCATCGAGAAGCAGGCGACGACACGCCAGAATGTTGTAAAATATTACATTCGACATGTTAAGTTGCCTTAGGCTGGGATGTAGACTTATATAATGTTCCCACCGAGACGTGGGGACCGACATGCCAGGAATGTTGTAAAATATTACATGCCAGAAGTTAGGTTGCTTTGGGTTAGGATATACAACGCTATAGACGTATATAATGTCCCCTTTGAGAAGCAGGCGACGACACGCCAGAATGTTGTAAAATATTACATTCGACATGTTAGGTTGCCTTAGGCTAGGATATGTAACGTTATAGACGTATATAATATTCCCCCCGAGAAATAGGGACCGACGCGTCAGGAATGTTGTAGAATATTACATTCGACATGTTAGGTTGCCTTAGGCTAGGATATATAACGTTATAGACGTATAGAATATTCCCACCGATAAATAGGGGCCGACGCGTCAGGAATGACGCAAAATATTACACCCGAAATGTTAGGTTCCCTTAGGTTAGGATATACAACGTTATAGACGTATATAATATTCCCACCGAGAAATAGGGGCCGACGCGTCAGGAATGTTGTAAAATATTACACCCGAAATGTTAGGTTCCCTTAAGTTAGGATATACAACGTTATAGACGTATAGAATATTCCCACCGAGATGTAGGGACCGACATGCCAAGAATGTTCTAAAATAGTACATTCGAGTTGTTTGGTTGCTTTAGGTTAGGATATATATCGTTATAGACTTATATAATGTTCCCGCTTAGACGTGGGGACCGACATGCCAGGAATGTTGTAAAATATTACATCCCAGAAGTTAGGTTGCTTTGGGTTAGAACATACAACGTTATAGACGTATATAATGTCCCCATCGAGAAGCAGGCGACGACACGCCAGGAATGTTGTAAAATATTACATCCGAGATGTTGGGTTGCCTTAGGCTAGGACATATTCCGTTATAGACGTATACAATGTTCCCACCGAGAAGTAGGGACCGACGCGTCAGGAATGTTGTAAAATATTACATCCCAGATGTTAGGTTGCGTTAGGTTAGGATATACAACGTTATAGACGTATATAATGTCCCCTTCGAGAAGCAGGCGACGACACGCCAGAATGTTGTAAAATATTACATTCGACATGTTAGGTTGCCTTAGGCTAGGATATGTAACGTTATAGACGTATATAATATTCCCCCCGAGAAATAGGGACCGACGCGTCAGGAATGTTGCAAAATATTACACCCGAACTGTTAGGTTCCCTTAGGTTAGGATATACAACGTTATAGACGTATATAATATTCCCACCGAGAAATAGGGGCCGACGCGTCAGGAATGTTGTAAAATATTACACCCGAAATGTTAGGTTCCCTTAGGTTAGGATATACAACGTTATAGACGTATAGAATGTTCCCACCGAGATGTAGGGACCGACATGCCAGGAATGTTCTAAAATATTACATTCGTGTTGTTTGGTTTCTTTAGGTTAGGATATATATCGTTATAGACTTATATAATGTTCCCACCGAGACGTAGGGACCGACATGCCAGGAATGTTGTAAAATATTATATCCCAGAAGTTTGGTTGCTTTGGGTTAGGATATACAACGTTATAGACGTATATAATGTCGCCATCGAGAAGCAGGCGACGACACGCCAGGAATGTTGTAAAATATTACATCCGAGATGTTAGGTTGCGTTAGGTTAGGATATACAACGTTATAGACGTATATAATGTCCCCTTTGAGAAGCAGGCGACGACACTCCAGAATGTTGTAAAATATTACATTCGACATGTTATTTTGCCTTAGGCTAGGATATATAACGTTATAGACGTATATAATATTCCCACCGAGAAATAGGGGCCGACGCGTCAGGACTGTTGTAAAATATTACATCCGATATGTTAGGTTGCCTTATGCTAGGATATATAACGTGATAGACGTATATAATGTTCCCACCGAGAAATAGGGGCCGACGCGTCAGGAATGTTGTAAAATATTACACCCGAGATGTTAGGTTCCCTTAGGTTAGGATATACAACGTTATAGACGTATAGAATTTTCCCACCGAGATGTAGGGACCGCCAGGAATGTGGTAAACTATTACATCCGAGTTGTTAGATTGCTTTAGGTTAGGATATATATCGTTATAGACTTATATAATGTTCCCGCCGAGACGTGGGGACCGACATGCCAGGAATGTTGTAAAATATTACATCCCCGAAGTTAGGTTGCTTTGGGTTAGAATATACAACGTTATAGACGTATATAATGTCCCCATCGAGAAGCAGGCGACGACACGCCAGGAATGTTGGAAAATATTACATCCGAGATGTTGGGTTGCCTTAGGCTAGGACATATTCCGTTATAGACGTATACAATGTTCCCACCGAGAAGTAGGGGCCGACGCGTCAGGAATGTTGTAAAATATTACACCCGAGATGTTAGGTTGCCTTATGCTAGGATATATAACGTGATAGACGTATATAATGTTCCCACCGAGAAATAGGGGCCGACGCGTCATGAATGTTGTAAAATATTACATCCCAGATGTTAGGTTGCGTTGGGTTAGGATATACAACGTTATAGACGTATATAATGTCCCATTTGAGAAGCAGGCGACGACACGCCAGAATGTTGTAAAATATTACATTCGACATGTTAGGTTGCCTTAGGCTAGGATATGTAACGTTATAGACGTATATAATATTCCCACCGAGAAATAGGGGCCGACGCGTCAGGAACGTTGTAAAATATTACACCCGAAATGTTAGGTTCCCTTAGGTTAGGATATACAACGTTATAGACGTATAGAATGTTCCCACCGAGATGTAGGGACCGACATTCCAGGAATGTTCTAAAATATTACATTCGAGTTGTTTGGTTTCTTTAGGTTAGGATATATATCGTTATAGACTTATATAATGTTCCCACCGAGACGTGGGGACCGACATGCCAGGAATGTTGTAAAATATTACACCCGAGATGTTAGGTTCCCTTAGGTTAGGATATACAACGTTATAGACGTATAGAATTTTCCCACCGAGATGTAGGGACCGCCAGGAATGTGGTAAACTATTACATCCGAGTTGTTAGGTTGCTTTAGGTTAGGATATATATCGTCATAGACTCATATAATGTTCCCACCGAGACGTGGGGACCGACATGCCAGGAATGTTGTAAAATATTACATGCCAGAAGTTAGGTTGCTTTGGGTTAGGATATACAACGCTATAGACGTATATAATGTCCCCTTTGAGAAGCAGGCGACGACACGCCAGAATGTTGTAAAATATTACATTCGACATGTTAGGTTGCCTTATGCTAGGATATATAACGTGATAGACGTATATAATATTCCCCCCGAGAAATAGGGGCCGACGCGTCAGGAATGTTGCAAAATATTACACCCGAACTGTTAGGTTCCCTTAGGTTAGGATATACAACGTTATAGACGTATATATTATTCCCACCGAGAAATATTGGCCGACGCGTCAGGAATGTTGTAAAATATTACACCCGAAATGTTAGGTTCCCTTAGGTTAGGATATACAAGGTTATAGACGTATAGTATGTTCCCACCGAGATGTAGGGACCGACATGCCAGGAATGATCTAAAATATTACATTTGAGTTGTTTGGTTGCTTTAGGTTAGGATATATATCGTTATAGACTTATATAATGTTCCCACCGAGACGTGGGGGCCGACATGCCAGGAATGTTGTAAAATATTACATCCCAGAAGTTTGGTTGCTTTGGGTTAGGATATACAACGTTATAGACGTATATAATGTCCCCATCGAGAAGCAGGCGACGACACGCCAGGAATGTTGTAAAATATTACATCCGAGATGTTGGGTTACCTTAGGCTAGGACATATTCCGTTATAGACGTATACAATGTTCCCACCGAGAAGTAGGGACCGACGCGTCAGGAATGTTGTAAAATATTACATCCCAGAAGTTAGGTTCCCTTAGGTTAGGATATACAACGTTATAGACGTATATAATGTCCCCTTCGAGAAGCAGGCGACGACACGCCAGAATGTTGTAAAATATTACTTTCGACATGTTAGGTTGCCTTAGGCTAGGATATATAACGTTATAGACGTATATAATATTCCCACCGAGAAGTAGGGGCCGACGCGTCAGGAATGTTGTAAAATATTACACCCGAGATGCTAGGTTGCCTTATGCTAGGATATATAACGTGATAGACGTATATAATGTTCCCACCGAGAAATAGGGGCCGACGCGTCATGAATGTTGTAAAATATTACATCCCAGATGTTAGGTTGCGTTGGGTTAGGATATACAACGTTATAGACGTATATAATGTCCCCTTTGAGAAGCAGGCGACGACACACCAGAATGTTGTAAAATATTACATTCGACATGTTAGGTTGCCTTAGGCTAGGATATGTAACGTTATAGACGTATATAATATTCCCCCCGAGAAATAGGGACCGACGCGTCAGGAATGTTGCAAAATATTACACCCGAACTGTTAGGTTCCCTTAGGTTAGGATATACAACGTTATAGACGTATATAATATTCCCACCGAGAAATAGGGGCCGACGCGTCAGAAATGTTGTAAAATATTACACCCGAAATGTTAGGTTCCCTTAGGTTAGGATATACAACGTTATAGGCGTATAGAATGTTCCCACCGAGATGTAGGGACCGACATGCCAGGAATGTTCTAAAATATTACATTCGAGTTGTTTGGTTTCTTTAGGTTAGGATATATATCGTTATAGACTTATATAATGTTCCCACCGAGACGTGGGGACCGACATGCCAGGAATGTTGTAAAATATTACATCCCAGAAGTTTGGTTGCTTTGGGTTAGGATATACAACGTTATAGACGTATATAATGTCCCCATCAAGAAGAAGGCGACGACACGCCAGAATGTTGTAAAATATTACGTCCGAGATGTTAGGTTCCCTTAGATTAGGATATACAACGTTATAGACGTATCTAATGTCCCCATCGAGAAGCAGGCGACGACACGCCAGAATGTTGTAAAATATTACATTCGACATGTTAGGTTGCCTTAGGCTAGGATATATAACGTTATAGACGTATAAAATGTCCCCATCGAGAAGCAGGCGACGACACGCCAGGAATGTTGTAAAATATTACATCCGAGATGTTGTGTTTCCTTAGGCTAGGATATGTAACGTTATAGACGTATATAATATTCCCACCGAGAAATAGGGGCCGACGCGTCACGAATGTTGTAAAATATTACACTCGAAATGTTAGGTTCCCTTAGGTTAGGATATACAACGTTATAGACGTATAGAACGTTCCCACCGTGATGTAGGGACCGCCAGGAATGTGGTAAACTATTACATCCGAGTTGTTAGATTGCTTTAGGTTAGGATATATATCGTTATAGACTTATATAATGTTCCCACCGAGACATGGGGACCGACATGCCAGAAAGGTTGTAAAATATTACATCCCAGAAGATAGGTTGCTTTGGGTTAGGATGTACAACGTTATAGACGTATATAATGTCCCCTTCGAGAAGAAGGCGACGACAAGCCAGAATGTTGTAAAATATTACATCCCAGTTGTTCGGTTGCTTTAGGTTAGGACATATATCGTTATAGACGTATACAATGTTCCCACCGAGAAGTAGGGACCGACGCGTCAGGAATGTTGTAAAATAAAACAACCCAGATGTTAGGTTGCGTTAGGTTAGGATATACAACGTTATAGACGTATATAATGTCCCCTTCAAGAAGCGGGCGACGACACGCCAGAATGTTGTAAAATATTACATTCGACATGTTAGGATGCCTTAGGCTAGTATATATAACGTTATAGACGTATATAATGTTCCCACCGAGAAATAGGGGCCGACGCGTCAGGAATGTTGTAAAATATTACATCCCAGATGTTAGGTTACGTCAGGTTGGGATATACAACGTTATAGACGTATATAATGTCACCTTCGAGAAGCAGGCGACGACACGCCAGAATGTTGTAAAATATTACATTCGACATGTTAGCTTTCCTTAGGCTAGGATATGTAACGTTATAGACGTATATAATATTCCCACCGAGAAATAGGGGCCGACGCGTCAGGAATGTCGTAAAATATTACACCCGAAATGTTAGGTTCCCTTAGGTTAGGATATACAACGTTATAGACGTATAGAAAGTTCCCACCGAGATGTAGGGACCGACATGCCAGGAATGTTGTAAAATACTACATTCGAGATGTTAGTTTGCCTTAGGTGAGGATATAAAACGTTATAGACGCACACAATGTCCGTACCGAGACGAACGAGACGACACGTACTGGATTCTGTAAAACATTACCAGCGAGCGGCTAGATGGGTTAGAGTAGGTTATATTATGTTATAGACGTATATAATGTTCCCACTCAGAAGTAGGGGCCGAACCTCATGGAATGTTGTAAAATACTAGATTCGAGATGTTAGATTGCCTTAGGTTAGGATGTATAACGTTAGAGATCTATATAGTGTCTCCACCGAGAAGTACGGGACGACATGACCAGGATTCTATAAAACATTACCAGCGAGGGGCTAGATGGATTAGGTTAGGTTATATTACGTTATTGACGTATATAATGTTCCCACCGAGAAGTGGGGCCGACCTGCTCGGAATGTTGGCAAGTACTACATCCGAGAAGTTAGGTTGCCTTAGGTTGCGATATATAAAGTTACAGACGTATATAATGTTCCCACTGAGAAGTAGGGGCCGACCCGTCTGGAATTTTTAAAATACTACAATCGAGATGTTAGGTTGCCTTAGGTTAGGATATACAACGTTATAGACGTATCTAATGTCCCCATCGAGAAGCAGGCGACGACACGCCAGAATGTTGTAAAATATTACATTCGACATGTTAGGTTGCCTTAGGCTAGGATATATAACGTTATAGACGTATAAAATGTCCCCATCGAGAAGCAGGCGACGACACGCCAGGAATGTTGTAAAATATTACATCCGAGATGTTATGTTTCCTTAGGCTAGGATATGTAACGTTATAGACGTATATAATATTCCCACCGAGAAATAGGGGCCGACGCGTCACGAATGTTGTAAAATATTACACTCGAAATGTTAGGTTCCCTTAGGTTAGTATATACAACGTTATAGACGTATAGAATGTTCCCACCGAGATGTAGGAACCGACATGCCAGGAATGTTGTAAACTATTACATCCGAGTTGTTAGGTTGTTTTAGGTTAGGATATATATCGTTATAGACTTATATAATGTTCCCACCGAGACGTGGGGACCGACATGCCAGGAATGTTGTAACACATTATATCCCAGAAGTTAGGTTGCTTTGGGTTAGGATATACAACGTTATAGACGTATATAATGTCCCCATCGAGAAGAAGGCGACGACACGCCAGAATGTTGTCAAATATTACGTCCGAGATGTTAGGGTTCCCTTAGGTTAGGATATACAACGTTATAGACGTATCTAATGTCCCCATCGAGAAGCAGGCGACGACACGCCAGAATGTTGTAAAATATTACATCCGAGTTGTTAGGTTGCTTTAGGTTAGGACATATATCGTTATAGACGTATACAATGTTCCCACCGAGAAGTAGGGACCGACGCGTCAGGAATGTTGTAAAATAAAACAACCCAGATGTTAGGTTGCGTTAGGTTAGGATATACAACATTATAGACGTATATAATGTCCCCTTCAAGAAGCGGGCGACGACACGCCAGAATGTTGTAAAATATTACATTCGACATGTTAGGATGCCTTAGGCTAGTATATATAACGTTATAGACGTATATAATGTTCCCACCGAGAAATAGGGGCCGACGCGTCAGGAATGTTGTAAAATATTACATCCCAGATGTTAGGTTACGTCAGGTTGGGATATACAACGTTATAGACGTATATAATGTCCCCTTCGAGAAGCAGGCGACGACACGCCAGAATGTTGTAAAATATTACATTCGACATGTTAGCTTTCCTTAGGCTAGGATATGTAACGTTATAGACGTATATAATATTCCCACCGAGAAATAGGGGCCGACGCGTCAGGAATGTTGTAAAATATTACACCCGAAATGTTAGGTTCCCTTAGGTTAGGATATACAACGTTATAGACGTATAGAAAGTTCCCACCGAGATGTAGGGACCGACATGCCAGGAATGTTGTAAAATACTACATTCGAGATGTTAGTTTGCCTTAGGTGAGGATATAAAACGTTATAGACGCATACAATGTCCGTACCGAGACGAACGAGACGACAGGTACTGGATTCTGTAAAACATTACCAGCGAGCGGCTAGATGGGTTAGAGTAGGTTATATTATGTTATAGACGTATATAATGTTCCCACTCAGAAGTAGGGGCCGAACCTCATGGAATGTTGTAAAATACTAGATTCGAGATGTTAGATTGCCTTAAGTTAGGATGTATAACGTTAGAGATCTATATAGTGTCCCCACCGAGAAGTACGGGACGACATGACCAGGATTCTATAAAACATTACCAGCGAGGGGCTAGATGGATTAGGTTAGGTTATATTACGTTATTGACGTATATAATGTTCCCACCGAGAAGTGGGGCCGACCTGCTCGGAATGTTGGCAAGTACTACATCCGAGATGTTAGGTTGCCTTAGGTTGCGATATATAATGTTACAGACGTATATAATGTTCCCACTGAGAAGTAGGGGCCGACCCGTCTGGAATTTTTAAAATACTACAATCGAGATGTTAGGTTGCCTTAGGTTAGGATATATAACGTTATAGACCTACATAATGACCGCACAGTGATGTACGGGACGACACGAACGAGATTCTGTAAAACATTACCAGCGAGAGTCTAAATGCGTTAGGTTAGGTTATATTAGGATATAGGACGTATATAATGTTCCTCCCGAGATGTAGGGGCCGACCCGCCAGGAATGTTGGAAAATACTACATCCGAGATGTTAGGTTACTTAGGTTAGGATATACAACGGTATAGACGTATATAATGTCCCCACCGAGAAGTAGGGGCCGACCGGCCTGGAATGTTGTAAAATACTACATTCGAGATGTTGGGTTGCCTTAGGTTAGGATATATAACGTTATAGACGTATATAATGTTCGCACCGAGACGTACGGGACGACACGAACGGGATTCTGTAAAACATTACCACCGAGGGGCTAGATGGGTTAGGTTAGGTTATATTACGTTATGGACGTATATAATGTTCCCACCGAAAAGTAGAGGCCGATCCGCCGGGAATGTTGTGAAATACTACATTCGAGATGTTAGGTTGCCTTATGGTAATATATACAACGTTATAGACGTATATAATGTGCCCACCGAGGTTTAGGGTCCGACTCGCCAGGAATGTTGGAAAATACTACATCCGAGATGTTAGGTTGCCTTAGGTTGGGATATATAGCGTTATAGACGTATATAATGTCGCCACCGAGACGTACGGTCCGACACGACCGGGATTCTGTAAAACATTATCAGGGAGGGGCTAGATGGGTTAGGTTAGGTCATATTACGTTATAGACGTATATAATGTTCCCACCGAGAAGTGGTGCCGATCCGCCAAGAATGTTGTGAAATACTACATTCGAGATGTTAGGTATCCTTATGGTATTATATACAACGTTATAGACGTATATATTGTCCCCACCGAGAAGTACGGGCCGACACGACAGGGATTCTGTAAAACATTCCCAGCGAGGGACTAGATGGGTTAGGTTAGTTTATATTACGTTATAGACGTATATAATGTTCCCACCGAGAAGTGGGGCCGACCCGACAGGAATGTTGTGAAATACTACAATCGAGATGTTTGGTTGCCTTATGGTAATATATACAACGTTATAGACGTATATAATGTGCCCACCGAGGTTTAGGGGCCGACCCGCCAGGAATGTTGGAAAATACTACATCCGAGATGTTAAGTTGCCTTAGGTTAGTATGTATAACGTTATAAACGTATATAATGTCCCCATCGAGAAGTACGGGACGACACGACCTGGATTCTGTAAAACATTACGAGCGAGCGGCTAGATGGGTTAGGGTAGGTTATATCATGTTATAGACGTATATAATGTTCCCACCGAGAAGTTGGGCCGACACGACGGGGATTCTGTAAAGCATTACCAGCGAGAGTCTAGATGGGTTAGGTTGTGTTATATTACGTTATGGACGTATATAATGTGCCCACCGAGAAGTAGGGGCCGACCCGCCAGGAATTTTGGAAAATACTACATCCGAGATGTTAGGTTGCCTTAGGTTTGGATATATAACGTTATTGACGCATATGATGTCCCCACCAAGAAGTACGGGCCAACACGACGGGGATTCTGTAAAACATTATCACCGAGGGGAAAAATGGGTTAGGTTAGGTTATATTACGATATAGACGTATATAATGTTCCCACTCAGAAGTAGGGGCCGAACCTCATGGAATGTTGTAAAATACTAGATTCGAGATGTTAGATTGCCTTAGGTTAGGATGTATAACGTTAGAGATCTATATAGTGTCCCCACCGAGAAGTACGGGACGACATGACCGGGATTCTATAAAACATTACCAGCGAGGGGCTAGATGGATTAGGTTAGGTTATATTACGTTATTGACGTATATAATGTTCCCACCGATAAGTGGGGCCGACCTGGTCGGAATGTTGGCAAATACTACATCCGAGATGTTAGGTTGCCTTAGGTTGCGATATATAAAGTTACAGACGTATATAATGTTCCCACTGAGAAGTAGGGGCCGACCCGCTTGGAATATTGTAAAATACTACATTCCAGATGCTAGGTTGCCTTAGGATACTACATATAACGTTATAGACGCATATAATGTCCCCACCGAGACATAGGGGACGACACGAACGGCATTCTGTAAAACATTACCAGCGAGAGTCTAGATGCGTTAGGTTAGGTTATATTAGGTTATAGACGTATATAATGTTCCTCCCGAGAAGTAGGGGCCGACCCGCCAGGAATGTTGGAAAATACTACATCCGAGATGTTAGGTTACTTAGGTTAGGATATACAACGGTATAGACGTATATAATGTTCCCACCCAGAATTAGGATCCGACCCGCCAGGTATGTTGCAAAATACTACATCCCAGATGTTAGATTGCCTTAGGTTAGTACATATAACGTTATAGACTTATACAATGTCCGCACCGAGACGTACGGGACGACACGAACGGGATTTTGTAAAACATTACCGCCGAGGAGCTAGATGGGTTAGGTTAGGTTATATTACGTTATAGACGTATATAATGTTCCCAGCGAGAAGTGGGGCTGACCCGCCAGGAATGTTGTGAAATACTACATTCGAGATATTAGGTAGCCTTAGGTTAGGATATACAACGTTATAGACGTATATAATGTCCGCACCGTGACGTACGGGGCGACACGAACGGGATTCCGTACAACATTACCAGCGAGGGTCTAGATGGGTTAGATTAGGTTCTATTACGTTATAGACGTATATAATATTCCCACCGAGAAGTAGGGGCCGACGTGCCAGGAATGTAGTAAAATATTACATCCGAGATGTTAGGTTGCCTTAGGTTAGGATATATAACGTTATAGACGTATATAATGTTCCCTCGGAGAGCTAAGTGCCGACACACCAGGAATGTTGAAAAATATTACATCCGAGATGTTAGGTCGCCTTACGCTAGTATATAACGTTATAGACGTATATAATGTTCCCACCGAGAAATAGGGGCCGACGCGTCAGGAATGTTGTAAAATATTACATCCCAGATGTTAGGTTACGTCAGGTTGGGATATACAACGTTATAGACGTATATAATGTCCCCTTCGAGAAGCAGGCGACGACACGCCAGAATGTTGTAAAATATTACATTCGACATGTTAGCTTTCCTTAGGCTAGGATATGTAACGTTATAGACGTATATAATATTCCCACCGAGAAATAGGGGCCGACGCGTCAGGAATGTTGTAAAATATTACACCCGAAATGTTAGGTTCCCTTAGGTTAGGATATACAACGTTATAGACGTATAGAAAGTTCCCACCGAGATGTAGGGACCGACATGCCAGGAATGTTGTAAAATACTACATTCGAGATGTTAGTTTGCCTTAGGTGAGGATATAAAACGTTATAGACGCATACAATGTCCGTACCGAGACGAACGAGACGACACGTACTGGATTCTGTAAAACATTACCAGCGAGCGGCTAGATGGGTTAGAGTAGGTTATATTATGTTATAGACGTATATAATGTTCCCACTCAGAAGTAGGGGCCGAACCTCATGGAATGTTGTAAAATACTAGATTCGAGATGTTAGATTGCCTTAAGTTAGGATGTATAACGTTAGAGATCTATATAGTGTCCCCACCGAGAAGTACGGGACGACATGACCAGGATTCTATAAAACATTACCAGCGAGGGGCTAGATGGATTAGGTTAGGTTATATTACGTTATTGACGTATATAATGTTCCCACCGAGAAGTGGGGCCGACCTGCTCGGAATGTTGGCAAGTACTACATCCGAGATGTTAGGTTGCCTTAGGTTGCGATATATAAAGTTACAGACGTATATAATGTTCCCACTGAGAAGTAGGGGCCGACCCGTCTGGAATTTTTAAAATACTACAATCGAGATGTTAGGTTGCCTTAGGTTAGGATATATAACGTTATAGACCTACATAATGACCGCACAGTGATGTACGGGACGACACGAACGAGATTCTGTAAAACATTACCAGCGAGAGTCTAAATGCGTTAGGTTAGGTTATATTAGGATATAGGACGTATATAATGTTCCTCCCGAGATGTAGGGGCCGACCCGCCAGGAATGTTGGAAAATACTACATCCGAGATGTTAGGTTACTTAGGTTAGGATATACAACGGTATAGACGTATATAATGTCCCCACCGAGAAGTAGGGGCCGACCGGCCTGGAATGTTGTAAAATACTACATTCGAGATGTTGGGTTGCCTTAGGTTAGGATATATAACGTTATAGACGTATATAATGTCCGCACCGAGACGTACGGGACGACACGAACGGGATTCTGTAAAACATTACCACCGAGGGGCTAGATGGGTTAGGTTAGGTTATATTACGTTATGGACGTATATAATGTTCCCACCGAAAAGTAGAGGCCGATCCGCCGGGAATGTTGTGAAATACTACATTCGAGATGTTAGGTTGCCTTATGGTAATATATACAACGTTATAGACGTATATAATGTGCCCACCGAGGTTTAGGGTCCGACTCGCCAGGTATGTTGCAAAATACTACATCCCAGATGTTAGATTGCCTTAGGTTAGTACATATAACGTTATAGACTTATACAATGTCCGCACCGAGACGTACGGGACGACACGAACGGGATTTTGTAAAACATTACCGCCGAGGAGCTAGATGGGTTAGGTTAGGTTATATTACGTTATAGACGTATATAATGTTCCCAGCGAGAAGTGGGGCTGACCCGCCAGGAATGTTGTGAAATACTACATTCGAGATATTAGGTAGCCTTAGGTTAGGAGATACAACGTTATAGACGTATATAATGTCCGCACCGTGACGTACGGGGCGACACGAACGGGATTCCGTACAACATTACCAGCGAGGGTCTAGATGGGTTAGATTAGGTTCTATTACGTTATAGACGTATATAATATTCCCACCGAGAAGTAGGGGCCGACGTGCCAGGAATGTAGTAAAATATTACATCCGAGATGTTAGGTTGCCTTAGGTTAGGATATATAACGTTATAGACGTATATAATGTTCCCTCGGAGAGCTAAGTGCCGACACACCAGGAATGTTGAAAAATATTACATCCGAGATGTTAGGTCGCCTTACGCTAGTATATAACGTTATAGACGTATATAATGTTCCCACCGAGAAATAGGGGCCGACGCGTCAGGAATGTTGTAAAATATTACACCCGAGATGTTAGGTTCCCTTAGGTTAGTATATACAACGTTATAGACGTATAGAATGTTCCCACCGAGATGTAGGAACCGACATGCCAGGAATGTTGTAAACTATTACATCCGAGTTGTTAGGTTGTTTTAGGTTAGGATATATATCGTTATAGACTTATATAATGTTCCCACCGAGACGTGGGGACCGACATGCCAGGAATGTTGTAACACATTATATCCCAGAAGTTAGGTTGCTTTGGGTTAGGATATACAGCGTTATAGACGTATATAATGTCCCCATCGAGAAGAAGGCGACGACACGCCAGAATGTTGTCAAATATTACGTCCGAGATGTTAGGTTCCCTTAGGTTAGGATATACAACGTTATAGACGTATCTAATGTCCCCATCGAGAAGCAGGCGACGACACGCCAGAATGTTGTAAAATATTACATCCGATATGTTAGGTTGCCTTAGGCTAGGATATATAACATGATAGACGTATATAATGTTTCCTCCGAGAAATAGGGGCCGATGCGTCAGGTATGTTGTAAAATATTACATCCCAGATGTTAGCTTCCCTTAGGTTAGGATATACAACGTTATAGACGTATAGAATGTTCCCACCGAGATGTAGAGACCGCCAGGAATGTGGTAAACTATTACATCCGAGTTGTTAGGTTGCTTTAGGTTAGGATATATATCGTTATAGACTTATATAATATTCCCACCGAGACGCGGGGACCGACATGCCAGGAATCTTGTAAAATATTACATCCCAGATGTTAGGTTGCCTTACATTAGGATATACAACGTTATAGATGTATATAATGCCCCATCGAGAAGTAGGCGACGACACGCTAGGAATCTTGTAAAATATTACTTTCGACATGTTAGGTTGCCTTAGGCTAGGATATATAACGTTATAGACGTATATAATTTTCCCACCGAGAAGTAAGGGCCGACCCGCCAGGAATGTTGGAAAATACTACATCCGAGATGTTAAGTTACTTAGGTTAGGATATACAACGGTATAGACGTATATAATGTTCCCCCCCAGAATTAGGATCCGACCCGCCAGGAATGTTGCAAAATACTGCATCCCAGATGTTAGATTGCCTTAGGTTAGTACATATAACGTTATAGACTTATACAATTTCCGCACCGAGAAGTACGGGACGACACGAACGGGATTTTGTAAAACATTACCGCCGAGGAGCTAGATGGGTTAGGTTAGGATATATTACGTTATAGACGTATATAATGATCCCACCGAGAAGTAGGTTCCAACCCGCCAGGAATGTTGTAAATTACTACATCCGAGATCTAAGGTAGCCTCAGGTTAGGATGTATAACTTTAGAGATCTATATAGTGACCCCAACGAGAAGTACGGGACGACACGACCGGGATTCTGTAAAATATTATCACCGAGGGGCAAAATGGGTTAGGTTAGGCTATATTACGTTATAGACGTATATAATGTTCCCACCGAAAAGTAGAGGCCGACCCGCCAGGAATGTTGTAAAATACTACATCGCAGATGTTAGGTTGCCTTAGGTTAGGATATATAATGTTATAGACGCATACAACGTCCCTACCGAGACGAACGAGACGACACGTACTGGATTCTGTAAAACATTACCAGCGAGGGGGTAAATCGGTTAGGTTAGGTTATATTACATTATAGACGTGTATAATGTTCCCACCGATATGTAGGGGCCGATCCGCCTGGAATGTGGTAAAATACTACATTCGAGTTGTTAGGTTGCCTTAGGTTAAGATATATAACGTTATAGACTTATACAATGTCCGCACCGAGACGTACGGTACGACACGAACGGGATTCTGTAAAACCGTATCACCGAGAGGCAAAATGGGTTAGGTTAGGTTATATTACGATATAGACTTATATAATGTTCCCAGCGAAAAGTAGAGGCCGACCCGCCAGGAATGTTGGAAAATACTACATCCGAGATGTTAAGTTGCCTTAGGTTAGTATGTATAACGTTATAAACGTATATAATGTCCCCATCGAGAAGTACCGGACGACACGACCGGGATTCTGTAAAACATTACCAGCGAGATGCTAGATGGGTTAGGTTAGGTTATATTACGTTATAGACGTATATAATGTTCCCAGCGAGAAGTGGGGCTGACCCGCCAGGAATGTTGTGAAATACTACATTCGAGATATTAGGTTGCCTTAGGTTAGGATATATAACGTTATAGACGTATATAATGTCCGCACCGTGACGTACGGGGCGACACGAACGGGATTCCGTAAAACATTACCAGCGAGGGTCTAGATGGGTTAGATTAGGTTCTATTACGTTATAGACGTATATAATATTCCCACCGAGAAGTAGGGGCCGACGTGCGAGGATTGTAGTAAAATATTACATCCGAGATGTAAAGTTCCCTTAGGTTAGGATATATATCGTTATAGACGTATACAACGTTCCCACCGACACGTAGGGACCGTCATGCCAGGAATGTTGTAAAATATTACACCCCAGATGTTTGGTTGCGTTAGGTTAGGATATACAACGTTATAGACGTATATAATGTCCCCATCGAGAAGCGGGCGACGACACGCCAGAATGTTGTAAAATATTACATCCGAGATGTTAGGTTCCCTTAGGTTAGGGTATACACCGTTATAGACGTTTATAATGTCCCCACCGAGAAGTACGGGCGGACACGCCAGGAATGCTGCAAGATATTACATCCGAGATGTCAGGTTGCCTTAGGCTAGGATATATACCGTTATAGTCGTATGTAATGTTACCACAGAGAACTACGGGCCGACACGGAGGGAATAATGTAAAATATTACATTCGACATGTTAGGTTGCCTTAGGCTAGGATATATATCGTTATAGACGTATACAATATTCCCACCGAGAAGTAGGGACCGACATGCCAGGAATGTTTTAAAATATTACATCCCAGATGTTAGGTTGCGTTAGGTTATGATATACAACGTTATAGACGTATATAATGTAACCACGGAGACGTAGGGACCGACATGCCAGGAATGTTGTAAAATATGACATCCCAGATGTTAAGTTGCGTTAGGTTAGTATATACAAGGTTATAGACGTATATAATGTCCCCATCGAGAAGCAGGCGACGACACGCTAGGAATGTTGTAAAAGATTACATTCGACATGTTAGGTTGCCTTAGGCTAGGATATACATCGTTATAGACGTATACAATGTTCCCACCGAGAAGTAGAGACCGACATGCCAGGAATGTTGTAAAATATTACATCCGAGATGTAAGGTTCCCCTAGGTTAGGATATATATCGTTATAGACGTATATAACGTTCCCACCGAGACGTAGGGACCGACATGCCAAGAATGTTGTAAAATATTACATCCCAGATGTTAGGTTGCGTTAGGTTAGGATATACAACGTTATCGACGTATATAAAGTCCCCATCGAGAAGTACGGTCGGACACGCCAGGAATGCTGCAAAATATTACATCCGAGATGTTAGGTTGCCTTAGGCTAGGATATATACCGTTACAGTCGTATGTAATGTTAGCGCCGAGAACTACGGGCCGACACGGCGGGAATGATGTAAAACATTACATTCTACATGTTAGTTCGCGTTAGGCTAGAATATATAACGCTATAGACGTATATAATGTTCCCACCGAGAAATAGGGGCCGACACACCAGGAATGTTGCCAACTATTACGTCCGAGATGTTCGGTTCCCTTTGGTTAGGCTATACAACGTTATAGACGTATATAATGTTCCCACCGAGACGTAGTGACCGACATGCCAGGAATGTTGTAAAATATTACATCCGAGATGTTAGGTTGCCTTAGGTTAGGATATACAACGTTATAGATGTATATAATGTCCCCATCGAGAAGTAGGCGACCACACGCCAGGAATGTTGTAAAGTATTACATTCGACAAGTTAGGTTGCCGTAGGCTAGGATATATAACGTTATAGACGTATATAATGTTCCCACCGAGAAATAGGGACCGACGCGTCAGGAATGTTGTAAAATATTACATCCGAGATGTTAGGTTGCCTTAGAGTAGTATATACATCGTTATAGACGTAAACAAAGTTTCCACCGAGAAGTAGGGACCGACATGCCAGGAATGTTGTAAAATATTACATCCGAGATGTTAGGTTCCCTTAGGTTAAGATATATAACGTTATAGATGTATATAATGTCCCCATCGAGAAGTAGGAGCCGTCACGCCAGGAATGTTGTAAAATATTACGGTAGAGATGTTAGGTTGCCTTTGGTTATAATATATAACGTTATAGACGTATATAATGTTCCCACCGAGAAATAGGGGCCGACGCGTCAGGAATGATGTAAAATATTACACCCGAGATGTTAGGTTCCCTTAGGTTAGGATATACAACGTTATAGACATATAGAATGTTCCCACCGAGACGTAGGTACCGACATGCCAGGAATGTTGTAAAATAATACATCCCAGATTTTAGGTTGCCTTAGGTTAGGATATACAACGTTATAGACGTATATAATGTCCCCATCCAGAAGTAGGCTACGACACGCCAGGAATGTTGTAAAATATTACATCCCAGATGTTAGGTTGCGTTAGGTTAGGATATACAACATTACAGACGTATATAATGCACCCACGGAGACGTAGGGACCGACATGCCAGGAATGTTGTAAAATATTACATCCCAGATGTTAGGTTGCGTTAGGTTAGAATATACAACGTTATAGACGTATATAATGTCCCCATCGAGAAGCAGGCGACGACACGCCAGAATGTTGTAAAATATTACATCCGAGATGTTAGGTTGCCTTAGGTTAGGATATACAACGTTATAGATGTATATAATGTCCCCATCGAGAAGTAGGCGACCACACGCCAGGAATGTTGTAAAATATTACATTCGACAAGTTAGGTTGCCGTAGGGTAGGATATATAACGTTATAGACGTATATAATGTTCCCACCGAGAAATAGGGACCGACGCCTCAGGAATGATGTAAAATATTACACCCGAGATGTTAGGTTCCCTTAGGTTAGGATATACAACGTTATAGACATATAGAATGTTCCCACCGAGACATAGGTACCGACATGCCAGGAATGTTGTAAAATAATACATCCCAAATTTTAGGTTGCCTTAGGTTAGGATATACAACGTTATAGACGTATATAATGTCCCCATCCAGAAGTAGGCTACGACACACCAGGAATGTTGTAAAATATTACATCCCAGATGTTAGGTTGCGTTAGGTTAGGATATACAACGTTACAGACGTATATAATGCACCCACGGAGACGTAGGGACCGACATGCCAGGAATGTTGTAAAATATTACATCCCAGATGTTAGGTTGCGTTAGGTTAGAATATACAACGTTATAGACGTATATAATGTCCCCATCGAGAAGCAGGCGACGACACGACAGGAATGTTGTAAAATATTACATCCCAGATGATAGGTTGCGTTAGGTTAGAATATACAACGTTATAGACGTATATAATGTCCCCATCGAGAAGCAGGCGACGGCACGCCAGAATGTTGTAAAATATTACATCCGAGATGTTAGGTTGCCTTAGGTTAGGATATATAACGTTATAGATGTATATAATGTCCCCATCCAGAAGTAGGCGACGACACGCCAGGAATGTTGTAAAATATTACATTCGACATGTTAGGTTGCCTTAGGCTAGCATATATATCGTTATAGACGTATACAGTGTTCCCACCGAGAAGTAGGGACCGACATGCCAGGAATGTTGTAAAATATTACATCCGAGATGTAAAGTTCCCTTAGGTTAGGATATATATCGTTATAGACGTATATAACGTTCCCACCGACACGTAGGGACCGACATGCCAGGAATGTTGTAAAATATTACACCCCAGATGTTTGGTTGCGTTAGGTTAGGATATACAACGTTATAGACGTATATAAAGTCCCCATCGAGAAGCAGGCGACGACACGCCAGGAATGTTGTAAAATGTAACATCCGAGATGTTGTGTTGCCATACGTTAGGATATGTAACGTTATAGACGTATATAATGTTCCCACCGAAAAGTAGCAGCCGAAGCGCCAGGAATGTTGTAAAATATTACATCCGAGATGTTAGGTTGCCTTAGAGTAGTATATACATCGTTATAGACGTGTACAATGTTTCCACCGAGAAGTAGGGACCGACATGCCAGGAATGTTGTAAAATATTACATCCGAGATGTTAGGTTCCCTTAGGTTAAGATATATAACGTTATAGATGTATATAATGTCCCCATCCAGAAGTTGGCGACGACACGCCAGGAATGTAGTAAAATGTTACATCCCAGATGTTAGGTTGCGTTAGGTTAGAATATACAACGTTATAGACGTATATAATGTCCCCATCGTGAAGCAGGCGACGACACGACAGGAATGTTGTAAAATATTACATTCGACATGTTAGGTTGCCTTAGGCTATGATATATATCGTTATAGACGTATACAATGTTCCCACCGAGAAGTAGGGCCCGACACGCCAGGAATGATGTAAAATGTTACATCCGACATGTTAGGTCGCCTTAGGCTAGGATATATAAAGCTATAGACGTATATAATGTTTCCACCGAGAAATAGGTGCCAACGCGTCAGGAATGTTGTAAAATATTACACCGGAGATGTTAGGTTGCCTTAGGTTAGGATATATATCGTTACAGACGTGTATAATGTTCCCACCGAGGCGTAGTGACCGACATGCCAGGAATGTTGTAAAATATTACATCCGAGATGTTAGGTTGCCTTAGGTTAGGATATACAACGTTATAGATGTATATAATATCCCCATCGAGAAGTAGGCGACGACACGCCAGGAATGTTGTAAAATATTACATCCGACATGTTAGTTTGCCTTAGGCTAGGGTATATAACGATATAGACGTATATAATGTCCCCAGCGAGAAGCAGGCGACGACACGCCAGGAATGCTGTAAAATATTACATAAGAGATGTTAGGTTGCAATAGGCTAGGACATATATCGTTATAGACGTATACAATGTTCCCACAGAGAAGTAGGGACCGACATGCCAGGAATGTTGTAAAATATTACATTCGAGATATTAGGTTGCCTTAGGTTAGCATATACAACGTTATAGACGTATATAATGTCCCCATCGAGACGTAGTGACCGACATGCCAGGAATGTCGTAAAATATTACATCCGAGATGTCAGGTTGCCTTAGGTTAGGATATACAACGTTATAGATGTATATAATGTCGCCATCGAGAAGTAGGCGACGACACGCCAGGAATGTTGTAAGATATTACATTGGACATGTTAGGTTGCCTTAGGTTAGGATATACAACGATATAGATGTATATAAGGTCCCCACCGAGAAATAGGGGCCGACGCGTCAGGAATGTTGTAAAATATTACACCGGAGATGTTAGGTTGCCTTAGGTTAGGATATATATCGTTACAGACGTGTATAATGTTCCCACCGAGGCGTAGTGACCGACATGCCAGGAATGTTGTAAAATATTACATCCGAGATGTTATGTTGCCTTACGTTAGGATATATAACGTTATAGACGTATATAATGTTCCCACCGAAAAGTAGGAGCCGACGCGCCAGGAATGTTGGAAAATACTACATCCGAGATGTTAATTTGCCTTAGGATAGGATATATAATGTCCACAGCGAGAGGTACGGGCCGACGCGACCGGGATTCTGTAAAACATTACCAGCGAGGGGCTAGATGGGTTAGGTTAGTTTATATTACGTTATAGACGTATATAATGTTCCCACCGCGAAGTGGGGCCGACCCGCCAGGAATGTTGTAAAATATTACATTCGACATGTCAGGTTGCCTTAGGCTAGGATATATAGCGTTATAGACGTATATAATGTTCCCACCGAGAAGTAGGGGCCGACGTGCCAGGAATGTAGTAAAATATTACATCCGAGATGTTAGGTTGCCTTAGGTTAGGATATATAACGTTATAGACGTATATAATGTTACCACAGAGAACTAGGCACTTGCAAGCCAGGAATGTTGTAAAATATTACGGTAGAGATGATAGGTTGCCTTGTTTACGATATATAACGTTATAGACGTATATACTGTTCCCACCGAGAAGTAGGGGCCGACGCGCTAGGAATGTTGTAAAATATTACATTCGACATGTTAGGTTGCCATAGGCTAGGATATATAGCGTTATAGACGTATATAATGTTCCCACCGAAAAGTAGGGGCCGACGTGCCTGGAATGTAGTAAAATATTACATCCGAGATGTTAGGTTGCCTTACGTTAGGATATATAACGTTATTGACTTATATAATGTTCCCACCGAGAAGTAGGGGCCGACGCGCCAGGAATGTTGTAAAATATTACATTCGACATGTTAGGTTGCCTTAGCCTAGGATATGTAACGCTATAGACGTATATAATGTTCCCACCGAGAAGTAGGGGGCAACGAGCCAGGAATGTTGTAAAATATTACGCTCGACATGTTAGGCTGCCTTAGACTACGATGTATAGCGTTATAGAAGTATATAATGTTCCCACCGAGAAGTAGGGGCCGACGTGCCGGGAATGTAGTAAAACATTACATCCGAGATGCTAGGTTGCCTTAGGTTAGGATATATGACGTTGTAGACGTGTATAATGTTCCCTCCGAGAACTAAAGGCCGACACGCCAGGAATGTTGTAAAATATTACATCCGAGATGTTAGGTTGCCTTAGGTTAGGATATATAATGTTATAGATGTATATAGTGTTCCCACCGAGAAGTAGGGGCCGACGCATCAGGAATGTTGTAAAACATTACATCCGAGGTGTTAGGTTGCCTTAGGTTAGGATATATAACGTTATAGACGTATATATTGTTCCCACCGAGAACTAGGGGCCGATGAGCCAGGAATGTCGTAAAATATTACGTTCGACAAGTTAGGATGCCTCAGGTTAGGATATATAACGTTATAGACGTATATAATGTTCCCACCGAGAAGTAGGGGCCGACGAGCGAGGAATGTTGTAAAATATTACATCCGAGATGTTAGGTTGCCTTACGCTAAGATATACAGCGTTATAGATGTATATAATGTTTCCACCGAGAAGTAGGGGCCGAAGCGCCGGGAATGTTGTAAAATATTACATATGACATGTTAGGTTGCCTTAGGCTAGGATATATAGCGTTATAGACGTATATAATGTTCCCACCGAGAAGTAGCGGCCGACGTGCCAGGTATGTAGTAAAATATTACATCCGAGATGTTAGGTTGCCTCAGGCTAGGATATATAAAGTTACAGACGTATATAATGTTACCACAGAGAAGTAGGGACCGAAGTGCCGGGAATGTTGTAAAATATTACATTCGACATGTTAGGGTGCCTTAGGCTAGGATATGTAACATTATAGACGTATATAATGTTCCCACCGAGAAGTAGGGGCCACGTGCCAGGAATGTGGTGATATACTACATTCGACATGTTAGGTTGCCTCAGGTTAGGATATATAACGTTATAGACGTATATAATGTGCCCACCGAGAAGTAGGGGCCAACCCGACAGAAATGTTGGAAAATACTACATTCGAAATGTTAGGTTGCCTTACGTTAGGATATATAACGTTATAGACGAATATAATGTCCCCACCGAGAAGTACAGGCCGACACGACCGGGATGCTGTAAAACATTACCTGCGAGGGTCTAGATGGGTTAAGTTAGGTTATATTAGGTTATAGTCGTATATAATGTTCCCAACGAGAAGTAGAGGCGGACCCGCCAGGAATATAGGAAAATATTACATTCGGGATGTTAGGTTGCCCTGGGTTGGGTTATATAACGTTCTAGACGTATATAATGTCCACAACGAGAAGTACGGTCCGACACGGATGGGATTCTGTAAAGCATTATCACCGAGGTGCAAGACGGGTTAGGTTAGGTTATATTTCGTTATAGACGTATATAATGTGCCCTCCGAGACGTACGGGACGACACGAACGGGATTCTGTAAAACATTACCAGCTAGGATCTAGATTGGTTAGGTTAGGCTATATTACGATATAGACGTATATAATGTGCCCACCGAGAAGTAGGGGCCGACCCCCCAGAAATGTGGGAAAATACTACATTCGAGAGGTTAGGTTGCCTTAGGATAGGAAAATAACGTTATAGACGTATATAATGTCCGCACCGAGACGTAGGGCACGCCACGAACGGGATTCTGTCAAACATTACCAGCGAGGGTCTAGATGGGTTAGGTTAGGATCTATTACGTTATAGACGTATATAATGTTCCCACCGAGAAGTAGGGGCCGACCCGCCAGGAATGTTGGAAAATACTACATTCGAGATGTTAAGTTTTCTTAGGTTAGGATATATAACGTAGTAGACGTACATAATGTCCCCACCGAGAAGTACGGGCCAACACGCCCGGGATTCTGTAAAATATTACCACCGAGGGTCTAGATGGACTAGGCTAGGTTCTATTACGTTATAGACGTATCTAATGTTCCCACCGAGAAGTAGCGGCCGACCCGCCATGAATGTTGGAAACTGCTACATCCGAGATGTTAGGATGCCTTAGGTTAGGATATATAACGTTATAGACGTATACAATGTCCGCACCGAGACGTACGGGTAGACACGAACGGGATTCTGTAAAACATTACCAGCGAGGGTCTAGATGGGTCAGGTTATGTTATATTACGTTATGGTCGTATATAATGTTCCCACCGAGAAATAGGGACCGACCCGCCAGAAATGTTGGGAAATACTACAATCGAGATGTTAGGTTGCCTTAGGTAAGGATATGTAACGTTATAGACGTATATAATGCCCGCACCGAGACGTACGGGACGACACGAACGGGATTCTGTAAAACATTTCCAGCGAGGGTCTAGATGGGTTAGGTTAGGATCTATTACGTTATAGACGTATATAATGTTCCCACCAAGAAGTAGCGGCCGACCCGCCTGGAATGTAGTGAAATACAACATTCGAGATGTTAGGTTGCCTTAGGTTAGGATATATAACGATACAGACGCATATAATGTCCGCACAGAGACGTACGGGGCGACACGAACGAGATTCTGTAAAACAATAAGAGCGAGGGTCTGGATGGGTTAGGTTAGGTTATATTACGTTATAGACGTATATAATGTTCTCACCGAGAAGTAGGTTCCGACCCGCCAGGAATGTTGTAAAATATTACACCCGAGATGTTAGGTTCCCTTAGGTTAGGATATTCAACGTTA
Organism: Xylocopa violacea; assembly: GCA_963969225.1. Classification (NCBI taxonomy): domain Eukaryota; kingdom Metazoa; phylum Arthropoda; class Insecta; order Hymenoptera; family Apidae; genus Xylocopa; species Xylocopa violacea. The sequence goes on from CAXAJV010000001.1 coordinate 51,462,341, forward strand.
TAGACGTATAGAAAGTTCCCATCGAGATGTAGGGACCGACATGCCAGGAATGATGCAAAATATTACATCCGAGATGTTAGTATGCTTTAGGTTAGGATATATATCGTTATAGACGTATATAATGTTCCCACCGAGACGTGGGGATCGACGTGCCAGGAATCTTGTAAAATATTACATCCCAGGTGTGAGGTTGGCTTAGGTTAGGATATACAGCGATGTAGACGTATATAATGTCCCCATCGAGGAGCAGGTGACGACACGCCAGGAATGTTGTAAAATATTACATCCGAGGTGTTAGGTTGCCTTAGGCTAGGATATATAACGTTATAGACGTATATGATGTTACCACCGAGAACTATGGTTCGACACGTCAGGAATGATGTAAAATATTACATTCGACATGTTAGGTCGCCTTAGGCTAGGATATATAACGTTATAGATGTATATAATGTTCCCACCGAGAAATAGGGGCCGACGCTTCAGGAATGTTGTAAAATATTACACCCCAGATGTTAGGTACCCTTATGCTAGGATATACAACGTTATAGACGTATGGAATGTTCCCACCGAGAAGTAGGGGCCGACCCGCCAGGAATGTTGGAAAATACTACATCCGAGATGTTAGGATGCCTTAGGTTAGGATATACAACGTTATAGACGTATATAATGTCCCCACCGAGGTTTACGGGCCGACACGGCCAGGATTCTGTAAAACATTACCAGCGAGGAACTAGATGGGTTAGGGTAGGTTATGTTACGTTATAGAGGTAAATAATATTCCCACCGAGAAGTGGGGCCGACCCGCCAGGAATGTTTTGAAATACTACATTCCAGATGTTAGGTTGCCTTATGGTAATATATACAGCGTTATAGACGTATATAATGTCCCCGCCGAGAAGTACGGGCCGACACGACCGGGATTCTGTAAAACATTACCAGCGAAGGTCTAGATGGGTTAGGTTAGGTTATATTACGTTATAGACGTATGTAATGTTCCCACCGAGAATTAGGGGCCACTCAGCCAGGAATGATGTAATATACTACATCCGAGATGTTAGGTTACTTAGGTTAGCTTATATAACGTTATTGACGTAAATAATGTTCCCACCCAGAAGTGGGGCCGACCCGCCTGGAATGTTGTAAAATACTACATTCGAGATGTTTCGTTGCCTTAGGTTAGGAAATATAACGTTATAGATGTATATAATGTCCGCACGGAGACGTACGGGACGACACGAACGGGATTCTGTAAGACATTACCAGCGAGGGTCTAGATGGGTCAGGTTAGGTTATATTACGTTATAGACGTATATAATGTCCCCAACGAGAAGTACGGGACGACATGACCGGGGTTCTATAAAACATTACCAGCGAGGGGCTAGATGGGTTACGTTAGGTTCTATTACTTTACAGACGTATATAATGTGCCCACCGAGAAGTAGGGGCCGACCCGCCGGGGTTGGTGGAAAATACTACATCCGAGATGTCAGGCTGCCTTAGGTTGGGATGTATAACGTTATGGACGTATATAATGTCCCTACCGAAATGTACGGGCCGACACGACCGGGATTCTGTAAAACATTACCAGCTAGGGGCTAGATGGGTTAGCCTAGGTTCTATAACGTAATAGACGTATATGATGTTCCCACCGAGAAGTAGGGGCCGACCCGCGAGGAATGTTGGAAAATACAACATTCGAGATGTTAGGTTGCCGTAGGTTATGATACATAACGATGTAGACGTATATAATGTCCGCACCGAGACGTACGGGGCGACACGAACGGGATTCTGTAAAATAACCAGCGAGGGTCTAGATGAGTTAGGTTAGGTTATATTGCGTTACAGACGTAAATAATGTTCCCACCGAGAAGTGGGGCCGATCCGCCAGGAATGTTGCGAAATACTACATTCGAGATGTTAGCTTGCCTTATGGTAATTAATACAACGTTATAGACGTATATAATGTGCCCACCGAGGTTTAGTGTCCGACTCGCCAGGAATGTTGGAAAATACTACGCCCGAGATGTTAGGTTTCCTTAGGTTGGGATATATAGCGTTATAGACGTATATAATGTCGCCACCGAGAAGTACGGTCCGACACGACCGGGATTCTGTTAAACATTACCAGGGAGGGGCTAGATGGTTTAGGTTAGGTTATATTATGTTATAGGCGTATATAATGTTCCCACCGAGAAGTGGGGCCGACCCGCCAGGAATGTTGTGAAATATTACATTCGACATGTTAGGTTGCCTTAGGCTAGGATATATAACGTTATAGACGTATATAATGTTGCCACCGAGAAATAGGGACTGACGCGTCAGGAATGTTCTAAAATATTACATCCCAGATGTTAGGTTCCCTTAGGTTAGGATATACAACGTTATAGACGCATATAATGTCCCCACCGAGATGTACGGGACGAAACGACCGGTATTCTGTAAAACATTACCAACGGGGGGATAGATGGGTTAGGTTATGTTATATTACGTTCTAGACGTATATAATGTTCCCACCGAGATTTAGGGGCCGGCACGCCAGGAATGTTGTAAAATACTGCATCCGAGATGTTAGGCGGCCTTAGGTTGGGATATATAAGGTTATGGACGTATATAATGTCCCCACCGAGAAGTACGATCCGACACGGCCGGGATTCTGTAAAACAATATCACCGAGGGGCAAAATGGGTTAGGTTAGTATATATTACGTTATAGACGTTTATAATGTTCCCACCGAGAAGTGGGGCCGACCCGCCAGGAATGTTGTGAAATATTACATTCGACATGTTAGGTTGCCTTAGGCTAGGATATATAACGTTATAGACGTATATAATGTTCCCACCGAGAAATAGGGACTGACGCGTCAGGAATGTTCTAAAATATTACACCCGAGTTGTTAGGTTCCCTTAGGTTAGGATATACAACGTTATAGATGTATATAATGTCCCCATCGAGAAGCAGGCGACGACACGACAGGAATGTTGTAAAATATTACACCCGAGATGTTAGGTTCCCTTAGGTTAGGATATATGACGTTATAGATGTATATAATGTCCCCATCCAGAAGTAGGCGACGACACGCCAGGAATGTTGTAAAATATTACATTCCAGATGTTAGGTTGCGTTAGGTTAGTATATGCAAGGTTATAGACGTATATAATGTCCCCATGGAGAAGCAGGCGACGACACGCCAGAATGTTGTAAAATATTACATCCGATATGTTAGGTTGCCTTAGGTTAGGATATACAACGTTATAGATGTATATAAAGTCCCCATCGAGAAGCAGGCTCGGAATCGGCAGGAATGTTGTAAAATATAACATCCGAGATGTTATGTTGCCATACGTTAGGATATGTAACGTTATAGACGTATATAATGTTCCCACCGAAAAGTAGCAGCCGAAGCGCCAGGAATGTTGTAAAATATTACATCCGAGATGTAAGGTACCCTTAGGTTAGGATATATATCGTTATAGACGTATATAACGTTCCCACCGAGACGTAGGGACCGACATGCCAGGAATGTTGTAAAATATTACATCCCAGATGTTAGGTTCCCTTAGGTTAGGATATACAACGTTATAGACGTATAGAATGTCCCCATCGAGAAGCAGGAGACGACACGACAGGAATGTTGTAAAATATTACACCCGAGATGTTAGGTTCCCTTAGGTTAGGATATATGACGTTATAGATGTACATAATGTCCCCATCCAGAAGTAGGCGACGACACGCCAGGACTGTTGTAAAATATTACATCCCAGATGTTAGGTTGCGTTAGGATAGAATATACAACGTTATAGACGTATATAATGTCCCCATCGAGAAGCAGGCGACGACACGACAGAAATGTAGTAAAATATTACATTCGACATGTTAGGTTGCCTTAGGCTAGGATATATATCGTTATAGACGTACACAATGTTCCCACCGAGAAGTAGGGACCGACATGCCAGGAATGTTGTAAAATACTACATCCGAGATGTTAGGTTGCCTTAGGTTAGGATATACAACGTTATAGATGTGTATATTGTCCCCTTCGAGAAGTAGGCGACGACACGCCAGGAATGTTGTAAAATAATACATTCTACAAGTTGGGTTGCCTTAGGCTAGGATATATAACGTTATAGACGTATACAATGTTCCCACCGAGAAGTAGGGCCCGACATACCAGGAATGTTGTAAAATATTACATCCGAGATGTTAGGTTGCCTTAGGTTATGATATACAACGTTATAGATGTATATAATGTCCCCATCGAGAAGTAGGCGACGACACGACAGGAATGTTGTAAAATATTACATTCGACATGTTAGGTTGCCTTAGGCTAGCATATATAACGTTATAGACGTATATAATGTTCCCACCGAGAAATAGGGGCCGACACGTCAGGAATGATGTAAAATATTACATTCGACATGTTAGGTCGCCTTAGGCTAGGATATATATCGCTATAGACGTATATGATGTTCCCACCGAGAAGTGCGGGTTAACACGCCAGGAATGTTGTCAAATATTACATCCGAGATGTTAGGTTGCCTTAGGTTAGGATATATATCGTTATAGACGTATATAATGTTCCCACCGAGACGTAGGGACCGACATGCCAGGAATGTTTTAAAATATTACATCCCAGACGTTAGGTTGCGTTAGGTTAGGATATACAACGTTACAGACGTATATAATGTACCCACGGAGACGTAGGGACCGACATGCCAGGAATGTTGTAAAATATTACATCCGAGATGTTGGGTTGCCTTAGGTTAGGATATATATCGTTATAGACGTATATAATGTTTCCACCGAGACGTAGGGACCGACAGACCAGGAATGTTTTAAAATATTACATCCCAGACGTTAGGTTGCGTTAGGTTAGGATATACAACGTTACAGACGTATATAATGTACCCACGGAGACGTAGGGACCGACATGCCAGGAATGTTGTAAAATATTACATCCCAGATGTTAGGTTGCGTTAGGTTAGTATATACAAGGTTATAGACGTATATAATGTCCCCATCGAGAAGCAGGCGACGACACGCCAGAATGTTGTAAAATATTACATCCGAGATGTCAGGTTGCCTTAGGTTAGGATATACAACGTTATGGATGTATATTATGTCCCCATCGAGAAGTAGGCAACGACACGCCAGGAATGTTGTAAAATATTACACCCGAGATGTTGTTTCCCTTAGGTTAGGATATATGACGTTATATATGTATATAATGTCCCCATCCAGAAGTAGGCGACGACACGCCAGGACTGTTGTAAAATATTACATTCTACAAGTTAGGTTGCCTTAGGCTAGGATATATAACGTTATAGACGTATATAATGTTCCCACCGAGAAATAGGGACTGACGCGTCAGGAATGTTCTAAAATATTACACCCGAGTTGTTAGGTTCCCTTAGGTTAGGATATACAACGTTATAGATGTATATAATGTCCCCATCGAGAAGTAGGCAACGACACGCCAGGAATGTTGTAAAATATTACACCCGAGATGTTGTTTCCCTTAGGATAGGATATATGACGTTATAGATGTATATAATGTCCCCATCCAGAAGTAGGCGACGACACGCCAGGACTGTTGTAAAATATTACATTCTACAAGTTAGGTTGCCTTAGGCTAGGATATATAACGTTATAGACGTATATAACGTTCCCACCGAGACGTAGGGACCGACATGCCAGGAATGTTTTAAAATATTACATCCCAGATGTTAGGTTGCGTTAGGTTAGGATATACAACGTTATAGACGTATATAATGTACCCACGGAGACGTAGGGACCGACATGCCAGGAATATTGTAAAATATTACATCCCAGATGTTAGGTTGCGTTAGGTTAGTATATACAAGGTTATAGATGTATATAATGTCCCCATCCAGAAGTAGGCGACGACACGCCAGGAATGTTGTAAAATATTACATCCCAGATGTTAGGTTGCGTTAGGTTAGTATATACAAGGTTATAGACGTATATAATGTCCCCATGGAGAAGCAGGCGACGACACGCCAGAATGCTGTAAAATATTACATCCGATATGTTAGGTTGCCTTAGGTTAGGATATACAACGTTATAGATGTATATAAAGTCCCCATCGAGAAGCAGGCGCGGAAGCGGCAGGAATGTTGTAAAATATAACATCCGAGATGTTATGTTGCCATACGTTAGGATATGTAACGTTATAGACGTATATAATGTTCCCACCGAGAAGTAGGGCCCGACATACCAGGAATGTTGTAAAATATTACATCCGAGATGTTAGGTTGCCTTAGGTTATGATAAACAACGTTATAGATGTATATAATGTCCCCATCGAGAAGTAGGCAACGACACGCCAGGAAAGTTGTAAAATATTACACCCGAGATGTTAGGTTCCCTTAGGTTAGGATATATGACGTTATAGATGTATATAATGTCCCCATCCAGATGTAGGCGACGACACGCCAGGACTGTTGTAAAATATTACATCCCTGATGTTAGGTTGCGATAGGTTAGAATATACAACGTTATAGACGTATATAATGTCCCCATCGAGAAGCAGGCGACGACACGACAGGAATGTAGTAAAATATTACATTCGGCATGTCAGGTTGCCTTAGGCTAGGATATATATCGTTATAGACGTACACAATGTTCCCACCGAGAAGTAGGGACCGACATGCCAGGAATGTTGTAAAATACTACATCCGAGATGTTAGGTTGCCTTAGGTTAGGATATACAACGTTATAGATGTATATAATGTCCCCATCCAGAAGTAGGCGACGACACGCCAGGAATGTTGTAAAATATTACATCCCAGATGTTAGGTTGCGTTAGGTTAGTATATACAAGGTTATAGACGTATATAATGTCCCCATGGAGAAGCAAGCGCCGACACGCCAGAATGTTGTAAAATATTACATCCGATATGTTAGGTTGCCTTAGGTTAGGATATACAACGTTATAGACGTATATAATGTACCCATCGAGAAGCAGGCGACGACACGACAGGAATGTTGTAAAATATTACATTCGACATGTTAGGTTGGCTTAGGCTAGGATATATATCGCTATAGACGTATACAATTTTCCCACCGAGAAGTAGGGCCACGACATGCCAGGAATGTTGTAAAATATTACATCCGAGATGTAAGGTTCCCTTAGGTTAGGATATATATCGTTATAGACGTATATAACGTTCCCACCGAGAAGTAGGGACCGACATGTCAGGAATGTTGTAAAATACTACATCCGAGATGTTAGGTTGCCTTAGGTTAGGATATACAACGTTATAGATGTATATATTGTCCCCATCGAGAAGTAGGCGACGACACGCCAGGAATGTTGTAAAATATTACATTCTACAAGTTGGGTTGCCTTAGGCTAGGATATATAACGTTATAGACGTATATAATGTTCCCACCGAGAAATAGGGACTGACGCGTCAGGAATGTTCTAAAATATTACACCCGAGATGTTAGGTTCCCTTAGGTTAGGATATACAACGTTATAGACGTATAGAATGTCCCCATCGAGAAGCAGGCGACGACACGACAGGAATGTTGTAAAATATTACACCCGAGATGTTAGGTTCCCTTAGGTTAGGATATATGACGTTATAGATGTATATAATGTCCCCATCCAGAAGTAGGCGACGACACGCCAGGAATGTTGTAAAATATTACATCCCGGATGTTAGGTTGCGTTAGGTTAGGATATACAACGTTATAGACGTATATAATCTCCCCATCGAGAACCAGGCGACGACACGACAGGAATGTTGTAAAATATTACATTCGACATGTTAGGTTGCCTTAGGCTAGGATATATAACGTTATAGCCGTATATAATGTTCCCACCGAAAAATAGGGCCCGACGCGTCAGGAATGTTGTAAAAGTTTACACTCGAGATGTTAGGTTCCCTTAGGTTAGGATATACAACGTTATAGACGTATAGTATGTTCCCACCGAGATGTAGGGACCGACATGCCAGAAATGTTGTAAAATATTACATCCGAGATGTTAGGTTGCCTTAGGTTAGGATATACAGCGTTATAGATGTATATAATGACCCCATCCAAACTAGGCGACGACACGCCAGGAATGTTGTAAAATATTACATCCCAGATGTTAGGTTGCTTTAAGTTAGGATATACAACGTTATAGACGTATATAATGTCCCCATCGAGAAGCAGGCTACGACACGCCAGGAATGTTGTAAAATATTACATACGACATGTTAGGGTCCCTTAGGTTAGGATATATAACGTTATAGACGTACATAATGTTCCCACCGAAAAATAGGAACCGACGCGCCGGGAATGTTGTAAAATATTACATCCAAGATGTTAGGTTGCCTTAGGCTAGGATATATATCGTTATAGACGTATACAATGTTTCCACCGAGAAGTAGGGACCGATATGCCAGGAATGTTGTAAAATATTACATCCGAGATATTAGGTTGCCTTTGGTTATGATATATAACGTTATAGACGTATATAATATTCCCACCGAGAAGTAGGGACCGACATGCCAGGAATGTTTTAAAATATTACATCCGAGATGTTAGGTTCCCTTAGGTTATGATATATAACGTTATAGATGTGTATATTGTCCCCTTCGAGAAGTAGGCGACGACACGCCAGGAATGTTGTAAAATAATACATTCTACAAGTTGGGTTGCCTTAGGCTAGGATATATAACGTTATAGACGTATACAATGTTCCCACCGAGAAGTAGGGCCCGACATACCAGGAATGTTGTAAAATATTACATCCGAGATGTTAGGTTGCCTTAGGTTATGATATACAACGTTATAGATGTATATAATGTCCCCATCGAGAAGTAGGCGACGACACGACAGGAATGTTGTAAAATATTACATTCGACATGTTAGGTTGCCTTAGGCTAGCATATATAACGTTATAGACGTATATAATGTTCCCACCGAGAAATAGGGGCCGACACGTCAGGAATGATGTAAAATATTACATTCGACATGTTAGGTCGCCTTAGGCTAGGATATATATCGCTATAGACGTATATGATGTTCCCACCGAGAAGTGCGGGTTAACACGCCAGGAATGTTGTCAAATATTACATCCGAGATGTTAGGTTGCCTTAGGTTAGGATATATATCGTTATAGACGTATATAATGTTCCCACCGAGACGTAGGGACCGACATGCCAGGAATGTTTTAAAATATTACATCCCAGACGTTAGGTTGCGTTAGGTTAGGATATACAACGTTACAGACGTATATAATGTACCCACGGAGACGTAGGGACCGACATGCCAGGAATGTTGTAAAATATTACATCCGAGATGTTGGGTTGCCTTAGGTTAGGATATATATCGTTATAGACGTATATAATGTTTCCACCGAGACGTAGGGACCGACAGACCAGGAATGTTTTAAAATATTACATCCCAGACGTTAGGTTGCGTTAGGTTAGGATATACAACGTTACAGACGTATATAATGTACCCACGGAGACGTAGGGACCGACATGCCAGGAATGTTGTAAAATATTACATCCCAGATGTTAGGTTGCGTTAGGTTAGTATATACAAGGTTATAGACGTATATAATGTCCCCATCGAGAAGCAGGCGACGACACGCCAGAATGTTGTAAAATATTACATCCGAGATGTCAGGTTGCCTTAGGTTAGGATATACAACGTTATGGATGTATATTATGTCCCCATCGAGAAGTAGGCAACGACACGCCAGGAATGTTGTAAAATATTACACCCGAGATGTTGTTTCCCTTAGGTTAGGATATATGACGTTATATATGTATATAATGTCCCCATCCAGAAGTAGGCGACGACACGCCAGGACTGTTGTAAAATATTACATTCTACAAGTTAGGTTGCCTTAGGCTAGGATATATAACGTTATAGACGTATATAATGTTCCCACCGAGAAATAGGGACTGACGCGTCAGGAATGTTCTAAAATATTACACCCGAGTTGTTAGGTTCCCTTAGGTTAGGATATACAACGTTATAGATGTATATAATGTCCCCATCGAGAAGTAGGCAACGACACGCCAGGAATGTTGTAAAATATTACACCCGAGATGTTGTTTCCCTTAGGTTAGGATATATGACGTTATAGATGTATATAATGTCCCCATCCAGAAGTAGGCGACGACACGCCAGGACTGTTGTAAAATATTACATTCTACAAGTTAGGTTGCCTTAGGCTAGGATATATAACGTTATAGACGTATATAACGTTCCCACCGAGACGTAGGGACCGACATGCCAGGAATGTTTTAAAATATTACATCCCAGATGTTAGGTTGCGTTAGGTTAGGATATACAACGTTATAGACGTATATAATGTACCCACGGAGACGTAGGGACCGACATGCCAGGAATGTTGTAAAATATTACATCCCAGATGTTAGGTTGCGTTAGGTTAGTATATACAAGGTTATAGACGTATATAATGTCCCCATGGAGAAGCAGGCGACGACACGCCAGAATGCTGTAAAATATTACATCCGATATGTTAGGTTGCCTTAGGTTAGGATATACAACGTTATAGATGTATATAAAGTCCCCATCGAGAAGCAGGCGCGGAAGCGGCAGGAATGTTGTAAAATATAACATCCGAGATGTTATGTTGCCATACGTTAGGATATGTAACGTTATAGACGTATATAATGTTCCCACCGAGAAGTAGGGCCCGACATACCAGGAATGTTGTAAAATATTACATCCGAGATGTTAGGTTGCCTTAGGTTATGATAAACAACGTTATAGATGTATATAATGTCCCCATCGAGAAGTAGGCAACGACACGCCAGGAAAGTTGTAAAATATTACACCCGAGATGTTAGGTTCCCTTAGGTTAGGATATATGACGTTATAGATGTATATAATGTCCCCATCCAGATGTAGGCGACGACACGCCAGGACTGTTGTAAAATATTACATCCCTGATGTTAGGTTGCGATAGGTTAGAATATACAACGTTATAGACGTATATAATGTCCCCATCGAGAAGCAGGCGACGACACGACAGGAATGTAGTAAAATATTACATTCGGCATGTCAGGTTGCCTTAGGCTAGGATATATATCGTTATAGACGTACACAATGTTCCCACCGAGAAGTAGCGACCGACATGCCAGGAATGTTGTAAAATACTACATCCGAGATGTTAGGTTGCCTTAGGTTAGGATATACAACGTTATAGATGTATATAATGTCCCCATCCAGAAGTAGGCGACGACACGCCAGGAATGTTGTAAAATATTACATCCCAGATGTTAGGTTGCGTTAGGTTAGTATATACAAGGTTATAGACGTATATAATGTCCCCATGGAGAAGCAGGCGCCGACACGCCAGAATGTTGTAAAATATTACATCCGATATGTTAGGTTGCCTTAGGTTAGGATATACAACGTTATAGACGTATATAATGTACCCATCGAGAAGCAGGCGACGACACGACAGGAATGTTGTAAAATATTACATTCGACATGTTAGGTTGGCTTAGGCTAGGATATATATCGCTATAGACGTATACAATTTTCCCACCGAGAAGTAGGGCCACGACATGCCAGGAATGTTGTAAAATATTACATCCGAGATGTAAGGTTCCCTTAGGTTAGGATATATATCGTTATAGACGTATATAACGTTCCCACCGAGAAGTAGGGACCGACATGTCAGGAATGCTGTAAAATACTACATCCGAGATGTTAGGTTGCCTTAGGTTAGGATATACAACGTTATAGATGTATATATTGTCCCCATCGAGAAGTAGGCGACGACACGCCAGGAATGTTGTAAAATATTACATTCTACAAGTTGGGTTGCCTTAGGCTAGGATATATAACGTTATAGACGTATATAATGTTCCCACCGAGAAATAGGGACTGACGCGTCAGGAATGTTCTAAAATATTACACCCGAGATGTTAGGTTCCCTTAGGTTAGGATATACAACGTTATAGACGTATAGAATGTCCCCATCGAGAAGCAGGCGACGACACGACAGGAATGTTGTAAAATATTACACCCGAGATGTTAGGTTCCCTTAGGTTAGGATATATGACGTTATAGATGTATATAATGTCCCCATCCAGAAGTAGGCGACGACAAGCCAGGAATGTTGTAAAATATTACATTCCAGATGTTAGGTTGCGTTAGGTTAGTATATGCAAGGTTATAGACGTATATAATGTCCCCATGGAGAAGCAGGCGACGACACGCCAGAATGTTGTAAAATATTACATCCGATATGTTAGGTTGCCTTAGGTTAGGATATACAACGTTATAGATGTATATAAAGTCCCCATCGAGAAGCAGGCTCGGAATCGGCAGGAATGTTGTAAAATATAACATCCGAGATGTTATGTTGCCATACGTTAGGATATGTAACGTTATAGACGTATATAATGTTCCCACCGAAAAGTAGCAGCCGTAGCGCCAGGAATGTTGTAAAATATTACATCCGAGATGTAAGGTACCCTTAGGTTAGGATATATATCGTTATAGACGTATATAACGTTCCCACCGAGACGTAGGGACCGACATGCCAGGAATGTTGTAAAATATTACATCCCAGATGTTAGGTTCCCTTAGGTTAGGATATACAACGTTATAGACGTATAGAATGTCCCCATCGAGAAGCAGGCGACGACACGACAGGAATGTTGTAAAAAAATACACCCGAGATGTTAGGTTCCCTTAGGTTAGGATATATGACGTTATAGATGTATATAATGTCCCCATCCAGAAGTAGGCGACGACACGCCAGGAATGTTGTAAAATATTACATTCTACAAGTTAGGTTGCCTTAGGCTAGGATATATAACGTTATAGACGTATATAATGTTCCCACCGAGAAATAGGGACTGACGCGTCAGGAATGTTCTAAAATATTACACCCGAGTTGTTAGGTTCCCTTAGGTTAGGATATACAACGTTATAGATGTATATAATGTCCCCATCGAGAAGTAGGCAACGACACGCCAGGAATGTTGTAAAATATTACACCCGAGATGTTGTTTCCCTTAGGTTAGGATATATGACGTTATAGATGTATATAATGTCCCCATCCAGAAGTAGGCGACGACACGCCAGGACTGTTGTAAAATATTACATTCTACAAGTTAGGTTGCCTTAGGCTAGGATATATAACGTTATAGACGTATATAACGTTCCCACCGAGACGTAGGGACCGACATGCCAGGAATGTTTTAAAATATTACATCCCAGATGTTAGGTTGCGTTAGGTTAGGATATACAACGTTATAGACGTATATAATGTACCCACGGAGACGTAGGGACCGACATGCCAGGAATGTTGTAAAATATTACATCCCAGATGTTAGGTTGCGTTAGGTTAGTATATACAAGGTTATAGACGTATATAATGTCCCCATGGAGAAGCAGGCGACGACACGCCAGAATGCTGTAAAATATTACATCCGATATGTTAGGTTGCGTTAGGTTAGGATATACAACGTTACAGACGTATATAATGTACCCACGGAGACGTAGGGACCGACATGCCAGGAATGTTGTAAAATATTACATCCCAGATGTTAGGTTGCGTTAGGTTAGTATATACAAGGTTATAGACGTATATAATGTCCCCATCGAGAAGCAGGCGACGACACGCCAGAATGTTGTAAAATATTACATCCGAGATGTCAGGTTGCCTTAGGTTAGGATATACAACGTTATGGATGTATATTATGTCCCCATCGAGAAGTAGGCAACGACACGCCAGGAATGTTGTAAAATATTACACCCGAGATGTTGTTTCCCTTAGGTTAGGATATATGACGTTATATATGTATATAATGTCCCCATCCAGAAGTAGGCGACGACACGCCAGGACTGTTGTAAAATATTACATTCTACAAGTTAGGTTGCCTTAGGCTAGGATATATAACGTTATAGACGTATATAACGTTCCCACCGAGACGTAGGGACCGACATGCCAGGAATGTTTTAAAATATTACATCCCAGATGTTAGGTTGCGTTAGGTTAGGATATACAACGTTATAGACGTATATAATGTACCCACGGAGACGTAGGGACCGACATGCCAGGAATGTTGTAAAATATTACATCCCAGATGTTAGGTTGCGTTAGGTTAGTATATACAAGGTTATAGACGTATATAATGTCCCCATGGAGAAGCAGGCGACGACACGCCAGAATGCTGTAAAATATTACATCCGATATGTTAGGTTGCCTTAGGTTAGGATATACAACGTTATAGATGTATATAAAGTCCCCATCGAGAAGCAGGCGCGGAAGCGGCAGGAATGTTGTAAAATATAACATCCGAGATGTTATGTTGCCATACGTTAGGATATGTAACGTTATAGACGTATATAATGTTCCCACCGAGAAGTAGGGCCCGACATACCAGGAATGTTGTAAAATATTACATCCGAGATGTTAGGTTGCCTTAGGTTATGATAAACAACGTTATAGATGTATATAATGTCCCCATCGAGAAGTAGGCAACGACACGCCAGGAAAGTTGTAAAATATTACACCCGAGATGTTAGGTTCCCTTAGGTTAGGATATATGACGTTATAGATGTATATAATGTCCCCATCCAGATGTAGGCGACGACACGCCAGGACTGTTGTAAAATATTACATCCCTGATGTTAGGTTGCGATAGGTTAGAATATACAACGTTATAGACGTATATAATGTCCCCATCGAGAAGCAGGCGACGACACGACAGGAATGTAGTAAAATATTACATTCGGCATGTCAGGTTGCCTTAGGCTAGGATATATATCGTTATAGACGTACACAATGTTCCCACCGAGAAGTAGCGACCGACATGCCAGGAATGTTGTAAAATACTACATCCGAGATGTTAGGTTGCCTTAGGTTAGGATATACAACGTTATAGATGTATATAATGTCCCCATCCAGAAGTAGGCGACGACACGCCAGGAATGTTGTAAAATATTACATCCCAGATGTTAGGTTGCGTTAGGTTAGTATATACAAGGTTATAGACGTATATAATGTCCCCATGGAGAAGCAGGCGCCGACACGCCAGAATGTTGTAAAATATTACATCCGATATGTTAGGTTGCCTTAGGTTAGGATATACAACGTTATAGACGTATATAATGTACCCATCGAGAAGCAGGCGACGACACGACAGGAATGTTGTAAAATATTACATTCGACATGTTAGGTTGGCTTAGGCTAGGATATATATCGCTATAGACGTATACAATTTTCCCACCGAGAAGTAGGGCCACGACATGCCAGGAATGTTGTAAAATATTACATCCGAGATGTAAGGTTCCCTTAGGTTAGGATATATATCGTTATAGACGTATATAACGTTCCCACCGAGAAGTAGGGACCGACATGTCAGGAATGCTGTAAAATACTACATCCGAGATGTTAGGTTGCCTTAGGTTAGGATATACAACGTTATAGATGTATATATTGTCCCCATCGAGAAGTAGGCGACGACACGCCAGGAATGTTGTAAAATATTACATTCTACAAGTTGGGTTGCCTTAGGCTAGGATATATAACGTTATAGACGTATATAATGTTCCCACCGAGAAATAGGGACTGACGCGTCAGGAATGTTCTAAAATATTACACCCGAGATGTTAGGTTCCCTTAGGTTAGGATATACAACGTTATAGACGTATAGAATGTCCCCATCGAGAAGCAGGCGACGACACGACAGGAATGTTGTAAAATATTACACCCGAGATGTTAGGTTCCCTTAGGTTAGGATATATGACGTTATAGATGTATATAATGTCCCCATCCAGAAGTAGGCGACGACAAGCCAGGAATGTTGTAAAATATTACATTCCAGATGTTAGGTTGCGTTAGGTTAGTATATGCAAGGTTATAGACGTATATAATGTCCCCATGGAGAAGCAGGCGACGACACGCCAGAATGTTGTAAAATATTACATCCGATATGTTAGGTTGCCTTAGGTTAGGATATACAACGTTATAGATGTATATAAAGTCCCCATCGAGAAGCAGGCTCGGAATCGGCAGGAATGTTGTAAAATATAACATCCGAGATGTTATGTTGCATACGTTAGGATATGTAACGTTATAGACGTATATAATGTTCCCACCGAAAAGTAGCAGCCGTAGCGCCAGGAATGTTGTAAAATATTACATCCGAGATGTAAGGTACCCTTAGGTTAGGATATATATCGTTATAGACGTATATAACGTTCCCACCGAGACGTAGGGACCGACATGCCAGGAATGTTGTAAAATATTACATCCCAGATGTTAGGTTCCCTTAGGTTAGGATATACAACGTTATAGACGTATAGAATGTCCCCATCGAGAAGCAGGCGACGACACGACAGGAATGTTGTAAAAAAATACACCCGAGATGTTAGGTTCCCTTAGGTTAGGATATATGACGTTATAGATGTATATAATGTCCCCATCCAGAAGTAGGCGACGACACGCCAGGAATGTTGTAAAATATTACATTCTACAAGTTAGGTTGCCTTAGGCTAGGATATATAACGTTATAGACGTATATAATGTTCCCACCGAGAAATAGGGACTGACGCGTCAGGAATGTTCTAAAATATTACACCCGAGTTGTTAGGTTCCCTTAGGTTAGGATATACAACGTTATAGATGTATATAATGTCCCCATCGAGAAGTAGGCAACGACACGCCAGGAATGTTGTAAAATATTACACCCGAGATGTTGTTTCCCTTAGGTTAGGATATATGACGTTATAGATGTATATAATGTCCCCATCCAGAAGTAGGCGACGACACGCCAGGACTGTTGTAAAATATTACATTCTACAAGTTAGGTTGCCTTAGGCTAGGATATATAACGTTATAGACGTATATAACGTTCCCACCGAGACGTAGGGACCGACATGCCAGGAATGTTTTAAAATATTACATCCCAGATGTTAGGTTGCGTTAGGTTAGGATATACAACGTTATAGACGTATATAATGTACCCACGGAGACGTAGGGACCGACATGCCAGGAATGTTGTAAAATATTACATCCCAGATGTTAGGTTGCGTTAGGTTAGTATATACAAGGTTATAGACGTATATAATGTCCCCATGGAGAAGCAGGCGACGACACGCCAGAATGCTGTAAAATATTACATCCGATATGTTAGGTTGCCTTAGGTTAGGATATACAACGTTATAGACGTATATAATGTTCCCACCGAGAAGTAGGGCCCGACATACCAGGAATGTTGTAAAATATTACATCCGAGATGTTAGGTTGCCTTAGGTTATGATAAACAACGTTATAGATGTATATAATGTCCCCATCGAGAAGTAGGCAACGACACGCCAGGAAAGTTGTAAAATATTACACCCGAGATGTTAGGTTCCCTTAGGTTAGGATATATGACGTTATAGATGTATATAATGTCCCCATCCAGATGTAGGCGACGACACGCCAGGACTGTTGTAAAATATTACATCCCTGATGTTAGGTTGCGATAGGTTAGAATATACAACGTTATAGACGTATATAATGTCCCCATCGAGAAGCAGGCGACGACACGACAGGAATGTAGTAAAATATTACATTCGGCATGTCAGGTTGCCTTAGGCTAGGATATATATCGTTATAGACGTACACAATGTTCCCACCGAGAAGTAGCGACCGACATGCCAGGAATGTTGTAAAATACTACATCCGAGATGTTAGGTTGCCTTAGGTTAGGATATACAACGTTATAGATGTATATAATGTCCCCATCCAGAAGTAGGCGACGACACGCCAGGAATGTTGTAAAATATTACATCCCAGATGTTAGGTTGCGTTAGGTTAGTATATACAAGGTTATAGACGTATATAATGTCCCCATGGAGAAGCAGGCGCCGACACGCCAGAATGTTGTAAAATATTACATCCGATATGTTAGGTTGCCTTAGGTTAGGATATACAACGTTATAGACGTATATAATGTACCCATCGAGAAGCAGGCGACGACACGACAGGAATGTTGTAAAATATTACATTCGACATGTTAGGTTGGCTTAGGCTAGGATATATATCGCTATAGACGTATACAATTTTCCCACCGAGAAGTAGGGCCACGACATGCCAGGAATGTTGTAAAATATTACATCCGAGATGTAAGGTTCCCTTAGGTTAGGATATATATCGTTATAGACGTATATAACGTTCCCACCGAGAAGTAGGGACCGACATGTCAGGAATGCTGTAAAATACTACATCCGAGATGTTAGGTTGCCTTAGGTTAGGATATACAACGTTATAGATGTATATATTGTCCCCATCGAGAAGTAGGCGACGACACGCCAGGAATGTTGTAAAATATTACATTCTACAAGTTGGGTTGCCTTAGGCTAGGATATATAACGTTATAGACGTATATAATGTTCCCACCGAGAAATAGGGACTGACGCGTCAGGAATGTTCTAAAATATTACACCCGAGATGTTAGGTTCCCTTAGGTTAGGATATACAACGTTATAGACGTATAGAATGTCCCCATCGAGAAGCAGGCGACGACACGACAGGAATGTTGTAAAATATTACACCCGAGATGTTAGGTTCCCTTAGGTTAGGATATATGACGTTATAGATGTATATAATGTCCCCATCCAGAAGTAGGCGACGACAAGCCAGGAATGTTGTAAAATATTACATTCCAGATGGTAGGTTGCGTTAGGTTAGTATATGCAAGGTTATAGACGTATATAATGTCCCCATGGAGAAGCAGGCGACGACACGCCAGAATGTTGTAAAATATTACATCCGATATGTTAGGTTGCCTTAGGTTAGGATATACAACGTTATAGATGTATATAAAGTCCCCATCGAGAAGCAGGCTCGGAATCGGCAGGAATGTTGTAAAATATAACATCCGAGATGTTATGTTGCCATACGTTAGGATATGTAACGTTATAGACGTATATAATGTTCCCACCGAAAAGTAGCAGCCGTAGCGCCAGGAATGTTGTAAAATATTACATCCGAGATGTAAGGTACCCTTAGGTTAGGATATATATCGTTATAGACGTATATAACGTTCCCACCGAGACGTAGGGACCGACATGCCAGGAATGTTGTAAAATATTACATCCCAGATGTTAGGTTCCCTTAGGTTAGGATATACAACGTTATAGACGTATAGAATGTCCCCATCGAGAAGCAGGCGACGACACGACAGGAATGTTGTAAAAAAATACACCCGAGATGTTAGGTTCCCTTAGGTTAGGATATATGACGTTATAGATGTATATAATGTCCCCATCCAGAAGTAGGCGACGACACGCCAGGAATGTTGTAAAATATTACATCCCGGATGTTAGGTTGCGTTAGGTTAGGATATACAACGTTATAGACGTATATAATCTCCCCATCGAGAACCAGGCGACGACACGACAGGAATGTTGTAAAATATTACATTCGACATGTTAGGTTGCCTTAGGCTAGGATATATAACGTTATAGCCGTATATAATGTTCCCACCGAAAAATAGGGCCCGACGCGTCAGGAATGTTGTAAAAGTTTACACTCGAGATGTTAGGTTCCCTTAGGTTAGGATATACAACGTTATAGACGTATAGTATGTTCCCACCGAGATGTAGGGACCGACATGCCAGGAATGTTGTAAAATATTACATCCGAGATGTTAGGTTGCCTTAGGTTAGGATATACAGCGTTATAGATGTATATAATGACCCCATCCAAACTAGGCGACGACACGCCAGGAATGTTGTAAAATATTACATCCCAGATGTTAGGTTGCTTTAAGTTAGGATATACAACGTTATAGACGTATATAATGTCCCCATCGAGAAGCAGGCTACGACACGCCAGGAATGTTGTAAAATATTACATACGACATGTTAGGGTCCCTTAGGTTAGGATATATAACGTTATAGACGTACATAATGTTCCCACCGAAAAATAGGAACCGACGCGCCGGGAATGTTGTAAAATATTACATCCAAGATGTTAGGTTGCCTTAGGCTAGGATATATATCGCTATAGACGTATACAATGTTTCCACCGAGAAGTAGGGACCGATATGCCAGGAATGTTGTAAAATATTACATCCGAGATATTAGGTTGCCTTTGGTTATGATATATAACGTTATAGACGTATATAATATTCCCACCGAGAAGTAGGGACCGACATGCAAGGAATGTTTTAAAATATTACATCCGAGATGTTAGGTTCCCTTAGGTTATGATATATAACGTTATAGACGCATGTAATGTTCCCATCGAGAAGCAGGCGACGACACGCCAGGAATGATGTAAAATATTACATTCGACATGTTAGGTCGCCTTAGGCTAGGATATATATCGTTATAGACGTATACAATGTTCCCACCGAGAAGTACGGGCCTGCACGCCAGGAATGTTGTCAACTATTACATCCGAGGTGTTAGGTTGCCTTGGGTTAGGATATATATCGATATAGACGTATATAATGTTCCCACCGAGACGTAGGCACCGACATGCAAGGAGTGTTGTAAAATATTACATCCCAAATGTTAGGTTGCGTTAGGTTAGGATATACAACGTTATAGACGTATATAATCTCCCCATCGAGAAGCCGGCGACGACACGCCAGAATGTTGTAAAATATTACATCCGAGATGTTAGGTTGCCTTAGGTTAGGATATACAATGTTATAGATGTATATTATGTCCCCATCGAGAAGCAGGCGACGACACGCCAGGAATGTTGTAAAATATGACATTCGACATGTTAGGTTGCCTTAGACTACGATATATAACGTTATAGACGTATACAATGTTCCCGCCGAGATGTACGGGCCTACACGCCAGGCATGTTGTCAACTATTACATCCGAGGTGCTAGGTTGCCTTAGGTTAGGATATATATCGTTATAGACGTACATAATGTTTCCACCGAGACGTAGGCACCGACATGCAAGGAATGTTGTAAAATATTACATCCGAGATGTTAGGTTGCCTTAGGCTAGGATATATATCGTTATAGACGTATACAATGTTTCCACTGAAAAATAGGGGCCGACGCGTCAGGAATGTTGTAAAATATTACACCCGAGATGTTATGTTCCCTTAGGATAGGATATACAACGTTATAGACGTATAGTATGTTCCCACCGAGATGTAGGAACCGACATGCCAGGAATGTTGTAAAATATTACATCCGAGATGTTAGGTTGCCTTAGGTTAGGATATATAACGTTATAGACGTATATAATGTCCCCATCCAGAAGTAGGCGACGACACGCCAGGAATATTACATCCCAGATGTTAGGTTGCGTTAGGTTAGGATACACAACGTTATAGACGTACATAATGTTCCCATCGAGAAGCAGGCGACGACACGCCAGGAATGATGTAAAATATTACATTCGACATGTTAGGTCGCCTTAGGCTAGGATATATATCGTTATAGACGTATACAATGTTCCCACCGAGAAGTACGGGCCTGCACGCCAGGAATGTTGTCAAATATTACATCCGAGGTGTTAGGTTGCCTTAGGTTAGGATATATATCGTTATAGACGTATATAATGTTCCCACCGAGACGTAGGCACCGACATGCAAGGAATGTTGTAAAATATTACATCCCAAATGTTAGGTTGCTTTAGGTTAGGATATACAACGTTATAGACGTATATAATCTCCCCATCGAGAAGCAGGCGACGACACGCCAGGAATGATATAAAATATTACATTCGAGATGTTAGGTTGCCTTAGGTTAGGATATACAACGTTATAGATGTATATTATGACCCTAGCCAGAAGTAGGCGACGACACTCCAGGAATGTTGTAAAATATTACATACCAAATGTTAGGTTGCCTTAGGTTAGGATATACAACGTTATAGATGTATATAATGACCCCATCCAGAAGCAGGCGACGACACTCCAGGAATGTTGTAAAAT
Organism: Xylocopa violacea; assembly: GCA_963969225.1. Lineage (NCBI taxonomy): Eukaryota > Metazoa > Arthropoda > Insecta > Hymenoptera > Apidae > Xylocopa > Xylocopa violacea. The sequence continues at coordinate 51,484,261 of CAXAJV010000001.1, forward strand.
ATTAAATTCCAGATGTTAGGTTGCGTTAGTTAAGGATATACAACGTTATAGACGTATATTACGTCCCCATCGGGAAGCAGGCGACGACACGCCAGGAATGTTGTAAAATATTACATTCCAGATGTTAGGTTGCGTTAGGTTAGGATATACAACGTTATAGGCGCATATTATGTCCCCATCAAGAAGTAGGCGACGACACGCCAGGAATGTTGTAAAATATTACATCCGAGATGTTAGGTTCCCTTAGGTTTGGATATATATCGTTATAGAAGTATAGAATGTTCCCACCGAGATGTAGGGACCGACATGCCAGGAATGTTGTAAAGTATTACATCCGAGATGTTAGGTTGCTTTACTTTAGGATATATATCGTTATAGACGTATATAATATTCCTACCGAGACTTGAGGACCGACATGCCAGGAATCTTGTAAAATATTACATCCCAGATGTTAGGTTGCGTTAGGTTAGGATATACATCATTATAGACGTATATAATGTCCCCATCGCGAAGCAGGAGACGACACGCCAGGAATGTTGTAAAATATCACATTCGACATATTATGTCGCCTTAGGCTAGGATATATAACGTTATAGACGTATATAATGTTCCCACCGAGAAGTACGGGCGGACACGCCTGGAATGTTGTCAACTATTACATCCGAGATGTTAGGTTGCGTTACGTTAGGATATACAACGTTATAGACGTATATAATATTCCCACCGAGAAGTAGGGACCGACATGCCAGGAATGTTTTAAAATATTACATCCGAGATGTTGGGTTCCCTTAGGTTTGGATGTATATCGTTATAGACGTATATAATGTCCCCATCGAGAAGTAGGCGACGACACGCCAGGAATGTTGTAAAATATTACATCCGAGATGTTAGGTTGCCCTAGGCTAGTATATATATCGTTATAGACGTATACAATGTTTCCACCGAGAAGTAGGGACTGATATGCCAGGAATGTTGTAAAATATTACATTCCAGATGTTCGGTTGCCTTAGGTTATGATATATAACGTTATAGACGTATATAATATTCCCACCGAAAAATAGGGGCCGTCGCGTCAGAAATGTTGTAAAATATTACACCCGAGATGTTAGGTTCCCTTAGGTTAGGATATACAACGTTATAGATGTATATAATGCCCCCATCCAGAAGTAGGAGACGACACGCCAGGAATGTTGTAAAATATTACATCCGAGATGTTAGGCTGCCTTAGGTTAGGATATACAAGATTATAGATGTATATAATGTCCCCATCGAGAAGTAGGCGACAACACGCCAGGAATGTTGTAAAATATTACATTCGACATGTTAGGTTGCCTTAGACTAGGATATATAACGTTATAGACGTATATAATGTTCCCACTGAAAAATAGGGGCCGACGCGTCAGGAATGCTGTAAAATATTACATTCGACATATTAGGTGGCCTTAGGGTAGGATATATAACGTTATAGACGTATATAAGGTTCCCACCGAGAAGTACGGGCGCACACGCCAGGAATGTTGTCAACTATTACATCCGAGATGTTAGGTTGCCTTAGGTTCGGATATATAACGTTATAGACGTATATAATGTCCCCATCCAGAAGTAGGCGACGACACGCCAGGAATATTACATCCCAGATGCTAGGTTGCGTTAGGTTAGGATACACAACGTTATAGACGTATATAATGTTCCCATCGAGAAGCAGGCGACGACAAGCCAGAAATGATGTAAAATATTACATTCGATATGTTAGGTCGCCTTAGGCTAGGATATATAACGTTATAGACGTATACAATGTTCCCGCCGAGAAGTACGGGCCTACACGCCAGGAATGATGTCAACTATTACATCCGAGGTTTAGGTTGTCTTAGGTTAGGATATATATCGTTATAGACGTATATAATGTCCCCATCGAGAAGCAGGCGACGACACGCCAGGAATGTTGTAAAATATTATATTCCAGATGTTAGTTTGCGTTAGGTAAGGATATACAACGTTATAGACGTACATTACGTCCCCATCTGAAAGCAGGCGACGACACGCCAGGAATGTTGTAAAATATTACATTCCAGATGTTAGGTTGCGTTACGATAGGATATACAACGTTATAGGCGCATATTATGTCCCCATCAAGAAGCAGGCGACGACACGCCAGGAATGTTGTAAAATATTACATCCGAGATGTTAGGTTCCCTTAGGTTTGGATATATATCGTTATAGACGTATATAATGTTCCTACTGAGACTTGGCGACCGACATGCCAGGAATCTTGTAAAATATTACATCCCAGATGTTAGGTTGCGTTAGGTTAGGATATACATCATTATAGACGTATATAATGTCCCCATCGAGAAGCAGGAGACGACACGCCAGGAATGTTGTAAAATATCACATTCGACATATTATGTCGCCTTAGGATAGGATATATAACGTTATAGACGTATATAATGTTCCCACCGAGAAGTACGGGCGGACACGCCTGGAATGTTGTCAACTATTACATCCGAGATGTTAGGTTGCCTTAGGTTAGGATATATATCGTTATAGACGTATACAATGTTTCCACCGAGACATGTGGACCGACATGCCAGGAATCTTGTAAAATATTACATCCCAGATGTTAGGTTGCGTTAGGTAAGGATATACAACGTTATAGACGTATATTATGTTCCCATCGGGAAGCAGGCGACGACACGCCAGGAATGTTGTAAAATATTACATTCCAGATGTTAGGTTGCGTTACGTTAGGATATACAACGTTATAGACGTATATTATGTCCCCATCGAGAAGCAGGCGACGACACGCCAGGAATATTACATCCCAGATGTTAGGTTGCGTTAGGTTAGGATACACAACGTTATAGACGTATATAATGTTCCCATCGAGAAGCAGGCGACGACACGCCAGGAATGATATAAAATATTACATACGAGATGTTAGGTTCCCTTAGGTTAGGATATACAACTTTATAGACGTATAGTATGTTCCCACCGAGATGTAGGGACCGACATGCCAGGAATGTTGTAAAATATTACATCCGAGATGTTAGGTTGCCCTAGGTTAGGATATATAATGTTATAGACGTATATAATGTCCCCGTCCAGAAGTAGGCGACGACACGCCAGGAATATTACATCCCAGATGTTAGGTTGCGTTAGGTTAGGATACACAACGTTATAGACGTATATAATGTTCCCATCGAGAAGCAGGCGACGACACGCCAGGAATGATGTAAAATATTACATTCGATATGTTAGGTCGCCTTAGGCTAGGATATATAACGTTATAGACGTATACAATGTTCCCACCTAAAAATAGGGGCCGACGAGTCAGGAATGTTGTAAAATATTACACCCGAAATGTTAGGTTCCCTTAGGTTAGGATATACAACTTTATAGACGTATAGTATGTTCCCACCGAGATGTAGGGACCGACATGCCAGGAATGTTGTAAAATATTACATCCGAGATGTTAGGTTGCGTTAGGTTAGGATATACAACGATATAGACGTATATAATGTCCCCATCGAGAAGCAGGCGACGACACGCCAGGAATGTTGTAAAATATTACATCCGAGATGTTAGGTTCCCTTCGGTTTGGATATATATCGTTATAGACGTATATAATGTTCCTACCGAGACTTGGGGACCGACATGCCAGGAATCTTGTAAAATATTACATCCCAGATGTTAGGTTGCTTTAGGTTAGGATATACAACGTTATAGACGTATATAATGTCCCCATCGAGAAGCAGGCGACGACACGCCAGGAATGTTGTAAAATATTACATTCGACATGTTATGTGGCCTTAGGCTAGGATATATAACGTTATAGACGTATATAATGTTCCCACCGAGAAGTACGGGCGGACACGCCAGAAATGTTGTCAACTAATACATCCGAGATGTTAGGTTGCCTTAGGTTAGGATATACAACGTTATAGACGTATATAATGTCCCCATCGAGAAGCAGGCGACGACACGCCAGGAATGTTGTAAAATATTACATCCGAGATGTTAGGTTCCCTTCGGTTTGGATATATATCGTTATAGACGAATATAATGTTCCTACCGAGACTTGGGGACCGACATGCCAGGAATCTTGTAAAATATTACATCCGAGATGTTAGTTTCCCTTAAGTTTGGATATATGTCGTTATAGACGTATATGACGTTCCCACCGAGACGTGGGGACCGACATGCCAGGAATGTTGTAAAATATTACATCCCAGATGTTAGGTTGCGTTAGGCTAGGATATATAACGTTATAGACGTATATAATGTTCCCACCGAGAAGTACGGGCGGCCACGCCAGGAATGTTGTCAACTATTACATCCGAGATGTTAGGTTGCCTTAGGTTAGGATATATAACGTTATAGACGTATATAATCTCCCCATCCAGAAGTAGGCGACGACACGCCAGGAATATCACATCCCAGATGTTAGGTTGCGTTAGGTTAGGATACACAACGTTATAGACGTATATAATGTTCCCATCGAGAAGCAGGCGACGACACGCCAGAATGTTGTAAAATATTACATTCGACATGTTAGGTCGCCTTAGGCTAGGATATATAGCGTTATAGACGTATATAATGTTCCCACCTAAAAATAGGGGCCGACGAGTCAGGAATGTTGTAAAATATTACACCCGAAATGTTAGGTTCCCTTAGGTTAGGATATACAACTTTATAGACGTATAGTATGTTCCCACCGAGATGTAGGGACCGACATGCCAGGAATGTTGTAAAATATTACATCCGAGATGTTAGGTTGCGTTAGGTTAGGATATACAACGATATAGACGTATATAATGTCCCCATCGAGAAGCAGGCGACGACACGCCAGGAATGTTGTAAAATATTACATCCGAGATGTTAGGTTCCCTTCGGTTTGGATATATATCGTTATAGACGTATATAATGTTCCTACCGAGACTTGGGGACCGACATGCCAGGAATCTTGTAAAATATTACATCCCAGATGTTAGGTTGCTTTAGGTTAGGATATACAACGTTATAGACGTATATAATGTCCCCATCGAGAAGCAGGCGACGACACGCCAGGAATGTTGTAAAATATTACATTCGACATGTTATGTGGCCTTAGGCTAGGATATATAACGTTATAGACGTATATAATGTTCCCACCGAGAAGTACGGGCGGACACGCCAGAAATGTTGTCAACTAATACATCCGAGATGTTAGGTTGCCTTAGGTTAGGATATATAACGTTATAGACGTATATAATCTCCCCATCCAGAAGTAGGCGACGACACGCCAGGAATATTACATCCCAGATGTTAGGTTGCGTTAGGTTAGGATACACAACGTTATAGACGTATATAATATTCCCACCGAGAAGTAGGGACCGACATGCCACAAATGTTATAAAATATTACATCCGAGAAGTTAGGTTGCCTTAGGTTATGATATATAACGTTATAGACGTATATAATATTCCCACCGAGAAGTAGGGACCGACACGCCAGGAATGTTGTAAAATATTACATTCGACATGTTAGGTCGCCTTAGGCTAGGATATATAACGTTATAGACGTATACAATGTTCCCACCGAGAAGTACGGGCCTAGACGCCAGGAATGTTGTCAACTATTACATCCGAGGTGTTAGGTTGCCTTAGGTTGGGACATATATCGTTATAGACGTATATAATGTTCCCACCGAGACGTAGGCACCGACATGCCAGGAATGTTGTAAAATATTACATCCCAGATGTTAGGTTGCTTTAGGTTAGGATATACAACGTTATAGACGTATATAATATCCCCATCGAGAAGCAGGCGACGACACGCCAGGAATGTTGTAAAATATTACATTCGACATGTTATGTGGCCTTATGCTAGGATATATAACGTTATAGACGTATATAATGTTCCCACCGAGAAGTACGCGTGGACACGCCAGGAATGTTGTGAACTATTGCATCCGAGATGTTAGGTTGCCTTAGGTTAGGATATATAACGTTATAGACGTATATAATATTCCCACCGAAAAATAGGGGCCGACGTGTCAGGAATGTTGTAAAATATTACACCCGAGATGTTAGGTTCCCTTAGGTTAGGATATACAACGTTGTAGATGTATATAATGTCCCCTTCCAGAAGTAGACGACGACACGCCAGGAATGTTGTAAAATATTACATCCGAGATGTTAGGCTGCCTTAGGTTAGGATATACAAGATTATAGACGTATATAATGTTCCCATCGAGAAGCAGGTGACGACACGCCAGGAATGATGTAAAATATTACATTCGACATGTTAGGTCGCCTTAGGCTAGGATATATAACGTTATAGACGTATACAATGTTCCCACCAAGAAGTACGGGCCTACACGCCAGGAATGTTGACAACTATTACAGCCGAGGTGTTAGGTAGCCTTAGCTTAGGATATATATCGTTATAGACGTATATAATGTTCCCACCGAGTCGTAGGGAACGACATGCCAGGAATGTTGTAAAATATTACATCCCAAATGTTCGGTTGCGTTAGATTAGGATATACAACGTTATAGACGTATATAATGTCCCCATCGAGAAGCAGGCGACGACATGCCAGAATGTTGTAAAATATTACATCCGAGATGTTAGGTTGCCTTAGGCTAGGATATATATCGTTATAGACGTATACAATGTTTCCACCGAGACATGTGGACCGACATGCCAGGAATCTTGTAAAATATTACATCCCAGATGTTAGGTTGTGTTAGGTAAGGATATACAACGTTATAGACGTATATTATGTTCCCATCGGGAAGCAGGCGACGACACGCCAGGAATGTTGTAAAATATTACATTCCAGATGTTAGGTTGCGTTACGTTAGGATATACAACGTTATAGACGTATATAATGTTCCCATCGAGAAGCAGGCGACGACACGCCAGGAATGATATAAAATATTACATACGAGATGTTAGGTTCCCTTAGGTTAGGATATACAACTTTATAGACGTATAGTATGTTCCCACCGAGATGTTGGGACCGACATGCCAGGAATGTTGTAAAATATTACATCCGAGATGTTAGGTTGCCTTAGATTAGGATATATAATGTTATAGTCGTATATAATGTCCCCGCCCAGAAGTAGGCGACGACACGGCAGGAATATTACATCCCAGATGTTAGGTTGCGTTAGGTTAGGATACACAACGTTATAGACGTATATAATGTTCCCATCGAGAAGCAGGCGACGACACGCCAGGAATGATGTAAAATATTACATTCGATATGTTAGGTCGCCTTAGGCTAGGATATATAACGTTATTGACGTATACAATGTTCCCACCTAAAAATAGGGGCCGACGAGTCAGGAATGTTGTAAAATATTACACCCGAAATGTTAGGTTCCCTTAGGTTAGGATATACAACTTTATAGACGTATAGTATGTTCCCACCGAGATGTAGGGACCGACATGCCAGGAATGTTGTAAAATATTACATCCGAGATGTTAGGTTGCGTTAGGTTAGGATATACAACGATATAGACGTATATAATGTCCCCATCGAGAAGCAGGCGACGACACGCCAGGAATGTTGTAAAATATTACATTCGACATGTTATGTGGCCTTAGGCTAGGATATATAACGTTATAGACGTATATAATGTTCCCACCGAGAAGTACGGGCGGACACGCCAGAAATGTTGTCAACTAATACATCCGAGATGTTAGGTTGCCTTAGGTTAGGATATATAACGTTATAGACGTATATAATCTCCCCATCCAGAAGTAGGCGACGACACGCCAGGAATATTACATCCCAGATGTTAGGTTGCGTTAGGTTAGGATACACAACGTTATAGACGTATATAATATTCCCACCGAGAAGTAGGGACCGACATGCCACAAATGTTATAAAATATTACATCCGAGAAGTTAGGTTGCCTTAGGTTATGATATATAACGTTATCGACGTATATAATATTCCCACCGAGAAGTAGGTACCGACACGCCAGGAATGTTGTAAAATATTACATTCGACATGTTAGGTCGCCCTAGGCTAGGATATATAACGTTATAGATGTACATAATGTTCCCACCGAGAAGTAAGGGCGGACGCGCCAGGAAAGTTGTCAACTATTACTTCCGAGATGTTAGGTTGCCTTAGGTTAGGACATATGTCGTTATAGACGTATATAATGTTCCCACCGAGACGTAGGGACCGACATGCCAGGAATGTTGTAAAATATTACATCCCAGACGTTAGGTTGCGTTAGGTTAGGATATACAACGATATAGACGAATATAATGTCCCTATCGAGAAGCAGGCGACGACACGCCAGAAATGTTGTAAAATATTACATCCGAGATGTTAGGTTACCTTAGGCTAGGATATATAACGTTATAGACGTGTATTATGTTCCCACCGAGAAATATGGGGCGACGCGTCAGGAATGTTGTAAAATATTACACCCGAGATGTTAGGTTGCTTTAGGTTAGGATATATATCGTTATAGACGTATATAGTGTCCCCATCGAGAAGCAGGCGACGATACGCCAGGAATGCTGTAAAATATTACATCCAAGATGTCATGTTGCCTTACGTTAGGATATGTATCGTTATAGACGTATATAATGTTCCCACCGAGAAGTTCGGGCCGACACGCCAGGAATGTTATCAACTATTACATCCGAGATGTTAGATAGCCTTAGGCTAGAGTATACAACGTTATGGACGTATATAATATCCCCATCGGGAAGTAGGGGCCGTCACGACAGGAATGTTGTAAAATATTACGGTAGAGATGTTAGGTTGCCTTAGGTTATGATATATAACGTTATAGACATATATAATGTTCTCAGCGAGGAATAGGGGCCGACGCGTCAGGAATGTTGTAAAATATTACACCCGAGATGTTAGGTTCCCTTAGGTTAGGATATACAACTTTATAGACGTATAGTATGTTCCCACCGAGATGTAGGGACCGACATGCCAGGAATGTTGTAAAATATTACATCCGAGATGTTAGGTTGCGTTAGCTTAGGATATACAACGTTATAGACGTATATAATGTCCCCATCGAGAAGCAGGCGACGACACGCCAGGAATATTACATCTCAGATGTTAGGTTGCGTTAGGTTAGGATACACAACGTTATAGACGTATATAATGTTCCCATCGAGAAGCAGGCGACGACACGCCAGGAATGATGTAAAATATTACATTCGACATGTTAGGTCGCCTTAGGCTAGGATATATAACGTTATAGACGTATACAATGTTCCCACCGAGAAGTACGGGCCTAGACGCCAGGAATGTTGTCAACTATTACATCCGAGGTGTTAGGTTGCCTTAGGTTGGGACATATATCGTTATAGACGTATATAATGTTCCCACCGAGACGTAGGCACCGACATGCCAGGAATGTTGTAAAATATTGCATCCCAAATGTTAGGTTGCGTTAGGTTAGGATATACAACGTTATAGACGTATATAACCTCCCCATCGAGAAGCAGGCGACGACACGCCAGAATGTTGTAAAATATTACATCCGAGATGTTAGGTTGCCTTAGGTTAGGATATACAATGTTATAGATGTATATAATGTCCCCATCGTGAAGTAGGCGACGACACGCCAGGAATGTTGTAAAATATTACATTCGACATCTTAGGTTGCCTTAGGCTAGGATATATAACGTTATAGACGTATATAATGTTCCCACCGAAAAATAGGGGCCGACGCGTCAGGAATGTTGTAAAATATTACACCCGAGATGTTAGGTTCCCTTAGGTTAGGATATACAACGTTATAGACGTATAGTATGTTCCCACCGAGATGTAGGGACCGACATGCCAGGAATGTTGTAAAATATTACATCCGAGATGTTAGGTTGCGTTAGGTTAGGATATACAACGTTATAGACGTATATAATGTCCCCATCGAGAAGCAGGGGACGACACGCCAGGAATGTTGTAAAATATTACATTCGACATGTTAGGTTGCCTTAGGCTAGGATATATAACGTTATAGACGTATGTAATGTTACCACCGAGAAGTACGGTGGTAACACGCCAGGAATGTTTTCAACTATTAGATCCGACATGTTAGGTCGCCTTAGGCTAGGATTTATAACGTTATAGACGTATATAATGTTCCCACCGAGAAATAGGGGCCGACGCGTCAGGAATGTTGTAAAACATTACACCCGAGATGTTAGGTTGCTTTAGGTTAGGATATACAACGATATAGATGTATTTAATATCCCCATCCAGAAGTAGGCGACGACACGCCAGGAATGTTGTAAAATATTACATCCCAGATGTTAGGTTGCGTTAGGTTAGGATATACAACGTTATAGACGTATATAATGTCCCCATCCAGAAGTAGGCGACTACACGACAGGAGTGTTGTAAAATATTACATTCGACATGTTAGGTTGACTTAGGCTAGGATATATAACGTTATAGACGTATGTAATGTTACCACCGAGAAGTACGGGCGGACACGCCAGGAATGTTATCAACTATTTCATCCGACATGTTAGGTCGCCTTAGGCTAGGATATATAACGTTATAGACGTATATAATGTTCCCACCGAGAAATAGGGGCCGACGCGTCAGGAATGTTGTAAAATATTACACCCGAGATGTTAGGTTCCCTTAGGTTAGGATATACAACGTTATAGACGTATAGTATGCTCCCACCGAGATGTAGGGACCGACATGCCAGGAATGTTGTAAAATATTACATCCGAGATGTTAGGCTGCCTTAGGTTAGGATATACAAAGTTATAGATGTATATAATGTCCCCATCCAGAAGTAGGCGACTACACGACAGGAGTGTTGTAAAATATTACATTCGACATGTCAGGTTGCCTTAGACTAGGATATATAACGTTATAGACGTATGTAATGTTCCCACCGAAAAATAGGGGCCGACGCGTCAGGAATGTTGTAAAATATTACATTCGACATGTTAGGTTGCCTTAGGCTAGGATATATAACGTTATAGACGTATATAATGTTCCCACCGAGACGTAGGCACCGACATGCAAGGAATGTTGTAAAATATTACATCCCAAATCTTAGGTTGCGTTAGGTTAGGATATACAAAGTTATAGACGTATATAATCTCCCCATCGAGAAGCAGGCGACGACACGCCAGAATGTTGTAAAATATTACATGCGACATCTTAGGTTGCCTTAGGCTAGGATATATAGCGTTATAGACGTATATAATGTTCCCACCTAAAAATAGGGGCCGACGAGTCAGGAATGTTGTGAAATATTACACCCGAGATGTTATGTTCCCTTAGGTTAGGATATACAACTTTATAGACGTATAGTATGTTCCCACCGAGATGTAGGGTCCGACATGCCAAGAATGTTGTAAAATATTACATCCGAGATGTTAGGTTGCGTTAGGTTAGGATATACAACGTTATAGACGTATATAATGTCCCCATCGAGAAGCAGGCGACGACACGCCAGGAATGTTGTAAAATATTACATCCGAGATGTTAGGTTCCCTTCGGTTTGGATATATATCGTTATAGACGTATATAATGTTCCTACCGAGACTTGGGGACCGACATGCCAGGAATCTTGTAAAATATTACATCCCAGATGTTAGGTTGCTTTAGGTTAGGATATACAACTTTAAAGACGTATATAATGTCCCCATCGAGAAGCAGGCGACGACACGCCAGGAATGTTGTAAAATATTACATTCGACATCTTAGGTTGCCTTAGGCTAGGATATATAGCGTTATAGACGTATATAATGTTCCCACCTAAAAATAGGGGCCGACGAGTCAGGAATGTTGTAAAATATTACACCCGAGATGTTAGGTTCCCTTAGGTTAGGATATACAACTTTACAGACGTATAGTATGTTCCCACCGAGATGTACGGACCGACATGCCAGGAATGTTGTAAAATATTACATCCGAGATGTTAGGTTGCGTTAGGTTAGGATATACAACGTTATAGACGTATATAATGTCCCCATCGAGAAGCAGGGGACGACACGCCAGGAATGTTGTAAAATATTACATTCGACATGTTAGGTTGCCTTAGGCTAGGATATATAACGTTATAGACGTATGTAATGTTACCACCGATAAGTACGGGCCGACACGCCAGGAATGTTATCAACTATTAGATCCGACATGTTAGGTCGCCTTAGGCTAGGATATATAACGTTATAGACGTATATAATGTTCCCACCGAGAAATAGGGGCCGTCGCGTCAGGAATGTTGTAAAATATTACACCCGAGATGTTAGGTTGCTTTAGGTTAGGATATACAACGATATAGATGTATATAATATCCCCATCCAGAAGTAGGCGACGACACGCCAGGAATGTTGTAAAATATTACATCCCAGATGTTAGGTTGCGTTAGGTTAGGATATACAACGTTATAGACGTATATAATGTCGCCATCGAGAAGCAGGCGAAGACACGCCAGGAATGTTGTAAAATATTACATTCGACATCTTAGGTTGCCTTAGGCTAGGATATATAGCGTTATAGACGTATATAATGTTCCCACCTAAAAATAGGGGCCGATGAGTCAGGAATGTTGTAAAATATTACACCCGAGATGTTATGTTCCCTTAGGTTAGGATATACAACTTTTTAGACGTATAGTATGTTCCCACCGAGATGTAGGGTCCGACATGCCAAGAATGTTGTAAAATATTACATCCGAGATGTTAGGTTGCTTTAGGTTAGGATATACAACGTTATAGACGTATATAATGTCCCCATCGAGAAGCAGGGGACGACACGCCAGGAATGTTGTAAAATATTACATTCGACATGTTAGGTTGCCTTAGGCTAGGATATATAACGTTATAGACGTATGTAATGTTACCACCGAGAAGTACGGGCCGACACGCCAGGAATGTTATCAACTATTAGATCCGACATGTTAGGTCGCCTTAGGCTAGGATATATAACGTTATAGACGTATATAATGTTCCCACCGAGAAATAGGGGCCGACGCGTCAGGAATGTTGTAAAATATTACACCCGAGATGTTAGGTTGCTTTAGGTTAGGATATACAACGATATAGAGGTATATAATATCCCCATCCAGAAGTAGGCGACGACACGCCAGGAATGTTGTAAAATATTACATCCCAGATGTTAGGTTGCGTTAGGTTAGGATATACAACGTTATAGACGTATATAATGTCGCCATCGAGAAGCAGGCGAAGACACGCCAGGAATGTTGTAAAATATTACATTCGACATCTTAGGTTGCCTTAGGCTAGGATATATAGCGTTATAGACGTATATAATGTTCCCACCTAAAAATAGGGGCCGATGAGTCAGGAATGTTGTAAAATATTACACCCGAGATGTTATGTTCCCTTAGGTTAGGATATACAACTTTTTAGACGTATAGTATGTTCCCACCGAGATGTAGGGTCCGACATGCCAAGAATGTTGTAAAATATTACATCCGAGATGTTAGGTTGCGTTAGGTTAGGATATACAACGTTATAGACGTATATAATGTCCCCATCGAGAAGCAGGCAACGACACGCCAGGAATGTTGTAAAATATTACATTCGACAAGTTATGTGGCCTTAGGCTAGGATATATAACGTTATAGACGTATATAATGTTCCCACCGAGAAGTACGGGCGGACACGCCAGGAATGTTGTCAACTATTACATCCGAGATGTTAGGTTGCCTTAGGTTAGGATATATAACGTTATAGGCGTATATAATCTCCCCATCCAGAAGTAGGCGACGACACGCCAGGAATATTACATCCCAGATGTTAGGTTGCGTTAGGTTAGGATACACAACGTTATAGACGTATATAATGTTCCCATCGAGAAGCAGGCGACGACACGCCAGGAATGATGTAAAATAATACATTCGACATGTTAGGTCGCCTTAGGCTAGGATATATAACGTTATAGACGTTTACAATGTTCCCACCGAGAAGTACGGGCCTAGACGCCAGGAATGTTGTCAACTATTACATCCGAGGTGTTAGGTTGCCTTAGGTTGGGACATATATCGTTATAGACGTATATAATGTTCCCACCGAGACGTAGGCGCCGACATGCCAGGAATGTTGTAAAATATTGCATCCCAAATGTTAGGTTGCGTTAGGTTAGGATATACAACGTTATAGACGTATATAATCTCCCCATTGAGAAGCAGGCGACGACACGCCAGAATGTTGTAAAATATTACATCCGAGATGTTAGGTTGCCTTAGGTTAGGATATACAATGTTATAGATGCATATAATGTCCCCATCGTGAAGTAGGCGACGACACGCCAGGAATGTTGTAAAATATTACATTCGACATGTCAGGTTGCCTTAGACTAGGATATATAACGTTATAGACGTATGTAATGTTCCCACCGAAAAGTAGGAACAGACGAGTAAGGAATGTTGTAAAATAATACATCCCAGATGTTAGGTTGCGTTAGGTTAGGATATACAACGTTATAGACGTTTATAATGCCCCCATCGAGAAGTAGGCGACGACACGCCAGGAATGTTGTAAAATATTACATTCGGCATGTTAGGTTGCCTTAGGCTAGGATACATAACGTTATAGACGAATATATTGTTACCACCGAGAACTACGGGCCGACACGCCAGGAATGATGTAAAATATTACATTCGACATGTTAGGCCGCCTTAGGCTAGGATATATAACGTTATAGACGTATGTAATGTTACCACCGATACGTAGGGACCGACATGCCAGGAATGTTGTAAAATATTACATCCCAGAAGTTAGGTTGCGTTTGGTTAGGATATACAACGATATAGACGTATATAATGTCCCCATCGAGAAGCAGGCGACGACACGCCAGGAATGTTGTAAAATATTACATCCGACATGTTAGGTTACCTTAGGCTAGGATATATAACGTTATAGACGTATATTATGTTCCCACCGAGAAATAGGGGCCGACGCGTCAGGAATGTTGTAAAATATTGCATCCGAGATGTTATGTTGCCTTACGTTAGGATATATATCGCTATAGACGTATATGATGTTCCCACAGAGACGTAGGGACCGACATGCCAGGAATGTTGTAAAATGATACATCCCAGATGTTAGGTTGCCTTAGGTTAGGATATATAACGTTATAGACGTATATAATCTCCCCATCCAGAAGTAGGCGACGACACGCCAGGAATATTACATCCCAGATGTTAGGTTGCGTTAGGTTAGGATCCACAACGTTATAGACGTATATAATGTTCCCATCGAGAAGCAGGCGACGACTCGCCAGGAATGATGTAAAATATTACATTCGACATGTTAGGTCGCCTTAGGCTAGGATATATAACGTTATGGGCGTATATAATGTTCGCACCGAGAAGTACGAGCCGACACGCCAGGAATGTTGCAAACTATTACGGTAGAGATTTTAGGTTGCCTTAGGTTATGATATATAACGTTATAGACGTATATAATGTTACCACCGAGAAATAGGGGCCGAAGCGCCAGGAATGTTGTAAAATATGACATCCGAGATGTTAGTTTCCCTTAAGTTTGGATATATATCGTTATAGACGTATATAACGTTCCCACCGAGACGTAGGGACCGACATGCCAGGAATGTTGTAAAATATTACATCCCAGATGTTAGGTTGCTTTAGGGTAGGATATACAACGTTATAGACGTATATAATGTCCCCATCGAGAAGCTGGCGACGACACGCCAGGAATGTTGTAAAATATTACATCCGAGATGTTATGTTGCCTTACGTTAGGATATATAACGTTATAGACGTATATAATGTTCGCACCGAGAAGTACGAGCCGACACGCCAGGAACGTCGTAAACTATTACGGTAGAGATTTTAGGTTGCCTTAGGTTATGATATATAACGTTATAGACGTATATAACGTTCCCACCGAGAGATAGGGGCCGACGCGTCAGGAATGTTGTAAAATATTAAACCCGAGATGTTAGGTTGCCTTAGGCTAGGATATATAACGTTATAGACGTATATCATATTCCCACCGAGAAATAGGGGCCGACATGCCAGGAATGTTGTAAAATATTACATCCCAGATGTTAGGTTGCGTTAGGTTAGGATATAC
The DNA here is from genome assembly GCA_963969225.1 of Xylocopa violacea. Taxonomy (NCBI): domain Eukaryota; kingdom Metazoa; phylum Arthropoda; class Insecta; order Hymenoptera; family Apidae; genus Xylocopa; species Xylocopa violacea. The sequence continues at coordinate 51,500,329 of CAXAJV010000001.1, forward strand.
AACGTTATAGACGTATATAACGTCCCCATCGAGAAGCAGGCGACGACACGCCAGGAATGTTGTAAAATATTACATCCGAGACGTTATGTCGCCTTACGTTAGGATATGTAACGTTATAGACGTATATAACGTTCCCAGCGAAAAGTAGGAGCCGAAGCGCCAGGAATGTTGTAAACTATTACGGTAGAGAATTTAGGTTGCCTTAGGTTATGATATATAACGCTATAGAAGTATATAATGTTCCCACCGAGAAATAGGGGCCGACGCGTCAGGAATGTTGTAAAATATTAAACCCGAGATGTTAGGTTGCCTTAGGCTAGGATATATAACGTTATAGACGTATATAATATTCCCACCGAGAAATAGGGGCCGACATGCCAGGAATGTTGTAAAATATTACATCCCAGATGTTAGGTTGCGTTTGGTTAGGATATACAACGTGATAGACGTATATAATGTCCCCATCGAGAAGCAGGCGACGACACGCCAGGAATGTTGTAAAATATTACATCCGAGATGTTATGTTGCCTTACGTTAGGATATGTAACATTATAGACGTATATAATGTTCCCACCGAAAAGTAGGAGCCGAAGCGCCAGGAATGTTGTAAAATATGACACCCGAGATGTTAGTTTCCCTTAAGTTTGGATATATATCGTTATAGACGTATATAACGTTCCCTACGAGACGTAGGGACCGACATGCCAGTAATGTTGGAGAATATTACATCCCAGATGTTAGATTGCGTTAGGTTAGGATATACAACGTTATAGACGTATATAATGTCCCCATCGAGAAGCAGGCGACGACACGCCAGGTATGTTGTAAAATATTACATCCGAGATGTTATGTTGCCTTACGTTAGGATATATAACGTTATAGACGTATATAATGTTCGCACCGAGAAGTACGAGCCGACACGCCAGGAATGTTGTAAACTGTTACGGTAGAGATTTTAGGTTGGCTTAGGTTATGATATATAACGTTATAGACGTATATAATGTTCCCACCGAGAAATAGGGGCCGACGCGTCAGGAATGTTGTAAAATATGACACCCGAGATGTTAGTTTCCCTTAAGTTTGGATATATATCGTGATAGACGTGTATAACGTTCCCTCCGAGACGTAGGGACCGACATGCCAGGAATGTTGGAAAATATTACATCCCAGATGTTAGATTGCGTTAGGTTAGGATATATAACGTTATAGACGTATATAATGTCCCCATCGAGAAGCAGGCGACGACACGCCAGGTATGTTGTAAAATATTACATCCGAGATGTTATGTTGCCTTACGTTAGGATATTTAACGTTATAGACGTATATAATGTTCGCACCGAGAAGTACGAGCCGACACGCCAGGAATGTTGTAAACTGTTACGTTAGAGATTTTAGGTTGCCTTAGGTTATGATATATAACGTTATGGACGTATATAATGTTCCCACCGAGAAATAGGGGCCGACGCGTCAGGAATGTTGTAAAATATTAAACTCGAGATGTTAGGTTGCCTTAGGGTAGGATATACAACGTTATAGACGTATAGTATGTTCCCACCGAGATGTAGGGACCGACATGCCAGGAATGTTGTAAAATATTACATCCGAGATGTTAGGCTGCCTTAGGTTAGGATATACAAAGTTATAGATGTATATAATGTCCCCATCCAGAAGTAGGCGACTACACGACAGGAGTGTTGTAAAATATTACATTCGACATGTCAGGTTGCGTGAGGTTGGGATATACAAAGTTATAGACGTATATAATCTCCCCATCGAGAAGCAGGCGACGACACGCCAGAATGTTGTAAAATATTACATTCGACATCTTAGGTTGCCTTAGGCTAGGATATATAGCGTTATAGACGTATATAATGTTCCCACCTAAAAATAGGGGCCGACGAGTCAGGAATGTTGTAAAATATTACACCCGAGATGTTAGGTTCCCTTAGGTTAGGATATACAACTTTATAGACGTATAGTAAGTTCCCACCGAGATGTAGGGACCGACATGCCAGGAATTTTGTAAAATAGTACATCCGAGATGTTAGGTTGCCTTAGGTTATGATATATAACGTTATGGACGTATATAATGTTCCCACCGAGAAATAGGGGCCGACGCGTCAGGAATGTTGTAAAATATTAAACTCGAGATGTTAGGTTGCCTTAGGGTAGGATATACAACGTTATAGACGTATAGTATGTTCCCACCGAGATGTAGGGACCGACATGCCAGGAATGTTGTAAAATATTACATCCCAGATGTTAGGTTGCGTTAGGTTAGGATATACAACGTTATAGACGTATATAACGTCCCCATCGAGAAGCAGGCGACGACACGCCAGGAATGTTGTAAAATATTACATCCGAGACGTTATGTCGCCTTACGTTAGGATATGTAACGTTATAGACGTATATAACGTTCCCAGCGAAAAGTAGGAGCCGAAGCGCCAGGAATGTTGTAAACTATTACGGTAGAGAATTTAGGTTGCCTTAGGTTATGATATATAACGCTATAGAAGTATATAATGTTCCCACCGAGAAATAGGGGCCGACGCGTCAGGAATGTTGTAAAATATTAAACCCGAGATGTTAGGTTGCCTTAGGCTAGGATATATAACGTTATAGACGTATATAATATTCCCACCGAGAAATAGGGGCCGACATGCCAGGAATGTTGTAAAATATTACATCCCAGATGTTAGGTTGCGTTTGGTTAGGATATACAACGTGATAGACGTATATAATGTCCCCATCGAGAAGCAGGCGACGACACGCCAGGAATGTTGTAAAATATTACATCCGAGATGTTATGTTGCCTTACGTTAGGATATGTAACATTATAGACGTATATAATGTTCCCACCGAAAAGTAGGAGCCGAAGCGCCAGGAATGTTGTAAAATATGACACCCGAGATGTTAGTTTCCCTTAAGTTTGGATATATATCGTTATAGACGTATATAACGTTCCCTACGAGACGTAGGGACCGACATGCCAGTAATGTTGGAGAATATTACATCCCAGATGTTAGATTGCGTTAGGTTAGGATATACAACGTTATAGACGTATATAATGTCCCCATCGAGAAGCAGGCGACGACACGCCAGGTATGTTGTAAAATATTACATCCGAGATGTTATGTTGCCTTACGTTAGGATATTTAACGTTATAGACGTATATAATGTTCGCACCGAGAAGTACGAGCCGACACGCCAGGAATGTTGTAAACTGTTACGGTAGAGATTTTAGGTTGCCTTAGGTTATGATATATAACGTTATGGACGTATATAATGTTCCCACCGAGAAATAGGGGCCGACGCGTCAGGAATGTTGTAAAATATTAAACTCGAGATGTTAGGTTGCCTTAGGGTAGGATATACAACGTTATAGACGTATAGTATGTTCCCACCGAGATGTAGGGACCGACATGCCAGGAATGTTGTAAAATATTACATCCGAGATGTTAGGCTGCCTTAGGTTAGGATATACAAAGTTATAGATGTATATAATGTCCCCATCCAGAAGTAGGCGACTACACGACAGGAGTGTTGTAAAATATTACATTCGACATGTCAGGTTGCGTGAGGTTGGGATATACAAAGTTATAGACGTATATAATCTCCCCATCGAGAAGCAGGCGACGACACGCCAGAATGTTGTAAAATATTACATTCGACATCTTAGGTTGCCTTAGGCTAGGATATATAGCGTTATAGACGTATATAATGTTCCCACCTAAAAATAGGGGCCGACGAGTCAGGAATGTTGTAAAATATTACACCCGAGATGTTAGGTTCCCTTAGGTTAGGATATACAACTTTATAGACGTATAGTAAGTTCCCACCGAGATGTAGGGACCGACATGCCAGGAATTTTGTAAAATAGTACATCCGAGATGTTAGGTTGCGTTAGGTTAGGATATACAACGTTATAGACGTATATAATGTCTCCATCGAGAAGCAGGCGACGACACGCCAGGAATGTTGTAAAATATTACATCCGAGATGTTAGGTTCCCTTCGGTTTGTATATATATCGTTATAGACGTATATAATGTTCCTACCGAGACTTGGGGACCGACATGCCAGGAATCTTGTAAAATATTACATCCCAGATGTTAGGTTGCTTTAGGTTAGGATATACAACGTTAAAGACGTATATAATGTCCCCATCGAGAAGCAGGCGACGACACGCCAGGAATGTTGTAAAATATTACATTCGACATGTTATGTGGCCTTAGGCTACGATATATAACGTTATAGAGGTATATAATGTTCCCACCGAGAAGTACGGGCGGACACGCCAGGAATGTTGTCAACTATTACATCCGAGATGTTAGGTTGCCTTAGGTTAGGATATACAAGTTTATAGATGTATATAATGTCCCCATCGAGAAGTAGGCGACGACACGCCAGGAATGTTGTAAAATATTACATTCGACATGTTAGGTTGCCTTGGACTAGGATATACAACGTTATAGACGTATATAATGTTCCCACCGAAAAGTAGGAACAGACGAGTCAGGAATGTTGTAAAATAATACATCCCAGATGTTAGGTTGCGTTAGGTTAGGATATACAACGTTATAGACGTATATAATGCCCCCATCGAGAAGTAGGCGACGACACGCCAGGAATGTTGTAAAATATTACATTCGGCATGTTAGGTTGCCTTAGGCTAGGATACATAACGTTATAGACGAATATATTGTTACCACCGAGAACTACGGGCCGACACGCCAGGAATGATGTAAAATATTACATTCGACATGTTAGGCCGCCTTAGGCTAGGATATATAACGTTATAGACGTATGTAATGTTACCACCGATACGTAGGGACCGACATGCCAGGAATGTTGTAAAATATTACATCCCAGAAGTTAGGTTGCGTTTGGTTAGGATATACAACGATATAGACGTATATAATGTCCCCATCGAGAAGCAGGCGACGACACGCCAGGAATGTTGTAAAATATTACATCCGACATGTTAGGTTACCTTAGGCTAGGATATATAACGTTATAGACGTATATTATGTTCCCACCGAGAAATAGGGGCCGACGCGTCAGGAATGTTGTAAAATATTGCATCCGAGATGTTATGTTGCCTTACGTTAGGATATATAACGTTATAGAAGTATATAATGTTCCCACCGAAAAATAGGAGCCGACGCGCCAGGAATGTTGTAAAATATTACATCAGAGATGTTACGTTGCCTTCGGTTAGGATATATATCGCTATAGACGTATATGATGTTCCCACAGAGACGTAGGGACCGACATGCCAGGAATGTTGTAAAATGATACATCCCAGATGTTAGGTTGCCTTAGGTTAGGATATATAACGTTATAGACGTATATAATCTCCCCATCCAGAAGTAGGCGACGACACGCCAGGAATATTACATCCCAGATGTTAGGTTGCGTTAGGTTAGGATCCACAACGTTATAGACGTATATAATGTTCCCATCGAGAAGCAGGCGACGACTCGCCAGGAATGATGTAAAATATTACATTCGACATGTTAGGTCGCCTTAGGCTAGGATATATAACGTTATGGACGTATATAATGTTCGCACCGAGAAGTACGAGCCGACACGCCAGGAATGTTGTAAACTGTTACGTTAGAGATTTTAGGTTGCCTTAGGTTATGATATATAACGTTATGGACGTATATAATGTTCCCACCTAAAAATAGGGGCCGACGAGTCAGGAATGTTGTAAAATATTACACCCGAGATGTTAGGTTCCCTTAGGTTAGGATATACAACTTTATAGACGTATAGTAAGTTCCCACCGAGATGTAGGGACCGACATGCCAGGAATTTTGTAAAATAGTACATCCGAGATGTTAGGTTGCCTTAGGTTATGATATATAACGTTATGGACGTATATAATGTTCCCACCGAGAAATAGGGGCCGACGCGTCAGGAATGTTGTAAAATATTAAACTCGAGATGTTAGGTTGCCTTAGGGTAGGATATACAACGTTATAGACGTATAGTATGTTCCCACCGAGATGTAGGGACCGACATGCCAGGAATGTTGTAAAATATTACATCCCAGATGTTAGGTTGCGTTAGGTTAGGATATACAACGTTATAGACGTATATAACGTCCCCATCGAGAAGCAGGCGACGACACGCCAGGAATGTTGTAAAATATTACATCCGAGACGTTATGTCGCCTTACGTTAGGATATGTAACGTTATAGACGTATATAACGTTCCCAGCGAAAAGTAGGAGCCGAAGCGCCAGGAATGTTGTAAACTATTACGGTAGAGAATTTAGGTTGCCTTAGGTTATGATATATAACGCTATAGAAGTATATAATGTTCCCACCGAGAAATAGGGGCCGACGCGTCAGGAATGTTGTAAAATATTAAACCCGAGATGTTAGGTTGCCTTAGGCTAGGATATATAACGTTATAGACGTATATAATATTCCCACCGAGAAATAGGGGCCGACATGCCAGGAATGTTGTAAAATATTACATCCCAGATGTTAGGTTGCGTTTGGTTAGGATATACAACGTGATAGACGTATATAATGTCCCCATCGAGAAGCAGGCGACGACACGCCAGGAATGTTGTAAAATATTACATCCGAGATGTTATGTTGCCTTACGTTAGGATATGTAACATTATAGACGTATATAATGTTCCCACCGAAAAGTAGGAGCCGAAGCGCCAGGAATGTTGTAAAATATGACACCCGAGAGGTTAGTTTCCCTTAAGTTTGGATATATATCGTTATAGACGTATATAACGTTCCCTACGAGACGTAGGGACCGACATGCCAGTAATGTTGGAGAATATTACATCCCAGATGTTAGATTGCGTTAGGTTAGGATATACAACGTTATAGACGTATATAATGTCCCCATCGAGAAGCAGGCGACGACACGCCAGGTATGTTGTAAAATATTACATCCGAGATGTTATGTTGCCTTACGTTAGGATATATAACGTTATAGACGTATATAATGTTCGCACCGAGAAGTACGAGCCGACACGCCAGGAACGTCGTAAACTATTACGGTAGAGATTTTAGGTTGCCTTAGGTTATGATATATAACGTTATAGACGTATATAATGTTCCCACCGAGAGATAGGGGCCGACGCGTCAGGAATGTTGTAAAATATTAAACCCGAGATGTTAGGTTGCCTTAGGCTAGGATATATAACGTTATAGACGTACATCATATTCCCACCGAGAAATAGGGGCCGACATGCCAGGAATGTTGTAAAATATTACATCCCAGATGTTAGGTTGCGTTAGGTTAGGATATACAACGTTATAGACGTATGTAATGTCCCCATCGAGAAGCAGGCGACGACACGCCAGGAATGTTGTAAAATTTTACATCCGAGATGTTATGTTGCCTTACGTTAGGATATATAACGTTATGGACGTATATAATGTTCGCACCGAGAAGTACGAGCCGACACGCCAGGAATGTTGTAAACTATTACGGTAGAGATTTTAGGTTGCCTTAGGTTATGATATATAACGTTATAGACGTATATAATGTTACCACCGAGAAATAGGGGCCGAAGCGCCAGGAATGTTGTAAAATATGACATCCGAGATGTTAGTTTCCCTTAAGTTTGGATATATATCGTTATAGACGTATATAACGTTCCCACCGAGACGTAGGGACCGACATGCCAGGAATGTTGTAAAATATTACATCCCAGATGTTAGGTTGCGTTAGGTTAGGATATACAACGTTATAGACGTATATAATGTCCCCATCGAGAAGCTGGCGACGACACGCCAGGAATGTTGTAAAATATTACATCCGAGATGTTATGTTGCCTTACGTTAGGATATATAACGTTATAGACGTATATAATGTTCGCACCGAGAAGTACGAGCCGACACGCCAGGAACGTCGTAAACTATTACGGTAGAGATTTTAGGTTGCCTTAGGTTATGATATATAACGTTATAGACGTATATAATGTTCCCACCGAGAGATAGGGGCCGACGCGTCAGGAATGTTGTAAAATATTAAACCCGAGATGTTAGGTTGCCTTAGGCTAGGATATATAACGTTATAGACGTACATCATATTCCCACCGAGAAATAGGGGCCGACATGCCAGGAATGTTGTAAAATATTACATCCCAGATGTTAGGTTGCGTTAGGTTAGGATATACAACGTTATAGACGTATGTAATGTCCCCATCGAGAAGCAGGCGACGACACGCCAGGAATGTTGTAAAATTTTACATCCGAGATGTTATGTTGCCTTACGTTAGGATATATAACGTTATGGACGTATATAATGTTCGCACCGAGAAGTACGAGCCGACACGCCAGGAATGTTGTAAACTATTACGGTAGAGATTTTAGGTTGCCTTAGGTTATGATATATAACGTTATAGACGTATATAATGTTACCACCGAGAAATAGGGGCCGAAGCGCCAGGAATGTTGTAAAATATGACATCCGAGATGTTAGTTTCCCTTAAGTTTGGATATATATCGTTATAGACGTATATAACGTTCCCACCGAGACGTAGGGACCGACATGCCAGGAATGTTGTAAAATATTACATCCGAGATGTTATGTTGCCTTACGTTAGGATATATAACGTTATAGACGTATATAGTGTTCGCACCGAGAAGTACGAGCCGACACGCCAGGAATGTTGTAAACTGTTACGGTAGAGATTTTAGGTTGCCTTAGGTTATGATATATAACGTTAAGGACGTATATAATGTTCCCACCGAGAAATAGGGGCCGACGCGTCAGGAATGTTGTAAAATATTAAACTCGAGATGTTAGGTTGCCTTAGGGTAGGATATATAACGTTATAGACGTATATAATATTCCCACCGAGAAATAGGGGCCGTCATGCCAGGAATGTTGTAAAATATTACATCCCAGATGTTAGGTTGCGTTAGGTTAGGATATACAACGTTATAGACGCATATAATGTTCCCACCGAAAAGTAGGAGCCGAAGCGCCAGGAATGCTATAAAATATTACATCCGAGATGTTAGTTTCCCTTAAGTTCGGATATATATCGTTATAGACGTATATAATGTCCAGATCGAGACGTCGGGACCGACAAGCCAGAATGTTGTAAAATATTACATCCGAGATGTTAGGTTGCGTTAGGTTAGGATATACAACCTAATAGACGTATATAATGTCCCCATCGAGAAGCAGGCGACGACACGCCAGGAATGTTGTAAAATATAACATCCGAGATGTTATGTTGCCTTACGTTAGGATATGTAACGTTATAGACGTATATAATGTTCCCACCGAAAAGTAGGAGCCGAAGCACCAGGAATGTTGTAAAATATTACATCCGAGATGTTAGTTTCCCTTAAGTTTGGATATATATCGTTATAAATGTATATAATGTCCAGATCGAGACGTGGGGACTGACAAGCCAGAATGTTGTAAAATATTACATCCGAGATGTTAGGTTGCCTTAGGTTAGGATATACAATGTTATAGACGTATATAATGACCCCATCGAGAAGCAGGCGACCACACGCCAGGAATGTTGTAAAATATAACATCCGACATGTTATGTTGCCTTACGTTAGGATATGTAACGTTATAGACGTATATAATGTTCCCACCGAAAAGTAGGAGCCGGAGCGCCAGGAATGTTGTAAAATATGACACGCGAGATGTTAGTTTCCCTTAAGTTTGGATATATATCGTTATAGACGTATATAATGTCCCCATCGAGAAGCAGGCGACGACACGCCAGGAATGTTGTAAAATATAACATCCGAGATGTTATGTTGCCTTACGTTAGGATATGTAACGTTATAGACGTATATAATGTTCCCACCGAAAAGTAGGAGCCGAAGCACCAGGAATGTTGTAAAATATTACATCCGAGATGTTAGTTTCCCTTAAGTTTGGATATATATCGTTATAAATGTATATAATGTCCAGATCGAGACGTGGGGACTGACAAGCCAGAATGTTGTAAAATATTACATCCGAGATGTTAGGTTGCCTTAGGTTAGGATATACAATGTTATAGACGTATATAATGACCCCATCGAGAAGCAGGCGACCACACGCCAGGAATGTTGTAAAATATAACATCCGAGATGTTAGATTGCTTAGGCTAGGATATACAACGTTATAGACGAATATAATGTCCCCATCGAGAAGCAGGCGACGACACGCCAGGAATGTTGTAAAATATTACATCCGAGATGTTATGTTGCCTTACGTTAGGATATATAACGTTATAGACGTATATAATGTTCGCACCGAGAAGTACGAACCGACACGCCAGGAATGTTGTAAACTATTACGGTAGAAATTTTAGGTTGCCTTAGGTTATGATATATAACGTTATAGACGTATATAATGTTCTCACCGAGAAATAGGGGCCGACGCGTCAACAATGTTGTAAAATATTAAACCCGAGATGTTAGGTTGCCTTAGGCTAGGATATATAACGTTATAGACGTATATAATATTCCCACCGAGAAATAGGGGCCGACATGCCAGGAATGTTGTAAAATATTACATACCAGATGTTAGGTTACGTTAGGTTAGGATATACTACGTTATAGACGTATATAATGTCCCCATCGAGAAGCAGGCGACGACACGCCAGGAATGTTGTAAAATATTATATCCGAGATGTTATGTTGCCTTACGTTAGGATATATAACGTTATAGACGTATATAATGTTCGCACCGAGAAGTACGAGGCGACACGCCAGGAATGTTGTAAACTATTACGGTAGAGATTTTAGGTTGCCTTAGGTTATGATATATAACTTTATAGACGTATATAATGTTCCCACCGAGAAATAGGGGCCGACGCGTCAGGAATGTTGTAAAATATTAAACCCGCGATGTTAGGTTGCGTTAGGTTAGGATATACAACGTTATAGACGTATATAATGTTCCCACCGAGAAATAGGGGCCGACGCGTCAGGAATGTTGTAAAATATTAAACCCGAGATGTTAGGTTGCCTTAAGTTTGTATATATATCGTGATAGACGTATATAACGTTCCCTCCGAGACGTAGGGACCGACATGCCAGGAATGTTGGAAAATATTACATCCCAGATGTTAGATTGCGTTAGGTTAGGATATATAACGTTATAGACGTATATAATGTCCCCATCGAGAAGCAGGCGACGACACGCCAGGTATGTTGTAAAATATTACATCCGAGATGTTATGTTGCCTTACGTTAGGATATATAACGTTATAGACGTATATAGTGTTCGCACCGAGAAGTACGAGCCGACACGCCAGGAATGTTGTAAACTGTTACGGTAGAGATTTTAGGTTGCCTTAGGTTATGATATATAACGTTAAGGACGTATATAATGTTCCCACCGAGAAATAGGGGCCGACGCGTCAGGAATGTTGTAAAATATTAAACTCGAGATGTTAGGTTGCCTTAGGGTAGGATATATAACGTTATAGACGTACATCATATTCCCACCGAGAAATAGGGGCCGACATGCCAGGAATGTTGTAAAATATTACATCCCAGATGTTAGGTTGCGTTAGGTTAGGATATACAACGTTATAGACGTATGTAATGTCCCCATCGAGAAGCAGGCGACGACACGCCAGGAATGTTGTAAAATTTTACATCCGAGATGTTATGTTGCCTTACGTTAGGATATATAACGTTATGGACGTATATAATGTTCGCACCGAGAAGTACGAGCCGACACGCCAGGAATGTTGTAAACTATTACGGTAGAGATTTTAGGTTGCCTTAGGTTATGATATATAACGTGATAGACGTATATAATGTTACCACCGAGAAATAGGGGCCGAAGCGCCAGGAATGTTGTAAAATATGACATCCGAGATGTTAGTTTCCCTTAAGTTTGGATATATATCGTTATAGACGTATATAACGTTCCCACCGAGACGTAGGGACCGACATGCCAGGAATGTTGTAAAATATTACATCCCAGATGTTAGGTTGCGTTAGGTTAGGATATACAACGTTATAGACGTATATAATGTCCCCATCGAGAAGCTGGCGACGACACGCCAGGAATGTTGTAAAATATTACATCCGAGATGTTATGTTGCCTTACGTTAGGATATATAACGTTATAGACGTATATAATGTTCGCACCGAGAAGTACGAGCCGACACGCCAGGAACGTCGTAAACTATTACGGTAGAGATTTTAGGTTGCCTTAGGTTATGATATATAACGTTATAGACGTATATAATGTTCCCACCGAGAGATAGGGGCCGACGCGTCAGGAATGTTGTAAAATATTAAACCCGAGATGTTAGGTTGCCTTAGGCTAGGATATATAACGTTATAGACGTACATCATATTCCCACCGAGAAATAGGGGCCGACATGCCAGGAATGTTGTAAAATATTACATCCCAGATGTTAGGTTGCGTTAGGTTAGGATATACAACGTTATAGACGTATGTAATGTCCCCATCGAGAAGCAGGCGACGACACGCCAGGAATGTTGTAAAATTTTACATCCGAGATGTTATGTTGCCTTACGTTAGGATATATAACGTTATGGACGTATATAATGTTCGCACCGAGAAGTACGAGCCGACACGCCAGGAATGTTGTAAACTATTACGGTAGAGAATTTAGGTTGCCTTAGGTTATGATATATAACGCTATAGAAGTATATAATGTTCCCACCGAGAAATAGGGGCCGACGCGTCAGGAATGTTGTAAAATATTAAACCCGAGATGTTAGGTTGCCTTAAGTTTGTATATATATCGTGATAGACGTATATAACGTTCCCTCCGAGACGTAGGGACCGACATGCCAGGAATGTTGGAAAATATTACATCCCAGATGTTAGATTGCGTTAGGTTAGGATATATAACGTTATAGACGTATATAATGTCCCCATCGAGAAGCAGGCGACGACACGCCAGGAATGTTGTAAAATATAACATCCGAGATGTTATGTTGCCTTACGTTAGGATATGTAACGTTATAGACGTATATAATGTTCCCACCGAAAAGTAGGAGCCGAAGCACCAGGAATGTTGTAAAATATTACATCCGAGATGTTAGTTTCCCTTAAGTTTGGATATATATCGTTATAAATGTATATAATGTCCAGATGGAGACGTGGGGACTGACAAGCCAGAATGTTGTAAAATATTACATCCGAGATGTTAGGTTGCCTTAGGTTAGGATATACAATGTTATAGACGTATATAATGACCCCATCGAGAAGCAGGCGACCACACGCCAGGAATGTTGTAAAATATAACATCCGAGATGTTATGTTGCCTTACGTTAGGATATGTAACGTTATAGACGTATATAATGTTCCCACCGAAAAGTAGGAGCCGAAGCGCCAGGAATGTTGTAAAATATGACACCCGAGATGTTAGTTTCCCTTAAGTTTGGATATATGTCGTTATAGACGTATATAACGTTCCCAACGAGACGTAGGGACCGACATGCCAGGAATGTTGTAAAATATTACATCCCAGATGTTAGGTTGCGTTAGGTTAGGATATACAACGTTATAGACGTATATAATGTCCCCATCGAGAAGCAGGCGACGACACGCCAGGAATGTTGTAAAATATAACATCCGAGATGTTATGTTGCCTTACGTTAGGATATGTAACGTTATAGACGTATATAATGTTCCCACCGAAAAGTAGGAGCCGAAGAGCCAGGAATGTTGTAAAATATTACATCCGAGATGTTAGTTTCCCTTAAGTTTGGATATATGTCGTTATAGACGTATATAACGTTCCCACCGAGACGTAGGGACCGACATGCCAGGAATGTTGTAAAATATTACATCCCAGATGTTAGGTTGCGTTAGGTTAGGATATACAACGTTATAGACGAATATAATGTCCCCATCGAGAAGCAGGCGACGACACGCCAGGAATGTTGTAAAATATTACATCCGAGATGTTATGTTGCCTTACGTTAGGATATATAACGTTATAGACGTATATAATGTTCGCACCGAGAAGTACGAACCGACACGCCAGGAATGTTGTAAACTATTACGGTAGAAATTTTAGGTTGCCTTAGGTTATGATATATAACGTTATAGACGTATATAATGTTCTCACCGAGAAATAGGGGCCGACGCGTCAACAATGTTGTAAAATATTAAACCCGAGATGTTAGGTTGCCTTAGGCTAGGATATATAACGTTATAGACGTATATAATATTCCCACCGAGAAATAGGGGCCGACATGCCAGGAATGTTGTAAAATATTACATACCAGATGTTAGGTTACGTTAGGTTAGGATATACAACGTTATAGACGTATATAATGTCCCCATCGAGAAGCAGGCGACGACACGCCAGGAATGTTGTAAAATATTATATCCGAGATGTTATGTTGCCTTACGTTAGGATATATAACGTTATAGACGTATATAATGTTCGCACCGAGAAGTACGAGACGACACGCCAGGAATGTTGTAAACTATTACGGTAGAGATTTTAGGTTGCCTTAGGTTATGATATATAACTTTATAGACGTATATAATGTTCCCACCGAGAAATAGGGGCCGACGCGTCAGGAATGTTGTAAAATATTAAACCCGCGATGTTAGGTTGCGTTAGGTTAGGATATACAACGTTATAGACGTATATAATGTTCCCACCGAGAAATAGGGGCCGACGCGTCAGGAATGTTGTAAAATATTAAACCCGAGATGTTAGGTTGCCGTAGGCTAGGATATATAACGTTATAGACGTATATAATATTCCCACCGAGAAATAGGGGCCGACATGCCAGGAATGTTGTAAAATATTACATCCGAGATGTTATGTTGCCTTACGTTAGGATATGTAACGTTATAGACGTATATAATGTTCCCACCGAAAAGTAGGAGCCGAAGCGCCAGAAATGATGTAAAATATTACATCCGAGATGTAGGTTTCCCTTAAGTTTGGATATATATCGTTATAGACGTATATAATGTGCAGATCGAGACGTGGGGACCGACAAGCCAGAATGTTGTAAAATATTACATCCGAGATGTTAGGTTGCCTTAGGTTAGGATACACAATGTTATAGACGTATGTAATGAGCCCATCGAGGAGCAGGCGACGACACGCCAGGAATGTTGTAAAATATAACATCCGAGATGTTATGTTGCCTTACGTTAGTATATGTAACGTTATAGACGTATATAATGTTCCCACCGAAAAGTAGGAGCCGAATCGCCAGGAATGTTGTAAAATATTACATCCGAGATGTTAGTTTCCCTTAAGTTTGGATATATGTCGTTATAGACGTATATGACGTTCCCACCGAGACGTAGGGACCGACATGCCAGGAATGTTGTAAAATATTACATCCCAGATGTTAGGTTGCGTTAGGTTAGGATATACAACGTTATAGACGTATATAATGTCCCCATCGAGAAGCAGGCGACGACACGCCAGGAATGTTGTAAAATATTATATCCGAGATGTTATGTTGCCTTACGTTAGGATATATAACGTTATAGACGTATATAATGTTCGCACCGAGAAGTACGAGCCGACACGCCAGGAATGTTGTAAACTATTTCGGTAGAGATTTTAGGTTGCCTTAGGTTATGATATATAACGTTATAGACGTATATAATGTTACCACCGAGAAATAGGGGCCGAAGCGCCAGAAATGTTGTAAAATATGATATCCGAGATGTTAGTTTCCCTTAAGTTTGGATATATATCGTTATAGACGTATATAACGTTCCCACCGAGACGTAGGGACCGACATGCCAGGAATGTTGTAAAATATTTCATCCCAGATGTTAGGTTGCGTTAGGTTAGGATATACAACGTTATAGACGTATATAATGTCCCCATCGAGAAGTAGGCGACGACACGACAGGAATGTTGTAAAACATTATATCCGAGATGTTATGTTGCCTTACGTTAGGATATATAACGTTATAGACGTATATAATGTTCGCACCGAGAAGTACGAGCCGACACGCCAGGAATGTTGTAAACTATTACGGTAGAAATTTTAGGTTGCCTTAGGTTATGATATATAACGTTATAGACGTATATAATGTTCCCACCGAGAAATAGGGGCCGACGCGTCGGGAATGTTGTAAAATATTAAACCCGAGATGTTAGGTTGCCTTAGGCTAGGATATATAACGTTATAGACGTATATAATATTCCCACCGAGAAATAGGGGCCGACATGCCAGGAATGTTGTAAAATATTACATCCCAGATGTTAGGTTGCGTTAGGTTAGGATATACAACGTTATAGACGTATATAATGTCCCCATCGAAAAGCAGGCGACGACACGCCAGGAATGTTGTAAAATATTACATCCGAGATGTTATTTTGCCTTACGTTAGGATATGTAACGTTATAGACGTATATAATGTTCCCACCGAAAAGTAGGAGCCGAAGCGCCAGGAATGATGTAAAATATTACATCCGAGATGTAGGTTTCCCTTAAGTTTGGATATATATCGTTATAGACGTATATAATGTGCAGATCGAGACGTGGGGACCGACAAGCCAGAATGTTGTAAAATATTACATCCGAGATGTTAGGTTGCCTTAGGTTAGGATATACAATGTTATAGACGTATATAATGACCCCATCGAGGAGCAGGCGACGACACGCCAGGAATGTTGTAAAATATAACATCCGAGATGTTATGTTGCCTTACGTTAGTATATGTAACGTTATAGACGTATATAATGCTCCCACCGAAAAGTAGGAGCCGAATCGCCAGGAATGTTGTAAAATATTACATCCGAGATGTTAGTTTCCCTTAAGTTTGGATATATGTCGTTATAGACGTATATGACGTTCCCACCGAGACGTAGGGACCGACATGCCAGGAATGTTGTAAAATATTACATCCCAGATGTTAGGTTGCGTTAGGTTAGGATATACAACGTTACAGACGTATATAATGTCCCCATCGAGAAGTAGGCGACGACACACCAGGTATGTTGTAAAATATTACATCCGAGATGTTATGTTGCCTTACGTTAGGATATGTAACGTTATAGACGTATATAATGTTCCCACCGAAAAGTAGGAGCCGAAGCGCCAGGAATGATGTAAAATATTACATCCGAGATGTAGGTTTCTCTTAAGTTTGGATATATATCGTTATAGACGTATATAATGTGCAGATCGAGACGTGGGGACCGACAAGCCAGAATGTTGTAAAATATTACATCCGAGATGTTAGGTTGCCTTAGGTTAGGATATACAACGTTATAGACGTATATAATGACCCCATCGAGGAGCAGGCGACGACACGCCAGGAATGTTGTAAAATATAACATCCGAGATGTTATGTTGCCTTACGTTAGTATATGTAACGTTATAGACGTATATAATGTTCCCACCGAAAAGTAGGAGCCGAATCGCCAGGAATGTTGTAAAATATTACATCCCAGATGTTAGGTTGCGTTAGGTTAGGATATACAACGTTATAGACGTATATAATGTCCCCATCGAGAAGCAGGCGACGACACGCCAGGAATGTTGTAAAATATTACATCCGAGATGTTATGTTGCCTTACGTTAGGATATGTAACGTTATAGACGTATATAATGTTCCCACCGAAAAGTAGGAGCAGAAGCGCCAGGAATGATGTAAAATATTACACCCGAGATGTAGGTTTCCCTTAAGTTTGGATATATATCGTTATAGACGTATATAATGTGCAGATCGAGACGTTGGGACCGACAAGCCAGAATGTTGTAAAATATTACATCCGAGATGTTAGGTTGCCTTAGGTTAGGATATACAACGTTATAGACGTATATAATGACCCTATCGAGGAGCAGGCGACGACACGCCAGGAATGTTGTAAAATATAACATCCGAGATGTTATGTTGCCTTACGTTAGTATATGTAACGTTATAGACGTATATAATGTTCCCACCGAAAAGTAGGAGCCGAATCGCCAGGAATGTTGTAAAATATTACATCCGAGATGTTAGTTTCCCTTAAGTTTGGATATATGTCGTTATAGACGTATATGACGTTCCCACCGAGACGTAGGGACCGACATGCCAGGAATGTTGTAAAATATTACATCCCAGATGTTAGGTTGCGTTAGGTTAGGATATACAACGTTATAGACGTATATAATGTCCCCATCGAGAAGCAGGCGACGACACGCCAGGAATGTTGTAAAATATTATATCCGAGATGTTATGTTGCCTTACGTTAGGATATATAACGTTATAGACGTATATAATGTTCGCACCGAGAAGTACGAGCCGACACGCCAGGAATGTTGTAAACTATTACGGTAGGGATTTTAGGTTGCCTTAGGTTATGATATATAACGTTATAGACGTATATAATGTTACCACCGAGAAATAGGGGCCGAAGCGCCAGGAACGTTGTAAAATATGATATCCGAGATGTTAGTTTCCCTTAAGTTAGGATATATATCGTTATAGACGTATATAACGTTCCCACCGAGACGTAGGGACCGACACGCCAGGAATGTTGTAAAATATTACATTCGAGATGTTAGATTGCTTAGGCTAGGATATACAACGTTATAGACCTATATAATGTCCCCATCGAGAAGCAGGCGACGACACGCCAGGAATGTTGTAAAATATAACATCCGAGATGTTATGTTGCCTTACGTTAGGATATGTAACGCTATAGACGTTTATAATGTTCCCACCGAAAAGTAGGAGCCGAAGCGCCAGGAATGTTCTAAAATATTACATCCGAGATGTTAGTTTCCCTTAAGTTTGGATATATGTCGTTATAGACGTATATGACGTTCCCACCGAGACGTAGGGACCGACATGCCAGGAATGTTGTAAAATATTTCATCCCAGATGTTAGGTTGCGTTAGGTTAGGATATACAACGTTATAGACGTATATAATGACCCCATCGAGGAGTAGGCGACGACACGCCAGGAATGTTGTAAAATATAACATCCGAGATGTTATGTTGCCTTACGTTAGTATATGTAACGTTATAGACGTATATAATGTTCCCACCGAAAAGTAGGAGCCGAAGCGCCAGGAATGATGTAAAATATTACATCCGAGATGTAGGTTTCCCTTAAGTTTGGATATATATCGTTATAGACGTATATAATGTGCAGATCGAGACGTGGGGACCGACAAGCCAGAATGTTGTAAAATATTACATCCGAGATGTTAGGTTGCCTTAGGTTAGGATATACAACGTTATAGACGTATATAATGACCCCATCGAGGAGCAGGCGCCGACACGCCAGGAATGTTGTAAAATATAACATCCGAGATGTTATGTTGCCTTACGTTAGTATATGTAACGTTATAGACGTATATAATGTTCCCACCGAAAAGTAGGAGCCGAATCGCCAGGAATGTTGTAAAATATTACATCCGAGATGTTAGTTTCCCTTAAGTTTGGATATATGTCGTTATAGACGTATATGACGTTCCCACCGAGACGTAGGGACCGACATGCCAGGAATGTTGTAAAATATTACATCCCAGATGTTAGGTTGCGTTAGGTTAGGATATACAACGTGATAGACGTATATAATGTCCCCATCGAGAAGCAGGCGACGACACGCCAGGAATGTTGTAAAATATTATATCCGAGATGTTATGTTGCCTTACGTTAGGATATATAACGTTATAGACGTATATAATGTTCCCACCGAAAAGTAGGAGCCGAAGCGCCAGGAATGATGTAAAATATTACATCCGAGATGTAGGTTTCCCTTAAGTTTGGATATATATCGTTATAGACGTATATAATGTGCAGATCGAGACGTGGGGACCGACAAGCCAGAATGTTGTAAAATATTACATCCGAGATGTTAGGTTGCCTTAGGTTAGGATATACAACGTTATAGACGTATATAATGACCCCATCGAGGAGCAGGCGACGACACGCCAGGAATGTTGTAAAATATAACATCCGAGATGTTATGTTGCCTTACGTTAGTATATGTAACGTTATAGACGTATATAATGTTCCCACCGAAAAGTAGGAGCCGAATCGCCAGGAATGTTGTAAAATATTACATCCCAGATGTTAGGTTGCGTTAGGTTAGGATATACAACGTTATAGACGTATATAATGTCCCCATCGAGAAGCAGGCGACGACACGCCAGGAATGTTGTAAAATATTACATCCGAGATGTTATGTTGCCTTACGTTAGGATATGTAACGTTATAGACGTATATAATGTTCCCACCGAAAAGTAGGAGCAGAAGCGCCAGGAATGATGTAAAATATTACACCCGAGATGTAGGTTTCCCTTAAGTTTGGATATATATCGTTATAGACGTATATAATGTGCAGATCGAGACGTGGGGACCGACAAGCCAGAATGTTGTAAAATATTACATCCGAGATGTTAGGTTGCCTTAGGTTAGGATATACAACGTTATAGACGTATATAATGACCCTATCGAGGAGCAGGCGACGACACGCCAGGAATGTTGTAAAATATAACATCCGAGATGTTATGTTGCCTTACGTTAGTATATGTAACGTTATAGACGTATATAATGTTCCCACCGAAAAGTAGGAGCCGAATCGCCAGGAATGTTGTAAAATATTACATCCGAGATGTTAGTTTCCCTTAAGTTTGGATATATGTCGTTATAGACGTATATGACGTTCCCACCGAGACGTAGGGACCGACATGCCAGGAATGTTGTAAAATATTACATCCCAGATGTTAGGTTGCGTTAGGTTAGGATATACAACGTTATAGACGTATATAATGTCCCCATCGAGAAGCAGGCGACGACACGCCAGGAATGTTGTAAAATATTATATCCGAGATGTTATGTTGCCTTACGTTAGGATATATAACGTTATAGACGTATATAATGTTCGCACCGAGAAGTACGAGCCGACACGACAGGAATGTTGTAAACTATTACGGTAGGGATTTTAGGTTGCCTTAGGTTATGATATATAACGTTATAGACGTATATAATGTTACCACCGAGAAATAGGGGCCGAAGCGCCAGGAACGTTGTAAAATATGATATCCGAGATGTTAGTTTCCCTTAAGTTTGGATATATATCGTTATAGACGTACATAACGTTCCCACCGAGACGTAGGGACCGACACGCCAGGAATGTTGTAAAATATTACATTCGAGATGTTAGATTGCTTAGGCTAGGATATACAACGTTATAGACCTATATAATGTCCCCATCGAGAAGCAGGCGACGACACGCCAGGAATGTTGTAAAATATAACATCCGAGATGTTTTGTTGCCTTACGTTAGTATATGTAACGTTATAGACGTATATAATGTTCCCACCGAAAAGTAGGAGCCGAATCGCCAGGAATGTTGTAAAATATTACATCCGAGGTGTTAGTTTCCCTTAAGTTTGGATATATGTCGTTATAGACGTATATGACGTTCCCACCGAGACGTAGGGACCGACATGCCAGGAATGTTGTAAAATATTACATCCCAGATGTTAGGTTGCGTTAGGTTAGGATATACAACGTGATAGACGTATATAATGTCCCCATCGAGAAGCAGGCGACGACACGCCAGGAATGTTGTAAAATATTATATCCGAGATGTTATGTTGCCTTACGTTAGGATATATAACGTTATAGACGTATATAATGTTCGCACCGAGAAGTACGAGCCGACACGCCAGGAATGTTGTAAACTATTACGGTAGAGATTTTAGGTTGCCTTAGGTTATGATATATAACGTTATAGACGTATATAATGTGCAGATCGAGATGTGGGGACCGACAAGCCAGAATGTTGTAAAATATTACATCCGAGATGTTAGGTTGC
This sequence comes from Xylocopa violacea, assembly GCA_963969225.1. Taxonomy (NCBI): domain Eukaryota; kingdom Metazoa; phylum Arthropoda; class Insecta; order Hymenoptera; family Apidae; genus Xylocopa; species Xylocopa violacea. The sequence goes on from CAXAJV010000001.1 coordinate 51,522,085, forward strand.
CTTAGGTTAGGATATACAACGTTATAGACGTATATAATGACCCCATCGAGGAGCAGGCGACGACACGCCAGGAATGTTGTAAAATATAACATCCAAGATGTTATGTTGCCTTACATTAGTATATGTAACGTTATAGACGTATATAATGTCCCCATCGAGAAGCAGGCGACGACACGCCAGGAATGTTGTAAAATATTACATCCGAGATGTTATGTTGCCTTACGTTAGGATATATAACGTTATAGACGTATATAATGTTCGCACCGAGAAGTACGAACCGACACGCCAGGAATGTTGTAAACTATTACGGTAGAAATTTTAGGTTGCCTTAGGTTATGATATATAACGTTATAGACGTATATAATGTTCCCACCGAGAAATAGGGGCCGACGCGTCAGGAATGTTGTAAAATATTAAACCCGAGATGTTAGGTTGCCTTAGGCTAGGATATATAACGTTATAGACGTATATAATATTCCCACCTAGAAATAGGGGCCGACATGCCAGGAATGTTGTAAAATATTACATCCCAGATGTTAGGTTGCGTTAGGTTAGGATATACAACGTTATAGACGTATATAATGTCCTCATCGAGAAGCAGGCGACGACACGCCAGGAATGTTGTAAAATATTACATCCGAGATGTTATGTTGCCTTACGTTAGGATATGTAACGTTATAGACGTATATAATGTTCCCACCGAAAAGTAGGAGCCGAAGCGCCAGGAATGATGTAAAATATTACATCCGAGATGTTAGGTTGCCTTAGGTTAGGATATACAACGTTATAGACGTGTATAATGTTCCCACCGAAAAGTAGGAGCCGAAGCGCCAGGAATGTTGTAAAATATTACATCCGAGATGTTAGGTTGCGTTAGGTTAGGATATACAACGTTATAGACGTATATAATTTCCCCATCGAGAAGCAGGCGACGACACGCCAGGAATGATGAAAAATATTATATCCGAGATGTTATGTTGCCTTACGTTAGGATATATAACGTTATAGACGTATATAATGTTCGCACCGAAAAGTACGAGCCGACACGCCAGGAATGTTGTAAACTATTACGGTAGAGATTTTAGGTTGCCTTAGGTTATGATATATTACGTTATAGACGTATATAATGTTCCCACCGAGAAATAGGGGCCGACGCGTCAGGAATGTTGTAAAATATTAAACCCGCGATGTTAGGTTGCGTTAGGTTAGGATATACAACGTTATAGACGTATATAATGTTCCCACCGAGAAATAGGGGCCGACGCGTCAGGAATGTTGTAAAATATTAAACCCGAGATGTTAGGTTGCCTTAGGATAGGATATATAACGTTATAGACGTATATAATATTCCCACCGAGAAATAGGAGCCGACATGCCAGGAATGTTGTAAAATATTACATCCCAGATGTTAGGTTGCGTTAGGTTAGGATATACAACGTTATAGACGTATATAATGTCCCCATCGAGAAGCAGGCGACGACACGCCAGGAATGTTGTAAAATATTATATCCGAGATGTTATGTTGCGTTACGTTAGGATATATAACGTTATAGATGTATATAATGTTCCCACCGAGAAGTACGAGCCGACACGCCAGGAATGTTGTAAACTATTACGGTAGAGGTTTTAGGTTGCCTTAGGTTATGATATATAACGTTATAGACGTATATAATGTTCCCACCGAGATATAGGGGCCGACGCGTCAGGAATGTTGTAAAATATTAAACCCGAGATGTTCGGTTGCCTTAGGCTAGGATATATAACGTTATAGACGTATATAATATTCCCACCGAGAAATAGGGGCCGACATGCCAGGAATGTTGTAAAATATTACATCCCAGATGTTAGGTTGCGTTAGGTTAGGATATACAACGTTATAGACGTATATAATGTCCCCATCGAGAAGCAGGCGACGACACGCCAGGAATGTTGTAAAATATTACATCCGAGATGTTATGTTGCCTTACGTTAGGATATGTAACGTTATAGACGTATATAATGTTCCCACCGAAAAGTTAGAGCCGAAGCGCCAGGAATGTTATAAACTATTACGGTAGAGATTTTAGGTTGCCGTAGGTTATGATAAATAACGTTATAGACGTATATAACGTTCCCACCGAGACGTAGGGACCGACATGCCAGGAATGTTGTAAAATATTACATCCCAGATGTTAGGTTGCGTTAGGTTAGGATATACAACGTTATAGACGAATATAATGTCCCCATCGAGAAGCAGGCGACGACACGCCAGGAATGTTGTAAAATATTACATCCGGGATGTTATGTTGCCTTACGTTAGGATATATAACGTTATAGACGTATATAACGTTCGCACCGAGAAGTACGAGCCGACACGCCAGGAATGTTGTAAACTATTACGGTAGAGATTTTAGGTTGCCTTAGGTTATGATATATAACTTTATAGACGTATATAATGTTCCCACCGAGAAATAGGGGCCGACGCGTCAGGAATGTTGTAAAATATTAAACCCGCGATGTTAGGTTGCGTTAGGTTAGGATATACAACGTTATAGACGTATATAATGTTCCCACCGAGAAATAGGGGCCGACGCGTCAGGAATGTTGTAAAATATTAAACCCGAGATGTTAGGTTGCCTTAGGCTAGGATATATAACGTTATAGACGTATATAATATTCCCACCGAGAAATAGGGGCCGACATGCCAGGAATGTTGTAAAATATTACATCCCAGATGTTAGGTTGCGTTAGGTTAGGATATACAACGTTATAGACGTATATAATGTCCCCATCGAGAAGCAGGCGACGACACGCCAGGAATGTTGTAAAATATTATATCCGAGATGTTATGTTGCGTTACGTTAGGATATATAACGTTATAGACGTATATAATGTTCCCACCGAGAAGTACGAGCCGACACGCCAGGATTGTTGTAAACTATTACGGTAGAGGTTTTAGGTTGCCTTAGGTTATGATATATAACGTTATAGACGTATATAATGTTCCCACCGAGAAATAGGGGCCGACGCGTCGGGAATGTTGTAAAATATTAAACCCGAGATGTTAGGTTGCCTTAGGCTAGGATATATAACGTTATAGACGTATATAATATTCCCACCGAGAAATAGGGGCCGACATGCCAGGAATGTTGTAAAATATTACATCCCAGATGTTAGGTTGCGTTAGGTTAGGATATACAACGTTATAGACGTATATAATGTCCCCATCGAAAAGCAGGCGACGACACGCCAGGAATGTTGTAAAATATTACATCCGAGATGTTATTTTGCCTTACGTTAGGATATGTACCGTTATAGACGTATATAATGTTCCCACCGAAAAGTAGGAGCCGAAGCGCCAGGAATGATGTAAAATATTACATCCGAGATGTAGGTTTCCCTTAAGTTTGGATATATATCGTTATAGACGTATATAATGTGCAGATCGAGACGTGGGGACCGACAAGCCAGAATGTTGTAAAATATTACATCCGAGATGTTAGGTTGCCTTAGGTTAGGATATACAATGTTATAGACGTATATAATGACCCCATCGAGGAGCAGGCGACGACACGCCAGGAATGTTGTAAAATATAACATCCGAGATGTTATGTTGCCTTACGTTAGTATATGTAACGTTATAGACGTATATAATGCTCCCACCGAAAAGTAGGAGCCGAATCGCCAGGAATGTTGTAAAATATTACATCCGAGATGTTAGTTTCCCTTAAGTTTGGATATATGTCGTTATAGACGTATATGACGTTCCCACCGAGACGTAGGGACCGACATGCCAGGAATGTTGTAAAATATTACATCCCAGATGTTAGGTTGCGTTAGGTTAGGATATACAACGTTACAGACGTATATAATGTCCCCATCGAGAAGTAGGCGACGACACACCAGGAATGTTGTAAAATATTACATCCGAGATGTTATGTTGCCTTACGTTAGGATATGTAACGTTATAGACGTATATAATGTTCCCACCGAAAAGTAGGAGCCGAAGCGCCAGGAATGATGTAAAATATTACATCCGAGATGTAGGTTTCCCTTAAGTTTGGATATATATCGTTATAGACGTATATAATGTGCAGATCGAGACGTGGGGACCGACAAGCCAGAATGTTGTAAAATATTACATCCGAGATGTTAGGTTGCCTTAGGTTAGGATATACAACGTTATAGACGTATATAATGACCCCATCGAGGAGCAGGCGACGACACGCCAGGAATGTTGTAAAATATAACATCCGAGATGTTATGTTGCCTTACGTTAGTATATGTAACGTTATAGACGTATATAATGTTCCCACCGAAAAGTAGGAGCCGAATCGCCAGGAATGTTGTAAAATATTACATCCCAGATGTTAGGTTGCGTTAGGTTAGGATATACAACGTTATAGACGTATATAATGTCCCCATCGAGAAGCAGGCGACGACACGCCAGGAATGTTGTAAAATATTACATCCGAGATGTTATGTTGCCTTACGTTAGGATATGTAACGTTATAGACGTATATAATGTTCCCACCGAAAAGTAGGAGCAGAAGCGCCAGGAATGATGTAAAATATTACACCCGAGATGTAGGTTTCCCTTAAGTTTGGATATATATCGTTATAGACGTATATAATGTGCAGATCGAGACGTGGGGACCGACAAGCCAGAATGTTGTAAAATATTACATCCGAGATGTTAGGTTGCCTTAGGTTAGGATATACAACGTTATAGACGTATATAATGACCCTATCGAGGAGCAGGCGACGACACGCCAGGAATGTTGTAAAATATAACATCCGAGATGTTATGTTGCCTTACGTTAGTATATGTAACGTTATAGACGTATATAATGTTCCCACCGAAAAGTAGGAGCCGAATCGCCAGGAATGTTGTAAAATATTACATCCGAGATGTTAGTTTCCCTTAAGTTTGGATATATGTCGTTATAGACGTATATGACGTTCCCACCGAGACGTAGGGACCGACATGCCAGGAATGTTGTAAAATATTACATCCCAGATGTTAGGTTGCGTTAGGTTAGGATATACAACGTTATAGACGTATATAATGTCCCCATCGAGAAGCAGGCGACGACACGCCAGGAATGTTGTAAAATATTATATCCGAGATGTTATGTTGCCTTACGTTAGGATATATAACGTTATAGACGTATATAATGTTCGCACCGAGAAGTACGAGCCGACACGACAGGAATGTTGTAAACTATTACGGTAGGGATTTTAGGTTGCCTTAGGTTATGATATATAACGTTATAGACGTATATAATGTTACCACCGAGAAATAGGGGCCGAAGCGCCAGGAACGTTGTAAAATATGATATCCGAGATGTTAGTTTCCCTTAAGTTTGGATATATATCGTTATAGACGTACATAACGTTCCCACCGAGACGTAGGGACCGACACGCCAGGAATGTTGTAAAATATTACATTCGAGATGTTAGATTGCTTAGGCTAGGATATACAACGTTATAGACCTATATAATGTCCCCATCGAGAAGCAGGCGACGACACGCCAGGAATGTTGTAAAATATAACATCCGAGATGTTATGTTGCCTTACGTTAGTATATGTAACGTTATAGACGTATATAATGTTCCCACCGAAAAGTAGGAGCCGAATCGCCAGGAATGTTGTAAAATATTACATCCGAGGTGTTAGTTTCCCTTAAGTTTGGATATATGTCGTTATAGACGTATATGACGTTCCCACCGAGACGTAGGGACCGACATGCCAGGAATGTTGTAAAATATTACATCCCAGATGTTAGGTTGCGTTAGGTTAGGATATACAACGTGATAGACGTATATAATGTCCCCATCGAGAAGCAGGCGACGACACGCCAGGAATGTTGTAAAATATTATATCCGAGATGTTATGTTGCCTTACGTTAGGATATATAACGTTATAGACGTATATAATGTTCGCACCGAGAAGTACGAGCCGACACGCCAGGAATGTTGTAAACTATTACGGTAGAGATTTTAGGTTGCCTTAGGTTATGATATATAACGTTATAGACGTATATAATGTGCAGATCGAGATGTGGGGACCGACAAGCCAGAATGTTGTAAAATATTACATCCGAGATGTTAGGTTGCCTTAGGTTAGGATATACAACGTTATAGACGTATATAATGACCCCATCGAGGAGCAGGCGACGACACGCCAGGAATGTTGTAAAATATAACATCCAAGATGTTATGTTGCCTTACATTAGTATATGTAACGTTATAGACGTATATAATGTCCCCATCGAGAAGCAGGCGACGACACGCCAGGAATGTTGTAAAATATTACATCCGAGATGTTATGTTGCCTTACGTTAGGATATATAACGTTATAGACGTATATAATGTTCGCACCGAGAAGTACGAACCGACACGCCAGGAATGTTGTAAACTATTACGGTAGAAATTTTAGGTTGCCTTAGGTTATGATATATAACGTTATAGACGTATATAATGTTCCCACCGAGAAATAGGGGCCGACGCGTCAGGAATGTTGTAAAATATTAAACCCGAGATGTTAGGTTGCCTTAGGCTAGGATATATAACGTTATAGACGTATATAATATTCCCACCTAGAAATAGGGGCCGACATGCCAGGAATGTTGTAAAATATTACATCCCAGATGTTAGGTTGCGTTAGGTTAGGATATACAACGTTATAGACGTATATAATGTCCTCATCGAGAAGCAGGCGACGACACGCCAGGAATGTTGTAAAATATTACATCCGAGATGTTATGTTGCCTTACGTTAGGATATGTAACGTTATAGACGTATATAATGTTCCCACCGAAAAGTAGGAGCCGAAGCGCCAGGAATGATGTAAAATATTACATCCGAGATGTTAGGTTGCCTTAGGTTAGGATATACAACGTTATAGACGTGTATAATGTTCCCACCGAAAAGTAGGAGCCGAAGCGCCAGGAATGTTGTAAAATATTACATCCGAGATGTTAGGTTGCGTTAGGTTAGGATATACAACGTTATAGACGTATATAATTTCCCCATCGAGAAGCAGGCGACGACACGCCAGGAATGATGAAAAATATTATATCCGAGATGTTATGTTGCCTTACGTTAGGATATATAACGTTATAGACGTATATAATGTTCGCACCGAAAAGTACGAGCCGACACGCCAGGAATGTTGTAAACTATTACGGTAGAGATTTTAGGTTGCCTTAGGTTATGATATATTACGTTATAGACGTATATAATGTTCCCACCGAGAAATAGGGGCCGACGCGTCAGGAATGTTGTAAAATATTAAACCCGCGATGTTAGGTTGCGTTAGGTTAGGATATACAACGTTATAGACGTATATAATGTTCCCACCGAGAAATAGGGGCCGACGCGTCAGGAATGTTGTAAAATATTAAACCCGAGATGTTAGGTTGCCTTAGGATAGGATATATAACGTTATAGACGTATATAATATTCCCACCGAGAAATAGGAGCCGACATGCCAGGAATGTTGTAAAATATTACATCCCAGATGTTAGGTTGCGTTAGGTTAGGATATACAACGTTATAGACGTATATAATGTCCCCATCGAGAAGCAGGCGACGACACGCCAGGAATGTTGTAAAATATTATATCCGAGATGTTATGTTGCGTTACGTTAGGATATATAACGTTATAGATGTATATAATGTTCCCACCGAGAAGTACGAGCCGACACGCCAGGAATGTTGTAAACTATTACGGTAGAGGTTTTAGGTTGCCTTAGGTTATGATATATAACGTTATAGACGTATATAATGTTCCCACCGAGATATAGGGGCCGACGCGTCAGGAATGTTGTAAAATATTAAACCCGAGATGTTCGGTTGCCTTAGGCTAGGATATATAACGTTATAGACGTATATAATATTCCCACCGAGAAATAGGGGCCGACATGCCAGGAATGTTGTAAAATATTACATCCCAGATGTTAGGTTGCGTTAGGTTAGGATATACAACGTTATAGACGTATATAATGTCCCCATCGAGAAGCAGGCGACGACACGCCAGGAATGTTGTAAAATATTACATCCGAGATGTTATGTTGCCTTACGTTAGGATATGTAACGTTATAGACGTATATAATGTTCCCACCGAAAAGTTAGAGCCGAAGCGCCAGGAATGTTATAAACTATTACGGTAGAGATTTTAGGTTGCCGTAGGTTATGATAAATAACGTTATAGACGTATATAACGTTCCCACCGAGACGTAGGGACCGACATGCCAGGAATGTTGTAAAATATTACATCCCAGATGTTAGGTTGCGTTAGGTTAGGATATACAACGTTATAGACGAATATAATGTCCCCATCGAGAAGCAGGCGACGACACGCCAGGAATGTTGTAAAATATTACATCCGGGATGTTATGTTGCCTTACGTTAGGATATATAACGTTATAGACGTATATAACGTTCGCACCGAGAAGTACGAGCCGACACGCCAGGAATGTTGTAAACTATTACGGTAGAGATTTTAGGTTGCCTTAGGTTATGATATATAACTTTATAGACGTATATAATGTTCCCACCGAGAAATAGGGGCCGACGCGTCAGGAATGTTGTAAAATATTAAACCCGCGATGTTAGGTTGCGTTAGGTTAGGATATACAACGTTATAGACGTATATAATGTTCCCACCGAGAAATAGGGGCCGACGCGTCAGGAATGTTGTAAAATATTAAACCCGAGATGTTAGGTTGCCTTAGGCTAGGATATATAACGTTATAGACGTATATAATATTCCCACCGAGAAATAGGGGCCGACATGCCAGGAATGTTGTAAAATATTACATCCCAGATGTTAGGTTGCGTTAGGTTAGGATATACAACGTTATAGACGTATATAATGTCCCCATCGAGAAGCAGGCGACGACACGCCAGGAATGTTGTAAAATATTATATCCGAGATGTTATGTTGCGTTACGTTAGGATATATAACGTTATAGACGTATATAATGTTCCCACCGAGAAGTACGAGCCGACACGCCAGGATTGTTGTAAACTATTACGGTAGAGGTTTTGGGTTGCCTTAGGTTATGATATATAACGTTATAGACGTATATAATGTTCCCACCGAGAAATAGGGGCCGACGCGTCGGGAATGTTGTAAAATATTAAACCCGAGATGTTAGGTTGCCTTAGGCTAGGATATATAACGTTATAGACGTATATAATATTCCCACCGAGAAATAGGGGCCGACATGCCAGGAATGTTGTAAAATATTACATCCCAGATGTTAGGTTGCGTTAGGTTAGGATATACAACGTTATAGACGTATATAATGTCCCCATCGAAAAGCAGGCGACGACACGCCAGGAATGTTGTAAAATATTACATCCGAGATGTTATTTTGCCTTACGTTAGGATATGTACCGTTATAGACGTATATAATGTTCCCACCGAAAAGTAGGAGCCGAAGCGCCAGGAATGATGTAAAATATTACATCCGAGATGTAGGTTTCCCTTAAGTTTGGATATATATCGTTATAGACGTATATAATGTGCAGATCGAGACGTGGGGACCGACAAGCCAGAATGTTGTAAAATATTACATCCGAGATGTTAGGTTGCCTTAGGTTAGGATATACAATGTTATAGACGTATATAATGACCCCATCGAGGAGCAGGCGACGACACGCCAGGAATGTTGTAAAATATAACATCCGAGATGTTATGTTGCCTTACGTTAGTATATGTAACGTTATAGACGTATATAATGCTCCCACCGAAAAGTAGGAGCCGAATCGCCAGGAATGTTGTAAAATATTACATCCGAGATGTTAGTTTCCCTTAAGTTTGGATATATGTCGTTATAGACGTATATGACGTTCCCACCGAGACGTAGGGACCGACATGCCAGGAATGTTGTAAAATATTACATCCCAGATGTTAGGTTGCGTTAGGTTAGGATATACAACGTTACAGACGTATATAATGTCCCCATCGAGAAGTAGGCGACGACACACCAGGAATGTTGTAAAATATTACATCCGAGATGTTATGTTGCCTTACGTTAGGATATGTAACGTTATAGACGTATATAATGTTCCCACCGAAAAGTAGGAGCCGAAGCGCCAGGAATGATGTAAAATATTACATCCGAGATGTAGGTTTCCCTTAAGTTTGGATATATATCGTTATAGACGTATATAATGTGCAGATCGAGACGTGGGGACCGACAAGCCAGAATGTTGTAAAATATTACATCCGAGATGTTAGGTTGCCTTAGGTTAGGATATACAACGTTATAGACGTATATAATGACCCCATCGAGGAGCAGGCGACGACACGCCAGGAATGTTGTAAAATATAACATCCGAGATGTTATGTTGCCTTACGTTAGTATATGTAACGTTATAGACGTATATAATGTTCCCACCGAAAAGTAGGAGCCGAATCGCCAGGAATGTTGTAAAATATTACATCCCAGATGTTAGGTTGCGTTAGGTTAGGATATACAACGTTATAGACGTATATAATGTCCCCATCGAGAAGCAGGCGACGACACGCCAGGAATGTTGTAAAATATTACATCCGAGATGTTATGTTGCCTTACGTTAGGATATGTAACGTTATAGACGTATATAATGTTCCCACCGAAAAGTAGGAGCAGAAGCGCCAGGAATGATGTAAAATATTACACCCGAGATGTAGGTTTCCCTTAAGTTTGGATATATATCGTTATAGACGTATATAATGTGCAGATCGAGACGTGGGGACCGACAAGCCAGAATGTTGTAAAATATTACATCCGAGATGTTAGGTTGCCTTAGGTTAGGATATACAACGTTATAGACATATATAATGACCCTATCGAGGAGCAGGCGACGACACGCCAGGAATGTTGTAAAATATAACATCCGAGATGTTATGTTGCCTTACGTTAGTATATGTAACGTTATAGACGTATATAATGTTCCCACCGAAAAGTAGGAGCCGAATCGCCAGGAATGTTGTAAAATATTACATCCGAGATGTTAGTTTCCCTTAAGTTTGGATATATGTCGTTATAGACGTATATGACGTTCCCACCGAGACGTAGGGACCGACATGCCAGGAATGTTGTAAAATATTACATCCCAGATGTTAGGTTGCGTTAGGTAAGGATATACAACGTTATAGACGTATATAATGACCCCATCGAGGAGCAGGCGACGACACGCCAGGAATGTTGTAAAATATAACATCCAAGATGTTATGTTGCCTTACATTAGTATATGTAACGTTATAGACGTATATAATGTCCCCATCGAGAAGCAGGCGACGACACGCCAGGAATGTTGTAAAATATTACATCCGAGATGTTATGTTGCCTTACGTTAGGATATATAACGTTATAGACGTATATAATGTTCGCACCGAGAAGTACGAACCGACACGCCAGGAATGTTGTAAACTATTACGGTAGAAATTTTAGGTTGCCTTAGGTTATGATATATAACGTTATAGACGTATATAATGTTCCCACCGAGAAATAGGGGCCGACGCGTCAGGAATGTTGTAAAATATTAAACCCGAGATGTTAGGTTGCCTTAGGCTAGGATATATAACGTTATAGACGTATATAATATTCCCACCTAGAAATAGGGGCCGACATGCCAGGAATGTTGTAAAATATTACATCCCAGATGTTAGGTTGCGTTAGGTTAGGATATACAACGTTATAGACGTATATAATGTCCTCATCGAGAAGCAGGCGACGACACGCCAGGAATGTTGTAAAATATTACATCCGAGATGTTATGTTGCCTTACGTTAGGATATGTAACGTTATAGACGTATATAATGTTCCCACCGAAAAGTAGCAGCCGAAGCGCCAGGAATGATGTAAAATATTACATCCGAGATGTTAGGTTGCCTTAGGTTAGGATATACAACGTTATAGACGTATATAATGTTCCCACCGAAAAGTAGGAGCCGAAGCGCCAGGAATGTTGTAAAATATTACATCCGAGATGTTAGGTTGCGTTAGGTTAGGATATACAACGTTATAGACGTATATGATTTCCCCATCGAGAAGCAGGCGACGACACGCCAGGAATGATGAAAAATATTATATCCGAGATGTTATGTTGCCTTACGTTAGGATATATAACGTTATAGACGTATATAATGTTCGCACCGAAAAGTACGAGCCGACACGCCAGGAATGTTGTAAACTATTACGGTAGAGATTTTAGGTTGCCTTAGGTTATGATATATTACGTTATAGACGTATATAATGTTCCCACCGAGAAATAGGGGCCGACGCGTCAGGAATGTTGTAAAATATTAAACCCGCGATGTTAGGTTGCGTTAGGTTAGGATATACAACGTTATAGACGTATATAATGTTCCCACCGAGAAATAGGGGCCGACGCGTCAGGAATGTTGTAAAATATTAAACCCGAGATGTTAGGTTGCCTTAGGCTAGGATATATAACGTTATAGACGTATATAATATTCCCACCGAGAAATAGGGGCCGACATGCCAGGAATGTTGTAAAATATTACATCCCAGATGTTAGGTTGCGTTAGGTTACGATATACAACGTTATAGACGTATATAATGTCCCCATCGAGAAGCAGGCGACGACACGCCAGGAATGTTGTAAAATATTATATCCGAGATGTTATGTTGCGTTACGTTAGGATATATAACGTTATAGATGTATATAATGTTCCCACCGAGAAGTACGAGCCGACACGCCAGGAATGTTGTAAACTATTACGGTAGAGGTTTTAGGTTGCCTTAGGTTATGATATATAACGTTATAGACGTATATAATGTTCCCACCGAGATATAGGGGCCGACGCGTCAGGAATGTTGTAAAATATTAAACCCGAGATGTTCGGTTGCCTTAGGCTAGGATATATAACGTTATAGACGTATATAATATTCCCACCGAGAAATAGGGGCCGACATGCCAGGAATGTTGTAAAATATTACATCCCAGATGTTAGGTTGCGTTAGGTTAGGATATACAACGTTATAGACGTATATAATGTCCCCATCGAGAAGTAGGCGACGACACACCAGGAATGTTGTAAAATATTACATCCGAGATGTTATGTTGCCTTACGTTAGGATATGTAACGTTATAGACGTATATAATGTTCCCACCGAAAAGTAGGAGCCGAAGCGCCAGGAATGATGTAAAATATTACATCCGAGATGTAGGTTTCCCTTAAGTTTGGATATATATCGTTATAGACGTATATAATGTGCAGATCGAGACGTGGGGACCGACAAGCCAGAATGTTGTAAAATATTACATCCGAGATGTTAGGTTGCCTTAGGTTAGGATATACAACGTTATAGACGTATATAATGACCCCATCGAGGAGCAGGCGCCGACACGCCAGGAATGTTGTAAAATATAACATCCGAGATGTTATGTTGCCTTACGTTAGTATATGTAACGTTATAGACGTATATAATGTTCCCACCGAAAAGTAGGAGCCGAATCGCCAGGAATGTTGTAAAATATTACATCCGAGATGTTAGTTTCCCTTAAGTTTGGATATATGTCGTTATAGACGTATATGACGTTCCCACCGAGACGTAGGGACCGACATGCCAGGAATGTTGTAAAATATTACATCCCAGATGTTAGGTTGCGTTAGGTTAGGATATACAACGTGATAGACGTATATAATGTCCCCATCGAGAAGCAGGCGACGACACGCCAGGAATGTTGTAAAATATTATATCCGAGATGTTATGTTGCCTTACGTTAGGATATATAACGTTATAGACGTATATAATGTTCCCACCGAAAAGTAGGAGCCGAAGCGCCAGGAATGATGTAAAATATTACATCCGAGATGTAGGTTTCCCTTAAGTTTGGATATATATCGTTATAGACGTATATAATGTGCAGATCGAGACGTGGGGACCGACAAGCCAGAATGTTGTAAAATATTACATCCGAGATGTTAGGTTGCCTTAGGTTAGGATATACAACGTTATAGACGTATATAATGACCCCATCGAGGAGCAGGCGACGACACGCCAGGAATGTTGTAAAATATAACATCCGAGATGTTATGTTGCCTTACGTTAGTATATGTAACGTTATAGACGTATATAATGTTCCCACCGAAAAGTAGGAGCCGAATCGCCAGGAATGTTGTAAAATATTACATCCCAGATGTTAGGTTGCGTTAGGTTAGGATATACAACGTTATAGACGTATATAATGTCCCCATCGAGAAACAGGCGACGACACGCCAGGAATGTTGTAAAATATTACATCCGAGATGTTATGTTGCCTTACGTTAGGATATGTAACGTTATAGACGTATATAATGTTCCCACCGAAAAGTAGGAGCAGAAGCGCCAGGAATGATGTAAAATATTACACCCGAGATGTAGGTTTCCCTTAAGTTTGGATATATATCGTTATAGACGTATATAATGTGCAGATCGAGACGTGGGGACCGACAAGCCAGAATGTTGTAAAATATTACATCCGAGATGTTAGGTTGCCTTAGGTTAGGATATACAACGTTATAGACGTATATAATGACCCTATCGAGGAGCAGGCGACGACACGCCAGGAATGTTGTAAGATATAACATCCGAGATGTTATGTTGCCTTACGTTAGTATATGTAACGTTATAGACGTATATAATGTTCCCACCGAAAAGTAGGAGCCGAATCGCCAGGAATGTTGTAAAATATTACATCCGAGATGTTAGTTTCCCTTAAGTTTGGATATATGTCGTTATAGACGTATATGACGTTCCCACCGAGACGTAGGGACCGACATGCCAGGAATGTTGTAAAATATTACATCCCAGATGTTAGGTTGCGTTAGGTTAGGATATACAACGTTATAGACGTATATAATGTCCCCATCGAGAAGCAGGCGACGACACGCCAGGAATGTTGTAAAATATTATATCCGAGATGTTATGTTGCCTTACGTTAGGATATATAACGTTATAGACGTATATAATGTTCGCACCGAGAAGTACGAGCCGACACGCCAGGAATGTTGTAAACTATTACGGTAGGGATTTTAGGTTGCCTTAGGTTATGATATATAACGTTATAGACGTATATAATGTTACCACCGAGAAATAGGGGCCGAAGCGCCAGGAACGTTGTAAAATATGATATCCGAGGTGTTAGTTTCCCTTAAGTTTGGATATATATCGTTATAGACGTACATAACGTTCCCACCGAGACGTAGGGACCGACACGCCAGGAATGTTGTAAAATATTACATTCGAGATGTTAGATTGCTTAGGCTAGGATATACAACGTTATAGACCTATATAATGTCCCCATCGAGAAGCAGGCGACGACACGCCAGGAATGTTGTAAAATATAACATCCGAGATGTTATGTTGCCTTACGTTAGTATATGTAACGTTATAGACGTATATAATGTTCCCACCGAAAAGTAGGAGCCGAATCGCCAGGAATGTTGTAAAATATTACATCCGAGGTGTTAGTTTCCCTTAAGTTTGGATATATGTCGTTATAGACGTATATGACGTTCCCACCGAGACGTAGGGACCGACATGCCAGGAATGTTGTAAAATATTACATCCCAGATGTTAGGTTGCGTTAGGTTAGGATATACAACGTGATAGACGTATATAATGTCCCCATCGAGAAGCAGGCGACGACACGCCAGGAATGTTGTAAAATATTATATCCGAGATGTTATGTTGCCTTACGTTAGGATATATAACGTTATAGACGTATATAATGTTCGCACCGAGAAGTACGAGCCGACACGCCAGGAATGTTGTAAACTATTACGGTAGAGATTTTAGGTTGCCTTAGGTTATGATATATAACGTTATAGACGTATATAATGTGCAGATCGAGATGTGGGGACCGACAAGCCAGAATGTTGTAAAATATTACATCCGAGATGTTAGGTTGCCTTAGGTTAGGATATACAACGTTATAGACGTATATAATGACCCCATCGAGGAGCAGGCGACGACACGCCAGGAATGTTGTAAAATATAACATCCAAGATGTTATGTTGCCTTACATTAGTATATGTAACGTTATAGACGTATATAATGTCCCCATCGAGAAGCAGGCGACGACACGCCAGGAATGTTGTAAAATATTACATCCGAGATGTTATGTTGCCTTACGTTAGGATATATAACGTTATAGACGTATATAATGTTCGCACCGAGAAGTACGAACCAACACGCCAGGAATGTTGTAAACTATTACGGTAGAAATTTTAGGTTGCCTTAGGTTATGATATATAACGTTATAGACGTATATAATGTTCCCACCGAGAAATAGGGGCCGACATGCCAGGAATGTTGTAAAATATTACATCCCAGATGTTAGGTTGCGTTAGGTTAGGATATACAACGTTATAGACGTATATAATGTCCCCATCGAGAAGCAGGCGACGACACGCCAGGAATGTTGTAAAATATTATATCCGAGATGTTATGTTGCGTTACGTTAGGATATATAACGTTATAGACGTATATAATGTTCCCACCGAGAAGTACGAGCCGACACGCCAGGATTGTTGTAAACTATTACGGTAGAGGTTTTAGGTTGCCTTAGGTTATGATATATAACGTTATAGACGTATATAATGTTCCCACCGAGAAATAGGGGCCGACGCGTCAGGAATGTTGTAAAATATTAAACCCGAGATGTTAGGTTGCCTTAGGCTAGGATATATAACGTTATAGACGTATATAATATTCCCACCGAGAAATAGGGGCCGACATGCCAGGAATGTTGTAAAATATTACATCCCAGATGTTAGGTTGCGTTAGGTTAGGATATACAACGTTATAGACGTATATAATGTCCCCATCGAGAAGCAGGCGACGACACGCCAGGAATGTTGTAAAATATTACATCCGAGATGTTATGTTGCCTTACGTTAGGATATGTAACGTTATAGACGTATATAATGTTCCCACCGAAAAGTAGGAGCCGAAGCGCCAGGAATGATGTAAAATATTACATCCGAGATGTAGGTTTCCCTTAAGTTTGGATATATATCGTTATAGACGTATATAATGTGCAGATCGAGACGTGGGGACCGACAAGCCAGAATGTTGTAAAATATTACATCCGAGATGTTAGGTTGCCTTAGGTTAGGATATACAACGTTATAGACGTATATAATGACCCTATCGAGGAGCAGGCGACGACACGCCAGGAATGTTGTAAAATATAACATCCGAGATGTTATGTTGCCTTACGTTAGTATATGTAACGTTATAGACGTATATAATGTTCCCACCGAAAAGTAGGAGCCGAATCGCCAGGAATGTTGTAAAATATTACATCCGAGATGTTAGTTTCCCTTAAGTTTGGATATATGTCGTTATAGACGTATATGACGTTCCCACCGAGACGTAGGGACCGACATGCCAGGAATGTTGTAAAATATTACATCCCAGATGTTAGGTTGCGTTAGGTTAGGATATACAACGTTATAGACGTATATAATGTCCCCATCGAGAAGCAGGCGACGACACGCCAGGAATGTTGTAAAATATTATATCCGAGATGTTATGTTGCCTTACGTTAGGATATATAACGTTATAGACGTATATAATGTTCGCACCGAGAAGTACGAGCCGACACGCCAGGAATGTTGTAAACTATTACGGTAGGGATTTTAGGTTGCCTTAGGTTATGATATATAACGTTATAGACGTATATAATGTTACCACCGAGAAATAGGGGCCGAAGCGCCAGGAACGTTGTAAAATATGATATCCGAGATGTTAGTTTCCCTTAAGTTTGGATATATATCGTTATAGACGTACATAACGTTCCCACCGAGACGTAGGGACCGACACGCCAGGAATGTTGTAAAATATTACATTCGAGATGTTAGATTGCTTAGGCTAGGATATACAACGTTATAGACCTATATAATGTCCCCATCGAGAAGCAGGCGACGACACGCCAGGAATGTTGTAAAATATAACATCCGAGATGTTATGTTGCCTTACGTTAGTATATGTAACGTTATAGACGTATATAATGTTCCCACCGAAAAGTAGGAGCCGAATCGCCAGGAATGTTGTAAAATATTACATCCGAGGTGTTAGTTTCCCTTAAGTTTGGATATATGTCGTTATAGACGTATATGACGTTCCCACCGAGACGTAGGGACCGACATGCCAGGAATGTTGTAAAATATTACATCCCAGATGTTAGGTTGCGTTAGGTTAGGATATACAACGTGATAGACGTATATAATGTCCCCATCGAGAAGCAGGCGACGACACGCCAGGAATGTTGTAAAATATTATATCCGAGATGTTATGTTGCCTTACGTTAGGATATATAACGTTATAGACGTATATAATGTTCGCACCGAGAAGTACGAGCCGACACGCCAGGAATGTTGTAAACTATTACGGTAGAGATTTTAGGTTGCCTTAGGTTATGATATATAACGTTATAGACGTATATAATGTGCAGATCGAGATGTGGGGACCGACAAGCCAGAATGCTGTAAAATATTACATCCGAGATGTTAGGTTGCCTTAGGTTAGGATATACAACGTTATAGACGTATATAATGACCCCATCGAGGAGCAGGCGACGACACGCCAGGAATGTTGTAAAATATAACATCCAAGATGTTATGTTGCCTTACATTAGTATATGTAACGTTATAGACGTATATAATGTCCCCATCGAGAAGCAGGCGACGACACGCCAGGAATGTTGTAAAATATTACATCCGAGATGTTATGTTGCCTTACGTTAGGATATATAACGTTATAGACGTATATAATGTTCGCACCGAGAAGTACGAACCAACACGCCAGGAATGTTGTAAACTATTACGGTAGAAATTTTAGGTTGCCTTAGGTTATGATATATAACGTTATAGACGTATATAATGTTCCCACCGAGAAATAGGGGCCGACATGCCAGGAATGTTGTAAAATATTACATCCCAGATGTTAGGTTGCGTTAGGTTAGGATATACAACGTTATAGACGTATATAATGTCCCCATCGAGAAGCAGGCGACGACACGCCAGGAATGTTGTAAAATATTATATCCGAGATGTTATGTTGCGTTACGTTAGGATATATAACGTTATAGACGTATATAATGTTCCCACCGAGAAGTACGAGCCGACACGCCAGGATTGTTGTAAACTATTACGGTAGAGGTTTTAGGTTGCCTTAGGTTATGATATATAACGTTATAGACGTATATAATGTTCCCACCGAGAAATAGGGGCCGACGCGTCAACAATGTTGTAAAATATTAAACCCGAGATGTTAGGTTGCCTTAGGCTAGGATATATAACGTTATAGACGTATATAATATTCCCACCGAGAAATAGGGGCCGACATGCCAGGAATGTTGTAAAATATTACATCCCAGATGTTAGGTTGCGTTAGGTTAGGATATACAACGTTATAGACGTATATAATGTCCCCATCGAGAAGCAGGCGACGACACGCCAGGAATGTTGTAAAATATTACATCCGAGATGTTATGTTGCCTTACGTTAGGATATGTAACGTTATAGACGTATATAATGTTCCCACCGAAAAGTAGGAGCCGAAGCGCCAGGAATGATGTAAAATATTGCGGTAGAGATTTTAGGTTGCCTTAGGTTATGATATATAACTTTATAGACGTATATAATGTTCCCACCGAGAAATAGGGGCCGACGCGTCAGGAATGTTGTAAAATATTAAACCCGAGATGTTAGGTTGCCTTAGGCTAGGATATATAACGTTATAGACGTATATAATATTCCCACCGAGAAATAGGGGCCGACATGCCAGGAATGTTGTAAAATATTACATACCAGATGTTAGGTTACGTTAGGTTAGGATATACAACGTTATAGACGTATATAATGTCCCCATCGAGAAGCAGGCGACGACACGCCAGGAATGTTGTAAAATATTATATCCGAGATGTTATGTTGCCTTACGTTAGGATATATAACGTTATAGACGTATATAACGTTCGCACCGAGAAGTACGAGCCGACACGCCAGGAATGTTGTAAACTATTACGGTAGAGATTTTAGGTTGCCTTAGGTTATGATATATAACTTTATAGACGTATATAATGTTCCCACCGAGAAATAGGGGCCGACGCGTCAACAATGTTGTAAAATATTAAACCCGAGATGTTAGGTTGCCTTAGGCTAGGATATATAACGTTATAGACGTATATAATATTCCCACCGAGAAATAGGGGCCGACATGCCAGGAATGTTGTAAAATATTACATCCCAGATGTTAGGTTGCGTTAGGTTAGGATATACAACGTTATAGACGTATATAATGTCCCCATCGAGAAGCAGGCGACGACACGCCAGGAATGTTGTAAAATATTACATCCGAGATGTTATGTTGCCTTACGTTAGGATATATAACGTTATAGACGTATATAATGTTCGCACCGAGAAGTACGAACCGACAGGCCAGGAATGTTGTAAACTATTACGGTAGAAATTTTAGGTTGCCTTAGGTTATGATATATAACGTTATAGACGTATATAATGTTCCCACCGAGAAATAGGGGCCGACGCGTCAACAATGTTGTAAAATATTAAACCCGAGATGTTAGGTTGCCTTAGGCTAGGATATATAACGTTATAGACGTATATAATATTCCCACCGAGAAATAGGGGCCGACATGCCAGGAATGTTGTAAAATATTACATACCAGATGTTAGGTTACGTTAGGTTAGGATATACAACGTTATAGACGTATATAATGTCCCCATCGAGAAGCAGGCGACGACACGCCAGGAATGTTGTAAAATATTATATCCGAGATGTTATGTTGCCTTACGTTAGGATATATAACGTTATAGACGTATATAACGTTCGCACCGAGAAGTACGAGCCGACACGCCAGGAATGTTGTAAACTATTACGGTAGAGATTTTAGGTTGCCTTAGGTTATAATATATAACTTTATAGACGTATATAATGTTCCCACCGAGAAGTAGGGGCCGACGCGTCAGGAATGTTGTAAAATATTAAACCCGCGATGTTAGGTTGCGTTAGGTTAGGATATACAACGTTATAGATGTATATAATGTTCCCACCGAGAAATAGGGGCCGACGCGTCAGGAATGTTGTAAAATATTAAACCCGAGATGTTAGGTTGCCTTAGGCTAGGATATATAACGTTATAGACGTATATAATATTCCCACCGAGAAATAGGGGCCGACATGCCAGGAATGTTGTAAAATATTACATCCCAGATGTTAGGTTGCGTTAGGTTAGGATATACAACGTTATAGACGTATATAATGTCCCCATCGAGAAGCAGGCGACGACACGCCAGGAATGTTGTAAAATATTACATCCGAGATGTTATGTTGCCTTACGTTAGGATATGTAACGTTATAGACGTATATAATGTTCCCACCGAAAAGTAGGAGCCGAAGCGCCAGGAATGATGTAAAATATTACGGTAGAGATTTTAGGTTGCCTTAGGTTATGATATATAACTTTATAGACGTATATAATGTTCCCACCGAGAAATAGGGGCCGACGCGTCAGGAATGTTGTAAAATATTAAACCCGCGATGTTAGGTTGCGTTAGGTTAGGATATACAACGTTATAGACGTATATAATGTTCCCACCGAGAAATAGGGGCCGACGCGTCAGGAATGTTGTAAAATATTACATCCCAGATGTTAGGTTGCCTTAGGCTAGGATATATAACGTTATAGACGTATATAATATTCCCACCGAGAAATAGGGGCCGACATGCCAGGAATGTTGTAAAATATTACATACCAGATGTTAGGTTACGTTAGGTTAGGATATACAACGTTATAGACGTATATAATGTCCCCATCGAGAAGCAGGCGACGACACGCCAGGAATGTTGTAAAATATTATATCCGAGATGTTATGTTGCCTTACGTTAGGATATATAACGTTATAGACGTATATAACGTTCGCACCGAGAAGTACGAGCCGACACGCCAGGAATGTTGTAAACTATTACGGTAGAGATTTTAGGTTGCCTTAGGTTATGATATATAACTTTATAGACGTATATAATGTTCCCACCGAGAAATAGGGGCCGACGCGTCAGGAATGTTGTAAAATATTAAACCCGCGATGTTAGGTTGCGTTAGGTTAGGATATACAACGTTATAGACGTATATAATGTTCCCACAGAGAAATAGGGGTCGACGCGTCAGGAATGTGGTAAAATATTAAACCCGAGATGTTAGGTTGCCTTAGGCTAGGATATATAACGTTATAGACGTATATAATATTCCCACCGAGAAATAGGGGCCGACATGCCAGGAATGTTGTAAAATATTACATCCCAGATGTTAGGTTGCGTTAGGTTAGGATATACAACGTTATAGACGTATATAATGTCCCCATCGAGAAGCAGGCGACGACACGCCAGGAATGTTGTAAAATATTATATCCGAGATGTTATGTTGCGTTACGTTAGGATATATAACGTTATAGACGTATATAATGTTCCCACCGAGAAGTACGAGCCGACACGCCAGGATTGTTGTAAACTATTACGGTAGAGGTTTTAGGTTGCCTTAGGTTATGATATATAACGTTATAGACGTATATAATGTTCCCACCGAGAAATAGGGGCCGACATGCCAGGAATGTTGTAAAATATTACATCCCAGATGTTAGGTTGCGTTAGGTTAGGATATACAACGTTATAGACGTATATAATGTCCCCATCGAGAAGCAGGCGACGACACGCCAGGAATGTTGTAAAATATTACATCCGAGATGTTATGTTGCCTTACGTTAGGATATGTAACGTTATAGACGTATATAATGTTCCCACCGAAAAGTAGGAGCCGAAGCGCCAGGAATGTTCTAAAATATTACATCCGAGATGTTAGTTTCCCTTAAGTTTGGATATATATCGTTATAGACGTATATAATGTGCAGATCGAGACGTGGGGACCGACAAGCCAGAATGTTGTAAAATATTACATCCCAGATGTTAGGTTGCGTTAGGTTAGGATATACAACGTTATAGACGTATATAATGTCCCCATCGAGAAGCAGGCGACGACACGCCAGGAATGTTGTAAAATATTACATCCGAGATGTTATGTTGCCTTACGTTAGGATATGTAACGTTATAGACGTATATAATGTTCCCACCGAGAAATAGGGGCCGACGCGTCAACAATGTTGTAAAATATTAAACCCGAGATGTTAGGTTGCCTTAGGCTAGGATATATAACGTTATAGACGTATATAATATTCCCACCGAGAAATAGGGGCCGACATGCCAGGAATGTTGTAAAATATTACATCCCAGATGTTAGGTTGCGTTAGGTTAGGATATACAACGTTATAGACGTATATAATGTCCCCATCGAGAAGCAGGCGACGACACGCCAGGAATGTTGTAAAATATTATATCCGAGATGTTATGTTGCGTTACGTTAGGATATATAACGTTATAGACGTATATAATGTTCCCACCGAGAAGTACGAGCCGACACGCCAGGATTGTTGTAAACTATTACGGTAGAGGTTTTAGGTTGCCTTAGGTTATGATATATAACTTTATAGACGTATATAATGTTCCCACCGAGAAATAGGGGCCGACGCGTCAACAATGTTGTAAAATATTAAACCCGAGATGTTAGGTTGCCTTAGGCTAGGATATATAACGTTATAGACGTATATAATATTCCCACCGAGAAATAGGGGCCGACATGCCAGGAATGTTGTAAAATATTACATCCCAGATGTTAGGTTGCGTTAGGTTAGGATATACAACGTTATAGACGTATATAATGTCCCCATCGAGAAGCAGGCGACGACACGCCAGGAATGTTGTAAAATATTACATCCGAGATGTTATGTTGCCTTACGTTAGGATATATAACGTTATAGACGTATATAATGTTCGCACCGAGAAGTACGAACCGACAGGCCAGGAATGTTGTAAACTATTACGGTAGAAATTTTAGGTTGCCTTAGGTTATGATATATAACGTTATAGACGTATATAATGTTCCCACCGAGAAATAGGGGCCGACGCGTCAACAATGTTGTAAAATATTAAACCCGAGATGTTAGGTTGCCTTAGGCTAGGATATATAACGTTATAGACGTATATAATATTCCCACCGAGAAATAGGGGCCGACATGCCAGGAATGTTGTAAAATATTACATACCAGATGTTAGGTTACGTTAGGTTAGGATATACAACGTTATAGACGTATATAATGTCCCCATCGAGAAGCAGGCGACGACACGCCAGGAATGTTGTAAAATATTATATCCGAGATGTTATGTTGCCTTACGTTAGGATATATAACGTTATAGACGTATATAACGTTCGCACCGAGAAGTACGAGCCGACACGCCAGGAATGTTGTAAACTATTACGGTAGAGATTTTAGGTTGCCTTAGGTTATAATATATAACTTTATAGACGTATATAATGTTCCCACCGAGAAATAGGGGCCGACGCGTCAGGAATGTTGTAAAATATTAAACCCGCGATGTTAGGTTGCGTTAGGTTAGGATATACAACGTTATAGATGTATATAATGTTCCCACCGAGAAATAGGGGCCGACGCGTCAGGAATGTTGTAAAATATTAAACCCGAGATGTTAGGTTGCCTTAGGCTAGGATATATAACGTTATAGACGTATATAATATTCCCACCGAGAAATAGGGGCCGACATGCCAGGAATGTTGTAAAATATTACATCCCAGATGTTAGGTTGCGTTAGGTTAGGATATACAACGTTATAGACGTATATAATGTCCCCATCGAGAAGCAGGCGACGACACGCCAGGAATGTTGTAAAATATTACATCCGAGATGTTATGTTGCCTTACGTTAGGATATGTAACGTTATAGACGTATATAATGTTCCCACCGAAAAGTAGGAGCCGAAGCGCCAGGAATGATGTAAAATATTACGGTAGAGATTTTAGGTTGCCTTAGGTTATGATATATAACTTTATAGACGTATATAATGTTCCCACCGAGAAATAGGGGCCGACGCGTCAGGAATGTTGTAAAATATTAAACCCGCGATGTTAGGTTGCGTTAGGTTAGGATATACAACGTTATAGACGTATATAATGTTCCCACCGAGAAATAGGGGCCGACGCGTCAGGAATGTTGTAAAATATTACATCCCAGATGTTAGGTTGCCTTAGGCTAGGATATATAACGTTATAGACGTATATAATATTCCCACCGAGAAATAGGGGCCGACATGCCAGGAATGTTGTAAAATATTACATACCAGATGTTAGGTTACGTTAGGTTAGGATATACAACGTTATAGACGTATATAATGTCCCCATCGAGAAGCAGGCGACGACACGCCAGGAATGTTGTAAAATATTATATCCGAGATGTTATGTTGCCTTACGTTAGGATATATAACGTTATAGACGTATATAACGTTCGCACCGAGAAGTACGAGCCGACACGCCAGGAATGTTGTAAACTATTACGGTAGAGATTTTAGGTTGCCTTAGGTTATGATATATAACTTTATAGACGTATATAATGTTCCCACCGAGAAATAGGGGCCGACGCGTCAGGAATGTTGTAAAATATTAAACCCGCGATGTTAGGTTGCGTTAGGTTAGGATATACAACGTTATAGACGTATATAATGTTCCCACAGAGAAATAGGGGTCGACGCGTCAGGAATGTGGTAAAATATTAAACCCGAGATGTTAGGTTGCCTTAGGCTAGGATATATAACGTTATAGACGTATATAATATTCCCACCGAGAAATAGGGGCCGACATGCCAGGAATGTTGTAAAATATTACATCCCAGATGTTAGGTTGCGTTAGGTTAGGATATACAACGTTATAGACGTATATAATGTCCCCATCGAGAAGCAGGCGACGACACGCCAGGAATGTTGTAAAATATTATATCCGAGATGTTATGTTGCGTTACGTTAGGATATATAACGTTATAGACGTATATAATGTTCCCACCGAGAAGTACGAGCCGACACGCCAGGATTGTTGTAAACTATTACGGTAGAGGTTTTAGGTTGCCTTAGGTTATGATATATAACGTTATAGACGTATATAATGTTCCCACCGAGAAATAGGGGCCGACGCGTCAGGAATGTTGTAAAATATTAAACCCGAGATGTTAGGTTGCCTTAGGCTAGGATATAACGTTATAGACGTATATAATATTCCCACCGAGAAATAGGGGCCGACATGCCAGGAATGTTGTAAAATATTACATCCCAGATGTTAGGTTGCGTTAGGTTAGGATATACAACGTTATAGACGTATATAATGTCCCCATCGAGAAGCAGGCGACGACACGCCAGGAATGTTGTAAAATATTACATCCGAGATGTTATGTTGCCTTACGTTAGGATATGTAACGTTATAGACGTATATAATGTTCCCACCGAAAAGTAGGAGCCGAAGCGCCAGGAATGTTCTAAAATATTACATCCGAGATGTTAGTTTCCCTTAAGTTTGGATATATATCGTTATAGACGTATATAATGTGCAGATCGAGACGTGGGGACCGACAAGCCAGAATGTTGTAAAATATTACATCCCAGATGTTAGGTTGCGTTAGGTTAGGATATACAACGTTATAGACGTATATAATGTCCCCATCGAGAAGCAGGCGACGACACGCCAGGAATGTTGTAAAATATTACATCCGAGATGTTATGTTGCCTTACGTTAGGATATGTAACGTTATAGACGTATATAATGTTCCCACCGAGAAATAGGGGCCGACGCGTCAACAATGTTGTAAAATATTAAACCCGAGATGTTAGGTTGCCTTAGGCTAGGATATATAACGTTATAGACGTATATAATATTCCCACCGAGAAATAGGGGCCGACATGCCAGGAATGTTGTAAAATATTACATCCCAGATGTTAGGTTGCGTTAGGTTAGGATATACAACGTTATAGACGTATATAATGTCCCCATCGAGAAGCAGGCGACGACACGCCAGGAATGTTGTAAAATATTATATCCGAGATGTTATGTTGCGTTCCGTTAGGATATATAACGTTATAGACGTATATAATGTTCCCACCGAGAAGTACGAGCCGACACGCCAGGATTGTTGTAAACTATTACGGTAGAGGTTTTAGGTTGCCTTAGGTTATGATATATAACGTTATAGACGTATATAATGTTCCCACCGAGAAATAGGGGCCGACGCGTCAGGAATGTTGTAAAATATTAAACCCGAGATGTTAGGTTGCCTTAGGCTAGGATATATAACGTTATAGACGTATATAATATTCCCACCGAGAAATAGGGGCCGACATGCCAGGAATGTTGTAAAATATTACATCCCAGATGTTAGGTTGCGTTAGGTTAGGATATACAACGTTATAGACGTATATAATGTCCCCATCGAGAAGCAGGCGACGACACGCCAGGAATGTTGTAAAATATTACATCCGAGATGTTATGTTGCCTTACGTTAGGATATGTAACGTTATAGACGTATATAATGTTCCCACCGAAAAGTAGGAGCCGAAGCGCCAGGAATGATGTAAAATATTACATCCGAGATGTAGGTTTCCCTTAAGTTTGGATATATATCGTTATAGACGTATATAATGTGCAGATCGAGACGTGGGGACCGACAAGCCAGAATGTTGTAAAATATTACATCCGAGATGTTAGGTTGCCTTAGGTTAGGATATACAACGTTATAGACGTATATAATGAGCCCATCGAGGAGCAGGCGACGACACGCCAGGAATGTTGTAAAATATAACATCCGAGATGTTATGTTGCCTTACGTTAGTATATGTAACGTTATAGACGTATATAATGTTCCCACCGAAAAGTAGGAGCCGAATCGCCAGGAATGTTGTAAAATATTACATCCGAGATGTTAGTTTCCCTTAAGTTTGGATATATTTCGTTATAGACGTATATGACGTTCCCACCGAGACGTAGGGACCGACATGCCAGGAATGTTGTAAAATATTACATCCCAGATGTTAGGTTGCGTTAGGTTAGGATATACAACGTTATAGACGTATATAATGTCCCCATCGAGAAGCAGGCGACGACACGCCAGGAATGTTGTAAAATATTATATCCGAGATGTTATGTTGCCTTACGTTAGGATATATAACGTTATAGACGTATATAATGTTCGCACCGAGAAGTACGAGCCGACACGCCAGGAATGTTGTAAACTATTACGGTAGATATTTTAGGTTGCCTTAGGTTATGATATATAACGTTATAGACGTATATAATGTTACCACCGAGAAATAGGGGCCGAAGCGCCAGAAATGTTGTAAAATATGATATCCGAGATGTTAGTTTCCCTTAAGTTTGGATATATATCGTTATAGACGTATATAACGTTCCCACCGAGACGTAGGGACCGACATGCCAGGAATGTTGTAAAATATTTCATCCCAGATGTTAGGTTGCGTTAGGTTAGGATATGAAACGTTATAGACGTATATAATGTCCCCATCGAGAAGCAGGCGACGACACGCCAGGAATGTTGTAAAATATTACATCCGAGATGTTATGTTGCCTTACGTTAGGATATATAACGTTATAGACGTATATAATGTTCGCACCGAGAAGTACGAACCGACACGCCAGGAATGTTGTAAACTATTACGGTAGAAATTTTAGGTTGCCTTAGGTTATGATATATAACGTTATAGACGTATATAATGTTCCCACCGAGAAATAGGGGCCGACGCGTCAGGAATGTTGTAAAATATTAAACCCGAGATGTTAGGTTGCCTTAGGCTAGGATATATAACGTTATAGACGTATATAATATTCCCACCGAGAAATAGGGGCCGACATGCCAGGAATGTTGTAAAATATTACATCCCAGATGTTAGGTTGCGTTAGGTTAGGATATACAACGTTATAGACGTATATAATGTCCCCATCGAGAAGCAGGCGACGACACGCCAGGAATGTTGTAAAATATTACATCCGAGATGTTATGTTGCCTTACGTTAGGATATGTAACGTTATAGACGTATATAATGTTCCCACCGAAAAGTAGGAGCCGAAGCGCCAGGAATGATGTAAAATATTACATCCGAGATGTAGGTTTCCCTTAAGTTTGGATATATATCGTTATAGACGTATATAATGTGCAGATCGAGACGTGGGGACCGACAAGCCAGAATGTTGTAAAATATTACATCCGAGATGTTAGGTTGCCTTAGGTTAGGATATACAACGTTATAGACGTATATAATGACCCCATCGAGGAGCAGGCGACGACACGCCAGGAATGTTGTAAAATATAACATCCGAGATGTTATGTTGCCTTACGTTAGTATATGTAACGTTATAGACGTATATAATGTTCCCACCGAAAAGTAGGAGCCGAATCGCCAGGAATGATGTAAAATATTACATCCGAGATGTTAGTTTCCCTTAAGTTTGGATATATGTCGTTATAGACGTATATAACGTTCCCGACGAGACGTAGGGACCGACATGCCAGGAATATTGTAAAATATTACATCCCAGATGTTAGGTTGCGTTAGGTTAGGATATACAACGTTATAGACGTATATAATGTCCCCATCGAGAAGCAGGCGACGACACGCCAGGAATGTTGTAAAATATTATATCCGAGATGTTATGTTGCGTTACGTTAGGATATATAACGTTATAGACGTATATAATGTTCCCACCGAGAAGTACGAGCCGACACGCCAGGAATGTTGTAAACTATTACGGTAGAGGTTTTAGGTTGCCTTAGGTTATGATATATAACGTTATAGACGTATAAAATGTTCCCACCGAGAAATAGGGGCCGACGCGTCAGGAATGTTGTAAAATATTAAACCCGCGATGTTAGGTTGCGTTAGGTTAGGATATACGACGTTATAGACGTATATAATGTCCCCATCGAGAAGCAGGCGACGACACGCCAGGAATGTTGTAAAATATTACATCCGAGATGTTAGATTGCTTAGGCTAGGATATACAACGTTATAGACGTATATAATGTCCCCATCGAGAAGCAGGCGACGACACGCCAGGAATGTTGTAAAATATAACATCCGAGATGTTATGTTGCCTTACGTTAGGATATGTAACGTTATAGACGTATATAATGTTCCCACCGAAAAGTAGGAGCCGAAGCGCCAGGAATGTTCTAAAATATTACATACGAGATGTTAGTTTCCCCTAAGTTTGGATATATATCGTTATAGACGTATATAATGTGCAGATCGAGACGTGGGGACCGACAAGCCAGAATGTTGTAAAATATTACATCCGAGATGTTAGTTTCCCTTAAGTTTGGATATATGTCGTTATAGACGTATATGACGTTCCCACCGAGACGTAGGGACCGACATGCCAGGAATGTTGTAAAATATTACATCCCAGATGTTAGGTTGCGTTAGGTTAGGATATACAACGTTATAGACGTATATAATGTCCCCATCGAGAAGCAGGCGACGACACGCCAGGGATGTTGTAAAATATTATATCCGAGATGTTATGTTGCCTTACGTTAGGATATATAACGTTATAGACGTATATAACGTTCGCACCGAGAAGTACGAGCCGACACGCCAGGAATGTTGTAAACTATTACGGTAGAGATTTTAGGTTGCCTTAGGTTATGATATATAACTTTATAGACGTATATAATGTTCCCACCGAGAAATAGGGGCCGACGCGTCAGGAATGTTGTAAAATATTAAACCCGCGATGTTAGGTTGCGTTAGGTTAGGATATACAACGTTATAGACGTATATAATATTCCCACCGAGAAATAGGGGCCGACATGCCAGGAATGTTGTAAAATATTATATCCGAGATGTTATGTAGCCTTACGTTAGGATATATAACGTTATAGACGTATATAACGTTCGCACCGAGAAGTACGAGCCGACACGCCAGGAATGTTGTAAACTATTACGGTAGAGATTTTAGGTTGCCTTAGGTTATGATATATAACTTTATAGACGTATATAATGTTCCCACCGAGAAATAGGGGCCGACGCGTCAGGAATGTTGTAAAATATTAAACCCGCGATGTTAGGTTGCGTTAGGTTAGGATATACAACGTTATAGACGTATATAATATTCCCACCGAGAAATAGGGGCCGACATGCCAGGAATGTTGTAAAATATTACATCCCAGATGTTAGGTTGCGTTAGGTTAGGATATACAACGTTATAGACGTATATAATGTCCCCATCGAGAAGCAGGCGACGACACGCCAGGAATGTTGTAAAATATTACATCCGAGATGTTATGTTGCCTTACGTTAGGATATGTAACGTTATAGACGTATATAATGTTCCCACCGAAAAGTAGGAGCAGAAGCGCCAGGAACGATGTAAAATATTACATCCGAGATGTAGGTTTCCCTTAAGTTTGGATATATATCGTTATAGACGTATATAATGTGCAGATCGAGACGTGGGGACCGACAAGCCAGAATGTTGTAAAATATTACATCCGAGATGTTAGGTTGCCTTAGGTTAGGATATACAACGTTATAGACGTATATAATGACCCTATCGAGGAGCAGGCGACGACACGCCAGGAATGTTGTAAAATATAACATCCGAGATGTTATGTTGCCTTACGTTAGTATATGTAACGTTATAGACGTATATAATGTTCCCACCGAAAAGTAGGAGCCGAATCGCCAGGAATGATGTAAAATATTACATCCGAGATGTTAGTTTCCCTTAAGTTTGGATATTTGTCGTTATAGACGTATATGACGTTCCCACCGAGACGTAGGGACCGACATGCCAGGAATGTTGTAAAATATTACATCCCAGATGTTAGGTTGCGTTAGGTTAGGATATACAACGTTATAGACGTATATAATGTCCCCATCGAGAAGCAGGCGACGACACGCCAGGAATGTTGTAAAATATTATATCCGAGATGTTATGTTGCCTTACGTTAGGATATATAACGTTATAGACGTATATAATGTTCGCACCGAGAAGTACGAGCCGACACGCCAGGAATGTTGTAAACTATTACGGTAGAGATTTTAGGTTGCCTTAGGTTATGATATATAACGTTATAGACGTATATAATGTTACCACCGAGAAATAGGGGCCGAAGCGCCAGGAACGTTGTAAAATATGATATCCGAGATGTTAGTTTCCCTTAAGTTTGGATATATATCGTTATAGACGTATATAACGTTCCCACCGAGACGTAGGGACCGACACGCCAGGAATGTTGTAAAATATTACATTCGAGATGTTAGATTGCTTAGGCTAGGATATACAACGTTATAGACGTATATAATGTCCCCATCGAGAAGCAGGCGACGACACGCCAGGAATGTTGTAAAATATAACATCCGAGATGTTATGTTGCCTTACGTTAGGATATGTAACGTTATAGACGTATATAATGTTCCCACCGAAAAGTAGGAGCCGAAGCGCCAGGAATGTTCTAAAATATTACATCCGAGATGTTAGTTTCCCTTAAGTTTGGATATATGTCGTTATAGACGTATATGACGTTCCCACCGAGACGTAGGGACCGACATGCCAGGAATGTTGTAAAATATTACATCCCAGATGTTAGGTTGCGTTAGGTTAGGATATACAACGTTATAGACGTATATAATGTCCCCATCGAGAAGCAGGCGACGACACGCCAGGAATGTTGTAAAATATTATATCCGAGATGTTATGTTGCCTTACGTTAGGATATATAACGTTATAGACGTATATAATGTTCGCACCGAGAAGTACGAGCCGACACGCCAGGAATGTTGTAAACTATTACGGTAGAGATTTTAGGTTGCCTTAGGTTATGATATATAACGTTATAGACGTATATAATGTTCCCACCGAGAAATAGGGGCCGACGCGTCAGGAATGTTGTAAAATATTAAACCCGAGATGTTAGGTTGCGTTAGGCTAGGATATATAACGTTATAGACGTATATAATGTTCCCATCGAGAAGCAGGCGACGACACGCCAGGAATGTTGTAAAATATTACATCCGAGATGTTAGAATGCTTAGGCTAGGATATACAAAGTTGTAGACGTATATAATGTCCCCATCGAGAAGCAGGCGACGACACGCCAGGAATGTTGTAAAATATAACATCCGAGATGTTATGTTGCCTTACGTTAGGATATGTAACGTTATAGACGTATGTAATTTTCCCACCGAAAAGTAGGAGCCGAAGCGCCAGGAATGTTGTAAACTATTACGGTAGAGATTTTAGGTTGTCTTAGGTTATGATATATAACGTTATAGACGTATATAACGTTCCCACCGAGACGTAGGGACCGACATGCCAGGAATGTTGTAAAATATTACATACCAGATGTTAGGTTACGTTAGGTTAGGATATACAACGTTATAGACGTATATAATGTCCCCATCGAGAAGCAGGCGACGACACGCCAGGAATGTTGTAAAATATTATATCCGAGATGTTATGTTGCCTTACGTTAGGATATATAACGTTATAGACGTATATAACGTTCGCACCGAGAAGTACGAGCCGACACGCCAGGAATGTTGTAAACTATTACGGTAGAGATTTTAGGTTGCCTTAGGTTATGATATATAACTTTATAGACGTATATAATGTTCCCACCGAGAAATAGGGGCCGACGCGTCAGGAATTTGTAAAATATTAAACCCGCGATGTTAGGTTGCGTTAGGTTAGGATATACAACGTTATAGACGTATATAATGTTCCCACCGAGAAATAGGGGCCGACGCGTCAGGAATGTTGTAAAATATTAAACCCGAGATGTTAGGTTGCCTTAGGCTAGGATATATAACGTTATAGACGTATATAATGTTCGCACCGAGAAGTACGAGCCGACACGCCAGGAATGTTGTAAACTATTACGGTAGAGATTTTAGGTTGCCTTAGGTTATGATATATAACGTTATAGACGTATATAATGTTACCACCGAGAAATAGGGGCCGAAGCGCCAGGAACGTTGTAAAATATGATATCCGAGATGTTAGTTTCCCTTAAGTTTGGATATATATCGTTATAGACGTATATAACGTTCCCACCGAGACGTAGGGACCGACACGCCAGGAATGTTGTAAAATATTACATTCGAGATGTTAGATTGCTTAGGCTAGGATATACAACGTTATAGACGTATATAATGTCCCCATCGAGAAGCAGGCGACGACACGCCAAGAATGTTGTAAAATATAACATCCGAGATGTTATGTTGCATTACGTTAGGATATGTAACGTTATAGACGTATATAATGTTCCCACCGAAAAGTAGGAGCCGAAGCGCCAGGAATGTTCTAAAATATTACATCCGAGATGTTAGTTTCCCTTAAGTTTGGATATATGTCGTTATAGACGTATATGACGTTCCCACCGAGACGTAGGGACCGACATGCCAGGAATGTTGTAAAATATTACATCCCAGATGTTAGGTTGCGTTAGGTTAGGATATACAACGTTATAGACGTATATAATGTCCCCATCGAGAAGCAGGCGACGACACGCCAGGAATGTTGTAAAATATTATATCCGAGATGTTATGTTGCCTTACGTTAGGATATATAACGTTATAGACGTATATAATGTTCGCACCGAGAAGTACGAGCCGACACGCCAGGAATGTTGTAAACTATTACGGTAGAGATTTTAGGTTGCCTTAGGTTATGATATATAACGTTATAGACGTATATAATGTTCCCACCGAGAAATAGGGGCCGACGCGTCAGGAATGTTGTAAAATATTAAACCCGAGATGTTAGGTTGCGTTAGGCTAGGATATATAACGTTATAGACGTATATAATGTTCCCATCGAGAAGCAGGCGACGACACGCCAGGAATGTTGTAAAATATTACATCCGAGATGTTAGAATGCTTAGGCTAGGATATACAAAGTTGTAGACGTATATAATGTCCCCATCGAGAAGCAGGCGACGACACGCCAGGAATGTTGTAAAATATAACATCCGAGATGTTATGTTGCCTTACGTTAGGATATGTAACGTTATAGACGTATGTAATTTTCCCACCGAAAAGTAGGAGCCGAAGCGCCAGGAATGTTGTAAACTATTACGGTAGAGATTTTAGGTTGTCTTAGGTTATGATATATAACGTTATAGACGTATATAACGTTCCCACCGAGACGTAGGGACCGACATGCCAGGAATGTTGTAAAATATTACATACCAGATGTTAGGTTACGTTAGGTTAGGATATACAACGTTATAGACGTATATAATGTCCCCATCGAGAAGCAGGCGACGACACGCCAGGAATGTTGTAAAATATTATATCCGAGATGTTATGTTGCCTTACGTTAGGATATATAACGTTATAGACGTATATAACGTTCGCACCGAGAAGTACGAGCCGACACGCCAGGAATGTTGTAAACTATTACGGTAGAGATTTTAGGTTGCCTTAGGTTATGATATATAACTTTATAGACGTATATAATGTTCCCACCGAGAAATAGGGGCCGACGCGTCAGGAATTTGTAAAATATTAAACCCGCGATGTTAGGTTGCGTTAGGTTAGGATATACAACGTTATAGACGTATATAATGTTCCCACCGAGAAATAGGGGCCGACGCGTCAGGAATGTTGTAAAATATTAAACCCGAGATGTTAGGTTGCCTTAGGCTAGGATATATAACGTTATAGACGTATATAATATTCCCACCGAGAAATAGGGGCCGACATGCCAGGAATGTTGTAAAATATTACATCCCAGATGTTAGGTTGCGTTAGGTTAGGATATACAATGTTATAGACGTATATAATGTCCCCATCGAGAAGCAGGCGACGACACGCCAGGAATGTTGTAAAATATTATATCCGAGATGTTATGTTGCGTTACGTTAGGATATATAACGTTATAGACGTATATAATGTTCCCACCGAAAAGTAGGAGCCGAATCGCCAGGAATGTTGTAAAATATTACATCCGAGATGTTATGTTGCCTTACGTTAGGATATGTAACGTTATAGACGTATATAATGTTCCCACCGAAAAGTAGGAGCAGAAGCGCCAGGAACGATGTAAAATATTACATCCGAGATGTAGGTTTCCCTTAAGTTTGGATATATATCGTTATAGACGTATATAATGTGCAGATCGAGACGTGGGGACCGACAAGCCAGAATGTTGTAAAATATTACATCCGAGATGTTAGGTTGCCTTAGGTTAGGATATACAACGTTATAGACGTATATAATGACCCTATCGAGGAGCAGGCGACGACACGCCAGGAATGTTGTAAAATATAACATCCGAGATGTTATGTTGCCTTACGTTAGTATATGTAACGTTATAGACGTATATAATGTTCCCACCGAAAAGTAGGAGCCGAATCGCCAGGAATGATGTAAAATATTACATCCGAGATGTTAGTTTCCCTTAAGTTTGGATATTTGTCGTTATAGACGTATATGACGTTCCCACCGAGACGTAGGGACCGACATGCCAGGAATGTTGTAAAATATTACATCCCAGATGTTAGGTTGCGTTAGGTTAGGATATACAACGTTATAGACGTATATAATGTCCCCATCGAGAAGCAGGCGACGACACGCCAGGAATGTTGTAAAATATTATATCCGAGATGTTATGTTGCCTTACGTTAGGATATATAACGTTATAGACGTATATAATGTTCGCACCGAGAAGTACGAGCCGACACGCCAGGAATGTTGTAAACTATTACGGTAGAGATTTTAGGTTGCCTTAGGTTATGATATATAACGTTATAGACGTATATAATGTTACCACCGAGAAATAGGGGCCGAAGCGCCAGGAACGTTGTAAAATATGATATCCGAGATGTTAGTTTCCCTTAAGTTTGGATATATATCGTTATAGACGTATATAACGTTCCCACCGAGACGTAGGGACCGACACGCCAGGAATGTTGTAAAATATTACATTCGAGATGTTAGATTGCTTAGGCTAGGATATACAACGTTATAGACGTATATAATGTCCCCATCGAGAAGCAGGCGACGACACGCCAGGAATGTTGTAAAATATAACATCCGAGATGTTATGTTGCCTTACGTTAGGATATGTAACGTTATAGACGTATATAATGTTCCCACCGAAAAGTAGGAGCCGAAGCGCCAGGAATGTTCTAAAATATTACATCCGAGATGTTAGTTTCCCTTAAGTTTGGATATATGTCGTTATAGACGTATATGACGTTCCCACCGAGACGTAGGGACCGACATGCCAGGAATGTTGTAAAATATTACATCCCAGATGTTAGGTTGCGTTAGGTTAGGATATACAACGTTATAGACGTATATAATGTCCCCATCGAGAAGCAGGCGACGACACGCCAGGAATGTTGTAAAATATTATATCCGAGATGTTATGTTGCCTTACGTTAGGATATATAACGTTATAGACGTATATAATGTTCGCACCGAGAAGTACGAGCCGACACGCCAGGAATGTTGTAAACTATTACGGTAGAGATTTTAGGTTGCCTTAGGTTATGATATATAACGTTATAGACGTATATAATGTTCCCACCGAGAAATAGGGGCCGACGCGTCAGGAATGTTGTAAAATATTAAACCCGAGATGTTAGGTTGCGTTAGGCTAGGATATATAACGTTATAGACGTATATAATGTTCCCATCGAGAAGCAGGCGACGACACGCCAGGAATGTTGTAAAATATTACATCCGAGATGTTAGAATGCTTAGGCTAGGATATACAAAGTTGTAGACGTATATAATGTCCCCATCGAGAAGCAGGCGACGACACGCCAGGAATGTTGTAAAATATAACATCCGAGATGTTATGTTGCCTTACGTTAGGATATGTAACGTTATAGACGTATGTAATTTTCCCACCGAAAAGTAGGAGCCGAAGCGCCAGGAATGTTGTAAACTATTACGGTAGAGATTTTAGGTTGTCTTAGGTTATGATATATAACGTTATAGACGTATATAACGTTCCCACCGAGACGTAGGGACCGACATGCCAGGAATGTTGTAAAATATTACATACCAGATGTTAGGTTACGTTAGGTTAGGATATACAACGTTATAGACGTATATAATGTCCCCATCGAGAAGCAGGCG
Organism: Xylocopa violacea; assembly: GCA_963969225.1. Lineage (NCBI taxonomy): Eukaryota > Metazoa > Arthropoda > Insecta > Hymenoptera > Apidae > Xylocopa > Xylocopa violacea. Next base: position 51,560,151 of record CAXAJV010000001.1, read on the forward strand.
ACGACACGCCAGGAATGTTGTAAAATATTATATCCGAGATGTTATGTTGCCTTACGTTAGGATATATAACGTTATAGACGTATATAACGTTCGCACCGAGAAGTACGAGCCGACACGCCAGGAATGTTGTAAACTATTACGGTAGAGATTTTAGGTTGCCTTAGGTTATGATATATAACTTTATAGACGTATATAATGTTCCCACCGAGAAATAGGGGCCGACGCGTCAGGAATTTGTAAAATATTAAACCCGCGATGTTAGGTTGCGTTAGGTTAGGATATACAACGTTATAGACGTATATAATGTTCCCACCGAGAAATAGGGGCCGACGCGTCAGGAATGTTGTAAAATATTAAACCCGAGATGTTAGGTTGCCTTAGGCTAGGATATATAACGTTATAGACGTATATAATGTTCGCACCGAGAAGTACGAGCCGACACGCCAGGAATGTTGTAAACTATTACGGTAGAGATTTTAGGTTGCCTTAGGTTATGATATATAACGTTATAGACGTATATAATGTTACCACCGAGAAATAGGGGCCGAAGCGCCAGGAACGTTGTAAAATATGATATCCGAGATGTTAGTTTCCCTTAAGTTTGGATATATATCGTTATAGACGTATATAACGTTCCCACCGAGACGTAGGGACCGACACGCCAGGAATGTTGTAAAATATTACATTCGAGATGTTAGATTGCTTAGGCTAGGATATACAACGTTATAGACGTATATAATGTCCCCATCGAGAAGCAGGCGACGACACGCCAGGAATGTTGTAAAATATAACATCCGAGATGTTATGTTGCATTACGTTAGGATATGTAACGTTATAGACGTATATAATGTTCCCACCGAAAAGTAGGAGCCGAAGCGCCAGGAATGTTCTAAAATATTACATCCGAGATGTTAGTTTCCCTTAAGTTTGGATATATGTCGTTATAGACGTATATGACGTTCCCACCGAGACGTAGGGACCGACATGCCAGGAATGTTGTAAAATATTACATCCCAGATGTTAGGTTGCGTTAGGTTAGGATATACAACGTTATAGACGTATATAATGTCCCCATCGAGAAGCAGGCGACGACACGCCAGGAATGTTGTAAAATATTATATCCGAGATGTTATGTTGCCTTACGTTAGGATATATAACGTTATAGACGTATATAATGTTCGCACCGAGAAGTACGAGCCGACACGCCAGGAATGTTGTAAACTATTACGGTAGAGATTTTAGGTTGCCTTAGGTTATGATATATAACGTTATAGACGTATATAATGTTCCCACCGAGAAATAGGGGCCGACGCGTCAGGAATGTTGTAAAATATTAAACCCGAGATGTTAGGTTGCGTTAGGCTAGGATATATAACGTTATAGACGTATATAATGTTCCCATCGAGAAGCAGGCGACGACACGCCAGGAATGTTGTAAAATATTACATCCGAGATGTTAGAATGCTTAGGCTAGGATATACAAAGTTGTAGACGTATATAATGTCCCCATCGAGAAGCAGGCGACGACACGCCAGGAATGTTGTAAAATATAACATCCGAGATGTTATGTTGCCTTACGTTAGGATATGTAACGTTATAGACGTATGTAATTTTCCCACCGAAAAGTAGGAGCCGAAGCGCCAGGAATGTTGTAAACTATTACGGTAGAGATTTTAGGTTGTCTTAGGTTATGATATATAACGTTATAGACGTATATAACGTTCCCACCGAGACGTAGGGACCGACATGCCAGGAATGTTGTAAAATATTACATACCAGATGTTAGGTTACGTTAGGTTAGGATATACAACGTTATAGACGTATATAATGTCCCCATCGAGAAGCAGGCGACGACACGCCAGGAATGTTGTAAAATATTATATCCGAGATGTTATGTTGCCTTACGTTAGGATATATAACGTTATAGACGTATATAACGTTCGCACCGAGAAGTACGAGCCGACACGCCAGGAATGTTGTAAACTATTACGGTAGAGATTTTAGGTTGCCTTAGGTTATGATATATAACTTTATAGACGTATATAATGTTCCCACCGAGAAATAGGGGCCGACGCGTCAGGAATTTGTAAAATATTAAACCCGCGATGTTAGGTTGCGTTAGGTTAGGATATACAACGTTATAGACGTATATAATGTTCCCACCGAGAAATAGGGGCCGACGCGTCAGGAATGTTGTAAAATATTAAACCCGAGATGTTAGGTTGCCTTAGGCTAGGATATATAACGTTATAGACGTATATAATATTCCCACCGAGAAATAGGGGCCGACATGCCAGGAATGTTGTAAAATATTACATCCCAGATGTTAGGTTGCGTTAGGTTAGGATATACAATGTTATAGACGTATATAATGTCCCCATCGAGAAGCAGGCGACGACACGCCAGGAATGTTGTAAAATATTATATCCGAGATGTTATGTTGCGTTACGTTAGGATATATAACGTTATAGACGTATATAATGTTCCCACCGAGAAGTACGAGCCGACACGCCAGGATTGTTGTAAACTATTACGGTAGATGTTTTAGGTTGCCTTAGGTTATGATATATAACGTTATAGACGTATATAATGTTCCCACCGAGAAATAGGGGCCGACGCGTCAGGAATGTTGTAAAATATTAAACCCGAGATGTTAGGTTGCCTTAGGCTAGGATATATAACGTTATAGACGTATATAATATTCCCACCGAGAAATAGGGGCCGACATGCGAGGAATGTTGTAAAATATTACATCCCAGATGTTAGGTTGCGTTAGGTTAGGATATACAACGTTATAGACGTATATAATGTCCCCATCGAGAAGCAGGCGACGACACGCCAGGAATGTTGTAAAATATTACATCCGAGATGTTATGTTGCCTTACGTTAGGATATGTAACGTTATAGACGTATATAATGTTCCCACCGAAAAGTAGGAGCCGAAGCGCCAGGAATGATGTAAAATATTACATCCGAGATGTAGGTTTCCCTTAAGTTTGGATATATATCGTTATAGACGTATATAATGTGCAGATCGAGACGTGGGGACCGACAAGCCAGAATGTTGTAAAATATTACATCCGAGATGTTAGGTTGCCTTAGGCTAGGATATACAACGTTATAGACGTATATAATGAGCCCATCGAGGAGCAGGCGACGACACGCCAGGAATGTTGTAAAATATAACATCCGAGATGTTATGTTGCCTTACGTTAGTATATGTAACGTTATAGACGTATATAATGTTCCCACCGAAAAGTAGGAGCCGAATCGCCAGGAATGTTGTAAAATATTACATCCGAGATGTTAGTTTCCCTTAAGTTTGGATATATGTCGTTATAGACGTATATGACGTTCCCACCGAGACGTAGGGACCGACATGCCAGGAATGTTGTAAAATATTACATCCCAGATGTTAGGTTGCGTTAGGTTAGGATATACAACGTTATAGACGTATATAATGTCCCCATCGAGAAGCAGGCGACGACACGCCAGGAATGTTGTAAAATATTATATCCGAGATGTTATGTTGCCTTACGTTAGGATATATAACGTTATAGACGTATATAATGTTCGCACCGAGAAGTACGAGCCGACACGCCAGGAATGTTGTAAACTATTACGGTAGATATTTTAGGTTGCCTTAGGTTATGATATATAACGTTATAGACGTATATAATGTTACCACCGAGAAATAGGGGCCGAAGCGCCAGAAATGTTGTAAAATATGATATCCGAGATGTTAGTTTCCCTTAAGTTTGGATATATATCGTTATAGACGGATATAACGTTCCCACCGAGACGTAGGGACCGACATGCCAGGAATGTTGTAAAATATTTCATCCCAGATGTTAGGTTGCGTTAGGTTAGGATATACAACGTTATAGACGTATATAATGTCCCCATCGAGAAGCAGGCGACGACACGCCAGGACTGTTGTAAAATATTACATCCGAGATGTTATGTTGCCTTACGTTAGGATATGTAACGTTATAGACGTATATAATGTTCGCACCGAGAAGTACGAACCGACACGCCAGGAATGTTGTAAACTATTACGGTAGAAATTTTAGGTTGCCTTAGGTTATGATATATAACGTTATAGACGTATATAATGTTCCCACCGAGAAATAGGGGCCGACGCGTCAGGAATGTTGTAAAATATTAAACCCGAGATGTTAGGTTGCCTTAGGCTAGGATATATAACGTTATAGACGTATATAATATTCCCACCGAGAAATAGGGGCCGACATGCCAGGAATGTTGTAAAATATTACATCCCAGATGTTAGGTTGCGTTAGGTTAGGATATACAACGTTATAGACGTATATAATGTACCCATCGAGAAGCAGGCGACGACACGCCAGGAATGTTGTAAAATATTACATCCGAGATGTTATGTTGCCTTACGTTAGGATATGTAACGTTATAGACGTATATAATGTTCCCACCGAAAAGTAGGAGCAGAAGCGCCAGGAACGATGTAAAATATTACATCCGAGATGTAGGTTTCCCTTAAGTTTGGATATATATCGTTATAGACGTATATAATGTGCAGATCGAGACGTGGGGACCGACAAGCCAGAATGTTGTAAAATATTACATCCGAGATGTTAGGTTGCCTTAGGTTAGGATATACAACGTTATAGACGTATATAATGACCCTATCGAGGAGCAGGCGACGACACGCCAGGAATGTTGTAAAATATAACATCCGAGATGTTATGTTGCCTTACGTTAGTATATGTAACGTTATAGACGTATATAATGTTCCCACCGAAAAGTAGGAGCCGAATAGCCAGGAATGATGTAAAATATTACATCCGAGATGTTAGTTTCCCTTAAGTTTGGATATATGTCGTTATAGACGTATATGACGTTCCCACCGAGACGTAGGGACCGACATGCCAGGAATGTTGTAAAATATTACATCCCAGATGTTAGGTTGCGTTAGGTTAGGATATACAACGTTATAGACGTATATAATGTCCCCATAGAGAAGCAGGCGACGACACGCCAGGAATGTTGTAAAATATTATATCCGAGATGTTATGTTGCCTTACGTTAGGATATATAACGTTATAGACGTATATAATGTTCGCACCGAGAAGTACGAGCCGACACGCCAGGAATGTTGTAAACTATTACGGTAGAGATTTTAGATTGCCTTAGGTTATGATATATAACGTTATAGACGTATATAATGTTACCACCGAGAAATAGGGGCCGAAGCGCCAGGAACGTTGTAAAATATGATATCCGAGATGTTAGTTTCCCTTAAGTTTGGATATATATCGTTATAGACGTATATAACGTTCCCACCGAGACGTAGGGACCGACACGCCAGGAATGTTGTAAAATATTACATTCGAGATGTTAGATTGCTTAGGCTAGGATATACAACGTTATAGACGTATATAATGTCCCCATCGAGAAGCAGGCGACGACACGCCAGGAATGTTGTAAAATATAACATCCGAGATGTTATGTTGCCTTACGTTAGGATATGTAACGTTATAGACGTATATAATGTTCCCACCGAAAAGTAGGAGCCGAAGCGCCAGGAATGTTCTAAAATATTACATCCGAGATGTTAGTTTCCCTTAAGTTTGGATATATGTCGTTATAGACGTATATGACGTTCCCACCGAGACGTAGGGACCGACATGCCAGGAATGTTGTAAAATATTACATCCCAGATGTTAGGTTGCGTTAGGTTAGGATATACAACGTTATAGACGTATATAATGTCCCCATCGAGAAGCAGGCGACGACACGCCAGGAATGTTGTAAAATATTATATCCGAGATGTTATGTTGCCTTACGTTAGGATATATAACGTTATAGACGTATATAATGTTCGCACCGAGAAGTACGAGCCGACACGCCAGGAATGTTGTAAACTATTACGGTAGAGATTTTAGGTTGCCTTAGGTTATGATATATAACGTTATAGACGTATATAATGTTCCCACCGAGAAATAGGGGCCGACGCGTCAGGAATGTTGTAAAATATTAAACCCGAGATGTTAGGTTGCCTTAGGCTAGGATATATAACGTTATAGACGTATATAATGTTCCCATCGAGAAGCAGGCGACGACACGCCAGGAATGTTGTAAAATATTACATCCGAGATGTTAGAATGCTTAGGCTAGGATATACAAAGTTGTAGACGTATATAATGTCCCCATCGAGAAGCAGGCGACGACACGCCAGGAATGTTGTAAAATATAACATCCGAGATGTTATGTTGCCTTACGTTAGGATATGTAACGTTATAGACGTATGTAATTTTCCCACCGAAAAGTAGGAGCCGAAGCGCCAGGAATGTTGTAAACTATTACGGTAGAGATTTTAGGTTGTCTTAGGTTATGATATATAACGTTATAGACGTATATAACGTTCCCACCGAGACGTAGGGACCGACATGCCAGGAATGTTGTAAAATATTACATACCAGATGTTAGGTTACGTTAGGTTAGGATATACAACGTTATAGACGTATATAATGTCCCCATCGAGAAGCAGGCGACGACACGCCAGGAATGTTGTAAAATATTATATCCGAGATGTTATGTTGCCTTACGTTAGGATATATAACGTTATAGACGTATATAACGTTCGCACCGAGAAGTACGAGCCGACACGCCAGGAATGTTGTAAACTATTACGGTAGAGATTTTAGGTTGCCTTAGGTTATGATATATAACTTTATAGACGTATATAATGTTCCCACCGAGAAATAGGGGCCGACGCGTCAGGAATTTGTAAAATATTAAACCCGCGATGTTAGGTTGCGTTAGGTTAGGATGTACAACGTTATAGACGTATATAATGTTCCCACCGAGAAATAGGGGCCGACGCGTCAGGAATGTTGTAAAATATTAAACCCGAGATGTTAGGTTGCCTTAGGCTAGGATATATAACGTTATAGACGTATATAATGTTCGCACCGAGAAGTACGAGCCGACACGCCAGGAATGTTGTAAACTATTACGGTAGAGATTTTAGGTTGCCTTAGGTTATGATATATAACGTTATAGACGTATATAATGTTACCACCGAGAAATAGGGGCCGAAGCGCCAGGAACGTTGTAAAATATGATATCCGAGATGTTAGTTTCCCTTAAGTTTGGATATATATCGTTATAGACGTATATAACGTTCCCACCGAGACGTAGGGACCGACACGCCAGGAATGTTGTAAAATATTACATTCGAGATGTTAGATTGCTTAGGCTAGGATATACAACGTTATAGACGTATATAATGTCCCCATCGAGAAGCAGGCGACGACACGCCAGGAATGTTGTAAAATATAACATCCGAGATGTTATGTTGCATTACGTTAGGATATGTAACGTTATAGACGTATATAATGTTCCCACCGAAAAGTAGGAGCCGAAGCGCCAGGAATGTTCTAAAATATTACATCCGAGATGTTAGTTTCCCTTAAGTTTGGATATATGTCGTTATAGACGTATATGACGTTCCCACCGAGACGTAGGGACCGACATGCCAGGAATGTTGTAAAATATTACATCCCAGATGTTAGGTTGCGTTAGGTTAGGATATACAACGTTATAGACGTATATAATGTCCCCATCGAGAAGCAGGCGACGACACGCCAGGAATGTTGTAAAATATTATATCCGAGATGTTATGTTGCCTTACGTTAGGATATATAACGTTATAGACGTATATAATGTTCGCACCGAGAAGTACGAGCCGACACGCCAGGAATGTTGTAAACTATTACGGTAGAGATTTTAGGTTGCCTTAGGTTATGATATATAACGTTATAGACGTATATAATGTTCCCACCGAGAAATAGGGGCCGACGCGTCAGGAATGTTGTAAAATATTAAACCCGAGATGTTAGGTTGCGTTAGGCTAGGATATATAACGTTATAGACGTATATAATGTTCCCATCGAGAAGCAGGCGACGACACGCCAGGAATGTTGTAAAATATTACATCCGAGATGTTAGAATGCTTAGGCTAGGATATACAAAGTTGTAGACGTATATAATGTCCCCATCGAGAAGCAGGCGACGACACGCCAGGAATGTTGTAAAATATAACATCCGAGATGTTATGTTGCCTTACGTTAGGATATGTAACGTTATAGACGTATGTAATTTTCCCACCGAAAAGTAGGAGCCGAAGCGCCAGGAATGTTGTAAACTATTACGGTAGAGATTTTAGGTTGTCTTAGGTTATGATATATAACGTTATAGACGTATATAACGTTCCCACCGAGACGTAGGGACCGACATGCCAGGAATGTTGTAAAATATTACATACCAGATGTTAGGTTACGTTAGGTTAGGATATACAACGTTATAGACGTATATAATGTCCCCATCGAGAAGCAGGCGACGACACGCCAGGAATGTTGTAAAATATTACATCCGAGATGTTATGTTGCCTTACGTTAGGATATGTAACGTTATAGACGTATATAATGTTCCCACCGAAAAGTAGGAGCCGAAGCGCCAGGAATGATGTAAAATATTACATCCGAGATGTAGGTTTCCCTTAAGTTTGGATATATATCGTTATAGACGTATATAATGTGCAGATCGAGACGTGGGGACCGACAAGCCAGAATGTTGTAAAATATTACATCCGAGATGTTAGGTTGCCTTAGGTTAGGATATACAACGTTATAGACGTATATAATGAGCCCATCGAGGAGCAGGCGACGACACGCCAGGAATGTTGTAAAATATAACATCCGAGATGTTATGTTGCCTTACGTTAGTATATGTAACGTTATAGACGTATATAATGTTCCCACCGAAAAGTAGGAGCCGAATCGCCAGGAATGTTGTAAAATATTACATCCGAGATGTTAGTTTCCCTTAAGTTTGGATATATGTCGTTATAGACGTATATGACGTTCCCACCGAGACGTAGGGACCGACATGCCAGGAATGTTGTAAAATATTACATCCCAGATGTTAGGTTGCGTTAGGTTAGGATATACAACGTTATAGACGTATATAATGTCCCCATCGAGAAGCAGGCGACGACACGCCAGGAATGTTGTAAAATATTATATCCGAGATGTTATGTTGCCTTACGTTAGGATATATAACGTTATAGACGTATATAATGTTCGCACCGAGAAGTACGAGCCGACACGCCAGGAATGTTGTAAACTATTACGGTAGATATTTTAGGTTGCCTTAGGTTATGATATATAACGTTATAGACGTATATAATGTTACCACCGAGAAATAGGGGCCGAAGCGCCAGAAATGTTGTAAAATATGATATCCGAGATGTTAGTTTCCCTTAAGTTTGGATATATATCGTTATAGACGGATATAACGTTCCCACCGAGACGTAGGGACCGACATGCCAGGAATGTTGTAAAATATTTCATCCCAGATGTTAGGTTGCGTTAGGTTAGGATATACAACGTTATAGACGTATATAATGTCCCCATCGAGAAGCAGGCGACGACACGCCAGGACTGTTGTAAAATATTACATCCGAGATGTTATGTTGCCTTACGTTAGGATATGTAACGTTATAGACGTATATAATGTTCGCACCGAGAAGTACGAACCGACACGCCAGGAATGTTGTAAACTATTACGGTAGAAATTTTAGGTTGCCTTAGGTTATGATATATAACGTTATAGACGTATATAATGTTCCCACCGAGAAATAGGGTCCGACGCGTCAGGAATGTTGTAAAATATTAAACCCGAGATGTTAGGTTGCCTTAGGCTAGGATATATAACGTTATAGACGTATATAATATTCCCACCGAGAAATAGGGGCCGACATGCCAGGAATGTTGTAAAATATTACATCCCAGATGTTAGGTTGCGTTAGGTTAGGATATACAACGTTATAGACGTATATAATGTACCCATCGAGAAGCAGGCGACGACACGCCAGGAATGTTGTAAAATATTACATCCGAGATGTTATGTTGCCTTACGTTAGGATATGTAACGTTATAGACGTATATAATGTTCCCACCGAAAAGTAGGAGCAGAAGCGCCAGGAACGATGTAAAATATTACATCCGAGATGTAGGTTTCCCTTAAGTTTGGATATATATCGTTATAGACGTATATAATGTGCAGATCGAGACGTGGGGACCGACAAGCCAGAATGTTGTAAAATATTACATCCGAGATGTTAGGTTGCCTTAGGTTAGGATATACAACGTTATAGACGTATATAATGACCCTATCGAGGAGCAGGCGACGACACGCCAGGAATGTTGTAAAATATAACATCCGAGATGTTATGTTGCCTTACGTTAGTATATGTAACGTTATAGACGTATATAATGTTCCCACCGAAAAGTAGGAGCCGAATAGCCAGGAATGATGTAAAATATTACATCCGAGATGTTAGTTTCCCTTAAGTTTGGATATATGTCGTTATAGACGTATATGACGTTCCCACCGAGACGTAGGGACCGACATGCCAGGAATGTTGTAAAATATTACATCCCAGATGTTAGGTTGCGTTAGGTTAGGATATACAACGTTATAGACGTATATAATGTCCCCATAGAGAAGCAGGCGACGACACGCCAGGAATGTTGTAAAATATTATATCCGAGATGTTATGTTGCCTTACGTTAGGATATATAACGTTATAGACGTATATAATGTTCGCACCGAGAAGTACGAGCCGACACGCCAGGAATGTTGTAAACTATTACGGTAGAGATTTTAGATTGCCTTAGGTTATGATATATAACGTTATAGACGTATATAATGTTACCACCGAGAAATAGGGGCCGAAGCGCCAGGAACGTTGTAAAATATGATATCCGAGATGTTAGTTTCCCTTAAGTTTGGATATATATCGTTATAGACGTATATAACGTTCCCACCGAGACGTAGGGACCGACACGCCAGGAATGTTGTAAAATATTACATTCGAGATGTTAGATTGCTTAGGCTAGGATATACAACGTTATAGACGTATATAATGTCCCCATCGAGAAGCAGGCGACGACACGCCAGGAATGTTGTAAAATATAACATCCGAGATGTTATGTTGCCTTACGTTAGGATATGTAACGTTATAGACGTATATAATGTTCCCACCGAAAAGTAGGAGCCGAAGCGCCAGGAATGTTCTAAAATATTACATCCGAGATGTTAGTTTCCCTTAAGTTTGGATATATGTCGTTATAGACGTATATGACGTTCCCACCGAGACGTAGGGACCGACATGCCAGGAATGTTGTAAAATATTACATCCCAGATGTTAGGTTGCGTTAGGTTAGGATATACAACGTTATAGACGTATATAATGTCCCCATCGAGAAGCAGGCGACGACACGCCAGGAATGTTGTAAAATATTATATCCGAGATGTTATGTTGCCTTACGTTAGGATATATAACGTTATAGACGTATATAATGTTCGCACCGAGAAGTACGAGCCGACACGCCAGGAATGTTGTAAACTATTACGGTAGAGATTTTAGGTTGCCTTAGGTTATGATATATAACGTTATAGACGTATATAATGTTCCCACCGAGAAATAGGGGCCGACGCGTCAGGAATGTTGTAAAATATTAAACCCGAGATGTTAGGTTGCCTTAGGCTAGGATATATAACGTTATAGACGTATATAATGTTCCCATCGAGAAGCAGGCGACGACACGCCAGCAATGTTGTAAAATATTACATCCGAGATGTTAGAATGCTTAGGCTAGGATATACAAAGTTGTAGACGTATATAATGTCCCCATCGAGAAGCAGGCGACGACACGCCAGGAATGTTGTAAAATATAACATCCGAGATGTTATGTTGCCTTACGTTAGGATATGTAACGTTATAGACGTATATAATTTTCCCACCGAAAAGTAGGAGCCGAAGCGCCAGGAATGTTGTAAAATATTACACCCGAGATGTTAGTTTCCCTTAAGTTTGGATATATGTCGTTATAGACGTATATAACGTTCCCACCAAGGCGTAGGGACCGACATGCCAGGAATGTTGTAAAATATTACATCCCAGATGTTAGGTTACGTTAGGTTAGGATATACAACGCTATAGACGTATATAATGTCCCCATCGAGAAGCAGGCGACGACACGCCAGGAATGTTGTAAAATATTATATCCGAGATGTTATGTTGCCTTACGTTAGGATATATAACGTTATAGACGTATATAACGTTCGCACCGAGAAGTACGAGCCGACACGCCAGGAATGTTGTAAACTATTACGGTAGAGATTTTAGGTTGCCTTAGGTTATGATATATAACTTTATAGACGTATATAATGTTCCCACCGAGAAATAGGGGCCGACGCGTCAGGAATGTTGTAAAATATTAAACCCACGATGTTAGGTTGCGTTAGGTTAGGATATACAACGTTATAGACGTATTTAATATTCCCACCGAGAAATAGGGGCCGACATGCCAGGAATGTTGTAAAATATTACATCCCAGATGTTAGGTTGCGTTAGGTTAGGATATACAACGTTATAGACGTATATAATGTCCCCATCGAGAAGCAGGCGACGACACGCCAGGAATGTTGTAAAATATTACATCCGAGATGTTATGTTGCCTTACGTTAGGATATGTAACGTTATAGACGTATATAATGTTCCCACCGAAAAGTAGGAGCAGAAGCGCCAGGAACGATGTAAAATATTACATCCGAGATGTAGGTTTCCCTTAAGTTTGGATATATATCGTTATAGACGTATATAATGTGCAGATCGAGACGTGGGGACCGACAAGCCAGAATGTTGTAAAATATTACATCCGAGATGTTAGGTTGCCTTAGGTTAGGATATACAACGTTATAGACGTATATAATGACCGTATCGAGGAGCAGGCGACGACACGCCAGGAATGTTGTAAAATATAACATCCGAGATGTTATGTTGCCTTACGTTAGTATATGTAACGTTATAGACGTATATAATGTTCCCACCGAAAAGTAGGAGCCGAATCGCCAGGAATGATGTAAAATATTACATCCGAGATGTTAGTTTCCCGTAAGTTTGGATGTTTGTCGTTATAGACGTATATGACGTTCCCACCGAGACGTAGGGACCGACATGCCAGGAATGTTGTAAAATATTACATCCCAGATGTTAGGTTGCGTTAGGTTAGGATATACAACGTTATAGACGTATATAATGTCCCCATCGAGAAGCAGGCGACGACACGCCAGGAATGTTGTCAAATATTATATCCGAGATGTTATGTTGCCTTACGTTAGGATATATAACGTTATAGACGTATATAACGTTCGCACCGAGAAGTACGAGCCGACACGCCAGGAATGTTGTAAACTATTACGGTAGAGATTTTAGGTTGCCTTAGGTTATGATATATAACTTTATAGACGTATATAATGTTCCCACCGAGAAATAGGGGCCGACGCGTCAGGAATGTTGTAAAATATTAAACCCGCGATGTTAGGTTGCGTTAGGTTAGGATATACAACGTTATAGACGTATATAATATTCCCACCGAGAAATAGGGGCCGACATGCCAGGAATGTTGTAAAATATTACATCCCAGATGTTAGGTTGCGTTAGGTTAGGATATACAACGTTATAGACGTATATAATGTCCCCATCGAGAAGCAGGCGACGACACGCCAGGAATGTTGTAAAATATTACATCCGAGATGTTATGTTGCCTTACGTTAGGATATGTAACGTTATAGACGTATATAATGTTCCCACCGAAAAGTAGGAGCAGAAGCGCCAGGAACGATGTAAAATATTACATCCGAGATGTAGGTTTCCCTTAAGTTTGGATATATATCGTTATAGACGTATATAATGTGCAGATCGAGACGTGGGGACCGACAAGCCAGAATGTTGTAAAATATTACATCCGAGATGTTAGGTTGCCTTACGTTAGGATATATAACGTTATAGACGTATATAATGTTCGCACCGAGAAGTACGAGCCGACACGCCAGGAATGTTGTAAACTATTACGGTAGATATTTTAGGTTGCCTTAGGTTATGATATATAACGTTATAGACGTATATAATGTTACCACCGAGAAATAGGGGCCGAAGCGCCAGAAATGTTGTAAAATATGATATCCGAGATGTTAGTTTCCCTTAAGTTTGGATATATATCGTTATAGACGGATATAACGTTCCCACCGAGACGTAGGGACCGACATGCCAGGAATGTTGTAAAATATTTCATCCCAGATGTTAGGTTGCGTTAGGTTAGGATATACAACGTTATAGACGTATATAATGTCCCCATCGAGAAGCAGGCGACGACACGCCAGGACTGTTGTAAAATATTACATCCGAGATGTTATGTTGCCTTACGTTAGGATATGTAACGTTATAGACGTATATAATGTTCGCACCGAGAAGTACGAACCGACACGCCAGGAATGTTGTAAACTATTACGGTAGAAATTTTAGGTTGCCTTAGGTTATGATATATAACGTTATAGACGTATATAATGTTCCCACCGAGAAATAGGGGCCGACGCGTCAGGAATGTTGTAAAATATTAAACCCGAGATGTTAGGTTGCCTTAGGCTAGGATATATAACGTTATAGACGTATATAATATTCCCACCGAGAAATAGGGGCCGACATGCCAGGAATGTTGTAAAATATTACATCCCAGATGTTAGGTTGCGTTAGGTTAGGATATACAACGTTATAGACGTATATAATGTACCCATCGAGAAGCAGGCGACGACACGCCAGGAATGTTGTAAAATATTACATCCGAGATGTTATGTTGCCTTACGTTAGGATATGTAACGTTATAGACGTATATAATGTTCCCACCGAAAAGTAGGAGCAGAAGCGCCAGGAACGATGTAAAATATTACATCCGAGATGTAGGTTTCCCTTAAGTTTGGATATATATCGTTATAGACGTATATAATGTGCAGATCGAGACGTGGGGACCGACAAGCCAGAATGTTGTAAAATATTACATCCGAGATGTTAGGTTGCCTTAGGTTAGGATATACAACGTTATAGACGTATATAATGACCCTATCGAGGAGCAGGCGACGACACGCCAGGAATGTTGTAAAATATAACATCCGAGATGTTATGTTGCCTTACGTTAGTATATGTAACGTTATAGACGTATATAATGTTCCCACCGAAAAGTAGGAGCCGAATAGCCAGGAATGATGTAAAATATTACATCCGAGATGTTAGTTTCCCTTAAGTTTGGATATATGTCGTTATAGACGTATATGACGTTCCCACCGAGACGTAGGGACCGACATGCCAGGAATGTTGTAAAATATTACATCCCAGATGTTAGGTTGCGTTAGGTTAGGATATACAACGTTATAGACGTATATAATGTCCCCATAGAGAAGCAGGCGACGACACGCCAGGAATGTTGTAAAATATTATATCCGAGATGTTATGTTGCCTTACGTTAGGATATATAACGTTATAGACGTATATAATGTTCGCACCGAGAAGTACGAGCCGACACGCCAGGAATGTTGTAAACTATTACGGTAGAGATTTTAGATTGCCTTAGGTTATGATATATAACGTTATAGACGTATATAATGTTACCACCGAGAAATAGGGGCCGAAGCGCCAGGAACGTTGTAAAATATGATATCCGAGATGTTAGTTTCCCTTAAGTTTGGATATATATCGTTATAGACGTATATAACGTTCCCACCGAGACGTAGGGACCGACACGCCAGGAATGTTGTAAAATATTACATTCGAGATGTTAGATTGCTTAGGCTAGGATATACAACGTTATAGACGTATATAATGTCCCCATCGAGAAGCAGGCGACGACACGCCAGGAATGTTGTAAAATATAACATCCGAGATGTTATGTTGCCTTACGTTAGGATATGTAACGTTATAGACGTATATAATGTTCCCACCGAAAAGTAGGAGCCGAAGCGCCAGGAATGTTCTAAAATATTACATCCGAGATGTTAGTTTCCCTTAAGTTTGGATATATGTCGTTATAGACGTATATGACGTTCCCACCGAGACGTAGGGACCGACATGCCAGGAATGTTGTAAAATATTACATCCCAGATGTTAGGTTGCGTTAGGTTAGGATATACAACGTTATAGACGTATATAATGTCCCCATCGAGAAGCAGGCGACGACACGCCAGGAATGTTGTAAAATATTATATCCGAGATGTTATGTTGCCTTACGTTAGGATATATAACGTTATAGACGTATATAATGTTCGCACCGAGAAGTACGAGCCGACACGCCAGGAATGTTGTAAACTATTACGGTAGAGATTTTAGGTTGCCTTAGGTTATGATATATAACGTTATAGACGTATATAATGTTCCCACCGAGAAATAGGGGCCGACGCGTCAGGAATGTTGTAAAATATTAAACCCGAGATGTTAGGTTGCCTTAGGCTAGGATATATAACGTTATAGACGTATATAATGTTCCCATCGAGAAGCAGGCGACGACACGCCAGCAATGTTGTAAAATATTACATCCGAGATGTTAGAATGCTTAGGCTAGGATATACAAAGTTGTAGACGTATATAATGTCCCCATCGAGAAGCAGGCGACGACACGCCAGGAATGTTGTAAAATATAACATCCGAGATGTTATGTTGCCTTACGTTAGGATATGTAACGTTATAGACGTATATAATTTTCCCACCGAAAAGTAGGAGCCGAAGCGCCAGGAATGTTGTAAAATATTACACCCGAGATGTTAGTTTCCCTTAAGTTTGGATATATGTCGTTATAGACGTATATAACGTTCCCACCAAGGCGTAGGGACCGACATGCCAGGAATGTTGTAAAATATTACATCCCAGATGTTAGGTTACGTTAGGTTAGGATATACAACGCTATAGACGTATATAATGTCCCCATCGAGAAGCAGGCGACGACACGCCAGGAATGTTGTAAAATATTATATCCGAGATGTTATGTTGCCTTACGTTAGGATATATAACGTTATAGACGTATATAACGTTCGCACCGAGAAGTACGAGCCGACACGCCAGGAATGTTGTAAACTATTACGGTAGAGATTTTAGGTTGCCTTAGGTTATGATATATAACTTTATAGACGTATATAATGTTCCCACCGAGAAATAGGGGCCGACGCGTCAGGAATGTTGTAAAATATTAAACCCACGATGTTAGGTTGCGTTAGGTTAGGATATACAACGTTATAGACGTATTTAATATTCCCACCGAGAAATAGGGGCCGACATGCCAGGAATGTTGTAAAATATTACATCCCAGATGTTAGGTTGCGTTAGGTTAGGATATACAACGTTATAGACGTATATAATGTCCCCATCGAGAAGCAGGCGACGACACGCCAGGAATGTTGTAAAATATTACATCCGAGATGTTATGTTGCCTTACGTTAGGATATGTAACGTTATAGACGTATATAATGTTCCCACCGAAAAGTAGGAGCAGAAGCGCCAGGAACGATGTAAAATATTACATCCGAGATGTAGGTTTCCCTTAAGTTTGGATATATATCGTTATAGACGTATATAATGTGCAGATCGAGACGTGGGGACCGACAAGCCAGAATGTTGTAAAATATTACATCCGAGATGTTAGGTTGCCTTAGGTTAGGATATACAACGTTATAGACGTATATAATGACCGTATCGAGGAGCAGGCGACGACACGCCAGGAATGTTGTAAAATATAACATCCGAGATGTTATGTTGCCTTACGTTAGTATATGTAACGTTATAGACGTATATAATGTTCCCACCGAAAAGTAGGAGCCGAATCGCCAGGAATGATGTAAAATATTACATCCGAGATGTTAGTTTCCCGTAAGTTTGGATGTTTGTCGTTATAGACGTATATGACGTTCCCACCGAGACGTAGGGACCGACATGCCAGGAATGTTGTAAAATATTACATCCCAGATGTTAGGTTGCGTTAGGTTAGGATATACAACGTTATAGACGTATATAATGTCCCCATCGAGAAGCAGGCGACGACACGCCAGGAATGTTGTCAAATATTATATCCGAGATGTTATGTTGCCTTACGTTAGGATATATAACGTTATAGACGTATATAACGTTCGCACCGAGAAGTACGAGCCGACACGCCAGGAATGTTGTAAACTATTACGGTAGAGATTTTAGGTTGCCTTAGGTTATGATATATAACTTTATAGACGTATATAATGTTCCCACCGAGAAATAGGGGCCGACGCGTCAGGAATGTTGTAAAATATTAAACCCGCGATGTTAGGTTGCGTTAGGTTAGGATATACAACGTTATAGACGTATATAATATTCCCACCGAGAAATAGGGGCCGACATGCCAGGAATGTTGTAAAATATTACATCCCAGATGTTAGGTTGCGTTAGGTTAGGATATACAACGTTATAGACGTATATAATGTCCCCATCGAGAAGCAGGCGACGACACGCCAGGAATGTTGTAAAATATTACATCCGAGATGTTATGTTGCCTTACGTTAGGATATGTAACGTTATAGACGTATATAATGTTCCCACCGAAAAGTAGGAGCAGAAGCGCCAGGAACGATGTAAAATATTACATCCGAGATGTAGGTTTCCCTTAAGTTTGGATATATATCGTTATAGACGTATATAATGTGCAGATCGAGACGTGGGGACCGACAAGCCAGAATGTTGTAAAATATTACATCCGAGATGTTAGGTTGCCTTAGGTTAGGATATACAACGTTATAGACGTATATAATGACCCTATCGAGGAGCAGGCGACGACACGCCAGGAATGTTGTAAAATATAACATCCGAGATGTTATGTAGCCTTACGTTAGTATATGTAACGTTATAGACGTATATAATGTTCCCACCGAAAAGTAGGAGCCGAAGCGCCAGGAATGTTGTAAAATATTACACCCGAGATGTTAGTTTCCCTTAAGTTTGGATATATGTCGTTATAGACGTATATAACGTTCCCACCAAGGCGTAGGGACCGACATGCCAGGAATGTTGTAAAATATTACATCCCAGATGTTAGGTTACGTTAGGTTAGGATATACAACGCTATAGACGTATATAATGTCCCCATCGAGAAGCAGGCGACGACACGCCAGGAATGTTGTAAAATATTATATCCGAGATGTTATGTTGCCTTACGTTAGGATATATAACGTTATAGACGTATATAACGTTCGCACCGAGAAGTACGAGCCGACACGCCAGGAATGTTGTAAACTATTACGGTAGAGATTTTAGGTTGCCTTAGGTTATGATATATAACTTTATAGACGTATATAATGTTCCCACCGAGAAATAGGGGCCGACGCGTCAGGAATGTTGTAAAATATTAAACCCGCGATGTTAGGTTGCGTTAGGTTAGGATATACAACGTTATAGACGTATATAATGTCCCCATCGAGAAGCAGGCGACGACACGCCAGGAATGTTGTAAAATATTACATCCGAGATGTTGTGTTGCCTTACGTTAGGATATGTAACGTTATAGACGTATATAATGTTCCCACCGAAAAGTAGGAGCAGAAGCGCCGGGAACGATGTAAAATATTACATCCGAGATGTAGGTTTCCCTTAAGTTTGGATATATATCGTTATAGACGTATATAATGTGCAGATCGAGACGTGGGGACCGACAAGCCAGAATGTTGTAAAATATTACATCCGAGATGTTAGGTTGCCTTAGGTTAGGATATACAACGTTATAGACGTATATAATGACCCTATCGAGGAGCAGGCGACGACACGCCAGGAATGTTGTAAAATATAACATCCGAGATGTTATGTTGCCTTACGTTAGTATATGTAACGTTATAGACGTATATAATGTTCCCACCGAAAAGTAGGAGCCGAATCGCCAGGAATGATGTAAAATATTACATCCGAGATGTTAGTTACCCGTAAGTTTGGATATTTGTCGTTATAGACGTATATGACGTTCCCACCGAGACGTAGGGACCGACATGCCAGGAATGTTGTAAAATATTACATCCCAGATGTTAGGTTGCGTTAGGTTAGGATATACAACGTTATAGACGTATATAATGTCCCCATCGAGAAGCAGGCGACGACACGCCAGGAATGTTGTAAAATATTATATCCGAGATGTTATGTTGCCTTACGTTAGGATATATAACGTTATAGACGTATATAATGTTCGCACCGAGAAGTACGAGCCGACACGCCAGGAATGTTGTAAACTATTACGGTAGAGATTTTAGGTTGCCTTAGGTTATGATATATAACGTTATAGACGTATATAATGTTACCACCGAGAAATAGGGACCGAAGCGCCAGGAACGTTGTAAAATATGATATCCGAGATGTTAGTTTCCCTTAAGTTTGGATATATATCGTTATAGACGTATATAACGTTCCCACCGAGACGTGGGGACCGACACGCCAGGAATGTTGTAAAATATTACATTCGAGATGTTAGATTGCTTAGGCTAGGATATACAACGTTATAGACGTATATAATGTCCCCATCGAGAAGCAGGCGACGACACGCCAGGAATGTTGTAAAATATAACATCCGAGATGTTATGTTGCCTTACGTTAGGATATGTAACGTTATAGACGTATATAATGTTCCCACCGAAAAGTAGGAGCCGAAGCGCCAGGAATGTTCAAAATATTACATCCGAGATGTTAGTTTCCCTTAAGTTTGGATATATGTCGTTATAGACGTATATGACGTTCCCACCGAGACGTAGGGACCGACATGCCAGGAATGTTGTAAAATATTACATCCCAGATGTTAGGTTGCGTTAGGTTAGGATATACAACGTTATAGACGTATATAATGTCCCCATCGAGAAGCAGGCGACGACACGCCAGGAATGTTGTAAAATATTATATCCGAGATGTTATGTTGCCTTACGTTAGGATATATAACGTTATAGACGTATATAATGTTCGCACCGAGAAGTACGAGCCGACACGCCAGGAATGTTGTAAACTATTACGGTAGAGATTTTAGGTTGCCTTAGGTTATGATATATAACGTTATAGACGTATATAATGTTCCCACCGAGAAATAGGGGCCGACGCGTCAGGAATGTTGTAAAATATTAAACCCGAGATGTTAGGTTGCCTTAGGCTAGGATATATAACGTTATAGACGTATATAATGTTCCCATCGAGAAGCAGGCGACGACACGCCAGGAATGTTGTAAAATATTACATCCGAGATGTTAGAATGCTTAGGCTAGGATATACAAAGTTGTAGACGTATATAATGTCCCCATCGAGAAGCAGGCGACGACACGCCAGGAATGTTGTAAAATATAACATCCGAGATGTTATGTTGCCTTACGTTAGGATATGTAACGTTATAGACGTATGTAATTTTCCCACCGAAAAGTAGGAGCCGAAGCGCCAGGAATGTTGTAAAATATTACACCCGAGATGTTAGTTACCCTTAAGTTTGGATATATGTCGTTATAGACGTATATAACTTTCCCACCAAGGCGTAGGGACCGACATGCCAGGAATGTTGTAAAATATTACATCCCAGATGTTAGGTTGCGTTAGGTTAGGATATACAACGTTATAGACGTATATAATGTACCCATCGAGAAGCAGGCGACGACACGCCAGGAATGTTGTAAAATATTACATCCGAGATGTTAGTTTCCCTTAAGTTTGGATATATATCGTTATAGACGTATATAACGTTCCCACCGAGACGTAGGGACCGACACGCCAGGAATGTTGTAAAATATTACATTCGAGATGTTAGATTGCTTAGGCTAGGATATACAACGTTATAGACGTATATAATGTCCCCATCAAGAAGCAGGCGACGACACGCCAGGAATGTTGTAAAATATAACATCCGAGATGTTATGTTGCCTTACGTTAGGATATGTAACGTTATAGACGTATATAATGTTCCCACCGAAAAGTAGGAGCCGAAGCGCCAGGAATGTTCTAAAATATTACATCCGAGATGTTAGTTTCCCTTAAGTTTGGATATATGTCGTTATAGACGTATATGACGTTCCCACCGAGACGTAGGGACCGACATGCCAGGAATGTTGTAAAATATTACATCCCAGATGTTAGGTTGCGTTAGGTTAGGATATACAACGTTATAGACGTATATAATGTCCCCATCGAGAAGCAGGCGACGACACGCCAGGAATGTTGTAAAATATTATATCCGAGATGTTATGGTGCCTTACGTTAGGATATATAACGTTATAGACGTATATAATGTTCGCACCGAGAAGTACGAGCCGACACGCCAGGAATGTTGTAAACTATTACGGTAGAGATTTTAGGTTGCCTTAGGTTATGATATATAACGTTATAGACGTATATAATGTTCCCACCGAGAAATAGGGGCCGACGCGTCAGGAATGTTGTAAAATATTAAACCCGAGATGTTAGGTTGCCTTAGGCTAGGATATATAACGTTATAGACGTATATAATGTTCCCATCGAGAAGCAGGCGACGACACGCCAGCAATGTTGTAAAATATTACATCCGAGATGTTAGAATGCTTAGGCTAGGATATACAAAGTTGTAGACGTATATAATGTCCCCATCGAGAAGCAGGCGACGACACGCCAGGAATGTTGTAAAATATAACATCCGAGATGTTATGTTGCCTTACGTTAGGATATGTAACGTTATAGACGTATATAATTTTCCCACCGAAAAGTAGGAGCCGAAGCGCCAGGAATGTTGTAAAATATTACACCCGAGATGTTAGTTTCCCTTAAGTTTGGATATATGTCGTTATAGACGTATATAACGTTCCCACCAAGGCGTAGGGACCGACATGCCAGGAATGTTGTAAAATATTACATCCCAGATGTTAGGTTACGTTAGGTTAGGATATACAACGCTATAGACGTATATAATGTCCCCATCGAGAAGCAGGCGACGACACGCCAGGAATGTTGTAAAATATTATATCCGAGATGTTATGTTGCCTTACGTTAGGATATATAACGTTATAGACGTATATAACGTTCGCACCGAGAAGTACGAGCCGACACGCCAGGAATGTTGTAAACTATTACGGTAGAGATTTTAGGTTGCCTTAGGTTATGATATATAACTTTATAGACGTATATAATGTTCCCACCGAGAAATAGGGGCCGACGCGTCAGGAATGTTGTAAAATATTAAACCCGCGATGTTAGGTTGCGTTAGGTTAGGATATACAACGTTATAGACGTATTTAATATTCCCACCGAGAAATAGGGGCCGACATGCCAGGAATGTTGTAAAATATTACATCCCAGATGTTAGGTTGCGTTAGGTTAGGATATACAACGTTATAGACGTATATAATGTCCCCATCGAGAAGCAGGCGACGACACGCCAGGAATGTTGTAAAATATTACATCCGAGATGTTATGTTGCCTTACGTTAGGATATGTAACGTTATAGACGTATATAATGTTCCCACCGAAAAGTAGGAGCAGAAGCGCCAGGAACGATGTAAAATATTACATCCGAGATGTAGGTTTCCCTTAAGTTTGGATATATATCGTTATAGACGTATATAATGTGCAGATCGAGACGTGGGGACCGACAAGCCAGAATGTTGTAAAATATTACATCCGAGATGTTAGGTTGCCTTAGGTTAGGATATACAACGTTATAGACGTATATAATGACCCTATCGAGGAGCAGGCGACGACACGCCAGGAATGTTGTAAAATATAACATCCGAGATGTTATGTAGCCTTACGTTAGTATATGTAACGTTATAGACGTATATAATGTTCCCACCGAAAAGTAGGAGCCGAAGCGCCAGGAATGTTGTAAAATATTACACCCGAGATGTTAGTTTCCCTTAAGTTTGGATATATGTCGTTATAGACGTATATAACGTTCCCACCAAGGCGTAGGGACCGACATGCCAGGAATGTTGTAAAATATTACATCCCAGATGTTAGGTTACGTTAGGTTAGGATATACAACGCTATAGACGTATATAATGTCCCCATCGAGAAGCAGGCGACGACACGCCAGGAATGTTGTAAAATATTATATCCGAGATGTTATGTTGCCTTACGTTAGGATATATAACGTTATAGACGTATATAACGTTCGCACCGAGAAGTACGAGCCGACACGCCAGGAATGTTGTAAACTATTACGGTAGAGATTTTAGGTTGCCTTAGGTTATGATATATAACTTTATAGACGTATATAATGTTCCCACCGAGAAATAGGGGCCGACGCGTCAGGAATGTTGTAAAATATTAAACCCGCGATGTTAGGTTGCGTTAGGTTAGGATATACAACGTTATAGACGTATTTAATATTCCCACCGAGAAATAGGGGCCGACATGCCAGGAATGTTGTAAAATATTACATCCCAGATGTTAGGTTGCGTTAGGTTAGGATATACAACGTTATAGACGTATATAATGTCCCCATCGAGAAGCAGGCGACGACACGCCAGGAATGTTGTAAAATATTACATCCGAGATGTTAGAATGCTTAGGCTAGGATATACAAAGTTGTAGACGTATATAATGTCCCCATCGAGAAGCAGGCGACGACACGCCAGGAATGTTGTAAAATATAACATCCGAGATGTTATGTTGCCTTACGTTAGGATATGTAACGTTATAGACGTATGTAATTTTCCCACCGAAAAGTAGGAGCCGAAGCGCCAGGAATGTTGTAAAATATTACACCCGAGATGTTAGTTACCCTTAAGTTTGGATATATGTCGTTATAGACGTATATAACTTTCCCACCAAGGCGTAGGGACCGACATGCCAGGAATGTTGTAAAATATTACATCCCAGATGTTAGGTTGCGTTAGGTTAGGATATACAACGTTATAGACGTATATAATTTACCCATCGAGAAGCAGGCGACGACACGCCAGGAATGTTGTAAAATATTACATCCGAGATGTTAGTTTCCCTTAAGTTTGGATATATATCGTTATAGACGTATATAACGTTCCCACCGAGACGTAGGGACCGACACGCCAGGAATGTTGTAAAATATTACATTCGAGATGTTAGATTGCTTAGGCTAGGATATACAACGTTATAGACGTATATAATGTCCCCATCGAGAAGCAGGCGACGACACGCCAGGAATGTTGTAAAATATAACATCCGAGATGTTATGTTGCCTTACGTTAGGATATGTAACGTTATAGACGTATATAATGTTCCCACCGAAAAGTAGGAGCCGAAGCGCCAGGAATGTTCTAAAATATTACATCCGAGATGTTAGTTTCCCTTAAGTTTGGATATATGTCGTTATAGACGTATATGACGTTCCCACCGAGACGTAGGGACCGACATGCCAGGAATGTTGTAAAATATTACATCCCAGATGTTAGGTTGCGTTAGGTTAGGATATACAACGTTATAGACGTATATAATGTCCCCATCGAGAAGCAGGCGACGACACGCCAGGAATGTTGTAAAATATTATATCCGAGATGTTATGTTGCCTTACGTTAGGATATATAACGTTATAGACGTATATAATGTTCGCACCGAGAAGTACGAGCCGACACGCCAGGAATGTTGTAAACTATTACGGTAGAGATTTTAGGTTGCCTTAGGTTATGATATATAACGTTATAGACGTATATAATGTTCCCACCGAGAAATAGGGGCCGACGCGTCAGGAATGTTGTAAAATATTAAACCCGAGATGTTAGGTTGCCTTAGGCTAGGATATATAACGTTATAGACGTATATAATGTTCCCATCGAGAAGCAGGCGACGACACGCCAGGAATGTTGTAAAATATTACATCCGAGATGTTAGAATGCTTAGGCTAGGATATACAAAGTTGTAGACGTATATAATGTCCCCATCGAGAAGCAGGCGACGACACGCCAGGAATGTTGTAAAATATAACATCCGAGATGTTATGTTGCCTTACGTTAGGATATGTAACGTTATAGACGTATGTAATTTTCCCACCGAAAAGTAGGAGCCGAAGCGCCAGGAATGTTGTAAAATATTACACCCGAGATGTTAGTTACCCTTAAGTTTGGATATATGTCGTTATAGACGTATATAACTTTCCCACCAAGGCGTAGGGACCGACATGCCAGGAATGTTGTAAAATATTACATCCCAGATGTTAGGTTGCGTTAGGTTAGGATATACAACGTTATAGACGTATATAATGTACCCATCGAGAAGCAGGCGACGACACGCCAGGAATGTTGTAAAATATTACATCCGAGATGTTATGTTGCCTTACGTTAGGATATATAACGTTATAGACGTATATAATGTGCAGATCGAGACGTGGGGACCGACAAGCCAGAATGTTGTAAAATATTACATCCGAGATGTTAGGTTGCCTTAGGTTAGGATATACAACGTTATAGACGTATATAATGACCCTATCGAGGAGCAGGCGACGACACGCCAGGAATGTTGTAAAATATAACATCCGAGATGTTATGTAGCCTTACGTTAGTATATGTAACGTTATAGACGTATATAATGTTCCCACCGAAAAGTAGGAGCCGAAGCGCCAGGAATGTTGTAAAATATTACACCCGAGATGTTAGTTTCCCTTAAGTTTGGATATATGTCGTTATAGACGTATATAACGTTCCCACCAAGGCGTAGGGACCGACATGCCAGGAATGTTGTAAAATATTACATCCCAGATGTTAGGTTACGTTAGGTTAGGATATACAACGCTATAGACGTATATAATGTCCCCATCGAGAAGCAGGCGACGACACGCCAGGAATGTTGTAAAATATTATATCCGAGATGTTATGTTGCCTTACGTTAGGATATATAACGTTATAGACGTATATAACGTTCGCACCGAGAAGTACGAGCCGACACGCCAGGAATGTTGTAAACTATTACGGTAGAGATTTTAGGTTGCCTTAGGTTATGATATATAACTTTATAGACGTATATAATGTTCCCACCGAGAAATAGGGGCCGACGCGTCAGGAATGTTGTAAAATATTAAACCCGCGATGTTAGGTTGCGTTAGGTTAGGATATACAACGTTATAGACGTATTTAATATTCCCACCGAGAAATAGGGGCCGACATGCCAGGAATGTTGTAAAATATTACATCCCAGATGTTAGGTTGCGTTAGGTTAGGATATACAACGTTACAGACGTATATAATGTCCCCATCGAGAAGCAGGCGACGACACGCCAGGAATGTTGTAAAATATTACATCCGAGATGTTGTGTTGCCTTACGTTAGGATATGTAACGTTATAGACGTATATAATGTTCCCACCGAAAAGTAGGAGCAGAAGCGCCGGGAACGATGTAAAATATTACATCCGAGATGTAGGTTTCCCTTAAGTTTGGATATATATCGTTATAGACGTATATAATGTGCAGATCGAGACGTGGGGACCGACAAGCCAGAATGTTGTAAAATATTACATCCGAGATGTTAGGTTGCCTTAGGTTAGGATATACAACGTTATAGACGTATATAATGACCCTATCGAGGAGCAGGCGACGACACGCCAGGAATGTTGTAAAATATAACATCCGAGATGTTATGTTGCCTTACGTTAGTATATGTAACGTTATAGACGTATATAATGTTCCCACCGAAAAGTAGGAGCCGAATCGCCAGGAATGATGTAAAATATTACATCCGAGATGTTAGTTACCCGTAAGTTTGGATATTTGTCGTTATAGACGTATATGACGTTCCCACCGAGACGTAGGGACCGACATGCCAGGAATGTTGTAAAATATTACATCCCAGATGTTAGGTTGCGTTAGGTTAGGATATACAACGTTATAGACGTATATAATGTCCCCATCGAGAAGCAGGCGACGACACGCCAGGAATGTTGTAAAATATTATATCCGAGATGTTATGTTGCCTTACGTTAGGATATATAACGTTATAGACGTATATAATGTTCGCACCGAGAAGTACGAGCCGACACGCCAGGAATGTTGTAAACTATTACGGTAGAGATTTTAGGTTGCCTTAGGTTATGATATATAACGTTATAGACGTATATAATGTTACCACCGAGAAATAGGGACCGAAGCGCCAGGAACGTTGTAAAATATGATATCCGAGATGTTAGTTTCCCTTAAGTTTGGATATATATCGTTATAGACGTATATAACGTTCCCACCGAGACGTGGGGACCGACACGCCAGGAATGTTGTAAAATATTACATTCGAGATGTTAGATTGCTTAGGCTAGGATATACAACGTTATAGACGTATATAATGTCCCCATCGAGAAGCAGGCGACGACACGCCAGGAATGTTGTAAAATATTACACCCGAGATGTTAGTTACCCTTAAGTTTGGATATATGTCGTTATAGACGTATATAACTTTCCCACCAAGGCGTAGGGACCGACATGCCAGGAATGTTGTAAAATATTACATCCCAGATGTTAGGTTGCGTTAGGTTAGGATATACAACGTTATAGACGTATATAATGTACCCATCGAGAAGCAGGCGACGACACGCCAGGAATGTTGTAAAATATTACATCCGAGATGTTATGTTGCCTTACGTTAGGATATATAACGTTATAGACGTATATAATGTGCAGATCGAGACGTGGGGACCGACAAGCCAGAATGTTGTAAAATATTACATCCGAGACGTTAGGTTGCCTTAGGTTAGGATATACAACGTTATAGACGTATATAATGACCCTATCGAGGAGCAGGCGACGACACGCCAGGAATGTTGTAAAATATAACATCCGAGATGTTATGTAGCCTTACGTTAGTATATGTAACGTTATAGACGTATATAATGTTCCCACCGAAAAGTAGGAGCCGAAGCGCCAGGAATGTTGTAAAATATTACACCCGAGATGTTAGTTTCCCTTAAGTTTGGATATATGTCGTTATAGACGTATATAACGTTCCCACCAAGGCGTAGGGACCGACATGCCAGGAATGTTGTAAAATATTACATCCCAGATGTTAGGTTACGTTAGGTTAGGATATACAACGCTATAGACGTATATAATGTCCCCATCGAGAAGCAGGCGACGACACGCCAGGAATGTTGTAAAATATTATATCCGAGATGTTATGTTGCCTTACGTTAGGATATATAACGTTATAGACGTATATAACGTTCGCACCGAGAAGTACGAGCCGACACGCCAGGAATGTTGTAAACTATTACGGTAGAGATTTTAGGTTGCCTTAGGTTATGATATATAACTTTATAGACGTATATAATGTTCCCACCGAGAAATAGGGGCCGACGCGTCAGGAATGTTGTAAAATATTAAACCCGCGATGTTAGGTTGCGTTAGGTTAGGATATACAACGTTATAGACGTATTTAATATTCCCACCGAGAAATAGGGGCCGACATGCCAGGAATGTTGTAAAATATTACATCCCAGATGTTAGGTTGCGTTAGGTTAGGATATACAACGTTATAGACGTATATAATGTCCCCATCGAGAAGCAGGCGACGACACGCCAGGAATGTTGTAAAATATTACATCCGAGATGTTGTGTTGCCTTACGTTAGGATATGTAACGTTATAGACGTATATAATGTTCCCACCGAAAAGTAGGAGCAGAAGCGCCGGGAACGATGTAAAATATTACATCCGAGATGTAGGTTTCCCTTAAGTTTGGATATATATCGTTATAGACGTATATAATGTGCAGATCGAGACGTGGGGACCGACAAGCCAGAATGTTGTAAAATATTACATCCGAGATGTTAGGTTGCCTTAGGTTAGGATATACAACGTTATAGACGTATATAATGACCCTATCGAGGAGCAGGCGACGACACGCCAGGAATGTTGTAAAATATAACATCCGAGATGTTATGTTGCCTTACGTTAGTATATGTAACGTTATAGACGTATATAATGTTCCCACCGAAAAGTAGGAGCCGAATCGCCAGGAATGATGTAAAATATTACATCCGAGATGTTAGTTACCCGTAAGTTTGGATATTTGTCGTTATAGACGTATATGACGTTCCCACCGAGACGTAGGGACCGACATGCCAGGAATGTTGTAAAATATTACATCCCAGATGTTAGGTTGCGTTAGGTTAGGATATACAACGTTATAGACGTATATAATGTCCCCATCGAGAAGCAGGCGACGACACGCCAGGAATGTTGTAAAATATTATATCCGAGATGTTATGTTGCCTTACGTTAGGATATATAACGTTATAGACGTATATAATGTTCGCACCGAGAAGTACGAGCCGACACGCCAGGAATGTTGTAAACTATTACGGTAGAGATTTTAGGTTGCCTTAGGTTATGATATATAACGTTATAGACGTATATAATGTTACCACCGAGAAATAGGGACCGAAGCGCCAGGAACGTTGTAAAATATGATATCCGAGATGTTAGTTTCCCTTAAGTTTGGATATATATCGTTATAGACGTATATAACGTTCCCACCGAGACGTGGGGACCGACACGCCAGGAATGTTGTAAAATATTACATTCGAGATGTTAGATTGCTTAGGCTAGGATATACAACGTTATAGACGTATATAATGTCCCCATCGAGAAGCAGGCGACGACACGCCAGGAATGTTGTAAAATATAACATCCGAGATGTTATGTTGCCTTACGTTAGGATATGTAACGTTATATACGTATATAATGTTCCCACCGAAAAGTAGGAGCCGAAGCGCCAGGAATGTTCTAAAATATTACATCCGAGATGTTAGTTTCCCTTAAGTTTGGATATATGTCGTTATAGACGTATATGACGTTCCCACCGAGACGTAGGGACCGACATGCCAGGAATGTTGTAAAATATTACATCCCAGATGTTAGGTTGCGTTAGGTTAGGATATACAACGTTATAGACGTATATAATGTCCCCATCGAGAAGCAGGCGACGACACGCCAGGAATGTTGTAAAATATTATATCCGAGATGTTATGTTGCCTTACGTTAGGATATATAACGTTATAGACGTATATAATGTTCGCACCGAGAAGTACGAGCCGACACGCCAGGAATGTTGTAAACTATTACGGTAGAGATTTTAGGTTGCCTTAGGTTATGATATATAACGTTATAGACGTATATAATGTTCCCACCGAGAAATAGGGGCCGACGCGTCAGGAATGTTGTAAAATATTAAACCCGAGATGTTAGGTTGCCTTAGGCTAGGATATATAACGTTATAGACGTATATAATGTTCCCATCGAGAAGCAGGCGACGACACGCCAGGAATGTTGTAAAATATTACATCCGAGATGTTAGAATGCTTAGGCTAGGATATACAAAGTTGTAGACGTATATAATGTCCCCATCGAGAAGCAGGCGACGACACGCCAGGAATGTTGTAAAATATAACATCCGAGATGTTATGTTGCCTTACGTTAGGATATGTAACGTTATAGACGTATGTAATTTTCCCACCGAAAAGTAGGAGCCGAAGCGCCAGGAATGTTGTAAAATATTACACCCGAGATGTTAGTTACCCTTAAGTTTGGATATATGTCGTTATAGACGTATATAACTTCCCCACCAATGCGTAGGGACCGACATGCCAGGAATGTTGTAAAATATTACATCCCAGATGTTAGGTTGCGTTAGGTTAGGATATACAACGTTATAGACGTATATAATGTCCCCATCGAGAAGCAGGCGACGACACGCCAGGAATGTTGTAAAATATTATATCCGAGATGTTATGTTGCCTTACGTTAGGATATATAACGTTATAGACGTATATAATGTTCGCACCGAGAAGTACGAGCCGACACGCCAGGAATGTTGTAAACTATTACGGTAGAGATTTTAGGTTGCCTTAGGTTATGATATATAACGTTATAGACGTATATAATGTTCCCACCGAGAAATAGGGGCCGACGCGTCAGGAATGTTGTAAAATATTAAACCCGAGATGTTAGGTTGCCTTAGGCTAGGATATATAACGTTATAGACGTATATAATGTTCCCATCGAGAAGCAGGCGACGACACGCCAGGAATGTTGTAAAATATTACATCCGAGATGTTAGAATGCTTAGGCTAGGATATACAAAGTTGTAGACGTATATAATGTCCCCATCGAGAAGCAGGCGACGACACGCCAGGAATGTTGTAAAATATAACATCCGAGATGTTATGTTGCCTTACGTTAGGATATGTAACGTTATAGACGTATATAATGTTCCCACCGAAAAGTTAGATCCGAAGCGCCAGGAATGTTATAAACTATTACGGTAGAGATTTTAGGTTGCCTTAGGTTATGATATATAACGTTATAGACGTATATAACGTTCCCACCGAGACGTAGGGACCGACATGCCAGGAATGTTGTAAAATATTACATACCAGATGTTAGGTTACGTTAGGTTAGGATATACAACGCTATAGACGTATATAATGTCCCCATCGAGAAGCAGGCGACGACACGCCAGGAATGTTGTAAAATATTATATCCGAGATGTTATGTTGCCTTACGTTAGGATATATAACGTTATAGACGTATATAACGTTCGCACCGAGAAGTACGAGCCGACACGCCAGGAATGTTGTAAACTATTACGGTAGAGATTTTAGGTTGCCTTAGGTTATGATATATAACTTTATAGACGTATATAATGTTCCCACCGAGAAATAGGGGCCGACGCGTCAGGAATGTTGTAAAATATTAAACCCGCGATGTTAGGTTGCGTTAGGTTAGGATATACAACGTTATAGACGTATATAATGTTCCCACCGAGAAATAGGGGCCGACATGCCAGGAATGTTGTAAAATATTACATCCCAGATGTTAGGTTGCGTTAGGTTAGGATATACAACGTTATAGACGTATATAATGTCCCCATCGAGAAGCAGGCGACGACACGCCAGGAATGTTGTAAAATATTATATCCGAGATGTTATGTTGCCTTACGTTAGGATATATAACGTTATAGACGTATATAATGTTCGCACCGAGAAGTACGAGCCGACACGCCAGGAATGTTGTAAACTATTACGGTAGAGATTTTAGATTGCCTTAGGTTATGATATATAACGTTATAGACGTATATAATGTTACCACCGAGAAATAGGGGCCGAAGCGCCAGGAACGTTGTAAAATATGATATCCGAGATGTTAGTTTCCCTTAAGTTTGGATATATATCGTTATAGACGTATATAACGTTCCCACCGAGACGTAGGGACCGACACGCCAGGAATGTTGTAAAATATTACATTCGAGATGTTAGATTGCTTAGGCTAGGATATACAACGTTATAGACGTATATAATGTCCCCATCGAGAAGCAGGCGACGACACGCCAGGAATGTTGTAAAATATAACATCCGAGATGTTATGTTGCCTTACGTTAGGATATGTAACGTTATAGACGTATATAATGTTCCCACCGAAAAGTAGGAGCCGAAGCGCCAGGAATGTTCTAAAATATTACATCCGAGATGTTAGTTTCCCTTAAGTTTGGATATATGTCGTTATAGACGTATATGACGTTCCCACCGAGACGTAGGGACCGACATGCCAGGAATGTTGTAAAATATTACATCCCAGATGTTAGGTTGCGTTAGGTCAGGATATACAACGTTATAGACGTATATAATGTCCCCATCGAGAAGCAGGCGACGACACGCCAGGAATGTTGTAAAATATTATATCCGAGATGTTATGTTGCCTTACGTTAGGATATATAACGTTATAGACGTATATAATGTTCGCACCGAGAAGTACGAGCCGACACGCCAGGAATGTTGTAAACTATTACGGTAGAGATTTTAGGTTGCCTTAGGTTATGATATATAACGTTATAGACGTATATAATGTTCCCACCGAGAAATAGGGGCCGACGCGTCAGGAATGTTGTAAAATATTAAACCCGAGATGTTAGGTTGCCTTAGGCTAGGATATATAACGTTATAGACGTATATAATGTTCCCATCGAGAAGCAGGCGACGACACGCCAGGAATGTTGTAAAATATTACATCCGAGATGTTAGAATGCTTAGGCTAGGATATACAAAGTTGTAGACGTATATAATGTCCCCATCGAGAAGCAGGCGACGACACGCCAGGAATGTTGTAAAATATAACATCCGAGATGTTATGTTGCCTTACGTTAGGATATGTAACGTTATAGACGTATATAATGTTCCCACCGAAAAGTTAGAGCCGAAGCGCCAGGAATGTTATAAACTATTACGGTAGAGATTTTAGGTTGCCTTAGGTTATGATATATAACGTTATAGACGTATATAACGTTCCCACCGAGACGTAGGGACCGACATGCCAGGAATGTTGTAAAATATTACATCCCAGATGTTAGGTTGCGTTAGGTTAGGATATACAACGTTATAGACGTATATAATGTCCCCATCGAGAAGCAGGCGACGACACGCCAGGAATGTTGTAAAATATTATATCCGAGATGTTATGTTGCCTTACGTTAGGATATATAACGTTATAGACGTATATAATGTTCGCACCGAGAAGTACGAGCCGACACGCCAGGAATGTTGTAAACTATTACGGTAGAGATTTTAGGTTGCCTTAGGTTATGATATATAACGTTATAGACGTATATAATGTTCCCACCGAAAAATAGGGGCCGACGCGTCAGGAATGTTGTAAAATATTAAACCCGAGATGTTAGGTTGCCTTAGGCTAGGATATATAACGTTATAGACGTATATAATGTTCCCATCGAGAAGCAGGCGACGACACGCCAGGAATGTTGTAAAATATTACATCCGAGATGTTAGAATGCTTAGGCTAGGATATACAAAGTTGTAGACGTATATAATGTCCCCATCGAGAAGCAGGCGACGACACGCCAGGAATGTTGTAAAATATAACATCCGAGATGTTATGTTGCCTTACGTTAGGATATGTAACGTTATAGACGTATATAATGTTCCCACCGAAAAGTTAGAGCCGAAGCGCCAGGAATGTTATAAACTATTACGGTAGAGATTTTAGGTTGCCTTAGGTTATGATATATAACGTTATAGACGTATATAACGTTCCCACCGAGACGTAGGGACCGACATGCCAGGAATGTTGTAAAATATTACATACCAGATGTTAGGTTACGTTAGGTTAGGATATACAACGCTATAGACGTATATAATGTCCCCATCGAGAAGCAGGCGACGACACGCCAGGAATGTTGTAAAATATTATATCCGAGATGTTATGTTGCCTTACGTTAGGATATATAACGTTATAGACGTATATAACGTTCGCACCGAGAAGTACGAGCCGACACGCCAGGAATGTTGTAAACTATTACGGTAGAGATTTTAGGTTGCCTTAGGTTATGATATATAACTTTATAGACGTATATAATGTTCCCACCGAGAAATAGGGGCCGACGCGTCAGGAATGTTGTAAAATATTAAACCCGCGATGTTAGGTTGCGTTAGGTTAGGATATACAACGTTATAGACGTATATAATGTTCCCACCGAGAAATAGGGGCCGACATGCCAGGAATGTTGTAAAATATTACATCCCAGATGTTAGGTTGCGTTAGGTTAGGATATACAACGTTATAGACGTATATAATGTCCCCATCGAGAAGCAGGCGACGACACGCCAGGAATGTTGTAAAATATTACATCCGAGATGTTATGTTGCCTTACGTTAGGATATGTAACGTTATAGACGTATATAATGTTCCCACCGAAAAGTAGGAGCCGAATCGCCAGGAATGATGTAAAATATTACATCCGAGATGTTAGTTTCCCGTAAGTTTGGATATTTGTCGTTATAGACGTATATGACGTTCCCACCGAGACGTAGGGACCGACATGCCAGGAATGTTGTAAAATATTACATCCCAGATGTTAGGTTGCGTTAGGTTAGGATATACAACGTTATAGACGTATATAATGTCCCCATCGAGAAGCAGGCGACGACACGCCAGGAATGTTGTAAAATATTATATCCGAGATGTTATGTTGCCTTACGTTAGGATATATAACGTTATAGACGTATATAATGTACGCACCGAGAAGTACGAGCCGACACGCCAGGAATGTTGTAAACTATTACGGTAGAGATTTTAGGTTGCCTTAGGTTATGATATATAACGTTATAGACGTATATAATGTTACCACCGAGAAATAGGGGCCGAAGCGCCAGGAACGTTGTAAAATATGATATCCGAGATGTTAGTTTCCCTTAAGTTTGGATATATATCGTTATAGACGTATATAACGTTCCCACCGAGACGTAGGGACCGACACGCCAGGAATGTTGTAAAATATTACATTCGAGATGTTAGATTGCTTAGGCTAGGATATACAACGTTATAGACGTATATAATGTCCCCATCGAGAAGCAGGCGACGACACGCCAGGAATGTTGTAAAATATAACATCCGAGATGTTATGTTGCCTTACGTTAGGATATATAACGTTATAGACGTATATAACGTTCGCACCGAGAAGTACGAGCCGACACGCCAGGAATGTTGTAAACTATTACGGTAGAGATTTTAGGTTGCCTTAGGTTATGATATATAACTTTATAGACGTATATAATGTTCCCACCGAGAAATAGGGGCCGACGCGTCAGGAATGTTGTAAAATATTAAACCCGCGATGTTAGGTTGCGTTAGGTTAGGATATACAACGTTATAGACGTATATAATGTTCCCACCGAGAAATAGGGGCCGACGCGTCAGGAATGTTGTAAAATATTAAACCCGAGATGTTAGGTTGCCTTAGGCTAGGATATATAACGTTATAGACGTATATAATATTCCCACCGAGAAATAGGGGCCGACATGCCAGGAATGTTGTAAAATATTACATCCCAGATGTTAGGTTGCGTTAGGTTAGGATATACAACGTTATAGACGTAATTAATGTCCCCATCGAGAAGCAGGCGACAACACGCCAGGAATGTTGTAAAATATTATATCCGAGATGTTATGTTGCCTTACGTTAGGATATATAACGTTATAGACGTATATAATGTTCGCACCGAGAAGTACGAGCCGACACGCCAGGAATGTTGTAAACTATTACGGTAGAGATTTTAGGTTGCCTTAGGTTATGATATATAACGTTATAGACGTATATAATGTTCCCACCGAGAAATAGGGGCCGACGCGTCAGGAATGTTGTAAAATATTAAACCCGAGATGTTAGGTTGCCTTAGGCTAGGATATATAACGTTATAGACGTATATAATATTCCCACCGAGAAATAGGGGCCGACATGCCAGGAATATTGTAAAATATTACATCCCAGATGTTAGGTTGCGTTAGGTTAGGATATACAATGTTATAGACGTATATAATGTCCCCATCGAGAAGCAGGCGACGACACGCCAGGAATGTTGTAAAATATTACATCCGAGATATTATGTTGCCTTACGTTAGGATATGTAACGTTATAGACGTATATAATGTTCCCAACGAAAAGTAGGAGCCGAAGCGCCAGGAATGTTGTAAAATATTACATCCGAGATGTTAGTTTCCCTTAAGTTTGGATATATGTCGTTATAGACGTATATAACGTTCCCACCGAGATGTAGGGACCGACATGCCAGGAATGTTGTAAAATATTACATCCCAGATGTTAGGTTGCGTTAGGTTAGGATATACAACGTTATAGACGTATATAATGTCCTCATCGAGAAGCAGGCGACGACACGCCAGGAATGTTGTAAAATATTACATCCGAGATGTTAGATTGCTTAGGCTAGGATATACAACGTTGTAGACGTATATAATGTCCCCATCGAGAAGCAGGCGACGACACGCCAGGAATGTTGTAAAATATAACATCCGAGATGTTATGTTGCCTTACGTTAGGATATGTAACGTTATAGACGTATATAATTTTCCCACCGAAAAGTAGGAGCCGAAGCGCCTGGAATGTTGTAAAATATTACACCCGAGATGTTAGTTTCCCTTAAGTTTGGATATATGTCGTTATAGGCGTATATAACGTTCCCACCGAGGCGTAGGGACCGACATGCCAGAAATGTTGTAAAATATTACATCCCAGATGTTAGGTTGCGTTAGGTTAGGATATACAACGTTATAGACGTATATAATGTCCCCATCGAGAAGCAGGCGACGACACGCCAGGAATGTTGTAGAATATTATATCCGAGATGTTATGTTGCCTTACGTTAGGATATATAACGTTATAGACGTATATAATGTTCGCACCGAGAAGTACAAGCCGACACGCCAGGAATGTTGTAAACTATTACGGTAGAGATTTTAGGTTGCCTTAGGTTATGATATATAACGTTATAGACGTATATAATCTTCCCACCGAGAAATAGGGGCCGACGCGTCAGGAATGTTGTAAAATATTAAACCCGAGATGTTAGGTTGCCTTAGGCTAGGATATATAACGTTATAGACGTATATAATGTTCCCACCGAGAAATAGGGGCCGACGCGTCAGGAATGTTGTAAAATATTAAACCCGAGATGTTAGGTTGCCTTAGGCTAGGATATATAACGTTATAGACGTATATAATGTTCCCATCGAGAAGCAGGCGACGAAACGCCAGGAATGTTGTAAAATATTACATCCGAGATGTTAGAATGCTTAGGCTAGGATATACAAAGTTGTAGACGTATATAATGTCCCCACCGAGAAGCAGGCGACGACACGCCAGGAATGTTGTAAAATATAACATCCGAGATGTTATGTTGCCTTACGTTAGGATATGTAACGTTATAGACGTATATAATTTTCCCACCGAAAAGTAGGAGCCGAAGCGCCAGGAATGTTGTAAAATATTACACCCGAGATGTTAGTTTCCCTTAAGTTTGGATATATGTCGTTCTAGACGTACATAACGTTCCCACCAAGGCGTAGGGACCGACATGCCAGGAATGTTGTAAAATATTACATCCCAGATGTTAGGTTGCGTTAGGTTAGGATATACAACGTTATAGACGTATATAATGTCCCCATCGAGAAGCAGGCGACGACACGCCAGGAATGTTGTAAAATATTACATCCGAGATGTTAGTTTCCCTTAAGTTTGGATATATATCGTTATAGAAGTATATAATGTCCAGATCGAGACGTGGGGACCGACAAGCCAGAATGTTGTAAAATATTACATCCGAGATGTTAGGTTGCGTTAGGTTAGGATATACAACGTTATAGACGTATATAATGTCCCCATCGAGAAGCAGGCGACGACACGCCAGGAATGTTGTAAAATATTATATCCGAGATGTTATGTTGCCTTACGTTAGGATATATAACGTTATAGACGTATATAATGTTCGCACCGAGAAGTACGAGCCGACACGCCAGGAATGTTGTAAACTATTACGGTAGAGATTTTAGGTTGCCCTAGGTTATGATATATAACGTTATAGACGTATATAATGTTCCCACCGAGAAATAGGGGCCGACGCGTCAGGAATGTTGTAAAATATTAAACCCGAGATGTTAGGTTGCCTTAGGCTAGGATATATAACGTTATAGACGTATATAATATTCCCACCGAGAAATAGGGGCCGACATGCCAGGAATGTTGTAAAATATTACATCCCAGATGTTAGGTTGCCTTAGGTTAGGATATACAAGGTTATAGATGTATATAATGTCCCCATCGAGAAGTAGGCGACGACACGCCAGGAATGTTGTAAAGTATTACATTCGACATTTTAGGTTGCCTTAGACTAGGATATCTAACGTTATAGACGTATATAATGTTCCCACCGAAAAATAGGGGCCGACAGGTCAGGAATGTTGTAAAATATTACATTCGACATGTGAGGTGGCCTTAGGCTAGGATATATAACGTTATAGACGTATACAATGTTCCCACAGAGAAGTACGGGCCGACGCGTCAGGAATGTTGTAAAATAATACACCCGAGACGTTAGGTTCCCTTAGGTTACGATATATAACGTTATAGACGTTTATAATGTCCCCATCCAGAAGTAGGTGACGACACGCCAGGAATATTACATCCCAGATGTTAGGTTGCGTTAGGTTAGGATATATAACGTTATAGACGTATATAATGTTTCCACCGAAAAATAGGGGCCGACGCGTCAGGAATGTTGTAAAATATAACATCCGAGATGTTATGTTGCCTTACGTTAGTATATGTAACGTTATAGACGTATATAATGTTCCCACCGAAAAGTAGGAGCCGAATCGCCAGGAATGATGTAAAATATTACATCCGAGATGTTAGTTTCCCGTAAGTTTGGATATTTGTCGTTATAGACGTATATGACGTTCCCACCGTGACGTAGGGACCGACATGCCAGGAATGTTGTAAAATATTACATCCCAGATGTTAGGTTGCGTTAGGTTAGGATATACAACGTTATAGACGTATATAATGTCCCCATCGAGAAGCAGGCGACGACACGCCAGGAATGTTGTAAAATATTATATCCGAGATGTTATGTTGCCTTACGCTAGGATATATAACGTTATAGACGTATATAATGTTCGCACCGAGAAGTACGAGCCGACACGCCAGGAATGTTGTAAACTATTACGGTAGAGATTTTAGGTTGCCTTAGGTTATGATATATAACGTTATAGACGTATATAATGTTACCACCGAGAAATAGGGGCCGAAGCGCCAGGAACGTTGTAAAATATGATATCCGAGATGTTAGTTTCCCTTAAGTTTGGATATATATCGTTATAGACGTATATAACGTTCCCACCGAGACGTAGGGACCGACACGCCAGGAATGTTGTAAAATATTACATTCGAGATGTTAGATTGCTTAGGCTAGGATATACAACGTTATAGACGTATATAATGTCCCCATCGAGAAGCAGGCGACGACACGCCAGGAATGTTGTAAAATATAACATCCGAGATGTTATGTTGCCTTACGTTAGGATATGTAACGTTATAGACGTATATAATGTTCCCACCGAAAAGTAGGAGCCGAAGCGCCAGGAATGTTCTAAAATATTACATCCGAGATGTTAGTTTCCCTTAAGTTTGGATATATGTCGTTATAGACGTATATGACGTTCCCACCGAGACGTAGGGACCGACATGCCAGGAATGTTGTAAAATATTACATCCCAGATGTTAGGTTGCGTTAGGTTAGGATATACAACGTTATAGACGTATATAATGTCCCCATCGAGAAGCAGGCGACGACACGCCAGGAATGTTGTAAAATATTATATCCGAGATGTTATGTTGCCTTACGTTAGGATATATAACGTTATAGACGTATATAATGTTCGCACCGAGAAGTACGAGCCGACACGCCAGGAATGTTGTAAACTATTACGGTAGAGATTTTAGGTTGCCTTAGGTTATGATATATAACGTTATAGACGTATATAATGTTCCCACCGAGAAATAGGGGCCGACGCGTCAGGAATGTTGTAAAATATTAAACCCGAGATGTTAGGTTGCCTTACGTTAGGATATGTAACGTTATAGACGTATGTAATTTTCCCACCGAAAAGTAGGAGCCGAAGCGCCAGGAATGTTGTAAAATATTACACCCGAGATGTTAGTTTCCCTTAAGTTTGGATATATGTCGTTATAGACGTATATAACGTTCCCACCAAGGCGAAGGGACCGACATGCCAGGAATGTTGTAAAATATTACATCCCAGATGTTAGGTTGCGTTAGGTTAGGATATACAACGTTATAGACGTATATAATGTCCCCATCGAGAAGCAGGCGACGACACGCCAGGAATGTTGTAGAATATTATATCCGAGATGTTATGTTGCCTTACGTTAGGATATATAACGTTATAGACGTATATAATGTTCGCACCGAGAAGTACAAGCCGACACGCCAGGAATGTTGTAAACTATTACGGTAGAGATTTTAGGTTGCCTTAGGTTATGATATATAACGTTATAGACGTATATAATCTTCCCACCGAGAAATAGGGGCCGACGCGTCAGGAATGTTGTAAAATATTAAACCCGAGATGTTAGGTTGCCTTAGGCTAGGATATATAACGTTATAGACGTATATAATGTTCCCACCGAGAAATAGGGGCCGACGCGTCAGGAATGTTGTAAAATATTAAACCCGAGATGTTAGGTTGCCTTAGGCTAGGATATATAACGTTATAGACGTATATAATGTTCCCATCGAGAAGCAGGCGACGACACGCCAGGAATGTTGTAAAATATTACATCCGAGATGTTAGAATGCTTAGGCTAGGATATACAAAGTTGTAGACGTATATAATGTCCCCATCAAGAAGCAGGCGACGACACGCCAGGAATGTTGTAAAATATAACATCCGAGATGTTATGTTGCCTTACGTTAGGATATGTAACGTTATAGACGTATATAATTTTCCCACCGAAAAGTAGGAGCCGAAGCGCCAGGAATGTTGTAAAATATTACACCCGAGATGTTAGTTTCCCTTAAGTTTGTATATATGTCGTTCTAGACGTACATAACGTTCCCACCAAGGCGTAGGGACCGACATGCCAGGAATGTTGTAAAATATTACATCCCAGATGTTAGGTTGCGTTAGGTTAGGATATACAACGTTATAGACGTATATAATGTCCCCATCGAGAAGCAGGCGACGACACGCCAGGAATGTTGTAAAATATTACATCCGAGATGTTAGTTTCCCTTAAGTTTGGATATATATCGTTATAGAAGTATATAATGTCCAGATCGAGACGTGGGGACCGACAAGCCAGAATGTTGTAAAATATTACATCCCAGATGTTAGGTTGCGTTAGGTTAGGATATACAACGTTATGGACGTATATAATGTCCCCATCGAGAAGCAGGCGACGACACGCCAGGAATGTTGTAAAATATTATATCCGAGATGTTATGTTGCCTTACGTTAGGATATATAACGTTATAGACGTATATAATGTTCGCACCGAGAAGTACGAGCCGACACGCCAGGAATGTTGTAAACTATTACGGTAGAGATTTTAGGTTGCCCTAGGTTATGATATATAACGTTATAGACGTATATAATGTTCCCACCGAGAAATAGGGGCCGACGCGTCAGGAATGTTGTAAAATATTAAACCCGAGATGTTAGGTTGCCTTAGGCTAGGATATATAACGTTATAGACGTATATAATATTCCCACCGAGAAATAGCGGCCGACATGCCAGGAATGTTGTAAAATATTACATCCCAGATGTTAGGTTGCCTTAGGTTCGGATATACAAGGTTATAGATGTATATAATGTCCCCATCGAGAAGTAGGCGACGACACGCCAGGAATGTTGTAAAGTATTACATTCGACATTTTAGGTTGCCTTAGACTAGGATATCTAACGTTATAGACGTATATAATGTTCCCACCGAAAAATAGGGGCCGACAGGTCAGGAATGTTGTAAAATATTACATTCGACATGTGAGGTGGCCTTAGGCTAGGATATATAACGTTATAGACGTATACAATGTTCCCACAGAGAAGTACGGGCCGACGCGTCAGGAATGTTGTAAAATAATACACCCGAGACGTTAGGTTCCCTTAGGTTACGATATATAACGTTATAGACGTTTATAATGTCCCCATCCAGAAGTAGGTGACGACACGCCAGGAATATTACATCCCAGATGTTAGGT
This sequence comes from Xylocopa violacea, assembly GCA_963969225.1. Lineage (NCBI taxonomy): Eukaryota > Metazoa > Arthropoda > Insecta > Hymenoptera > Apidae > Xylocopa > Xylocopa violacea. The sequence goes on from CAXAJV010000001.1 coordinate 51,603,619, forward strand.
TGCGTTAGGTTAGGATATATAACGTTATAGACGTATATAATGTTTCCACCGAAAAATAGGGGCCGACGCGTCAGGAATGTTGTAAAATATTACATTCGACATGTTAGGTGGCCTTAGGCTAGGATATATAACGTTATAGACGTATATAATGTTCTCACCGAGAAGTACGGGCGGACACGCCAGGAATGTTGTCAACTATTACATCCGAGATGTTAGGTGGCCTTAGGTTAGGATATACAACGTTATAGACGTATAGTATGTTCCCACCGAGATGTAGGGACCGACATGCCAGGAATGTTGTAAAATATTACATCCGAGATGTTAGGCTGCCTTAGGTTAGGATATACAATGTTATAGATGTATACAATGTCGCCATCGAGAAGTAGGCGACAACACGCCAGGAATGTTGTAAAGTATTACATTCGACATGTTAGGTTGCCTTAGAATAGGATATATAACGTTATAGACGTATATAATGTACCCATCCAGAAGTAGGCGACGACACGCCGGGAATATTACATCCCAGATGTTAGGTTGCGTTAGGTTAGGGTACACAAAGTTATAGACGTATATAATGTCCCCATCGAGAAGCAGGCGACGACAAGCCCGGAATGTTGTAAAATATTACATCCGAGATGTTAGGTTCAATTCGGTTTGGATATATATTGATATAGACGTATATAATGTTCCTACCGAGACTTGAGGACCGACATGCCAGGAATCTTGTATAATATTACATCCCAGATGTTAGGTTGCTTTAGGTTAGGATATACAACGATATAGACGTATATAATGTCCCCATCGAGAAGCAGGCGACGACACGCCAGGAATGTTGTAAAATATTACATTCGACATGTTAGGTCGCCTTCGGCTAGGATATATAACGTTATAGACGTATATAATGTTCCCACCGAAAAATAGGTGCCGACGCGTCAGGAATATTGTAAAATATTACACCCGAGATGTTAGGTTCCCTTAGGTTAGGATATACAACGTTATAGACGTATAGTATGTTCCCACCGAGATGTAGGGACCGACATGCCAGGAATGTTGTAAAATATTACATCCGAGATGTTAGGCTGCCTTAGGTTAGGATATACAAGGTTATAGATGTATATAATGTCCCCATCGAGAAGTAGGCGACGACACGCCAGGAATGTTGTAAAGTATTACATTCGACATGTTATGTGGCCTTAGGCTAGGATATATAACGTTATAGACGTATATAATGTTCCCACCGAGAAGTACGGGCGGACACGCCAGGAATGTTGTCAACTATTACATGCGCGATGTTAGGTTCCCTTAGGTTAGGATATACAACGTTATAGACGTATAGTATGTTCCCACGGAGGTGTAGGGACCGACATGCCATGAATGTTGTAAAATATTACATCCGAGATGTTAGGCTGCCTTAGGTTAGGATATACAAGGTTATAGATGTATATAATGAACCTATCCAGAAGTAGGCGACGACAATCCAGGAATGTTGTAAAATATTACATCCCAGATGTTAGGTTGCGTTATGTAAGGATATACAACGTTATAGACGTATATTATGTCCCCGTCGAGAAGCAGGCGACGACACGCCAGGAATGTTGTAAAATATTACATCCCAGATGTTAGGTTGCGTTAGGTTAGGATATACAACGTTATAGACGTATATTATGTCCCCATCGATAAGCAGGCGACGACACGCCAGGAATGTTGTAAAATATTACATCCAAGATGTTAGGCTGCCTTAGGTTAGGATATACAAGGTTATAGATGTATATAATGTCCCCATCGAGAAGTAGGCGACGACACGCCAGGAATGTTGTAAAATATTACATCCGACATGTTAGGAAGCCTTAGGCTAGGATATATAACGTTATAGACGTATATAATGTTCCCACCGAAAAATAGGGGCCGACGCGTCAGGAATATTGTAAAATATTACACCCGAGATGTTAGGTTCCCTTAGGTTAGGATATACAACGTTATAGACGTATAGTATGTTCCCACCGAGATGTAGGGACCGACATGCCAGGAATGTTGTAAAATATTACATCCGAGATGTTAGGCTGCCTTAGGTTAGGATATACAAGGTTATAGATGTATATAATGTCCCCATCGAGAAGTAGGCGACGACACGCCAGGAATGTTGTAAAGTATTACATTCGACATGTTATGTGGCCTTAGGCTAGGATATATAACGTTATAGACGTATATAATGTTCCCACCGAGAAGTACGGGCGGACACGCCAGGAATGTTGTCAACTATTACATGCGCGATGTTAGGTTCCCTTAGGTTAGGATATACAACGTTATAGACGTATAGTATGTTCCCACCGAGATGTAGGGACCGACATGCCAGGAATGTTGTAAAATATTACATCCGAGATGTTAGGCTGCCTTAGGTTAGGATATACAAGGTTATAGATGTATATAATGTCCCCATCGAGAAGTAGGCGACGACACGCCAGGAATGTTGTAAAGTATTACATTCGACATGTTATGTGGCCTTAGGCTAGGATATATAACGTTATAGACGTATATAATGTTCCCACCGAGAAGTACGGGCGGACACGCCAGGAATGTTGTCAACTATTACATGCGCGATGTTAGGTTCCCTTAGGTTAGGATATACAACGTTATAGACGTATAGTATGTTCCCACCGAGATGTAGGGACCGACATGCCAGGAATGTTGTAAAATATTACATCCGAGATGTTAGGCTGCCTTAGGTTAGGATATACAAGGTTATAGATGTATATAATGTCCCCATCGAGAAGTAGGCGACGACACGCCAGGAATGTTGTGAAGTATTACATTCGACATGTTATGTGGCCTTAGGCTAGGATATATAACGTTATAGACGTATATAATGTTCCCACCGAGAAGTACGGGCGGACACGCCAGGAATGTTGTCAACTATTACATCCGAGATGTTAGGTTGCCTTAGGTTGGGACATATAACGTTATAGACGTATATAATCTCCCCATCCAGAAGTAGGCGACGACACGCCAGCAATATTACATCCCAGATGTTAGGTTGCGTTAGGTTAGGATACACAACGTTATAGACGTATATAATGTTCTCATCGAGAAGTAGGCGACGACACGCCAGGAATGTTGTAAAATATTACATCCCAGATGTTAGGTTGCGTTAGGTTAGGATATACAACGTTATAGACGTATATTATGTCCCCATCGAGAAGCAGGCGACGACACGCCAGGAATGTTGTAAAATATTACATCCGAGATGTTAGGTTCTCTTCGGTTTGGATATATATCGTTATAGACGTATATAATGTTCCTACCGAGACTTGGGGACCGACATGCCAGGAATCTTGTATAATATTACATCCCAGATGTTAGGTTGCTTTAGGTTAGGATATACAACGATATAGACGTATATAATGTCCCCATCGAGAAGCAGGCGACGACACGCCAGGAATGTTGTAAAATATTACATTCGACATGTTAGGTCGCCTTAGGCTAGGATATATAACGTTATAGACGTATATAATGTTCCCACCGAAAAATAGGGGCCGACGCGTCAGGAATGTTGTAAAATATTACACCCGAGATGTTAGGTTCCCTTAGGTTAGGATATACAACGTTATAGACGTATAGTATGTTCCCACCGAGATGTAGGGACCGACATGCCAGGAATGTTGTAAAATATTACATCCGAGATGTTAGGCTGCCTTAGGTTAGGATATACAAGGTTATAGATGTATATAATGTCCCCATCGAGAAGTAGGCGACGACACGCCAGGAATGTTGTAAAATATTACATTCGACATGTTAGGAAGCCTTAGGCTAGGATATATAACGTTATAGACGTATATAATGTTCCCACCGAAAAATAGGGGCCGACGCGTCAGGAATATTGTAAAATATTACACCCGAGATGTTAGGTTCCCTTAGGTTAGGATATACAACGTTATAGACGTATAGTATGTTCCCACCGAGATGTAGGGACCGACATGCCAGGAATGTTGTAAAATATTACATCCGAGATGTTAGGCTGCCTTAGGTTAGGATATACAAGGTTATAGATGTATATAATGTCCCCATCGAGAAGTAGGCGACGACACACCAGGAATGTTGTAAAGTATTACATTCGACATGTTATGTGGCCTTAGGCTAGGATATATAACGTTATAGACGTATATAATGTTCCCACCGAGAAGTACGGGCGGACACGCCAGGAATGTTGTAAAATATTACATCCGAGATGTTAGGTTGCCTTAGGTTAGGATATACAACGTTATAGACGTATATAATGACCCTATCGAGGAGCAGGCGACGACACGCCAGGAATGTTGTAAAATATTACATCCGAGATGTTAGAATGCTTAGGCTAGGATATACAAAGTTGTAGACGTATATAATGTCCCCATCGAGAAGCAGGCGACGACACGCCAGGAATGTTGTAAAATATAACATCCGAGATTTTATGTTGCCTTACGTTAGGATATGTAACGTTATAGACGTATGTAATTTTCCCACCGAAAAGTAGGAGCCGAAGCGCCAGGAATGTTGTAAAATATTACACCCGAGATGTTAGTTTCCCTTAAGTTTGGATATATGTCGTTATAGACGTATATAACGTTCCCACCAAGGCGTAGGGACCGACATGCCAGGAATGTTGTAAAATATTACATCCCAGATGTTAGGTTGCGTTAGGTTAGGATATACAACGTTATAGACGTATATAATTTCCCCATCGAGAAGCAGGCGACGACACGCCAGGAATGTTGTAAAATATTACATCCGAGATGTTATGTTGCCTTACGTTAGGATATGTAACGTTATAGACGTATATAATGTTCCCACCGAAAAGTTAGAGCCGAAGCGCCAGGAATGTTATAAACTATTACGGTAGAGATTTTAGGTTGCCTTAGGTTATGATATATAACGTTATAGACGTATATAACGTTCCCACCGAGACGTAGGGACCGACATGCCAGGAATGTTGTAAAATATTACATACCAGATGTTAGGTTGCGTTAGGTTAGGATATACAACGTTATAGACGTATATAATGTCCCCATCGAGAAGCAGGCGACGACACGCCAGGAATGTTGTAAAATATTACATCCGAGATGTTATGTTGCCTTACGTTAGTATATGTAACGTTATAGACGTATATAATGTTCCCACCGAAAAGTAGGAGCCGAAGCGCCAGGAATGATGTAAAATATTACATCCGAGATGTAGGTTTCCCCTAAGTTTGGATATATATCGTTATAGACGTATATAATGTGCAGATCGAGACGTGGGGACCGACAAGCCAGAATGTTGTAAAATATTACATCCGAGATGTTAGGTTGCCTTAGGTTAGGATATACAACGTTATAGACGTATATAATGACCCCATCGAGGAGCAGGCGACGACACGCCAGGAATGTTGTAAAATATAACATCCGATATGTTATGTTGCCTTACGTTAGTATATGTAACGTTATAGACGTATATAATGTTCCCACCGAAAAGTAGGAGCCGAATCGCCAGGAATGTTGTAAAATATTACATCCGAGATGCTAGTTTCCCTTAAGTTTGGATATATGTCGTTATAGACGTATATGACGTTCCCACCGAGACGTAGGGACCGACATGCCAGGAATGTTGTAAAATATTACATCCCAGATGTTAGGTTGCGTTAGGTTAGGATATACAACGTTATAGACGTATATAATGTCCCCATCGAGAAGTAGGCGACGACACGCCAGGAATGTTGTAAAATATTATATCCGAGATGTTATGTTGCCTTACGTTAGGATATATAACGTTATAGACGTATATAATGTTCGCACCGAGAAGTACGAGCCGACACGCCAGGAATGTTGTAAACCATTACGGTAGAGATTTTAGGTTGCCTTAGGTTATGATATATAACGTTATAGACGTATATAATGTTACCACCGAGAAATAGGGGCCGAAGCGCCAGAAATGTTGTAAAATATGATATCCGAGATGTTAGTTTCCCTTAAGTTTGGATATATATCGTTATAGACGTATATAACGTTCCCACCGAGACGTAGGGACCGACATGCCAGGAATGTTGTAAAATATTTCATCCCAGATGTTAGGTTGCCTTAGGTTAGGATATACAACGTTATAGACGTATATAATGACCCTATCGAGGAGCAGGCGACGACACGCCAGGAATGTTGTAAAATATAACATCCGAGATGTTATGTTGCCTTACGTTAGTATATGTAACGTTATAGACGTATATAATGTTCCCACCGAAAAGTAGGAGCCGAATCGCCAGGAATGATGTAAAATATTACATCCGAGATGATAGTTTCCCTTAAGTTTGGATATATGTCGTTATAGACGTATATGACGTTCCCACCGAGACGTAGGGACCGACATGCCAGGAATGTTGTAAAATATTACAACCCAGATGTTAGGTTGCGTTAGGTTAGGATATACAACGTTATAGACGTATATAATGTCCCCATCGAGAAGCAGGCGACGACACGCCAGGAATGTTGTAAAATATTACATCCGAGATGTTAGGTTGCCTTAGGTTAGGATATACAACGTTATAGACGTATATAATGACCCCATCGAGGAGCAGGCGACGACACGCCAGGAATGTTGTAAAATATAACATCCGAGATGTTATGTTGCCTTACGTTAGTATATGTAACGTTATAGACGTATATAATGTTCCCACCGAAAAGTAGGAGCCGAATCGCCAGGAATGTTGTAAAATATTACATCCGAGATGCTAGTTTCCCTTAAGTTTGGATATATGTCGTTATAGACGTATATGACGTTCCCACCGAGACGTAGGGACCGACATGCCAGGAATGTTGTAAAATATTACATCCCAGATGTTAGGTTGCGTTAGGTTAGGATATACAACGTTATAGACGTATATAATGTCCCCATCGAGAAGTAGGCGACGACACGCCAGGAATGTTGTAAAATATTATATCCGAGATGTTATGTTGCCTTACGTTAGGATATATAACGTTATAGACGTATATAATGTTCGCACCGAGAAGTACGAGCCGACACGCCAGGAATGTTGTAAACCATTACGGTAGAGATTTTAGGTTGCCTTAGGTTATGATATATAACGTTATAGACGTATATAATGTTACCACCGAGAAATAGGGGCCGAAGCGCCAGAAATGTTGTAAAATATGATATCCGAGATGTTAGTTTCCCTTAAGTTTGGATATATATCGTTATAGACGTATATAACGTTCCCACCGAGACGTAGGGACCGACATGCCAGGAATGTTGTAAAATATTTCATCCCAGATGTTAGGTTGCCTTAGGTTAGGATATACAACGTTATAGACGTATATAATGACCCTATCGAGGAGCAGGCGACGACACGCCAGGAATGTTGTAAAATATAACATCCGAGATGTTATGTTGCCTTACGTTAGTATATGTAACGTTATAGACGTATATAATGTTCCCACCGAAAAGTAGGAGCCGAATCGCCAGGAATGATGTAAAATATTACATCCGAGATGATAGTTTCCCTTAAGTTTGGATATATGTCGTTATAGACGTATATGACGTTCCCACCGAGACGTAGGGACCGACATGCCAGGAATGTTGTAAAATATTACATCCCAGATGTTAGGTTGCGTTAGGTTAGGATATACAACGTTATAGACGTATATAATGTCCCCATCGAGAAGCAGGCGACGACACGCCAGGAATGTTGTAAAATATTACATCCGAGATGTTATGTTGCCTTACGTTAGGATATATAACGTTATAGACGTATATAATGTTCGCACCGAGAAGTACGAACCGACACGCCAGGAATGTTGTAAACTATTACGGTAGAAATTTTAGGTTGCCTTAGGTTATGATATATAACGTTATAGACGTATATAATGTCCCCATCGAGAAGCAGGCGACGACACGCCAGGTATGTTGTAAAATATTACATCCGAGATGTTATGTTGCCTTACGTTAGGATATATAACGTTATAGACGTATATAATGTTCGCACCGAGAAGCACGAGCCGACACGCCAGGAATGTTGTAAACTATTACGGTAGAGATTTTAGGTTGCCTTAGGTTATGATATATAACGTTATAGACGTATATAATGTTCCCACCGAGAAATAGGGGCCGACGCGTCAGGAATGTTGTAAAATATTAAACCCGAGATGTTAGGTTGCCTTAGGCTAGGATATATAACGTTATAGACGTATATAATATTCCCACCGAGAAATAGGGGCCGACATGCCAGGAATATTGTAAAATATTACATCCCAGATGTTAGGTTGCGTTAGGTTAGGATATACAATGTTATGGACGTATATAATGTCCCCATCGAGAAGCAGGCGACGACACGCCAGGAATGTTGTAGAATATTATATCCGAGATGTTATGTTGCCTTACGTTAGGATATATAACGTTATAGACGTATATAATGTTCGCACCGAGAAGTACAAGCCGACACGCCAGGAATGTTGTAAACTATTACGGTAGAGATTTTAGGTTGCCTTAGGTTATGATATATAACGTTATAGACGTATATAATCTTCCCACCGAGAAATAGGGGCCGACGCGTCAGGAATGTTGTAAAATATTAAACCCGAGATGTTAGGTTGCCTTAGGCTAGGATATATAACGTTATAGACGTATATAATGTTCCCACCGAGAAATAGGGGCCGACGCGTCAGGAATGTTGTAAAATATTAAACCCGAGATGTTAGGTTGCCTTAGGCTAGGATGTATAACGTTATAGACGTATATAATGTTCCCATCGAGAAGCAGGCGACGACACGCCAGGAATGTTGTAAAATATTACATCCGAGATGTTAGAATGCTTAGGCTAGGATATACAAAGTTGTAGACGTATATAATGTCCCCATCGAGAAGCAGGCGACGACACGCCAGGAATGTTGTAAAATATAACATCCGAGATGTTATGTTGCCTTACGTTAGGATATGTAACGTTATAGACGTATATAATGTTCCCACCGAAAAGTAGGAGCCGAATCGCCAGGAATGTTGTAAAATATTACATCCGAGATGCTAGTTTCCCTTAAGTTTGGATATATGTCGTTATAGACGTATATGACGTTCCCACCGAGACGTAGGGACCGACATGCCAGGAATGTTGTAAAATATTACATCCCAGATGTTAGGTTGCGTTAGGTTAGGATATACAACGTTATAGACGTATATAATGTCCCCATCGAGAAGTAGGCGACGACACGCCAGGAATGTTGTAAAATATTATATCCGAGATGTTATGTTGCCTTACGTTAGGATATATAACGTTATAGACGTATATAATGTTCGCACCGAGAAGTACGAGCCGACACGCCAGGAATGTTGTAAACCATTACGGTAGAGATTTTAGGTTGCCTTAGGTTATGATATATAACGTTATAGACGTATATAATGTTACCACCGAGAAATAGGGGCCGAAGCGCCAGAAATGTTGTAAAATATGATATCCGAGATGTTAGTTTCCCTTAAGTTTGGATATATATCGTTATAGACGTATATAACGTTCCCACCGAGACGTAGGGACCGACATGCCAGGAATGTTGTAAAATATTTCATCCCAGATGTTAGGTTGCCTTAGGTTAGGATATACAACGTTATAGACGTATATAATGACCCTATCGAGGAGCAGGCGACGACACGCCAGGAATGTTGTAAAATATAACATCCGAGATGTTATGTTGCCTTACGTTAGTATATGTAACGTTATAGACGTATATAATGTTCCCACCGAAAAGTAGGAGCCGAATCGCCAGGAATGATGTAAAATATTACATCCGAGATGATAGTTTCCCTTAAGTTTGGATATATGTCGTTATAGACGTATATGACGTTCCCACCGAGACGTAGGGACCGACATGCCAGGAATGTTGTAAAATATTACATCCCAGATGTTAGGTTGCGTTAGGTTAGGATATACAACGTTATAGACGTATATAATGTCCCCATCGAGAAGCAGGCGACGACACGCCAGGAATGTTGTAAAATATTACATCCGAGATGTTATGTTGCCTTACGTTAGGATATATAACGTTATAGACGTATATAATGTTCGCACCGAGAAGTACGAACCGACACGCCAGGAATGTTGTAAACTATTACGGTAGAAATTTTAGGTTGCCTTAGGTTATGATATATAACGTTATAGACGTATATAATGTCCCCATCGAGAAGCAGGCGACGACACGCCAGGTATGTTGTAAAATATTACATCCGAGATGTTATGTTGCCTTACGTTAGGATATATAACGTTATAGACGTATATAATGTTCGCACCGAGAAGCACGAGCCGACACGCCAGGAATGTTGTAAACTATTACGGTAGAGATTTTAGGTTGCCTTAGGTTATGATATATAACGTTATAGACGTATATAATGTTCCCACCGAGAAATAGGGGCCGACGCGTCAGGAATGTTGTAAAATATTAAACCCGAGATGTTAGGTTGCCTTAGGCTAGGATATATAACGTTATAGACGTATATAATATTCCCACCGAGAAATAGGGGCCGACATGCCAGGAATATTGTAAAATATTACATCCCAGATGTTAGGTTGCGTTAGGTTAGGATATACAATGTTATGGACGTATATAATGTCCCCATCGAGAAGCAGGCGACGACACGCCAGGAATGTTGTAGAATATTATATCCGAGATGTTATGTTGCCTTACGTTAGGATATATAACGTTATAGACGTATATAATGTTCGCACCGAGAAGTACAAGCCGACACGCCAGGAATGTTGTAAACTATTACGGTAGAGATTTTAGGTTGCCTTAGGTTATGATATATAACGTTATAGACGTATATAATCTTCCCACCGAGAAATAGGGGCCGACGCGTCAGGAATGTTGTAAAATATTAAACCCGAGATGTTAGGTTGCCTTAGGCTAGGATATATAACGTTATAGACGTATATAATGTTCCCACCGAGAAATAGGGGCCGACGCGTCAGGAATGTTGTAAAATATTAAACCCGAGATGTTAGGTTGCCTTAGGCTAGGATGTATAACGTTATAGACGTATATAATGTTCCCATCGAGAAGCAGGCGACGACACGCCAGGAATGTTGTAAAATATTACATCCGAGATGTTAGAATGCTTAGGCTAGGATATACAAAGTTGTAGACGTATATAATGTCCCCATCGAGAAGCAGGCGACGACACGCCAGGAATGTTGTAAAATATAACATCCGAGATGTTATGTTGCCTTACGTTAGGATATGTAACGTTATAGACGTATATAATTTTCCCACCGAAAAGTAGGAGCCGAAGCGCCAGGAATGTTGTAAAATATTACACCCGAGATGTTAGTTTCCCTTAAGTTTGGATATATGTCGTTCTAGACGTATATAACGTTCCCACCAAGGCGTAGGTACCGACATGCCAGGAATGTTGTAAAATATTACATCCCAGATGTTAGGTTGCGTTAGGTTAGGATATACAACGTTGTAGACGTATATAATGTCCCCATCGAGAAGCAGGCGACGACACGCCAGGAATGTTGTAAAATATTACATCCGAGATGTTAGTTTCCCTTAAGTTTGGATATATATCGTTATAGAAGTATATAATGTCCAGATCGAGACGTGGGGACCGACAAGCCAGAATGTTGTAAAATATTACATCCGAGATGTTAGGTTGCGTTAGGTTAGGATATACAACGTTATAGACGTATATAATGTCCCCATCGAGAAGCAGGCGACGACACGCCAGGAATGTTGTAAAATATTATATCCGAGATGTTATGTTGCCTTACGTTAGGATATATAACGTTATAGACGTATATAATGTTCGCACCGAGAAGTACGAGCCGACACGCCAGGAATGTTGTAAACTATTACGGTAGAGATTTTAGGTTGCCTTAGGTTATGATATATAACGTTATAGAAGTATATAATGTTCCCACCGAGAAATAGGGGCCGACGCGTCAGGAATGTTGTAAAATATTAAACCCGAGATGTTAGGTTGCCTTAGGCTAGGATATATAACGTTATAGACGTATATAATATTCCCACCGAGAAATAGGGGCCGACATGCCAGGAATGTTGTAAAATATTACATCCCAGATGTTAGGTTGCGTTAGGTTAGGATATACAACGTTATAGACGTATATAATGTCCCCATCGAGAAGCAGGCGACGACACGCCAGGAATGTTGTAAAATATTATATCCGAGATGTTATTTTGCCTTACGTTAGGATATGTTACGTTATAGACGTATATAATGTTCCCAAAGAAAAGTAGGATCCGAAGCGCCAGGAATGTAGTAAAATATTACATACGAGATGTTAGGTTGCCTTAGGTTAGGATATACAAGGTTATAGATGTATATAATGTCCCCATCGAGAAGTAGGCGACGACACGCCAGGAATGTTGTAAAGTATTACATTCGACATTTTAGGTTGCCTTAGACTAGGATATCTAACGTTATAGACGTATATAATGTTCCCACCGAAAAATAGGGGCCGACAGGTCAGGAATGTTGTAAAATATTACATTCGACATGTTAGGTGGCCTTAGGCTAGGATATATAACGTTATAGACGTATACAATGTTCCCACAGAGAAGTGCGGGCCGACGCGTCAGGAATGTTGTAAAATAATACACCCGAGACGTTAGGTTCCCTTAGGTTACGATATATAACGTTATAGACGTATATAATGTCCCCATCCAGAAGTAGGTGACGACACGCCAGGAATGTTGTAAAGTATTACATTCGACATGTTAGGCTGCCTTAGAATAGGATATATAACGTTATAGACGTATATAATGTTCCCATCCAGAAGTAGGCGACGACACGCCGGGAATATTACATCCCAGATGTTAGGTTGCGTTAGGTTAGGGTACACAAAGTTATAGACGTATATAATGTCCCCATCGAGAAGCAGGCGACGACAAGCCCGGAATGTTGTAAAATATTACATCCGAGATGTTAGGTTCAATTCGGTTTGGATATATATTGATATAGACGTATATAATGTTCCTACCGAGACTTGGGGACCGACATGCCAGGAATCTTGTATAATATTACATCCCAGATGTTAGGTTGCTTTAGGTTAGGATATACAACGATATAGACGTATATAATGTCCCCATCGAGAAGCAGGCGACGACACGCCAGGAATGTTGTAAAATATTACATTCGACATGTTAGGTCGCCTTCGGCTAGGATATATAACGTTATAGACGGATATAATGTTCCCACCGAAAAATAGGTGCCGACGCGTCAGGAATATTGTAAAATATTACACCCGAGATGTTAGGTTCCCTTAGGTTAGGATATACAACGTTATAGACGCATAGTATGTTCCCACCGAGATGTAGGGACCGACATGCCAGGAATGTTGTAAAATATTACATCCGAGATGTTAGGCTGCCTTAGGTTAGGATATACACGGTTATAGATGTATATAATGTCACCATCGAGAAGTAGGCGACGACACGCCAGGAATGTTGTAAAGTATTACATTCGACATGTTATGTGGCCTTAGGCTAGGATATATAACGTTATAGACGTATATAATGTTCCCACCGAGAAGTCCGGGCGGACACGCCAGGAATGTTGTCAACTATTACATCCGAGATGTTAGGTTGCCTTAGGTTGGGATATATAACGTTATAGACGTATATAATCTCCCCATCCAGAAGTAGGCCACGACACGCCAGGAATATTACATCCCAGATGTTAGGTTGCGTTAGGTTAGGATACACAACGTTATAGACGTATATAATGTTCCCATCGAGAAGTAGGCGACGACACGCCAGGAATGTTGTAAAATATTACATCCCAGATGTTAGGTTGCGTTAGGTTAGGATATACAACGTTATAGACGTATATTATGTCCCCATCGAGAAGCAGGCGACGAAACGCCAGGAATGTTGTAAAATATTACATCCGAGATGTTAGGTTCTCTTCGGTTTGGATATATATCGTTATAGACGTATATAGTGTTCCTACCGAGACTTGGGGACCGACATGCCAGGAATCTTGTATAATATTACATCCCAAATGTTAGGTTGCGTTAGGTTAGGATATACAACGTTATAGACGTATATAATCTCCCAATCGAGAAGTAGGCGACGACACGCCAGGAATGTTATAAAGTATTACATTCGACATGTTATGTGGCCTTAGGCTAGGATATATAACGTTATAGACGTATATAATGTTCCCACCGAGAAGTACGGGCGGACACGCCAGGAATGTTGTCAACTATTACATCCGAGATGTTAGGTTGCCTTAGGTTGGGACATATAACGTTATAGACGTATATAATCTCCCCATCCAGAAGTAGGCGACGACACGCCAGGAATATTACATCCCAGATGTTAGGTTGCGTTAGGTTAGGATACACAACGTTATAGACGTATATAATGTTCCCATCGAGAAGTAGGCGACGACACGCCAGGAATGTTGTAAAATATTACATTCGACATGTTAGGTCGCCTTAGGCTAGGATATATAACGTTATAGACGTATACAATGTTCCCACCGAGAAGTACGGGCCTACAGGCCAGGAATGTTGTCAACTATTACATCCGAGATGTTAGGTTGCCTTAGGTTAGGATATATACCGTTATAGACGTATACAATGTTTCCACCGAGAAGTAAAGACCGACATGCCAGGAATGTTATAAAATATTACATCCGAGATGATAGGTTGCCTTAGGTTAGGATATACAATGTTATAGATGTATATAATGACCCTATCCAGAGGTCTATCCTTAGGCGACGACACTCCAGGAATGTTGCAAAATATTACATCCCAGATGTTAGGTTGCGTCAGGTAAGGATATACTACGTTATAGACGTATATTATATCCCCATCGAGAAGCAGGCGACGACACGCCAGGAATGTTGTAAAATATTACATCCCAGATGTTAGGTTGCGTTATGTTAGGATATACAACGTTATAGACATATATAATGTACCCATCGTGAAGCAGGCGACGACACGCCAGGAATGTTGTAAAATATTATATCCGAGATGTTATGTTGCCTTACGTTAGGATATATAACGTTATAGACGTATATAATGTTCGCACCGAGAAGTACGAGCCGACACGCCAGGAATGTTGTAAACTATTACGGTAGAGATTTTAGGTTGCCTTAGGTTATGATATATAACGTTATAGAAGTATATAATGTTCCCACCGAGAAATAGGGGCCGACGCGTCAGGAATGTTGTAAAATATTAAACCCGAGATGTTAGGTTGCCTTAGGCTAGGATATATAACGTTATAGACGTATATAATATTCCCACCGAGAAATAGGGGCCGACATGCCAGGAATGTTGTAAAATATTACATCCCAGATGTTAGGTTGCGTTAGGTTAGGATATACAACGTTATAGACGTATATAATGTCCCCATCGAGAAGCAGGCGACGACACGCCAGGAATGTTGTAAAATATTATATCCGAGATGTTATTTTGCCTTACGTTAGGATATGTTACGTTATAGACGTATATAATGTTCCCAAAGAAAAGTAGGATCCGAAGCGCCAGGAATGTAGTAAAATATTACATACGAGATGTTAGGTTGCCTTAGGTTAGGATATACAAGGTTATAGATGTATATAATGTCCCCATCGAGAAGTAGGCGACGACACGCCAGGAATGTTGTAAAGTATTACATTCGACATTTTAGGTTGCCTTAGACTAGGATATCTAACGTTATAGACGTATATAATGTTCCCACCGAAAAATAGGGGCCGACAGGTCAGGAATGTTGTAAAATATTACATTCGACATGTTAGGTGGCCTTAGGCTAGGATATATAACGTTATAGACGTATACAATGTTCCCACAGAGAAGTGCGGGCCGACGCGTCAGGAATGTTGTAAAATAATACACCCGAGACGTTAGGTTCCCTTAGGTTACGATATATAACGTTATAGACGTATATAATGTCCCCATCCAGAAGTAGGTGACGACACGCCAGGAATGTTGTAAAGTATTACATTCGACATGTTAGGTTGCCTTAGAATAGGATATATAACGTTATAGACGTATATAATGTTCCCATCCAGAAGTAGGCGACGACACGCCGGGAATATTACATCCCAGATGTTAGGTTGCGTTAGGTTAGGGTACACAAAGTTATAGACGTATATAATGTCCCCATCGAGAAGCAGGCGACGACAAGCCCGGAATGTTGTAAAATATTACATCCGAGATGTTAGGTTCAATTCGGTTTGGATATATATTGATATAGACGTATATAATGTTCCTACCGAGACTTGGGGACCGACATGCCAGGAATCTTGTATAATATTACATCCCAGATGTTAGGTTGCTTTAGGTTAGGATATACAACGATATAGACGTATATAATGTCCCCATCGAGAAGCAGGCGACGACACGCCAGGAATGTTGTAAAATATTACATTCGACATGTTAGGTCGCCTTCGGCTAGGATATATAACGTTATAGACGGATATAATGTTCCCACCGAAAAATAGGTGCCGACGCGTCAGGAATATTGTAAAATATTACACCCGAGATGTTAGGTTCCCTTAGGTTAGGATATACAACGTTATAGACGCATAGTATGTTCCCACCGAGATGTAGGGACCGACATGCCAGGAATGTTGTAAAATATTACATCCGAGATGTTAGGCTGCCTTAGGTTAGGATATACAAGGTTATAGATGTATATAATGTCCCCATCGAGAAGTAGGCGACGACACGCCAGGAATGTTGTAAAGTATTACATTCGACATGTTATGTGGCCTTAGGCTAGGATATATAACGTTATAGACGTATATAATGTTGCCACCGAGAAGTCCGGGCGGACACGCCAGGAATGTTGTCAACTATTACATCCGAGATGTTAGGTTGCCTTAGGTTGGGACATATAACGTTATAGACGTATATAATCTCCCCATCCAGAAGTAGGCGACGACACGCCAGCAATATTACATCCCAGATGTTAGGTTGCGTTAGGTTAGGATACACAACGTTATAGACGTATATAATGTTCCCATCGAGAAGTAGGCGACGACACGCCAGGAATGTTGTAAAATATTACATCCCAGATGTTAGGTTGCGTTAGGTTAGGATATACAACGTTATAGACGTATATTATGTCCCCATCGAGAAGCAGGCGACGACACGCCAGGAATGTTGTAAAATATTACATCCGAGATGTTAGGTTCTCTTCGGTTTGGATATATATCGTTATAGACGTATATAATGTTCCTACCGAGACTTGGGGACCGACATGCCAGGAATCTTGTATAATATTACATCCCAGATGTTAGGTTGCTTTAGGTTAGGATATACAACGATATAGACGTATATAATGTCCCCATCGAGAAGCAGGCGACGACACGCCAGGAATGTTGTAAAATATTACATTCGACATGTTAGGTCGCCTTAGGCTAGGATATATAACGTTATAGACGTATATAATGTTCCCACCGAAAAATAGGGGCCGACGCGTCAGGAATGTTGTAAAATATTACACCCGAGATGTTAGGTTCCCTTAGGTTAGGATATACAACGTTATAGACGTATAGTATGTTCCCACCGAGATGTAGGGACCGACATGCCAGGAATGTTGTAAAATATTACATCCGAGATGTTAGGCTGCCTTAGGTTAGGATATACAAGGTTATAGATGTATATAATGTCCCCATCGAGAAGTAGGCGACGACACGCCAGGAATGTTGTAAAATATTACATTCGACATGTTAGGAAGCCTTAGGCTAGGATATATAACGTTATAGACGTATATAATGTTCCCACCGAAAAATAGGGGCCGACGCGTCAGGAATATTGTAAAATATTACACCCGAGATGTTAGGTTCCCTTAGGTTAGGATATACAACGTTATAGACGTATAGTATGTTCCCACCGAGATGTAGGGACCGACATGCCAGGAATGTTGTAAAATATTACATCCGAGATGTTAGGCTGCCTTAGGTTAGGATATACAAGGTTATAGATGTATATAATGTCCCCATCGAGAAGTAGGCGACGACACACCAGGAATGTTGTAAAGTATTACATTCGACATGTTATGTGGCCTTAGGCTAGGATATATAACGTTATAGACGTATATAATGTTCCCACCGAGAAGTACGGGCGGACACGCCAGGAATGTTGTCAACTATTACATCCGAGATGTTAGGTTGCCTTAGGTTGGGATATATAACGTTATAGACGTATATAATCTCCCCATCCAGAAGTAGGCGACGACACGCCAGGAATATTACATCCCAGATGTTAGGTTGCGTTAGGTTAGGATACACAACGTTATAGACGTATATAATGTTCCCATCGAGAAGTAGGCGACGACACGCCAGGAATGTTGTAAAATATTACATTCGACATGTTAGGTCGCCTTAGGCTAGGATATATAACGTTATAGACGTATACAATGTTCCCACCGAGAAGTACGGGCCTACAGGCCAGGAATGTTGTCAACTATTACATCCGAGATGTTAGGTTGCCTTAGGTTAGGATATATACCGTTATAGACGTATACAATGTTTCCACCGAGAAGTAAAGACCGACATGCCAGGAATGTTATAAAATATTACATCCGAGATGATAGGTTGCCTTAGGTTAGGATATACAATGTTATAGATGTATATAATGACCCTATCCAGAGGTCTATCCTTAGGCGACGACACTCCAGGAATGTTGCAAAATATTACATCCCAGATGTTAGGTTGCGTCAGGTAAGGATATACTACGTTATAGACGTATATTATATCCCCATCGAGAAGCAGGCGACGACACGCCAGGAATGTTGTAAAATATTACATCCCAGATGTTAGGTTGCGTTATGTTAGGATATACAACGTTATAGACATATATAATGTACCCATCGTGAAGCAGGCGACGACACGCCAGGAATGATGTAAAATATTACATTAGACATGCTATGTCGCCTTAGGCTAGGATATATAACGTTATAGACGTATACAATGTTCCCACCGAGAAGTACGGGCCTGCACACCAGGAATGTTGTCAACTATTACATCCGAGATGTTAGGTTCCCCTAGGTTAGGATATACAACGTTATAGACGTATAGTATGTTCCCACGGAGATGTAGGGGCCGACATGCCAGGAATGTTGTAAAATATTACATCCGAGATGTTAGGCTGCCTTAGGTTAGGATATACAAGGTTATAGATGTATATAATGTCCCCATCGAGAAGTAGGCGACGACACGCCAGGAATGTTGTAAAGTATTACATTCGACATGTTATGTGGCCTTAGGCTAGGATATATAACGTTATAGACGTATATAATGTTCCCACCGAGAAGTACGGGCGGACACGCCAGGAATGTTGTCAACTATTACATCCGAGATGTTAGGTTGCCTTAGGTTGGGACATATAACGTTATAGACGTATATAATCTCCCCATCCAGAAGTAGGCGACGACACGCCAGGAATGTTATAAAGTATTACATTCGACATGTTATGTGGCCTTAGGCTAGGATATATAACGTTATAGACGTATATAATGTTCCCACCGAGAAGTACGGGCGGACACGCCAGGAATGTTGTCAACTATTACATCCGAGATGTTAGGTTGCCTTAGGTTGGGATATATAACGTTATAGACGTATATAATCTCCCCATCCAGAAGTAGGCGACGACACGCCAGGAATATTACATCCCAGATGTTAGGTTGCGTTAGGTTAGGATACACAAAGTTATAGACGTATATAATGTTCCCATCGAGAAGTAGGCGACGACACGCCAGGAATGTTGTAAAATATTACATCCCAGATGTTAGGTTGCGTTAGGTTAGGATATACAACGTTATAGACGTATATTATGTCCCCATCGAGAAGCAGGCGACGACACGCCAGGAATGTTGTAAAATATTACATCCGAGATGTTAGGTTCTCTTCGGTTTGGATATATATCGTTATAGACGTATATAATGTTCCTACCGAGACTTGGGGACCGACATGCCAGGAATCTTGTATAATATTACATCCCAGATGTTAGGTTGCTTTAGGTTAGGATATACAACGATATAGACGTATATAATGTCCCCATCGAGAAGCAGGCGACGACACGCCAGGAATGTTGTAAAATATTACATTCGACATGTTAGGTCGCCTTAGGCTAGGATATATAACGTTATAGACGTATATAATGTTCCCACCGAAAAATAGGGGCCGACGCGTCAGGAATGTTGTAAAATATTACACCCGAGATGTTAGGTTCCCTTAGGTTAGGATATACACCGTTATAGACGTATAGTATGTTCCCACCGAGATGTAGGGACCGACATGCCAGGAATGTTGTAAAATATTACATCCCAGATGTTAGGTTGCGTTAGGTTAGGATACACAACGTTATAGACGTATATAATGTTCCCATCGAGAAGTAGGCGACGAAACGCCAGGAATGTTGTAAAATATTACATTCGACATGTTAGGTCGCCTTAGGCTAGGATATATAACGTTATAGACGTATACAATGTTCCCACCGAGAAGTACGGGCCTACACACCAGGAATGTTGTCAACTATTACATCCGAGATGTTAGGTTCCCTTAGGTTAGGATATACAACGTTATAGACGTATAGTATGTTCCCACGGAGATGTAGGGGCCGACATGCCAGGAATGTTGTAAAATATTACATCCGAGATGTTAGGCTGCCTTAGGTTAGGATATACAAGGTTATAGATGTATATAATGTCCCCATCGAGAAGTAGGCGACGACACGCCAGGAATGTTGTAAAGTATTACATTCGACATGTTATGTGGCCTTAGGCTAGGATATATAACGTTATAGACGTATATAATGTTCCCACCGAGAAGTACGGGCGGACACGCCAGGAATGTTGTCAACTATTACATCCGAGATGTTAGGTTGCCTTAGGTTGGGACATATAACGTTATAGACGTATATAATCTCCCCATCCAGAAGTAGGGGACGACACGCCAGCAATATTACATCCCAGATGTTAGGTTGCGTTAGGTTAGGATACACAACGTTATAGACGTATATAATGTTCCCATCGAGAAGTAGGCGACAACACGCCAGGAATGTTGTAAAATATTACATCCCAGATGTTAGGTTGCGTTAGGTTAGGATATACAACGTTATAGACGTATATTATGTCCCCATCGAGAAGCAGGCGACGACACGCCAGGAATGTTGTGAAATATTACATCCGAGATGTTAGGTTCTCTTCGGTTTGGATATATATCGTTATAGACGTATATAATGTTCCTACCGAGACTTGGGGACCGACATGCCAGGAATCTTGTATAATATTACATCCCAGATGTTAGGTTGCTTTAGGTCAGGATATACAACGATATAGACGTATATAATGTCCCCATCGAGAAGCAGGCGACGACACGCCAGGAATGTTGTAAAATATTACATTCGACATGTTAGGTCGCCTTAGGCTAGGATATATAACGTTATAGACGTATATAATGTTCCCACCGAAAAATAGGGGCCGACGCGTCAGGAATGTTGTAAAATATTACACCCGAGATGTTAGGTTCCCTTAGGTTAGGATATACACCGTTATAGACGTATAGTATGTTCCCACCGAGATGTAGGGACCGACATGCCAGGAATGTTGTAAAATATTACATCCGAGATGTTAGGCTGCCTTAGGTTAGGATATACAAGGTTATAGATGTATATAATGTCCCCATCGAGAAGTAGGCGACGACACGCCAGGAATGTTGTAAAGTATTACATTCGACATGTTATGTGGCCTTAGGCTAGGATATATAACGTTATAGACGTATATAATGTTCCGACCGAGAAGTACGGGCGGACACGCCAGGAATGTTGTCAACTATTACATCCGAGATGTTAGGTTGCCTTAGGTTGGGACATATAACGTTATAGACGTATATAATCTCCCCATCCAGAAGTACGCGACGACACGCCAGCAATATTACATCCCAGATGTTAGGTTGCGTTAGGTTAGGATACACAACGTTATAGACGTATATAATGTTCCCATCGAGAAGTAGGCGACGACACGCCAGGAATGTTGTAAAATATTACATCCCAGATGTTAGGTTGCGTTAGGTTAGGATATACAACGTTATAGACGTATATTATGTCCCCATCGAGAAGCAGGCGACGACACGCCAGGAATGTTGTGAAATATTACATCCGAGATGTTAGGTTCTCTTCGGTTTGGATATATATCGTTATAGACGTATATAATGTTCCTACCGAGACTTGGGGACCGACATGCCAGGAATCTTGTATAATATTACATCCCAGATGTTAGGTTGCTTTAGGTTAGGATATACAACGATATAGACGTATATAATGTCCCCATCGAGAAGCAGGCGACGACACGCCAGGAATGTTGTAAAATATTACATTCGACATGTTAGGTCGCCTCAGGCTAGGATATATAACGTTATAGACGTATATAATGTTCCCACCGAAAAATAGGGGCCGACGCGTCAGGAATGTTGTAAAATATTACACCCGAGATGTTAGGTTCCCTTAGGTTAGGATATACAACGTTATAGACGTATAGTATGTTCCCACCGAGATGTAGGGACCGACATGCCAGGAATGTTGTAAAATATTACATCCGAGATGTTAGGCTGCCTTAGGTTAGGATATACAAGGTTATTGATGTATATAATGTCCCCATCGAGAAGTAGGCGACGACACGCCAGGAATATTACATCCCAGATGTTAGGTTGCGTTAGGTTAGGATACACAACGTTATAGACGTATATAATGTTCCCATCGAGAAGTAGGCGACGACACGCCAAGAATGTTGTAAAATATTACATCCCAGATGTTAGGTTGCGTTAGGTTAGGATATACACCGTTATAGACGTATATTATGTCCCCATCGAGAAGCAGGCGACGACACGCCAGGAATGTTGTAAAATATTACATCCGAGATGTTAGGTTCTCTTCGGTTTGGATATATATCGTTATAGAGGTATATAATGTTCCTACCGAGACTTGGGGACCGACATGCCAGGAATCTTGTATAATATTACATCCCAGATGTTAGGTTGCTTTAGGTCAGGATATACAACGATATAGACGTATATAATGTCCCCATCGAGAAGCAGGCGACGACACGCCAGGAATGTTGTAAAATATTACATTCGACATGTTAGGTCGCCTTAGGCTAGGATATATAACGTTATAGACGTATATAATGTTCCCACCGAAAAATAGGGGCCGACGCGTCAGGAATGTTGTAAAATATTACACCCGAGATGTTAGGTTCCCTTAGGTTAGGATATACAACGTTATAGACGTATAGTATGTTCACACCGAGAAGTAGGGACCGACATGCCAGGAATGTTGTAAAATATTACATCCGAGATGTTAGGCTGCCTTAGGTTAGGATATACAAGGTTATAGATGTATATAATGTCCCCATCGAGAAGTAGGCGACGACACGCCAGGAATGTTGTAAAATATTACATTCGACATGTTAGGAAGCCTTAGGCTAGGATATAAAACGTTATAGATGTATATAATGTTCCCACCGAAAAATAGGGGCCGACGCGTCAGGAATATTGTAAAATATTACACCCGAGATGTTAGGTTCCCTTAGGTTAGGATATACAACGTTATAGACGTACAGTATGCTCCCACCGAGATGTAGGGACCGACATGCCAGGAATGTTGTAAAATATTACATCCGAGATGTTAGGCTGCCTTAGGTTAGGATATACAAGGTTATAGATGTATATAATGTCCCCATCGGGAAGTAGGCGACGACACGCCAGGAATGTTGTAAAGTATTACATTCGACATGTTATGTGGCCTTAGGCTAGGATATATAACGTTATAGACGTATATAATGTTCCCACCGAGAAGTACGGGCGGACACGCCAGGAATGTTGTCAACTATTACATCCGAGATGTTAGGTTGCCTTAGGTTGGGATATATAACGTTATAGACGTATATAATCTCCCCATCCAGAAGTAGGCGACGACACGCCAGGAATATTACATCCCAGATGTTAGGTTGCGTTAGGTTAGGATACACAACGTTATAGACGTATATAATGTTCCCATCGAGAAGTAGGCGACGACACGCCAGGAATATTACATCCCAGATGTTAGGTTGCGTTAGGTTAGGATACACAACGTTATAGACGTATATAATGTTCCCATCGAGAAGTAGGCGACGACACGCCAGGAATGTTGTCAACTATTACATCCGAGATGTTAGGTTGCCTTAGGTTAGGATATATACCGTTATAGACGTATACCATGTTTCCACCGAGAAGTAAAGACCGACATGCCAGGAATGTTATAAAATATTACATCCGAGATGATAGGTTGCCTTAGGTTAGGATATACAATGTTATAGATGTATATAATGACCCTATCCAGAGGTAGGCGACGACACTCCAGGAATGTTGTAAAATATTACATCCCAGATGTTAGGTTGCGTCAGGTAAGGATATACTACGTTATAGACGTATATTATGTCCCCATCGAGAAGCAGGCGACGACACGCCAGGAATGTTGTAAAATATTACATCCCAGATGTTAGGTTGCGTTATGTTAGGATATACAACGTTATAGACATATATAATGTTTCCATCGTGAAGCAGGCGACGACACGCCAGGAATGATGTAAAATATTACATCCGACATGTTAGGTGGCCTTAGGCTAGGATATATAACGTTATAGACGTATATAATGTTCCCACCGAGAAGTACGGGCGGACACGCCAGGAATGTTGTCAACTATTACATTCGAGATGTTAGGTTGCCTTAGGATAGGATATATAACGTTATAGACGTATATAATATCCCCAACCAGAAGTAGGCGACGACACGCCGGGAATATTACATCCCAGATGTTAGGTTGCGTTAGGTTAGAATACACAAAGTTATAGACGTATATAATGTTCCCATCGAGAAGCAGGCGACGACACGCCAGGAATGATGTAATATATTAAATTCGATATGTTAGGTCGCCTTTGGCTAGGATATATAACGTTATAGACGTATACAATGTTCCCACCGAGAAGTTCGGGCCTACACGCCAGGAATGTTGTCAACTATTACATCCGATATGTTAGGTTGCCTTAGGTTAGGATATATATCGTTATAGACGTATATAATGTTCCCACCGAGACGTAGGCACCGACAGGCAAGGAATGTTGTAAAATATTACATCCCAAATATCAGGTTGCGTTAGGTTAGGATATACAACGTTATAGACGTATATTATGTCCTCATCGAGAAGCAGGCGACGACACGCCAGGAATGTAGTAAAATATTACATCCGAGATGTTAGGTTCTCTTCGGTTTGGATATATATCGTTATAGACGTATATAATGTTCCTACCGAGACTTGGGGACCGACATGCCAGGAATCTTGTATAATATTACATCCCAGATGTTAGGTTGCTTTAGGTTAGGATATACAACGATATAGACGTATATAATGTCCCCATCGAGAAGCAGGCGACGACACGCCAGGAATGTTGTAAAATATTACATTCGACATGTTAGGTCGCCTTAGGCTGGGATAAATAACGTTATAGACGTATATAATGTTCCCACCGAAAAATAGGGGCCGACGCGTCAGGAATGTTGTAAAATATTACACCCGAGATGTTAGGTTCCCTTAGGTTAGGATATACAACGTTATAGACGTATAGTATGTTCCCACCGAGATGTAGGGACCGACATGCCAGGAATGTTGTAAAATATTACATCCGAGATGTTAGGCTGCCTTAGGTTAGGATATACAATGTTATTGATGTATATAATGTCCCCATCGAGAAGTAGGCGACGACACGCCAGGAATGTTGTAAAATATTACATCCGAGATGTTAGGTTCTCTTCGGTTTGGATATATATCGTTATAGAGGTATATAATGTTCCTACCGAGACTTGGGGACCGACATGCCAGGAATCTTGTATAATATTACATCCCAGATGTTAGGTTGCTTTAGGTTAGGATATACAACGATATAGACGTATATAATGTCCCCATCGAGAAGCAGGCGACGACACGCCAGGAATGTTGTAAAATATTACATTCGACATGTTAGGTCGCCTTAGGCTAGGATATATAACGTTATAGACGTATATAATGTTCCCACCGAAAAATAGGGGCCGACGCGTCAGGAATGTTGTAAAATATTACACCCGAGATGTTAGGTTCCCTTAGGTTAGGATATACAACGTTATAGACGTATAGTATGTTCCCACCGAGATGTAGGGACCGACATGCCAGGAATGTTGTAAAATATTACATCCGAGATGTTAGGCTGCCTTAGGTTAGGATATACAACGTTATAGATGTATATAATGTCCCCATCGAGAAGTAGGCGACGACACGCCAGGAATGTTGTAAAGTATTACACTCGACATGTTAGGTCGCCTTAGGCTAGGATATATAACGTTATAGACGTATACAATGATCTCACCGAGAAGTACGGGCCTACACGCCAGGAATGTTTTCAACTATTACATCCGAGATGTTAGGTTGCCTTAGGTTAGGATATATACCGTTATAGACATATACAATGTTTCCACCGAGAAGTAGGGACCGACATGCCAGGAATGTTATAAAATATTACATCCGAGATGATAGGTTGCCTTAGGTTAGGATATACAATGTTATAGATGTATATAATGACGCTATCCAGAAGTAGGCGACGACACTCCAGGAGTGTTGTAAAATATTACATCCCAGATGTTAGGTTGCGTTAGGTAAGGATATACAACGTTATAGACGTATATTATGTCCCCATCGAGAAGCAGGCGACGACACGCCAGGAATGATGTAAAATATTACATTCGACATGCTAGGTCGCCTTAGGCTAGGATATATAACGTTATAGACGTATATAATGTTCCCACCGAGAAGTACGGGCGGACATGCCAGGAATGTTGTCAACTATTACATCCGAGATGTTAGGTTGCCTTAGGTTGGGATATATAACGTTATAGACGTATATAATCTCCCCATCCAGAAGTAGGCGACGACACGCCAGGAATATTACATCCGAGATGATAGGTTGCCTTAGGTTAGGATATACAATGTTATAGATGTATATAATGACCCTATCCAGAAGTAGGCGACGACACTCCAGGAGTGTTGTAAAATATTAAATCCCAGATGTTAGGTTGCGTTAGGTTAGGATATACAACGTTATAGACGTATATTATGTCCCCATCGAGAAGCAGGCGACGACACGCCAGGAATGTTGTAAACTATTACATCCGAGATGTTAGGTTCTCTTCGGTTTGGATATATATCGTTATAGACGTATATAATGTTCCTACCGAGACTTGGGGACCGACATGCCAGGAATCTTGTATAATATTACATCCCAGATGTTAGGTTGCTTTAGGTTAGGATATACAACGATATAGACGTATATAATGTCCCCATCGAGAAGCAGGCGACGACACGCCAGGAATGTTGTAAAATATTACATTCGACATGTTAGGTCGCCTTAGGCTAGGATATATAACGTTATAGACGTATATAATGTTCCCACCGAAAAATAGGGGCCGACGCGTCAGGAATGTTGTAAAATATTACACCCGAGATGTTAGGTTCCCTTAGGTTAGGATATACAACGTTATAGACGTATAGTATGTTCACACCGAGAAGTAGGGACCGACATGCCAGGAATGTTGTAAAATATTACATCCGAGATGTTAGGCTGCCTTAGGTTAGGATATACAAGGTTATAGATGTATATAATGTCCCCATCGAGAAGTAGGCGACGACACGCCAGGAATGTTGTAAAATATTACATCCCAGATGTTAGGTTGCGTTATGTTAGGATATACAACGTTATAGACATATATAATGTTTCCATCGTGAAGCAGGCGACGACACGCCAGGAATGATGTAAAATATTACATCCGACATGTTAGGTGGCCTTAGGCTAGGATATATAACGTTATAGACGTATATAATGTTCCCACCGAGAAGTACGGGCGGACACGCCAGGAATGTTGTCAACTATTACATTCGAGATGTTAGGTTGCCTTAGGATAGGATATATAACGTTATAGACGTATATAATATCCCCATCCAGAAGTAGGCGACGACACGCCGGGAATATTACATCCCAGATGTTAGGTTGCGTTAGGTTAGAATACACAAAGTTATAGACGTATATAATGTTCCCATCGAGAAGCAGGCGACGACACGCCAGGAATGATGTAATATATTAAATTCGATATGTTAGGTCGCCTTTGGCTAGGATATATAACGTTATAGACGTATACAATGTTCCCACCGAGAAGTTCGGGCCTACACGCCAGGAATGTTGTCAACTATTACATCCGATATGTTAGGTTGCCTTAGGTTAGGATATATATCGTTATAGACGTATATAATGTTCCCACCGAGACGTAGGCACCGACATGCAAGGAATGTTGTAAAATATTACATCCCAAATATCAGGTTGCGTTAGGTTAGGATATACAACGTTATAGACGTATATTATGTCCTCATCGAGAAGCAGGCGACGACACGCCAGGAATGTAGTAAAATATTACATCCGAGATGTTAGGTTCTCTTCGGTTTGGATATATATCGTTATAGACGTATATAATGTTCCTACCGAGACTTGGGGACCGACATGCCAGGAATCTTGTATAATATTACATCCCAGATGTTAGGTTGCTTTAGGTTAGGATATACAACGATATAGACGTATATAATGTCCCCATCGAGAAGCAGGCGACGACACGCCAGGAATGTTGTAAAATATTACATTCGACATGTTAGGTCGCCTTAGGCTGGGATAAATAACGTTATAGACGTATATAATGTTCCCACCGAAAAATAGGGGCCGACGCGTCAGGAATGTTGTAAAATATTACACCCGAGATGTTAGGTTCCCTTAGGTTAGGATATACAACGTTATAGACGTATAGTATGTTCCCACCGAGATGTAGGGACCGACATGTCAGGAATGTTGTAAAATATTACATCCGAGATGTTAGGCTGCCTTAGGTTAGGATATACAAGGTTATTGATGTATATAATGTCCCCATCGAGAAGTAGGCGACGACACGCCAGGAATATTACATCCCAGATGTTAGGTTGCGTTAGGTTAGGATACACAACGTTATAGACGTATATAATGTTCCCATCGAGAAGTAGGCGACGACACGCCAAGAATGTTGTAAAATATTACATCCCAGATGTTAGGTTGCGTTAGGTTAGGATATACAACGTTATAGACGTATATTATGTCCCCATCGAGAAGCATGCGACGACACGCTAGGAATGTTGTAAAATATTACATCCGAGATGTTAGGTTCTCTTCGGTTTGGATATATATCGTTATAGAGGTATATAATGTTCCTACCGAGACTTGGGGACCGACATGCCAGGAATCTTGTATAATATTACATCCCAGATGTTAGGTTGCTTTAGGTTAGGATATACAACGATATAGACGTATATAATGTCCCCATCGAGAAGCAGGCGACGACACGCCAGGAATGTTGTAAAATATTACATTCGACATGTTAGGTCGCCTTAGGCTAGGATATATAACGTTATAGACGTATATAATGTTCCCACCGAAAAATAGGGGCCGACGCGTCAGGAATGTTGTAAAATATTACACCCGAGATGTTAGGTTCCCTTAGGTTAGGATATACAACGTTATAGACGTATAGTATGTTCCCACCGAGAAGTAGGGACCGACATGCCAGGAATGTTATAAAATATTACATCCGAGATGATAGGTTGCCTTAGGTTAGGATATACAATGTTATAGATGTATATAATGACCCTATCCAGAAGTAGGCGACGACACTCCAGGAGTGTTGTAAAATATTACATCCCAGATGTTAGGTTGCTTTAGGTAAGGATATACAACGTTATAGACGTATATTATGTCCCCATCGAGAAGCAGGCGACGACACGCCAGGAATGTTGTAAAATATTACATCCCAGATGTTAGGTTGCGTTATGTTGGGATACACAACGTTATAGACGTATATAATGTCCCCATCGAGAAGCAGGCGACGACACGCCAGTAATGATGTAAAATATTACATTCGACATGCTAGGTCGCCTTAGGCTAGGATATATAACGTTATAGACGTATACAATGTTCCCACCGCGAAGTACGGGCCTACACGCCAGGAATGTTGTCAACTATTACATCCGAGGTGTTAGGTTGCCTTAGGTTAGGATATATATCGTTATAGACGTATATAATGTTCCCACCGAGACGTAGGCACCGACATGCAAGGAATGTTGTAAAATATTACATCCCAAATGTTAGGTTGCGTTAGGTTAGGATATACAACGTTATAGACGTATATAATCTCCCCATCGAGAAGCAGTCGACGACACGCCAGAATGTTGTAAAATATTACATCCGAGATGTTAGGTTGCCTTAGGTTAGGATATACAATGTTATAGATGTATATAATGTCCCCATCGAGAAGTAGGGGACGACACGCCAGGAATGATGTAGAATATTAAATTCGATATGTTAGGTCGCCTTAGGCTAGGATATATAACGTTATAGACGTATACAATGTTCCCACCGAGAAGTTCGGGCCTACACGCCAGGAATGTTGTCAACTATTACATCCGATATGTTAGGTTGCCTTAGGTTAGGATATATATCGTTATAGACGTATATAATGTTCCCACCGAGACGTAGGCACCGACATGCAAGGAATGTTGTAAAATATTACATCCCAGATGTTAGGTTGCGTTAGGTAAGGATATACAACCTTATAGACGTATATTATGTCCCCGTCGAGAAGCAGGCTACGACACGCCAGGAATGTTGTAAAATATTACATGCCAGATGTTAGGTTGCGTTAGGTTAGGATATACAACGTTATAGACGTATATTATGTCCCCATCGAGAAGCAGGCGACGACACGCCAGGAATGTTGTAAAATATTACATTCGACATGTTAGGTCGCCTTAGGCTAGGATATATAACGTTATAGACGTATATAATGTTCCCATCGAAAAATAGGGGCCGACGCGTCAGGAATGTTGTAAAATATTACACCCGAGATGTTACGTTCCCTTAGGTTAGGATATACAACGTTATAGACGTATAGTATGTTCCCACCGAGAAGTAGGGACCGACATGCCAGGAATGTTGTAAAATATTACATCCGAGATGTTAGGCTGCCTTAGGTTAGGATATACAAGGTTATAGATGTATATAATGACCCTATCCAGAAGTAGGCGACTACACTCCAGGAATGTTGTAAAATATTACATCCCAGGTGTTAGGTTGCGTTAGGTAAGGATATACAACGTTATAGACGTATATCATGTCCCCGTCGAGAAGCAGGCGACGACACGCCAGGAATGTTGTAAAATATTACATCGCAGATGTTAAGTTGCGTTAGGTTAGGATATACAACGTTATAGACGTATATTATGTCCCCATCGAGAATCAGGCGACGACACGCCAGGAATGTTGTAAAATATTACATCCGAGATGTTAGGTTCTCTTCGGTTTGGATATATATCGTTATAGACGTATATAATGTTCATACCGCGACTTGGGGACCGACATGCCTGGAATTTTGTATAATATTACATCCGAGATGTTAGGTTACGTTAGGTTAGGATATACAACGTTATAGACGTATATAATGTCCCCATGGAGAAGCAGGCGACGACACGCCAGGAATGTTATAAAATATTACATCCGAGATGTTAGGTTGCCTTAGGTTAGGATATACAAGGTTATAGATGTATATAATGACCCTATCCAGAAGTAGGCGACGACACTCCAGGAATGTTGTAAAATATTACATCCCAGATGTTAGGTTGCGTTAGGTAAAGATATACAACGTTATACACGTATATTATGTCCCCATCCAGAAGCAGGCGACGACACGCCAGGAATGCTGTAAAATATTACATTCCAGATGTTAGGTTGCGTTATGTTAGGATATACAACGTTATAGACGTATATTATGTCCCCATCGAGAAGCAGGCGACGACACGCCCGGAATGCTGTAAAATATTACATTCGACATGTTATGTTTCCTTAGGCTAGGATATATAACGTTATAGACGTATATAATGTTCCCACCGAGAAGTACGGGCGGACACGCCAGGAATGTTGTCAACTATTACATCCGAGATGCTAGGTTGCCTTAGGTTAGTATATATAACGTTATAGACGTATATAAGCTCCCCATCCTGAAGTAGGCGACGACACGCCAGGAATATTACATCCCAGATGTTAGGTTGCGTTAGGTTAGGATACACAACGTTATAGACGTATATAATGTTCCCATCGAGAAGCAGGCGACGACACGCCAGGAATGATGTAAAATATTACATTCGACATGCTATGTCGCCTTAGGCTAGGATATATAACGTTACAGACGTATACAATGTTCCCACCGAGAAGTACGGGCCTACACGCCAGGAATGTTTTCAACTATTACATCCGAGATGTTAGGTTCCCTTAGGTTAGTATATACAACGTTATAGACGTATAGTATATTCCCACCGAGATGTAGGGACCGACATGCCAGGAATGTTGTAAAATATTACATCCGAGATGTTTGGTTCCGTTAGGTTAGGACATATAACGTTATAGATGTATATAATGTCCCCATCCAGAAGTAGGCGACGACACGCCAGGAATGTTGTAAAATATTACATCCGAGATGTTAGGTTGCCTTAGGTTAGGGTATATATCTTTATAGACGTATATAATGTTCCCACCGAGACGTGGGGACAGACATGCCAGGAATCTTGTAAAATATTACATCCCAGATGTGAGGTTGCTTTAGGTTAGGATATACAACGTTATAGACTTATATAATGTCCCCATCGAGAAGCGGGCGACGACACGCCAGGAATGTTGTAAAATATTACATCCGAGATGTTATGTTGCCTTACGACAGGATATATATCGTTATAGACGTATATAACGTTCCCACCTGAAAGTAGGGGCCGACGCGCCAGGAATGTTGTAAAATATTACATCCGAGATGTTAGGTTGCCTTAGGTTAGGATATACAATGTTATAGATGTATATAATGTCCCCATCGAGAAGTAGGCGACGACACGCCAGGAATGTTGTCAACTATTACATCCGAGGTGTTAGGTTGCCTTAGGCTAGGATATATA
Source organism: Xylocopa violacea (assembly GCA_963969225.1). NCBI lineage: Eukaryota > Metazoa > Arthropoda > Insecta > Hymenoptera > Apidae > Xylocopa > Xylocopa violacea. The sequence continues at coordinate 51,636,705 of CAXAJV010000001.1, forward strand.
ACGTTATAGACGTATACAATGTTCCCACCGAGAAGTACGGGCCTACACGACAGGAATGTTGTCAACTATTACATCCGAGGTGTTAGGTTGCCTTAGGTTAGGATATATATCCTTATAGACGTATATAATGTTCCCACCGAGACGTAGGCAGCGACATGCAAGGAATGTTGTGAAATATTACATCCCAAATGTTAGGTTGCGTTAGGTTAGGATATACAACGTTATAGACGTATATAATCTCCCCATCGAGAAGCAGTCGACGACACGCCAGAATGTTGTAAAATATTACATCCGAGATGTTAGGTTGCTTTAGGTTAGGATATACAATGTTATAGATGTATATAATGTCCCCATCGAGAAGTAGGGGACGACACGCCAGGAATGATGTAGAATATTAAATTCGATATGTTAGGTCGCCTTAGGCTAGGATATATAACGTTATAGACGTATACAATGTTCCCACCGAGAAGTTCGGGCCTACACGCCAGGAATGTTGTCAACTATTACATCCGATATGTTAGCTTGCCTTAGGTTAGGATATATATCGTTATAGACGTATATAATGTTCCCACCGAGACGTAGGCACCGACATGCAAGGAATGTTGTAAAATATTACATCCCAGATGTTAGGTTGCGTTAGGTAAGGATATACAACCTTATAGACGTATATTATGTCCCCGTCGAGAAGCAGGCTACGACACGCCAGGAATGTTGTAAAATATTACATGCCAGATGTTAGGTTGCGTTAGGTTAGGATATACAACGTTATAGACGTATATTATGTCCCCATCGAGAAACAGGCGACGACACGCCAGGAATGTTGTAAAATATTACATCCGAGATGTTAGGTTCCCTTCGGTTTGGATATATATCGTTATAGACGTATATAATGTTCCTACCGAGACTTGGGGACCGACATGCCAGGAATCTTGTATAATATTACATCCCAGATGTTAGGTTGCTTTAGGTTAGGATATACAACGATATAGACGTATATAATGTCCCCATCGAGAAGCAGGCGACGACACGCCAGGAATGTTGTAAAATATTACATTCGACATGTTAGGTCGCCTTAGGCTAGGATATATAACGTTATAGACGTATATAATGTTCCCATCGAAAAATAGGGGCCGACGCGTCAGGAATGTTGTAAAATATTACACCCGAGATGTTAGGTTCCCTTATGTTAGGATATACAACGTTATAGACGTATAGTATGTTCCCACCGAGATGTAGGGACCGACATGCCAGGAATGTTGTAAAATATTACATCCGAGATGTTAGGTTACGTTAGGTCAGGATATACAACGTTATAGACGTATATAATGTACCCATGGAGAAGCAGGCGATGACACGCCAGGAATGTTATAAAATATTACATCCGAGATGTTAGGTTGCCTTAGGTTAGGATATACAAGGTTATAGATGTATATAATGACCCTATCCAGAAGTAGGCGACGACACTCCAGGAATGTTGTAAAATATTACATCCCAGATGTTAGGTTGCGTTAGGTAAGGATATACAACCTTATAGACGTATATTATGTCCCCGTCGAGAAGCAGGCTACGACACGCGAGGAATGTTGTAAAATATTACATCCCAGATGTTAGGTTGCGTTAGGTTAGGATATACAACGTTATAGACGTATATTATGTCCCCATCGAGAAGCAGGCGACGACACGCCAGGAATGTTGTAAAATATTACATTCGACATGTTAGGTCGCCGTAGGCTAGGATATATAACGTTATAGACGTATATAATGTTCCCATCGAAAAATAGGGGCCGACGCGTCAGGAATGTTGTAAAATATTACACCCGAGATGTTAGGTTCCCATATGTTAGGATATACAACGTTATAGTCGTATAGTATGTTCCCACCGAGATGTAGGCACCGACATGCAAGGAATGTTGTAAAATATTACACCCGAGATGTTATGTTGCCTTACGACAGGATATATATCGTTATAGACGTATATAACGTTCCCACCTGAAAGTAGGGGCCGACGCGCCAGGAATGTTGTAAAATATTACATCCGAGATGTTAGGTTGCCTTAGGTTAGGATATACAATGTTATAGATGTATATAATGTCCCCATCGAGAAGTAGGCGACGACACGCCAGGAATGTTGTCAACTATTACATCCGAGATGTTAGGTTGCCTTAGGTTAGAATATACAAGGTTATAGATGTATATAATGAACTTATCCAGAAGTAGGCGACGACACTCCAGGAATGTTGTAAAATATTACATCCCAGATGTTAGGTTGCGTTAGGTAAGGATATACAAGCTTATAGACGTATATTATGTCCCCGTCGAGAAGCAGGCTACGACACGCCAGGAATGTTGTAAAATATTACATCCCAGATGTTAGGTTGCGTTAGGTTAGGATATATAACGTTATAGACGTATATTATGTCCCCATCGAGAAGCAGGCGACGACACGCCATGAATGTTGTAAAATATTACATCCGAGATGTTCGGTTCCCTTCGGTTTGGATATATATCGTCATAGACGTATATAATGTTCCTACCGAGACTTGGGGACCGACATGCCAGGAATCTGGTATAATATTACATCCCAGATGTTAGGTTGCTTTAGGTTAGGATATACAACGATATAGACGTATAGTATGTTCCCACCGAGATGTAGGGACCGACATGCCAGGAATGTTGTAAAATATTACATCCGAGATGTTAGGCTGCCTTAGGTTAGGATATACAAGGTTATAGATGTATATAATGTCCCCATCGAGAAGTAGGCGACGACACGCCAGGAATGTTGTAAAATTTTACATTCGACATGTTAGGTTGCCTTAGGCTAGAATATATAACGTTATAGACGTATATAATGTTCCCACTGAAAAATAGGGGCCGACGCGTCAGGAATGTTGTAAAATATTACACCCCAGATGTTAGGTTCCCTTATGTTAGGATATACAACGTTATAGACGTATAGTATGTTCCCACCGAGATGTAGGGACCGACATGCCAGGAATGTTGTAAAATATTACATCCGAGATGTTAGGTTGCCTTAGGTTAGGATATACAATGTTATAGATGTATATAATGTCCCCATCGAGAAGTAGGCGACGACACGCCAGGAATGTTGTAAAATTTTACATTCGACATGTTAGGTCGCCTTAGGCTAGGATATATAACGTTATAGACGTATACAATGTTCCCACCGAGAAGTACGGGCCTACACGCCAGGAATGTTGTCAACTATTACATCCGAGGTGTTAGGTTGCCTTAGGTTAGGATATATATCGTTATAGACGTATATAATGTTCCCACCGAGACGTAGGCACCGACATGCAAGGAATGTTGTAAAATATTACATCCCAAATGTTAGGTTGCGTTAGGTTAGGATATACAACGTTATAGACGTATAGTATGTTCCCACCGAGATGTAGGGACCGACATGCCAGGAATGTAGTAAAATATTACATCCGAGATGTTACGTTGCGTTAGGTTAGGATATACAACGTTATAGACGTATATAATGTCCCCATGGAGAAGCAGTCGACGACACGCCAGAATGTTGTAAAATATTACATCCGAGATGTTAGGTTGCCTTAGGTTAGGATATACAATGTTATAGATGTATATAATGTCCCCATCGAGAAGTAGGCGACGACACGCCAGGAATGTTGTAAAATTTTACATTCGACATGTTAGGTCGCCTTAGGCTAGGATATATAACGTTATAGACGTATACAATGTTCCCACCGAGAAGTACGGGCCTACACGCCAGGAATGTTGTCAACTATTACATCCGAGGTGTTAGGTTGCCTTAGGTTAGGATATATATCGTTATAGACGTATATAATGTTCCCACCGAGACGTAGGCAGCGACATGCAAGGAATGTTGCAAAATATTACATCCGAGATGTTAGGCTGCCTTAGGTTAGGATATACAAGGTTATAGATGTATATAATGTCCCCATCGAGAAGTAGGCGACGACACGCCAGGAATGTTTAAAATTTTACATTCGACATGTTAGGTTGCCTTAGGCTAGAATATATAATGTTATAGACGTATATAATGTTCCCACTGAAAAATAGGGGCCGACGCGTCAGGAATGTTGTACAATATTACACCCGAGATGTTAGGTTCCCATATGTTAGGATATACAACGTTATAGTCGTATAGTATGTTCCCACCGAGATGTAGGCACCGACATGCAAGGAATGTTGTAAAATATTACATCCCAAATGTTAGGTTGCGTTAGGTTAGGATATACAACGTTATAGACGTATATAATCTCCCCATCGAGAAGCAGTCGACGACACGCTAGAATGTTGTAAAATATTACATCCGAGATGTTAGGTTGCCTTAGGTTAGGATGTACAACGTTATAGATGTATATAATGTCCCCATCGAGAAGTAGGCGACGACACGCCAGGAATGATGTAAAATATTAAATTCGATATGTTTTTTCGCCTTAGGCTAGGATATATAACGTTATAGACGTATACAATGTTCCCACCGAGAAGTTCGGGCCTACACGCCAGGAATGTTGTCAACTATTACATCCGATATGTTAGGTTGCCTTAGGTTAGGATATATATCGTTATAGACGTATATAATGTTCCCACCGAGACGTAGGCACCGACATGCAAGGAATGTTGTAAAATATTACATCCGAGATGTTAGGTTGCGTTAGGTAAGGATATACAACGTTATAGACGTACATAATCTCCCCATCGAGAAGCAGGCGACGACACGCCAGGAATGTTGTAAAATATTACATTGGACATGCTAGGTCGCCTTAGGCTAGGATATATAAGGTTATAGACGTATACAATGTTCCCACCGAGAAGTACGGGCCTACACGCCAGGAATGTTGTCAACTATTACATCCGAGATGTTAGGTTGCCATAGGTTAGGATATACAACGTTATATACGTATAGTATGTTCCCACCGAGATGTAGGGACCGACATGCCAGGAATGTTGTAAAATATTACATCCGAGATGTTAGGTTCTCTTCGGTTTGGATATATATCGTTATAGACGTATATAATGTTCCTACCGCGACTTGGGGAGCGACATGCCTGGAATCTTGTATAATATTACATCCCAGATGTTTGCTTGCTTTAGGTTAGGATATACAACGATATAGACGTATATAATGTCCCCATCGAGAAGCAGGCGACGACACGCCAGGAATGTTGTAAAATATTACATTCGACATGCTAGGTCGCCTTAGGCTAGGATATATAACGTTATAGGCGTATACAATGTTCCCACCGAGAAATACGGGCCTACACGCCAGGAATGTTGTCAACTATTACATCCGAGGTGTTAGGCTGCCTTAGGTTAGGATATACAAGGTTATAGATATATATAATGTCCCCATCGAGAAGTAGGCGACGACACGCCAGGAATGTTGTAAAGTATTACATTCGACATGTTATGTGGCCTTAGGCTAGGATATATAACGTTATAGACGTATATAATGTTTCCACCGAGAAGTGCGGGCGGACACGCCAGGAATGTTGTCAACTATTACATCCGAGATGTTAGGTTGCCTTAGGTTAGGATATATAACGTTATAGACGTATATAATCTCCCCATCCAGAAGTAGGCGACGACACGCCAGGAATATTACATCCCAGATGTTAGGTTGCGTTAGGTTAGGATACACAACGTTATAGACGTATATAATGTTCCCATCGAGAAGCAGTCGACGACACGCCAGAATGTTGTAAAATATTACATCCGAGATGTTAGGTTGTCTTAGGTTAGGATATACAATGTTATAGATGTATATAATGTCCCCATCGAGAAGTAGGCGACGACACGCCAGGAATGATGTAAAATATTAAATTCGATATGTTAGGTCGCCTTAGGCTAGGATATATAACGTTATAGACGTATACAATGTTCCCACCGAGAAGTTCGGGCCTACACGCCAGGAATGTTGTCAACTATTACATCCGAGATGTTAGGTTGCCATAGGTTAGAATATACAACGTTATATACGTATAGTATGTTCCCACCGAGATGTAGGGACCGTCATGCCAGGAATGTTGTAAAATATTACATCCGAGATGTTAGGCTGCCTTAGGTTAGGATATACAAGGTTATAGATGTATATAATGTCCCCATCGAGAAGTAGGCGACGACACGCCAGGAATGTTGTAAAGTATTACATTCGACATGTTATGTGGCCTTAGGCTAGGATATATAACGTTATAGACGTATATAATTTTCCCACCGAGAAGTGCGGGCGGACACGCCAGGAATGTTGTCAACTATTACATCAGAGATGTTAGGTTGCCTTAGGTTAGGATATATAACGTTATAGACGTATATAATCTCCCCATCCAGAAGTAGGCGACGACACGCCAGGAATATTACATCCCAGATGTTAGGTTGCGTTAGGTTAGGATACACAACGTTATAGACGTATATAATGTTCCCATCGAAAAGTAGGCGACGACACGCCAGGAATGTTGTAAAATATTACATTCGACATGTTAGGTCGCCTTAGGCTAGGATATATAACGTTATAGACGTATACAACGTTCCCACCGAGAAGTACGGGACTACAGGCCAGGAATGTTGTCAACTATTACATCCGAGGTGTTAGGTTGCCTTAGGTTAGGATATATATCGTTATAGACGTATATAATGTTCCCACTGAAAAATAGGGGCCGACGCGTCAGGAATGTTGTAAAATATTACACCCGAGATGTTAGGTTCCCTTAGGTTAGGACATATAACGTTATAGATGTATATAATGTCCCCATCCAGAAGTAGGCGACGACACGCCAAGAATGTTGTAAAATATTACATCCGAGATGTTAGGTTGCCTTAGGTTAGGGTATATATCTTTATAGACGTATATAATGTTCCCACCGAGACGTGGGGACAGACATGCCAGGAATCTTGTAAAATATTACATCCCAGATGTGAGGTTGCTTTAGGTTAGGATATACAACGTTATAGACGTATATAATGTCCCCATCGAGAAGCGGGCGACGACACGCCAGGAATGTTTAAAATATTACATCCGAGATGTTATGTTGCCTTACGACAGGATATATATCGTTATAGACGTATATAACGTTCCCACCTGAAAGTAGGGGCCGACGCGCCAGGAATGTTGTAAAATATTACATCCGAGATGTTAGGTTGCCTTAGGTTAGGATATACAATGTTATAGATGTATATAATGTCCCCATCGAGAAGTAGGCGACGACACGCCAGGAATGTTGTCAACTATTACATCCGAGATGTTAGGTTGCCTTAGGTTAGAATATACAAGGTTATAGATGTATATAATGAACCTATCCAGAAGTAGGCGACGACACTCCAGGAATGTTGTAAAATATTACATCCCAGATGTTAGGTTGCGTTAGGTAAGGATATACAACCTTATAGACGTATATTATGTCCCCGTCGAGAAGCAGGCTACGACACGCCAGGAATGTTGTAAAATATTACATCCCAGATGTTAGGTTGCGTTAGGTTAGGATATATAACGTTATAGACGTATATTATGTCCCCATCGAGAAGCAGGCGACGACACGCCAGGAATGTTGTAAAATATTACATCCGAGATGTTCGGTTCCCTTCGGTTTGGATATATATCGTTATAGACGTATATAATGTTCCTACCGAGACTTGGGGACCGACATGCCAGGAATCTGGTATAATATTACATCCCAGATGTTAGGTTGCTTTAGGTTAGGATATACAACGATATAGACGTATATTATGTTCCCACCGAGATGTAGGGACCGACATGCCAGGAATGTTGTAAAATATTACATCCGAGATGTTAGGCTGCCTTAGGTTAGGATATACAAGGTTATAGATGTATATAATGTCCCCATCGAGAAGTAGGCGACGACACGCCAGGAATGTTGTAAAATTTTACATTCGACATGTTAGGTTGCCTTAGGCTAGAATATATAACGTTATAGACGTATATAATGTTCCCACTGAAAAATAGGGGCCGACGCGTCAGGAATGTTGTAAAATATTACACCCCAGATGTTAGGTTCCCTTATGTTAGGATATACAACATTATAGACGTATAGTATGTTCCCACCGAGATGTAGGGACCGACATACCAGGAATGTTGTAAAATATTACATCCGAGATGTTAGGTTGCCTTAGGTTAGGATATACAATGTTATAGATGTATATAATGTCCCCATCGAGAAGTAGGCGACGACACGCCAGGAATGTTGTAAAATTTTACATTCGACATGTTAGGTCGCCTTAGGCTAGGATATATAACGTTATAGACGTATACAATGTTCCCACCGAGAAGTACGGGCCTACACGCCAGGAATGTTGTCAACTATTACATCCGAGGTGTTAGGTTGCCTTAGGTTAGGATATATATCGTTATAGACGTATATAATGTTCCCACCGAGACGTAGGCACCGACATGCAAGGAATGTTGTAAAATATTACATCCCAAATGTTAGGTTGCGTTAGGTTAGGATATACAACGTTATAGACGTATAGTATGTTCCCACCGAGATGTAGGGACCGACATGCCAGGAATGTAGTAAAATATTACATCCGAGATGTTACGTTGCGTTAGGTTAGGATATACAACGTTATAGACGTATATAATGTCCCCATGGAGAAGCAGTCGACGACACGCCAGAATGTTGTAAAATATTACATCCGAGATGTTAGGTTGCCTTAGGTTAGGATATACAATGTTATAGATGTATATAATGTCCCCATCGAGAAGTAGGCGACGACACGCCAGGAATGTTGTAAAATTTTACATTCGACATGTTAGGTCGCCTTAGGCTAGGATATATAACGTTATAGACGTATACAATGTTCCCACCGAGAAGTACGGGCCTACACGCCAGGAATGTTGTCAACTATTACATCCGAGATGTTAGGTTGCCATAGGTTAGGATATACAACGTTATATACGTATAGTATGTTCCCACCGAGATGTAGGGACCGACATGCCAGGAATGTTGTAAAATATTACATCCGAGATGTTAGGTTCTCTTCGGTTTGGATATATATCGTTATAGACGTATATAATGTTCCTACCGCGACTTGCGGACCGACATGCCTGGAATCTTGTATAATATTACATCCCAGATGTTTGGTTGCTTTAGGTTAGGATATACAACGATATAGACGTATATAATGTCCCCATCGAGAAGCAGGCGACGACACGCCAGGAATGTTGTAAAATATTACATTCGACATGCTAGGTCGCCTTAGGCTAGGATATATAACGTTATAGGCGTATACAATGTTCCCACCGAGAAGAACGGGCCTACACGCCAGGAATGTTGTAAAATATTACATCCGAGATGTTAGGTTGCGTTAGGTTAGGATATACAACGTTATAGACGTATATAATGTCCCCATCGAGAAGCAGGCGACGACAAGCCAGGAATGTTGTAAAATATTACATTCGACATGTTAGGTCGCCTTAGGCTAGGATATATAACGTTATAGACGTATACAATGTTACCACCGAGAAGTTCGGGCCTACACGCCAGGAATGTTGTCAACGATTACATCCGATATGTTAGGTTGCCTTAGGTTAGGATGTATATTGTTATAGACGCATATAATGTTCCCACCGAGACGTAGGCACCGACATGCAAGGAATGTTGTAAAATATTACATCCCAAATGTTAGGTTGCGTTAGGTTAGGATATACAACGTTATAGACGTATATTATGTCCCCATCGAGAAGCAGGCGACGACACGCCAGGAATGTTGTAAAATATTACATCCGAGATGTTAATTTCTCTTCGGTTTGGATATATATCGTTATAGACGTATATAATGTTCCTACCGCGACTTGGGGACCGACATGCCTGGAATCTTGTATAATATTACATCCCAGATGTTAGGTTGCTTTAGGTTAGGATATACAACGATATAGACGTATATAATGTCCCCATCGAGAAGCAGGCGACGACACGCCAGGAATGTTGTAAAATATTACATTCGACATGCTAGGTCGCCTTAGGCTAGGATATATAACGTTATAGGCGTATACAATGTTCCCACCGAGAAGTACGGGCCTACACGCCAGGAATGTTGTCAACTATTACATCCGAGGTGTTAGGTTGCCTTAGGTTAGGATATATATCGTTATAGACGTATATAATGTTCCCACCGAGACGTAGGCAGCGACATGCAAGGAATGTTGTAAAATATTACATCCCAAATGTTAGGTTGCGTTAGGTTAGGATATACAACGTTATAGACGTATATAATCTCCCCATCGAGAAGCAGTCGACGACACGCCAGAATGTTGTAAAATATTACATCCGAGATGTTAGGTTGTCTTAGGTTAGGATATATAATGTTATAGATGTATATAATGTCCCCATCGAGAAGTAGGCGACGACACGCCAGGAATGATGTAAAATATTAAATTCGATATGTTAGGTCGCCTTAGGCTAGGATATATAACGTTATAGACGTATACAATGTTCCCACCGAGAAGTTCGGGCCTACACGCCAGGAATGTTGTCAACTATTACATCCGAGATGTTAGGTTGCCATAGGTTAGAATATACAACGTTATATACGTATAGTATGTTCCCACCGAGATGTAGGGACCGTCATGCCAGGAATGTTGTAAAATATTACATCCGAGATGTTAGGCTGCCTTAGGTTAGGATATACAAGGTTATAGATGTATATAATGTCCCCATCGAGAAGTAGGCGACGACACGCCAGGAATGTTGTAAAGTATTACATTCGACATGTTATGTGGCCTTAGGCTAGGATATATAACGTTATAGACGTATATAATTTTCCCACCGAGAAGTGCGGGCGGACACGCCAGGAATGTTGTCAACTATTACATCAGAGATGTTAGGTTGCCTTAGGTTAGGATATATAACGTTATAGACGTATATAATCTCCCCATCCAGAAGTAGGCGACGACACGCCAGGAATATTACATCCCAGATGTTAGGTTGCGTTAGGTTAGGATACACAACGTTATAGACGTATATAATGTTCCCATCGAAAAGTAGGCGACGACACGCCAGGAATGTTGTAAAATATTACATTCGACATGTTAGGTCGCCTTAGGCTAGGATATATAACGTTATAGACGTATACAACGTTCCCACCGAGAAGTACGGGACTACAGGCCAGGAATGTTGTCAACTATTACATCCGAGGTGTTAGGTTGCCTTAGGTTAGGATATATATCGTTATAGACGTATATAATGTTCCCACTGAAAAATAGGGGCCGACGCGTCAGGAATGTTGTAAAATATTACACCCGAGATGTTAGGTTCCCTTAGGTTAGGACATATAACGTTATAGATGTATATAATGTCCCCATCCAGAAGTAGGCGACGACACGCCAAGAATGTTGTAAAATATTACATCCGAGATGTTAGGTTGCCTTAGGTTAGGGTATATATCTTTATAGACGTATATAATGTTCCCACCGAGACGTGGGGACAGACATGCCAGGAATCTTGTAAAATATTACATCCCAGATGTGAGGTTGCTTTAGGTTAGGATATACAACGTTATAGACGTATATAATGTCCCCATCGAGAAGCGGGCGACGACACGCCAGGAATGTTTAAAATATTACATCCGAGATGTTATGTTGCCTTACGACAGGATATATATCGTTATAGACGTATATAACGTTCCCACCTGAAAGTAGGGGCCGACGCGCCAGGAATGTTGTAAAATATTACATCCGAGATGTTAGGTTGCCTTAGGTTAGGATATACAATGTTATAGATGTATATAATGTCCCCATCGAGAAGTAGGCGACGACACGCCAGGAATGTTGTCAACTATTACATCCGAGATGTTAGGTTGCCTTAGGTTAGAATATACAAGGTTATAGATGTATATAATGAACCTATCCAGAAGTAGGCGACGACACTCCAGGAATGTTGTAAAATATTACATCCCAGATGTTAGGTTGCGTTAGGTAAGGATATACAACCTTATAGACGTATATTATGTCCCCGTCGAGAAGCAGGCTACGACACGCCAGGAATGTTGTAAAATATTACATCCCAGATGTTAGGTTGCGTTAGGTTAGGATATATAACGTTATAGACGTATATTATGTCCCCATCGAGAAGCAGGCGACGACACGCCAGGAATGTTGTAAAATATTACATCCGAGATGTTCGGTTCCCTTCGGTTTGGATATATATCGTTATAGACGTATATAATGTTCCTACCGAGACTTGGGGACCGACATGCCAGGAATCTGGTATAATATTACATCCCAGATGTTAGGTTGCTTTAGGTTAGGATATACAACGATATAGACGTATATTATGTTCCCACCGAGATGTAGGGACCGACATGCCAGGAATGTTGTAAAATATTACATCCGAGATGTTAGGCTGCCTTAGGTTAGGATATACAAGGTTATAGATGTATATAATGTCCCCATCGAGAAGTAGGCGACGACACGCCAGGAATGTTGTAAAATTTTACATTCGACATGTTAGGTTGCCTTAGGCTAGAATATATAACGTTATAGACGTATATAATGTTCCCACTGAAAAATAGGGGCCGACGCGTCAGGAATGTTGTAAAATATTACACCCCAGATGTTAGGTTCCCTTATGTTAGGATATACAACATTATAGACGTATAGTATGTTCCCACCGAGATGTAGGGACCGACATACCAGGAATGTTGTAAAATATTACATCCGAGATGTTAGGTTGCCTTAGGTTAGGATATACAATGTTATAGATGTATATAATGTCCCCATCGAGAAGTAGGCGACGACACGCCAGGAATGTTGTAAAATTTTACATTCGACATGTTAGGTCGCCTTAGGCTAGGATATATAACGTTATAGACGTATACAATGTTCCCACCGAGAAGTACGGGCCTACACGCCAGGAATGTTGTCAACTATTACATCCGAGGTGTTAGGTTGCCTTAGGTTAGGATATATATCGTTATAGACGTATATAATGTTCCCACCGAGACGTAGGCACCGACATGCAAGGAATGTTGTAAAATATTACATCCCAAATGTTAGGTTGCGTTAGGTTAGGATATACAACGTTATAGACGTATAGTATGTTCCCACCGAGATGTAGGGACCGACATGCCAGGAATGTAGTAAAATATTACATCCGAGATGTTACGTTGCGTTAGGTTAGGATATACAACGTTATAGACGTATATAATGTCCCCATGGAGAAGCAGTCGACGACACGCCAGAATGTTGTAAAATATTACATCCGAGATGTTAGGTTGCCTTAGGTTAGGATATACAATGTTATAGATGTATATAATGTCCCCATCGAGAAGTAGGCGACGACACGCCAGGAATGTTGTAAAATTTTACATTCGACATGTTAGGTCGCCTTAGGCTAGGATATATAACGTTATAGACGTATACAATGTTCCCACCGAGAAGTACGGGCCTACACGCCAGGAATGTTGTCAACTATTACATCCGAGGTGTTAGGTTGCCTTAGGTTAGGATATATATCGTTATAGACGTATATAATGTTCCCACCGAGACGTAGGCAGCGACATGCAAGGAATGTTGTAAAATATTACATCCGAGATGTTAGGCTGCCTTAGGTTAGGATATACAAGGTTATAGATGTATATAATGTCCCCATCGAGAAGTAGGCGACGACACGCCAGGAATGTTTAAAATTTTACATTCGACATGTTAGGTTGCCTTAGGCTAGAATATATAATGTTATAGACGTATATAATGTTCCCACTGAAAAATAGGGGCCGACGCGTCAGGAATGTTGTAAAATATTACACCCGAGATGTTAGGTTCCCATATGTTAGGATATACAACGTTATAGTCGTATAGTATGTTCCCACCGAGATGTAGGCACCGACATGCAAGGAATGTTGTAAAATATTACATCCCAAATGTTAGGTTGCGTTAGGTTAGGATATACAACGTTATAGACGTATATAATCTCCCCATCGAGAAGCAGTCGACGACACGCTAGAATGTTGTAAAATATTACATCCGAGATGTTAGGTTGACTTAGGTTAGGATGTACCACGTTATAGATGTATATAATGTCCCCATCGAGAAGTAGGCGACGACACGCCAGGAATGATGTAAAATATTAAATTCGATATGTTTTTTCGCCTTAGGCTAGGATATATAACGTTATAGACGTATACAATGTTCCCACCGAGAAGTTCGGGCCTACACGCCAGGAATGTTGTCAACTATTACATCCGAGATGTTAGGTTGCCATAGGTTAGGATATACAACGTTATATACGTATAGTATGTTCCCACCGAGATGTAGGGACCGACATGCCAGGAATGTTGTAAAATATTACATCCGAGATGTTAGGTTCTCTTCGGTTTGGATATATATCGTTATAGACGTATATAATGTTCCTACCGCGACTTGCGGACCGACATGCCTGGAATCTTGTATAATATTACATCCCAGATGTTTGGTTGCTTTAGGTTAGGATATACAACGATATAGACGTATATAATGTCCCCATCGAGAAGCAGGCGACGACACGCCAGGAATGTTGTAAAATATTACATTCGACATGCTAGGTCGCCTTAGGCTAGGATATATAACGTTATAGGCGTATACAATGTTCCCACCGAGAAGAACGGGCCTACACGCCAGGAATGTTGTAAAATATTACATCCGAGATGTTAGGTTGCGTTAGGTTAGGATATACAACGTTATAGACGTATATAATGTCCCCATCGAGAAGCAGGCGACGACAAGCCAGGAATGTTGTAAAATATTACATTCGACATGTTAGGTCGCCTTAGGCTAGGATATATAACGTTATAGACGTATACAATGTTACCACCGAGAAGTTCGGGCCTACACGCCAGGAATGTTGTCAACGATTACATCCGATATGTTAGGTTGCCTTAGGTTAGGATGTATATCGTTATAGACGCATATAATGTTCCCACCGAGACGTAGGCACCGACATGCAAGGAATGTTGTAAAATATTACATCCCAAATGTTAGGTTGCGTTAGGTTAGGATATACAACGTTATAGACGTATATTATGTCCCCATCGAGAAGCAGGCGACGACACGCCAGGAATGTTGTAAAATATTACATCCGAGATGTTAATTTCTCTTCGGTTTGGATATATATCGTTATAGACGTATATAATGTTCCTACCGCGACTTGGGGACCGACATGCCTGGAATCTTGTATAATATTACATCCCAGATGTTAGGTTGCTTTAGGTTAGGATATACAACGATATAGACGTATATAATGTCCCCATCGAGAAGCAGGCGACGACACGCCAGGAATGTTGTAAAATATTACATTCGACATGCTAGGTCGCCTTAGGCTAGGATATATAACGTTATAGGCGTATACAATGTTCCCACCGAGAAGTACGGGCCTACACGCCAGGAATGTTGTCAACTATTACATCCGAGGTGTTAGGTTGCCTTAGGTTAGGATATATATCGTTATAGACGTATATAATGTTCCCACCGAGACGTAGGCAGCGACATGCAAGGAATGTTGTAAAATATTACATCCCAAATGTTAGGTTGCGTTAGGTTAGGATATACAACGTTATAGACGTATATAATCTCCCCATCGAGAAGCAGTCGACGACACGCCAGAATGTTGTAAAATATTACATCCGAGATGTTAGGTTGCCTTAGGTTAGGATGTACAATGTTATAGATTTATATAATGTCCCCATCGAGAAGTAGGCGACGACACGCCAGGAATGATGTAAAATATTAAATTCGATATGTTTTTTCGCCTTAGGCTAGGATATATAACGTTATAGACGTATACAATGTTCCCACCGAGAAGTTCGGGCCTACACGCCAGGAATGTTGTCAACTATTACATCCGATATGTTAGGTTACCTTAGGTTAGGATATATATCGTTATAGACGTATATAATGTTCCCACCGAGACGTAGGCACCGACATGCAAGGAATGTTGTAAAATATTACATCCCAAATGTTAGGTTGCCATAGGTTAGGATATACAACGTTATATACGTATAATATGTTCCCACCGAGATGTAGGGACCGACATGCCAGGAATGTTGTAAAATATTACATCCGAGATGTTAGGCTGCCTTAGGTTAGGATATACAAGGTTATAGATGTATATAATGTCCCCATCGAGAAGTAGGCGACGACACGCCAGGAATGTTGTAAAGTATTACATTCGACATGTTATGTGGCCTTAGGCTAGGATATATAACGTTATAGACGTATATAATGTTCCCACCGAGAAGTGCGGGCGGACACGCCAGGAATGTTGTCAACTATTACATCAGAGATGTTAGGTTGCCTTAGGTTAGGATATATAACGTTATAGACGTATATAATGTCCCCATCGAGAAGCAGGCGACGACAAGCCAGGAATGTTGTAAAATATTACATTCGACATGTTAGGTCGCCTTAGGCTAGGATATATAACGTTATAGACGTATACAATGTTCCCACCGAGAAGAACGGGCCTACACGCCAGGAATGTTGTAAAATATTACATCCGAGATGTTAGGTTCTCTTCGGTTTGGATATATATCGTTATAGACATATATAATGTTCCTACCGCGACTTGGGGACCGACATGCCTGGAATCTTGTATAATATTACATCCCAGATGTTAGGTTGCTTTAGGTTAGGATATACAACGATATAGACGTATATAATGTCCCCATCGAGAAGCAGGCGACGACACGCCAGGAATGTTGTAAAATATTACATTCGACATGCTAGGTCGCCTTAGGCTAGGATATATAACGTTATAGGCGTATACAATGTTCCCACCGAGAAGTACGGGCCTACACGCCAGGAATGTTGTCAACTATTACATCCGAGGTGTTAGGTTGCCTTAGGTTAGGATATATATCGTTATAGACGTATATAATGTTCCCACCGAGACGTAGGCAGCGACATGCAAGGAATGTTGCAACATATTACATTACAAATGATAGGTTGCGTTAGGTTAGGATATACAACGTTATAGACGTATATAATCTCCCCATCGAGAAGCAGTCGACGACACGCCAGAATGTTGTAAAATATTACATCCGAGATGTTTGGTTGCCTTAGGTTAGGATGTACAATGTTATAGATGTATATAATGACCCCATCGAGAAGTAGGCGACGACACGCCAGGAATGATGTAAAATATTAAATTCGATATGTTTTGTCGCCTTAGGCTAGGATATATAACGTTATAGACGTATATAATGTTCCCACCGAGAAGTACGGGCCTACACGACAGGAATGTTGTCAACTATTACATCCGAGGTGTTAGGTTGCCTTAGGTTAGGATATATATCCTTATAGACGTATATAATGTTCCCACCGAGACGTAGGCAGCGACATGCAAGGAATGTTGTAAAATATTACATCCCAAATGTTAGGTTGCGTTAGGTTAGGATATACAACGTTATAGACGTATATAATCTCCCCATCGAGAAGCAGTCGACGACACGCCAGAATGTTGTAAAATATTACATCCGAGATGTTAGGTTGCTTTAGGTTAGGATATACAATGTTATAGATGTATATAATGTCCCCATCGAGAAGTAGGGGACGACACGCCAGGAATGATGTAGAATATTAAATTCGATATGTTAGGTCGCCTTAGGCTAGGATATATAACGTTATAGACGTATACAATGTTCCCACCGAGAAGTTCGGGCCTACACGCCAGGAATGTTGTCAACTATTACATCCGATATGTTAGCTTGCCTTAGGTTAGGATATATATCGTTATAGACGTATATAATGTTCCCACCGAGACGTAGGCACCGACATGCAAGGAATGTTGTAAAATATTACATCCCAGATGTTAGGTTGCGTTAGGTAAGGATATATAACCTTATAGACGTATATTATGTCCCCGTCGAGAGGCAGGCTACGACACGCCAGGAATGTTGTAAAATATTACATCCGAGATGTTAGGTTACGTTAGGTCAGGATATACAACGTTATAGACGTATATAATGTACCCATGGAGAAGCAGGCGATGACACGCCAGGAATGTTATAAAATATTACATCCGAGATGTTAGGTTGCCTTAGGTTAGGATATACAAGGTTATAGATGTATATAATGACCCTATCCAGAAGTAGGCGACGACACTCCAGGAATGTTGTAAAATATTACATCCCAGATGTTAGGTTGCGTTAGGTAAGGATATACAACCTTATAGACGTATATTATGTCCCCGTCGAGAAGCAGGCTACGACACGCGAGGAATGTTGTAAAATATTACATCCCAGATGTTAGGTTGCGTTAGGTTAGGATATACAACGTTATAGACGTATATTATGTCCCCATCGAGAAGCAGGCGACGACACGCCAGGAATGTTGTAAAATATTACATTCGACATGTTAGGTCGCCGTAGGCTAGGATATATAACGTTATAGACGTATATAATGTTCCCATCGAAAAATAGGGGCCGACGCGTCAGGAATGTTGTAAAATATTACACCCGAGATGTTAGGTTCCCTTAGGTTAGGATATACAACGTTATAGACGTATAGTATGTTCCCACCGAGATGTAGGGACCGACATGCCAGGAATGTTGTAAAATATTACATCCGAGATGTTAGGTTACGTTAGGTTAGGATATACAACGACGTTATAGACTTATATAATGTCCCCATGGAGAAGCAGGCGACGACACGCCAGGAATGATATAAAATATTACATCCGAGAAGTTAGGTTGCCTTAGGTTAGGATATACAAGGTTATAGATGTATATAATGACCCTATCCAGAAGTAGGCGACTACACTCCAGGAATGTTGTATAATATTACATCCCAGATGTTAGGTTGCTTTAGGTTAGGATATACAACGATATAGACGTATAGTATGTTCCCACCGAGATGTAGGGACCGACATGCCAGGAATGTTGTAAAATATTACATCCGAGATGTTAGGCTGCCTTAGGTTAGGATATACAAGGTTATAGATGTATATAATGTCCCCATCGAGAAGTAGGCGACGACACGCCAGGAATGTTGTCAACTATTACATCCGAGATGTTAGGTTGCCTTAGGCTAGAATATATAACGTTATAGACGTATATAATGTTCCCACTGAAAAATAGGGGCCGACGCGTCAGGAATGTTGTAAAATATTACACCCGAGATGTTAGGTTCCCTTATGTTAGGATATACAACGTTATAGACGTATAGTATGTTCCCACCGAGATGTAGGGACCGACATGCCAGGAATGTTGTAAAATATTACATCCGAGATGTTAGGTTGCCTTAGGTTAGGATATACAATGCTATAGATGTATATAATGTCCCCATCTAGAAGTAGGCGACGACACGCCAGGAATGTTGTAAAATTTTACATTCGACATGTTAGGTCGCCTTAGGCTATGATATATAACGTTATAGACGTATATAATGTTCCCACTGAAAAAAGGGCCGACGCGTCAGGAATGTTGTAAAATATTACACCCGAGATGTTAGGTTCCCTTAGGTTAGGATATACAACGTTATAGACGTATAGTATGTTCCCACCGAGATGTAGGGACCGACATGCCAGGAATGTTGTAAAATATTACATCCGAGATGTTACGTTGCGTTAGGTTAGGATATACAATGTTATAGATGTATATAATGTCCCCATCGAGAAGTAGGCGACGACACGCCAGGAATGTTGTAAAATTTTACATTCGACATGTTAGGTCGCCTTAGGCTAGGATATATAACGTTATAGACGTATACAATGTTCCCACCGAGAAGTACGGGACTACAGGCCAGGAATGTTGTCAACTATTACATCCGAGGTGTTAGGTTGCCTTAGGTTAGGATATATATCGTTATAGACGTATATAATGTTCCCACTGAAAAATAGGGGCCGACGCGTCAGGAATGTTGTAAAATATTACACCCGAGATGTTAGGTTCCCTTAGGTTAGGACATATAACGTTATAGATGTATATAATGTCCCCATCCAGAAGTAGGCGACGACACGCCAAGAATGTTGTAAAATATTACATCCGAGATGTTAGGTTGCCTTAGGTTAGGGTATATATCTTTATAGACGTATATAATGTTCCCACCGAGACGTGGGGACAGACATGCCAGGAATCTTGTAAAATATTACATCCCAGATGTGAGGTTGCTTTAGGTTAGGATATACAACGGTATAGACGTATATAATGTCCCCATCGAGAAGCGGGCGACGACACGCCAGGAATGTTTAAAATATTACATCCGAGATGTTATGTTGCCTTACGACAGGATATATATCGTTATAGACGTATATAACGTTCCCACCTGAAAGTAGGGGCCGACGCGCCAGGAATGTTGTAAAATATTACATCCGAGATGTTAGGTTGCCTTAGGTTAGGATATACAATGTTATAGATGTATATAATGTCCCCATCGAGAAGTAGGCGACGACACGCCAGGAATGTTGTCAACTATTACATCCGAGATGTTAGGTTGCCTTAGGTTAGAATATACAAGGTTATAGATGTATATAATGAACCTATCCAGAAGTAGGCGACGACACTCCAGGAATGTTGTAAAATATTACATCCCAGATGTTAGGTTGCGTTAGGTAAGGATATACAAGCTTATAGACGTATATTATGTCCCCGTCGAGAAGCAGGCTACGACACGCCAGGAATGTTGTAAAATATTACATCCCAGATGTTAGGTTGCGTTAGGTTAGGATATATAACGTTATAGACGTATATTATGTCCCCATCGAGAAGCAGGCGACGACACGCCATGAATGTTGTAAAATATTACATCCGAGATGTTCGGTTCCCTTCGGTTTGGATATATATCGTTATAGACGTATATAATGTTCCTACCGAGACTTGGGGACCGACATGCCAGGAATCTGGTATAATATTACATCCCAGATGTTAGGTTGCTTTAGGTTAGGATATACAACGATATAGACGTATAGTATGTTCCCACCGAGATGTAGGGACCGACATGCCAGGAATGTTGTAAAATATTACATCCGAGATGTTAGGCTGCCTTAGGTTAGGATATACAAGGTTATAGATGTATATAATGTCCCCATCGAGAAGTAGGCGACGACACGCCAGGAATGTTGTAAAATTTTACATTCGACATGTTAGGTTGCCTTAGGCTAGAATATATAACGTTATAGACGTATATAATGTTCCCACTGAAAAATAGGGGCCGACGCGTCAGGAATGTTGTAAAATATTACACCCCAGATGTTAGGTTCCCTTATGTTAGGATATACAACGTTATAGACGTATAGTATGTTCCCACCGAGATGTAGGGACCGACATGCCAGGAATGTTGTAAAATATTACATCCGAGATGTTAGGTTGCCTTAGGTTAGGATATACAATGTTATAGATGTATATAATGTCCCCATCGAGAAGTAGGCGACGACACGCCAGGAATGTTGTAAAATTTTACATTCGACATGTTAGGTCGCCTTAGGCTAGGATATATAACGTTATAGACGTATACAATGTTCCCACCGAGAAGTACGGGCCTACACGCCAGGAATGTTGTCAACTATTACATCCGAGGTGTTAGGTTGTCTTAGGTTAGGATATATATCGTTATAGACGTATATAATGTTCCCACCGAGACGTAGGCACCGACATGCAAGGAATGTTGTAAAATATTACATCCCAAATGTTAGGTTGCGTTAGGTTAGGATATACAACGTTATAGACGTATAGTATGTTCCCACCGAGATGAAGGGACCGACATGCCAGGAATGTAGTAAAATATTACATCCGAGATGTTACGTTGCGTTAGGTTAGGATATACAACGTTACAGACGTATATAATGTCCCCATGGAGAAGCAGTCGACGACACGCCAGAATGTTGTAAAATATTACATCCGAGATGTTAGGTTGCCTTAGGTTAGGATATACAATGTTATAGATGTATATAATGTCCCCATCGAGAAGTAGGCGACGACACGCCAGGAATGTTGTAAAATTTTACATTCGACATGTTAGGTCGCCTTAGGCTAGGATATATAACGTTATAGACGTATACAATGTTCCCACCGAGAAGTACGGGCCTACACGCCAGGAATGTTGTCAACTATTACATCCGAGGTGTTAGGTTGCCTTAGGTTAGGATATATATCGTTATAGACGTATATAATGTTCCCACCGAGACGTAGGCAGCGACATGCAAGGAATGTTGCAAAATATTACATCCGAGATGTTAGGCTGCCTTAGGTTAGGATATACAAGGTTATTGATGTATATAATGTCCCCATCGAGAAGTAGGCGACGACACGCCAGGAATGTTTAAAATTTTACATTCGACATGTTAGGTTGCCTTAGGCTAGAATATATAATGTTATAGACGTATATAATGTTCCCACTGAAAAATAGGGGCCGACGCGTCAGGAATGTTGTACAATATTACACCCGAGATGTTAGGTTCCCATATGTTAGGATATACAACGTTATAGTCGTATAGTATGTTCCCACCGAGATGTAGGCACCGACATGCAAGGAATGTTGTAAAATATTACATCCCAAATGTTAGGTTGCGTTAGGTTAGGATATACAACGTTATAGACGTATATAATCTCCCCATCGAGAAGCAGTCGACGACACGCTAGAATGTTGTAAAATATTACATCCGAGATGTTAGGTCGCCTTAGGTTAGGATGTACAACGTTATAGATGTATATAATGTCCCCATCGAGAAGTAGGCGACGACACGCCAGGAATGATGTAAAATATTAAATTCGATATGTTTTTTCGCCTTAGCCTAGGATATATAACGTTATAGACGTATACAATGTTCCCACCGAGAAGTTCGGGCCTACACGCCAGGAATGTTGTCAACTATTACATCCGATATGTTAGGTTGCCTTAGGTTAGGATATATATCGTTATAGACGTATATAATGTTCCCACCGAGACGTAGGCACCGACATGCAAGGAATGTTGTAAAATATTACATCCGAGATGTTAGGTTGCGTTAGGTAAGGATATACAACGTTATAGACGTACATAATCTCCCCATCGAGAAGCAGGCGACGACACGCCAGGAATGTTGTAAAATATTACATTGGACATGCTAGGTCGCCTTAGGCTAGGATATATAAGGTTATAGACGTATACAATGTTCCCACCGAGAAGTGCGGGCGGACACGCCAGGAATGTTGTCAACTATTACATCCGAGATGTTAGGTTGCCTTAGGTTAGGATATATAACGTTATAGACGTATATAATCTCCCCATCCAGAAGTAGGCGACGACACGCCAGGAATATTACATCCCAGATGTTAGGTTGCGTTAGGTTAGGATACACAACGTTATAGACGTATATAATGTTCCCATCGAGAAGCAGTCGACGACACGCCAGAATGTTGTAAAATATTACATCCGAGATGTTAGGTTGCCTTAGGTTAGGATATACAATGTTATAGATGTATATAATGTCCCCATCGAGAAGTAGGCGACGACACGCCAGGAATGATGTAAAATATTAAATTCGATATGTTAGGTCGCCTTAGGCTAGGATATATAACGTTATAGACGTATACAATGTTCCCACCGAGAAGTTCGGGCCTACACGCCAGGAATGTTGTCAACTATTACATCCGAGATGTTAGGTTGCCATAGGTTAGAATATACAACGTTATATACGTATAGTATGTTCCCACCGAGATGTAGGGACCGACATGCCAGGAATGTTGTAAAATATTACATCCGAGATGTTAGGCTGCCTTAGGTTAGGATATACAAGGTTATAGATGTATATAATGTACCCATCGAGAAGTAGGCGACGACACGCCAGGAATGTTGTAAAGTATTACATTCGACATGTTATGTGGCCTTAGGCTAGGATATATAACGTTATAGACGTATATAATGTTCCCACCGAGAAGTGCGGGCGGACACGCCAGGAATGTTGTCAACTATTACATCAGAGATGTTAGGTTGCCTTAGGTTAGGATATATAACGTTATAGACGTATATAATCTCCCCATCCAGAAGTAGGCGACGACACGCCAGGAATATTACATCCCAGATGTTAGGTTGCGTTAGGTTAGGATACACAACGTTATAGACGTATATAATGTTCCCATCGAAAAGTAGGCGACGACACGCCAGGAATGTTGTAAAATATTACATTCGACATGTTAGGTCGCCTTAGGCTAGGATATATAACGTTATAGACGTATACAATGTTCCCACCGAGAAGTACGGGACTACAGGCCAGGAATGTTGTCAACTATTACATCCGAGGTGTTAGGTTGCCTTAGGTTAGGATATATATCGTTATAGACGTATATAATGTTCCCACTGAAAAATAGGGGCCGACGCGTCAGGAATGTTGTAAAATATTACACCCGAGATGTTAGGTTCCCTTAGGTTAGGACATATAACGTTATAGATGTATATAATGTCCCCATCCAGAAGTAGGCGACGACACGCCAAGAATGTTGTAAAATATTACATCCGAGATGTTAGGTTGCCTTAGGTTAGGGTATATATCTTTATAGACGTATATAATGTTCCCACCGAGACGTGGGGACAGACATGCCAGGAATCTTGTAAAATATTACATCCCAGATGTGAGGTTGCTTTAGGTTAGGATATACAACGTTATAGACGTATATAATGTCCCCATCGAGAAGCGGGCGACGACACGCCAGGAATGTTTAAAATATTACATCCGAGATGTTATGTTGCCTTACGACAGGATATATATCGTTATAGACGTATATAACGTTCCCACCTGAAAGTAGGGGCCGACGCGCCAGGAATGTTGTAAAATATTACATCCGAGATGTTAGGTTGCCTTAGGTTAGGATATACAATGTTATAGATGTATATAATGTCCCCATCGAGAAGTAGGCGACGACACGCCAGGAATGTTGTCAACTATTACATCCGAGATGTTAGGTTGCCTTAGGTTAGAATATACAAGGTTATAGATGTATATAATGAACCTATCCAGAAGTAGGCGACGACACTCCAGGAATGTTGTAAAATATTACATCCCAGATGTTAGGTTGCGTTAGGTAAGGATATACAACCTTATAGACGTATATTATATCCCCGTCGAGAAGCAGGCTACGACACGCCAGGAATGTTGTAAAATATTACATCCCAGATGTTAGGTTGCGTTAGGTTAGGATATATAACGTTATAGACGTATATTATGTCCCCATCGAGAAGCAGGCGACGACACGCCAGGAATGTTGTAAAATATTACATCCGAGATGTTCGGTTCCCTTCGGTTTGGATATATATCGTTATAGACGTATATAATGTTCCTACCGAGACTTGGGGACCGACATGCCAGGAATCTGGTATAATATTACATCCCAGATGTTAGGTTGCTTTAGGTTAGGATATACAACGATATAGACGTATAGTATGTTCCCACCGAGATGTAGGGACCGACATGCCAGGAATGTTGTAAAATATTACATCCGAGATGTTAGGCTGCCTTAGGTTAGGATATACAAGGTTATAGATGTATATAATGTCCCCATCGAGAAGTAGGCGACGACACGCCAGGAATGTTGTAAAATTTTACATTCGACATGTTAGGTTGCCTTAGGCTAGAATATATAACGTTATAGACGTATATAATGTTCCCACTGAAAAATAGGGGCCGACGCGTCAGGAATGTTGTAAAATATTACACCCCAGATGTTAGGTTCCCTTATGTTAGGATATACAACATTATAGACGTATAGTATGTTCCCACCGAGATGTAGGGACCGACATGCCAGGAATGTTGTAAAATATTACATCCGAGATGTTAGGTTGCCTTAGGTTAGGATATACAATGTTATAGATGTATATAATGTCCCCATCGAGAAGTAGGCGACGACACGCCAGGAATGTTGTAAAATTTTACATTCGACATGTTAGGTCGCCTTAGGCTAGGATATATAACGTTATAGACGTATACAATGTTCCCACCGAGAAGTACGGGCCTACACGCCAGGAATGTTGTCAACTATTACATCCGAGGTGTTAGGTTGCCTTAGGTTAGGATATATATCGTTATAGACGTATATAATGTTCCCACCGAGACGTAGGCACCGACATGCAAGGAATGTTGTAAAATATTACATCCCAAATGTTAGGTTGCGTTAGGTTAGGATATACAACGTTATAGACGTATAGTATGTTCCCACCGAGATGTAGGGACCGACATGCCAGGAATGTAGTAAAATATTACATCCGAGATGTTACGTTGCGTTAGGTTAGGATATACAACGTTATAGACGTATATAATGTCCCCATGGAGAAGCAGTCGACGACACGCCAGAATGTTGTAAAATATTACATCCGAGATGTTAGGTTGCCTTAGGTTAGGATATACAATGTTATAGATGTATATAATGTCCCCATCGAGAAGTAGGCGACGACACGCCAGGAATGTTGTAAAATTTTACATTCGACATGTTAGGTCGCCTTAGGCTAGGATATATAACGTTATAGACGTATACAATGTTCCCACCGAGAAGTACGGGCCTACACGCCAGGAATGTTGTCAACTATTACATCCGAGGTGTTAGGTTGCCTTAGGTTAGGATATATATCGTTATAGACGTATATAATGTTCCCACCGAGACGTAGGCAGCGACATGCAAGGAATGTTGTAAAATATTACATCCGAGATGTTAGGCTGCCTTAGGTTAGGATATACAAGGTTATAGATGTATATAATGTCCCCATCGAGAAGTAGGCGACGACACGCCAGGAATGTTTAAAATTTTACATTCGACATGTTAGGTTGCCTTAGGCTAGAATATATAATGTTATAGACGTATATAATGTTCCCACTGAAAAATAGGGGCCGACGCGTCAGGAATGTTGTAAAATATTACACCCGAGATGTTAGGTTCCCATATGTTAGGATATACAACGTTATAGTCGTATAGTATGTTCCCACCGAGATGTAGGCACCGACATGCAAGGAATGTTGTAAAATATTACATCCCAAATGTTAGGTTGCGTTAGGTTAGGATATACAACGTTATAGACGTATATAATCTCCCCATCGAGAAGCAGTCGACGACACGCTAGAATGTTGTAAAATATTACATCCGAGATGTTAGGTTGCCTTAGGTTAGGATGTACCACGTTATAGATGTATATAATGTCCCCATCGAGAAGTAGGCGACGACACGCCAGGAATGATGTAAAATATTAAATTCGATATGTTTTTTCGCCTTAGGCTAGGATATATAACGTTATAGACGTATACAATGTTCCCACCGAGAAGTTCGGGCCTACACGCCAGGAATGTTGTCAACTATTACATCCGATATGTTAGGTTGCCTTAGGTTAGGATATATATCGTTATAGACGTATATAATGTTCCCACCGAGACGTAGGCACCGACATGCAAGGAATGTTGTAAAATATTACATCCGAGATGTTAGGTTGCGTTAGGTAAGGATATACAACGTTATAGACGTACATAATCTCCCCATCGAGAAGCAGGCGACGACACGCCAGGAATGTTGTAAAATATTACATTGGACATGCTAGGTCGCCTTAGGCTAGGATATATACGGTTATAGACGTATACAATGTTCCCACCGAGAAGTACGGGCCTACACGCCAGGAATGTTGTCAACTATTACATCCGAGATGTTAGGTTGCCATAGGTTAGGATATACAACGTTATATACGTATAGTATGTTCCCACCGAGATGTAGGGACCGACATGCCAGGAATGTTGTAAAATATTACATCCGAGATGTTAGGTTCTCTTCGGTTTGGATATATATCGTTATAGACGTATATAATGTTCCTACCGCGACTTGGGGACCGACATGCCTGGAATCTTGTATAATATTACATCCCAGATGTTTGGTTGCTTTAGGTTAGGATATACAACGATATAGACGTATATAATGTCCCCATCGAGAAGCAGGCGACGACACGCCAGGAATGTTGTAAAATATTACATTCGACATGCTAGGTCGCCTTAGGCTAGGATATATAACGTTATAGGCGTATACAATGTTCCCACCGAGAAGAACGGGCCTACACGCCAGGAATGTTGTAAAATATTACATCCGAGATGTTAGGTTGCGTTAGGTTAGGATATACAACGTTATAGACGTATATAATGTCCCCATCGAGAAGCAGGCGACGACAAGCCAGGAATGTTGTAAAATATTACATTCGACATGTTAGGTCGCCTTAGGCTAGGATATATAACGTTATAGACGTATACAATGTTCCCACCGAGAAGTTCGGGCCTACACGCCAGGAATGTTGTCAACGATTACATCCGATATGTTAGGTTGCCTTAGGTTAGGATGTATATCGTTATAGACGCATATAATGTTCCCACCGAGACGTAGGCACCGACATGCAAGGAATGTTGTAAAATATTACATCCCAAATGTTAGGTTGCGTTAGGTTAGGATATACAACGTTATAGACGTATATTATGTCCCCATCGAGAAGCAGGCGACGACACGCCAGGAATGTTGTAAAATATTACATCCGAGATGTTAATTTCTCTTCGGTTTGGATATATATCGTTATAGACGTATATAATGTTCCTACCGCGACTTGGGGACCGACATGCCTGGAATCTTGTATAATATTACATCCCAGATGTTAGGTTGCTTTAGGTTAGGATATACAACGATATAGACGTATATAATGTCCCCATCGAGAAGCAGGCGACGACACGCCAGGAATGTTGTAAAATATTACATTCGACATGCTAGGTCGCCTTAGGCTAGGATATATAACGTTATAGGCGTATACAATGTTCCCACCGAGAAGTACGGGCCTACACGCCAGGAATGTTGTCAACTATTACATCCGAGGTGTTAGGTTGCCTTAGGTTAGGATATACAATGTTATAGATGTATATAATGACCCTATCCAGAAGTAGGCGACGACACGCCAGGAATGTTGTAAAATTTTACATTCGACATGTTAGGTTGCCTTAGGCTAGAATATATAACGTTATAGACGTATATAATGTTCCCACTGAAAAATAGGGGCCGACGCGTCAGGAATGTTGTAAAATATTACACCCGAGATGTTAGGTTCCCTTATGTTAGAATATACAACGTTATAGACGTATAGTATGTTCCCACCGAGATGTAGGGACCGACATGCCAGGAATGTTGTAAAATATTACATCCGAGATGTTAGGTTGCGTTAGGTTAGGATATACAACGTTATAGACGTATATAATGTCCCCATGGAGAAGCAGTCGACGACACGCCAGAATGTTGTAAAATATTACATCCGAGATGTTAGGTTGCCTTAGGTTAGGATATACAATGTTATAGATGTATATAATGTCCCCATCGAGAAGTAGGCGACGACACGCCAGGAATGTTGTAAAATTTTACATTCGACATGTTAGGTCGCCTTAGGCTAGGATATATAACGTTATAGACGTATACAATGTTCCCACCGAGAAGTACGGGCCTACACGCCAGGAATGTTGTCAACTATTACATCCGAGGTGTTAGGTTGCCTTAGGTTAGGATATATATCGTTATAGACGTATATAATGTTCCCACCGAGACGTAGGCAGCGACATGCAAGGAATGTTGTAAAATATTACATCCGAGATGTTAGGCTGCCTTAGGTTAGGATATACAAGGTTATAGATGTATATAATGTCCCCATCGAGAAGTAGGCGACGACACGCCAGGAATGTTTAAAATTTTACATTCGACATGTTAGGTTGCCTTAGGCTAGAATATATAATGTTATAGACGTATATAATGTTCCCACTGAAAAATAGGGGCCGACGCGTCAGGAATGTTGTAAAATATTACACCCGAGATGTTAGGTTCCCATATGTTAGGATATACAACGTTATAGTCGTATAGTATGTTCCCACCGAGATGTAGGCACCGACATGCAAGGAATGTTGTAAAATATTACATCCCAAATGTTAGGTTGCGTTAGGTTAGGATATACAACGTTATAGACGTATATAATCTCCCCATCGAGAAGCAGTCGACGACACGCTAGAATGTTGTAAAATATTACATCCGAGATGTTAGGTTGCCTTAGGTTAGGATGTACCACGTTATAGATGTATATAATGTCCCCATCGAGAAGTAGGCGACGACACGCCAGGAATGATGTAAAATATTAAATTCGATATGTTTTTTCGCCTTAGGCTAGGATATATAACGTTATAGACGTATACAATGTTCCCACCGAGAAGTTCGGGCCTACACGCCAGGAATGTTGTCAACTATTACATCCGATATGTTAGGTTGCCTTAGGTTAGGATATATATCGTTATAGACGTATATAATGTTCCCACCGAGACGTAGGCACCGACATGCAAGGAATGTTGTAAAATATTACATCCGAGATGTTAGGTTGCGTTAGGTAAGGATATACAACGTTATAGACGTACATAATCTCCCCATCGAGAAGCAGGCGACGACACGCCAGGAATGTTGTAAAATATTACATTGGACATGCTAGGTCGCCTTAGGCTAGGATATATACGGTTATAGACGTATACAATGTTCCCACCGAGAAGTACGGGCCTACACGCCAGGAATGTTGTCAACTATTACATCCGAGATGTTAGGTTGCCATAGGTTAGGATATACAACGTTATATACGTATAGTATGTTCCCACCGAGATGTAGGGACCGACATGCCAGGAATGTTGTAAAATATTACATCCGAGATGTTAGGTTCTCTTCGGTTTGGATATATATCGTTATAGACGTATATAATGTTCCTACCGCGACTTGGGGACCGACATGCCTGGAATCTTGTATAATATTACATCCCAGATGTTTGGTTGCTTTAGGTTAGGATATACAACGATATAGACGTATATAATGTCCCCATCGAGAAGCAGGCGACGACACGCCAGGAATGTTGTAAAATATTACATTCGACATGCTAGGTCGCCTTAGGCTAGGATATATAACGTTATAGGCGTATACAATGTTCCCACCGAGAAGAACGGGCCTACACGCCAGGAATGTTGTAAAATATTACATCCGAGATGTTAGGTTGCGTTAGGTTAGGATATACAACGTTATAGACGTATATAATGTCCCCATCGAGAAGCAGGCGACGACAAGCCAGGAATGTTGTAAAATATTACATTCGACATGTTAGGTCGCCTTAGGCTAGGATATATAACGTTATAGACGTATACAATGTTCCCACCGAGAAGTTCGGGCCTACACGCCAGGAATGTTGTCAACGATTACATCCGATATGTTAGGTTGCCTTAGGTTAGGATGTATATCGTTATAGACGCATATAATGTTCCCACCGAGACGTAGGCACCGACATGCAAGGAATGTTGTAAAATATTACATCCCAAATGTTAGGTTGCGTTAGGTTAGGATATACAACGTTATAGACGTATATTATGTCCCCATCGAGAAGCAGGCGACGACACGCCAGGAATGTTGTAAAATATTACATCCGAGATGTTAATTTCTCTTCGGTTTGGATATATATCGTTATAGACGTATATAATGTTCCTACCGCGACTTGGGGACCGACATGCCTGGAATCTTGTATAATATTACATCCCAGATGTTAGGTTGCTTTAGGTTAGGATATACAACGATATAGACGTATATAATGTCCCCATCGAGAAGCAGGCGACGACACGCCAGGAATGTTGTAAAATATTACATTCGACATGCTAGGTCGCCTTAGGCTAGGATATATAACGTTATAGGCGTATACAATGTTCCCACCGAGAAGTACGGGCCTACACGCCAGGAATGTTGTCAACTATTACATCCGAGGTGTTAGGTTGCCTTAGGTTAGGATATACAATGTTATAGATGTATATAATGACCCTATCCAGAAGTAGGCGACGACACGCCAGGAATGTTGTAAAATTTTACATTCGACATGTTAGGTTGCCTTAGGCTAGAATATATAACGTTATAGACGTATATAATGTTCCCACTGAAAAATAGGGGCCGACGCGTCAGGAATGTTGTAAAATATTACACCCGAGATGTTAGGTTCCCTTATGTTAGAATATACAACGTTATAGACGTATAGTATGTTCCCACCGAGATGTAGGGACCGACATGCCAGGAATGTTGTAAAATATTACATCCGAGATGTTAGGTTGCGTTAGGTTAGGATATACAACGTTATAGACGTATATAATGTCCCTATCCAGAAGTAGGCGACGACACGCCAGGAATATTACATCCCAGATGTTAGGTTGCGTTAGGTTAGGATACACAACGTTATAGACGTATATAATGTTCCCATCGAGAAGCAGGCGACGACACGCCAGGAATGATGTAAAATATTACATTCGACATGCTAGGTCGCCTTAGGCTAGGATATATAACGTTACAGATGTATACAATGTTCCCACCGAGAAGTACGGGCCTACACGCCAGGAATGTTTTCAACTATTACATCCGAGATGTTAGGTTCCCTTAGGTTAGGATATACAACGTTATAGACCTATAGTATGTTCCCACCGAGATGTAGGGACCGACATGCCAGGAATGTTGTAAAATATTACATCCGAGATGTTAGGCTGCCTTAGGTTAGGATATACAAGGTTATAGATGTATATAATGTCCCCATCGAGAAGTGCGGGCGGACACGCCAGGAATGTTGTCAACTATTACATCCGAGATGTTAGGTTGCCTTAGGTTAGGATATATAACGTTATAGACGTATATAATCTCCCCATCCAGAAGTAGGCGACGACACGCCAGGAATATTACATCCCAGATGTTAGGTTGCGTTATGTTAGGATACACAACGTTATAGACGTATATAATGTTCCCATCGAGATGTAGGCGACGACACGCCAGGAATGTTGTAAAATATTACATTCGACATGTTAGGTCGCCTTAGGCTAGGATATATAACGTTATAGACGTATACAATGTTCCCACCGAGAAGTACGGGCCTACACGACAGGAATGTTGTCAACTATTACATCCGAGATGTTAGGTTGCCTTAGGTTAGGATATACAATGTTATAGATGTATATAATGACCCTATCCAGAAGTAGGCGACGACACTCCAGGAATGTTGTAAAATATTACATCCCAGATGTTAGGTTGCGTTAGGTATGGATATACAACGTTATAGACGTATATTATGTCCCCATCCAGAAGCAGGCGACGACACGCCAGGAATGTTGTAAAATATTACATCCCAGATGTTAGGTTGCGTTATGTTAGGATACACAACGTTATAGACGTATATAATGTTCCCATCGAGAAGCAGGCGACGACACGCCAGGAATGATGTAAAATATTACATTCGACATGCTAGGTCGCCTTAGGCTAGGATATATAACGTTACAGACGTATACAATGTTCCCACCAAGAAGTACGGGCCTACACGCCAGGAATGTTTTCAACTATTACATCCGAGATGTTAGGTTCCCTTAGGTTAGTATATACAACGTTATAGACGTATAGTATATTCCCACCGAGATGTAGGGACCGACGTGCCAGGAATGTTGTAAAATATTACATCCCAAATGAAAGGTTGCGTTAGGTTAGGATATACAACGTTATAGACGTATATTATGTCCCCATCCAGAAGCAGGCGACGACACGCCAGGAATGTTGTAAAATATTACATCCGAGGTGTTAGGTTGCCTTAGGTTAGGATATACAATGTTATAGATGTATATAATGTCCCCATCGAGAAGTAGGCGACGACACGCCAGGAATGTTGTAAAATTTTACATTCGACATGTTAGGTTGCCTTAGGCTAGAATATATAACGTTATAGACGTATATAATGTTCCCACTGAAAAAAAGGGCCGACGCGTCAGGAATGTTGTAAAATATTACACCCGAGATGTTAGGTTCCCTTAGGTTAGGATATACAACGTTATAGACGTATAGTATGTTCCCACCGAGACGTAGGCAGCGACATGCAAGGAATGTTGTAAAATATTACATCCCAAATGTTAGGTTGCGTTAGGTTAGGATATACAACGTTATAGACGTATATAATCTCCCCATCGAGAAGCAGTCGACGACACGCCAGAATGTTGTAAAATATTACATCCGAGATGTTAGGTTGCCTTAGGTTAGGATGTACAATGTTATAGATGTATATAATGTCCCCATCGAGAAGTAGGCGACGACACGCCAGGAATGATGTAAAATATTAAATTCGATATGTTTTTTCGCCTTAGGCTAGGATATATAACGTTATAGACGTATACAATGTTCCCACCGAGAAGTTCGGGCCTACACGCCAGGAATGTTGTCAACTATTACATCCGATATGTTAGGTTGCCTTAGGTTAGGATATATATCGTTATAGACGTATATAATGTTCCCACCGAGACGTAGGCACCGACATGCAAGGAATGTTGTAAAATATTACATCCCAAATGTTAGGTTGCGTTAGGTAAGGATATACAACGTTATAGACGTATATAATGTTCCCATCGAGATGTAGGCGACGACACGCCAGGAATGTTGTAAAATATTACATTCGACATGTTAGGTCGCCTTAGGCTAGGATATATAACGTTATAGACGTATACAATGTTCCCACCGAGAAGTACGGGCCTACACGCCAGGAATGTTGTCAACTATTACATACGATATGTTAGGTTGCCTTAGGTTAGGATATACAATGTTATAGATGTATATAATGACCCTATCCAGAAGTAGGCGACGACACTCCAGGAATGTTGTAAAATATTACATCCCAGATGTTAGGTTGCGTTAGGTATGGATATACAACGTTATAGACGTATATTATGTCCCCATCCAGAAGCAGGCGACGACACGCCAGGAATGTTGTAAAATATTACATCCCAGATGTTAGGTTGCGTTATGTTAGGATACACAACGTTATAGACGTATATAATGTTCCCATCGAGAAGCAGGCGACGACACGCCAGGAATGATGTAAAATATTACATTCGACATGCTAGGTCGCCTTAGGCTAGGATATATAACGTTACAGACGTATACAATGTTCCCACCAAGAAGTACGGGCCTACACGCCAGGAATGTTTTCAACTATTACATCCGAGATGTTAGGTTCCCTTAGGTTAGTATATACAACGTTATAGACGTATAGTATATTCCCACCGAGATGTAGGGACCGACGTGCCAGGAATGTTGTAAAATATTACATCCCAAATGAAAGGTTGCGTTAGGTTAGTATATACAACGTTATAGACGTATATAATCTCCCCATCGAGAAGCAGTCGACGACACGCCAGAATGTTGTAAAATATTACATCCGAGATGTTAGGTTGCTTTAGGTTAGGATGTACAATGTTATAGATGTATATAATGTCCCCATTGAGAAGTAGGCGACGACACGCCAGGAATGATGTAAAATATTAAATTCGATATGTTTTTTCGCCTTAGGCTAGGATATATAACGTTATAGACGTATACAATGTTCCCACCGAGAAGTTCGGGCCTACACGCCAGGAATGTTGTCAACTATTACATCCGATATGTTAGGTTGCCTTAGGTTAGGATATATATCGTTATAGACGTATATAATGTTCCCACCGAGACGTAGGCACCGACATGCAAGGAATGTTGTAAAATATTACATCCCAAATGTTAGGTTGCGTTAGGTAAGGATATACAACGTTATAGACGTATATAATCTCCCCATCGAGAAGCAGGCGACGACACGCCAGGAATGTTGTAAAATATTACATTGGACATGCTAGGTCGCCTTAGGCTAGGATATATAAGGTTATAGACGTATACAATGTTCCCACCGAGAAGTACGGGCCTACACGCCAGGAATGTTGTCAAGTATTACATCCGAGATGTTAGGTTGCCATAGGTTAGGATATACAACGTTATATGCGTATAGTATGTTCCCACCGAGATGTAGGGACCGACATGCCAGGAATGTTGTAAAATATTACATCCGAGATGTTAGGCTGCCTTAGGTTAGGATATACAAGGTTATAGATGTATATAATGTCCCCATCGAGAAGTAGGCGACGACACGCCAGGAATGTTGTAAAGTATTACATTCGACATGTTATGTGGCCTTAGGCTAGGATATATAACGTTACAGATGTATACAATGTTCCCACCGAGAAGTACGGGCCTACACGCCAGGAATGTTTTCAACTATTACATCCGAGATGTTAGGTTCCCTTAGGTTAGGATATACAACGTTATAGACCTATAGTATGTTCCCACCGAGATGTAGGGACCGACATGCCAGGAATGTTGTAAAATATTAGATCCGAGATGTTAGGCTGCCTTAGGTTAGGATATACAAGGTTATAGATGTATATAATGTCCCCATCGAGAAGTGCGGGCGGACACGCCAGGAATGTTGTCAACTATTACATCC
Source organism: Xylocopa violacea (assembly GCA_963969225.1). NCBI lineage: Eukaryota > Metazoa > Arthropoda > Insecta > Hymenoptera > Apidae > Xylocopa > Xylocopa violacea. The sequence continues at coordinate 51,672,979 of CAXAJV010000001.1, forward strand.
GAGATGTTAGGTTGCCTTAGGTTAGGATATATAACGTTATAGACGTATATAATCTCCCCATCCAGAAGTAGGCGACGACACGCCAGGAATATTACATCCCAGATGTTAGGTTGCGTTATGTTAGGATACACAACGTTATAGACGTATATAATGTTCCCATCGAGATGTAGGCGACGACACGCCAGGAATGTTGTAAAATATTACATTCGACATGTTAGGTCGCCTTAGGCTAGGATATATAACGTTATAGACGTATACAATGTTCCCACCGAGAAGTACGGGCCTACACGACAGGAATGTTGTCAACTATTACATCCGAGATGTTAGGTTGCCTTAGGTTAGGATATACAATGTTATAGATGTATATAATGACCCTATCCAGAAGTAGGCGACGACACTCCAGGAATGTTGTAAAATATTACATCCCAGATGTTAGGTTGCGTTAGGTATGGATATACAACGTTATAGACGTATATTATGTCCCCATCCAGAAGCAGGCGACGACACGCCAGGAATGTTGTAAAATATTACATCCCAGATGTTAGGTTGCGTTATGTTAGGATACACAACGTTATAGACGTATATAATGTTCCCATCGAGAAGCAGGCGACGACACGCCAGGAATGATGTAAAATATTACATTCGACATGCTAGGTCGCCTTAGGCTAGGATATATAACGTTACAGACGTATACAATGTTCCCACCAAGAAGTACGGGCCTACACGCCAGGAATGTTTTCAACTATTACATCCGAGATGTTAGGTTCCCTTAGGTTAGTATATACAACGTTATAGACGTATAGTATATTCCCACCGAGATGTAGGGACCGACGTGCCAGGAATGTTGTAAAATATTACATCCCAAATGAAAGGTTGCGTTAGGTTAGGATATACAACGTTATAGACGTATATTATGTCCCCATCCAGAAGCAGGCGACGACACGCCAGGAATGTTGTAAAATATTACATCCGAGGTGTTAGGTTGCCTTAGGTTAGGATATACAATGTTATAGATGTATATAATGTCCCCATCGAGAAGTAGGCGACGACACTCCAGGAATGTTGTAAAATATTACATCCCAGATGTTAGGTTGCGTTAGGTATGGATATACAACGTTATAGACGTATATTATGTCCCCATCCAGAAGCAGGCGACGACACGCCAGGAATGTTGTAAAATATTACATCCCAGATGTTAGGTTGCGTTATGTTAGGATACACAACGTTATAGACGTATATAATGTTCCCATCGAGAAGCAGGCGACGACACGCCAGGAATGATGTAAAATATTACATTCGACATGCTAGGTCGCCTTAGGCTAGGATATATAACGTTACAGACGTATACAATGTTCCCACCAAGAAGTACGGGCCTACACGCCAGGAATGTTTTCAACTATTACATCCGAGATGTTAGGTTCCCTTAGGTTAGTATATACAACGTTATAGACGTATAGTATATTCCCACCGAGATGTAGGGACCGACGTGCCAGGAATGTTGTAAAATATTACATCCCAAATGAAAGGTTGCGTTAGGTTAGGATATACAACGTTATAGACGTATATAATCTCCCCATCGAGAAGCAGTCGACGACACGCCAGAATGTTGTAAAATATTACATCCGAGATGTTAGGTTGCTTTAGGTTAGGATGTACAATGTTATAGATGTATATAATGTCCCCATCGAGAAGTAGGCGACGACACGCCAGGAATGATGTAAAATATTAAATTCGATATGTTTTTTCGCCTTAGGCTAGGATATATAACGTTATAGACGTATACAATGTTCCCACCGAGAAGTTCGGGCCTACACGCCAGGAATGTTGTCAACTATTACATCCGATATGTTAGGTTGCCTTAGGTTAGGATATATATCGTTATAGACGTATATAATGTTCCCACCGAGACGTAGGCACCGACATGCAAGGAATGTTGTAAAATATTACATCCCAAATGTTAGGTTGCGTTAGGTAAGGATATACAACGTTATAGACGTATATAATCTCCCCATCGAGAAGCAGGCGACGACACGCCAGGAATGTTGTAAAATATTACATTGGACATGCTAGGTCGCCTTAGGCTAGGATATATAAGGTTATAGACGTATACAATGTTCCCACCGAGAAGTACGGGCCTACACGCCAGGAATGTTGTCAACTATTACATCCGAGATGTTAGGTTGCCATAGGTTAGGATATACAACGTTATATGCGTATAGTATGTTCCCACCGAGATGTAGGGACCGACATGCCAGGAATGTTGTAAAATATTACATCCGAGATGTTAGGCTGCCTTAGGTTAGGATATACAAGGTTATAGATGTATATAATGTCCCCATCGAGAAGTAGGCGACGACACGCCAGGAATGTTGTAAAGTATTACATTCGACATGTTATGTGGCCTTAGGCTAGGATATATAACGTTATAGACGTATATAATGTTCCCACCGAGAAGTGCGGGCGGACACGCCAGGAATGTTGTCAACTATTACATCAGAGATGTTAGGATGCCTTAGGTTAGGATATATAACGTTATAGACGTATATAATCTCCCCATCCAGAAGTAGGCGACGACACGCCAGGAATATTACATCCCAGATGTTAGGTTGCGTTAGGTTAGGATACACAACGTTATAGACGTATATAATGTTCCCATCGAGAAGTAGGCGACGACACGCCAGGAATGTTGTAAAATATTACATTCGACATGTTAGGTCGCCTTAGGCTAGGATATATAACGTTATAGACGTATACAATGTTCCCACCGAGAAGAACGGGCCTACACGCCAGGAATGTTGTAAAATATTACATCCGAGATGTTAGGTTCTCTTCGGTTTGGATATATATCGTTATAGACGTATATAATGTTCCTACCGCGACTTGGGGACCGACATGCCTGGAATCTTGTATAATATTACATCCCAGATGTTAGGTTGCTTTAGGTTAGGATATACAACGATATAGACGTATATAATGTCCCCATCGAGAAGCAGGCGACGACACGCCAGGAATGTTGTAAAATATTACATTCGACATGCTAGGTCGCCTTAGGCTAGGATATATAACGTTATAGACGTATATAATGTTCCCACCGAGAAGTACGGGCGGACACGCCAGGAATGTTGTCAACTATTACATCCGAGATGTTAGGTTGCCTTAGGTTAGTATATATAACGTTATAGACGTATATAATCTCCCCATCCAGAAGTAGGCGACGACACGCCAGGAATATTACATCCCAGATGTTAGGTTGCGTTAGGTTAGGATACACAACGTTATAGACGTATATAATGTTCCCATCGTGAAGCAGGCGACGACACGCCAGGAATGATGTAAAATATTACATTCGACATGCTAGGTCGCCTTAGGCTAGGATATATAACGTTATAGACGTATACAATGTTCCCACCGAGAAGTACGGGCCTACACGCCAGGAATGTTGTCAACTATTACATCCGAGATGTTAGGTTCCCTTAGGTTAGGATATACAACGTTATATACGTATAGTATGTTCCCACCGAGATGTAGGGACCGACATGCCAGGAATGTTGTAAAATATTACATCCGAGATGTTAGGCTGCCTTAGGTTAGGATATACAAGGTTATAGATGTATATAATGTCCCCATCGAGAAGTAGGCGACGACACGCCAGGAATGTTGTAAAGTATTACATTCGGCATGTTATGTGGCCTTAGGCTAGGATATATAACGTTATAGACGTATATAATGTTCCCACTGAAAAATAGGGGCCGACGCGTCAGGAATGTTGTAAAATATTACACCCGAGATGTTAGGTTCCCTTAGGTTAGGATATACAAAGTTATAGACGTATAGTATGTTCCCACCGAGATGTAGGGACCGACATGCCAGGAATGTTGTAAAATATTACATCCGAGATGTTAGGTTGCGTTAGGTTAGGATATACAACGTTATAGACGTATGTTATGTCCCCATCGAGAAGCAGGCGACGACAAGCCAGGAATGTTGTAAAATATTACATCCGAGATGTTAGGTTCTCTTCGGTTTGGATATATATCGTTATAGACGTATATAATGTTCCTACCGCGACTTGGGGACCGACATGCCTGGAATCTTGTATAATATTACATCCCAGATGTTTGGTTGCTTTAGGTTAGGATATACAACGATATAGACGTATATAATGTCCCCATCGAGAAGCAGGCGACGACACGCCAGGAATGTTGTAAAATATTACATTCGACATGCTAGGTCGCCTTAGGCTAGGATATATAACGTTATAGGCGTATACAATGTTCCCACCGAGAAGTACGGGCCTACACGCCAGGAATGTTGTCAACTATTACATCCGAGATGTTAGGTTGCCTTAGGTTAGGATATATAACGTTATAGACGTATATAATCTCCCCATCCAGAAGTAGGCGACGACACGCCAGGAATATTACATCCGAGATGTTAGGTTGCCTTAGGTTAGGATATATACCGTTATAGACGTATACAATGTTTCCACCGAGAAGTAGGGACCGACATGCCAGGCATGTTATAAAATATTACATCCGAGATGATAGGTTGCCTTAGGTTAGGATATACAATGTTATAGATGTATATAATGACCCTATCCAGAAGTAGGCGACGACACGCCAGGAATGTTGTAAAATTTTACATTCGACATGTTAGGTTGCCTTAGGCTAGAATATATAACGTTATAGACGTATATAATGTTCCCACTGAAAAATAGGGGCCGACGCGTCAGGAATGTTGTAAAATATTACACCCGAGATGTTAGGTTCCCTTATGTTAGAATATACAACGTTATAGACGTATAGTATGTTCCCGCCGAGATGTAGGGACCGACATGCCAGGAATGTTGTAAAATATTACATCCGAGATGTTAGGTTGCGTTAGGTTAGGATATACAACGTTATAGACGTATATAATGTCCCCATGGAGAAGCAGACGACGACACGCCAGGAATGTTATAAAATATTACATCCGAGATGTTAGGTTGCCTTAGGTTAGGATATACAAGGTTATAGATGTATATAATGACCCTATCCAAAAGTAGGCGACGACACTCCAGGAATGTTGTAAAATATTACATCCCAGGTGTTAAGTTGCGTTAGTTTAGGATATACAACGTTATAGACGTATATTATGTCCCCATCGAGAAGCAGGCGACGACACGCCAGGAATGTTGTAAAATATTACATCCGAGATGTTAGGTTCTCTTCGGTTTGGATATATATCGTTATAGACGTATATAATGTTCCTACCGCGACTTGGGGACCGACATGCCTGGAATCTTGTATAATATTACATCCCAGATGTTAGGTTGCTTTAAGTTAGGATATACAACGATATAGACGTATATAATGTCCCCATCGAGAAGCAGGCGACGACACGCCAGGAATGCTGTAAAATATTACATTCGACATGCTAGGTCGCCTTAGGCTAGGATATATAACGTTATAGACGTATACAATGTTCCCACCGAGAAGTACGGGCCTACACGCCAGGAATGTTGTCAACTATTACATCCGAGATGTTAGGTTCCCTTAGGTTAGGATATACAACGTTATATACGTATAGTATGTTCCCACCGAGATGTAGGGACCGACATGCCAGGAATGTTGTAAAATATTACATCCGAGATGTTAGGCTGCCTTAGGTTAGGATATACAAGGTTATAGATGTATATAATGTCCCCCATCGAGAAGTAGGCGACGACACGCCAGGAATGTTGTAAAGTATTACATTCGACATGTTATGTGGCCTTAGGCTAGGATATATAACGTTATAGACGTATATAATGTTCCCACTGAAAAATAGGGGCCGACGCGTCAGGAATGTTGTAAAATATTACACCCGAGATGTTAGGTTCCCTTAGGTTAGGATATACAACGTTATAGACGTATAGTATGTTCCCACCGAGATGTAGGGACCGACATGCCAGGAATGTTGTAAAATATTACATCCGAGATGTTAGGTTGCGTTAGGTTAGGATATACAACGTTATAGACGTATATAATGTCCCTATCCAGAAGTAGGCGACGACACGCCAGGAATATTACATCCCAGATGTTAGGTTTCGTTAGGTTAGGATACACAACGTTATAGACGTATATAATGTTCCCATCGAGAAGCAGGCGACGACACGCCAGGAATGATGTAAAATATTACATTCGACATGCTAGGTCGCCTTAGGCTAGGATATATAACGTTACAGATGTATACAATGTTCCCACCGAGAAGTACGGGCCTACACGCCAGGAATGTTTTCAACTATTACATCCGAGATGTTAGGTTCCCTTAGGTTAGGATACACAACGTTATAGACGTACATAATGTTCCCATCGAGATGTAGGCGACGACACGCCAGGAATGTTGTAAAATATTACATTCGACATGTTAGGTCGCCTTAGGCTAGGATATATAACGTTATAGACGTATACAATGTTCCCACCGAGAAGTACGGGCCTACACGCCAGGAATGTTGTCAACTATTACATCCGAGATGTTAGGTTGCCTTAGGTTAGGATATACAATGTTATAGATGTATATAATGACCCTATCCAGAAGTAGGCGACGACACTCCAGGAATGTTGTAAAATATTACATCCCAGATGTTAGGTTGCGTTAGGTATGGATATACAACGTTATAGACGTATATTATGTCCCCATCCAGAAGCAGGCGACGACACGCCAGGAATGTTGTAAAATATTACATCCCAGATGTTAGGTTGCGTTATGTTAGGATACACAACGTTATAGACGTATATAATGTTCCCATCGAGAAGCAGGCGACGACACGCCAGGAATGATGTAAAATATTACATTCGACATGCTAGGTCGCCTTAGGCTAGGATATATAACGTTACAGACGTATACAATGTTCCCACCAAGAAGTACGGGCCTACACGCCAGGAATGTTTTCAACTATTACATCCGAGATGTTAGGTTCCCTTAGGTTAGTATATACAACGTTATAGACGTATAGTATATTCCCACCGAGATGTAGGGACCGACGTGCCAGGAATGTTGTAAAATATTACATCCCAAATGAAAGGTTGCGTTAGGTTAGGATATACAACGTTATAGACGTATATTATGTCCCCATCCAGAAGCAGGCGACGACACGCCAGGAATGTTGTAAAATATTACATCCGAGGTGTTAGGTTGCCTTAGGTTAGGATATACAATGTTATAGATGTATATAATGTCCCCATCGAGAAGTAGGCGACGACACGCCAGGAATGTTGTAAAATTTTACATTCGACATGTTAGGTTGCCTTAGGCTAGAATATATAACGTTATAGACGTATATAATGTTCCCACTGAAAAAAAGGGCCGACGCGTCAGGAATGTTGTAAAATATTACACCCGAGATGTTAGGTTCCCTTAGGTTAGGATATACAACGTTATAGACGTATAGTATGTTCCCACCGAGATGTAGGGACCGACATGCCAGGAATGTTGTAAAATATTACATCCGAGATGTTAGGTTGCGTTAGGTTAGGATATACAAGGTTATAGATGTATATAATGTCCCCACCGAGAAGTGCGGGCGGACACGCCAGGAATGTTGTCAACTATTACATCCGAGATGTTAGGTTGCCTTAGGTTAGGATATATAACGTTATAGACGTATATAATCTCCCCATCCAGAAGTAGGCGACGACACGCCAGGAATATTACATCCCAGATGTTAGGTTGCGTTATGTTAGGATACACAACGTTATAGACGTATATAATGTTCCCATCGAGATGTAGGCGAAGACACGCCATGAATGTTGTAAAATATTACATTCGACATGCTAGGTCGCCTTAGGCTAGGATATATAACGTTATAGGCGTATACAATGTTCCCACCGAGAAGTACGGGCCTACACGCCAGGAATGTTGTCAACTATTACATCCGAGGTGTTAGGTTGCCTTAGGTTAGGATATATATCGTTATAGACGTATATAATGTTCCCACCGAGACGTAGGCAGCGACATGCAAGGAATGTTGTAAAATATTACATCCCAAATGTTAGGTTGCGTTAGGTTAGGATATACAACATTATAGACGTATATAATCTCCCCATCGAGAAGCAGTCGACGACACGCCAGAATGTTGTAAAATATTACATCCGAGATGTTAGGTTGCCTTAGGTTAGGATGTACAATGTTATAGATGTATATAATGTCCCCATCGAGAAGTAGGCGACGACACGCCAGGAATGATGTAAAATATTAAATTCGATATGTTTTTTCGCCTTAGGCTAGGATATATAACGTTATAGACGTATACAATGTTCCCACCGAGAAGTTCGGGCCTACACGCCAGGAATGTTGTCAACTATTACATCCGATATGTTAGCTTGCCTTAGGTTAGGATATATATCGTTATAGACGTATATAATGTTCCCACCGAGACGTAGGCACCGACATGCAAGGAATGTTGTAAAATATTACATCCCAAATGTTAGGTTGCGTTAGGTAAGGATATACAACGTTATAGACGTATATAATCTCCCCATCGAGAAGCAGGCGACGACACGCCAGGAATGTTGTAAAATATTACATTGGACATGCTAGGTCGCCTTAGGCTAGGATATATAAGGTTATAGACGTATACAATGTTCCCACCGAGAAGTACGGGCCTACACGCCAGGAATGTTGTCAACTATTACATCCGAGATGTTAGGTTGCCATAGGTTAGGATATACAACGTTATATGCGTATAGTATGTTCCCACCGAGATGTAGGGACCGACATGCCAGGAATGTTGTAAAATATTACATCCGAGATGTTAGGCTGCCTTAGGTTAGGATATACAAGGTTATAGATGTATATAATGTCCCCATCGAGAAGTAGGCGACGACACGCCAGGAATGTTGTAAAGTATTACATTCGACATGTTATGTGGCCTTAGGCTAGGATATGTAACGTTATAGACGTATATAATGTTCCCACCGAGAAGTGCGGTCGGACACGCCAGGAATGTTGTCAACTATTACATCAGAGATGTTAGGCTGCCTTAGGTTAGGATATACAAGGTTATAGATGTATATAATGTCCCCATCGAGAAGTAGGCGACGACACGCCAGGAATGTTGTAAAATATTACATTCGACATGTTAGGTCGCCTTAGGCTAGGATATATAACGTTATAGACGTATACAATGTTCCCACCGAGAAGAACGGGCCTACACGCCAGGAATGTTGTAAAATATTACATCCGAGATGTTAGGTTCTCTTCGGTTTGGATATATATCGTTATAGACGTATATAATGTTCCTACCGCGACTTGGGGACCGACATGCCTGGAATCTTGTATAATATTACATCCCAGATGTTAGGTTGCTTTAGGTTAGGATATACAACGATATAGACGTATATAATGTCCCCATCGAGAAGCAGGCGACGACACGCCAGGAATGTTGTAAAATATTACATTCGACATGCTAGGTCGCCTTAGGCTAGGATATATAACGTTATAGACGTATATAATGTTCCCACCGAGAAGTACGGGCGGACACGCCAGGAATGTTGTCAACTATTACATCCGAGATGTTAGGTTGCCTTAGGTTAGTATATATAACGTTATAGACGTATATAATCTCCCCATCCAGAAGTAGGCGACGACACGCCAGGAATATTACATCCCAGATGTTAGGTTGCGTTAGGTTAGGATACACAACGTTATAGACGTATATAATGTTCCCATCGTGAAGCAGGCGACGACACGCCAGGAATGATGTAAAATATTACATTCGACATGCTAGGTCGCCTTAGGCTAGGATATATAACGTTACAGACGTATACAATGTTCCCACCGAGAAGTACGGGCCTACACGCCAGGAATGTTTTCAACTATTACATCCGAGATGTTAGGTTCCCTTAGGTTAGGATATACAACGTTATAGACGTATAGTATGTTCCCACCGAGATGTAGGGACCGACATGCCAGGAATGTTGTAAAATATTACATCCGAGATGTTAGGTTGCGTTAGGTTAGGATATACAACGTTATAGACGTATGTTATGTCCCCATCGAGAAGCAGGCGACGACAATCCAGGAATGTTGTAAAATATTACATCCGAGATGTTAGGTTCTCTTCGGTTTGGATATATATCGTTATAGACGTATATAATGTTCCTACCGCGACTTGGGGACCGACATGCCTGGAATCTTGTATAATATTACATCCCAGATGTTTGGTTGCTTTAGGTTAGGATATACAACGATATAGACGTATATAATGTCCCCATCGAGAAGCAGGCGACGACACGCCAGGAATGTTGTAAAATATTACATTCGACATGCTAGGTCGCCTTAGGCTAGGATATATAACGTTATAGGCGTATACAATGTTCCCACCGAGAAGTACGGGCCTACACGCCAGGAATGTTGTCAACTATTACATCCGAGGTGTTAGGCTGCCTTAGGTTAGGATATACAAGGTTATAGATATATATAATGTCCCCATCGAGAAGTAGGCGACGACACGCCAGGAATGTTGTAAAGTATTACATTCGACATGTTATGTGGCCTTAGGCTAGGATATATAACGTTATAGACGTATATAATGTTTCCACCGAGAAGTGCGGGCGGACACGGCAGGAATGTTGTCAACTATTACATCCGAGATGTTAGGTTGCCTTAGGTTAGGATATATAACTTTATAGACGTATATAATCTCCCCATCCAGAAGTAGGCGACGACACGCCAGGAATATTACATCCGAGATGTTAGGTTGCCTTAGGTTAGGATATATACCGTTATAGACGTATACAATGTTTCCACCGAGAAGTAGGGACCGACATGCCAGGCATGTTATAAAATATTACATCCGAGATGATAGGTTGCCTTAGGTTAGGATATACAATGTTATAGATGTATATAATGACCCTATCCAGAAGTAGGCGACGACACGCCAGAAATGTTGTAAAATTTTACATTCGACATGTTAGGTTGCCTTAGGCTAGAATATATAACGTTATAGACGTATATAATGTTCCCACTGAAAAATAGGGGCCGACGCGTCAGGAATGTTGTAAAATATTACACCCGAGATGTTAGGTTCCCTTATGTTAGAATATACAACGTTATAGACGTATAGTATGTTCCCACCGAGATGTAGGGACCGACATGCCAGGAATGTTGTAAAATATTACATCCGAGATGTTAGGTTGCGTTAGGTTAGGATATACAACGTTATAGACGTATATAATGTCCCCATGGAGAAGCAGACGACGACGCGCCAGGAATGTTATAAAATATTACATCCGAGATGTTAGGTTGCCTTAGGTTAGGATATACAAGGTTATAGATGTATATAATGACCCTATCCAAAAGTAGGCGACGACACTCCAGGAATGTTGTAAAATATTACATCCCAGGTGTTAAGTTGCGTTAGTTTAGGATATACAACGTTATAGACGTATGTTATGTCCCCATCGAGAAGCAGGCGACGACAATCCAGGAATGTTGTAAAATATTACATCCGAGATGTTAGGTTCTCTTCGGTTTGGATATATATCGTTATAGACGTATATAATGTTCCTACCGCGACTTGGGGACCGACATGCCTGGAATCTTGTATAATATTACATCCCAGATGTTTGGTTGCTTTAGGTTAGGATATACAACGATATAGACGTATATAATGTCCCCATCGAGAAGCAGGCGACGACACGCCAGGAATGCTGTAAAATATTACATTCGACATGCTAGGTCGCCTTAGGCTAGGATATATAACGTTATAGACGTATACAATGTTCCCACCGAGAAGTACGGGCCTACACGCCAGGAATGTTGTCAACTATTACATCCGAGATGTTAGGTTCCCTTAGGTTAGGATATACAACGTTATATACGTATAGTATGTTCCCACCGAGATGTAGGGACCGACATGCCAGGAATGTTGTAAAATATTACATCCGAGATGTTAGGCTGCCTTAGGTTAGGATATACAAGGTTATAGATGTATATAATGTCCCCATCGAGAAGTAGGCGACGACACGCCAGGAATGTTGTAAAGTATTACATTCGGCATGTTATGTGGCCTTAGGCTAGGATATATAACGTTATAGACGTATATAATGTTCCCACTGAAAAATAGGGGCCGACGCGTCAGGAATGTTGTAAAATATTACACCCGAGATGTTAGGTTCCCTTAGGTTAGGATATACAACGTTATAGACGTATAGTATATTCCCACCGAGATGTAGGGACCGACGTGCCAGGAATGTTGTAAAATATTACATCCCAAATGAAAGGTTGCGTTAGGTTAGGATATACAACGTTATAGACGTATATTATGTCCCCATCCAGAAGCAGGCGACGACACGCCAGGAATGTTGTAAAATATTACATCCGAGGTGTTAGGTTGCCTTAGGTTAGGATATACAATGTTATAGATGTATATAATGTCCCCATCGAGAAGTAGGCGACGACACGCCAGGAATGTTGTAAAATTTTACATTCGACATGTTAGGTTGCCTTAGGCTAGAATATATAACGTTATAGACGTATATAATGTTCCCACTGAAAAATAGGGGACGACGCGTCAGGAATGTTGTAAAATATTACACCCGAGATGTTAGGTTGCCTTAGGTTAGGATATACAATGTTATAGATGTATATAATGACCCTATCCAGAAGTAGGCGACGACACTCCAGGAATGTTGTAAAATATTACATCCCAGATGTTAGGTTGCGTTAGGTATGGATATACAACGTTATAGACGTATATTATGTCCCCATCCAGAAGCAGGCGACGACACGCCAGGAATGTTGTAAAATATTACATCCCAGATGTTAGGTTGCGTTATGTTAGGATATACAACGTTGTAGACGTATATTATGTCCCCATCGAGAAGCAGGCGACGACACGCCCGGAATGCTGTAAAATATTACATTCGACATGTTATGTGGCCTTAGGCTAGGATATATAACGTTATAGACGTATATAATGTTCCCACCGAGAAGTACGGGCGGACACGCCAGGAATGTTGTCAACTATTACATCCGAGATGCTAGGTTGCCTTAGGTTAGTATATATAACGTTATAGACGTATATAAGCTCCCCATCCAGAAGTAGGCGAAGACACGCCAGGAATATTACATCCCAGATGTTAGGTTGCGTTAGGTTAGGATACACAACGTTATAGACGTATATAATGTTCCCAACGAGAAGCAGGCGACGACACGCCAGGAATGATGTAAAATATTACATTCGACATGCTAGGTCGCCTTAGGCTAGGATATATAACGTTACAGACGTATACAATGTTCGCACCAAGAAGTACGGGCCTACACGCCAGGAATGTTTTCAACTATTACATCCGAGATGTTAGGTTCCCTTAGGTTAGTATATACAACGTTATAGACGTATAGTATATTCCCACCGAGATGTAGGGACCGACATGCCATGAATGTTGTAAAATATTACATCCCAAATGTTAGGTTGCATTAGGTTAGGATATACAACGTTATAGACGTATATAATCTCCCCATCGAGAAGCAGTCGACTACACGCCAGAATGTTGTAAAATATTACATCCGAGATGTTAGGTTGCCTTAGGTTAGGATATACAATGTTATAGATGTATATAATGTCCCCATCGAGAAGTAGGCGACGACACGCCAGGAATGTTGTAAAATTTTACATTCGACATGTTAGGTTGCCTTAGGCTAGAATATATAACGTTATAGACGTATATAATGTTCCCACTGAAAAAAAGGGCCGACGCGTCAGGAATGTTGTAAAATATTACACCCGAGATGTTAGGTTCCCTTAGGTTAGGATATACAACGTTATATACGTATAGTATGTTCCCACCGAGATGTAGGGACCGACGTGCCAGGAATGTTGTGAAATATTACATCCGAGATGTTAGGCTGCCTTAGGTTAGGATATACAAGGTTATAGATGTATATAATGTCCCCATCGAGAAGTAGGCGACGACACGCCAGGAATGTTGTAAAATATTACATTCGACATGTTATGTGGCCTTAGGCTAGGATATATAACGTTATAGACGTATATAATGTTCCCACTGAAAAATAGGGGACGACGCGTCAGGAATGTTGTAAAATATTACACCCGAGATGTTAGGTTCCCTTAGGTTAGGATATACAACGTTATAGACGTATAGTATGTTCCCACCGAGATGTAGGGACCGACATGCCAGGAATGTTGTAAAATATTACATCCGAGATGTTAGGTTGCGTTAGGTTAGGATATACAACGTTATAGACGTATATAATGTCCCTATCCAGAAGTAGGCGACGACACGCCAGAAATATTACATCCCAGATGTTAGGTTGCGTTAGGTTAGGATACACAACGTTATAGACGTATATAATGTTCCCATCGAGAAGCAGGCGACGACACGCCAGGAATGATGTAAAATATTACATTCGACATGCTAGGTCGCCTTAGGCTAGGATATATTACGTTACAGATGTATACAATGTTCCCACCGAGAAGTACGGGCCTACACGCCAGGAATGTTTTCAACTATTACATCCGAGATGTTAGGTTCCCTTAGGTTAGGATATACAACGTTATAGACGTATAGTATGTTCCCACCGAGATGTAGGGACCGACATGCCAGGAATGCTGTAAAATATTACATCCGAGATGATAGGCTGCCTTAGGTTAGGATATGCAAGGTTATAGATGTATATAATGTCCCCATCGAGAAGTAGGCGACGACACGCCAGGAATGTTGTAAAATTTTACATTCGACATGTTAGGTTGCCTTAGGCTAGAATATATAACGTTATAGACGTATATAATGTTCCCACTGAAAAATAGGGGCCGACGCGTCAGGAATGTTGTAAAATATTACACCCGAGATGTTAGGTTCCCTTAGGTTAGGATATACAAAGTTATAGACGTATATAATGTTCCCACCGAGAAGTACGGGCGGACACGCCAGGAATGTTGTCAACTATTACATCCGAGATGCTAGGTTGCCTTAGGTTAGTATATATAACGTTATAGACGTATATAAGCTCCCCATCCAGAAGTAGGCGACGACACGCCAGGAATATTACATCCCAGATGTTAGGTTGCGTTAGGTTAGGATATACAACTTTATAGACGTATATAATGTTCCCATCGAGAAGTAGGCGACGACACGCCAGGAATGTTGTAAAATATTACATTCGACATGTTAGGTCGCCTTAGGCTAGGATATATAACGTTATAGACGTATACAATGTTCCCACCGAGAAGTACGGGCCTACACGCCAGGAATGTTGTCAACTATTACATCCGAGATGTTAGGTTGCCTTAGGTTAGGATATATACCGTTATAGACGTATACAATGTTTCCACCGAGAAGTAGGGACCGACATGCCAGGCATGTTATAAAATATTACATCCGAGATGATAGGTTGCCTTAGGTTAGGATATACAATGTTATAGATGTATATAATGACCCTATCCAGAAGTAGGCGACGACACGCCAGGAATGTTGTAAAATTTTACATTCGACATGTTAGGTTGCCTTAGGCTAGAATATATAACGTTATAGACGTATATAATGTTCCCACTGAAAAATAGGGGCCGACGCTTCAGGAATGTTGTAAAATATTACACCCGAGATGTTAGGTTCCCTTATGTTAGAATATACAACGTTATAGACGTATAGTATGTTCCCACCGAGATGTAGGGACCGACATGCCAGGAATGTTGTAAAATATTACATCCGAGATGTTAGGTTGCGTTAGGTTAGGATATACAACGTTATAGACGTATATAATGTCCCCATGGAGAAGCAGACGACGACACGCCAGGAATGTTATAAAATATTACATCCGAGATGTTAGGTTGCCTTAGGTTAGGATATACAAGGTTATAGATGTATATAATGACCCTATCCAGAAGTAGGCGACGACACTCCAGGAATGTTGTAAAATATTACATTCCAGGTGTTATGTTGCGTTAGGTTAGGATATACAACGTTATAAACGTATATTATGTCCCCATCGAGAAGCAGGCGACGACACGCCAGGAATGTTGTAAAATATTACATTCGACATGCTAGGTCGCCTTAGGCTAGGATATATAACGTTATAGACGTATACAATGTTCCCACCGAGAAGTACGGGCCTACACGCCAGGAATGTTGTCAACTATTACATCCGAGATGTTAGGTTCTCTTCGGTTTGGATATATATCGTTATAGACGTATATAATGTTCCTACCGCGACTTGGGGACCGACATGCCTGGAATCTTGTATAATATTACATCCCAGATGTTAGGTTGCTTTAAGTTAGGATATACAACGATATAGACGTATATAATGTCCCCATCGAGAAGCAGGCGACGACACGCCAGGAATGTTGTAAAATATTACATTCGACATGCTAGGTCGCCTTAGGCTAGGATATATAACGTTATAGACGTATACAATGTTCCCACCGAGAAGTACGGGCCTACACGCCAGGAATGTTGTCAACTATTACATCCGAGATGTTAGGTTCCCTTAGGTTAGGATATACAACGTTATATACGTATAGTATGTTCCCACCGAGATGTAGGGACCGACATGCCAGGAATGTTGTAAAATATTACATCCGAGATGTTAGGCTGCCTTAGGTTAGGATATACAAGGTTATAGATGTATATAATGTCCCCATCGAGAAGTAGGCGACGACACGCCAGGAATGTTGTAAAGTATTACATTCGACATGTTATGTGGCCTTAGGCTAGGATATATAACGTTATAGACGTATATAATGTTCCCACTGAAAAATAGGGGCCGACGCGTCAGGAATGTTGTAAAATATTACACCCGAGATGTTAGGTTCCCTTAGGTTAGGATATACAACGTTATAGACGTATAGTATGTTCCCACCGAGATGTAGGGACCGACATGCCTGGAATCTTGTATAATATTACATCCCAGATGTTAGGTTGCTTTAGGTTAGGATATACAACGATATAGACGTATATAATGTCCCCATCGAGAAGCAGGCGACGACACGCCAGGAATGTTGTAAAATATTACATTCGACATGCTAGGTCGCCTTAGGCTAGGATATATAACGTTTTAGGCGTATACAATGTTCCCACCGAGAAGTACGGGCCTACACGCCAGGAATGTTGTCAACTATTACATCCGAGGTGTTAGGTTGCCTTAGGTTAGGATATATATCGTTATAGACGTATATAATGTTCCCACCGAGACGTAGGCAGCGACATGCAAGGAATGTTGTAAAATATTACATCCCAAATGTTAGGTTGCGTTAGGTTAGGATATACAACGTTATAGACGTATATAATCTCCCCATCGAGAAGCAGTCGACGACACGCCAGAATGTTGTAAAATATTACATCCGAGATGTTAGGTTGCCTTAGGTTAGTATGTACAATGTTATAGATGTATATAATGTCCCCATCGAGAAGTAGGCGACGACACGCCAGGAATGATGTAAAATATTAAATTCGATATGTTTTGTCGCCTTAGGCTAGGATATATAACGTTATAGACGTATACAATGTTCCCACCGAGAAGTTCGGGCCTACACGCCAGGAATGTTGTCAACTATTACATCCGATATGTTAGGTTGCCTTAGGTTAGGATATATATCGTTATAGACGTATATAATGTTCTCACCGACACGTAGGCACCGACATGCAGGGAATGTTGTAAAATATTACATCCCAAATGTTAGGTTGCGTTAGGTTAGGATATACAACGTTATAGACGTATATAATCTCCCCATCGAGAAGCAGGCGACGACACGCCAGGAATGTTGTAAAATATTACATTCGACATGCTAGGTCGCCTTAGGCTAGGATATATAAGGTTATAGACGTATACAATGTTCCCACCGAGAAGTACTGGCCTACACGCCAGGAATGTTGTCAACTATTACATCCGAGATGTTAGGTTGCCTTAGGTTAGGATATACAACGTTATATACGTATAGTATGTTCCCACCGAGATGTAGGGACCGACATGCCAGGAATGTTGTAAAATATTACATCCGAGATGTTAGGCTGCCTTAGGTTAGGATATACAAGGTTATAGATGTATATAATGTCCCCATCGAGAAGTAGGCGACGACACGCCAGGAATGTTGTAAAGTATTACATTCGACATGTTAGGTCGCCTTAGGCTAGGATATATAACGTTATAGACGTATACAATGTTCCCACCAAGAAGAACGGGCCTACACGCCAGGAATGTTGTCAACTATTACATCCGAGATGTTAGGTTGCCTTAGGTGAGGATATATACCGTTATAGACGTATACAATGTTTCCACCGAGAAGTAGGGACCGACATACCATGAATGTTATAAAATATTACATCCGAGATGATAGGTTGCCTTAGGTTAGGATATACAATGTTATAGATGTATATAATGACCCTATCCAGATGAAGGCGACGACACTCCAGGAATGTTGTAAAATAGTACATCCCAGATGTTAGGTTGCGTTAGGTTAGGATACACAACGTTATAGACGTATATAATGTTCCCATCGAGAAGCAGGCGACGACACGCCAGGAATGTTGTAAAATATTACATTCGACATGTTAGGTCGCCTTAGGCTAGGATATATAACGTTATAGACGTATACAATGTTCCCACCGAGAAGTTCGGGCCTACACGCCAGGAATGTTGTCAACTATTACATCCGATATATTAGGTTGCCTTAGGTTAGGATATATATCGTTATAGACGTATATAATGTTCCCACCGAGACGTAGGCACCGACATGCAAGGAATGTTGTAAAATATTACATCCCAAATGTTAGGTTGCGTTAGGTTAGGATATACAGCGTTATAGACGTATATAATCTCCCCATCGAGAAGCAGGCGACGACACGCCAGGAATGTTGTAAAATATTACATTCGACATGCTAGGTCGCCTTAGGCTAGGATATATAAGGTTATAGACGTATACAATGTTCCCACCGAGAAGTACGGGCGGACACGCCAGGAATTTTGTCAACTATTACATCCGAGATGCTAGGTTGCCTTAGGTTAGTATATATAACGTTATAGACGTATATAAGCTCCCCATCCAAAAGTAGGCGACGACACGCCAGGAATATTACATCCCAGATGTTAGGTTGCGTTAGGTTAGGATACACAACGTTATAGACGTATATAATGTTCCCATCGAGAAGCAGGCGACGACACGCCAGGAATGATGTAAAATATTACATTCGACATGCTAGGTCGCCTTAGGCTAGGATATATAACGTTACAGACGTATACAATGTTCCCACCAAGAAGTACGGGCCTACACGCCAGGAATGTTTTCAACTATTACATCCGAGATGTTAGGTTCCCTTAGGTTAGTATATACAACGTTATAGACGTATAGTATATTCCCACCGAGATGTAGGGACCGACATGCCAGGAATGTTGTAAAATATTACATCCCAAATGTTAGGTTGCGTTAGGTTAGGATATACAACGTTATAGACGTATATTATGTCCCCATCGAGAAGCAGGCGACGACACGCCAGGAATGTTGTAAAATATTACACCCGAGATGTTAGGTTGCCTTAGGTTAGTATACATAACGTTATAGACGTATATAATCTCCCCATCCAGCAGTAGGCGACGACACGCCAGGAATATTACATCCCAGATGTTAGGTTGCGTTAGGTTAGGATACACAACGTTATAGACGTATATAATGTTCCCTTCGAGAAGCAGGCGACGACACGACAGGAGTGATGTAAAATATTACATTCGACATGCTAGGTCGCCTTAGGCTAGGATATATAACGTTACAGACGTATACAATGTTCCCTCCGAGAAGTACGGGCCTACACGCCAGGAATGTTTTCAACTATTACATCCGAGATGTTAGGTTCCCTTAGGTTAGGATATACAACGTTATACACGTATAGTATGTTCCCACCGAGATGTAGGGACCGACATGCCAGGCATGTTATAAAATATTACATCCGAGATGATAGGTTGCCTTAGGTTAGGATATACAATGTTATAGATGTATATAATGACCCTATCCAGAAGTAGGCGACGACACGCCAGGAATGTTGTAAAATTTTACATTCGACATGTTAGGTTGCCTTAGGCTAGAATATATAACGTTATAGACGTATATAATGTTCCCACTGAAAAATAGGGGCCGACGCGTCAGGAATGTTGTAAAATATTACACCCGAGATGTTAGGTTCCCTTATGTTAGAATATACAACGTTATAGACGTATAGTATGTTCCCACCGAGATGTAGGGACCGACATGCCAGGAATGTTGTAAAATATTACATCCGAGATGTTAGGTTGCGTTAGGTTAGGATATACAAGGTTATAGATGTATATAATGTCCCCATCGAGAAGTGCGGGCGGACACGCCAGGAATGTTGTCAACTATTACATCCGAGATGTTAGGTTGCCTTAGGTTAGGATATATAACGTTATAGACGTATATAATCTCCCCATCCAGAAGTAGGCGACGACACGCCAGGAATATTACATCCCAGATGTTAGGTTGCGTTATGTTAGGATACACAACGTTATAGACGTATATAATGTTCCCATCGAGATGTAGGCGAAGACACGCCAGGAATGTTGTAAAATATTACATTCGACATGTTAGGTCGCCTTAGGCTAGGATATATAACGTTATAGACGTATACAATGTTCCCACCGAGAAGTACGGGCCTACACGCCAGGAATGTTGTCAACTATTACATCCGAGATGCTAGGTTGCCTTAGGTTAGTATATATAACGTTATAGACGTATATAAGCTCCCCATCCAGAAGTAGGCGACGACACGCCAGGAATATTACATCCGAGATGTTAGGTTCCCTTAGGTTAGGATATACAACGTTATAGACGTATAGTACGTTCCCACCGAGATGTAGGGACCGACATGCCAGGAATGTTGTAAAATATTACATCCGAGATGTTAGGCTGCCTTAGGTTAGGATATACAAGGTTATAGATGTATATAATGTCCCCATCGAGAAGTAGGCGACGACACGCCAGGAATGTTGTAAAATTTTACATTCGACATGTTAGGTTGCCTTAGGCTAGAATATATAACGTTATAGACGTATATAATGTTCCCACTGAAAAATAGGGGCCGACGCGTCAGAAATGTTGTAAAATATTATATCCCAAATGTTAGGTTGCGTTTGGTTAGGATATACAACGTTATAGACGTATATAATCTCCCCATCGAGAAGCAGTCGACGACACGCCAGAACGTTGTAAAATATTACATCCGAGATGTTAGGTTGCGTTAGGTTAGGATATACAACGTTATAGACGTATATAATGTCCCCATGGAGAAGCAGACGACGACACGCCAGGAATGTTATAAAATATTACATCCGAGATGTTAGGTTGCCTTAGGTTAGGATATACAAGGTTATAGATGTATATAATGACCCTATCCAAAAGTAGGCGACGACACTCCAGGAATGTTGTAAAATATTACATCCCAGGTGTTAAGTTGCGTTAGGTTAGGATATACAACGTTATAGACGTATATTATGTCC
This sequence comes from Xylocopa violacea, assembly GCA_963969225.1. NCBI lineage: Eukaryota > Metazoa > Arthropoda > Insecta > Hymenoptera > Apidae > Xylocopa > Xylocopa violacea. Next base: position 51,694,462 of record CAXAJV010000001.1, read on the forward strand.
CCATCGAGAAGCAGGCGACGACACGCCAGGAATGTTGTAAAATATTACATCCGAGATGTTAGGTTCTCTTCGGTTTGGATATATATCGTTATAGACGTATATAATGTTCCTACCGCGACTTGGGGACCGACATGCCTGGAATCTTGTATAATATTACATCCCAGATGTTAGGTTGCTTTAAGTTAGGATATACAACGATATAGACGTATATAATGTCCCCATCGAGAAGCAGGCGACGACACGCCAGGAATGTTGTAAAATATTACATTCGACATGCTAGGTCGCCTTAGGCTAGGATATATAACGTTATAGACGTATACAATGTTCCCACCGAGAAGTACGGGCCTACACGCCAGGAATGTTGTCAACTATTACATCCGAGATGTTAGGTTCCCTTAGGTTAGGATATACAACGTTATATACGTATAGTATGTTCCCACCGAGATGTAGGGACCGACATACCAGGAATGTTGTAAAATATTACATCCGAGATGTTAGGCTGCCTTAGGTTAGGATATACAAGGTTATAGATATATATAATGTCCCCATCGAGAAGTAGGCGACGACACGCCAGGAATGTTGTAAAGTATTACATTCGACATGTTATGTGGCCTTAGGCTAGGATATATAACGTTATAGACGTATATACTGTTCCCACCCAGAAGTGCGGGCGGACACGCCAGGAATGTTGTCAACTATTACATCCGAGATGTTAGGTTGCCTTAGGTTAGGATATATAACGTTATAGACGTATATAATCTCCCCATCCAGAAGTAGGCGACGACACGCCAGGAATATTACATCCCAGATGTTAGGTTGCGTTAGGTTAGGATACACAACGTTATAGAGGTATATAATGTTCCCATCGAGAAGTAGGCGACGACACGCCAGGAATGTTGTAAAATATTACATTCGACATGTTAGGTCGCCTTAGGCTAGGATATATAACGTTATAGACGTATACAATGTTCCCACCGAGAAGTACGGGCCTACACGCCAGGAATGTTGTCAACTATTACATCCGAGATGTTAGGTTGCCTTAGGTTAGGATATATACCGTTATAGACGTATACAATGTTTCCACCGAGAAGGAGGGACCGACACGCCAGGAATGTTGTCAAATATTACATCCGAGATGTTAGGTTGCCTTAGGTTAGGATAGACAATGTTATAGATGTATATAATGACCCTATCCAGAAGTAGGCGACGACAGTCCAGGAATGTTGTAAAATATTACATCCCAGATGTTAGGTTGCGTCAGGTATGGATATACAACGTTATAGACGTATATTATGTCCCCATCCAGAAACAGGCGACGACACGCCAGGAATGTTGTAAAATATTACATCCCAGATGTTAGGTTGCGTTATGTTAGGATATACAACGTTGTAGACGTATATTATGTCCCCATCGAGAAGCAGGCGACCACACGCCCGGAATGCTGTAAAATATTACATTCGACATGTTATGTGGCCTTAGGCTAGGATATATAACGTTATAGACGTATATAATGTTCCCACCGAGAAGTACGGGCGGACACGCCAGGAATGTTGTCAACTATTACATCCGAGATGCTAGGTTGCCTCAGGTTAGTATATATAACGTTATAGACGTATATAAGCTCCCCATCCTGAAGTAGGCGACGACACGCCAGGAATATTACATCCCAGATGTTAGGTTGCGTTAGGTTAGGATATACAACTTTATAGGCGTATATAATGTTCCCATCGAGAAGTAGGCGACGACACGCCAGGAATGTTGTAAAATATTACATTCGACATGTTAGGTCGCCTTAGGCTAGGATATATAACGTTATAGACGTATACAATGTTCCCACCGAGAAGTTCGGGCCTACACGCCAGGAATGTTGTCAACTATTACATCCGATATATTAGGTTGCCTTAGGTTAGGATATATATCGTTATAGACGTATATAATGTTCCCACCGAGACGTAGGCACCGACATGCAAGGAATGTTGTAAAATATTACATCCCAAATGTTAGGTTGCGTTAGGTTAGGATATACAGCGTTATAGACGTATATAATCTCCCCATCGAGAAGCAGGCGACGACACGCCAGGAATGTTGTAAAATATTACATTCGACATGCTAGGTCGCCTTAGGCTAGGATATATAAGGTTATAGACGTATACAATGTTCCCACCGAGAAGTACGGGCGGACACGCCAGGAATGTTGTCAACTATTACATCCGAGATGCTAGGTTGCCTTAGGTTAGTATATATAACGTTATAGACGTATATAAGCTCCCCATCCAAAAGTAGGCGACGACACGCCAGGAATATTACATCCCAGATGTTAGGTTGCGTTAGGTTAGGATACACAACGTTATAGACGTATATAATGTTCCCATCGAGAAGCAGGCGACGACACGCCAGGAATGATGTAAAATATTACATTCGACATGCTAGGTCGCCTTAGGCTAGGATATATAACGTTACAGACGTATACAATGTTCCCACCAAGAAGTACGGGCCTACACGCCAGGAATGTTTTCAACTATTACATCCGAGATGTTAGGTTCCCTTAGGTTAGTATATACAACGTTATAGACGTATAGTATATTCCCACCGAGATGTAGGGACCGACATGCCAGGAATGTTGTAAAATATTACATCCCAAATGTTAGGTTGCGTTAGGTTAGGATATACAACGTTATAGACGTATATTATGTCCCCATCGAGAAGCAGGCGACGACACGCCAGGAATGTTGTAAAATATTACATTCGACATGCTAGGTCGCCTTAGGCTAGGATATATAACGTTATAGACGTATACAATGTTCCCACCGAGAAGTACGGGCCTACACGCCAGGAATGTTGTCAACTATTACACCCGAGATGTTAGGTTCCCTTAGGTTAGGATATACAACGTTATATACGTATAGTATGTTCCCACCGAGATGTAGGGACCGACATGCCAGGAATGTTGTAAAATATTACATCCGAGATGTTAGGCTGCCTTAGGTTAGGATATACAAGGTTATAGATGTATATAATGTCCCCATCGAGAAGTAGGCGACGACACGCCAGGAATGTTGTAAAGTATTACATTCGACATGTTATGTGGCCTTAGGCTAGGATATATAATGTTATAGACGTATATAATGTTCCCACTGAAAAATAGGGGCCGACGCGTCAGGAATGTTGTAAAATATTACACCCGAGATGTTAGGTTCCCTTAGGTTAGGATATACAACGTTATAGACGTATAGTATGTTCCCACCGAGATGTAGGGACCGACATGCCAGGAATGTTGTAAAATATTACATCCGAGATGTTAGGTTGCGTTAGGTTAGGATATACAACGTTATAGACGTATATTATGTCCCCATCGAGAAGCAGGCGACGACAAGCCAGGAATGTTGTAAAATATTACATCCGAGATGTTAGGTTCTCTTCGGTTTGGATATATATCGTTATAGACGTATATAATGTTCCTACCGCGACTTGGGGACCGACATGCCTGGAATCTTGTATAATATTACATCCCAGATGTTAGGTTGCTTTAAGTTAGGATATACAACGATATAGACGTATATAATGTCCCCATCGAGAAGCAGGCGACGACACGCCAGGAATGTTGTAAAATATTACATTCGACATGCTAGGTCGCCTTAGGCTAGGATATATAACGTTATAGGCGTATACAATGTTCCCACCGAGAAGTCCGGGCCTACACGCCAGGCATGTTGTCAACTATTACATCCGAGGTGTTAGGTTGCCTTAGGTTAGGATATATATCGTTATAGACGTATATACTATTCCCACCGAGACGTAGGCAGCGACATGCAAGGAATGTTGTAAAATATTACATCCCAAATGTTAGGTTGCGTTAGGTTAGGATATACAACGTTATAGACGTATATAATCTCCCCATCGAGAAGCAGTCGACGACACGCCAGAATGTTGTAAAATATTACATCCGAGATGTTTGGTTGCCTTAGGTTAGGATGTACAATGTTATAGATGTATATAATGTCCCCATCGAGAAGTAGGCGACGACACGCCAGGAATGATGTAAAATATTACATTCGACATGCTAGGTCGCCTTAGGCTAGGATATATAAGGTTATAGATGTATACAATGTTCCCACCGAGAAGTACGGGCCTACACGCCAGGAATGTTGTCAACTATTACATCCGAGATGTTAGGTTGCCTTAGGTTAGGATATACAACGTTATATACGTATAGTATGTTCCCACCGAGATGTAGGGACCGACATGCCAGGAATGTTGTAAAATATTACATCCGAGATGTTAGGCTGCCTTAGGTTAGGATATACAAGGTTATAGATGTATATAATGTCCCCATCGAGAAGTAGACGACGACACGCCAGGAATGTTGTAAAGTATTACATTCGACATGTTATGTGGCCTTAGGCTAGGATATATAACGTTATAGACGTATATAATGTTCCCACTGAAAAATAGGGGCCGACGCGTCAGGAATGTTGTAAAATATTACACCCGAGATGTTAGGTTGCGTTAGGTTAGGATATACAACGTTATAGACGTATATAATGTCCCTATCCAGAAGTAGGCGACGACACTCCAGGAATGTTGTAAAATATTACATCCCAGATGTTAGTTTGCGTTAGGTAAGGATATACAACGTTATAGACGTATATTATGTCCCCGTCGAGAAGCAGGCGACGACACGCCAGGAATGTTGTAAAATATTACATCCCAGATGTTAGGTTGCGTTAGGTTAGGATATACAACGTTATAGACGTATATTATGTCCCCATCGAGAAGCAGGCGACGACACGCCAGGAATGTTGTAAAATATTACATCCGAGATGTTAGGTTCCCTTCGGTTTGGATATATATCGTTATAGACGTATATAATGTTCCTACCGAGACTTGGGGACCGACATGCCAGGAATCTTGTAAAATATTACATCCCAGATGATAGGTTGCTTTAGGTTAGGATATACAACGATATAGACGTATATAATGTCCCCATCGAGAAGCAGGCGACGACACGCCAGGAATGTTGTAAAATATTACATCCGAGATGTTAGGTTCCCTTCGGTTTGGATATATATCGTTATAGACGTATATAATGTTCCTACCGAGACTTGGGAACCGACATGCCAGGAATCTTGTAAAATATTACATCCCAGATGTTAGGTTGCCTTAGGTTACGATATACAATGTTATAGATGTATATAATGTCTCCATCGAGAAGTAGGCGACGATACGCCAGGAATGTTGTAAAATATTACATTCGACATGTTAGGTTGCCTTAGGCTAGGATATATAACGTTATAGACGTATATAATGTTCCCACCGAAAAATAGGGTCCGACGCGTCAGGAATGTTGTAAAATATTACACCCGAGATGTTAGGTTCCCTTAGGTTAAGATATACAACGTTATAGATGTATATAATGACCACATCCAGAAGTAGGCGACGACACGCCAGGAGTGTTGTAAAATATTACATCCGCGATGTTAGGCTGCCTTAGGTTAGGATATACAATGTTATAGATGTATATAATGTCCCCATCGAGAAGTAGGCGACGACACGCCAGGAATGTTGTAAAATATAACATCCGAGATGTTATGTTGCCTTACGTTAGTATATGTAACGTTATAGACGTATATAATGTTCCCACCGAAAAATAGGGGCCGACGCGTCAGGAATGTTGTAAAATATTACATTCGACATGTTAGGTGGCCTTAGGCTAGGATATATAACGTTATAGACCTATATAATGTTCCCACCAAGAAGTAGTGGCCGACATGCCAGGAATGTTGTAAAATATTACATCCGTGATTGTTACATTGGCTTAGGTTAGGATATATAACGTTATAGGCGTATATAATGTCTCCACCGAGAAGGACGGGCCGACACGAAGGGAATGTTGTAAAATATTACCGCCGAGAGGTTAGATTTCCTTATGTTAGGATATATAACGATATTGACGTATATAATAAGCCCGCCGTGAAGTAGAGGCCGACGCGCCAGCAATGTTGTAGAATATCACGGTGGGAATATCATATACGTCTATGACGGTATATATCCTCACCTAAGGCAACATAACTGCTCGACGGTATTATTTTACAATATACCTCGCGGGTCGGCGTGTTGTACCCGGTGGGAACATTATATACGTCTATAGAATAATATAACCTATCCTAACCTATCTAGCACCTCACGGGTAATGTTTTACAGCATCCCGGGCACGTCGGCCCGTACGTCTCGGTGGGGATATTATATACGGCTATATCGTTATATATCCTAACCTAAGGCAGCCTAACATGTCGGATGTAGTATTTTACAACATTCCTGGTGGGTCGGGCCCTACTTATCGGTGGGAACATTATATACGTCTATAACGTAATATAACCTAACCTAACCCATCTAACCCTTCGCTGGTATTGTTTTACAGAATCCCGGTCGTGTCGTCCCGTACTTCTGGGTGCGGACATCATATAAGTCTACAACGTTATGTAGCCTAACCTAACCCATCTAGCCCCTAGGTGGTAATGTTTTACTGAATCGCAGTCGTGTCGTCCCGAACTTCTCGTTGGGGACATTATATACGTCTATAACGTTGTATATCCCAACCTAAGGCAACCTAACATCTCGGATGTAGTATTTTCTAACAATCCTGGCGGATCGGCCCTTACATCTTCGGTGGGAACATTATAAACATCTATAACGTAATATAACCTAACCGAACCCAACTAGAACCTCGCTGATAATGTTTTACAGAATCCCGTTCATGTCGTCCCGTACGCCTCGGTTGGGACCTTATATACGTCTATAGCATTATATATCCTAACCTAAGGCAGCCGAACCACTCGAATGTAGTATTTTACAACATTCCTGGGCAAGTTGGCCTCTACTTCTCGGTAATAACATTATATATGTCTATAACGTACTATAACCTAACCTAACCCATCTAGCCCCACGATGGTAGTGTTTTAAAGAATCTAAAACGAAACATGACCGCCGAGACCTCAGCTTGCGTTAGGTCCGGTTACATAACGTTTCAGACGTAGATAACGTTCCGACCGAGAAGTATGGGCCGACCCGCCACTAATGTTGTAAAATATTACGAGCGACAGGTTAGGTTGCGTTACGTTAGGTTATATAACGTCATAGAACGTATATAATGTCCACACCGTGAAGCAGGGACTAACCTGCTAGGAATGTTGTTAAATATTACCCTCGAGAGGTTAGGTTGCCTTAGGTTATGACATATAACGTTATAGACGCATATAATGTTCCCACCGCGATGTAGGGCCAGCATGCCCGGGATCCTGTGAAACACTACTACACAAGTGCTGCGTGGAATTAGGTTAATTTATTTTAGATTCTATTTATGTATAATGTTCCCTACGAGAAGTAGTGGCCGACACGTCAGGAATGTTGTAAAATATTACTGCCGAGATGTTAGGTTGCCTTAGGTTAGGATATATAACATTGTAGACGTAAATAATGTTCCCGCCGAGAAGTTGGGGCCGACACGTCAGGAATTTTATAAAATATTAACGTCGAGAGGTTAGGTTTTGTTGGGTTAGGTTATATTTGTTTGTATTTATATATAATTGTCGAGCGGATAAAATGTATCATGTTTGGAATACCTTGGGTTGAATATGCGGGCTACGAAATGCTAGGGGGTTACGAATGACCCAGATCCAATAAGTAATTAAATGAGACCAACACTACAGGCCCTTGGAAAGCATCGCGGACCCTGGGTGTCGAATTAGGTGGCAGGGAATCTCTTGGCGCGGTTAGTAATAGCACAGCTTCAATAGGGGGTTGAATGATTCCAATTCTAGTGGCCCCTGTTACAGTATGTTCGGTCCTATGTTTCGAAGTAGTCGGCTATAGAACTCCTGGAGCGATTACTACTGGCCAAGAGCCAATAAGTACTTAAATGAATCCAATATTAGGGGCCCCAGGCACGGCATATCCGGCCCTAGGTGTCAAGTAAGTGGAGGTTGACGAACTTCTGGAGGGGTCGTTAATGGCCAACAGACAATATATACTTAAATCAAACCAATACTAGGGTCCACAGACATGATATGTCCGACCCTATGTTTCGTATAAGGAGGTAGAACTCATGGATTGGTTATTAATGGCGCAGAGCGAATCAGTACATAAGTGAAGTCAATTCTAGGGGTACCAGATACGGCATGTCTGGCTCTGGGAGTCGAAATATGTGGAGAGCGAACTCCTGGAGCGGTCACTAGTGGCCCATAGACAATATGTACTTGAATGAAAAAAATTCTAGAGGCCCCAGATTCGGTATGTCATCTCCTAGGTGTAGAATTTGTAGGACCGGTAGCTGATGCGTTACGATGCACGCGTGTCTCCGCTATTTATTGCGAAAATCGCGGAATCATTCGGTGTCAAGGAGTATCGAAATCTCGAGATCCGTGAAGCGGATACAAACGCGAAATGTCACTGGTCGCAATTTTTGTTCGCAGGCACATCTGCGAGCATTATGACTCTACGCTAGCCACCCCTTTGGAACGTCGCCTCTTAGGACCTCGCGCTTTTTCTTGGACTTTCTGCTTTGCCAATCAATGCGGAAAATGGAAAAATGAATTCCTCGTGTCCTATATCGCGTTGTGTGTGCTTACGCGAACGTGCTACCCTTCCTCAATTACACGGCGTTATAGGCGGTTATAAAACTGTATCAACGAACTTCTAGTTCAAATAGTTCATGGTATCATTTCCTATACGCGACGATAAGAAAATCCAAGGTACAACGAAAGCTGCTTACAGCCAGTCTACGAAATTTCTAATAAAAATCTCGCGATCCCTCCCATCGGCGGAGGGGAGAAAAACTCAGCTTAAATCTTCATGGAGTTTTAATAAAAACTTTAAGAGAAATTATAAGAGCATTAAAGTTTCGTAAGAAATAAAACCTTGCTGTGTTTATAGAAGCTTTTCCCTGGGAAAAAATCGTTCGCTGGCTCCCGATAAAAATTCCTCTTATCACATTCCAGTCATCGTTCGCCACAGATTATCAACAGTGGTACATCGTAGCGGACAAACAAAAAAAGAAGGGAGCAGTTAAGCTCGCCAACAGATCACGGACCAATCTAGCTGCGAATTTAAATGATAGCGCCGATTTAAAAGGTCGGTTGGAAAGCATCCAATATTAACAATACATTGCTTGCTTTTCAAAAGAGGTAGCACTGATCGTTCGGAGAAGATTAAAGGTCCATTCTCACCGTCTATGCGGGAGATTAAAGCGGAGACCCTTGCGCCGGCCGCGAAGTCGCTCGTGAAACAAAAGGAGCACGGCCGCTGAACCAATGTAAACCCATCAAATGGAAAAATCGCTCCATTAGCGAGTGTTCTCGAAAGTAAACGAGGGATACCTATCGAGAACAAAAACAACTTCCCTCTTCTAAAGTGCAGTTCCGTATAATCGAACAAAGATATATCGTCAGAAGAATAATCAATCCACTTTACACGTCACGGGAATGGAGACTTTTGTCTCCAATTATTTGCCAGTAGACGATCTTTGCGTGCCATTAAGGATTCCCTTTGTTCCCACCTTGGTCCCCTTTTGACTTGCAGGGGATGCTGCGTCGCCGCGGAACTCCATTCTATGGGTTCTTTCTTCTCGCGGACGAAAGAACGTACGCGATCACGTTCGAAATTGTATCCGTGGAATTCGCTTGACGAAAAATATTTTGTAGCACTTGAATGCCAGGTGGAAACGCCGTCATGGAACTCGTCGAAATGATTAAAATCCTTAGAAAAATGCCACGCGGATTCCTCAATCGAACCAAGGAGTAATCACACCCATCTGTTTCGCGCACATGTACCTTATACAAGCCTGTATAATTGAACGGATCCCGAATACGATTGAGAAAGTTACGACAACATATGTTGTCATAGACAATGCAGATGTCAGCGGCTCGAACCAGACCAATTAGGGCGAGGAGCTGATACAAATGTACAATATACAGTCGTAATTACATGCACCAGTTAAACGATCCAACAATGAGGATTTGCTGATCACTTCGCGCTGAATTCCTTCTACTGGTCGCGATTAAGAGATCGATCATTAAAAGATGACAATTCAGATTCCGTTTGAATAAATTCACGACAGATTATCTCTGTCACACGCGTGTCAAATTTTAACACCACGAAAGGTATTTACGGTAACCCCTTCAGTTGCGGATTCTACAGGATGTCTAATGTCTTTTAGAAAGTGTAATTTCTCTTTCAGGGGTTGAGAAGGAACGGAACACAATATTGGCTACTAATTTTCGCTGTTGAGGATAATGATAGACTGTCGTGATAAAATTTCATGAAAACATGCATTCTTGTATGTAATATTTGTTATCAGTTTAACTTTATACCTCGAAATACGGGGGTAGATGAAAAAAATGTTCAAACACGAACAATGGAAGAATCCCTGAATTTTTCCCGCGGCATACTGTTCTTCTTATTCTCTTCCTCTTCAATATTGGCTTCTTATTTTCTCTTGATGAAGGCATCGCTCCCAAAATCCACATCCAGATAGTAATATGTACTACCCAGTATTCACCATATCCAGTTATTGTTGCTCTCTTTTCAAACAAATTTTCAAGTTTCTTACTAATGCTGGTTCCTTTCCGTAAACCGTCAAATTCTCTAGTGAATTCGTCAAGCGATAAAACAGAAATGAACTACTTACAACGTGAATTACTGATTTCATCAACTGAAAGGTAAAAAATGAATCCTTCGGATATTCCATTCAAATTATCACCCACGGATAAGAGAAGATTAGGAAATCAAAGTTACCGTTGAAATTACCCGTGAAGATAATTGAATTAAAGACATCTGAGACCTCCAAAATGTCAATTTAAGCTGGAAAGTGTCGTGAGAATCGAAGACCAAGTTTAATACGCTCTGCAAGGAAGTATGCTTACCTCACCTAAATCGTCCAATAACCGTTTAACGGGGCTCGATCGATTCCTACCAACCTATCGCTGTCCCCGCGAAATCACCGTTTCCGTCGATACATCTGACAATAAACCTGGCATGTGCCTACTCCGAGAGACGGGGCGAAACGGGGTCCATTTCGTACGATTCAATCCTATCGAGCGCGGCAGCCCTTCGATAAAGTAACGGCCTTATTAAAGCCCTGTAACTCCATTGTTCCGACAGATATTTAGCCCACGAACGCGTCAAACCTGGACACGAGCACGGAAAGGAGATCAAGTAATATAACCTTCGTTTCCGAGGCTTTCCTTCAGGATTCGCAGCCGCGCGAAATTTATTGGACAAAGAGGAAAGACCGTGCCTCGAAACGGACTAATTAACGCGCAAGCAGTGTTAAAATAATGGATGCTCGCGTTGAATCGCGACGATCCACGGTTAGATAGGATACAACGGTTATAGCGCGAGGGGTTAATTTTCTGGAAGAGCGACTAGGGGATCGCTGCGCGGCCTGGCAACAATAAGATGTCGCTTAAAGAGATTATATTGGCTTTCGAGATAGCGTTAACCGAGTGGTAATTAATTCTGCATCAATTGTATAGATTATATCGACATCGCGATAGCTTCGTTCCTAAGCTATCATATTCTCGGATTATTAAAATTTCATTCGATTAACTGCGCGAGGGTGATCCATCAACGATACTGCTGATCGTATCGGTCTATAGAAAGGCGATCGATAAATCTGATTTATAGAAACTAGGAAAATCACTCTCGATCAAATCGCAGTTTGGCTCCGTGCCAACCAAATGAAAACGCTTGTACTAAGAGTAATCGGATCAACGTATTATGGCTACAAAAAGCATTCGCACGAGCGAGATTTCTACCGACGCTGTTCAAATAAATGGATTTCCAGGGTATTAATCTTTTACAGTCACTTGAAGGTACTATCAGAAGTGATGGAGAATTTAATATGAACGCATTGAACACAATTAATCAATACACCGATGCTAAAATATGTACAACGGTGCACCAGGACTCTGTATGCGCCTGTTGCGGCCACTGGCTCCTTCGATTTGGATACGAGAAATTTAGTGGTAATATTCCACGCTTAACTGATAGCCAATGTTTGATCGAGGTTAGTTCCTGCTTTGACTATGCACGTGTAATGCTCGGAGTTCCAACTATGCGGTATTCTTCTGTAATTTCGAAAATGTGCAACACTCGCAGAGATATTTACTGGTTCGTTATTGCATCATGATTAATAACTTAGCTCAAAATAAACTCCACGATATTAATGCACTTCACGTATCTGTAATACAAAGCTTCAACCCTTAACCTCTAAGTTGATTGCATACACAATATACGTATGAATAATTAATCTTCAAACATTTCCATTCCTCTGCAAATAGATTAAACCGCTCTCAAACAGAGCGAATCAAATTTAACCCTTTTGTACCATTCAAATAGTTTCAACCAATTTGCCTCGAACCGTCTCGGTGCAACAAACACGTACATCTCGTAGAGAACGATATTCGATACGTTTCTCCTCGATTAGCATAAGATTACTAGATCGATAGGTCTTATTATGCGATGTGGTGGATTCACAGAGACGCTGCGTATTTTTGCAGGACCAGGACATGTTTGTCACGGGAGGCAGGTGGTGCGGCGGAACAGCTGTTGGCTGGCCGTACTGGCCGTGTCAGTGGTGCTATCGATTCTTCGAAACAGTTTGGCGGGCGAACGGTATCCGCTCGATTATGGTAACAACCAGCTGTCGGTTAACCGCGCCGAAGTCGCTTACGGGGCTCGCAGCGCTAATGAACCATCCCTGAAATTCCAAAACCATTCAAATACTCCGTCATCCCGGCACCCTTAAAAGTTATCATTGCCATCAACTACCGCTCGGCAAACATTCCGTCCACTCGTCAAGAATGACATCACGGAGGAGTCGTCGAGAGCAATTTCCTGGCGAACCGCCCAGGCGGTGGGCGCGAATCAAACCGACGAAGATGACGATCGATCGATCCGGTCGAGCGATCGTCGACTCGCGGATCCCGACCCGTCGAACGACTGCCACAAGGAACGACGCGATAAACGCCGAGCCGGGCCAACTGCGAGGGGATCGACCGGATTCACCGGGAGTTCAGTGAATATTCCGGAAGAGCCCCGCTTATCCTCCCGGGTTTCCCGTGTCGCGATGAAAGACGTCGCTAGAGAGGCGGCGATGCGACCGTTGATTACGGTCACGTTGTTGTGGATTCGTGCAATGACGACTCGCTAAAGGCTTTCAGACGAGAGAACAAGGACGTGAGAAGGCAAAGGGGATTCAGTGGCGAGCTTCGACGTCTTCGGATGAAAAGATCCTATAGGGTGGACGGTCAAAGGACCATGGACTATTTTCAGGCTGACGGTATCGTGGGTTCTCGGAGCTTGGGAGATGGCGAGGAAACCGCAATGGAAGCGACATTCGACTGAGATTCCTGAATCCGTTGTTTCTATCGGTAAAGCATTCGAAACAGGATTGAAATCGGAGAAATTCGCGGATCCAGGGGGATTGAGTGGTAGGAAGCCGTCGGAAGGCTCGGTTGAGCAATATTTAATCGATTCCGCCGAGTCTTCCAACTCTATTAATCAACTATTAAGGATTGGACGGTTGAAATTGAAAACGCTGACGGGTCGAAAAAGATTAAAAGACGCGAAGAGACGAGCATCTACGAAAGGTAAGAAAGATACGCGAGATGTTGAGCCCAAAGGATACATCCAGAAACGATATTTCATTGAAACTCCTAAATCTTCCGCTTCTATTAGTGAACTGTTCGACGGAGAATTGATACCAAAAGGGAAATCGGAAATAGAAGTCGACGGGCATGATAATTCCATGTATCAGTTGATGAGCAGAAGGTCCATTAAAATTCGGGAATAAAACTTGACGAAGAGCCGAGGTCGTTCGATTTTGGTGATGTAATAAATCTGGAGTGGTCGTACCTCTGCCAGAATTCGGGATCCTCGAATTGCGAGCCGCGAGGCAAAAGAGTCAAAGCAATCAAGACAGAAGGGAGGACTCCTCATTCTTCAGAGTTCGAAGGTTCCTGGTGAACGTCGACGTCTCGTAAATCAACGTTGATTCGGAGAGAGATGGAGTATACGCGCCAGTTGAATGGAATCTCCGTGAAACAGATATCAACAAATGGAAGCGATGATGAGGCAGACAGGAGAACCCGTGGAAATTTTTCGATCCGCGAGAAGAGAAATATTATTCCGTCTAGCGACGCGGTCACGTTGCATTCGTCGCAATACGATGGAACTTCATTGAATGTTACTTTCAACGAAACGACAAATGATTTTTTGGATAACGATGCGAAAATTGTTGAGACAGAATTGGAGATCGACTTCATTTCAGAGAACGTTAAGTATAACTCACTGGACGATCGAGATGCTGCAGCACACGTACAGCAGTGGAATGATTCGACGTTAAATTTGAGTACTTTAACATTGAGCAATGAATTCAGTTCAACAAGTCACGACGGAAGCACAGGATGAGTTAACAGAGTAACACTCGAAGCACCAGATGTGGTGAGTGAGAACGATTCACTGCTATCGGATAGCTCGATGTTAAATGGCAAACCGAATTCGACGTTGAAATGACAATGCACAGTTACCGGAAAACGTTTCAAGTCTAAGTAAAGATGTGATCTCGATAAGACTCAATTTGAGCGTGGATTCGTCGCAAGATATGGAATTAGACCGCGGAGCGAGATTGATAAGGCTAAAGAAGAGGCGAATAAAGCGACAACGGAAGAGGCTTCTGCGCAAAGTAACGTGACAAAGGAGTCTGACGGCGTCCTCGTGAACTCCGAGCATAGCTCTGTTGCGGCGCCAAGGAGTGCCCCGTACCTAAGAAACGATATGAACTGTCTAACCGAAAGGGGCTATACGTCGGAGAACAGTGGCCTTCCTGAATTCGGCGAGGGAAATTCCGACGATACGTTCAGGAACTCACCTTCAACTGAGCAAGAGCGGAAGATTACGAAGGATATCAAAACAAACGCGAACCATAAGCAATCGCTCGTGAATAAAACGAAATATTCGAAATCGAAGCTTCCTTTAACCCCTTCTGAACGACCATCCGCGTCTAGAAAAGCCGTTATCCAAACAATTGGGACGATAAATAGGAAAATCGACGACCAGGCGGAACGGTTCGATACAGCTACGGATGGTTTGACAGAAGATGATGAAGTAACGTTTAACGATCCTCTAATGGTTTCGAAGAAACGGCAACCCGTCGGTTCAAGGGCGACAGAGTCGTTGAATCGAAATATTCAAACATGACTGCGACATTAAGCCTGATGAACCGTCCGTCGGGTTTAGCTCGAAAAATGAGAGGGCTCAAACCCGCTCGTTGGATAATGGAACGGTGAATGAAGTTAATCCGTCCGACGGGTTTAACTCCTTGAGCACGATGCCCATCCCGGTGATCGATCATCCTACGAGAGAACGAAAGTCCAGGTCGTCCACGGTGCAAACTTCGACATCGACGAGCCTGAAACTTGATTCATCTATGAAGGTCGGAGGCCCGGTGTCGGGACGAACTTCTACGCCGACGTGGGTCAAGGACGAGGTCCAACGAAGAACCGCCTCGACCATGCAAATGGAATACGTCCAAGCGAATGCCAGCAACGATGCTCCCGGGGGGCTAAGAGTCTCGTTGACACGTCCACTAGAATTCGTCTCCAGAGTGCAGGATTGATCAAAGGTTTCGCTCCCGTTTGAAAAGTACGAATGGTTCTCTGGACAACTACCTTAACGAAAATCTCGCGCTTTCGTCTACAGAGAGGGAACAACTTCCAGTTACCGCCGAAACGTCGACCATCGGATTGATTAACGACGTGAACCAATTTTTGTTCACTTTTGACATGATCGCCACTTCTTCTGACCATGAACCGTTACCATGGACGAGGCGTCCTCGCAAACGACGAACAACTCGTCGCATGAGCTGGAACCGCCGAATCAGTGGCCAGTTAAGCACAGCGCGATGGTCGAGTATAATCTAGTGTTGAGTCGTCTAATGATGGTCCATGAGAGGAAGGATACCATTACCTGCGGGCCAGTGATGCCGCAACGTGACGTTCAAGCGCTCGAGGTGATGCTTTACACTCTGGACAGGCTCAACGATCGTGGAATTGTACCCGGTGTTAAGATCGGCGCCTACATTCTCGACGATTACGACAAGGATACGTACGGCTTGGGAATGGCTGTGGACTTTATCAAAGGTACGTGTTGTTTTGTCAGTTGATTAGCTGAAGGCTGATAATTCAATGGTCGTCGGTGTCCGATGTTGTAGATTGATGTTATGATTGACGAGTGCGATGCATTCGCGCGTCGGAAATGTAAATTCGTACGAGTTTCAGCAATACCCGCGAGCAACTGTCAACGTGTTTAATACGTTTTTGATTAGAGAAACAATTCGAGTTAAACGACTAAGAAAATTGAATTTCTCTTTAAAGGAAAAAGATGTTCCGTTTCACCACATTGTTACTAATTATTTGCGAAGATCAGAAAAATGGAAAGAACACCGCTTATTTGCCGACTTCATTCTTTTTGAGAGATAAAGAGAATGTTCGATTTGCTTAAGTTCGTTCATTTCCAAGATACGACAAGTGAAATTGACAATGTGAAACTTCGCGAACATCTCACGGAGGTCTACGGAACCATTGCGTACTCTGAAGTTTTCAATCCAACAATACAATCACATGCATTCACATTATAGGGAGAAAAATGAAATTCCGCGAATGTAGGTCACGCTGTGGGCACGATTCCACTGAAACTGTGAAAATTTTAACTGCTTTGAAGGCTAGGGGAATCTCACAGCGATAGCTCAAAGAAGCGATAAGATGTTCAGCGTGCGCGATGCTTTATATGGAAAATTCCGCTCGTGTAACGAACTTACGCGGCGCGGTGCTAGATGAAATTGCGGCAACTTTCTTCCAACTTTTCCGTTCTCTCCTCTCTGTCACGAGTCATGTTAATCTATTATTCTCCGCGAAATGCCAGGTTCATGTTTACCAAATGAATCAACCCGACAGGAAGTTTCATCAACCTTCAAATCAAAGAACGAACGTAGTATAATAAAAGAAGCCTCGTCACGCGTACTTGAACTTCGTCGAATTTTACATCGGTTACATCGCGTTCTTTGACGTAACGAATTCGTCTGTGGAAATACCGAACCGTTGCTTTTACTTCTTGTATTTCATTTTATCACCCTTTCTCATTTCGAAGCGAGTGTGAATACATTGTATACATTGTGTCGGAGATTCGTATTGTCGTTTTTTCTCTCTAATGATTCTTCAGTAAATTCTCGACCTAGATATTTGGCCAATGCCAGATGTTAATTTATCCTTTCTACACGATTATCGATGCGCGACCAGGTTTGATAGATTCTAGGACCGTTTCTTTCGACAGTGAACATGAGCCTCTATAGCGATTCAGTGGTGATGAAAAATTGTACCCCTTGAAGAAAGAAGAGTATACTCTGTTGGGATATCGAACGGAAAGTTACACAAAACTCCGCTCGGAACGGAGAAGAAAAATTTGTATTTCTACTTCAGATTCCAAAAATATGCAATGCCTAACGAGCTCAACGCTTCGAAAATGAGACTTCAATAGAAACATCTATGACCTAGCGACCATTACATAATTATGAATTAATTTCAGCATACGGTTTACGTGTCCCCAGAGATTCAAATCCTGGATATTTAAACTAATTTGCTTCCTTTGAATGGAATCAACACACGGATTACGTTTTTGCTAGTGGGTAATTTCGCAGGGCATTGAAGCAAACCAGTTAACGAATTGTTAGCGCAGAGCTATTTTAATTAACGTGAATGATAGCTCCAGCGAAAACGCGCGCTGGACCTATAATCAAGTTTCTGATTAACACAATTCAGAGGGCGCAAACTGCTTCGCTGTAAAGCCTATCGTGTGTCGAGCGAAGTTTCTTTAATCGAACCATTTTCACAAAGTAATTTGGTGTTTAAAATTGTTAACGTACGCAAGTACTGAACTATTACTGTGTCACAAATACAATGAAGATCAACTGAATAGTTAACATCGCTAATCTAAATGTCGAAACTTCAAAATGATTCTAACATTAATACACGTTCTCCAAAGTTTTCTAGTAGTTGTCATATTTGCCTTTCAATTAGAATAAAAATTAAGATATAATATAACAAGAAGCGGCACTAGACAATTCTGAAACGATAAGCTCTATAGAATTCAATTTCCTCGAAAAGGAAATCGTAAATGCAGAGCTATCACACTGCTAGTTTACCGTGAGATAGTTTGCATTCGTGATAGACGTGCGTTATATCACGATACTGCACTCTCCTACAAAAATAGGTAATTAGGATTTCCCTTGTTCTGAAACAATCAGAATCTACACCAAAAACATGCAACACTGCTTTTAAATACCCATCGAGATGCAACAAAACAGAACAATACAGCCTCATCCTTTTACGTACAAAAAAGATGTAATAACGCGTGTATAGAAGACCGCCTCATCCGAATGAAAGCATCTTTCCTACCCTTCGCCATTGTTAGATTTCCGTGTAACGAAGAATACTTGACGTTTCGTTTGCTTCCATTATACAGGCTAGGGGAACTCCATTCCCCAGAGTAGATCATGTCTTAACTAGAGAAGACATTCAGTCGCTAGCGGCTGGACCATTACGAGGCATAAAAATTCCAATGAAAAGAACACAACTTCCCATGCACTCGGCGGTAAAGTAAAGTGCGGATATTAAAATTTGATGTCCGTAGCAATAGCCCGACATTCGGTGAAAGCGAATTCGCATTGAAAGTTGACATTATTCATGTGTTTCCGCGAGATCACGTCGCGATACTGACAATTTCACCGCAGCACGAATGCGAAAGCAGGCGAACGAAACGTGCAAACACTGCAAAGATGAGGCAGAGCGGACATAGCGTTTCTAAATGAAAAACTCTGGCAGAAGTATTGAATTACTGAATTCCTTTTATAAGTTGCTGTATGAGAATGCAATGCTAATACAAATTTCGAGATTGATGTCGCGAATGTTTCAAAAAATTCGCGAGATTCTCTGTCTTTGCTTGTTGCGCGGTTCTAACGATTTCTGATCGACTAATTGAATTCTTGTACGAATATAATACACTTGCAACATATACGCTATTTGATTGAATATCGGTAAGGAGATTTTCTGCTCCGTGCTGCGATTGTATCTACAAAGAAATTTGCTTCTGAAGAAATCTAGAATCCCGCATAGATAACATGCAGGCATTGAGACGAGTCGATACGGAGGTGTCGTGAAGCTTTCCACGGTGCACTGCAAGCTCAAGTATCGCCTGTCGGTAAGCTCGTGATACTCTGCAAGCTCAAGTCGACAACTTCGTCTCGATTTATCCTAGTACCGACGAGCTACAAGATAGGCCACTGATCTAATGGAATTTTATGACCATTACTGTCCGAAATATTGATCGCGTACAAATTTTTACACCCTGTACAATATAGGATTCGAAATTGATAAAGTAGCAGTTCTTGCAAGATTCGTGGATATATTTTACGCAAAAGGGAGGACCGAATTAAAAATTTTCCAAAGCTCATAAAATGTGAATTATTGCAGACATAAAACCTCTTGCCAGATAAAGATTTGATTTAAATTAAAATCCAAAAAGACCAGAGAGAAAGTAGAATTCTTCGACGGTTCCAGGTTGATGCCACGAGAGTAAAATTTTACTTAACTTAATTTAAATTATGGCTTCAACTATTACCTGAAGTACAACGTAAATAGAATTTCCAAGTCCTGAAAAGGACTTAGATAATTTAAATTGTACTGCAAAATACTCGATGCTAAAAATACCAGTAATCCAGTTATTCTAATCTCGCGCAAAGTTAATGAAATAATGGAATGAATGAGTATCATAGAAAATTGTTGAAAGTAAATCTATGAAACCTTTGATCAAGTGAAAAATCTATCTATCTCTATCAAAAGCTACGACCACCATCTTTTAACTAGTTTGGTACATCTAGCATCAAGTTTACTACAATACTTATGTCTACAAGCGCAGTCCTTAGCATGATATCGTCTCTCAGAGACCAGGATCTCGAAAACGTTACCAAGTACCCAGGTCCACCAACGAGGAGGTGACTACGCAGGAACACATCCATATTTCCCTAATCCCATCCACCCTCCATTACATGTTGACGATCTCGGTACAGAAGGTACCGAGATCCAACTCTACTTGAATTCAATACACGCCAAATCCATGGTACATTTTCTTAGAAATTGCAACGTGGACTTTACGAATCGCGAAAGGGAAGAAGGGACTGGAAGTATATATCATGTTCTTATCCAGAGAGTAATTTACAAAGTCTCTTTATCGACACTTTAGAAACATTAAAGCGTTTCTCAAAAGGGATTACGATGCGATAAACACTAAACTCTATTATACTCTATTCTGAAAAAAAGAAATTAAAAAGGTAATTAAAGTTGGACAAACCTGTGATAAGTAATAAATCAAAGAGAAAAGTGAACATAACATTCGCGACGTGACCAAAGGTACTCTACATACTCACGTGGTACTACGTAATCACGTAGATTTGCTAACTAAATGTTTCCGGCGCTGTCCACTTTCCAAACCACGGTCTTTTCGACCCATGGAGCTACTCATGGCAGCGACTTACGTGTAACATTAAGTTAGCGTGCTCACTACTTGCTTGCCACATGCGATGCATGCCAGCGAGTACGCAGAGTAATAAAACTATTACTGATAAACATCAGTAGTGTGCAAATGGAGACTAAGAATAATTATATTCAATTTCGATAAAACGGGGATTTTGAGGAAAAATTCTATGGTTTCGCTCTTGATAAGACAATGTACATACTCCCTTACAATTTCATTACAATTATTATCACAATTACTATTATCTAATTATAACTACTATTATCTATGACTAATAATATACGCATCCAGCGGCGATCCAACGGCGAACGTAGAAATATCTGTTGAAATTATTTATTGACATCACAGGAATTTTATTATAGAAATCATAAAAATTGGATAACAGAATGGAAATGAAAAGGATTGGTTGAAATTCGACTCAAAACCATTGAATTTTTGACAAGAACGGAGAAAATACGTCAAATTTCACGATTCCCTAATAATCATTCTCAATTATAATTTCGTACAGCCTATTTGCGTGAAACAATTGGAAAGAACCTTGGAAAACGTGGAAATGGCAATTTCTTTACGTAAAACAATACCATGCGTCAAACGCTGCATTCACCGAAAATATCATTTCCTCATTTCCAAATTTAAAGAGAATAATGAAGTCACTTTGCGACTACAGAATTAAATTTTCTGTTGTTGTAATTATTGAAATCAAGAGCCAACCTTTGATCAAGGGAAGATACCATGGAGACAGAAAGAGAGAGAAAGAGAGATGGAGAGAGAGAGATGCCGGATTATTTAAACAATTCCCTGATTTTCCACCGTCGCATATATTTCTTTAATCACAGAATGATTACTTCTATTTCAACTACACCTGCTCTCAGTTTCAATACTTAAGATAACTCATCTACCGATCACTGAATAGATTACTAATACCGAATGAATTGATTAGCATGAGAATAGTCATGGGAAAGGAACAAAGATGGAACGTAATTAAATTATATTAATGGAGAATATGTAGTAAGTTATATCACGACATCCAGCCGCGTTCCAGCGGCGAAGGGAGGGGTTAAAATAAATCAGAATAAACCAAAAACTAAGCGGATTTCCGAACATCAATCACCTACCCATCGAACATTAAAGAATCAAACAACCCTCCTTCGATGAGGCACGATAAATTTAACAAGTTATATCAAGTCATCCAACGGCGGTCCAGCGGCGATCCAGCGGCGAACGCAAAAATTAACTTAAACTATATCTTATTCTCTAATTACACTAATTATATAATCTACGTGCGTAGTCCTTAGCATGATATCGTTTTCGGGAGGCCGGTCTCTCGAAAACGTTACCAAGGGCCCAGGTCCACCCCGTGGAGGTGACTACGCAGGGACCCATCCCTAAACCCTAATCTCATCCACCCTCCATTATATATTTACGATCTCGGTACAGAAGGTACCGAGATCTGACTCTACTTGAATTTAATACACGCGAAATCCATAATACATTTCCTAAAATCTATCAGATATTTAGAAACTGCAGTATGGACTTTACGAAAGGGGTGACGAGAAATACCACTGTCTTACCCGAAGAGAGATTTATTAAGTGACTCTTCCAACACTTTCGACAAACGAAAGTGTCTCGCAAAAGGTTCTACGGTACGATACTCTAAATTCTACTATTATATTAAAGAGCATTCCAATCCGATGCTTCCGCGTTAGCCATTTGGCAAACCGTACCCGACGCGAATCGCGAGCAAGTTTTATGCCACGTCTTACGTCGAAACAATCGCAACCGCGCTCTCCCCGACGGTGAGTGAGATGTCCATCTGAACCCCAGCGAGGCCCAACTCTAGGATTGCTCTGCGATAGAGACGAACCTCGTGGAACCGCCCGAATCCGTCTTACAGCAGGTCAGACCCCAGCGCCTCGGGTTGGGAACCACTCAGCCCGCTCCATCGTGAGCGCGTCCACGGCTGAACCCGTGAAGATCCAGGTGGCCACGACAAACACGCATCGGTTTGATTGAGTCGCAACTGTTTCCCTGCGTGACGATTAAAATCTAAATCTCGAGCGAAGGAGAAAAAAAGGAAAGGGAAAAAAGGAAGAAGAAAAAAAGAGGAAATCTACGTGAAGCGATCTTACGAAGCATAAAGTTAGAGTGCTCGAGCAAATAAACGCGAACTAATTTACGCGAGAAAAATTAAAAGTTCTGTCTTGATAAACGAGGGGTGCAAGAAAGGGGAGCAGTTATTTCTCTCTCCGGGTAAGAAAACGTATTTCTTTACAATACGATTACAATTAAATTACAGAGATATACAATATACAAGTACTTATGACTAAAAACGCACGCATCCGTCAGCGATCCAGCGGCGATCCAACGGCGTTCCAACGGCGAACAGAGATTTAAGTAAACCAGAATAAACCAGAAAGAAAGTGATTTTCTAACCATCAAATATCAAACCATCGATCATCAAACCATCAAACATCAAACCATCAAACATCAAGCCATCAAACATCAAGCCATCAAACATCAAACCATCAAACCTTCAAACGTCAAACCATCAGACGTCGAACGATCAAACAACCCTTCATCGAAGGGACACCATAGCGAGATAGAAGTCACCATATATAATTAATAATAAAAACGGGGGAAATCGGGATAAAAGGGGATGATTAAAATTACATTACATGAATGTACAAATTGGATGGCAATAATTAACTTAAACTAAACTATTCGCAGTCCAATTTAAAGTTTCAAAGTCCTGAGAAGGACTTGGAAATTTCAATTGTACTGAAAAAGACTCGACGCTAGAAGTACCAGTGATTAAATTATTCTAATCTCTAACGAAATTAATGAAATAATAAAAAATTGTTAAAAGTGAATCTATGAAATCTTTATACAAATGAAAAATCAAACTATCTCTATTAGAAGCTACGAACCACGATCTTTTGATCAGCTTGGTATTTCTAGCGTCAAGTTTACAATTATACTTATGTCTACGCGCGTAGTCCTTAGCTTGATATCGTTTTCGAGAAGGCAATCTCTCGAAAACGTTACCAAGGGGGCCCAGGTCCACCCCGTGGAGGTGACTACGCAAGGACCCACCCCTAAACCCAAATCCCATCCACTCTCCATTACATATTTACGATCTCGTTACAGAAGGTACCGAGATCTGACTCTATTTCAGTAAAAAAACCGAGATCCATAATACATTTTCTAAAATCTACCAAAGAATTCTAGATATTGCAGTATGGACTTTACGAATCGCAAAAGGAAACACTTTCTTATTCAGAGAGAAACATTATTATAGAATGATTATACGATGATTCTATTTTACAAAAGTTAAAGTATTGCACAAAAAGCAATACGAAAGGATACTTTAAATTCTATTATTCTACTTTAAAACGACTCAAAATTAAACGGAATAAATCAAAGTGTGTGTTTCCCTCTGAATAAGAAGAATGTGTTTCCCTCTGAATAAGAAGAATGTGTTTCCGTACAATTTTATTACAATAATCAGTACAATACATATACAAAGTTTGGTACAGTAATCATAACAATTTCATTGCAATAATCATAACAATTTCATTACAATAGTCATAACAATTTCATCATAGTAATCATATAAATTTGATAACAAAGGAAGTGGAAAGGATTAGGGGTATTATTCTCGACGAAGTTGGTGAAGTTGTTGAAATTCGCCCCAAAACCAATGAATTTTTGACAAGAACGGAGAAAATACGTCCAATTTCAAGATTCTCTTAATAGTGATTCTCCTAATAGAATTTCGTATAGCCTGTTTGCGTGAAGCAATTGGAAAGAATCTTAAAGATTGTGGAAATGGAGACTTTTTGACGTAAAATAATACCATAGTGATATCTCCAACGTTATATTCACCGAAAATACCATTTTCTTATTTCCAAATGTAAAAAGAATAATGAAACCACTTTGCGATCACAAAATAGGTAAATATAAAATCGTTGATTAAACTTTACGTTCAGAGACGTATCCAACGACGTTCCAACGATGAACGTAGAAATTAAAATAAATTAGGAATGGAGTGAATTTCCAACAATCAGACCAATCTCTTTCGAGAACAAACACCACAAAGAGATAGAAATTGCCATAGATTATGCAGGATTCTCTTAAACGAGCCCCTGAGTTTTGACCGACGTGTTTTTATGAATAGAATATGAATAGAAAATGAATGATTTTATCGCTGACAACAAAGAAATGCGAGATACCGGTTTCGAAACAACTATTCTACCACATATCGAAGAATCTGTTAGTACCCAATGAACTGGGATACCATTCTTACGAACTAATTAAGGCGAGAATAACTACGCTCGGTTGTGATAAGTGAGAGAAGTCAGGATAAGAGGGAAAGGGTTACACAATTACAAATTTACATTACACAAGTGTACAAATATAATAGTAAAAATTAACTTAAATGAGTCAGGATAAGAGGGAAAGGCTCACACAATTATAAATTTACATTATATGAGTACAAATATGATCTTATAAATTAACTTAAACTAAATTATTTGCTGTCCAATTTAAAGTTTCGACGTCCTGAAAAGGACTTGGAAAATTTAAATTGTATTGCAAAATATTCGGTGCTAAAAGTACCAGTAATTAAATTATTCTAATCTCGCGTAAAGTTAATGAAATAATAGAATGAATGAGCATCATGGAAAATTGTTAAAGGTAAATCTATGTAATCTTTGTACAAGTGGAAAATCTATCTAGCTTTATCAGAAGTTACGAAGCATGGTCTTCTAACTAGTTTGGTACTTCTAGCACCGAGTTTACAACAATACTTATGTCTACGCGCGTAGTCCTTAGCTTGATATCGTTTTCGAGAGAGCAGTCTCTCGAAAACGTTACCAAGGGCCCAGGTCCACCACGTGGAGGTGACTGCGCAGGGACCCTTACTTACATGCAGCATGCGATGCATGCAAGCGAATGCGCAGCTAAGTGATTTATTAATACCAAGCAAATATGAATTGATTTGCACTAGATCAATTAGTAATTCTGTTTTCTTAAACGAGAAGTATAAGAAAAATAGGGATAGGTTGTGTTTACTTTGGGTAAGATTATTTATTTTATTTAGCATATAAATCTAAATTAATTCTAACTAAAGATGTATTCTCATCCCTCGGCGATCCCACGAGTAACGCAGAAATTTGATTTATTTTCACAGAAATCTTAAGTACGAGATAAAGGAGCGAGATCAGATACCAACGAAGAATGACAGAGTAAGAATTCGAACGAAAAGAGATGCGAAATAAAACAGAATATGGAATAATGGAATAATATCGACACTTGACAAGAACATCGCAACGAACATTGATATCCTTACGCAAATAACTTAAATCTGACTCTTGAATCTGACTCTTAAATTTAACTCTTAAATCTAAGTCTTAAATCTAATGTTACTCGATATCGTTTTAGAAAGACCGGTCTTTCAAAAACGTTATCAAGGAATTAGGTCCCTGCATACTTGCCTCCACGTTTAGAGATGAGTACGCAGGGACCTATCCCCAAACACAAATCCCATCCACCCTTCCATTATATGCAGCCTCGGCACTGAGGTACCAAGATTTCATTCAACTTTTCTCTTAAACTTGTGTAATGCCAAATGGATACGGTGCGCAGCACGGCTATTTGCTTACGCACGCAACTTATTAGGAATTCTTTTATCGTTACTCTAATACACTATTTTTATTTTGTTATATCGTTACTTTAATAAACTATTTTTATTATAAATCTAACATATAATAGGTGTGGACTTTCAATTCTCTGAAGTCCAAAAATATTTCAGTAATATGTCAAGAATTCGGAGACAAAAATTCGGCGTCAAAAATTCGGTAATAATTGCAAAAAGCTAAATTCTTCAAATACAAAAGTTTGGTAGAAAAAAGAAAATTAAAATTGAAAAATAAGAAAAACAAATAATAAATCATAAAACTAATAAAAGTAATAAAACTAATCGTTCAATCCCAAGAGTGTTCGCGATATACACTAGTCATTCAATCGCGAAACTATTCTCAACACATAACAATCTCTCATTTTTTAAACCGATAAACTAATAAAAAGAACGATTACAATTATATAAAATAGGAGGGCTATATATGCTAGCATTCAGTCGAATGCGCTAGCTGATAGCCCTCCAGTTTGTTCAAGTATATATCAAAATTACTACTACTGCTACCTCATCTACCCCACCACCTCTAATTAAAAATTCGGTTTGTACAAACTCACCGTTCGCAGACAAGTGACGTCATCAGCGGCTAGCATCCTCTCCATGATCCTCTACCATCGACTCAGCTAGCTGACCATTGTCCACTACTAAGCAGGCAGCACCCTCTCCGTAATCCTCCAGCATCGACTCAGCTCGCTGACCACTTTCCATTACCAAGGGGTTATCGCGATGACCAGTGTCCACTATCATGGGGCTCAGCAGCCTCTCCGTGATCCACCACCATCGACTCAGCTCGCTTGACCACTGTCACCTACCAAGGGATCATCAGGCTGACCAGTGTCCGCCACCATGGAGGGCAGCACCCTCTTCGTGGTCCCCCACCACCATCATAACACGTTGATCATGGTCCATCTTCCTGAACTAGGCCCAAGAGGAGCTCCGATCGGTACCGCGTCTATCGAGCAACTGATTAAAACAGCGGAAGTGCCCTCCTTATATACCCATGGCTCCCCACCCTTGCGCTTAAATTTTAAATTGATTTTTCGTTAAAATTGGCCGTAATTTAGCTATTTTCGCAATTTTTTTTACCAATTAATATTCTTAACGATTACTCACAACTATTGGTAATAATGATTTATAAATTTTATGTAAACTAAAGCTACACTTACGTTTTAAAGGAGAATTATTGTTATTTTTCGCGAGTTTACTTCTTAATCATTTATGTATTATTATCGCGGACAAGATGCATCTACTGGGATCACTATTGCTACTTCCGGTACCTATTTGGAGCCATATGCTGAATTGGTAACATTTCGAAAGACAGTAAAATTGTACGACTTTGGTGATCGTACTTTGATCATAGTCGTAAGGGAAGTAGTAGAGCTTTCACTGCTAACTCGTAGCTTTTACCGGTAACAACAATCTCTCCAATATCAAAATCTGATAACTTTTAAAAATCTTCACGAAACTCGAATTGTTACAACTATTTGCGTAATTCAATTAGATTTAGAAATATTTGCCGATATATAAAACCATTTATTCCTTCTCTAATTTTCAGTGATATCAATCAATATACCAGACTGGCAATTAAGTGACCAACAATTTTCCTCAAACAAGAGCAAAATTAAAAGTAACAAAAATTGTACAATCGTACACATAATTTTCCAGAAACTTGCCTATATTATAAACTAAACACGAAGCACGCTAGCCATAAATGCAGAAATTTTACGAGCTCAATAAGAAGCACGCTTTATTACTCCGCGAATGTCTATCGTCGGTGCAATGCCGTTCCTCACTACTTGTTCAATTAAATATTCAAACCTCAACGTTTAATCTCGCTACAAAGTAATGGTAGGTGTAATGCGGGTTACAGTTTTTAACGTCCAAGCTCCTCCACCCAGTTACTCTTGCTGACGCAATCTCGTTGATATTCAAAGTAGTATTCGAGTTTTTATTAATATTTTTATGGGCAGTGCTTAAAAAGCGTGCACTCGGATATTCTGCAGATCGGACGTGGAGGTGTTGCTATTCCACTCTCGCCTAGCCTTTTCCACTTTTTTCTTTTTCCGACGTCCTCTTTTTTCCTGTTTTTTTCTTTTTCTTTTAAAGCTTCTCAGCGAACGTGGAACACGTATACGTATCGGGAGATTCGTACGTAGGGAACATACGTAATTCCATAGCGTAAATATTTCAACAATTTTCATAACCCACTGGTTGGCCACGATATCGTGACGCGTTAGAGGAAAACCTCGTCTAAAATTGAATAAAACAGAGAGATGAAAAAGGAATCATGGTATGAAAATTATGTACTTTATTCGCGTAAAGGAACAAACTTTTGTGCCCAGCGCACTGGCTGTATAAAATTCTTCTGTATAAAGGAACACGTCAAATACGCTGCTTTGCAAATGAACTATTTACTGAACGTGAATTTTATTAAATTACACAGGTTGAAGTTAATAACTACACGAAAGTCCGATGGTAATGAATGTAATATAAGGCAAACTAGTTGAGTTAGCATATGATTATTGTAATACCACGTTGACCTTCTTTTGCACGTGAAGGCTTCCAGCTTTTTCGTTTTCCTCGTCCTAGCTATTCGTGGATAATTAACTTTCCCATTGAAATTAGTCGAATCGCTTTTCAATTTTAATTACGATTTGCGCAGAAAAGAAAAATGTCGGCACCGTCGAGCGATCCCTAGAGAACGATTTTTATAATTATCTAGTTAAATTGGAAACGTTTATATTCTCGTATAAAAACAGTCAGGGAAATCGCGCATATAAATTAACGAGAATTTTCGTTATTTCGCAGAAATTTCCAATTGATATCGTCCAATGTAGACGCTCGATTACGCGGATACTTTTCGCGACGTTCCCACGCGAATATCGGCTCTATTATTCGCGTACAACCGGGGGATTGATATTAAATTTCCATTAATTTTCACCGCGAGGAAACATCAATTTCTGGCCAGAAGGTGCACGTAAATACGCGTAGATAACGCTACTGTGAACAGTGGACGCGATAATTTGTCACGACTTACTTCTGGACAAACAGTTTAGAACCTCCATTTTTCATGAAGCGACCAACTCAAGTTGGGGGGGGGGTGATAATGACAAAATCGAAGCAATGCCACGATCTATTAAAAACTTGTTGATATGATAAAAACAATGTTTATCCGGTTGAAAATTTCAGTACGTTTGCGTGTCCATATCAGACGACGTAAATGTAATTTCGAAAGGACTGAAATCGATTAAAATGGCAAACGAGAAAAAAATTACGGATTCTCTGATACGTACATATTTTGGTAAACTGACTTTGAAATAGTTCCATATTTCTGTTAGATGCATTTATCTATTTTTTCGCCCCTGCTCGTATTCTCTCTCTCTCTCTCTCTCTGTTTCCCTACGTTACTTAAAAAGCACGCTGGCAATATTTCGCAAAGGATAAATTAAGTTGGCTGCTAGGTTTTTAAAATATTCCCTCTCGCGTAGCGTTTTAGGAATTTACTTTGTAACTCGCGGGGCGTCGTGTAAAATAATTGGGATCGAGCTATCGATTTCATTATGAAACGGAGCTTTGAAAGAATTCGTGTTTCGGGTCAACGGAAATTCCAGAACGAAGAAATTGCAATTTCCTGATGGAAAAGCTTCCTCGATTTGTTGCGACTGTAGTCGTTGCAGATCAAACCCAGTGTCGTAATTTCTACTACGTTGGTGTTTGGAAATGTTTTTAGTCGCGCTTCCGAGAAGAATTTCCAATTTCATTGCATTAACATGCAGTATATTAACGTATCTTCTTTTTTATTCATTAGACAAAAATATTTACAACTAATAGCACGGATCAGGCGTCACCGTCCACGATTTTCCTGTTCAAACGGAAAGATATTTCACGTAGTATATCAAAGAAGACGAGACGCTACGATAGTGTCAATTAATCATTAATTGAATTGAAAAAAAGTGAAAAAAAAAGTATGAAGAAGAGCGACACAGAAATTTCTCGTTCACACTCATTAACTCGTGAACGATGCTTCAGATATTCCATAAACGGGGAAGCATCTCTTCTGGTGGAAGACTCGTCCTCTGTTGGACGATTTTTCGTATAACCGTCGACGCTTGACACGGCCAGGTAGCCAGTCATGTAAATAAAAATTAGAACCATGGTGTATTCTGTATTTATGAAGCGGATGAGGTGGAAAAATAGCGAATTTATTCGATTTTCAAGGAACTGAAGAATAAAAGAAGGAGCAGTTTGTATTCATAACCGCTGGGAGCAGAACGACGAGATCTCGAGAGAACTTTAAGGAGACGCTGAAAACGAACAGCGAAGCTCGAGTGAATGTTAATAAACACCCGTTAAACAACACAAGAGAGAAAAAATTCGCTCACAAGCCGGAAGTGCGAGAGGTAGAGGTGTGCAGCTTCAACGGAGGGAAACGAGTGACGCCTCGTTACAGAATAATAAAATTTAATTAAAAGGAGGCAAAAATAAGAAGCAACATTTCATTATGGAAAAATTAAAGCATCCTGGTTCAGCAACGTTCCTGTTAACTGAAAAATGTAACGTTTCGAATTAAAATGATACACCTCTTCACCTCGCAGCCAATTCGAAATGACTGCATTAAATTTTCATGCTGCAAACTGTGAAGAAAATATGAAAACTCGTACCATAAAGGATGCCTAGTGTAACAGAGGAAGCCCAGTATAATAGACTTCATATGCATTTCCTATACGACTCGAGAATTGTGTAACGATCGACGATGTTTCGATGCTGGTATATTTAAAGGTAGTTGTAACCAATTTATAGCGAACCACCAAACACAATCATACACCCTTTGTGCCGACGAAATCGAACAGACTCGTCGGTTTCGCCGCATACGTTTTGTTCGAGAGAAAGTGAGAAAAAAAATGAAAGTTGTATCATTTCTGCCTCTGCGTTTATCGATTTTCAATATTTATAAGATACAAACTTGTTCATTAGCAACGTCATTTCATAACCTGTTAAAATGCAGATTTTAATTTATCCATCGTTATCTTCTTTTATCACGCGGCGATTAAAAAGTTAATTCGCCTAGCGATAACAACAGCAGTCTGAAAAAATATTCTCTACGTCCGCTCATGCGCAGCCACTCTCCACTTTCTGACCTCTCCTCTACGACTTGAAAGTGTTTCTTCAAAAAGATGAAACTTCGATCGTAGCTGCAGATATTTGCTCTTTGAAATTAGACTACGCGTTTCCCGCGTTCATCGCATTTTCCTCGATGAATAATGCAACAATGCCTGTAACATTTTAAACCTGGAATTTTCAACGGTCTAGAAAGCTCTCCCATTATTCGCATCGAATCAATTATCCTGAAATATCGAATCGCCCTTATCGGATTTCGTTTTAATTGTGATAATCCGACTAGATAAGATACAAGCAACCTTGTCCACTGAAGGAAACGGTCGATTAAACGTTCAATTAACCATCAATCCACGAATTATTTAGGGTACCGTTCAATGGGATACAATGATCGCGCGAAATTTCTTCTTTTTCCAGAGAGATGTCTCATGTGTAGATACTTATTTTCTGGTTTTTTACCACTAGACGATAAATATCAAAAAATGGGGCGGGAAAGTTAGGGGAAAAGAAGGAACGAAACCACTGAAAGGAAAGGACTGAAATTACGCAGAAGTTTGTGGCTTGTTCGTGAAGAAAATTGCCTCATAAACTTTCCTTATCGTGTAAATATAACGCCTCTCTGCTTGTTGCGAGGGATAATATTCAGTTAGGATATCGTAGGCAAAAAGCGAATGCTTTCGTTAATAAGATACTCCGCAACGAGTTCTGGGCACGCAGTTCTCGGAACTTAGTGAAGGAACGTTTAACGCTTGCACGTGTCATCCTATTTTTCACCATCGACTGGAAGGGATATGGAGATTCATCGAGTCTAGAGGAACCAATGAAATTCACGTCGCCGATGATGTTTTTCGGCATCGCATACTTTATCCGCACAGATGCTTACTACACATCATTCACTTTTATTCCAGTGTATCCATCTCGTTCCAAGTTCCATTCCAAACATCGCCGTTTTACTCGAGCCAAAAGGAAAACGAAATTAAAGTCTCGACGGAGAGGTCAAAGAAGGAGGAGCTTGAACTCGCTTTTGAAGTAATTTCCGTCCTTTTGCAACATGGGAATTTTTTTTATGTCGCTGCACACCAATACCATCGACGCGACGTAATGCCCGAGCAATACCGTTATGGCATTTCCTGCGATGTTGGTCTCGAATCCTTTCAAACCTACCGCACCCATTACAAGTTTCCAATAGAAGGAGCGATCCGGCGTGATGCAATGAAAGGAATAATAATACAAGGGGAACGAGCGAAAAAAGAGAAACGTCAAAGTAAAGCAACGCCAAAAGCGGTCCGAATCGATGCGCTGGCTCCATGAAAAAGCATCCGACGTGTCGTATAACTGTCACGCACCCGTCAAAAGGGAAATTCTTTTACGAAAAATGAATCTGTCCGCCATTTGACAAACCCGATAATCGCGCGTCTTGTCCGACATAGCTACACGATCCGCCGCTATAATTGGATGGCTCGCATCAGTTTTCCCTCACTGTTCGTTCCTGTTGCGGGAACTTGTTCCGGGAATCGCTACGAACCTGATTAACTTCGATGCCTGAATTTAATGAGAACGCGATGCGCGAAACTTTCGGACAACGAAACAGAACCGCGCTGGTTGCAAATACAAAGCAACGCTGAAACGCGTAGTAAGTAATGCTCAATGTGGATTCGATATGAAACTCTCAACTCGCGACCTGACGGCTTGGAAATTTATAATTACTCGTCAAATTTTTTCTTCTATCTCGGTGACAGAACCGAAGTTATGAACGGAAGAAGGGAAAATTCTGCAGCTTCATTCTGCGAGAAGTAACCTGCTCCGCTTAACCGAATCGTAATATTCTACAATTTGTCTTTTATTACCTCCAGCCTCCCCGTGAACCAACTATCGCAGCAATCTAAAGAACATTACCAAAGAAAACAGCAGATAAGCAGAAGAAGTCGCATCGAAGTACCGTCCCAGCGTTATGACTGGCGCGTCGGTCCTCCCTCCGGGAACTCTTCGAGAAATAAATAAAAGACACAACCCCGGCCCCGTTATTTTCCTCGCCTTTCGCTCCCAGACCATCTACATGGGACACGCGCACACGCGCATACCGGCCATCACGGGATTAGCTCCTTACGTACGACGACAATAATTTATCAAAGTACTTCTTACAAGACTAAAAGTGCCAATGCTGACAACCGGTGGAATAAAGAAAACTTCCACTTCTTCCGTTCCTCTCTTCTTTACATTTCGTTCTGGCTTTCTTTAATTCCTACCCGCGAGAGAATTATGATCGACGATTTAAACAGTCGCACGCGGCAAAATGAAAGGAACAGGGTTCGCGAGGCGTGACGTGGGACAGGGTAAGACGGTTTGGAGGAAACGAGGAAGAGAATGAACGGGAGGGAGAGGGAAGGTAAGGTAGTAGGGAACGAGGCAGGGCTTCGAGGGTGGCGGAGGGTTGATGCGTTCCACAGGAGGGTAGTGTTGATACAGTCGCAGAGCCAGTCAGTAGCTGCTACGACACGGGGCCGCGCACGCGTGCTCAAACTACTCCAACGGCTCTCTGTCCTACGATGCCGTTGGATTATTGTGGCCGAAGAAATGTGTACGAAGAGTCAAACAAGTGGACGAAAAACCGACCGGCTCATTTCCCGCGAATCCTACCGCGGTTTTTCGGCGTTTTGTTGAACGATTCCATGAAATTGCTATTGTCACAGTGGTGTTCCGTCACCGATGTGAAAATCGTAAGCATCGTTAAAATATCTCTCCGATAACAGAGTACATTGAAGACACGGGTGTAATCGATCGATCCATTGGATAAAACGGGGGGCAAAATTATTCGAGCGAGGAGCAAAAAGAAATTAACTACGGAAATTCATTCGCGGGTAAAGAATGAACACATTGTTTAACAAAAACCGTTTAAAACAAAAATGATACAATGGCGAAAGGGAGAAACTAATCCCCATGCGATTACGCTTAGCGCATGATATAACACGAGAAACAGTTTGGAAGATTACTTCTGAAATTCTCTGGCAATACAGCTTGACGAGACGGAGGTGATTGAAAAATACCACGTTCGTTAAGTGGCAGCTACCGCGGTTTTATAGCAATTTACGCGACCCTGTGCTTGTCGCGCAAGCAAGAACGTTATCGCCGGAGTAATTGCGCCGTAAACTAGTGAATAATTGTCTCAATGAAAATGAAGGAAAAAGAAAAGAGACTGTTTGAAAACTTTTTTCGTAGGTTCGAGTAACATTTTCGAGATAGCGTTACCAGAAGCACGCGTCGGTACAATTTTCTGGTAATGAATGAAGGAAAGTAAATGTTATCCGTCGTTGACCGTAATCGGTCAGATTAGAGACTTCGAGCGTAAGATCTGTTAATTAGAAATTTAATTACCGAGTAAGCGGTGAAACCAGTCGTAGCTTCCATATCATCGTCGATGCCTTTTGTAATTAACATTTTCAGGAAGCCGTTTAAAAAAAGTAAATTTCAAAGTCGGAACACCGCGAACCGGGCCCACACTACACAAAGCGTGCAAATCAGATTAAAAAATAATCCCCAAACTTAGAGAAATGAACAGATGTGTCTCGTGGACCAGTTATTCCTGTGGTTTACATTTTTCAACGCATTCATAAATCACTCGTTCCAGAATGCTCAAAGATAATTACTGGAAGTAACGATGAAAAATGTTTATGTCGGTTCAGGAAACAAATCCATTCTGTATCCAATAATCCACCACACATTAGCTTGATAAATTAATTTTTATAAAAAGAAAAAGATATATAATATACTCCATCATGCGAATAACAAATGTTTACATTTTAAAAGATATTTTCTGGCGATAAAAATGTATTATTTGACAATTCTAGCGGAATAGGAAGTCCAGTAAAAATTATACGAATGTTTCCCCACAACCAATTAATGCTGTTAACTGACAGAAGACTCCACTTATTTGTAATTTAATTGAGATTAATTTCGAGGGAAAAACAAACTGATACGTGCACACTGCAACGTTCTATTCTCTTTCACGTCCGTTTAACCGAATAATTTAGAAAGTCATATAAATTTTCATGTCAAAAGTTTCGTAATGCTGCACAGTATATGCGAATTTTTTTTCAACGTGATGAAGTTTTGTACGAAAAAGGAAAAACTAGGCAGACAGACAAAATGGAATGAAAGAAAAAAGCCTATGGCTATCTGGAAAGGCTCCTTTGTTTTTCAATGAGATTCCGAAATTGTAATGTAATATTATATTCTATTCATCGCGGTTGAAACAGAAACTAACAGTGCTTCAGCAAATTTTCTCTCGGGAACTTTTTACATTAATTATACACCATCTCCATTTAGCCACAGAATAATAGCGAATACCAAACAGATACAATAAAATATCCGTCCGTTTATTCCAATTTGATCGATTCCAATCGTGATTTCGCGATGAATTATGAGTTAAAATTTGAGAATTAAAAACTTTATTAATCATAATTATGCAAATTAAAAACTGTAGAGATTGGAAATACTGATCATTGACTTCCCTGAACTAAATCAGTAATGACCAATAGAATAGATCTCGTAGAAAAGATCCTCGAACGCCCACAAAACGAACGTCCGTTCTCCGTCAGGCGTTCGACAGAGTAGCCATCCAGACGTCCGTCAGCGCCACTTGGAACCATCGAGTGGCAACGGTGCAAGGCGTCGCGTTCTCAATATCGATCGTTGTCGAGTTACTTCCTAGACAATCCGTGATCCAATTCCAGATAGAGTCGGACAAAACTACGCTAGACCAGGTAACGGTTCCTCGTCGAGGGACGCAACAGGTAACGCGACCACATCCCTCGTTACAATGCGCTGCGTAACAGTTCGTCGCGTTTGAAAAAACACGGGGAGCGGTCGAAAAATCACAGCGACGAGAAAGGGAGGGAGGCATAATGAAATGGAAATAGATTTTCGTGGCCACCACCGCGGAGCAACAGGTACGCCTCGTAACGAATTATCGCGGGCGCGATAAACGGTAATTCGAACGGAGAAAGGAAGCTCCACCAGCCACCGAAGACACGAGAACCAAGAAGGGCGCGACGTGTCAAAGTTTTTAATTAGTTCGCGAAGCGATCGGGTCGCTATCGGAACGCGAGTGGCTCGTTGCAAATCAAAAGCAATTTACACTTTTGCTGTCATGGCACCGACTGGTCCATGCCCTGTAGATTCTCCGACGAAATTATCCAATCAGAGAATCCCGATAGTTCCGAGGCTGCTGGCGCGGCGTTTTCAAATAGGCTTTCGATCTCGTCGACATGTAAACGTAAGAAAATTGCCCTGCCTCAAGTTCGACTCGGAATTTTATCGAGAAGCAGTCGCGACACATAGACGATTTCGCGAATATTTGCGAAAGAAAAATAAGGATCCCAAGCCTAGGAGAAACATTTGTAATCGTGACAAAAGTTTTAGAAGCAAACAGGAACCGTACCACTGACGACAAAGGGGTAACTGCTAACGAACAGTGGCCAAAAGCAAATGTTGCTTACTTTCCTTCCCGATGAGCTCTCTTGGGAGGAGCAAAGCTAGGTAGAAATTTCCCACGACATTCGAGTAAATCCGGAATATCGCGAGACTACCAAACGAATCAACAGTTCCACGTGGAACGAACGATTACACCGGTTACCCCGCAAACAAGTCACCATCCACGATCACCCATTCATCACTCTAAACTTCCGCAGCGCCGTGTCAACCTCCACTCTTCGTTTCTTTACCCGATCGCAGAACTTCAGCAATTAGTATCAGACCAGCGGAACTCTCAGCGAAAGTGAAACGGATCGAACTTTCTTGCTCCAAAACAGCCGGTTCCAGTGGCCCCATAAAGGCCGTGGCACCATCGACTACCATCGCGATGTACCATCCAACGCCGCAACGCAACGTAACTAGAAACCATGGACTTGAAGAAAGCGGACCACCGATCTCCCATTGAGGAGCGACCATAGCCGCTCTGAACTGCAAGTTCCACTCGAACCCACCACCCGACGCAAACACAGGACAACGTGTGAAGCCGTTCGCAAGCTCAACCATTCACAATTATGAAGTCATGAAGCTTCTGTTACCTGCCGTGCTGATATACATGTGCTCGGCCAACAGCGAGCCGGGCGATAGATGGTTATTGAGCTCCGAGCAGGTTCGACTCGACGATGACGGCGACGATTACTCCAATAGCGAGTCGATCGATCGTGAAAAAATTAATCAGGAACTTCGCCGAGACTTCCCACCCCGGGCTGGTCCATCGACGCGGAAAGGGATCGCGCTCGTTTGAGGGCGCGACACGAGCGTGGCTTCTGGTTCGAGAACCCGGAAACTCATCATCTGATTCGATACGGCCGCAGATAGTTCCGATCTATGGACCTGAGCGCGCAGGTTCTCGTCGCCTGACCAGTGAAGAAGAAGGCGGTCGTCGAGGGCGACCTCTTCCTCGGAGGGTTTATGCTGTTGCACGAGAGGGAGGACCCGATCACGTGCGGCCCTGTTATGCCGTAGGGCGGAGTACAAGCATTGGAGGCGAGGCTTTACACCCTGGATAACCTCAATGAGGGCGAGGGCATTCTGCCGGGTGTGAAAATCGGGGCGCACATCTTTGACGATTGTGATAAGGACACGTACGGTCTGGAGATGGCGGTGGATTTCATAAGAGGTGAGTAACTGAGAATAACGAGGTCGCTAAGCTTACTTTTTCTCCGTTTCTTCGTATGCTAACGATCTGCGCGTTGCGCAGAAGGTAAAACGGTTCACCCTCAGAAACTCGAGTATATTTCCGTCGATTTGGAGAATTAATTCGTCGTAATTTTTAAAAACCTTGAGAGACCGTCGAATTTTGAACGCGGAAATAGACTGA
Organism: Xylocopa violacea; assembly: GCA_963969225.1. Taxonomy (NCBI): domain Eukaryota; kingdom Metazoa; phylum Arthropoda; class Insecta; order Hymenoptera; family Apidae; genus Xylocopa; species Xylocopa violacea. The sequence goes on from CAXAJV010000001.1 coordinate 51,732,759, forward strand.
TACTGGATGTTTGTTGTTTCGCACATTTTTTTGCAGAAAATCAAATAGAAAGGAAAAACTTTTATCTCGAGTTATATGAAGCTACGTTCAATCGTGAGATTCGTAAACATTGTAAAGCAGCATTGAAATTTATGGACTGTATCCTATGCATTCCGAATGTTTGTTCAGCCGATATACGAGCGACTAAAGCTGATTTAGAATAAAAGAATCAAAGCGACTTTCGAACAATCCTGCAGTTTGCCGCTGAGCAATTAAACAAATATATTATAACATCATATATTAATAAATCAGAGTGTTACTTCGCGCGCTAATGGAGAGGGACGCGCGGCAAAGTCGCAATATTAAAACAACCTAACAATTTTCCTGATTCGTTAGCCCAGATGCTTCTTGCAGTTGCGACGATAAACCGTGAAAGCGCGACGGGAAGATAATCATGCTGGCAGCGCATCGCTCGCTTCGAAATTATGACGACCAAACGCCGTTTACGACCTTCCTGTTTGCGAAGTACGAAATTTCACTGATAAATAGAATCACGGGAAAGAGAAACGACAAGGGTTTGTTGGAATTTCTATTTTCTGTGTTTTTCTGGTTTCTCACAGTCGGCGCTCACGAAATATTCAGAGAACAAAATCAGAAATTAACGGGAGAACGAACGGAAAGAAGGAGAACGTACGAAAGAAAAAATAATGCATGGGTATGCATGGGTATGCATGGGTATAATAAAAGGCAGAAAAGAACGAACAATGAGATTGTTTCAGTGTTACAGCTTAAATGCGAAACTGTAAGTACGAAGCATGAGGAAATGGACTTCTAAAGTCCATTAATTCAATATCGCGCATTTGTCGCGGGGAAAAGTTGTAGTAGACACTGAAGTTATCCTGGTATTAAAATGAATATCCAGCCCGAGAAACGGCCAAGTTTCGCGAAACCACGGTGTAGTAAACCACGCCACTGAAGAACAGATGCGTAAAGGATGTCGTCAACTTTTAAGCTTTTACGACGCAACAGAGGTAGCTAGAGGATTGCTATAATTAGCACAATTTTCCATTAGATTTAGTTCAGAAGTGACAGCTGGAGAACCATCGAGAACTTTTGCGACATAACCCTTTTCCCCAATTAGCATATTCCTTCACTTATAGCTAATAATTAGTGTACCACCATCGAATCGAGTCGAGACTGAATTACGAAATTAGACAAATTTCAGACAACGCTCAATTACGTTTAAAAATAATAGTGAAAAGCACGCGTAAGGTATTCGTTTGCAAAAAACATTCGATTAATCTTCATAGCGTCTGCGATCAATAGCGCACCGAATAATTAACCAACCCTCCTCAATAGTTTGCCAACTTTTGAAAAAGAGATTACGTTCATTCATTATCGCAAGTCGTTATCAAAAGTCGTTCGAATTAGAGAGGATTTGACACCGCAGATTCAGGACTGCATCCCTTCTGCATCCCATTATGGGATGACCAGGAGCAATTAAAAGTCGCACTGAATAGACACCAGAGATTCGATTAAACCGCAGAAAGGACTGATGCAAATAGAAACGGAAGAATTGCTTATAGTAACGTACTCACGCTTGCACGTAGATGTGACGCAACATAAATTATTTACAGACTTTCCCAGGTCTCTGACCACATCATCCTCGTTCACAGCTATTATGACGCCAACTGACGGGGATAATAATGATGTCAAACTGAGCAGCGTAAAACAATGAACAATTATTTATCCATCGATTCGTCAGGGAATGATATACATATGTATATACTTGCTCCTGACCCACAAATTCTACAAATTTTACTTCTTTTATTATTTCTTGTTGCAAACCAGGATGAGATCATATTTCGATGAACAAAATTGAGTATAACAACGATCGTGCTATTACTGAATGTAGAATTACTCTCTATTCTTTGTTACTTCATTTAAATAGGCTAGTATTTGGCCATTTTTTTACGAGATCCTTGAAACGTACGAACATACAGTAATTTTACGACGTAAGCGGTTAAGTAACCAATGTAACGTTACAATTAATTAATTATGGGATACGCCGATGTTTAATGATCAACTACGATTTCAAACTACCTAGTAACTCGACTCCAATTGCAACGGAACCCACACCCCACTGAAAGCATGCTACGCCTTTCTACCTTGCGCCTTCACAAGCATTTAGGTCTCTATCAACCAATTATTCAATTCATTTAATGAAACTGTTGTCACGTGTTAAAATTATCCAAAATTTCCCAATTTCTCTCACTCGATATCACACTCCACATTTATTTTCGATTAAAAATATATTTCTAATTTATGCGGAATCTTCATTCGTAAACTTACTTCGTTCGCTCAAATAACAGCCGCTATTTTGAAGCAGCCAGTGTCTCCCTTTGGATTTAATACACTGCGCCCACAGGCCTTTAAACTTCGTTCGTAGTCGAAGCACGCTCCGGCGTAATTTGATCAGTGCCAGTCGTATTTTCTGAGTGTAGTAGGAAACCTAAATGAGACTGGCGCAACTGAATTTTACCCGGCCAGCAACGTTTTCGGTATGCGTCTCGTAAAAACGAACACGGTTCCTCACCTAAATATCTCGCATCGCTCAGTGTTTGTCTTGGCTGAGCTGTTGAATTATTTCTTCGCTGCTGTGGATATTTAAACAGGCTTGCGCGCGGTAGCTGCCTCCGCGGTTACATTAAAATTACTTAAGTCCTTGAATTTTCGCGAAAATCCGTTGCGATACGCGCCCGGCTTGCCGCCAGCACTCTTTTCCATTACGAATCAGACTTTCAAGTCGCTAATGATGCTTAACGATTTAAACAGGTCCATCGAGGGAGCATTAACTCATTTGTCAGGTAGAGCGTCCATTATACGTCCCATAATTCATAATGAATGGCGTCTCGCTCCTAAGGAATATTATTACTTTACTTTTAATTCTATCGCTTTACATGTCGATATTTCTCGGACATTTTACAAGCCTCATCGAGAGAGAGAGAGAGAGAGAGAGAGAGGGAGAGAGAGAGGACAGAATGTGTAATTGCTAATAAAAGAAAATTGGTAAAGGAATTAATTTGAAGAGAAAATGTTAAGAAAGCCCTCTATTCGCTGAAATGCGATTAAAATATTTCGCATCGGTGAAGAGGATTGAGAATTCCGCTTCCATTAGCCAGAATGACCCGATACGATAAAGTTTTGTCTAAACGATCAGGAATTTCGTTCGAAATTATACATGAAACGAATCCTCTTATACTTTCTGTATTGAAAACTGATAAAAATCAAGTAACAAGCATCAACTATATCTCCATGCTTCACGAATGATAAAAACATTATTGATTTTTTTGTTGCTCGTCAAAATACATCGAATATAAAGGAAGAAAATTATCTTTCTATACCTTTCCACGCTGCTATAAATTATACAAATCTAACAGTAGATATTTGAAGTAAAAGTTGTATTTCTCCTCTGCCGACGAAAAATTTGTCATAAAAGGAAGAAGGAACAAGGAATTTAAAAAAGGAGAACACTATCTCGAAAGGAAAAATATATGAACATTAATTGGCGAAAAAGGAAGGAATAATTATTTGGAAAGACGCCAAGCGTCGCATCCATTGAAATCTCACGACGGCAGCAATGGACAACGATTAATTACCGCTTTATCATTCCACCGGGCCATTAAAATTCGAAACGCGGTAACGCGACGCATTCTGGCGTTTTCCTTGCATATCCATCCTACTTTATTGCCTCTGACCGGTTAAAAAAAAATTCATTCCGATTGCTACATCTAGAACGATTTTGTTACGTCGAACGTTATTCCGCGAATAGCGCTGATCAAAATTCATGGTACGAACGAGGATGTAACACCAACCCTGATCCTATGAAATTATCAACTGGGTACCCTAGTAAAAATGTTAAATAAATAAAACGTTTATCTCTGATATTTGATTAAAATTCGTATTATAGGAAGAGAATTTAAAAAATGTAATACTTTTCGAATTCGTGGAAAATAATTGAACTGGAAGTTTAATAAAAATTCTATGAGAGATTTTTTTGAAATTTTAGCTCGTTTCAAACGTGAATGGTGATTTCATTTTACTGGATTTGACAAATTTTATTGCCAATTACGCTTGGCGCCGTTAATATCAACACAGTGTCAATAAGTGATTAAATGAATCCAATTTTATGGACTCCAGATACGGTATATCCGCCCTTAGGTGTTGAATTTGGGGGAAGAGTATAGACGCATTTCACATCGCTCCGTGCATTTTCGAGTTTTCGAGTTGAAATCTTGAAATTTCGAATACAAGCTACGCCTTAATCGAATTTTGGTAAGTATCGCGTGAAATCCAGACGTATAAATCTGGGATTCTTTCGGTATTAGGGTCGAATAATAGCGAATTTCGTGCTCGGATTCGCTATCCTTCACGGTTACGACATGTGCGCGGTCGTTCGCCATTTCCAAATCTAATTTCGAGTCGTGGAGGCTGCTGACGACGTCGTGGGAGAACTGAAGAGGAAGAGGATATCGGAAGCTACACCGGTCAACACCTCAAGAAGTGTAAGAAGTGCGGAAAGTGCTGATAAAAAGCTATTAAAGAACGGGAAGAAGGCGATGTGGTGCGGTAGAGAGTGAAGATAATTATCATGCGCGCGTAATAATAACTCACAAAACGGAATATTAATCGCCAAAAACAACGATAAAAAGAGTTGAAATAGTAGACCGAGCGCCAACGTGCATTCACTATCAGCAAACTTTACCTTTCACGAGGGACAAAGGTGCAGAGGTGTAAGCGAGTAGACAATAGATCGCAAGTATCAATCTGTCACGGTGATAAAGGACCCGTAGTGCGAGAGAGACAGCATCTCAATAATGATTATAATTCGTGATACGTCACGAATTTAAAAGAAAATAAAAACTCTAATAAATTCGTAACGCACCGAAGAAAGACAACAAATAAGCGCAGTGAGTGCGAGCACACACTGTAAACAGAATGACACAGAATTGTAAATAACAATCGTACATCAAGTGCAATAAAAGTAGTTTTGATTATAAATAAATTAAAACTACCGGATGGGTGAAAATAAACATGAAAAGTTAAAAGAAAAAAGACTTGTGCCCACGCTGACAGAAGGGGGTCGGGCAGATAAGTGTTTCACGGCAGGGGAGCTCTTGACCCACCGCGGAAAGTGTTCTCAAAAGTCGACTGTCACTGACCTACCTCTCAAGTGCCAACCTGTTTACCTACAAAAAAGGGGGACAGGAAGGCAATAAATAGACAGTGTAGAGGGGGTAAACACTCGTCGGCGTCGCACGCATGTCGACAAGTCAAAACAGGTTAAAAAGCTCGTTAAATACGGAAGCTTTACATCCTGTGCAGTTTGCAGTGAAGTAAATAAACACTTTCTACATGCAAATGTATGATAAGTGAAACAAACATAGTGAAGATACGACAGAATCAATTCCAAACAAAGAAAGACAGAATAAAAATATTACATGCATTACAAAAAGTTAAAGTGAATGGTATAAAAGATATTGTTCAACAAACTGCAGTAAGTGTGTAATATTAAGAAGACCAAGACGTGGGTAGAGTGTTTGTAATCCTCTCCATATCTGTAACACAAACAATTATAAGAACCATTCACTAAAAATGCACTTATAGATATATATTGTGAAGTGAGGAACTATAACTGAAGAGAAAGAACTAAGTGTCTAGCAGACATAACAAAGATAGGTTAAAGGCTGTTTAATACATACTGAAAACGAAATCTGATTCACGCGTACTATAGAAAAACGAATAATAAGGAGCTCCTGGTGTGAATAAAGCTCATTGCACACCTAAAACAAAGAATTTCAAGAGTTAGAAGAAGAAGAAAATACAATCTGTTTACATGTCAAAAAACGAACATATCATACCTCTGTAAATAGAGAGTCTAGAATACAGTTCCTACGTGCGGGTTGGGGATAAATCACTCCACGCATGCCTAAAACAGGCAATAAGTACTAAGATAATTAACGGTGCATAAAGCTGAGAGAAGAGAAGAGAAGATTTGTAACAAGTGCGTAGTGGGAAGGATGCAAACAATACTATACGTACCTAAACAGATAAAAATGCAAACAATCAATGCGAGAGTTTCAAATTAGAGCAAAGCAGGCAGTTTTTACACCGGTAAACCCGCCAATAAGACGGACAACAAAGCTGGTAATAAAACGGAAACCAGTAAAAAGAGCAGCGGTGACAACAGGATCACCAAATATTATAGAAAGGAAATAAAAGAGCTGCTTAAAGACGACGCCGTCCCGACAACTAGCAAGGGAATGAGTGGCGGCAAAAAAATAGAGCACTCCATCGTTGGAATGGCGGTGGAAAACAGGTTTGCCGCCCTAGATATCGAAGGAGATTCAAATGAAAATGCATTTAGCCTGGAGGAGGCGATGGACAAAGCTTAAAATTCACCCTGCTGTGTCAAATACTACAAGTGAATGTGCACCATGCTGCCAAAGCACAGGACTTAGTAATAAGCGAAATGAAGCGCAGCATGGTGGAAATTATAGTCATCGCAGAACCGTATCGGATACCATTGAGTCAATATTGGATCGAGGATACAAGCCTATAACCAAAATAGCAAATGGAAACAGCTACATCGCGGTGAACTGGGCGGAATACGTGGTGGTGGGTGTGTACGCACCGCTGAATTAGCCGTTGAGCGATTAAGAGCGCTTACTGGACGAAATATGGAGCGCAATTAAAAACATTTGGAACCGCCCAGTATTTGTACTTGGAGATTTCAATGCGCATGCAGTCATGTGACATTCGAAAAGCACAATAGATCGCGGTCACTCGATGCTGAAGTGGGCGAATGCTGCAAACTTACAGATCCTAAATCGTGGAGCGGAAGTAACGTGCCCGCGATTTCAAGCAGATAGCATAGTAGATATCTCCGTGGGAAATGCTCTCACAGCGAAAACAGTGCAAAATTGAGAAGTCGACAACATGGACAATCTGTCGGACCATAAGTGTATTTGGATACAGATATCCACAGCCCAAGCAAAACGCCTCAGAAATTCTTGACAGCAGCACCACGTAAGAAAATGAGCCGTTAAGAAGCTGAACGACGATTATATGCGGGTTGCTGCTTTATCCGCAACATGGACTCGAAAAAAAGAAGGTCCAGTGAATGTGGACGAGGAAATAGCAGAATTAATGGATTCCGTGACAGCGGTGTACAATGCTTGCATGCTACGTACAAAACCCAATGTGCAAAGACGACCTGTGTATTGGTGGAACGAAACAATATCGCGAATTTGTGCAGAATGTACGCTAACGCGCCACCAGTACAAAAGAGAGAAGGGTCGCCGGTCCATGAGAAACATAGAAAACATCCTGCGGTGCAACGAAAGCTATAAAAATAAGAAAAACAAGCTGCAGTCCGCAATATCTGACTCCAAGACACGGGCACGGGAGCGACTAATGTCCACCTTGCAAGAGGATCCGTGGGGGCGTCCATACAAAATGGTAATGGACAAACTAAGACCATGGGCGCCTCCTATATCAGAAACGATGCAACCAAACTTCCTGGAGCGGGTTGTTGAGAATCTATTTCCACGAGAGGAAAATGGCGCAACCAGAGATCGCCCGCGCAGTGCAAAAACTTAAGAGAAAGAGCACTGCGCCAGGCCCGAATGAAGTTCCTGGCTGAACTTGGCTAGGAATTCTAGGTTTCTTTGCCCGACGGCTGCAGAGGATCTTCACGGAATGCTTGCAGACCGGAAAATTTCTAAGAAAGTGGAAATCTGGCAGAATGTTCTTGCTGAAAAAGCCCGGAAGTCCGGAAGAAGATCCGTCTGCTTATCGTCCTATCGTTCTGCTGGACGAGATAGGAAAAATCTTCGAAAGAGTAATTCACCGGAGACTCGTTCAGCATTTTACGACGAGAGGACGAGATTTAGCGGATTGCCAGTACGGTTTCAGGGAAGGTCGATCCGTAATCGATGCGATAAGGAATGTAAAGTCGATTGCAGAAACAGCCACAAAAAACGGGGGGATTGCTTTTGCGGTATCTTTTGACATAAAGAATGCCTTCAATTCCCTCTCATGGGCGGCCATACGTGGAGCAATGATTTTCCGGAATACCTACGTATGGTAATAAATAACTACCTGAGCGATAGAACCATTACTTACAATGGAAAAGACAGATACTTTGAGAGGGTGGTCAATCGCGGTGTTCCGCAGGGATCGGTTCTTGAACCGTTACTGTGGAACATCGGATATAACATAGCTATCTTTCAGCCACTTCCGATAGGAGTACATATTACATGTTATGCCGATGACACGCTAGTACTTGCCACTAGAAGCAACGAAAGTAGGACCATCTGTCGTGCAGAAGGGGGAGTGGTATCGGTAACGATGGAGTTCCGTGAACTTGGCTTTCAGATTGCCGCGGAAAAAACGGAAGTTTTACTCTTGATTTACCCGCGTGACAATAAAAGAAGAGCTGAATGCCGAGAGATGAAAAAATTGCGAATACAACTGTTGAGGTAAAAAAAGATATTAAATATCTTGGACTTCACCTCGATAGCAAGTGGGATTTCGAGTCGCATTTTGCAAAATTGGCGCCCAGATTGGATAGTGCGACACTACATTTTAGCCACATTATGCCAAATCTCGGTGGTCCCAACGCAAATGTCAAACGGTTGTACGGCAGAATCGTATACAGCGAAGTATCGCTCTATAGGGTGCGCCCGTATAGAGCGAAGTTCTTGTCGCGAGTAAAAAGAACTTGAAAACGGTGCGTAGACCGTGGAGAGAGGATGCGATAAGAGTATACAGGACGATCTCGTACGAAAGCAAGCCATGAGCCGTCACACGAACCATTAGACGATAAGTTTGCTCCGTCAAAATCTCATGAGATGGACGGAAGGAAAAAGCGGCATGCTCACGTACAGAATGACGCAGATATTCACCGGAATATTTTGCGTCATTTCTGAAGCGGATGGGCAAAGAAAACACGTCATTGTGCCCCCATTGCGAAGAGGAGGACGACAGCGGGTGTCACACGCTACAGCGCTGTCCAGCACGGGAGCTGCCACGACGCGCTCTGGTAAGCGAGGTAGGGCCAGATTTAACTCTGAGCAGTATCTTTGATAAAATGATGCTAAAACAGAGTTCCTGGCAGGCAATGGCTTTGTTTTGTGATAAAGTCACGGCTTTGAAGGAAGTGGAAGGAACGAGGAGGAAGGAGGAGGAAGGAGGAGGAAGGAGGAGGAAGAGCGCGAATTCCCTGCCCGGCGTGTCCTGAGTGGTCGGCGTCGTAGACGTCTGCCGCGTCCAACCGTGCGAGCGGGGGCTGTTGTTTCCTGAAACGGTACGACAGTTCAGCTTCAAAGATCCTTTCGGTAGGCTGGTCTTCTCCTGCATTGCTACCATGACGCTAGTGGCAAGTTCAATGGAGACGCAATCTTTGCGGATCATGCGAAGACGAAGAAGAAGCTTCGCTGAAGACAAAAACAATGATATATACACAGAAGAGTTGCATCGTTGGAAACCACAGACCGAAGAAGGAAGAAAAACCCCAAGAGGAAAGTGAACAATGCGTATAGCGCGGGCGCGAACAATCTCGTGTGCGTGAGTGCGCGAGAATTTCGTGTGTGTGAATGCGCGAGGTTTTCGTGTACGGGAGTCATCATGACAAACATTTGCAAAATGACAACCGAAAGCGAGGCAAGGTACTGGTAATGGATAAATAAATGAAGAAAGAAGACATTGCGTGGCAGACAGTTGCTGAATACATAATGGTCGGTAACTGGTCGACCACAAATGAAGAAGAGGAAAAATAAAAGTAGACGGAGAGTTACCGACACCTGAATGTTTAATAACCAAGGTCGGTAACTGAAGAAGATCCATGTAACCAAACGACAGAGGAAAAACAGAAGTTACCGACGACGCAAGACACTGTAACCACGGTGGGTAACTCAAAGAAAAAAAAAAGAAATGGACTTAGATTATCATGCTCGTACAAAACACATAGACTCAAAAGATTCGGGATCAACCTTTGAGCCATTGCACGCGTATTGCGAGATGCGGAGATAAACGGGTGATCACGTCTATCTCCCACATGCCTTGGCACATCAAGAGCACAATGCAGTGCGTGCACTGCCCAGAAGAGAGTCTCCTGAAAACATTCAGAGACTCAGCGCGGGGGGGGGGGGGGCGGCTCATGTAAACGATGTTAAGTGCCGGGCCTCCTCCATATATTTGTGCGCTATGATAAGCACTGTTAGGTTTTAGTCAGTAAGAGTCTGGCATAACCACCTAGCAAATTAATCCAAGTCGAGTGGAATCTATGAACATTTCCCAACGAAAAAAAAAGGTGTCGAATTTGGAGGCTGGAGAACTCCTGCAGCGGTTACTAATGCCCCGGAGCCAATATGCAGTTATATGAACCCAATTCTGAAGGGCCTAGGTATGGCATCTCCGGCCATCTGATTCGAATTAAGAGCCCGGATAACCGTTGGAACAGTTAATAATAACACAGCGTCAACAGGTGATTAAATGATACCATCTCTTATGGCCCCAGTTACGGTATGTCTACTCCTATGTGTCGAAGTAGGGGGCTCTGGAACTCCTGGAGCGATTACTAATGCCGCAGAGCCAATAATAAGTTATATAAACCCGACTCTGCAGATCGTAGGTACGGCATCTCCGGCCATGGAATTCGAATTACGCGCGCGGAAAACTGTTGCAGCCGTTAATGACAACACGGAGTCAATAGGTGATTAAATGAAACCAATTCTTGAGGACACAGTTAGGACATGTCCGCTAATACGAGCCGAATTAGGCGGCTGTAGAACTCCTGGAGCGATTACTGATTCCCCAGAGCCAATAAGAAGTTACTTGAACCCAACTCTGCAGGGAATAGGTATGGCATCTCATGACATGGGATTATGTTCCCAGCGATATGAAGGAACCGACACGCCTGGAATCTTGTAAAACACTACTACCGAGAGGCTAGATGGGTTAGGTTAGGTTATATTACGTTATAGACGTATATAATGATCCCTCCGAGACGTAGGGGCCGACCCGCCGGGAATGTAGTGAAATACTACATTCGAGATGTTAGGTTGCCTAAGGGTAGGATATATATCGTTATAGACGTATATGATGTCCCCACCGAGAAGTACGGGTTGACACGACCGTGATACTGTAAAACATTCTCACCGAGGGGCAAGATAGGTTAGGTTAGGTTATAGTACGATATAGACGTATATAATGTTCCCACCGAGAAGTGGGGCCGACCCGCCAGGAATGTTGTGAAATACTACATTCGAGATGTTAGGTTGCCTTAGGTTAGGATATATAACGTTATAGACGTATATAATGTCCGCGCCGAGATGTACGGTACGACACGAACGGGATTCTGTGAAACATTACCAGCGAGGGTCTGGCTGGGTTAGGTTAGGTTATGTTACGTTATAGACGTATATAATGTGCCCACCGAGGAGTAGGTGCCAGCCCTCCAGGAATGATGGAAAATACTACATTCGAGATGTTAGGTTGCCTTATGGTAATATATACAACGTTATAGACGTATAAAATGTTCCCACCGAGAAGTATGGGCCGACACGCCTTGAACGTTGTAAAATACTACATTCGAGATGTTAGGTTGCCTTAGGTTAGGATATATAACGTTATAGACGTATATAATGTCCGCACCGAGACGTACGGGGCGACACGAACGGGATTCTGTAAAACATTGCCAGCGAGGGTCTAGATGGGTTAGGTTAGGTTATATTACGTTATAGATGTAAATAATGTTCCCACCGAGAAGTGGGGCCGACACGCCTTGAACGTTGTAAAATACTACATTCGAGATGTTAGGTTGCCTTAGGTTAGGATATATAACGTTATAGACGTATATAATGTCCGCACAGAGACGTACGGGGCGACACGAACGGGATTCTGTAAAACATTGCCAGCGAGGGTCTAGATGGGTTAGGTTAGGTTATATTACGTTATAGACGTAAATAATGTTCCCACCGAGAAGTGGGGCCGACCCGCCAGGAATGTTGTGAAATACTACATTCGAGATGTTAGGTTGCCTTAGGTTAGGATAAATAACGTTATAGACGTATATAATGCCCGCACCGAGACGTACGGGACGACACAAACGGCATTCTGTAAAACATTACCAGCGAGGGTATAGATGGGTTAGGTTAGGATCTATTACGTTATAGACGTATATGATGTTCCCACCGAGAAGTAGGGGCCGACGAGCCAGGAATGCTGTAAAATATTACATTCGACATGTTAGATCGCCTTAGGCTAGGAAATATAACGTTATAGCCGTATATAATGTTCCCACCGAGAAGCAGGCGACGACACGCCATGAATGTTATAAAATATTACATCCGAGATGTTATATTGCCTCACGACAGGATATATAACGTTATAGACGTATCTAATGTTCCCACCGAGGAATAGGGGCCGACGCGTCAGGAATGTTGTAAAATATTACATTCGACATGTTAGATCGCCTTAGGCTAGGAAATATAACGTTATAGCCGTATATAATGTTCCCACCGAGAAGCAGGCGACGACACGCCATGAATGTTATAAAATATTACATCCGAGATGTTATATTGCCTCACGACAGGATATATAACGTTATAGACGTATCTAATGTTCCCACCGAGGAATAGGGGCCGACGCGTCAGGAATGTTGTAAAATATTACATCCCAGATGTTAGGTTGCATTAGGTTAGGATGTATATCGTTATAGACGTATATAATGTCCAGATCGTGACGTGGGGACAGACACGCCAGAATGTTGTTAAATATTACATCCGAGATGTTAGGTTGCTTTAGGTTAGGATATACATCTTTATAGACGTATATAATGTTCCCACCGAGACGTGGGGACCGACATGCCAGGAATGCTGTAAAATATTACATCCGAGATGTTATGTTGCCTTACGTTAGGATATATAACGTTATAGACGTATATAATGTTCTCACCGAGAAGTACGGGCCGGCACGCCAGGAATGTTATCAAATATTACATCCGAGGAGTTAGGTTGCCTTAGGTTAGGATATACAACGTTATAGACGTATATAATATCCCCATCGGGAAGTAGGCGCCGTAGCACCAGGAATGTTGTAAAATGTTACGGTAGAGAGGTAAGATTGCCTTAGGTTATGATATATAACGTTACAGACGTATATAATGTTCCCACCGAGTAGTTGAGACCGACAGGCCAGGACTGTTGTAAAATATTATATCCGAAGTGTTAGGTTGCTTAAAGTTACGATATATATCGTTATAGACGTATATAATGTCCAGATCGAGACGTGGGGACCGACATGCCAGAATGTTGTAAAATATTACATCCGAGATGTTAGGTTGCCTTATGCTAGTATATATATCGTTATAGACGTATACAATGTTCCCACCGAGAAGTACGGGCCGGCACGCCAGGAATGTTGTCAAATATTACATCCGAGATGTTAGGTTGCCTTAGGTTAGAATATACAACGTTATAGATGTATATAGTGTCGCCATCCAGAAGTAGGCGACGACACGCCAGGAATGTTGTAAAATATTACATCCCAGATGTTAGGCTACGTTAGGTTAGGATATACAACGTTATAGACGTATACAATGTCCCCATCGAGAAGCAGGCGATGACGCGCCAGGAATGTTGTAAAATATTACGGTAGAGAGGTTAGTTTGCCTTAGGTTATGGTATATAACGTTGCAGACGTATATAATGTTCCCACCGAGAAGTAGGGACCGACATGCCAGGAATGTTGTAAAATATTACATCCGAGAAGGTCGGTTCCCTCAGGTTAGGATATATAACGTCATAAAAGAATATAATGTCCGAACCGAGATGTAGGCTCCTACATGCCAGAAATGTTGTAAAACATTACATCCGAGGTGTTAGGTTGCCTTAGGTTAGGATATACAACGTTATGGACGTATATAATGTTACCACCGAGAACTACGGGCCGACACGCCAGGAATGTTGTAAAATATTACACCCGAGATGTTAGGTTGCCTTAGGTTAGGATATATAAGGTCATAGACATATGTAATGTTCCCAACGAGAAGTAGGGGCCGACCCGCTGGGAATTTTGTAAAATATTACGTTCAACATGTTAGATTGAGTTAGGCTAGGATACATAGCGTTATTGACGTATATAATGTTCCCACCGAGAAGTAGGGGCCGGCGCGCCTGGAATGTTGTAAAATACTACATTCGACATGTTAGGTTGCCTTAGACTAGCATATATAGCGTTATAGACGTATATAATGTTCCCACCGTGAAGTAGGGGCCGACATGCCAGGATGGTTGTAAAATATTACATCCGAGATGTTAGGTTTCCTTAGGTTAGGATATATACCGTTATAGACTTATATAATGTTCCCACCAAGAAGTAGGGGCCGACGCGCAAAGAATGTTGTAAATTATTACATTCGACTTGTTAGATTGCCTTATGCTCGGATATATAACGTTATAGACGTATATAATGTTACCACCGAGAACTGCCTATCGACACGACAGGACTGTTGTAAAATATTACACCGGAGATGATACGTTCCCTTAGGTTAGGATATACAACGTTATAGACGTATAGAATATCCCCATCGGGAAGGAGACGCCGTCACGCCATAAATGATGTAAAACATTACATACCAGAAGTTAGGTGACCTTAGGTTAGGATATATAACATTATTGACTTGTATAATGTTCCCACAGAGAAGTAGGGCCCGACGCGCAAGGAATGATGTAAAGTATTACGGTAGAGAGGATAGGTTGCCTTAGGTTAGGATGTATAACGATATAGACGTATATGATGTTCCGACGGAGAGATACGGGCCTAAACGACCGCGATTCTGTAAAACATTACCAGCGAGGGGCTAGATGGGGTAGGTTAGGGTATATTACGTTATAGACGTATATAACGTTAGCACCCAGAAGTAGGGGCCGACCCGCCAGGAATGTTGTAAAATACTACATCTGAGATGTTATGCTGCCTTAGGTTAGGTTATATAACGTTATAGACGTACATAATGTTCCCACCGAGAAGTAGGTGCCGGCGCGCCAGGAATGTTGTAAAATATTACACCCGAGATGTTAGGTTCCCTTAGGTTAAGGTATATAACGTTATGGTCGTATATAATATTACCACTGAGAACTACAGGCCGAAACGACAGGAATGTTGTAAAATATTACATTCTATAAGTTAGTTTGCCTTAGGCTAGGATATATAACGTTATAGACGTATATAATGTTCCCACCGCGAAGTAGGGGCCGAAGTGACGGGAATGTTGTAAAATATTACATCCGAGATGTTAGGTTGCCTTAGGTTAGGATATATAACGTTATCGACTTATATAATGTTCCCACCGAGAAATAGGTGCCGACGCGACAGGAATGTTGTAAAATATTACATCCGAGATGTTAGGTTGCCTTAGGCTAGGATATATAACGTCACAGACGTATATAATGTTCCCACCGAGAAGTAGGGGCCGAAGTGACGGGAATGTTGTAAAATATTACATCCGAGATGTTAGGTTGCCTTAGGTTAGGATATATAATGTTATCGACTTATGTAATGTTGCCAGCGAGAAATAGGGGCCGACGCCCCAGGAATGTTGTAAAATTTTACGTTCGACATGTTAGGATTGGTTAGGCTAGGATATATAACGTTATAGACGTCTATACTGTTCCGACCGAGAAGTGGGTGCCGACGCGCCAGGAATGTAGTAAAATATTACATCCGAGATGTTAGGTTGCCTTAGGCTAGGATATGTGACGTTATAGACGTATATAATGTTCCCACCGAGAAGTAGGGGCGAACGAGCCAGGAATGTGGCAAAATATTACATTCGACATGTTATGTTGCCTTAGGTTAGGGTATATAACGTTATAGGCGTATATAATTTTCCCACCGTGAAGTAGGGACCGACATGCCAGGAATGTTGTAAAACATTACATCCGAGGTGTTAGGTTTCATTAGGTTAGGATATATAACGTTATAGACGTATATAATGTTCCCACCGAGAAGTAGGTGCTGACGCGCCAGGAATGTTGTAAAATATTACGTCCGAAATGTCAGGATTGCCTTAGGCTAGGATATATAACGTTATAGACGTATATAATTTTCCCACCGAGAAGTAGGGGCCGGCGCTGCACGAATGTAGTAAAATATTACATCCGAGATGTTAGGTTGCCTTAGGTTAGGACATATAACGTTATAGGCGTATATACTGTTCCGACCGTGAAGTAGGTGCCGACGCGCCAGTTATGTTGTAAAATATTACGCTCGACATATTAGGTTGCCTTAGGCTATGATATATAGCGATATAGACGTATACAATGTTCCCACCGAGAAGTGGGGCCCGGCGCGCCAGGAATGTAGTAAAATATTACAACCGAGATGTTAGGTTGCCTTAGGTTAGGATATATAACGTTATAGGCGTATATACTGTTCCGACCGAGATGTAGGTGCCGACGCGCCAGGAATGTTGTAAAATATTACGCTCGAAATGTTAGGTTGCCTTAGGCTATGATATATAGCGATATAGACGTATATAATGTTCCCACCGAGAAGTAGGGGCCGAAGTGACGGGAATGTTGTAAAATATTACATTCGACATGTTAGTTTGCCTTAGGCTAGGATATATAGCGTTATAGACGTATGTAATGTTCCCACCGAGAAGTAGGTGCCGACGTGCCAGGTATGTAGTAAAATATTACATCCGAGACGTTAGGTTGCCTTAGGTTAGGATATATGGCGTTATAGACGTATATGATGTTCCCACCGAGAAGTAGGGGCCAGCGCGCCAGGAAAGTAGCAAAATATTACATCCGATATGTTAGGTTGCCTTAGGCTAGGATATATAACGTTATAGACGTATATAATGTTCCCACCGAGACGTAGGGGCCGAAGTGACGGGAATGTTGTAAAATATTACATTCGACATGTTAGTTTGCCTTAGGCTAGGATATTTAGCGTTATAGACGTAAATAATGTTCCCACCGAGAAGTAGGGGCTGACGTGCCAGGAATGTAGTAAAATATTACATCCGAGATGTTAGGTTGCCTTAGGTTAGGATATAAAACGTTATAGACGTATATAATGTTCCACCCGAGAAGTAGGGGCCGACGCGCCAGGAATGCTGTAAAATATTACATTCGACATGTTAGGGTTGCCTTAGGCTAGGATATATAACGTTATAGACGTATATACTGTTCCAACCTAGAAGTAGGTGCCGACGCGCCAGGAATGTTGTATAATATTACGCTCGACAAGTTAGGTTGCCTTAGGCTAGGATATGTAAAGTTATAGACGTATATAATGTTCCCACCGAGAAATAGGTGCCGACGCGCCAGGAATGTTGTAAAATATTACATCCGAGATGTTAGGTTGCCTTAGGCTAGGATATATAACGTTATAGACGTATATAATGTTCCCACCGAGAAGTAGGGGCCGAAGTGACGGGAATGTTGAAAAATATTACATCCGAGATGTTAGGTTGCCTTAGGTTAGGATATATAATGTTATCGACTTATATAATGTTCCCACCGAGAAATAGGGGCCGACGCCCCAGGAATGTTGTAAAATTTTACGTTCGACATGTTAGGACTGGTTAGGCTAGGATATATAACGTTATAGACGTCTATACTGTTCCGACCGAGAAGTGGGTGCCGACGCGCCAGGAATGTAGTAAAATATTACATCCGAGATGTTAGGTTGCCTTAGGTTAGGATACATAACGTTATAGGCGTATATACTGTTCCGACCGAGATGTAGGTGCCGACGCGCCAGGAATGTTGTAAAATATTACGCTCGAAATGTTAGGTTGCCTTAGGCTATGATATATAGCGATATAGACGTATATAATGTTCCCACCGAGAAGTAGGGGCCGTCGTGCCAGCAATGTAGTAAAATATTACGGTCCACATTTTTGGTTGCCTTAAGTTAGGATATATGGCGTTATAGACGTATATAATGTTCCCACCGAGAAGTAGGGGCCAGCGCGCCAGGAATGTAGCAAAATATTACATCCGATATGTTAGGTTGCCTTAGGCAAGGATATATAACGTTATAGACGTATATAATGTTCCCACCGAGACGTAGGGGCCGAAGTGACGGGAATGCTGTAAAATATTACATTCGACATGTTAGTTTGCCTTAGGCTAGGATATTTAGCGTTATAGACGTATATAATGTTCCCACCGAGAAGTAGGGGCCGACGAGCCAGGAATGTAGTAAAATATTACATCCGAGATGTTAGGTTGCCTTGGGTTAGGATATGTAACGTTATAGATGTATATAATGTTCCCACCGAGAAGTATGGGTCTACGAGCCAGGAATGTGGTAAAATATTACATTCGACATGTTAGGTTGCCTTAGGTTAGGACATATAGCGTTATAGACGTATACAATGCTCCCACCGCGAAATAGGGGCCGACACGCCAGGAATGTTGTAAAACATTACATCCGAGGTGTTAGGTTGCCTTATGATAGGATATATAACGTTATAGACGTATATAATGTTCCCACCGAGACGTAGGGGCCGAAGTGACGGGAATGTTCTAAAATATTACATTCGACATGTTAGTTTGCCTTAGGCTAGGATATTTAGCGTTATAGACGTATATAATGTTCCCACCGAGAAGTAGGTGCCGACGCGCCAGGAATGTTGTAAAATATTACGCTCGACAAGATAGGTTGCCTTAGGCTAGGATATGTAAAGTTATAGACGTATATAATGTTCCCACCGAGAAATAGGTGCCGACGCGCCAGGAATGTTGTAAAATATTACATCCGAGATGTTAGGTTGCCTTAGGCTAGTATATATAACGTTATAGACGTATATAATGTTCCCACCGAGAAGTAGGGGCCGGCGCGCCACGAATGTAGTAAAATATTACATCCGAGATGTTAGGTTTCATTAGGTTAGGATATATAACGTTATAGACGTATATAATGTTCCCACCGAGACGTAGGGGCCGAAGTGACGGGAATGCTGTAAAATATTACATCCGAGATGTTAGGTTGCCCTAGGTTAGGATATATAACGTTATAGACGTATATAATATTCCCACCGAGAACTACTGGCCTACACGCCAGGAATGTTATCAAATATTACATCCGAGATGTTAGGTTGCCTTAGGCTGGGATATATAACATTATAGACGTATATAATGTTCCCACCGAGAAGTAGAGGCCGGCGCTGCACGAATGTAGTAAAATATTACATTCGAGATGTTAGGTTGCCTTAGGTTAGGATACATAACGTTATAGGCGTATATACTGTTCCGACCGTGAAGTAGGTGCCGACGCGCCAGGAATGTTGTATAATATTACGCTCGACAAGTTAGGTTGCCTTAGGCTAGGATATGTAAAGTTATAGACGTATATAATGTTCCCACCGAGAAATAGGTGTCGACGCGCCAGGAATGTTGTAAAATATTACATCTGAGATGTTAGGTTGCCTTAGGCTAGGATATATAACGTTATAGACGTATATAATGTTCCCACCGAGAAGTAGGGGCCGAAGTGACGGGAATGTTGTAAAATATTACATCCGAGATGTTAGGTTGCCTTAGGTTAGGATATATAATGTTATCGACTTATATAATGTTCCCACCGAGAAATAGGGCCCGGCGCCCCAGGAATGTTGTAAAATTTTACGTTCGACATGTTAGGATTGGTTAGGCTAGGATATATAACGTTATAGACGTCTATACTGTTCCGACCGAGAAGTGGGTGCCGACGCGCCAGGAATGTAGTAAAATATTACATCCGCAATGTCAGGATTGCCTTAGGCTAGGATATATAACGTTATAGACGTATATAATGTTCCCACCGAGAAGTAGGGGCCGGCGCTGCACGAATGTAGTAAAATATTACATCTGAGATGTTAGGTTGCCTTAGGTTAGGATATGTAACATTATAGGCGTATATACTGTTCCGACCGTGAAGTAGGTGACGACGCGCCAGGTATGTTGTAAAATATTACGCTCGACATGTTAGGTTGCCTTAGGCTATGATATATAGCGATATAGACGTATATAATGTTCCCACCGAGAAGTGGGGCCCGGCGCGCCAGGAATGTAGTAAAATATTACATCCGAGATGTTAGGTTGCCTTAGGTTAGGATATATAACGTTATAGGCGTATATACTGTTCCGACCGAGATGTAGGTGCCGACGCGCCAGGAATGTTGTAAAATATTACGCTCGACATGTTAGGTTGCCTTAGGCTATGATATATAGCGATATAGACGTATATAATGTTCCCACAGAGAAGTAGGGGCCGAAGTGACGGGAATGTTGTAAAATATTACATTCGACATGTTAGTTTGCCTTAGGCTAGGATATATAGCGTTATAGACGTATATAATGTTCCCACCGAGAAGTAGGTGCCGACGTGCCAGGAATGTAGTAAAATATTACATCCTAGATGTTAGGATTGGCTTAGGCTAGGATATATAGCGTTATAGACGTATATAATGTTCCCACCGAGAAATAGGGGCCGACACGCCAGGAATGTTGTAAAACATTACATCCGAGGTGTTAGGTTGCCATAGGCTAGGATATATAGCGTTATAGACGAATATAATGTTCCCACCGAGAAGTAGGTGCCGACGAGCCAGGAATGTTGTAAAATATTACGCTCGACATGTTAGGTTGCCTTACGTTATGATATATAGCGATATAGACGTATATAATGTTCCCACCGAGAAGTAGGTGCCGACGAGCTAGGAATGTAGTAAAATATTACATCCGAGATGTTAGGTTGCCCTAGGTTAGGATATATAACGTTATTGACTTATATAATGTTTCCACCGAGAAATAGGGGCCGACGCCCCAGGAATGTTGTAAAATTTTACATTCGACATGTTAGGATTGCCTTAGGCTAGGATATATAACGTTATAGACGTATATACTGTCCCGTCCGAGAAGTAGGTGCCGACGCGCCAGGAATGTTGTAAAATATTACGCTCGACAAGATAGGTTGCCTTAGGCTAGGATATGTAAAGTTATAGATGTATATAATGTTCCCACCGAGAAATAGGTGCCGACGCGCCAGGAATGTTGTAAATATTACATCCGAGATGTTAGGTTGCCTTAGGCTAGTATATATAACGTTATAGACGTATATAATGTTCCCACCGAGAAGTGGGGCCCGGCGCGCCAGGAATGTAGTAAAATATTACATCCGAGATGTTAGGTTGCCTTAGGTTAGGATATGTAACGTTATAGGCGTATATACTGTTCCGACCGAGATGTAGGTGCCGACGCGCCAGGAATGTTGTAAAATATTACGCTCGACATGTTAGGTTGCCTTAGGCTATGATATATAGCGATATAGACGTATATAATGTTCCCACCGAGAAGTAGGGGCCGAAGTGACGGGAATGTTGTAAAATATTACATTCGACATGTTAGTTTGCCTTAGGCTAGGATATATAGCGTTATAGACGTATATAATGTTCCCACCGAGAAGTAGGTGCCGACGTGCCAGGAATGTAGTAAAATATTACATCCTAGATGTTAGGATTGGCTTAGGCTAGGATATATAGCGTTATAGACGTATATAATGTTCCCACCGAGAAATAGGGGCCGACACGCCAGGAATGTTGTAAAACATTACATCCGAGGTGTTAGGTTGCCATAGGCTAGGATATATAGCGTTATAGACGAATATAATGTTCCCACCGAGAAGTAGGTGCCGACGAGCCAGGAATGTTGTAAAATATTACGCTCGACATGTTAGGTTGCCTTACGTTATGATATATAGCGATATAGACGTATATAATGTTCCCACCGAGAAGTAGGTGCCGACGAGCTAGGAATGTAGTAAAATATTACATCCGAGATGTTAGGTTGCCTTAGGTTAGGATATATAACGTTATAGACGTATATAATGTACCACCCGAGAAGTAGGGGCCGACGCGCTAGGAATGCTGTAAAATATTACATTCGACATGTTAAAATTGCCTTAGGCTAGGATATATAACCTTATAGACGTATATGATATTCCCACCGAGAACTACGGGCCTACACGCCAGGAATGTTATCAAATATTACATCCGAGGTGTTAGGTTCCCTTAGGTTAGGATATATAATGTTATAGACGTATATAATGTTCCCACCGAGAAGTAGGAGCCGACGAGCCAGGAATGTTGTAAAATATTACGCTCGACACGTTAGGTTGCCTTAGGCTAGGATATATAGCGATATAGACGTATATAATGTTCTCATCGAGAAATAGCGGTCGGCGCACCACGAATGTAGTAAAATATTACATCCGAGATGTTAGGTTGCCTTAGGCTAGGATATATAACGTTATAGACTTATATACTGTTCCCTCCGAGAAGTAGGTGCCGACGCGCCAGGAATGTTGCAAAATATTACATCCGAGATGTTAGGATTGCCTTAGGCTAGGATATACCACGTTATATTCGTATATAATGGTCCCACCGAGAAGTAGTGGCCGGCGCGCCAGGAATGTTGTAAAATATTACATTCGACATGTTAGGTTGCCTTAAGCTAGGATATATAGCGTTTTAGATGTATAGAATGTTCCCCGCGAGAAGTAGGGGAAGGCGCGCCAGGAATATAGTAAAATATTACATCCGAGATGTTAGGTTCCCTTAGGTTAGGATATATAACGTTATAGACGTATATAATGTTCCCACCGAGAAGTAGGGGCCGAAGTGACGGGAATGTTGTAAAATATTACATCCGAGATGTTATGTTGCCTTAAGTTAGGATATATAACGTTATTGACTTATATAATGTTC
The DNA here is from genome assembly GCA_963969225.1 of Xylocopa violacea. NCBI lineage: Eukaryota > Metazoa > Arthropoda > Insecta > Hymenoptera > Apidae > Xylocopa > Xylocopa violacea. The sequence goes on from CAXAJV010000001.1 coordinate 51,755,569, forward strand.
CACCGAGAAATAGGGGCAGACGCCCCATGAATGTTGTAAAATTTTACATTCGACATGTTAGGATTGCCTTAGGCTAGGATATATAACGTTATAGACGTATATACTGTTCCGACAGAGAAGTAGGGGCCAGCGCGCCAGGAATGTGGTAAAATATTACATCCGGTATGTTAGGATGCCCTAGGCTAGGATATATAACTTTATAGACGTATATAATGTTCCCACCGAGAAATAGGTGCCGACGCGCCAGGAATGTTGTAATATATTACATCCGAGGTGTTAGGATTGCCTTAGGCTAGGATATATAACGTTATAGACGTATATAATGTTCCCACCGAGATGTGGGTGCCGACGCGCCAGGAATGTTCTAAAATACTACATCCGAGATGTTAGGTTGCCTTAGGTTAGGATATGTAACGTTATCGACGTATATAATGTTCCCACCGAGAAGTATGGTTCAACGAGCCAGGAATGTTGTTAAATATAACATACGACATGTTAGGTTGCCTCAGGTTAGGATATATAGCTTTATAGACGTATATAATGTTCCCACCGAGAAGTAGGGGCCGACGTGCCAGGAATGTAGTAAAATATTACATGCGAGATGTTAGGTTGCCTTAGGTTAGGATATGTAACGTTATAGATGTATATAATGTTCCCACCGAGAAGTATGGGTCTACGAGCCAGGAATGTGGTGAAATATTACATTCGACATGTTAGGTTGCCTTAGGTTAGGACATATAGCGTTATAGACGTATACAATGCTCCCACCGCGAAATAGGGGCCGACACGCCAGGAATGTTGTAAAACATTACATCCGAGGTGTTAGGTTGCCTTATGTTAGGATATATAACGTTATAGACGTATATACTGTTCCCACCGCGAAGTAGGGGCCGAAGTGACGGGAATGTTGTAAAATATTACATCCGAGATGTTAGGTTGCCCTAGGTTAGGATATATAACGTTATTGAGTTATATAATGTTCCCACCGAGAAATAGGGGCCGACGCGCCAGGAATGCTGTAAAATATTACATTCGACATGTTAGGATTGCCTTAGAGTAGGATATATAACGTTATAGACGTATATGATATTCCTACCGAGAACTACGGGCCTACACGCCATGAATGTTATCAAATATTACATCCGAGATGTTAGGTTGCCCTAGGTTAGGATATATAACGTTATTGACTTATATAATGTTCCTACCGAGAAATAGGGGCCGACACGCCAGGAATGTTGTAAAATATTACATCCGAGATGTTAGGTTGCCTTAGGCTAGGATATATAGCGTTATAGACGCATGTAGTGATCCCACACAGAAGTAGGGGCCGACGAGCCAGTAATGTGGTAAAATAATACATTCGACATATTAGGTTGCCTTAGGTTAGGATATATAACTTTATAGACGTATATACTGTTCCCCCCGAGAAGTAGTTGCCAACGCGCCAGGAATGTTGTAAAACATTACATCCGCGGTGTTAGGTTGCTTTAGGTTAGGATATATAACGTTATGGACGTATATACTGTTATCACCGAGAAGTAGTTGCTGACGGGTCGGGAATGTTGTAAAATATTACGCTCAACATATTAGATTGCCTTAGGCTAGGATATATAGCTTTATAGACGTATATAATGTTCCCACCGAGAAGTAGGGGTCGAAGCGCCGGGAATGTAGTAAAATATTATATCCGATATGTTAGGTTGACTTATGCTACGATATATATCGTTATAGACGTATACAATGTTCCCATCGAAAAGTAGGGACCGAAATGCCAGGAATGTTGTAAAATATTACACCCGAGATGTTAGTTTCCCTGAGGTTAGAATATACAACGTTATAGACGTATAGAATGTTCCCACCGAGAAATAGGGGCCGACGGGTCAGGAATGTTGTAAAATATTACACCCGAGATGTTAGGTTCCCTTAGGTTAGGATATATAACGTTATAGACGTGTAGAATGTTCCCACCGAGATGTAGGGACCGACATGCCAGGAATATTGTAAAATATTACATCCGAGATGTTACGTTGCTTTAGGTTAGGATATATATCGTTATAGACTTATATAATGTCCCCATCGAGAAGCAGGCGACGATACGCCAGGATTGTTGTAAAATATTACATCCGAGATGATAGGTTCCCTTAGGTTAGGATATATATCGTTATAGACGTATATAACGTTCCCACCGAGACGTAGGGACCGACATGCCAGGAATGTTGTAAAATATTACATTCCAGATGTTAGGTTGCGTTAGGTTAGGATATACAACGTATATAAAGTCCCCATCGTGAAGCAGGCGACGGCACGACAGGAATGTTGTAAAATATTACATTCGACATGTTAGGTTGCCTTAGGCTAGGATATATATCGTTATAGACGTATACAATGTTCCCACCGAGAAATAGGGGCCGACTCGTCAGCAATCTTGTAAAATATTACACCCGAGATGTTAGGTTCCCTTAGGTTAGGATATACAACGTTATAGACGTATAGAATGTTCCCACCGAGAAGTAGGGACCGACATGCCAGGAATGTTGTAAAATATTACATCCCCGGAGTTAGGTTGCGTTAGGTTAGCATATACAACGTTATAGACGTATATAATGTCCCCATCGAGAAGCAGGCGACGACACGCCAGGAATGTTGTAAAATATTACATCCGAGATGTTAGGTTGCCTAAGGTTAGGATATACAAGGTTATAGATGTATATAATGTCCCCATCGAGAAGTAGGCGACGACACGCCAGGAATGTTGGAAAATATTACATCCGAGACGTTAGGTTGCCTTAGGTTAGGATATATGGCGTTATAGACGTATATGATGTTCCCACCGAGAAGTAGGGGCCAGCGCGCCAGGAAAGTAGCAAAATATTACATCCGATATGTTAGGTTGCCTTAGGCTAGGATATATAACGTTATAGACGTATATAATGTTCCCACCGAGACGTAGGGGCCGAAGTGACGGGAATGTTGTAAAATATTACATTCGACATGTTAGTTTGCCTTAGGCTAGGATATTTAGCGTTATAGACGTAAATAATGTTCCCACCGATAAGTAGGGGCTGACGTGCCAGGAATGTAGTAAAATATTACATCCGAGATGTTAGGTTGCCTTAGGTTAGGATATATAACGTTATAGACGTATATAATGTTCCACCCGAGAAGTAGGGGCCGACGCGCCAGGAATGCTGTAAAATATTACATTCGACATGTTAGGATTGCCTTAGGCTAGGATATATAACGTTATAGACGTATATACTGTTCCAACCTAGAAGTAGGTGCCGACGCGCCAGGAATGTTGTAAAATATTACATCCGAGATGTTAGGTTGCCTTAGGCTAGGATATATAACGTTATAGACGTATATAATGTTCCCACCGAGAAGTAGGGGCCGAAGTGACGGGAATGTTGAAAAATATTACATCCGAGATGTTAGGTTGCCTTAGGTTAGGATATATAATGTTATCGACTTATATAATGTTCCCACCGAGAAATAGGGGCCGACGCCCCAGGAATGTTGTAAAATATTACGTTCGACATGTTAGGACTGGTTAGGCTAGGATATATAACGTTATAGACGTCTATACTGTTCCGACCGAGAAGTGGGTGCCGACGCGCCAGGAATGTAGTAAAATATTACATCCGAGATGTTAGGTTGCCTTAGGTTAGGATACATAACGTTATAGGCGTATATACTGTTCCGACCGAGATGTAGGTGCCGACGCGCCAGGAATGTTGTAAAATATTACGCTCGAAATGTTAGGTTGCCTTAGGCTATGATATATAGCGATATAGACGTATATAATGTTCCCACCGAGAAGTAGGGGCCGTCGTGCCAGGAATGTAGTAAAATATTACGATCCACATTTTTGGTTGCCTTAAGTTAGGATATATGGCGTTATAGACGTATATAATGTTCCCACCGAGAAGTAGGGGCCAGCGCGCCAGGAATGTAGCAAAATATTACATCCGATATGTTAGGTTGCCTTAGGCAAGGATATATAACGTTATAGACGTATATAATGTTCCCACCGAGACGTAGGGGCCGAAGTGACGGGAATGCTGTAAAATATTACATTCGACATGTTAGTTTGCCTTAGGCTAGGATATTTAGCGTTATAGACGTATATAATGTACCCACCGAGAAGTAGGGGCCGACGAGCCAGGAATGTAGTAAAATATTACATCCGAGATGTTAGGTTGCCTTGGGTTAGGATATGTAACGTTATAGATGTATATAATGTTCCCACCGAGAAGTATGGGTCTACGAGCCAGGAATGTGGTAAAATATTACATTCGACATGTTAGGTTGCCTTAGGTTAGGACATATAGCGTTATAGACGTATACAATGCTCCCACCGCGAAATAGGGGCCGACACGCCAGGAATGTTGTAAAACATTACATCCGAGGTGTTAGGTTGCCTTATGATAGGATATATAACGTTATAGACGTATATAATGTTCCCACCGAGACGTAGGGGCCGAAGTGACGGGAATGTTCTAAAATATTACATTCGACATGTTAGTTTGCCTTAGGCTAGGATATTCAGCGTTATAGACGTATATAATGTTCCCACCGAGAAGTAGGTGCCGACGCGCCAGGAATGTTGTAAAATATTACGCTCGACAAGATAGGTTGCCTTAGGCTAGGATATGTAAAGTTATAGACGTATATAATGTTCCCACCGAGAAATAGGTGCCGACGCGCCAGGAATGTTGTAAAATATTACATCCGAGATGTTAGGTTGCCTTAGGCTAGTATATATAACGTTATAGACGTATATAATGTTCCCACCGAGAAGTAGGGGCCGGCGCGCCACGAATGTAGTAAAATATTACATCCGAGATGTTAGGTTTCATTAGGTTAGGATATATAACGTTATAGACGTATATAATGTTCCCACCGAGACGTAGGGGCCGAAGTGACGGGAATGCTGTAAAATATTACATCCGAGATGTTAGGTTGCCCTAGGTTAGGATATATAACGTTATAGACGTATATAATATTCCCACCGAGAACTACTGGCCTACACGCCAGGAATGTTATCAAATATTACATCCGAGATGTTAGGTTGCCTTAGGCTGGGATATATAACATTATAGACGTATATAATGTTCCCACCGAGAAGTAGAGGCCGGCGCTGCACGAATGTAGTAAAATATTACATTCGAGATGTTAGGTTGCCTTAGGTTAGGATACATAACGTTATAGGCGTATATACTGTTCCGACCGTGAAGTAGGTGCCGACGCGCCAGGAATGTTGTATAATATTACGCTCGACAAGTTAGGTTGCCTTAGGCTAGGATATGTAAAGTTATAGACGTATATAATGTTCCCACCGAGAAATAGGTGCCGACGCGCCAGGAATGTTGTAAAATATTACATCTGAGATGTTAGGTTGCCTTAGGCTAGGATATATAACGTTATAGACGTATATAATGTTCCCACCGAGAAGTAGGGGCCGAAGTGACGGGAATGTTGTAAAATATTACATCCGAGATGTTAGGTTGCCTTAGGTTAGGATATATAATGTTATCGACTTATATAATGTTCCCACCGAGAAATAGGGGCCGGCGCCCCAGGAATGTTGTAAAATTTTACGTTCGACATGTTAGGATTGGTTAGGCTAGGATATATAACGTTATAGACGTCTATACTGTTCCGACCGAGAAGTGGGTGCCGACGCGCCAGGAATGTAGTAAAATATTACATCCGCAATGTCAGGATTGCCTTAGGCTAGGATATATAACGTTATAGACGTATATAATGTTCCCACCGAGAAGTAGGGGCCGGCGCTGCACGAATGTAGTAAAATATTACATCTGAGATGTTAGGTTGCCTTAGGTTAGGATATGTAACATTATAGGCGTATATACTGTTCCGACCGTGAAGTAGGTGACGACGCGCCAGGTATGTTGTAAAATATTACGCTCGACATGTTAGGTTGCCTTAGGCTATGATATATAGCGATATAGACGTATATAATGTTCCCACCGAGAAGTGGGGCCCGGCGCGCCAGGAATGTAGTAAAATATTACATCCGAGATGTTAGGTTGCCTTAGGTTAGGATATATAACGTTATAGGCGTATATACTGTTCCCTCCGAGAAGTAGGTGCCGACGCGCCAGGAATGTTGCAAAATATTACATCCGAGATGTTAGGATTGCCTTAGGCTAGGATATACCACGTTATATTCGTATATAATGGTCCCACCGAGAAGTAGTGGCCGGCGCGCCAGGAATGTTGTAAAATATTACATTCGACATGTCAGGTTGCCTTAAGCTAGGATATATAGCGTTTTAGATGTATATAATGTTCCCCGCGAGAAGTAGGGGAAGGCGCGCCAGGAATATAGTAAAATATTACATCCGAGATGTTAGGTTCCCTTAGGTTAGGATATATAACGTTATAGACGTATATAATGTTCCCACCGAGAAGTAGGGGCCGAAGTGACGGGAATGTTGTAAAATATTACATCCGAGATGTTATGTTGCCTTAAGTTAGGATATATAACGTTATTGACTTATATAATGTTCCACCGAGAAATAGGGGCAGACGCCCCATGAATGTTGTAATATATTACATCCGAGGTGTTAGGATTGCCTTAGGCTAGGATATATAACGTTATAGACGTATATAATGTTCCCACCGAGATGTGGGTGCCGACGCGCCAGGAATGTTCTAAAATACTACATCCGAGATGTTAGGTTGCCTTAGGTTAGGATATGTAACGTTATCGACGTATATAATGTTCCCACCGAGAAGTATGGTTCAACGAGCCAGGAATGTTGTTAAATATAACATACGACATGTTAGGTTGCCTCAGGTTAGGATATATAGCTTTATAGACGTATATAATGTTCCCACCGAGAAGTAGGGGCCGACGTGCCAGGAATTTAGTAAAATATTACATGCGAGATGTTAGGTTGCCTTAGGTTAGGATATGTAACGTTATAGATGTATATAATGTTCCCACCGAGAAGTGTGGGTCTACGAGCCAGGAATGTGGTGAAATATTACATTCGACATGTTAGGTTGCCTTAGGTTAGGACATATAGCGTTATAGACGTATACAATGCTCCCACCGCGAAATAGTGGCCGACACGCCAGGAATGTTGTAAAACATTACATCCGAGGTGTTAGGTTGCCTTATGTTAGGACATATAACGTTATAGACGTATATACTGTTCCCACCGAGAAGTAGGGGCCGGCGCGCCAGGAATGTAGTAAAATATTACATCCGAGATGTTAGGTTGCCTTAGGCTAGGAGATATAACGTTATACACGTATAAAATGTTCCCACCGAGAAGTAGGGGCCGAAGTGACGGGAATGTTGTAAAATATTACATTCGATACGTTAGTTTGCCTTAGGCTAGGATATATAACGTTATAGACGTATATAATGTTCCCACCGCGAAGTAGGGGCCGAAGTGACGGGAATGTTGTAAAATATTACATCCGAGATGTTAGGTTGCCCTAGGTTAGGATATATAACGTTATTGAGTTATATAATGTTCCCACCGAGAAATAGGGGCCGACGCGCCAGGAATGCTGTAAAATATTACATTCGACATGTTAGGATTGCCTTAGAGTAGGATATATAACGTTATAGACGTATATGATATTCCCACCGAGAACTACGGGCCTACACGCCATGAATGTTATCAAATATTACATCCGAGATGTTAGGTTGCCCTAGGTTAGGATATATAACGTTATTGACTTATATAATGTTCCTACCGAGAAATAGGGGCCGACGCGCCAGGAATGTTGTAAAATATTACATCCGAGATGTTAGGTTGCCTTAGGCTAGGATATATAGCGTTATAGACGCATGTAGTGATCCCACACAGAAGTAGGGGCCGACGAGCCAGTAATGTGGTAAAATAATACATTCGACATATTAGGTTGCCTTAGGTTAGGATATATAACTTTATAGACGTATATACTGTTCCCCCCGAGAAGTAGTTGCCAACGCGCCAGGAATGTTGTAAAACATTACATCCGCGGTGTTAGGTTGCTTTAGGTTAGGATATATAACGTTATGGACGTATATACTGTTACCACCGAGAAGTAGTTGCTGACGGGTCGGGAATGTTGTAAAATATTACGCTCAACATATTAGATTGCCTTAGGCTAGGATATATAGCTTTATAGACGTATATAATGTTCCCACCGAGAAGTAGGGGTCGAAGCGCCGGGAATGTAGTAAAATATTATATCCGATATGTTAGGTTGACTTATGCTACGATATATATCGTTATAGACGTATACAATGTTCCCATCGAAAAGTAGGGACCGAAATGCCAGGAATGTTGTAAAATATTACACCCGAGATGTTAGTTTCCCTGAGGTTAGAATATACAACGTTATAGACGTATAGAATGTTCCCACCGAGAAATAGGGGCCGACGGGTCAGGAATGTTGTAAAATATTACACCCGAGATGTTAGGTTCCCTTAGGTTAGGATATATAACGTTATAGACGTGTAGAATGTTCCCACCGAGATATAGGGACCGACATGCCAGGAATGTTGTAAAATATTACATCCGAGACGTTAGGTTGCGTTAGGTTAGTATCTACAACGTTATAGACGTATCTAATGTCCCCATCGAGAAGCAGGCGACGACACGCCAGAATGTTGTAAAATATTAAATTCGACATGTTAGGTTGCCTTAGGCTAGGATATGTAACGTTATAGACGTATATAATGTTACCACCGAGAAGTAGGGACTGACATGCCAGGAATGTTGTAAAATATTACATCCGAGATGTTAGGTTGCGTTAGGTTAGGATATACAACGTTATAGACGTATAGAATGTTCCCACCGAGAAATAGGGGCCGGCGCGTCAGGAATGTTGTAAAATAATACACCCGAAATGTTAGGTTCCCTTAGGTTAGGATATACAACGTTATAGACGTATAGAATGTTTCCACGGAGATGTAGGGACCGACATGCCGGGAATGTTGTAAAATATAACATCCGAGTTGTTAGGTTGCTTTAGGTTAGGATATATATCGTTATAGACTTATATAATGTTCACACTGAGACGTGGGGACCGACATGCCAGGAATGTTGTCAAATATTACATCCGAGATGTTAGGTTGCCTTAGGTTAGGATATACAGAGTTATAGATGTATATAATGTCCTCATCCAGAAGTAGGCGACGAAACGCCAGGAGTGTTGTAAAATATTACATTTGACATGTTAGGTTTCCTTAGGCTAGGATATATAATGTTATACACGCATATAATGTTATCACCGAGAACTACGGGCCGACACGCCAGGAATGATGTAAAATATTACATTCCACATGGTAGGTCGCCTTAGTCTAGGATATATAACGTTATAGACATATATAATGTTCCCACCGAGAATTAGGGACCGACATGCCAGGAATGTTGTAAAATATTACATCCGAGATGTTAGGTTGCGTTAGGTTAGGACATACAACGTTATAGATGTATCTAATGTCCCCATCGAGAAGCAGGCGACGACACGCAAGAATGTTGTAAAATATTACATCCGATATGTTAGGTTGACTTATGCTACGATATATATCGTTATAGACGTATACAATGTTCCCACCGAGAAGTAGGGACCGAAATGCCAGGAATGTTGTAAAATATAACACCCGAGATGTTAGGTTCCCTGAGGTTAAAATATACAACGTTATAGACGTTTAGAATGTTCCCACCGAGAAATAGGGGCCGACGGGTCAGGAATGTTGTAAAATATTACACCCGAGATGTTGGGTTCCCTTAGGTTAGGATATACAACGTTATAGACGTATAGAATGTTCCCACCGAGATGTAGGGACCGACATGCCAGGAATATTGTAAAATATTACATCCGAGATGTTACGTTGCTTTAGGTTAGGATATATATCGTTATAGACTTATATAATGTCCCCATCGAGAAGCAGGCGACGATACGCCAGGATTGTTGTAAAATATTACATCCGAGATGATAGGTTCCCTTAGGTTAGGATATATATCGTTATAGACGTATATAACGTTCCCACCGAGACGTAGGGACCGACATGCCAGGAATGTTGTAAAATATTACATTCCAGATGTTAGGTTGCGTTAGGTTAGGATATACAACGTATATAAAGTCCCCATCGTGAAGCAGGCGACGACACGACAGGAATGTTGTAAAATATTACATTCGACATGTTAGGTTGCCTTAGGCTAGGATATATATCGTTATAGACGTATACAATGTTCCCACCGAGAAATAGGGGCCGACTCGTCAGCAATCTTGTAAAATATTACACCCGAGATGTTAGGTTCCCTTAGGTTAGGATATACAACGTTATAGACGTATAGAATGTTCCCACCGAGAAGTAGGGACCGACATGCCAGGAATGTTGTAAAATATTACATCCCCGGAGTTAGGTTGCGTTAGGTTAGCATATACAACGTTATAGACGTATATAATGTCCCCATCGAGAAGCAGGCGACGACACGCCAGGAATGTTGTAAAATATTACATCCGAGATGTTAGGTTGCCTAAGGTTAGGATATACAAGGTTATAGATGTATATAATGTCCCCATCGAGAAGTAGGCGACGACACGCCAGGAATGTTGGAAAATATTACATCCGAGACGTTAGGTTGCCTTAGGTTAGGATATATGGCGTTATAGACGTATATGATGTTCCCACCGAGAAGTAGGGGCCAGCGCGCCAGGAAAGTAGCAAAATATTACATCCGATATGTTAGGTTGCCTTAGGCTAGGATATATAACGTTATAGACGTATATAATGTTCCCACCGAGACGTAGGGGCCGAAGTGACGGGAATGTTGTAAAATATTACATTCGACATGTTAGTTTGCCTTAGGCTAGGATATTTAGCGTTATAGACGTAAATAATGTTCCCACCGATAAGTAGGGGCTGACGTGCCAGGAATGTAGTAAAATATTACATCCGAGATGTTAGGTTGCCTTAGGTTAGGATATATAACGTTATAGACGTATATAATGTTCCACCCGAGAAGTAGGGGCCGACGCGCCAGGAATGCTGTAAAATATTACATTCGACATGTTAGGATTGCCTTAGGCTAGGATATATAACGTTATAGACGTATATACTGTTCCAACCTAGAAGTAGGTGCCGACGCGCCAGGAATGTTGTATAATATTACGCTCGACAAGTTAGGTTGCCTTAGGCTAGGATATGTAAAGTTATAGACGTATATAATGTTCCCACCGAGAAATAGGTGCCGACGCGCCAGGAATGTTGTAAAATATTACATCCGAGATGTTAGGTTGCCCTAGGTTAGGATATATAACGTTATAGACGTATATAATATTCCCACCGAGAACTACTGGCCTACACGCCAGGAATGTTATCAAATATTACATCCGAGATGTTAGGTTGCCTTAGGCTGGGATATATAACATTATAGACGTATATAATGTTCCCACCGAGAAGTAGAGGCCGGCGCTGCACGAATGTAGTAAAATATTACATTCGAGATGTTAGGTTGCCTTAGGTTAGGATACATAACGTTATAGGCGTATATACTGTTCCGACCGTGAAGTAGGTGCCGACGCGCCAGGAATGTTGTATAATATTACGCTCGACAAGTTAGGTTGCCTTAGGCTAGGATATGTAAAGTTATAGACGTATATAATGTTCCCACCGAGAAATAGGTGCCGACGCGCCAGGAATGTTGTAAAATATTACATCTGAGATGTTAGGTTGCCTTAGGCTAGGATATATAACGTTATAGACGTATATAATGTTCCCACCGAGAAGTAGGGGCCGAAGTGACGGGAATGTTGTAAAATATTACATCCGAGATGTTAGGTTGCCTTAGGTTAGGATATATAATGTTATCGACTTATATAATGTTCCCACCGAGAAATAGGGGCCGGCGCCCCAGGAATGTTGTAAAATTTTACGTTCGACATGTTAGGATTGGTTAGGCTAGGATATATAACGTTATAGACGTCTATACTGTTCCGACCGAGAAGTGGGTGCCGACGCGCCAGGAATGTAGTAAAATATTACATCCGCAATGTCAGGATTGCCTTAGGCTAGGATATATAACGTTATAGACGTATATAATGTTCCCACCGAGAAGTAGGGGCCGGCGCTGCACGAATGTAGTAAAATATTACATCTGAGATGTTAGGTTGCCTTAGGTTAGGATATGTAACATTATAGGCGTATATACTGTTCCGACCGTGAAGTAGGTGACGACGCGCCAGGTATGTTGTAAAATATTACGCTCGACATGTTAGGTTGCCTTAGGCTATGATATATAGCGATATAGACGTATATAATGTTCCCACCGAGAAGTGGGGCCCGGCGCGCCAGGAATGTAGTAAAATATTACATCCGAGATGTTAGGTTGCCTTAGGTTAGGATATATAACGTTATAGGCGTATATACTGTTCCCTCCGAGAAGTAGGTGCCGACGCGCCAGGAATGTTGCAAAATATTACATCCGAGATGTTAGGATTGCCTTAGGCTAGGATATACCACGTTATATTCGTATATAATGGTCCCACCGAGAAGTAGTGGCCGGCGCGCCAGGAATGTTGTAAAATATTACATTCGACATGTCAGGTTGCCTTAAGCTAGGATATATAGCGTTTTAGATGTATATAATGTTCCCCGCGAGAAGTAGGGGAAGGCGCGCCAGGAATATAGTAAAATATTACATCCGAGATGTTAGGTTCCCTTAGGTTAGGATATATAACGTTATAGACGTATATAATGTTCCCACCGAGAAGTAGGGGCCGAAGTGACGGGAATGTTGTAAAATATTACATCCGAGATGTTATGTTGCCTTAAGTTAGGATATATAACGTTATTGACTTATATAATGTTCCACCGAGAAATAGGGGCAGACGCCCCATGAATGTTGTAAAATTTTACATTCGACATGTTAGGATTGCCTTAGGCTAGGATATATAACGTTATAGACGTATATACTGTTCCGACAGAGAAGTAGGGGCCAGCGCGCCAGGAATGTGGTAAAATATTACATCCGGTATGTTAGGATGCCCTAGGCTAGGATATATAACTTTATAGACGTATATAATGTTCCCACCGAGAAATAGGTGCCGACGCGCCAGGAATGTTGTAATATATTACATCCGAGGTGTTAGGATTGCCTTAGGCTAGGATATATAACGTTATAGACGTATATAATGTTCCCACCGAGATGTGGGTGCCGACGCGCCAGGAATGTTCTAAAATACTACATCCGAGATGTTAGGTTGCCTTAGGTTAGGATATGTAACGTTATCGACGTATATAATGTTCCCACCGAGAAGTATGGTTCAACGAGCCAGGAATGTTGTTAAATATAACATACGACATGTTAGGTTGCCTCAGGTTAGGATATATAGCTTTATAGACGTATATAATGTTCCCACCGAGAAGTAGGGGCCGACGTGCCAGGAATTTAGTAAAATATTACATGCGAGATGTTAGGTTGCCTTAGGTTAGGATATGTAACGTTATAGATGTATATAATGTTCCCACCGAGAAGTGTGGGTCTACGAGCCAGGAATGTGGTGAAATATTACATTCGACATGTTAGGTTGCCTTAGGTTAGGACATATAGCGTTATAGACGTATACAATGCTCCCACCGCGAAATAGTGGCCGACACGCCAGGAATGTTGTAAAACATTACATCCGAGGTGTTAGGTTGCCTTATGTTAGGACATATAACGTTATAGACGTATATACTGTTCCCACCGAGAAGTAGGGGCCGGCGCGCCAGGAATGTAGTAAAATATTACATCCGAGATGTTAGGTTGCCTTAGGCTAGGAGATATAACGTTATACACGTATAAAATGTTCCCACCGAGAAGTAGGGGCCGAAGTGACGGGAATGTTGTAAAATATTACATTCGATACGTTAGTTTGCCTTAGGCTAGGATATATAACGTTATAGACGTATATAATGTTCCCACCGCGAAGTAGGGGCCGAAGTGACGGGAATGTTGTAAAATATTACATCCGAGATGTTAGGTTGCCCTAGGTTAGGATATATAACGTTATTGAGTTATATAATGTTCCCACCGAGAAATAGGGGCCGACGCGCCAGGAATGCTGTAAAATATTACATTCGACATGTTAGGATTGCCTTAGAGTAGGATATATAACGTTATAGACGTATATGATATTCCCACCGAGAACTACGGGCCTACACGCCATGAATGTTATCAAATATTACATCCGAGATGTTAGGTTGCCCTAGGTTAGGATATATAACGTTATTGACTTATATAATGTTCCTACCGAGAAATAGGGGCCGACGCGCCAGGAATGTTGTAAAATATTACATCCGAGATGTTAGGTTGCCTTAGGCTAGGATATATAGCGTTATAGACGCATGTAGTGATCCCACACAGAAGTAGGGGCCGACGAGCCAGTAATGTGGTAAAATAATACATTCGACATATTAGGTTGCCTTAGGTTAGGATATATAACTTTATAGACGTATATACTGTTCCCCCCGAGAAGTAGTTGCCAACGCGCCAGGAATGTTGTAAAACATTACATCCGCGGTGTTAGGTTGCTTTAGGTTAGGATATATAACGTTATGGACGTATATACTGTTACCACCGAGAAGTAGTTGCTGACGGGTCGGGAATGTTGTAAAATATTACGCTCAACATATTAGATTGCCTTAGGCTAGGATATATAGCTTTATAGACGTATATAATGTTCCCACCGAGAAGTAGGGGTCGAAGCGCCGGGAATGTAGTAAAATATTATATCCGATATGTTAGGTTGACTTATGCTACGATATATATCGTTATAGACGTATACAATGTTCCCATCGAAAAGTAGGGACCGAAATGCCAGGAATGTTGTAAAATATTACACCCGAGATGTTAGTTTCCCTGAGGTTAGAATATACAACGTTATAGACGTATAGAATGTTCCCACCGAGAAATAGGGGCCGACGGGTCAGGAATGTTGTAAAATATTACACCCGAGATGTTAGGTTCCCTTAGGTTAGGATATATAACGTTATAGACGTGTAGAATGTTCCCACCGAGATATAGGGACCGACATGCCAGGAATGTTGTAAAATATTACATCCGAGACGTTAGGTTGCGTTAGGTTAGTATCTACAACGTTATAGACGTATCTAATGTCCCCATCGAGAAGCAGGCGACGACACGCCAGAATGTTGTAAAATATTAAATTCGACATGTTAGGTTGCCTTAGGCTAGGATATGTAACGTTATAGACGTATATAATGTTACCACCGAGAAGTAGGGACTGACATGCCAGGAATGTTGTAAAATATTACATCCGAGATGTTAGGTTGCGTTAGGTTAGGATATACAACGTTATAGACGTATAGAATGTTCCCACCGAGAAATAGGGGCCGGCGCGTCAGGAATGTTGTAAAATAATACACCCGAAATGTTAGGTTCCCTTAGGTTAGGATATACAACGTTATAGACGTATAGAATGTTTCCACGGAGATGTAGGGACCGACATGCCGGGAATGTTGTAAAATATAACATCCGAGTTGTTAGGTTGCTTTAGGTTAGGATATATATCGTTATAGACTTATATAATGTTCACACTGAGACGTGGGGACCGACATGCCAGGAATGTTGTCAAATATTACATCCGAGATGTTAGGTTGCCTTAGGTTAGGATATACAGAGTTATAGATGTATATAATGTCCTCATCCAGAAGTAGGCGACGAAACGCCAGGAGTGTTGTAAAATATTACATTTGACATGTTAGGTTTCCTTAGGCTAGGATATATAATGTTATACACGCATATAATGTTATCACCGAGAACTACGGGCCGACACGCCAGGAATGATGTAAAATATTACATTCCACATGGTAGGTCGCCTTAGTCTAGGATATATAACGTTATAGACATATATAATGTTCCCACCGAGAATTAGGGACCGACATGCCAGGAATGTTGTAAAATATTACATCCGAGATGTTAGGTTGCGTTAGGTTAGGACATACAACGTTATAGATGTATCTAATGTCCCCATCGAGAAGCAGGCGACGACACGCAAGAATGTTGTAAAATATTACATCCGATATGTTAGGTTGACTTATGCTACGATATATATCGTTATAGACGTATACAATGTTCCCACCGAGAAGTAGGGACCGAAATGCCAGGAATGTTGTAAAATATAACACCCGAGATGTTAGGTTCCCTGAGGTTAAAATATACAACGTTATAGACGTTTAGAATGTTCCCACCGAGAAATAGGGGCCGACGGGTCAGGAATGTTGTAAAATATTACACCCGAGATGTTGGGTTCCCTTAGGTTAGGATATACAACGTTATAGACGTATAGAATGTTCCCACCGAGATGTAGGGACCGACATGCCAGGAATATTGTAAAATATTACATCCGAGATGTTACGTTGCTTTAGGTTAGGATATATATCGTTATAGACTTATATAATGTCCCCATCGAGAAGCAGGCGACGATACGCCAGGATTGTTGTAAAATATTACATCCGAGATGATAGGTTCCCTTAGGTTAGGATATATATCGTTATAGACGTATATAACGTTCCCACCGAGACGTAGGGACCGACATGCCAGGAATGTTGTAAAATATTACATTCCAGATGTTAGGTTGCGTTAGGTTAGGATATACAACGTATATAAAGTCCCCATCGTGAAGCAGGCGACGACACGACAGGAATGTTGTAAAATATTACATTCGACATGTTAGGTTGCCTTAGGCTAGGATATATATCGTTATAGACGTATACAATGTTCCCACCGAGAAATAGGGGCCGACTCGTCAGCAATCTTGTAAAATATTACACCCGAGATGTTAGGTTCCCTTAGGTTAGGATATACAACGTTATAGACGTATAGAATGTTCCCACCGAGAAGTAGGGACCGACATGCCAGGAATGTTGTAAAATATTACATCCCCGGAGTTAGGTTGCGTTAGGTTAGCATATACAACGTTATAGACGTATATAATGTCCCCATCGAGAAGCAGGCGACGACACGCCAGGAATGTTGTAAAATATTACATCCGAGATGTTAGGTTGCCTAAGGTTAGGATATACAAGGTTATAGATGTATATAATGTCCCCATCGAGAAGTAGGCGACGACACGCCAGGAATGTTGGAAAATATTACATCCGAGACGTTAGGTTGCCTTAGGTTAGGATATATGGCGTTATAGACGTATATGATGTTCCCACCGAGAAGTAGGGGCCAGCGCGCCAGGAAAGTAGCAAAATATTACATCCGATATGTTAGGTTGCCTTAGGCTAGGATATATAACGTTATAGACGTATATAATGTTCCCACCGAGACGTAGGGGCCGAAGTGACGGGAATGTTGTAAAATATTACATTCGACATGTTAGTTTGCCTTAGGCTAGGATATTTAGCGTTATAGACGTAAATAATGTTCCCACCGATAAGTAGGGGCTGACGTGCCAGGAATGTAGTAAAATATTACATCCGAGATGTTAGGTTGCCTTAGGTTAGGATATATAACGTTATAGACGTATATAATGTTCCACCCGAGAAGTAGGGGCCGACGCGCCAGGAATGCTGTAAAATATTACATTCGACATGTTAGGATTGCCTTAGGCTAGGATATATAACGTTATAGACGTATATACTGTTCCAACCTAGAAGTAGGTGCCGACGCGCCAGGAATGTTGTATAATATTACGCTCGACAAGTTAGGTTGCCTTAGGCTAGGATATGTAAAGTTATAGACGTATATAATGTTCCCACCGAGAAATAGGTGCCGACGCGCCAGGAATGTTGTAAAATATTACATCCGAGATGTTAGGTTGCCTTAGGCTAGGATATATAAAGTTATAGACGTATATAATGTTCCCACCGAGAAGTAGGGGCCGAAGTGACGGGAATGTTGAAAAATATTACATCCGAGATGTTAGGTTGCCTTAGGTTAGGATATATAATGTTATCGACTTATATAATGTTCCCACCGAGAAATAGGGGCCGACGCCCCAGGAATGTTGTAAAATTTTACGTTCGACATGTTAGGACTGGTTAGGCTAGGATATATAACGTTATAGACGTCTATACTGTTCCGACCGAGAAGTGGGTGCCGACGCGCCAGGAATGTAGTAAAATATTACATCCGAGATGTTAGGTTGCCTTAGGTTAGGATATATAACGTTATAGGCGTATATACTGTTCCGACCGAGATGTAGGTGCCGACGCGCCAGGAATGTTGTACAATATTACGCTCGAAATGTTAGGTTGCCTTAGGCTATGATATATAGCGATATAGACGTATATAATGTTCCCACCGAGAAGTAGGGGCCGAAGTGACGGGGATGTTGTAAAATATTACATTCGATACGTTAGTTTGCCTTAGGCTAGGATATATAACGTTATAGACGTATATAATGTTCCCACCGCGAAGTAGGGGCCGAAGTGACGGGAATGTTGTAAAATATTACATCCGAGATGTTAGGTTGCCCTAGGTTAGGATATATAACGTTATTGACTTATATAATGTTTCCACCGAGAAATAGGGGCCGACGCCCCAGGAATGTTGTAAAATTTTACATTCGACATGTTAGGATTGCCTTAGGCTAGGATATATAACGTTATAGACGTATATACTGTCCCGTCCGAGAAGTAGGTGCCGACGCGCCAGGAATGTTGTAAAATATTACGCTCGACAAGATAGGTTGCCTTAGGCTAGGATATGTAAAGTTATAGACGTATATAATGTTCTCACCGAGAAATAGGTGCCGACGCGCCAGGAATGTTGTAAATATTACATCCGAGATGTTAGGTTGCCTTAGGCTAGTATATATAACGTTATAGACGTATATAATGTTCCCACCGAGAAGTGGGGCCCGGCGCGCCAGGAATGTAGTAAAATATTACATCCGAGATGTTAGGTTGCCTTAGGTTAGGATATATAACGTTATAGGCGTATATACTGTTCCGACCGAGATGTAGGTGCCGACGCGCCAGGAATGTTGTAAAATATTACGCTCGACATGTTAGGTTGCCTTAGGCTATGATATATAGCGATATAGACGTATATAATGTTCCCACCGAGAAGTAGGGGCCGAAGTGACGGGAATGTTGTAAAATATTACATTCGACATGTTAGTTTGCCTTAGGCTAGGATATATAGCGTTATAGACGTATATAATGTTCCCACCGAGAAGTAGGTGCCGACGTGCCAGGAATGTAGTAAAATATTACATCCTAGATGTTAGGATTGGCTTAGGCTAGGATATATAGCGTTATAGACGTATATAATGTTCCCACCGAGAAATAGGGGCCGACACGCCAGGAATGTTGTAAAACATTACATCCGAGGTGTTAGGTTGCCATAGGCTAGGATATATAGCGTTATAGACGAATATAATGTTCCCACCGAGAAGTAGGTGCCGACGAGCCAGGAATGTTGTAAAATATTACGCTCGACATGTTAGGTTGCCTTACGTTATGATATATAGCGATATAGACGTATATAATGTTCCCACCGAGAAGTAGGTGCCGACGAGCTAGGAATGTAGTAAAATATTACATCCGAGATGTTAGGTTGCCTTAGGTTAGGATATATAACGTTATAGACGTATATAATGTACCACCCGAGAAGTAGGGGCCGACGCGCTAGGAATGCTGTAAAATATTACATTCGACATGTTAAAATTGCCTTAGGCTAGGATATACAACCTTATAGACGTATATGATATTCCCACCGAGAACTACGGGCCTACACGCCAGGAATGTTATCAAATATTACATCCGAGGTGTTAGGTTCCCTTAGGTTAGGATATATAATGTTATAGACGTATATAATGTTCCCACCGAGAAGTAGGAGCCGACGAGCCAGGAATGTTGTAAAATATTACGCTCGTAACGTTAGGTTGCCTTAGGCTAGGATATATAGCGATATAGACGTATATAATGTTCTCATCGAGAAATAGCGGTCGGCGCACCACGAATGTAGTAAAATATTACATCCGAGATGTTAGGTTGCCTTAGGCTAGGATATATAACGTTATAGACTTATATACTGTTCCCTCCGAGAAGTAGGTGCCGACGCGCAAGGAATGTTGCAAAATATTACATCCGAGATGTTAGGATTGCCTTAGGCTAGGATATACCACGTTATATTCGTATATAATGGTCCCACCGAGAAGTAGTGGCCGGCGCGCCAGGAATGTTGTAAAATATTACATTCGACATGTTAGGTTGCCTTAAGCTAGGATATATAGCGTTTTAGATGTATATAATGTTCCCCGCGAGAAGTAGGGGAAGGCGCGCCAGGAATATAGTAAAATATTACATCCGAGATGTTAGGTTCCCTTAGGTTAGGATATATAACGTTATAGACGTATATAATGTTCCCACCGAGAAGTAGGGGCCGAAGTGACGGGAATGTTGTAAAATATTACATCCGAGATGTTATGTTGCCTTAAGTTAGGATATATAACGTTATTGACTTATATAATGTTCCACCGAGAAATAGGGGCAGACGCCCCATGAATGTTGTAAAATTTTACATTCGACATGTTAGGATTGCCTTAGGCTAGGATATATAACGTTATAGACGTATATACTGTTCCGACAGAGAAGTAGGGGCCAGCGCGCCAGGAATGTGGTAAAATATTACATCCGGTATGTTAGGATGCCCTAGGCTAGGATATATAACTTTATAGACGTATATAATGTTCCCACCGAGAAATAGGTGCCGACGCGCCAGGAATGTTGTAATATATTACATCCGAGGTGTTAGGATTGCCTTAGGCTAGGATATATAACGTTATAGACGTATATAATGTTCCCACCGAGATGTGGGTGCCGACGCGCCAGGAATGTTCTAAAATATTACATCCGAGATGTTAGGTTGCCTTAGGTTAGGATATGTAACGTTATCGACGTATATAATGTTCCCACCGAGAAGTATGGGTCAACGAGCCAGGAATGTTGTTAAATATAACATACGACATGTTAGGTTGCCTCAGGTTAGGATATATAGCTTTATAGACGTATATAATGTTCCCACCGAGAAGTAGGGGCCGACGTGCCAGGAATGTAGTAAAATATTACATGCGAGATGTTAGGTTGCCTTAGGTTAGGATATGTAACGTTATAGATGTATATAATGTTCCCACCGAGAAGTATGGGTCTACGAGCCAGGAATGTGGTAAAATATTACATTCGACATGTTAGGTTGCCTTAGGTTAGGACATATAGCGTTATAGACGTATACAATGCTCCCACCGCGAAATAGGGGCCGACACGCCAGGAATGTTGTAAAACATTACATCCGAGGTGTTAGGTTGCCTTATGTTAGGATATATAACGTTATAGACGTATATACTGTTCCCACCGAGAAGTAGGGGCCGGCGCGCCAGGAATGTAGTAAAATATTACGTCCGAGATGTTAGGTTGCCTTAGGCTTGGATATAAAACGATATAGACGTATATACTGTTCCCACCGAGAAGTAGGTGCCGACGCGCCACGAATGTAGTAAAATATTACATCCGAGATGTTAGGTTGCCTTAGGCTAGGAGATATAACGTTATACACGTATATAATGTTCCCACCGAGAAGTAGGGGCCGAAGTGACGGGAATGTTGTAAAATATTACATTCGACATGTTAGTTTGCCTTAGGCTAGGATATATAGCGTTATAGACGTATATAATGTTCCCACCGAGAAGTAGGTGCCGACGTGCCAGGAATGTAGTAAAATATTACATCCTAGATGTTAGGATTGGCTTAGGCTAGGATATATAGCGTTATAGACGTATATAATGTTCCCACCGAGAAATAGGGGCCGACACGCCAGGAATGTTGTAAAACATTACATCCGAGGTGTTAGGTTGCCATAGGCTAGGATATATAGCGTTATAGACGAATATAATGTTCCCACCGAGAAGTAGGTGCCGACGAGCCAGGAATGTTGTAAAATATTACGCTCGACATGTTAGGTTGCCTTACGTTATGATATATAGCGATATAGACGTATATAATGTTCCCACCGAGAAGTAGGTGCCGACGAGCTAGGAATGTAGTAAAATATTACATCCGAGATGTTAGGTTGCCTTAGGTTAGGATATATAACGTTATAGACGTATATAATGTACCACCCGAGAAGTAGGGGCCGACGCGCTAGGAATGCTGTAAAATATTACATTCGACATGTTAAAATTGCCTTAGGCTAGGATATATAACCTTATAGACGTATATGATATTCCCACCGAGAACTACGGGCCTACACGCCAGGAATGTTATCAAATATTACATCCGAGGTGTTAGGTTCCCTTAGGTTAGGATATATAATGTTATAGACGTATATAATGTTCCCACCGAGAAGTAGGAGCCGACGAGCCAGGAATGTTGTAAAATATTACGCTCGACACGTTAGGTTGCCTTAGGCTAGGATATATAGCGATATAGACGTATATAATGTTCTCATCGAGAAATAGCGGTCGGCGCACCACGAATGTAGTAAAATATTACATCCGAGATGTTAGGTTGCCTTAGGCTAGGATATATAACGTTATAGACTTATATACTGTTCCCTCCGAGAAGTAGGTGCCGACGCGCCAGGAATGTTGCAAAATATTACATCCGAGATGTTAGGATTGCCTTAGGCTAGGATATACCACGTTATATTCGTATATAATGGTCCCACCGAGAAGTAGTGGCCGGCGCGCCAGGAATGTTGTAAAATATTACATTCGACATGTTAGGTTGCCTTAAGCTAGGATATATAGCGTTTTAGATGTATATAATGTTCCCCGCGAGAAGTAGGGGAAGGCGCGCCAGGAATATAGTAAAATATTACATCCGAGATGTTAGGTTCCCTTAGGTTAGGATATATAACGTTATAGACGTATATAATGTTCCCACCGAGAAGTAGGGGCCGAAGTGACGGGAATGTTGTAAAATATTACATCCGAGATGTTATGTTGCCTTAGGCTAGGAGATATAACGTTATACACGTATATAATGTTCCCACCGAGAAGTAGGGGCCGAAGTGACGGGAATGTTGTAAAATATTACATTCGATACGTTAGTTTGCCTTAGGCTAGGATATATAACGTTATAGACGTATATAATGTTCCCACCGCGAAGTAGGGGCCGGAGTGACGGGAATGTTGTAAAATATTACATCCGAGATGTTAGGTTGCCCTAGGTTAGGATATATAACGTTATTGAGTTATATAATGTTCCCACCGAGAAATAGGGGCCGACGCGCCAGGAATGCTGTAAAATATTACATTCGACATGTTAGGATTGCCTTAGAGTAGGATATATAACGTTATAGACGTATATGATATTCCCACCGAGAACTACGGGCCTACACGCCATGAATGTTATCAAATATTACATCCGAGATGTTAGGTTGCCCTAGGTTAGGATATATAACGTTATTGACTTATATAATGTTCCTACCGAGAAATAGGGGCCGACGCGCCAGGAATGTTGTAAAATATTACATCCGAGATGTTAGGTTGCCTTAGGCTAGGATATATAGCGTTATAGACGCATGTAGTGATCCCACACAGAAGTAGGGGCCGACGAGCCAGTAATGTGGTAAAATAATACATTCGACATATTAGGTTGCCTTAGGTTAGGATATATAACTTTATAGACGTATATACTGTTCCCCCCGAGAAGTAGTTGCCAACGCGCCAGGAATGTTGTAAAACATTACATCCGCGGTGTTAGGTTGCTTTAGGTTAGGATATATAACGTTATGGACGTATATACTGTTACCACCGAGAAGTAGTTGCTGACGGGTCGGGAATGTTGTAAAATATTACGCTCAACATATTAGATTGCCTTAGGCTAGGATATATAGCTTTATAGACGTATATAATGTTCCCACCGAGAAGTAGGGGTCGAAGCGCCGGGAATGTAGTAAAATATTATATCCGATATGTTAGGTTGACTTATGCTACGATATATATCGTTATAGACGTATACAATGTTCCCATCGAAAAGTAGGGACCGAAATGCCAGGAATGTTGTAAAATATTACACCCGAGATGTTAGTTTCCCTGAGGTTAGAATATACAACGTTATAGACGTATAGAATGTTCCCACCGAGAAATAGGGGCCGACGGGTCAGGAATGTTGTAAAATATTACACCCGAGATGTTAGGTTCCCTTAGGTTAGGATATATAACGTTATAGACGTGTAGAATGTTCCCACCGAGATATAGGGACCGACATGCCAGGAATATTGTAAAATATTACATCCGAGATGTTACGTTGCTTTAGGTTAGGATATATATCGTTATAGACTTATATAATGTCCCCATCGAGAAGCAGGCGACGATACGCCAGGATTGTTGTAAAATATTACATCCGAGATGATAGGTTCCCTTAGGTTAGGATATATATCGTTATAGACGTATATATCGTTCCCACCGAGACGTAGGGACCGACATGCCAGGAATGTTGTAAAATATTACATTCCAGATGTTAGGTTGCGTTAGGTTAGGATATACAACGTATATAAAGTCCCCATCGTGAAGCAGGCGACGACACGACAGGAATGTTGTAAAATATTACATTCGACATGTTAGGTTGCCTTAGGCTAGGATATATATCGTTATAGACGTATACAATGTTCCCACCGAGAAATAGGGGCCGACTCGTCAGCAATCTTGCAAAATATTACACCCGAGATGTTAGGTTCCCTTAGGTTAGGATATACAACGTTATAGACGTATAGAATGTTCCCACCGAGAAGTAGGGACCGACATGCCAGGAATGTTGTAAAATATTACATCCCCGGAGTTAGGTTGCGTTAGGTTAGCATATACAACGTTATAGACGTATATAATGTCCCCATCGAGAAGCAGGCGACGACACGCCAGGAATGTTGTAAAATATTACGTTCGAGATGTTAGGTTGCCTTAGGTTATAATATATATCGTTATAGACGTATATAATGATCCCACCGAGACGTAGGGACCGACATGCCAGGAAATTTTTAAAATATTACATCCGAGATGTTAGGTTCCCTTAGGTTAGGATATACAACGTTATAGACATAGAGAATGGTCCCACCGAGAAGTAGGGACCGACATGCCAGGAATGTTGTAAAATATTACATCCGAGGTGTTAGGTTGCCTTAGGGTAGGATATACAACGTTATAGATATATATAATGTCCCCATCGAGAAGTAGGCGACGACACGCCAGGAATGTTGTAAAATATTACATCCCAAATGTTAGGTTGCGTTAGGTTAGAATATACAACGTTGTAGACGTATATAATGTACCGATCGAGAAGCAGGCGACGACACGACAGGAATGTTGTAAAATATTACATTCGAGATGTTAGGTTGCCTTAGGCTAGGATATATATCGTTATAGACGTATACAATGTTCCCACCGTGAAGTAGGGACCGACATGCCAGGAATGTTGTAAAACATTACATCCGAGATGTAAGGTTCCCTTAGGTTAGGATATATATCGTTATAGACGTATATAACGTTCCCACCGACACGTAGGGACCGACATGCCAGGAATGTTGTAAAATATTACATCCCAGATGTTAGGTTGCGTTAGGTTAGGATATACAACGTATATAAAGTCCCCATCGTGAAGCAGGCGACGACACGACAGGAATGTTGTAAAATGTTACATTCGACATGTTAGGTTGCCTTAGGCTAGGATATATATCGTTATAGACGTATACAATGTTCCCACCGAGAAATAGGGGCCGACGCGTCAGCAATGTTGTAAAATATTACACCCGCGATGTTAGGTTCCCTTAGGTTAGGATATACAACGTTATAGACGTATAGAATGTTCCCACCGAGAAGTAGGGACCGACATGCCAGGAATGTTGTAAAATATTACATCCGAGATGTTAGGTTGCCTTAGGTTAGGGTATATATCGTTACAGATGTACATAATGTTCCCACCGAGACGTAGTGACCGACATGCCAGGAATGTTGTAAAATATTACATCCGAGATGTTAGGTTGCCTTAGGTTAGGATATACAACGTTATAGACGTATATAATGTACCCACGGAGACGTAGGGACCGACATGCCAGGAATGTTGTAAAACATTACATCCCAGGTGTTAGATTGCGTTAGGTTAGTACATACAAGGTTATAGACGTATATAATGTCCCCATCAAGATGCAGGCGACGACACGCCAGAATGTTGTAAAATATTACGTCCGAGATGTTAGGTTTGCCTTAGGTTAGGATATACAACGCTATAGATGTATATAATGTCCCCATCGAGAAGTAGGCGACGACACGCCAGGAATGTTGTAAAATATTACATCCGAGATGTTAGGTTGCCTTTGGCTAGGATATATATCGTTATAGACGTATACAATGTTCCCACCGAGAAGTAGGGACTGACATGCCAGGAATGTTGTAAAATATTACATTCGAGATGTTAGGTTGCCTTAGGTTAGCATATACAACGTTATAGATGTATATAATGTCGCGATCGAGAAGCAGGCGACGACACGCCAGGAATGTTGTAAAATATTACATCCGAGATGTTAGGTTGCATTAGGCTAGGACATATATCGTTATAGACGTATTCAATGATCACACAGAGTAGTAGGGACCGACATGCTAGGAATGTTGTAAAATATTACATCCGAGATGTTAGGTTCCCTTAGGTTAGGATATACAACGTTATAGACGTATTGAATGTTCCCACCGAGAAGCAGGCGACGACAGGCCAGGAACGATGTAAAATATTACATTCGACATGTTAGGTCGTCTTAGGCTAGGATATGTAACGTTATAGACACATATAATGTTACCACCGAGAACTACGGGCCGACACGCCAGGAATGATGTAAAATATTACATTCGACATGTTAGGTCGCCTTAGGCTAGGATATTCAACGTAATAGACGTATAGAATGTTCCCACCGAGAAATAGGGTCCGACGCGTCAGCAATGTTGTAAAATATTACACCCGAAATGTTAGGTTCCCTTAGGTTAGGATATACAACGTTATAGACGTATAGAATGTTCCCACTGAGAAGTAGGGACCGACATGCCAGGATTGTTGTAAAATATTACATCCGAGATGTTAGGTTGCCTTAGGTTAGGTTATATATCGTTACAGACCTATATAATGTTCCCACCGAGACGTAGTGACCGACATGCCAGGAATGTTGTAAAATATTACATCCGAGATGTTAGGTTGCGTTAGGTTAGAATATACAACGTTATAGACGTATATAATGTCCCCATCGAGAAGCAGGCGGCGACACGCCAGGAATGTTGTAAAATATAACATCCCAGATGTTATGTTGCCATACGTTAGGATATGTAACGTTATAGACGTATATAATGTTCCCACCGAAAAGTGGCAGCCGAAGCACCAGGAATGTTGTAAAATATTACATACGAGATGTTAGGTTGCCTTAGGTTAGGATATATATCGTTATAGACGTATATAATGTTCCCACCGAGACGTAGGAACCGACATGCCAGGAATGTTTTAAAATATTACATCCCAGATGTTAGGTTGCGTTAGGTTAGTATATACAAGGTTATAGACGTATATAATGTCCCCATCGAGAAGCAGGCGACGAGACGCCAGAATGTTGTAAAATATTACATCCGAGATGTTAGGTTGCCTTAGGTTAGGGTATAGAACGTTATAGATGTATATAATGTCCCCATCGAGAAGTAGGCGACGACACGCCAGGAATGTTGTAAAATTATACATCCGAGATGTTATGTTGCCTTACGTTAGGATATATAACGTTATAGACGTATATAATGTGACCACCGAGAAGTAGGAGCCGACGCGCCAGGCATGTTGTAAAATATTACATTTGACATGTTAGGTTACCCTAGGCTAGGATATATAGCGTTATAGACGTATACAATGTTCCCACCGAGAAGTAGTGGCCGCCGCGCCAGGTATGTTGTAAAATATTACATTCGACATGTTAGGGTTGCCTTAGGCTAGGATATATAACGTTATAGACGTATATACTGTTCCCACCGAGAAATAGGGGCCGACGCGTCAGGAATGTTGCAAAATATTACGCCCGAGATGTTAGGTTCCCTTAGGTTAGCATATACAACGTTATAGACGTATATAATGTTCCCACCGAGAAGTAGGGACCGGCATGCCAGGAATGTTGTAAAATATTACATCCGAGATGTTAGGTTGCGTTAGGTTAATATATGCAACGTTATGGACGTATATAATGTCCCCTTCGAGAAGCAGGCGACGACACGCCAGAATGTTGTAAAATATTACATTCGACATGTTAGGTTGCCTTAGGCCAGGATATATAACGTTATAGACGTATATAATATTCCCACCGAGAAATAGGGGCCGACGCGTCAGGAATGTTGTAAAATATTACACCCGAGATGTTAGGTTCCCTTAGGTTAGCATATACAACGTTATGGACGTATATAATGTTTCCACCGAGATGTAGGGACCGACATGCCAGGAATGTTGTAAAATATTACATCCGAGATGTTACGTTGCTTTAGGTTAGGATATATATCGTTATAGACTAATATAATGTTCCCACCGAGATGTAGGGACCGACATGCCAGGAATGTTGTAAAATATTACATCCCAGAAGTTAGGTTTCTTTGGGTTAGGATATACAACGTTATAGACGTATCTAATGTCCCCATCGAGAAGCAGGCGACGACACGCCAGAATGTTGTAATACATTACATCCGATATGTTAGGTTGCCTTAGGCTAGGATATATAACGTGATAGACGTATATAATGTACCCACCGAGAAGTAAGGACCGAAATGCCAGGAATGTTGTAAAATATTACACCCGAGATGTTAGGTTCCCTTAGGTTAGCATATACAACGTTATAGACGTATATAATGTTCCCACCAAGAAGTAGGGACCGACGCGTCAGGAATGTTGTAAAATAAAACATCCCAGATGTTAGGTTGCCTTAGGTTAGGATATAGAACGTTATAGATGTATATAATGTCCCCATCGAGAAGTAGGCGACGACACGCCAGGAATGTTGTAAAATTATACATCCGAGATGTTATGTTGCCTTACGTTAGGATATATAACGTTATAGACGTATATAATGTGACCACCGAGAAGTAGGAGCCGACGCGCCAGGCATGTTGTAAAATATTACATTCGACATGTTAGGTTACCCTAGGCTAGGATATATAGCGTTATAGACGTATATAATGTTCCCACCGGGAAGTGGTGGCCGCCGCGCCAGGTATGTTGTAAAATATTACATTCGACATGTTAGGTTGCCTTAGGCTAGGATATATAGCGTTATAGACGTATATAATGTACCCACCGAGAAGTAGGGGCCGACGTGCCAGGAATGTAGTAATATATTGCATCCGAAATGTAAGGTTGCCTTAGGTTAGGATACATAACGTTATTGACTTATATAATGTCCCCACCGAGAAGTAGGTGCCGACGTGCCTGGTATGTTGTAAAATACTACATTCGACATGTTAGGTTGCCTTAGGCTAGGATATATAGCGTTATAGAAGTATATAATGTTCCCACCGAGAAGTAGGGGCCGACGTGCCAGGAATGTAGTAAAATATTACATTCGGCATGTTAGGTTGCGTTAGGTTAGGATATACAACGTTATAGACGTATATAATGTCCCCTTCGAGAAGCAGGCGACGACACGCCAGAATGTTGTAAAATATTACATTCGACATGTTAGGTTGCCTTAGGCTAGGATATATAACGTTATAGACGTATATAATATTCCCACCGAGAAATAGGGGCCGACGCGTCAGGAATGTTGCAAAATATTACGCCCGAGATGTTAGGTTCCCTTAGGTTAGCATATACAACGTTATAGACGTATATAATGTTCCCACCGAGAAGTAGGGACCGGCGTGCCAGGAATGTTGTAAAATATTACATCCGAGATGTTAGGTTGCGTTAGGTTAATATATGCAACGTTATGGACGTATATAATGTCCCCTTCGAGAAGCAGGCGACGACACGCCAGAATGTTGTAAAATATTACATTCGACATGTTAGGTTGCCTTAGGCCAGGATATATAACGTTATAGACGTATATAATATTCCCACCGAGAAATAGGGGCCGACGCGTCAGGAATGTTGTAAAATATTACACCCGAGATGTTAGGTTCCCTTAGGTTAGCATATACAACGTTATGGACGTATATAATGTTTCCACCGAGATGTAGGGACCGACATGCCAGGAATGTTGTAAAATATTACATCCGAGATGTTACGTTGCTTTAGGTTAGGATATATATCGTTATAGACTAATATAATGTTCCCACCGAGATGTAGGGACCGACATGCCAGGAATATTGTAAAATATTACATCCCAGAAGTTAGGTTTCTTTGGGTTAGGATATACAACGTTATAGACGTATCTAATGTCCCCATCGAGAAGCAGGCGACGACACGCCAGAATGTTGTAATACATTACATCCGATATGTTAGGTTGCCTTAGGCTAGGATATATAACGTGATAGACGTATATAATGTACCCACCGAGAAGTAAGGACCGAAATGCCAGGAATGTTGTAAAATATTACACCCGAGATGTTAGGTTCCCTTAGGTTAGCATATACAACGTTATAGACGTATATAATGTTCCCACCAAGAAGTAGGGACCGACGCGTCAGGAATGTTGTAAAATAAAACATCCCAGATGTTAGGTTGCCTTAGGTTAGGATATAGAACGTTATAGATGTATATAATGTCCCCATCGAGAAGTAGGCGACGACACGCCAGGAATGTTGTAAAATTATACATCCGAGATGTTATGTTGCCTTACGTTAGGATATATAACGTTATAGACGTATATAATGTGACCACCGAGAAGTAGGAGCCGACGCGCCAGGCATGTTGTAAAATATTACATTCGACATGTTAGGTTACCCTAGGCTAGGATATATAGCGTTATAGACGTATATAATGTTCCCACCGGGAAGTGGTGGCCGCCGCGCCAGGTATGTTGTAAAATATTACATTCGACATGTTAGGTTGCCTTAGGCTAGGATATATAGCGTTATAGACGTATATAATGTTCCCACCGAGAAGTAGGGGCCGACGTGCCAGGAATGTAGTAATATATTGCATCCGAAATGTTAGGTTGCCTTAGGTTAGGATACATAACGTTATTGACTTATATAATGTCCCCACCGAGAAGTAGGTGCCGACGTGCCTGGTATGTTGTAAAATACTACATTCGACATGTTAGGTTGCCTTAGGCTAGGATATATAGCGTTATAGAAGTATATAATGTTCCCACCGAGAAG
The DNA here is from genome assembly GCA_963969225.1 of Xylocopa violacea. Lineage (NCBI taxonomy): Eukaryota > Metazoa > Arthropoda > Insecta > Hymenoptera > Apidae > Xylocopa > Xylocopa violacea. The sequence continues at coordinate 51,786,829 of CAXAJV010000001.1, forward strand.
TAGGGGCCGACGTGCCAGGAATGTAGTAAAATATTACATTCGGCATGTTAGGTTGCGTTAGGTTAGGATATACAACGTTATAGACGTATATAATGTCCCCTTCGAGAAGCAGGCGACGACACGCCAGAATGTTGTAAAATATTACATTCGACATGTTAGGTTGCCTTAGGCTAGGATATATAACGTTATAGACGTATATAATATTCCCACCGAGAAATAGGGGCCGACGCGTCAGGAATGTTGCAAAATATTACGCCCGAGATGTTAGGTTCCCTTAGGTTAGCATATACAACGTTATAGACGTATATAATGTTCCCACCGAGAAGTAGGGACCGGCATGCCAGGAATGTTGTAAAATATTACATCCGAGATGTTAGGTTGCGTTAGGTTAATATATGCAACGTTATGGACGTATATAATGTCCCCTTCGAGAAGCAGGCGACGACACGCCAGAATGTTGTAAAATATTACATTCGACATGTTAGGTTGCCTTAGGCCAGGATATATAACGTTATAGACGTATATAATATTCCCACCGAGAAATAGGGGCCGACGCGTCAGGAATGTTGTAAAATATTACACCCGAGATGTTAGGTTCCCTTAGGTTAGCATATACAACGTTATGGACGTATATAATGTTTCCACCGAGATGTAGGGACCGACATGCCAGGAATGTTGTAAAATATTACATCCGAGATGTTACGTTGCTTTAGGTTAGGATATATATCGTTATAGACTAATATAATGTTCCCACCGAGATGTAGGGACCGACATGCCAGGAATATTGTAAAATATTACATCCCAGAAGTTAGGTTTCTTTGGGTTAGGATATACAACGTTATAGACGTATCTAATGTCCCCATCGAGAAGCAGGCGACGACACGCCAGAATGTTGTAATACATTACATCCGATATGTTAGGTTGCCTTAGGCTAGGATATATAACGTGATAGACGTATATAATGTACCCACCGAGAAGTAAGGACCGAAATGCCAGGAATGTTGTAAAATATTACACCCGAGATGTTAGGTTCCCTTAGGTTAGCATATACAACGTTATAGACGTATATAATGTTCCCACCAAGAAGTAGGGACCGACGCGTCAGGAATGTTGTAAAATAAAACATCCCAGATGTTAGGTTGCCTTAGGTTAGGATATAGAACGTTATAGATGTATATAATGTCCCCATCGAGAAGTAGGCGACGACACGCCAGGAATGTTGTAAAATTATACATCCGAGATGTTATGTTGCCTTACGTTAGGATATATAACGTTATAGACGTATATAATGTGACCACCGAGAAGTAGGAGCCGACGCGCCAGGCATGTTGTAAAATATTACATTCGACATGTTAGGTTACCCTAGGCTAGGATATATAGCGTTATAGACGTATATGATGTTCCCACCGGGAAGTGGTGGCCGCCGCGCCAGGTATGTTGTAAAATATTACATTCGACATGTTAGGTTGCCTTAGGCTAGGATATATAGCGTTCTAGACGTATATAATGTTCCCACCGAGAAGTAGGGGCCGACGTGCCAGGAATGTAGTAATATATTGCATCCGAAATGTTAGGTTGCCTTAGGTTAGGATACATAACGTTATTGACTTATATAATGTCCCCACCGAGAAGTAGGTGCCGACGTGCCTGGTATGTTGTAAAATACTACATTCGACATGTTAGGTTGCCTTAGGCTAGGATATATAGCGTTATAGAAGTATATAATGTTCCCACCGAGAAGTAGGGGCCGACGTGCCAGGAATGTAGTAAAATATTACATTCGGCATGTTAGGTTGCGTTAGGTTAGGATATACAACGTTATAGACGTATAGAATGTTCCCACCGAGAAGTAGGGACCGACATGCCAGGAATGTTGTAAAATATTACATCCGAGATGTTAGGTTGCCTTAGGTTAGGGTATATATCGTTACAGATGTATATAATGTTCCCACCGAGACGTAGTGACCGACATGCCAGGAATGTTGTAAAATATTACATCCGAGATGTTAGGTTGCCTTAGGTTAGGATATACAACGTTATAGACGTATATAATGTACCCACGGAGACGTAGGGACCGACATGCCAGGAATGTTGTAAAACATTACATCCCAGGTGTTAGATTGCGTTAGGTTAGTACATACAAGGTTATAGACGTATATAATGTCCCCATCAAGATGCAGGCGACGACACGCCAGAATGTTGTAAAATATTACGTCCGAGATGTTAGGTTGCCTTAGGTTAGGATATACAACGTTATAGATGTATATAATGTCCCCATCGAGAAGTAGGCGACGACACGCCAGGAATGTTGTAAAATATTACATCCGAGATGTTAGGTTGCCTTTGGCTAGGATATATATCGTTATAGACGTATACAATGTTCCCACCGAGAAGTAGGGACTGACATGCCAGGAATGTTGTAAAATATTACATTCGAGATGTTAGGTTGCCTTAGGTTAGCATATACAACGTTATAGATGTATATAATGTCGCGATCGAGAAGCAGGCGACGACACGCCAGGAATGTTGTAAAATATTACATCCGAGATGTTAGGTTGCATTAGGCTAGGACATATATCGTTATAGACGTATTCAATGATCACACAGAGTAGTAGGGACCGACATGCTAGGAATGTTGTAAAATATTACATCCGAGATGTTAGGTTCCCTTAGGTTAGGATATACAACGTTATAGACGTATTGAATGTTCCCACCGAGAAGCAGGCGACGACAGGCCAGGAACGATGTAAAATATTACATTCGACATGTTAGGTCGTCTTAGGCTAGGATATGTAACGTTATAGACACATATAATGTTACCACCGAGAACTACGGGCCGACACGCCAGGAATGATGTAAAATATTACATTCGACATGTTAGGTCGCCTTAGGCTAGGATATTCAACGTAATAGACGTATAGAATGTTCCCACCGAGAAATAGGGTCCGACGCGTCAGCAATGTTGTAAAATATTACACCCGAAATGTTAGGTTCCCTTAGGTTAGGATATACAACGTTATAGACGTATAGAATGTTCCCACTGAGAAGTAGGGACCGACATGCCAGGATTGTTGTAAAATATTACATCCGAGATGTTAGGTTGCCTTAGGTTAGGTTATATATCGTTACAGACCTATATAATGTTCCCACCGAGACGTAGTGACCGACATGCCAGGAATGTTGTAAAATATTACATCCGAGATGTTAGGTTGCGTTAGGTTAGAATATACAACGTTATAGACGTATATAATGTCCCCATCGAGAAGCAGGCGACGACACGCCAGGAATGTTGTAAAATATAACATCCCAGATGTTATGTTGCCATACGTTAGGATATGTAACGTTATAGACGTATATAATGTTCCCACCGAAAAGTGGCAGCCGAAGCACCAGGAATGTTGTAAAATATTACATACGAGATGTTAGGTTGCCTTAGGTTAGGATATATATCGTTATAGACGTATATAATGTTCCCACCGAGACGTAGGAACCGACATGCCAGGAATGTTTTAAAATATTACATCCCAGATGTTAGGTTACGTTAGGTTAGTATATACAAGGTTATAGACGTATATAATGTCCCCATCGAGAAGCAGGCGACGAGACGCCAGAATGTTGTAAAATATTACATCCGAGATGTTAGGTTGCCTTAGGTTAGGGTATAGAACGTTATAGATGTATATAATGTCCCCATCGAGAAGTAGGCGACGACACGCCAGGAATGTTGTAAAATTATACATCCGAGATGTTATGTTGCCTTACGTTAGGATATATAACGTTATAGACGTATATAATGTGACCACCGAGAAGTAGGAGCCGACGCGCCAGGCATGTTGTAAAATATTACATTTGACATGTTAGGTTACCCTAGGCTAGGATATATAGCGTTATAGACGTATACAATGTTCCCACCGAGAAGTAGTGGCCGCCGCGCCAGGTATGTTGTAAAATATTACATTCGACATGTTAGGTTGCCTTAGGCCAGGATATATAACGTTATAGACGTATATAATATTCCCACCGAGAAATAGGGGCCGACGCGTCAGGAATGTTGTAAAATATTACACCCGAGATGTTAGGTTCCCTTAGGTTAGCATATACAACGTTATGGCCGTATATAATGTTTCCACCGAGAAGTAGGGACCGACATGCCAGGAATGTTGTAAAATATTACATCCGAGATTTAGGTTGCTTTATGTTAGGATATATATCGTTATAGACTTATATAATGTTCCCAACGAGACGTGGGGACCAACATGCCAGGAATGTTGTAAAATATTACATCCCAGAAGTTAGGTTGCTTTGGGTTAGGATATACAACGTTATAGACGTATATAATGTCCCCATCGAGAAGCAGGCGACGACACGCCAGGAATGTTGTAAAATATTACATCCGATATGTTAGGTTGCCTTATGCTACGATATATATCGTTATAGACGTATACAATGTTCCCACCGAGAAGTAGGGACCGAAATGTCAGGAATGTTGTAAAACATTACACCCGAGATGTTAGGTTCCCTTAGGTTAGCATATACAACGTTATAGACGTATAGAATGTTCCCACCGAGAAATAGGGTCCGACGCGTCAGCAATGTTGTAAAATATTACACCCGAAATGTTAGGTTCCCTTAGGTTAGGATATACAACGTTATAGACGTATAGAATGTTCCCACTGAGAAGTAGGGACCGACATGCCAGGATTGTTGTAAAATATTACATCCGAGATGTTAGGTTGCCTTAGGTTAGGGTTTATATCGTTACAGACCTATATAATGTTCCCACCGAGACGTAGTGACCGACATGCCAGGAATGTTGTAAAATATTACATCCGAGATGTTAGGTTGCGTTAGGTTAGAATATACAACGTTATAGACGTATATAATGTCCCCATCGAGAAGCAGGCGACGACACGCCAGGAATGTTGTAAAATATAACATCCCAGATGTTATGTTGCCATACGTTAGGATATGTAACGTTATAGACGTATATAATGTTCCCACCGAAAAGTGGCAGCCGAAGCACCAGGAATGTTGTAAAATATTACATCCGAGATGTTAGGTTGCCTTAGGTTAGGATATATATCGTTATAGACGTATATAATGTTCCCACCGAGACGTAGGAACCGACATGCCAGGAATGTTTTAAAATATTACATCCCAGAAGTTAGGTTGCGTTAGGTTAGTATATACAAGGTTATAGACGTATATAATGTCCCCATCGAGAAGCAGGCGACGAGACGCCAGAATGTTGTAAAATATTACATCTGAGATGTTAGGTTGCCTTAGGTTAGGATATAGAACGTTATAGATGTATATAATGTCCCCATCGAGAAGTAGGCGACGACACGCCAGGAATGTTGTAAAATTATACATCCGAGATGTTATGTTGCCTTACGTTAGGATATATAACGTTATAGACGTATATAATGTGACCACCGAGAAGTAGGAGCCGACGCGCCAGGCATGTTGTAAAATATTACATTCGACATGTTAGGTTACCCTAGGCTAGGATATATAGCGTTATAGACGTATATAATGTTCCCACCGGGAAGTGGTGGCCGCCGCGCCAGGTATGTTGTAAAATATTACATTCGACATGTTAGGTTGCCTTAGGCTAGGATATATAGCGTTATAGACGTATATAATGTTCCCACCGAGAAGTAGGGGCCGACGTGCCAGGAATGTAGTAATATATTGCATCCGAAATGTTAGGTTGCCTTAGGTTAGGATACATAACGTTATTGACTTATATAATGTCCCCACCGAGAAGTAGGTGCCGACGTGCCTGGTATGTTGTAAAATACTACATTCGACATGTTAGGTTGCCTTAGGCTAGGATATATAGCGTTATAGAAGTATATAATGTTCCCACCGAGAAGTAGGGGCCGACGTGCCAGGAATGTAGTAAAATATTACATTCGGCATGTTAGGTTGCGTTAGGTTAGGATATACAACGTTATAGACGTATATAATGTCCCCTTCGAGAAGCAGGCGACGACACGCCAGAATGTTGTAAAATATTACATTCGACATGTTAGGTTGCCTTAGGCTAGGATATATAACGTTATAGACGTATATAATATTCCCACCGAGAAATAGGGGCCGACGCGTCAGGAATGTTGCAAAATATTACGCCCGAGATGTTAGGTTCCCTTAGGTTAGCATATACAACGTTATAGACGTATATAATGTTCCCACCGAGAAGTAGGGACCGGCATGCCAGGAATGTTGTAAAATATTACATCCGAGATGTTAGGTTGCGTTAGGTTAATATATGCAACGTTATGGACGTATATAATGTCCCCTTCGAGAAGCAGGCGACGACACGCCAGAATGTTGTAAAATATTACATTCGACATGTTAGGTTGCCTTAGGCCAGGATATATAACGTTATAGACGTATATAATATTCCCACCGAGAAATAGGGGCCGACGCGTCAGGAATGTTGTAAAATATTACACCCGAGATGTTAGGTTCCCTTAGGTTAGCATATACAACGTTATGGACGTATATAATGTTTCCACCGAGATGTAGGGACCGACATGCCAGGAATGTTGTAAAATATTACATCCGAGATGTTACGTTGCTTTAGGTTAGGATATATATCGTTATAGACTAATATAATGTTCCCACCGAGATGTAGGGACCGACATGCCAGGAATGTTGTAAAATATTACATCCCAGAAGTTAGGTTTCTTTGGGTTAGGATATACAACGTTATAGACGTATCTAATGTCCCCATCGAGAAGCAGGCGACGACACGCCAGAATGTTGTAATACATTACATCCGATATGTTAGGTTGCCTTAGGCTAGGATATATAACGTGATAGACGTATATAATGTACCCACCGAGAAGTAAGGACCGAAATGCCAGGAATGTTGTAAAATATTACACCCGAGATGTTAGGTTCCCTTATGTTAGCATATACAACGTTATAGACGTATATAATGTTCCCACCAAGAAGTAGGGACCGACGCGTCAGGAATGTTGTAAAATAAAACATCCCAGATGTTAGGTTGCCTTAGGTTAGGATATAGAACGTTATAGATGTATATAATGTCCCCATCGAGAAGTAGGCGACGACACGCCAGGAATGTTGTAAAATTATACATCCGAGATGTTATGTTGCCTTACGTTAGGATATATAACGTTATAGACGTATATAATGTGACCACCGAGAAGTAGGAGCCGACGCGCCAGGCATGTTGTAAAATATTACATTCGACATGTTAGGTTACCCTAGGCTAGGATATATAGCGTTATAGACGTATATAATGTTCCCACCGGGAAGTGGTGGCCGCCGCGCCAGGTATGTTGTAAAATATTACATTCGACATGTTAGGTTGCCTTAGGCTAGGATATATAGCGTTATAGACGTATATAATGTTCCCACCGAGAAGTAGGGGCCGACGTGCCAGGAATGTAGTAATATATTGCATCCGAAATGTTAGGTTGCCTTAGGTTAGGATACATAACGTTATTGACTTATATAATGTCCCCACCGAGAAGTAGGTGCCGACGTGCCTGGTATGTTGTAAAATACTACATTCGACATGTTAGGTTGCCTTAGGCTAGGATATATAGCGTTATAGAAGTATATAATGTTCCCCCCGAGAAGTAGGGGCCGACGTGCCAGGAATGTAGTAAAATATTACATTCGGCATGTTAGGTTGCGTTAGGTTAGGATATACAACGTTATAGACGTATATAATGTCCCCTTCGAGAAGCAGGCGACGACACGCCAGAATGTTGTAAAATATTACATTCGACATGTTAGGTTGCCTTAGGCTAGGATATATAACGTTATAGACGTATATAATATTCCCACCGAGAAATAGGGGCCGACGCGTCAGGAATGTTGCAAAATATTACGCCCGAGATGTTAGGTTCCCTTAGGTTAGCATATACAACGTTATAGACGTATATAATGTTCCCACCGAGAAGTAGGGACCGGCATGCCAGGAATGTTGTAAAATATTACATCCGAGATGTTAGGTTGCGTTAGGTTAATATATGCAACGTTATGGACGTATATAATGTCCCCTTCGAGAAGCAGGCGACGACACGCCAGAATGTTGTAAAATATTACATTCGACATGTTAGGTTGCCTTAGGCCAGGATATATAACGTTATAGACGTATATAATATTCCCACCGAGAAATAGGGGCCGACGCGTCAGGAATGTTGTAAAATATTACACCCGAGATGTTAGGTTCCCTTAGGTTAGCATATACAACGGTATGGACGTATATAATGTTCCCACCGAGAAGTAGGGGCCGACGTGCCAGGAATGTAGTAATATATTGCATCCGAAATGTTAGGTTGCCTTAGGTTAGGATACATAACGTTATTGACTTATATAATGTCCCCACCGAGAAGTAGGTGCCGACGTGCCTGGTATGTTGTAAAATACTACATTCGACATGTTAGGTTGCCTTAGGCTAGGATATATAGCGTTATAGAAGTATATAATGTTCCCACCTAGAAGTAGGGGCCGACGTGCCAGGAATGTAGTAAAATATTACATTCGGCATGTTAGGTTGCGTTAGGTTAGGATATACAACGTTATAGACGTATATAATGTCCCCTTCGAGAAGCAGGCGACGACACGCCAGAATGTTGTAAAATATTACATTCGACATGTTAGGTTGCCTTAGGCTAGGATATATAACGTTATAGACGTATATAATATTCCCACCGAGAAATAGGGGCCGACGCGTCAGGAATGTTGCAAAATATTACGCCCGAGATGTTAGGTTCCCTTAGGTTAGCATATACAACGTTATAGACGTATATAATGTTCCCACCGAGAAGTAGGGACCGGCATGCCAGGAATGTTGTAAAATATTACATCCGAGATGTTAGGTTGCGTTAGGTTAATATATGCAACGTTATGGACGTATATAATGTCCCCTTCGAGAAGCAGGCGACGACACGCCAGAATGTTGTAAAATATTACATTCGACATGTTAGGTTGCCTTAGGCCAGGATATATAACGTTATAGACGTATATAATATTCCCACCGAGAAATAGGGGCCGACGCGTCAGGAATGTTGTAAAATATTACACCCGAGATGTTAGGTTCCCTTAGGTTAGCATATACAACGGTATGGACGTATATAATGTTTCCACCGAGATGTAGGGACCGACATGCCAGGAATGTTGTAAAATATTACATCCGAGATGTTACGTTGCTTTAGGTTAGGATATATATCGTTATAGACTAATATAATGTTCCCACCGAGATGTAGGGACCGACATGCCAGGAATGTTGTAAAATATTACATCCCAGAAGTTAGGTTTCTTTGGGTTAGGATATACAACGTTATAGACGTATCTAATGTCCCCATCGAGAAGCAGGCGACGACACGCCAGAATGTTGTAATACATTACATCCGATATGTTAGGTTGCCTTAGGCTAGGATATATAACGTGATAGACGTATATAATGTACCCACCGAGAAGTAAGGACCGAAATGCCAGGAATGTTGTAAAATATTACACCCGAGATGTTAGGTTCCCTTAGGTTAGCATATACAACGTTATAGACGTATATAATGTTCCCACCAAGAAGTAGGGACCGACGCGTCAGGAATGTTGTAAAATAAAACATCCCAGATGTTAGGTTGCTTTAGGTTAGGATATACAACGTTATAGACGTATATAATGTCCCCTTCGAGAAGCAGGCGACGACACGCCAGAATGTTGTAAAATATTACATTCGACATGTTAGGTTGCCTTAGGCTAGGATATATATCGTTATAGACTAATATAATGTTCCCACCGAGATGTAGGGACCGACATGCCAGGAATGTTGTAAAATATTACATCCGAGATGTTATTTTGCCTTAGGCTAGGACATATATCGTTATAGACGTATACAATGTTCCCACCGAGAAGTAGGGACGGACGCGTCAGGAATGTTGTAATATATTACATCCCAGATGTTAGGTTGCGTTAGGTTAGGATATACAACGTTATAGACGTATATAATGTCCCCATCGAGAAGCAGGCGACGACACGCCAGCATGTTGTAAAATGTTACACCCGAGATGTTAGCTTCCCTTAGGTTAGCATATACAACGTTATAGACGTATATAATTTTCCTACCGAGAAGTAGGGACCGACATGCCAGGAATGTTGTAAAATATTACATACGAGATGTTAGGTTGCTTTGGGTTAGGATATACAACGTTATAAACGTATATAATGTCCCCATCGAGAAGCAGGCGACGACGCGTCAGGAATGTTGTAAAATATTACACCCGAGATGTTAGATTCCCTTAGGTTAGGATATACAACGTTATAGACATATAGAATGTTCCCACCGAGAAATAGGGGCCGACGGGACAGGAATGTTGTAAAATATTACACCCGAGATGTTAGATTCCCTTAGGTTAGGATATACAACGTTATAGACGTATAGAAAGTTCCCACGGAGATGTAGGGGCCGACATGCCAGGAATGTTGTAAAATATTGCATCCGAGATATTACGTTGCTTTAGGTTAGGATATATATCGTTATAGACTTATATAATGTTCCCACCGAGACGTGGTGACCGACATGCCAGGAATGTTGTAAAATATTACATCCGAGATGTTAGGTTCCCTTAGGTTAGGATATACAACGTTATAGACGTATCTAATGTCCCCATTGAGAAGCAGGCGACGACACGTCAGAATGTTGTGAAATGTTACATCCGATATGATAGGTTGCCTTAGGCTAGGATATATAACGTGATAGACGTATATAATGTTCCCACCGAGAAATAGGCGCCGACGCGTCAGGAATGTTGTAAAATATGACATCCCAGATGTTAGGTTGCGTTAGGTTAAGATATACAACGTTATAGACGTATATAGTGTCCCCTTCGAGAAGCAGGCGACGACACGCCACAATGTTGTAAAATGTTACACCCGAGATGTTAGCTTCCCTTAGGTTAGCATATACAACGTTATAGACGTATATAATGTTCCCACCGAGAAGTAGGGACCGACATGCCAGGAATGTTGTAAAATATTACATAGGAGATGTTAGGTTGCTTTGGGTTATTATATACAACGTTATAGACGCATATAATGTCCCCATCGAGAAGCAGGCGACGACGCGTCAGGAATGTTGTAAAATATTACACCCGAGATGTTAGGTTCCCTTAGGTTAGGATATAGAACGTTATAGATGTATATAATGTCCCCATCGAGAAATAGGGGCCGACGGGACAGGAATGTTGTAAAATATTACACCCGAGATGTTAGATTCCCTTAGGTTAGGATATACAACGTTATAGACTTATAGAAAGTTCCCACGGAGATGTAGGGGCCGACAGGCCAGGAATGTTGTAAAATATTACATCCGAGATGTTACGTTGCTTTAGGTTAGGATATGTATCGTTATAGACTTATATAATGTTCCCACCGAGACGTGGGGACCGACATGCCAGGAATGTTGTAAAATATTACATCCCAGAAGTTAGGTTTCTTTGGCTTAGGATATACAACGTTATAGACGTATCTAATGTCCCCATCGAGAAGCAGGCGACGACACGCCAGAATGTTGTAATACATTACATCCGATATGTTAGGTTGCCTTAGGCTAGGATATATAACGTGATAGACGTATATAATGTACCCACCGAGAAGTAAGGACCGAAATGCCAGGAATGTTGTAAAATATTACACCCGAGATGTTAGGTTCCCTTAGGTTAGCATATACAACGTTATAGACGTATATAATGTTCCCACCAAGAAGTAGGGACCGACGCGTCAGGAATGTTGTAAAATAAAACATCCCAGATGTTAGGTTGCTTTAGGTTAGGATATACAACGTTATAGACGTATATAATGTCCCCTTCGAGAAGCAGGCGACGACACGCCAGAATGTTGTAAAATATTACATTCGACATGTTAGGTTGCCTTAGGCTAGGATATGTAACGTTATAGACTTATAGAATGTTCCCACCGAGACGTGGGGACCGACATGCAAGGAATGTTGTAAAATATTACACCCGAAGTGTTAGGTTCCCTTAGGTTAGGATATACAACGTTATAGACGTATAGAAAGTGCCCAGCGAGATGTAGGGACCGACATGCCAGGAATGTTGTAAAATATTACATCCCAGAAGTTAGGTTGCTTTGGGTTAGGATATACAACGTTATAGACGTATACAATGTCCCCATCGAGAAGCAGGCGACGACACGCCAGGAATGAAGTAAAATATTACATCCGAGATGTTAGGTTGCCTTAGGCTAGGATATACAACGTTATAGACGTATAGAATGTTCCCACCTAGATGTAGGGACCGACATGCCACGAATGTTGTAAAATATTACATCCCAGAAGTTAGGTTTCTTTGGGTTAGGATATACAACGTTATAGACATATAGAATGTTCCCACCGAGAAATAGGGGCCGACGGGACAGGAATGTTGTAAAATATTACACCCGAGATGTTAGGTTCCCTTAGGTTAGGATATACAACGTTATAGGCGTATAGAAAGTTCCCACGGAGATGTAGGGACCGACATGCCAGGAATGTTGTAAAATATTACATCCGAGATGTTACATTGCTTTAGGTTAGGATATATATCGTTATAGACTAATATAATGTTCCCACCGAGATGTAGGGACCGACATGCCAGGAATGTTGTAAAATATTACATCCGAGATGTTATTTTGCCTTAGGCTAGGGCATATATCGTTATAGACGTATACAATGTTCCCACCGAGAAGTAGGGACGGACGCGTCAGGATTGTTGTAATATATTACATCCCAGATGTTAGGTTGCGTTAGGTTAGGATATACAACGTTATAGACGTATATAATGTCCCCATCGAGAAGCAGGCGACGACACGCCAGAATGTTGTAAAATGTTACACCCGAGATGTTAGCTTCCCTTAGGTTAGCATATACAACGTTATAGACGTATATAATTTTCCTACCGAGAAGTAGGGACCGACATGCCAGGAATGTTGCAAAATATTACATACGAGATGTTAGGTTGCTTTGGGTTAGGATATACTACGTTATAAACGTATATAATGTCCCCATCGAGAAGCAGGCGACGACGCGTCAGGAATGTTGTAAAATATTACACCCGAGATGTTAGGTTCCCTTAGGTTAGGATATACAACGTTATAGACATATAGAATGTTCCCACCGAGAAATAGGGGCCGACGGGACAGGAGTGTTGTAAAATATTACACCCGAGATGTTAGATTCCCTTAGATTAGGATATACAACGTTATAGACGTATAGAAAGTTCCCACGGAGATGTAGGTGCCGACATGCCAGGAATGTTGTAAAATATTGCATCCGAGATATTACGTTGCTTTAGGTTAGGATATATATCGTTATAGACTTATATAATGTTCCCACCGAGACGTGGGGACCGACATGCCAGGAATGTTGTAAAATATTACATCCGAGATGTTAGGTTCCCTTAGGTTAGGATATACAACGTTATAGACGTATCTAATGTCCCCATTGAGAAGCAGGCGACGACACGTCAGAATGTTGTGAAATGTTACATCCGATATGTTAGGTTGCCTTAGGCTAGGATATATAACGTGATAGACGTATATAATGTTCCCACCGAGAAATAGGGGCCGACGGGACAGGAATGTTGTAAAATATTACACCCGAGATGTTAGATTCCCTTAGGTTAGGATATACAACGTTATAGACTTATAGAAAGTTCCCACGGAGATGTAGGGGCCGACAGGCCAGGAATGTTGTAAAATATTACATCCGAGATGTTACGTTGCTTTAGGTTAGGATATGTATCGTTATAGACTTATATAATGTTCCCACCGAGACGTGGGGACCGACATGCCAGGAATGATGTAAAATATTACATCCCAGAAGTTAGGTTTCTTTGGCTTAGGATATACAACGTTATAGACGTATCTAATGTCCCCATCGAGAAGCAGGCGACGACACGCCAGAATGTTGTAATACATTACATCCGATATGTTAGGTTGCCTTAGGCTAGGATATATAACGTGATAGACGTATATAATGTACCCACCGAGAAGTAAGGACCGAAATGCCAGGAATGTTGTAAAATATTACACCCGAGATGTTAGGTTCCCTTAGGTTAGCATATACAACGTTATAGACGTATATAATGTTCCCACCAAGAAGTAGGGACCGACGCGTCAGGAATGTTGTAAAATAAAACATCCCAGATGTTAGGTTGCTTTAGGTTAGGATATACAACGTTATAGACGTATATAATGTCCCCTTCGAGAAGCAGGCGACGACACGCCAGAATGTTGTAAAATATTACATTCGACATGTTAGGTTGCCTTAGGCTAGGATATGTAACGTTATAGACTTATAGAATGTTCCCACCGAGACGTGGGGACCGACATGCCAGGAATGTTGTAAAATATTACACCCGAAGTGTTAGGTTCCCTTAGGTTAGGATATACAACGTTATAGACGTATAGAAAGTGCCCAGCGAGATGTAGGGACCGACATGCCAGGAATGTTGTAAAATATTACATCCCAGAAGTTAGGTTGCTTTGGGTTAGGATATACAACGTTATAGACGTATACAATGTCCCCATCGAGAAGCAGGCGACGACACGCCAGGAATGAAGTAAAATATTACATCCGAGATGTTAGGTTGCCTTAGGCTAGGATATACAACGTTATAGACGTATAGAATGTTCCCACCTAGATGTAGGGACCGACATGCCACGAATGTTGTAAAATATTACATCCCAGAAGTTAGGTTTCTTTGGGTTAGGATATACAACGTTATAGACATATAGAATGTTCCCACCGAGAAATAGGGGCCGACGGGACAGGAATGTTGTAAAATATTACACCCGAGATGTTAGGTTCCCTTAGGTTAGGATATACAACGTTATAGGCGTATAGAAAGTTCCCACGGAGATGTAGGGACCGACATGCCAGGAATGTTGTAAAATATTACATCCGAGATGTTACATTGCTTTAGGTTAGGATATATATCGTTATAGACTAATATAATGTTCCCACCGAGATGTAGGGACCGACATGCCAGGAATGTTGTAAAATATTACATCCGAGATGTTATTTTGCCTTAGGCTAGGGCATATATCGTTATAGACGTATACAATGTTCCCACCGAGAAGTAGGGACGGACGCGTCAGGATTGTTGTAATATATTACATCCCAGATGTTAGGTTGCGTTAGGTTAGGATATACAACGTTATAGACGTATATAATGTCCCCATCGAGAAGCAGGCGACGACACGCCAGAATGTTGTAAAATGTTACACCCGAGATGTTAGCTTCCCTTAGGTTAGCATATACAACGTTATAGACGTATATAATTTTCCTACCGAGAAGTAGGGACCGACATGCCAGGAATGTTGTAAAATGTTACATCCCAGAAGTTAGATTGCTTTGGGTGAGGATATACAACGTTATAGACGTATATAATGTCCCCATCGAGAAGCAGGCGACGACACGCCAGAATGTTGTGAAATGTTACACCCGAGATGTTAGCTTCCCTTAGGTTAGCATATACAACGTTATAGACGTATATAATGTTCCCACCTAGAAGTAGGGACCGACATGCCAGGAATGTTGTAAAATATTACACCCGAGATGTTAGGTTCCCTTATGTTAGGATATACAACGTTATAGACATATAGAATGTTCCCACCGAGAAATAGGGGCCGACGGGACAGGAATGTTGTAAAATATTACACCCGAGATGTTAGATTCCCTTAGGTTAGGATATACAACGTTATAGACTTATAGAAAGTTCCCACGGAGATGTAGGGGCCGACAGGCCAGGAATGTTGTAAAATATTACATCTGAGATGTTACGTTGCTTTAGGTTAGGATATATATCGTTATAGACTTATATAATGTTCCCACCGAGACGTGGGGACCGACATGCCAGGAATGTTGTAAAATATTACATCCCAGAAGTTAGGTTTCTTTGGCTTAGGATATACAACGTTATAGACGTATCTAATGTCCCCATCGAGAAGCAGGCGACGACACGCCAGAATATTGTAATACATTACATCCGATATGTTAGGTTGCCTTAGGCTAGGATATATAACGTGATAGACGTATAGAATGTTCCCACCGAGATGTAGGGACCGACATGCCACGAATGTTGTAAAATATTACATCCCAGAAGTTAGGTTTCTTTGGGTTAGTATATACAACGTTATAGACATATAGAATGTTCCCACCGAGAAATAGGGGCCGACGGGACAGGAATGTTGTAAAATATTACACCCGAGATGTTAGGTTCCCTTAGGTTAGGATATACAACGTTATAGGCGTATAGAAAGTTCCCACGGAGATGTAGGTGCCGACATGCCAGGAATGTTGTAAAATATTGCATCCGAGATATTACGTTGCTTTAGGTTAGGATATATATCGTTATAGACTTATATAATGTTCCCACCGAGACGTGGGGACCGACATGCCAGGAATGTTGTAAAATATTACATCCGAGATGTTAGGTTCCCTTAGGTTAGGATATACAACGTTATAGACGTATCTAATGTCCCCATTGAGAAGCAGGCGACGACACGTCAGAATGTTGTGAAATGTTACATCCGATATGTTAGGTTGCCTTAGGCTAGGATATATAACGTGATAGACGTATATAATGTTCCCACCGAGAAATAGGGGCCGACGGGACAGGAATGTTGTAAAATATTACACCCGAGATATTAGATTCCCTTAGGTTAGGATATACAACGTTATAGACTTATAGAAAGTTCCCACGGAGATGTAGGGGCCGACAGGCCAGGAATGTTGTAAAATATTACATCCGAGATGTTACGTTGCTTTAGGTTAGGATATGTATCGTTATAGACTTATATAATGTTCCCACCGAGACGTGGGGACCGACATGCCAGGAATGTTGTAAAATATTACATCCCAGAAGTTAGGTTTCTTTGGCTTAGGATATACAACGTTATAGACGTATCTAATGTCCCCATCGAGAAGCAGGCGACGACACGCCAGAATGTTGTAATACATTACATCCGATATGTTAGGTTGCCTTAGGCTAGGATATATAACGTGATAGACGTATATAATGTACCCACCGAGAAGTAAGGACCGAAATGCCAGGAATGTTGTAAAATATTACACCCGAGATGTTAGGTTCCCTTAGGTTAGCATATACAACGTTATAGACGTATATAATGTTCCCACCAAGAAGTAGGGACCGACGCGTCAGGAATGTTGTAAAATAAAACATCCCAGATGTTAGGTTGCTTTAGGTTAGGATATACAACGTTATAGACGTATATAATGTCCCCTTCGAGAAGCAGGCGACGACACGCCAGAATGTTGTAAAATATTACATTCGACATGTTAGGTTGCCTTAGGCTAGGATATGTAACGTTATAGACTTATAGAATGTTCCCACCGAGACGTGGGGACCGACATGCCAGGAATGTTGTAA
The DNA here is from genome assembly GCA_963969225.1 of Xylocopa violacea. Classification (NCBI taxonomy): domain Eukaryota; kingdom Metazoa; phylum Arthropoda; class Insecta; order Hymenoptera; family Apidae; genus Xylocopa; species Xylocopa violacea. The sequence continues at coordinate 51,804,267 of CAXAJV010000001.1, forward strand.
AATATTACACCCGAAGTGTTAGGTTCCCTTAGGTTAGGATATACAACGTTATAGACGTATAGAAAGTGCCCAGCGAGATGTAGGGACCGACATGCCAGGAATGTTGTAAAATATTACATCCCAGAAGTTAGGTTGCTTTGGGTTAGGATATACAACGTTATAGACGTATACAATGTCCCCATCGAGAAGCAGGCGACGACACGCCAGGAATGAAGTAAAATATTACATCCGAGATGTTAGGTTGCCTTAGGCTAGGATATACAACGTTATAGACGTATAGAATGTTCCCACCTAGATGTAGGGACCGACATGCCACGAATGTTGTAAAATATTACATCCCAGAAGTTAGGTTTCTTTGGGTTAGGATATACAACGTTATAGACATATAGAATGTTCCCACCGAGAAATAGGGGCCGACGGGACAGGAATGTTGTAAAATATTACACCCGAGATGTTAGGTTCCCTTAGGTTAGGATATACAACGTTATAGGCGTATAGAAAGTTCCCACGGAGATGTAGGGACCGACATGCCAGGAATGTTGTAAAATATTACATCCGAGATGTTACATTGCTTTAGGTTAGGATATATATCGTTATAGACTAATATAATGTTCCCACCGAGATGTAGGGACCGACATGCCAGGAATGTTGTAAAATATTACATCCGAGATGTTATTTTGCCTTAGGCTAGGGCATATATCGTTATAGACGTATACAATGTTCCCACCGCGAAGTAGGGACGGACGCGTCAGGATTGTTGTAATATATTACATCCCAGATGTTAGGTTGCGTTAGGTTAGGATATACAACGTTATAGACGTATATAATGTCCCCATCGAGAAGCAGGCGACGACACGCCAGAATGTTGTAAAATGTTACACCCGAGATGTTAGCTTCCCTTAGGTTAGCATATACAACGTTATAGACGTATATAATTTTCCTACCGAGAAGTAGGGACCGACATGCCAGGAATGTTGTAAAATGTTACATCCCAGAAGTTAGATTGCTTTGGGTGAGGATATACAACGTTATAGACGTATATAATGTCCCCATCGAGAAGCAGGCGACGACACGCCAGAATGTTGTGAAATGTTACACCCGAGATGTTAGCTTCCCTTAGGTTAGCATATACAACGTTATAGACGTATATAATGTTCCCACCTAGAAGTAGGGACCGACATGCCAGGAATGTTGTAAAATATTACACCCGAGATGTTAGGTTCCCTTATGTTAGGATATACAACGTTATAGACATATAGAATGTTCCCACCGAGAAATAGGGGCCGACGGGACAGGAATGTTGTAAAATATTACACCCGAGATGTTAGATTCCCTTAGGTTAGGATATACAACGTTATAGACTTATAGAAAGTTCCCACGGAGATGTAGGGGCCGACAGGCCAGGAATGTTGTAAAATATTACATCCGAGATGTTACGTTGCTTTAGGTTAGGATATATATCGTTATAGACTTATATAATGTTCCCACCGAGACGTGGGGACCGACATGCCAGGAATGTTGTAAAATATTACATCCCAGAAGTTAGGTTTCTTTGGCTTAGGATATACAACGTTATAGACGTATCTAATGTCCCCATCGAGAAGCAGGCGACGACACGCCAGAATATTGTAATACATTACATCCGATATGTTAGGTTGCCTTAGGCTAGGATATATAACGTGATAGACGTATAGAATGTTCCCACCGAGATGTAGGGACCGACATGCCACGAATGTTGTAAAATATTACATCCCAGAAGTTAGGTTTCTTTGGGTTAGTATATACAACGTTATAGACATATAGAATGTTCCCACCGAGAAATAGGGGCCGACGGGACAGGAATGTTGTAAAATATTACACCCGAGATGTTAGGTTCCCTTAGGTTAGGATATACAACGTTATAGGCGTATAGAAAGTTCCCACGGAGATGTAGGGACCGACATGCCAGGAATGTTGTAAAATATTACATCCGAGATGTTACGTTGCTTTAGGTTAGGATATATATCGTTATAGACTAATATAATGTTCCCACCGAGATGTAGGGACCGACATGCCAGGAATGTTGTAAAATATTACATCCCAGAAGTTAGGTTTCTTTGGGTTAGGATATACAACGTTATAGACGTATCTAATGTCCCCATCGAGAAGCAGGCGACGACACGCCAGAATGTTGTAATACATTACATCCGATTAGTTAGGTTGCCTTAGGCTAGGATATATAACGTGATAGACGTATATAATGTACCCACCGAGAAGTAAGGACCGAAATGCCAGGAATGTTGTAAAATATTACACCCGAGATGTTAGGTTCCCTTAGGTTAGCATATACAACGTTATCGACGTATATAATGTTCCCACCAAGAAGTAGGGACCGACGCGTCAGGAATGTTGTAAAATAAAACATACCAGATGTTAGGTTGCTTTAGGTTAGGATATACAACGTTATAGACGTATATAATGTCCCCTTCGAGAAGCAGGCGACGACACGCCAGAATGTTGTAAAATATTACATTCGACATGTTAGGTTGCCTTAGGCTAGGATATGTAACGTTATAGACTTATAGAATGTTCCCACCGAGACGTGGGGACCGACATGCCAGGAATGTTGTAAAATATTACACCCGAAGTGTTAGGTTCCCTTAGGTTAGGATATACAACGTTATAGACGTATAGAAAGTGCCCAGCGAGATGTAGGGACCGACATGCCAGGAATGTTGTAAAATATTACATCCCAGAAGTTAGGTTGCTTTGGGTTAGGATATACAACGTTATAGACGTATACAATGTCCCCATCGAGAAGCAGGCGACGACACGCCAGGAATGAAGTAAAATATTACATCCGAGATGTTAGGTTGCCTTAGGCTAGGATATACAACGTTATAGACGTATAGAATGTTCCCACCTAGATGTAGGGACCGACATGCCACGAATGTTGTAAAATATTACATCCCAGAAGTTAGGTTTCTTTGGGTTAGGATATACAACGTTATAGACATATAGAATGTTCCCACCGAGAAATAGGGGCCGACGGGACAGGAATGTTGTAAAATATTACACCCGAGATGTTAGGTTCCCTTAGGTTAGGATATACAACGTTATAGGCGTATAGAAAGTTCCCACGGAGATGTAGGGACCGACATGCCAGGAATGTTGTAAAATATTACATCCGAGATGTTACATTGCTTTAGGTTAGGATATATATCGTTATAGACTAATATAATGTTCCCACCGAGATGTAGGGACCGACATGCCAGGAATGTTGTAAAATATTACATCCGAGATGTTATTTTGCCTTAGGCTAGGGCATATATCGTTATAGACGTATACAATGTTCCCACCGAGAAGTAGGGACGGACGCGTCAGGATTGTTGTAATATATTACATCCCAGATGTTAGGTTGCGTTAGGTTAGGATATACAACGTTATAGACGTATATAATGTCCCCATCGAGAAGCAGGCGACGACACGCCAGAATGTTGTAAAATGTTACACCCGAGATGTTAGCTTCCCTTAGGTTAGCATATACAACGTTATAGACGTATATAATTTTCCTACCGAGAAGTAGGGACCGACATGCCAGGAATGTTGTAAAATATTACATACGAGATGTTAGGTTGCTTTGGGTTAGGATATACAACGTTATAAACGTATATAATGTCCCCATCGAGAAGCAGGCGACGACGCGTCAGGAATGTTGTAAAATATTACACCCGAGATGTTAGGTTCCCTTAGGTTAGGATATACAACGTTATAGACATATAGAATGTTCCCACCGAGAAATAGGGGCCGACGGGACAGGAGTGTTGTAAAATATTACACCCGAGATGTTAGATTCCCTTAGGTTAGGATATACAACGTTATAGACGTATAGAAAGTTCCCACGGAGATGTAGGTGCCGACATGCCAGGAATGTTGTAAAATATTGCATCCGAGATATTACGTTGCTTTAGGTTAGGATATATATCGTTATAGACTTATATAATGTTCCCACCGAGACGTGGGGACCGACATGCCAGGAATGTTGTAAAATATTACATCCGAGATGTTAGGTTCCCTTAGGTTAGGATATACAACGTTATAGACGTATCTAATGTCCCCATTGAGAAGCAGGCGACGACACGTCAGAATGTTGTGAAATGTTACATCCGATATGTTAGGTTGCCTTAGGCTAGGATATATAACGTGATAGACGTATATAATGTTCCCACCGAGAAATAGGGGCCGACGCGTCAGGAATGTTGTAAAATAAAACATCCGACATGTTAGGTTGCTTTATGTTAGGATATATATCGTTATAGACTTATATAATGTTCCCACCGAGACGTGGGGACCGACATGCCAGGAATGTTGTAAAATGTTACATCCCAGAAGTTAGATTGCTTTGGGTGAGGATATACAACGTTATAGACGTATATAATGTCCCCATCGAGAAGCAGGCGACGACACGCCAGAATGTTGTAAAATATTACATCCGAGATGTTAGGTTCCCTTAGGTTAGGATATACAACGTTATAGACGTATCTAATGTCCCCATTGAGAAGCAGGCGACGACACGTCAGAATGTTGTGAAATGTTACACCCGAGATGTTAGCTTCCCTTAGGTTAGCATATACAACGTTATAGACGTATATAATGTTCCCACCTAGAAGTAGGGACCGACATGCCAGGAATGTTGTAAAATATTACACCCGAGATGTTAGGTTCCCTTATGTTAGGATATACAACGTTATAGACATATAGAATGTTCCCACCGAGAAATAGGGGCCGACGGGACAGGAATGTTGTAAAATATTACACCCGAGATGTTAGATTCCCTTAGGTTAGGATATACAACGTTATAGACTTATAGAAAGTTCCCACGGAGATGTAGGGGCCGACAGGCCAGGAATGTTGTAAAATATTACATCCGAGATGTTACGTTGTTTTAGGTTAGGATATATATCGTTATAGACTTATATAATGTTCCCACCGAGACGTGGGGACCGACATGCCAGGAATGTTGTAAAATATTACATCCCAGAAGTTAGGTTTCTTTGGCTTAGGATATACAACGTTATAGACGTATCTAATGTCCCCATCGAGAAGCAGGCGACGACACGCCAGAATATTGTAATACATTACATCCGATATGTTAGGTTGCCTTAGGCTAGGATATATAACGTGATAGACGTATAGAATGTTCCCACCGAGATGTAGGGACCGACATGCCACGAATGTTGTAAAATATTACATCCCAGAAGTTAGGTTTCTTTGGGTTAGTATATACAACGTTATAGACATATAGAATGTTCCCACCGAGAAATAGGGGCCGACGGGACAGGAATGTTGTAAAATATTACACCCGGGATGTTAGGTTCCCTTAGGTTAGGATATACAACGTTATAGGCGTATAGAAAGTTCCCACGGAGATGTAGGGACCGACATGCCCGGAATGTTGTAAAATATTACATCCGAGATGTTACGTTGCTTTAGGTTAGGATATATATCGTTATAGACTAATATAATGTTCCCACCGAGATGTAGGGACCGACATGCCAGGAATGTTGTAAAATATTACATCCCAGAAGTTAGGTTTCTTTGGGTTAGGATATACAACGTTATAGACGTATCTAATGTCCCCATCGAGAAGCAGGCGACGACACGCCAGAATGTTGTAATACATTACATCCGATATGTTAGGTTGCCTTAGGCTAGGATATATAACGTGATAGACGTATATAATGTACCCACCGAGAAGTAAGGACCGAAATGCCAGGAATGTTGTAAAATATTACACCCGAGATGTTAGGTTCCCTTAGGTTAGCATATACAACGTTATAGACGTATATAATGTTCCCACCAAGAAGTAGGGACCGACGCGTCAGGAATGTTGTAAAATAAAACATCCCAGATGTTAGGTTGCTTTAGGTTAGGATATACAACGTTATAGACGTATATAATGTCCCCTTCGAGAAGCAGGCGACGACACGCCAGAATGTTGTAAAATATTACATTCGACATGTTAGGTTGCCTTAGGCTAGGATATGTAACGTTATAGACTTATATAATGTTCCCACCGAGACGTGGGGACCGACATGCCAGGAATGTTGTAAAATATTACACCCGAAGTGTTAGGTTCCCTTAGGTTAGGATATACAACGTTATAGACGTATAGAAAGTGCCCAGCGAGATGTAGGGACCGACATGCCAGGAATGTTGTAAAATATTACATCCCAGAAGTTAGGTTGCTTTGGGTTAGGATATACAACGTTATAGACGTATACAATGTCCCCATCGAGAAGCAGGCGACGACACGCCAGGAATGAAGTAAAATATTACATCCGAGATGTTAGGTTGCCTTAGGCTAGGATATACAACGTTATAGACGTATAGAATGTTCCCACCGAGATGTAGGGACCGACATGCCACGAATGTTGTAAAATATTACATCCCAGAAGTTAGGTTTCTTTGGGTTAGGATATACAACGTTATAGACATATAGAATGTTCCCACCGAGAAATAGGGGCCGACGGGACAGGAATGTTGTAAAATATTACACCCGAGATGTTAGGTTCCCTTAGGTTAGGATATACAACGTTATAGGCGTATAGAAAGTTCCCACGGAGATGTAGGGACCGACATGCCAGGAATGTTGTAAAATATTACATCCGAGATGTTACATTGCTTTAGGTTAGGATATATATCGTTATAGACTAATATAATGTTCCCACCGAGATGTAGGGACCGACATGCCAGGAATGTTGTAAAATATTACATCCGAGATGTTATTTTGCCTTAGGCTAGGACATATATCGTTATAGACGTATACAATGTTCCCACCGAGAAGTAGGGACGGACGCGTCAGGATTGTTGTAATATATTACATCCCAGATGTTAGGTTGCGTTAGGTTAGGATATACAACGTTATAGACGTATATAATGTCCCCATCGAGAAGCAGGCGACGACACGCCAGAATGTTGTAAAATGTTACACCCGAGATGTTAGCTTCCCTTAGGTTAGCATATACAACGTTATAGACGTATATAATTTTCCTACCGAGAAGTAGGGACCGACATGCCAGGAATGTTGTAAAATATTACATACGAGATGTTAGGTTGCTTTGGGTTAGGATATACAACGTTATAGACGTATATAATGTCCCCATCGAGAAGCAGGCGACGACGCGTCAGGAATGTTGTAAAATTTTACACCCGAGATGTTAGGTTCCCTTAGGTTAGGATATACAACGTTATAGACATATAGAATGTTCCCACCGAGAAATAGGGGCCGACGGGACAGGAATGTTGTAAAATATTACACCCGAGATGTTAGATTCCCTTAGGTTAGGATATACAACGTTATAGACTTATAGAAAGTTCCCACGGAGATGTAGGGGCCGACAGGCCAGGAATGTTGTAAAATATTACATCCGAGATGTTACGTTGCTTTAGGTTAGGATATATATCGTTATAGACTTATATAATGTTCCCACCGAGACGTGGGGACCGACATGCCAGGAATGTTGTAAAATATTACATCCCAGAAGTTAGGTTTCTTTGGCTTAGGATATACAACGTTATAGACGTATCTAATGTCCCCATCGAGAAGCAGGCGACGACACGCCAGAATATTGTAATACATTACATCCGATATGTTAGGTTGCCTTAGGCTAGGATATATAACGTGATAGACGTATAGAATGTTCCCACCGAGATGTAGGGACCGACATGCCACGAATGTTGTAAAATATTACATCCCAGAAGTTAGGTTTCTTTGGGTTAGTATATACAACGTTATAGACATATAGAATGTTCCCACCGAGAAATAGGGGCCGACGGGACAGGAATGTTGTAAAATATTACACCCGAGATGTTAGATTCCCTTAGGTTAGGATATACAACGTTATAGACGTATAGAAAGTTCCCACGGAGATGTAGGGGCCGACATGCCAGGAATGTTGTAAAATATTGCATCCGAGATATTACGTTGCTTTAGGTTAGGATATATATCGTTATAGACTTATATAATGTTCCCACCGAGACGTGGGGACCGACATGCCAGGAATGTTGTAAAATATTACATCCCAGAAGTTAGGTTTCTTTGGGTTAGGATATACAACGTTATAGACGTATCTAATGTCCCCATCGAGAAGCAGGCGACGACACGCCAGAATGTTGTAATACATTACATCCGATATGTTAGGTTGCCTTAGGCTAGGATATATAACGTGATAGACGTATATAATGTTCCCACCGAGAAGTAAGGACCGAAATGTAAGGAATGTTGTAAAATATTACACCCGAGATGTTAGGTTCCCTTAGGTTAGCATATACAACGTTATAGACGTATATAATGTTCCCACCAAGAAGTAGGGACCGACGCGTCAGGAATGTTGTAAAATAAAACATCCCAGATGTTCGGTTGCTTTAGGTTAGGATATACAACGTTATAGACGTATATAATGTCCCCTTCGAGGAGCAGGCGACGACACGCCAGAATGTTGTAAAATATTACATTCGACATGTTAGGTTGCCTTAGGCTAGGATATGTAACGTTATAGACTTATATAATGTTCCCACCGAGACGTGGGGACCGACATGCCAGGAATGTTGTAAAATATTACATCCCAGAAGTTAGGTTGCTTTGGGTTAGGATATACAACGTTATAGACGTATATAATGTCCCCATCGAGAAGCAGGCGACGACACGCCAGGAATGTTGTAAAATATTACATCCGAGTTGTTAGGTTGCCTTAGTCTAGGACATATATCGTTATAGACGTATACAATGTTCCCACCGAGAAGTAGGGACCGACGCGTCAGGAATGTTGTAAAATATTACCTCCCAGATGTTAGGTTGCGTTAGGTTAAGATATACAACGTTATAGACGTATGTAATGTCCCCTTCGAGAAGCAGGCGACAACACGCCAGAATGTTATAAAATATTACATCCGATATGCTAGGTTGCCTTAGGCTAGGATATACAACGTTATAGACGTATATAATATTCCCACCGAGAAATAGGGGCCGACGCGTCAGGAATGTTGTAAAATATTACATCCGATATGCTAGGTTGCCTTAGGCTAGGATATACAACGTTATAGACGTATATAATATTCCCACCGAGAAATAGGGGCCGACGCGTCAGGAATGTTGTAAAATATTACACCCGAGATGTCAGGTTCCCTTAGATTAGCATATACAACGTTATAGAGGTATATAATGTTCCCATCGAGAAGCAGGCGACGACACGCCAGAATGTTGTAAAATATTACATCCGATATGTTACGTTGCCTTATGCTACGATATATATCGTTATAGACGTATATAATGTTCCCACCGAGAAGTAGGGACCGACGCGTCAGGAATGTTGTAAAATAAAACATCCGAGATGTTAGGTTGCTTTATGTTAGGATATATATCGTTATAGACTTATATAATGTTCCCACCGAGACGTGGGGACCGACATGCCAGGAATGTTGTAAAATGTTACATCCCAGAAGTTAGATTGCTTTGGGTGAGGATATACAACGTTATAGACGTATATAATGTCCCCATCGAGAAGCAGGCGACGACACGCCAGAATGTTGTAAAATATTACATCCGAGATGTTAGGTTCCCTTAGGTTAGGATATACAACGTTATAGACGTATCTATTGTCCCCATTGAGAAGCAGGCGGCGACACGTCAGAATGTTGTGAAATGTTACATCCGATATGTTAGGTTGCCTTAGGCTAGGATATATAACGTGATAGACGTATATAATGTTCCCACCGAGAAATAGGCGCCGACGCGTCAGGAATGTTGTAAAATATGACATCCCAGATGTTAGGTTCCCTTAGGTTAGGATATACAACGTTATAGACATATAGAATGTTCCCACCGAGAAATAGGGGCAGACGGGACAGGAATGTTGTAAAATATTACACCCCAGATGTTAGATTCCCTTAGGTTAGGATATACAACGTTATAGACGTATAGAAAGTTCCCACGGAGATGTAGGGGCCGACAGGCCAGGAATGTTGTAAAATATTACATCCGAGATGTTACGTTGCTTTAGGTTAGGATATATATCGTTATAGACTTATATAATGTTCCCACCGAGACGTGGGGACCGACATGCCAGGAATGTTGTAAAATATTACATCCGAGATGTTATTTTGCCTTAGGCTAGGACATATATCGTTATAGACGTATACAATGTTCCCACCGAGAAGTAGGGACGGACGCGTCAGGAATGTTGTAATATATTACATCCCAGATGTTAGGTTGCGTTAGGTTAGGATATACAACGTTATAGACGTATATAACGTCCCCATCGAGAAGCAGGCGACGACACGCCAGAATGTTGTAAAATGTTACACCCGAGATGTTAGCTTCCGTTAGGTTAGCATATACAACGTTATAGACATATAGAATGTTCCCACCGAGAAATAGGGGCCGACGGGACAGGAATGTTGTAAAATATTACACCCGAGATGTTAGATTCCCTTAGGCTAGGATATACAACGTTATAGACGTATAGAAAGTTCCCACGGAGATATAGGGGCCGACATGCCAGGAATGTTGTAAAATATTACATCCGAGATGTTACGTTGCTTTAGGTTAGGATATATATCGTTATAGACTTATATAATGTTCCCACCGAGACGTGGGGACCGACATGCCAGGAATGTTGTAAAATATTACATCCCAGAAGTTAGGTTTCTTTGGGTTAGGATATACAACGTTACAGACGTATCTAATGTCCCCATCGAGAAGCAGGCGACGACACGCCAGAATGTTGTAATACATTACATCCGATATTTTAGGCTACCTTAGACTAGGATATATAACGTGATAGACGTATATAATGTTCCCACCGAGATGTAAGGACCGAAATGCCAGGAATGTTGTAAAATATTACACCCGAGATGTTAGGTTCCCTTAGGTTAGCATATACAACGTTATAGACGTATATAATGTTCCCACCGAGAAGTAGGGACCGACGCGTCAGGAATGTTGTAAAATAAAACATCCGAGATGTTAGGTTGCTTTATGTTAGGATATATATCGTTATAGACTTATATAATGTTCCCACCGAGACGTGGGGACCGACATGCCAGGAATGTTGTAAAATGTTACATCCCAGAAGTTAGATTGCTTTGGGTGAGGATATACAACGTTATAGACGTATATAATGCCCCCCTCGAGAAGCAGGCGACGACACGCCAGAATGTTGTAAAATATTACATCCGAGATGTTAGGTTCCCTTAGGTTAGGATATACAACGTTATAGACGTATCTAATGTCCCCATTGAGAAGCAGGCGACGACACGTCAGAATGTTGTGAAATGTTACATCCGATATGTTAGGTTGCCTTAGGCTAGGAAATATAACGTGATAGACGTATATAATGTTCCCACCGAGAAATAGGCGCCGACGCGTCAGGAATGTTGTAAAATATGACATCCCAGATGTTAGGTTGCGTTAGGTTAAGATATACAACGTTATAGACGTATATAATGTCCCCTTCGAGAAGCAGGCGACGACACGTCAGAATGTTGTAAAATGTTACACCCGAGATGTTAGCTTCCCTTAGGTTAGGATATACAACGTTATAGACGTATACAATGTCCCCATCGAGAAGCAGGCGACGACAGGCCAGAATGTTGTGAAATGTTACATCCCATATGTTAGGTTGCCTTAGGCTAGGATATATAACGTGATAGACGTATATAATGTTCCCATCGAGAAATAGGGTCCGACGCGTCAGGAATGTTGTAAAATATGACATCCCAGATGTTAGGTTGCGTTAGGTTAAGATATACAACGTTATAGACGTATATAATGTCCCCTTCGAGAAGCAGGCGACGACACGCCAGAATGTTGTAAAATGTTACACCCGAGATGTTAGCTTCCCTTAGGTTAGCATATACAACGTTATAGACATATAGAATGTTCCCACCGAGAAATAGGGGCCGACGGGACAGGAATGTTGTAAAATATTACACCCGAGATGTTAGATTCCCTTAGGCTAGGATATACAACGTTATAGACGTATAGAAAGTTCCCACGGAGATGTAGGGACCGACATGCCAGGAATGTTGTATAATTTTACATCCGAGATGTTACGTTGCTTTAGGTCAGGATATATATCGTTATAGACTTATATAATGTTCCCACCGAGACGTGGGGACCGACATGCCAGGAATGTTGTAAAATATTACATCCCAGAAGTTGGGTTTCTTTGGGTTAGGATATACAACGTTATAGACGTATCTAATGTCCCCATCGAGAAGCAGGCGACGACACGCCAGAATATTGTAATACATTACATCCGATATGTTAGGTTGCCTTAGGCTAGGATATATAACGTGATAGACGTATAGAATGTTCCCACCGAGATGTAGGGACCGACATGCCACGAATGTTGTAAAATATTACATCCCAGAAGTTAGGTTTCTTTGGGTTAGTATATACAACGTTATAGACATATAGAATGTTCCCACCGAGAAATAGGGGCCGACGGGACAGGAATGTTGTAAAATATTACACCCGGGATGTTAGGTTCCCTTAGGTTAGGATATACAACGTTATAGGCGTATAGAAAGTTCCCACGGAGATGTAGGGACCGACATGCCAGGAATGTTGTAAAATATTACATCCGAGATGTTACGTTGCTTTAGGTTAGGATATATATCGTTATAGACTAATATAATGTTCCCACCGAGATGTAGGGACCGACATGCCAGGAATGTTGTAAAATATTACATCCCAGAAGTTAGGTTTCTTTGGGTTAGGATATACAACGTTATAGACGTATCTAATGTCCCCATCGAGAAGCAGGCGACGACACGCCAGAATGTTGTAATACATTACATCCGATATGTTAGGTTGCCTTAGGCTAGGATATATAACGTGATAGACGTATATAATGTACCCACCGAGAAGTAAGGACCGAAATGCCAGGAATGTTGTAAAATATTACACCCGAGATGTTAGGTTCCCTTAGGTTAGCATATACAACGTTATAGACGTATATAATGTTCCCACCAAGAAGTAGGGACCGACGCGTCAGGAATGTTGTAAAATAAAACATCCCAGATGTTAGGTTGCTTTAGGTTAGGATATACAACGTTATAGACGTATATAATGTCCCCTTCGAGAAGCAGGCGACGACACGCCAGAATGTTGTAAAATATTACATTCGACATGTTAGGTTGCCTTAGGCTAGGATATGTAACGTTATAGACTTATATAATGTTCCCACCGAGACGTGGGGACCGACATGCCAGGAATGTTGTAAAATATTACACCCGAAGTGTTAGGTTCCCTTAGGTTAGGATATACAACGTTATAGACGTATAGAAAGTGCCCAGCGAGATGTAGGGACCGACATGCCAGGAATGTTGTAAAATATTACATCCCAGAAGTTAGGTTGCTTTGGGTTAGGATATACAACGTTATAGACGTATACAATGTCCCCATCGAGAAGCAGGCGACGACACGCCAGGAATGAAGTAAAATATTACATCCGAGATGTTAGGTTGCCTTAGGCTAGGATATACAACGTTATAGACGTATAGAATGTTCCCACCGAGATGTAGGGACCGACATGCCACGAATGTTGTAAAATATTACATCCCAGAAGTTAGGTTTCTTTGGGTTAGGATATACAACGTTATAGACATATAGAATGTTCCCACCGAGAAATAGGGGCCGACGGGACAGGAATGTTGTAAAATATTACACCCGAGATGTTAGGTTCCCTTAGGTTAGGATATACAACGTTATAGGCGTATAGAAAGTTCCCACGGAGATGTAGGGACCGACATGCCAGGAATGTTGTAAAATATTACATCCGAGATGTTACATTGCTTTAGGTTAGGATATATATCGTTATAGACTAATATAATGTTCCCACCGAGATGTAGGGACCGACATGCCAGGAATGTTGTAAAATATTACATCCGAGATGTTATTTTGCCTTAGGCTAGGACATATATCGTTATAGACGTATACAATGTTCCCACCGAGAAGTAGGGACGGACGCGTCAGGATTGTTGTAATATATTACATCCCAGATGTTAGGTTGCGTTAGGTTAGGATATACAACGTTATAGACGTATATAATGTCCCCATCGAGAAGCAGGCGACGACACGCCAGAATGTTGTAAAATGTTACACCCGAGATGTTAGCTTCCCTTAGGTTAGCATATACAACGTTATAGACGTATATAATTTTCCTACCGAGAAGTAGGGACCGACATGCCAGGAATGTTGTAAAATATTACATACGAGATGTTAGGTTGCTTTGGGTTAGGATATACAACGTTATAGACGTATATAATGTCCCCATCGAGAAGCAGGCGACGACGCGTCAGGAATGTTGTAAAATTTTACACCCGAGATGTTAGGTTCCCTTAGGTTAGGATATACAACGTTATAGACATATAGAATGTTCCCACCGAGAAATAGGGGCCGACGGGACAGGAATGTTGTAAAATATTACACCCGAGATGTTAGATTCCCTTAGGTTAGGATATACAACGTTATAGACTTATAGAAAGTTCCCACGGAGATGTAGGGGCCGACAGGCCAGGAATGTTGTAAAATATTACATCCGAGATGTTACGTTGCTTTAGGTTAGGATATATATCGTTATAGACTTATATAATGTTCCCACCGAGACGTGGGGACCGACATGCCAGGAATGTTGTAAAATATTACATCCCAGAAGTTAGGTTTCTTTGGCTTAGGATATACAACGTTATAGACGTATCTAATGTCCCCATCGAGAAGCAGGCGACGACACGCCAGAATATTGTAATACATTACATCCGATATGTTAGGTTGCCTTAGGCTAGGATATATAACGTGATAGACGTATAGAATGTTCCCACCGAGATGTAGGGACCGACATGCCACGAATGTTGTAAAATATTACATCCCAGAAGTTAGGTTTCTTTGGGTTAGTATATACAACGTTATAGACATATAGAATGTTCCCACCGAGAAATAGGGGCCGACGGGACAGGAATGTTGTAAAATATTACACCCGAGATGTTAGATTCCCTTAGGTTAGGATATACAACGTTATAGACGTATAGAAAGTTCCCACGGAGATGTAGGGGCCGACATGCCAGGAATGTTGTAAAATATTGCATCCGAGATATTACGTTGCTTTAGGTTAGGATATATATCGTTATAGACTTATATAATGTTCCCACCGAGACGTGGGGACCGACATGCCAGGAATGTTGTAAAATATTACATCCCAGAAGTTAGGTTTCTTTGGGTTAGGATATACAACGTTATAGACGTATCTAATGTCCCCATCGAGAAGCAGGCGACGACACGCCAGAATGTTGTAATACATTACATCCGATATGTTAGGTTGCCTTAGGCTAGGATATATAACGTGATAGACGTATATAATGTTCCCACCGAGAAGTAAGGACCGAAATGTAAGGAATGTTGTAAAATATTACACCCGAGATGTTAGGTTCCCTTAGGTTAGCATATACAACGTTATAGACGTATATAATGTTCCCACCAAGAAGTAGGGACCGACGCGTCAGGAATGTTGTAAAATAAAACATCCCAGATGTTCGGTTGCTTTAGGTTAGGATATACAACGTTATAGACGTATATAATGTCCCCTTCGAGGAGCAGGCGACGACACGCCAGAATGTTGTAAAATATTACATTCGACATGTTAGGTTGCCTTAGGCTAGGATATGTAACGTTATAGACTTATATAATGTTCCCACCGAGACGTGGGGACCGACATGCCAGGAATGTTGTAAAATATTACATCCCAGAAGTTAGGTTGCTTTGGGTTAGGATATACAACGTTATAGACGTATATAATGTCCCCATCGAGAAGCAGGCGACGACACGCCAGGAATGTTGTAAAATATTACATCCGAGTTGTTAGGTTGCCTTAGTCTAGGACATATATCGTTATAGACGTATACAATGTTCCCACCGAGAAGTAGGGACCGACGCGTCAGGAATGTTGTAAAATATTACCTCCCAGATGTTAGGTTGCGTTAGGTTAAGATATACAACGTTATAGACGTATGTAATGTCCCCTTCGAGAAGCAGGCGACAACACGCCAGAATGTTATAAAATATTACATCCGATATGCTAGGTTGCCTTAGGCTAGGATATACAACGTTATAGACGTATATAATATTCCCACCGAGAAATAGGGGCCGACGCGTCAGGAATGTTGTAAAATATTACATCCGATATGCTAGGTTGCCTTAGGCTAGGATATACAACGTTATAGACGTATATAATATTCCCACCGAGAAATAGGGGCCGACGCGTCAGGAATGTTGTAAAATATTACACCCGAGATGTCAGGTTCCCTTAGATTAGCATATACAACGTTATAGAGGTATATAATGTTCCCATCGAGAAGCAGGCGACGACACGCCAGAATGTTGTAAAATATTACATCCGATATGTTACGTTGCCTTATGCTACGATATATATCGTTATAGACGTATATAATGTTCCCACCGAGAAGTAGGGACCGACGCGTCAGGAATGTTGTAAAATAAAACATCCGAGATGTTAGGTTGCTTTATGTTAGGATATATATCGTTATAGACTTATATAATGTTCCCACCGAGACGTGGGGACCGACATGCCAGGAATGTTGTAAAATGTTACATCCCAGAAGTTAGATTGCTTTGGGTGAGGATATACAACGTTATAGACGTATATAATGTCCCCATCGAGAAGCAGGCGACGACACGCCAGAATGTTGTAAAATATTACATCCGAGATGTTAGGTTCCCTTAGGTTAGGATATACAACGTTATAGACGTATCTATTGTCCCCATTGAGAAGCAGGCGGCGACACGTCAGAATGTTGTGAAATGTTACATCCGATATGTTAGGTTGCCTTAGGCTAGGATATATAACGTGATAGACGTATATAATGTTCCCACCGAGAAATAGGCGCCGACGCGTCAGGAATGTTGTAAAATATGACATCCCAGATGTTAGGTTCCCTTAGGTTAGGATATACAACGTTATAGACATATAGAATGTTCCCACCGAGAAATAGGGGCAGACGGGACAGGAATGTTGTAAAATATTACACCCCAGATGTTAGATTCCCTTAGGTTAGGATATACAACGTTATAGACGTATAGAAAGTTCCCACGGAGATGTAGGGGCCGACAGGCCAGGAATGTTGTAAAATATTACATCCGAGATGTTACGTTGCTTTAGGTTAGGATATATATCGTTATAGACTTATATAATGTTCCCACCGAGACGTGGGGACCGACATGCCAGGAATGTTGTAAAATGTTACATCCCAGAAGTTAGATTGCTTTGGGTGAGGATATACAACGTTATAGACGTATATAATGTCCCCATCGAGAAACAGGCGACGACACGCCAGAATGTTGTAAAATATTACATCCGAGATGTTAGGTTCCCTTAGGTTAGGATATACAACGTTATAGACGTATCTAATGTCCCCATTGAGAAGCAGGCGACGACACGTCAGAATGTTGTGAAATGTTACATCCGATATGTTAGGTTGCCTTAGGCTAGGAAATATAACGTGATAGACGTATATAATGTTCCCACCGAGAAATAGGCGCCGACGCGTCAGGAATGTTGTAAAATATGACATCCCAGATGTTAGGTTGCGTTAGGTTAAGATATACAACGTTATAGACGTATATAACGTCCCCTTCGAGAAGCAGGCGACGACACGCCAGAATGTTGTAAAATGTTACACCCGAGATGTTAGCTTCCCTTAGGTTAGCATATACAACGTTATAGACGTATATAATGTTCCCACCGAGAAGTAGGGACCGACATGCCAGGAATGTTGTAAAATATTACATACGAGATGTTAGGTTGCTTTGGGTTAGGATATACAACGTTATAGTCGTATATAATGTCCCCATCGAGAAGCAGGCGACGACACGCCAGGAATGTTGTAAAATATTACATCCGAGTTGTTAGGTTGCCTTATGCTACGATATATATCGTTATAGACGTATATAATGTTCCCACCGAGAAGTAGGAACCGACGCGTCAGGAATATTGTAAAATAAAACATCCGAGATGTTAGGTTGCTTTATGTTAGGATATATATCGTTATAGACTTATATGATGTTCCCACCGAGACGTGGGGACCGACATGCCAGGAATGTTGTAAAATGTTACATCCCAGAAGTTAGATTGCTTTGGGTGAGGATATACAACGTTATAGACGTATATAATGTCCCCATCGAGAAGCAGGCGACGACGCGTCAGGAATGTTGTAAAATATTACACCCGAGATGTTAGGTTCCCTTAGGTTAGGATATACAACGTTATAGACATATAGAATGTTCCCACCGAGAAATAGGGGCCGACGGGACAGGAATGTTGTAAAATATTACACCCCAGATGTTAGATTCCCTTAGGTTAGGATATACAACGTTATAGACGTATAGAAAGTTCCCACGGAGATGTATGGGCCGACAGGCCAGGAATGTTGTAAAATATTACATCCGAGATGTTAGGTTGCCTTAGGCTAGGATATGTACCGTTATAGACTTATATAATGTTCCCACCGAGACGTGGGGACCGACATGCCAGGAATGTTGTAAAATATTACATCCCAGAAGTTAGGTTTCTTTGGCTTAGGATATACAACGTTATAGACGTATCTAATGTCCCCATCGAGAAGCAGGCGACGACACGCCAGAATATTGTAATACATTACATCCGATATGTTAGGTTGCCTTAGGCTAGGATATATAACGTGATAGACGTATATAATGTTCCCACCGAGAAGTAAGGACCGAAATGCCACGAATGTTGTAAAATATTACATCCCAGAAGTTAGGTTTCTTTGGGTTAGTATATACAACGTTATAGACATATAGAATGTTCCCACCGAGAAATAGGGGCCGACGGGACAGGAATGTTGTAAAATATTACACCCGAGATGTTAGGTTCCCTTAGGTTAGGATATACAACGTTATAGGCGTATAGAAAGTTCCCACGGAGATGTAGGGACCGACATGCCAGGAATGTTGTAAAATATTACATCCGAGATGTTACGTTGCTTTAGGTTAGGATATATATCGTTATAGACTAATATAATGTTCCCACCGAGATGTAGGGACCGACATGCCAGGAATGTTGTAAAATATTACATCCGAGATGTTATTTTGCCTTAGGCTAGGACATATATCGTTATAGACGTATACAATGTTCCCACCGAGAAGTAGGGACGGACGCGTCAGGAATGTTGTAATATATTACATCCCAGATGTTAGGTTGCGTTAGGTTAGGATATACAACGTTATAGACGTATATAACGTCCCCATCGAGAAGCAGGCGACGACACGCCAGAATGTTGTAAAATGTTACACCCGAGATGTTAGCTTCCGTTAGGTTAGCATATACAACGTTATAGACATATAGAATGTTCCCACCGAGAAATAGGGGCCGACGGGACAGGAATGTTGTAAAATATTACACCCGAGATGTTAGATTCCCTTAGGCTAGGATATACAACGTTATAGACGTATAGAAAGTTCCCACGGAGATATAGGGGCCGACATGCCAGGAATGTTGTAAAATATTACATCCGAGATGTTACGTTGCTTTAGGTTAGGATATATATCGTTATAGACTTATATAATGTTCCCACCGAGACGTGGGGACCGACATGCCAGGAATGTTGTAAAATATTACATCCCAGAAGTTAGGTTTCTTTGGGTTAGGATATACAACGTTACAGACGTATCTAATGTCCCCATCGAGAAGCAGGCGACGACACGCCAGAATGTTGTAATACATTACATCCGATATTTTAGGTTACCTTAGACTAGGATATATAACGTGATAGACGTATATAATGTTCCCACCGAGAAGTAAGGACCGAAATGCCAGGAATGTTGTAAAATATTACACCCGAGATGTTAGGTTCCCTTAGGTTAGCATATACAACGTTATAGACGTATATAATGTTCCCACCGAGAAGTAGGGACCGACGCGTCAGGAATGTTGTAAAATAAAACATCCGAGATGTTAGGTTGCTTTATGTTAGGATATATATCGTTATAGACTTATATAATGTTCCCACCGAGACGTGGGGACCGACATGCCAGGAATGTTGTAAAATGTTACATCCCAGAAGTTAGATTGCTTTGGGTGAGGATATACAACGTTATAGACGTATATAATGCCCCCCTCGAGAAGCAGGCGACGACACGCCAGAATGTTGTAAAATATTACATCCGAGATGTTAGGTTCCCTTAGGTTAGGATATACAACGTTATAGACGTATCTAATGTCCCCATTGAGAAGCAGGCGACGACACGTCAGAATGTTGTGAAATGTTACATCCGATATGTTAGGTTGCCTTAGGCTAGGAAATATAACGTGATAGACGTATATAATGTTCCCACCGAGAAATAGGCGCCGACGCGTCAGGAATGTTGTAAAATATGACATCCCAGATGTTAGGTTGCGTTAGGTTAAGATATACAACGTTATAGACGTATATAATGTCCCCTTCGAGAAGCAGGCGACGACACGTCAGAATGTTGTAAAATGTTACACCCGAGATGTTAGCTTCCCTTAGGTTAGGATATACAACGTTATAGACGTATACAATGTCCCCATCGAGAAGCAGGCGACGACAGGCCAGAATGTTGTGAAATGTTACATCCCATATGTTAGGTTGCCTTAGGCTAGGATATATAACGTGATAGACGTATATAATGTTCCCATCGAGAAATAGGGTCCGACGCGTCAGGAATGTTGTAAAATATGACATCCCAGATGTTAGGTTGCGTTAGGTTAAGATATACAACGTTATAGACGTATATAATGTCCCCTTCGAGAAGCAGGCGACGACACGCCAGAATGTTGTAAAATGTTACACCCGAGATGTTAGCTTCCCTTAGGTTAGCATATACAACGTTATAGACATATAGAATGTTCCCACCGAGAAATAGGGGCCGACGGGACAGGAATGTTGTAAAATATTACACCCGAGATGTTAGATTCCCTTAGGCTAGGATATACAACGTTATAGACGTATAGAAAGTTCCCACGGAGATGTAGGGACCGACATGCCAGGAATGTTGTATAATTTTACATCCGAGATGTTACGTTGCTTTAGGTCAGGATATATATCGTTATAGACTTATATAATGTTCCCACCGAGACGTGGGGACCGACATGCCAGGAATGTTGTAAAATATTACATCCCAGAAGTTGGGTTTCTTTGGGTTAGGATATACAACGTTATAGACGTATCTAATGTCCCCATCGAGAAGCAGGCGACGACACGCCAGAATGTTGTAATACATTACATCCGATATGTTAGGTTGCCTTAGGCTAGGATATATAACGTGATAGACGTATATAATATTCCCACCGAGAAGTAAGGACCGAAATGCCAGGAATGTTGTAAAATAATACACCCGAGATGTTAGGTTCCCTTAGGTTAGGATATACAACGTTATAGACGTATAGAATGTTCCCACCGAGAAATTGGGGCCGACGGGTCAGGAATGTTGTAAAATATTACACCCGAGATGTTAGGTTCCCTTAGGTTAGGATATACAACGTTATAGACGTATAGAAAGTTCCCAGCGAGATGTAGGGACCGACATGCCAGGAATGTTGTAAAATATTACATCCCAGAAGTTAGGTTGCTTTGGGTTAGGATATACAACGTTATAGACGTATACAATGTCCCCACCGAGAAGCAGGCGACGACACGCCAGGAATGATGTAAAATATTACATCCGAGATGTTAGGTTGCCTTAGGCTAGGATATACAACGTTATAGACGTATAGAATGTTCCCACCGAGATGTAGGGACCGACATGCCAGGAATGTTGTAAAATATTACATCCGAGTTGTTAGGTTGCTTTACGTTAGGATATATATCGTTATAGACTTATATAATGTTCCCACCGAGACGTGGGGACCGACATGCCAGGAATGTTGTAAAATATTACATCCCAGAAGTTAGGTTTCTTTGGGTTAGGATATACAACGTTATAGACGTATATAATGTCCCCATCGAGAAGCAGGCGACGACGCGCCAGGAATGTTGTAAAATATTACATCCGAGATGTTAGGTTCCCTTAGGTTAGAATATACAACGTTATAGACATATATAATGTCCCCTTCGAGAAGCAGGCGACGACACGCCAGAATGTTGTAAAATATTACATTCGACATGTTAGGTTGCCTTAGGCTAGGATATACAACGTCATAGACGTATAGAATGTTCCCACCGAGATGTAGGGACCGACATGCCAGGAATGTTGTAAAATATTACATCCGAGATGTTAGGTTGCCTTAGGCTAGGACATATATCGTTATAGCCGTATACAATGTTCCCACCGAGAAATTGGGGCCGACGGGTCAGGAATGTTGTAAAATATTACACCCGAGATGTTAGGTTCCCTTAGGTTAGGATATACAACGTTATAGACGTAGAGAATGTTCACACCGAGAAATAGGGGCCGACGCGTCAGGAATGTTGTAAAATATTACACCCGAGATGTTAGGTTCCCTTAGGTTAGGATATACAACGTTATAGACGTATCTAATGTCCCCATCGAGAAGCAGGCGACGACACGCCAGGATGTTGTACAACATTACATCCGATATGTTAGGTTGCCTTAGGCTAGGATATATAACGTGAGAGACGTATATAATGTTCCCACCGAGAAGTAGGGACCGAAATGCCAGGAATGTTGTAAAATATTACACCCGAGATGTTAGGTTGCCTTAGGCTAGGATATACAACGTTATAGACGTATAGAATGTTCCCACCGAGATGTAGGGACCGACATGCCAGGAATGTTGTAAAATATTACATCCGAGTTGTTAGGTTGCTTTAGGTTAGGATATATATCGTTATAGACTTATATAATGTTCCCACCGAGACGTGGGGACCGACATGCCAGGAATGTTGTAAAATATTACATCCCAGAAGTTAGGTTTCTTTGGGTTAGGATATACAACGTTATAGACGTATATAATGTCCCCATCGAGAAGCAGGCGACGACACGCCAGGAATGTTGTAAAATATTACATCCTAGATGTTAGGTTCCCTTAGCATAGGATATACAATGTTATAGACGTATATAATGTCCCCTTCGAGAAGCAGGCGACGACACGCCAGAATGTTGTAAAATACTACATCCGAGATGTTAGGTTGCCTTAGGCTAGGATATACAACGTTATAGACGTATAGAATGTTCCCACCGAGATGTAGGGACCGACATGCCAGGAATGTTGTAAAATATTACATCCGAGTTGTTAGGTTGCTTTAGGTTAGGATATATATCGTTATAGACTTATATAATGTTGCCACCGAGACGTGGGGACCGACATGCCAGGAATGTTGTAAAATATTACATCCGAGATGTTAGGTTGCCTTAGGCTAGGATATACAACGTTATAGACGTATATAATGTCCCCTTCGAGAAGCAGGCGACGACACGCCAGAATGTTGTAAAATGTTACACCCGAGATGTTAGCTTCCCTTAGGTTAGCATATACAACGTTATAGACGTATTTCATGTTCCCACCGAGAAGTAGGTACCGACATGCCAGGAATGTTGTAAAATATTACATACGAACTGTTAGGTTTCTTTGGGTTAGGATATACAACGTTATAGACGTATATAATGTCCCCATCGAGAAGCAGGCGACGACGCGTCAGGAATGTTGTAAAATATTACACCCGAGATGTTAGGTTCCCTTAGGTTAGGATATACAACGTTATAGACATATAGAATGTTCCCACCGAGAAATAGGGGCCGACGGGACAGGAATGTTGTAAAATATTACACCCGAGATGTTAGATTCCCTTAGGTTAGGATATACAACGTTATAGACGTATAGAAAGTTCCCACGGAGATGTAGGGGCCGACATGCCAGGAATGTTGTAAAATATTACATCCGAGATGTTACGTTGCTTTAGGTTAGGATATATATCGTTATAGACTTATATAATGTTGCCACCGAGACGTGGGGACCGACATGCCAGGAATGTTGTAAAATATTACATCCCAGAAGTTAGGTTTCTTTGGGTTAGGATATACAACGTCATAGACATATAGAATGTTCCCACCGAGAAATAGGGGCCGACGCGTCAGGAATGTTGTAAAATATGACATCCCAGATGTTAGGTTGCGTTAGGTTAAGATATACAACGTTATAGACGTATATAATGTCCCCTTCGAGAAGCAGGCGACGACACGCCAGAATGTTGTAAAATGTTACACCCGAGATGTTAGCTTCCCTTAGGTTAGCATATACAACGTTATAGACGTATTTCATGTTCCCACCGAGAAGTAGGGACCGACATGCCAGGAATGTTGTAAAATATTACATACGAAATGTTAGGATTCTTTGGGTTAGGATATACAACGTTATAGACGTATATAATGTCCCCATCGAGAAGCAGGCGACGACGCGTCAGGAATGTTGTAAAATATTACACCCGAGATGTTAGGTTCCCGTAGGGTAGGATATACAACGTTATAGACATATAGAATGTTCCCACCGAGAAATAGGGGCCGACGGGACAGGAATGTTGTAAAATATTACACCCGAGACGTTAGATTCCCTTAGGTTAGGATATACAACGTTATAGACGTATAGAAAGTTCCCACGGAGATGTAGGGGCCGACATGCCAGGAATGTTGTAAAATATTACATACGAAATGTTAGGTTGCTTTGGGTTAGGATATACAACGTTAAAGACGTATATAATGTCCCCATCGAGAAGCAGGCGACGACGCGTCAGGAATGTTGTAAAATATTACATCCGAGATGTTAGGTTGTCTTAGGCTAGGACATATATTGTTATAGCCGTATACAATGTTCCCACCGAGAAATTGGGGCCGACGGGTCAGGAATGTTGTAAAATATTACACCCGAGATGTTAGGTTCCCTTAGGTTAGGATATACAACGTTATAGACATATAGAATGTTCCCACCGAGAAATAGGGGCCGACGGGACAGGAATATTGTAAAATATTACACCCGAGATGTTAGATTCCCTTAGGTTAGGATATACAACGTTATAGACGTATAGAAAGTTCCCACGGAGATGTAGGGGCCGACATGCCAGGAATGTTGTAAAATATTACATCCGAGATGTTACGTTGCCTTAGGCTAGGATATACAACGTTATAGACGTATAGAATGTTCCCACCGAGATGTAGGGACCGACATGCCAGGAATGTTGTAAAATATTACATCCCAGAAGTTAGGTTTCTTTGGGTTAGGATATACAACGTTATAGACATATAGAATGTTCCCACCGAGATGTAGGGACCGACATGCCAGGAATGTTCTAAAATATTACATCCCAGAAGTTAGGTTTCTTTGGGTTAGGATATACAACGTTATAGACATATAGAATGTTCCCACCGAGAAATAGGGGCCGACGCGTCAGGAATGTTGTAAAATATGACATCCCAGATGTTAGGTTGCGTTAGGTTAAGATATACAACGTTATAGACGTATATAATGTCCCCTTCGAGAAGCAGGCGACGACACGCCAGAATGTTGTAAAATGTTACACCCGAGATGTTAGCTTCCCTTAGGTTAGCATATACAACGTTATAGACGTATTTCATGTTCCCACCGAGAAGTAGGGACCGACATGCCAGGAATGTTGTAAAATATTACATACGAACTGTTAGGTTTCTTTGGGTTAGGATATACAACGTTATAGACGTATATAATGTCCCCATCGAGAAGCAGGCGACGACGCGTCAGGAATGTTGTAAAATATTACACCCGAGATGTTAGGTTCCCGTAGGGTAGGATATACAACGTTATAGACATATAGAATGTTCCCACCGAGAAATAGGCTCCGACGGGACAGGAATGTTGTAAAATATTACACCCGAGACGTTAGATTCCCTTAGGTTAGGATATACAACGTTATAGACGTATAGAAAGTTCCCAGCGAGATGTAGGGACCGACATGCCAGGAATTTTGTAAAATATTACATCTCAGAAGTTAGGTTGCTTTGGGTTAGGATATACAACGTTATAGACATATAGAATGTTCCCACCGAGAAATAGGGGCCGACGCGTCAGGAATGTTGTAAAATATGACATCCCAGATGTTAGGTTGCGTTAGGTTAAGATATACAACGTTATAGACGTATATAATGTCCCCTTCGAGAAGCAGGCGACGACACGCCAGAATGTTGTAAAATGTTACACCCGAGATGTTAGCTTCCCTTAGGTTAGCATATACAACGTTATAGACGTATAGAATGTTCCCACCGAGATGTAGGGACCGACATGCCAGGAATGTTGTAAAATATTACATCCGAGATGTTAGGTTGCCTTAAGCTAGGACATATATCGTTATAGCCGTATACAATGTTCCCACCGAGAAATTGGGGCCGACGGGTCAGGAATGTTGTAAAATATTACACCCGAGATGTTAGGTTCCCTTAGGTTAGGATATACAACGTTATAGACGTAGAGAATGTTCACACCGAGAAATAGGGGCCGACGCGTCAGGAATGTTGTAAAATATTACACCCGAGATGTTAGGTTCCCTTAGGTTAGGATATACAACGTTATAGACGTATCTAATGTCCCCATCGAGAAGCAGGCGACGACACGCCAGGATGTTGTACAACATTACATCCGATATGCTAGGTTGCCTTAGGCTAGGATATATAACGTGAGAGACGTATATAATGTTCCCACCGAGAAGTAGGGACCGAAATGCCAGGAATGTTGTAAAATATTACACCCGAGATGTTAGGTTGCCTTAGGCTAGGATATACAACGTTATAGACGTATAGAATGTTCCCACCGAGATGTAGGGACCGACATGCCAGGAATGTTGTAAAATATTACATCCGAGTTGTTAGGTTGCTTTAGGTTAGGATATATATCGTTATAGACTTATATAATGTTCCCACCGAGACGTGGGGACCGACATGCCAGGAATGTTGTAAAATATTACAACCCAGAAGTTAGGTTTCTTTGGGTTAGGATATACAACGTTATAGACGTATATAATGTCCCCATCGAGAAGCAGGCGACGACACGCCAGGAATGTTGTAAAATATTATATCCTAGATGTTAGGTTCCCTTAGCATAGGATATACAATGTTATAGACGTATATAATGTCCCCTTCGAGAAGCAGGCGACGACACGCCAGAATGTTGTAATACATTACATCCGATATGTTAGGTTGCCTTAGGCTAGGATATATAACGTGATAGACGTATATAATGTTCCCACCGAGAAGTTAGGACCGAAATGCCAGGAATGTTGTAAAATATTACACCCGAGATGTTAGGTTCCCTTAGGTTTGGATATACAACGTTATAGACGTATAGAATGTTCCCACCGCGAAATTGGGGCCGACGGGGCAGGAATGTTGTAAAATATTACACCCGAGATGTTAGGTTCCCTTATGTTAGGATATACAACGTTATAGACGTATAGAAAGTTCCCACGGAGATGTAGGGGCCGACATGCGAGGAATGTTGTAAAATATTACATCCGAGATGTTACGTTGCTTTAGGTTAGGATATATATCGTTAAAGACGTATATAATGTCCCCATCGAGAAGCAGGCGACGACGCGTCAGGAATGTTGTAAAATATTACATCCGAGATGTTAGGTTGTCTTAGGCTAGGACATATATTGTTATAGCCGTATACAATGTTCCCACCGAGAAATTGGGGCCGACGGGTCAGGAATGTTGTAAAATGTTACACCCGAGATGTTAGGTTCCCTTAGGTTAGGATATACAACGTTATAGACATATAGAATGTTCCCACCGAGAAATAGGGGCCGACGGGACAGGAATGTTGTAAAATATTACACCCGAGATGTTAGATTCCCTTAGGTTAGGATATACAACGTTATAGACGTATAGAAAGTTCCCACGGAGATGTAGGGGCCGACATGCCAGGAATGTTGTAAAATATTACATCCGAGATGTTACGTTGCTTTAGGTTAGGATATATATCGTTATAGAATTATATAATGTTGCCACCGAGACGTGGGGACCGACATGCCAGGAATGTTGTAAAATATTACATCCCAGAAGTTAGGTTTCTTTGGGTTAGGATATACAACGTTATAGACATATAGAATGTTCCCACCGAGAAATAGGGGCCGACGCGTCAGGAATGTTGTAAAATATGACATCCCAGATGTTAGGTTGCGTTAGGTTAAGATATACAACGTTATAGACGTATATAATGTCCCCTTCGAGAAGCAGGCGACGACACGCCAGAATGTTGTAAAATGTTACACCCGAGATGTTAGCTTCCCTTAGGTTAGCATATACAACGTTATAGACGTATTTCATGTTCCCACCGAGAAGTAGGGACCGACATGCCAGGAATGTTGTAAAATATTACATACGAAATGTTAGGATTCTTTGGGTTAGGATATACAACGTTATAGACGTATATAATGTCCCCATCGAGAAGCAGGCGACGACGCGTCAGGAATGTTGTAAAATATTACACCCGAGATGTTAGGTTCCCGTAGGGTAGGATATACAACGTTATAGACATATAGAATGTTCCCACCGAGAAATAGGGGCCGACGGGACAGGAATGTTGTAAAATATTACACCCTAGACGTTAGATTCCCTTAGGTTAGGATATACAACGTTATAGACGTATAGAAAGTTCCCACGGAGATGTAGGGGCCGACATGCCAGGAATGTTGTAAAATATTACATACGAAATGTTAGGTTGCTTTGGGTTAGGATATACAACGTTAAAGACGTATATAATGTCCCCATCGAGAAGCAGGCGACGACGCGTCAGGAATGTTGTAAAATATTACATCCGAGATGTTAGGTTGTCTTAGGCTAGGACATATATTGTTATAGCCGTATACAATGTTCCCACCGAGAAATTGGGGCCGACGGGTCAGGAATGTTGTAAAATATTACACCCGAGATGTTAGGTTCCCTTAGGTTAGGATATACAACGTTATAGACATATAGAATGTTCCCACCGAGAAATAGGGGCCGACGGGACAGGAATATTGTAAAATATTACACCCGAGATGTTAGATTCCCTTAGGTTAGGATATACAACGTTATAGACGTATAGAAAGTTCCCACGGAGATGTAGGGGCCGACATGCCAGGAATGTTGTAAAATATTACATCCGAGATGTTACGTTGCCTTAGGCTAGGATATACAACGTTATAGACGTATAGAATGTTCCCACCGAGATGTAGGGACCGACATGCCAGGAATGTTGTAAAATATTACATCCCAGAAGTTAGGTTTCTTTGGGTTAGGATATACAACGTTATAGACATATAGAATGTTCCCACCGAGATGTAGGGACCGACATGCCAGGAATGTTCTAAAATATTACATCCCAGAAGTTAGGTTTCTTTGGGTTAGGATATACAACGTTATAGACGTATACAATGTCCCCATCGAGAAGCAGGCGACGACACGCCAGGAATGTCGTAAAATATTACATCCGAGATGTTAGGTTGCCTTAGGCTAGGATATACAACGTTATAGACGTATAGAATGTTCCCACCGAGATGTAGGGACCGACATGCCAGGAATGTTGTAAAATATTACATCCGAGTTGTTAGGTTGCTTTAGGTTTGGATATACATCGTTATAGACTTATATAATGTTCCCACCGAGACGTGGGGACCGACATGCCAGGAATGTTGTAAAATATTACATCTCAGAAGTTAGGTTTCTTTTGGTTACGATATACAACGTTATAGACGTACATAATGTCCCCATCGAGAAGCAGGCGACGACACGCCAGGAATGTTGTAAAATATTACATTCTAGATGTTAGGTTCCCTTAGGATAGGATATACAACGTTCTAGACGTATCTAATGTCCCCATCGAGAAGCAGGCGACGACACGCCAGAATGTTGTGAAATGTTACATCCGATATGTTAGGTTGCCTTCGGCTAGGATATACAAGGTGATAGACGTATATAATGTTCCCACCGAGAAATAGGGGCCGAAGCGTCAGGAATGTTGTAAAATATGACATCCCAGAAGTTAGGTTGCGTTAGTTTAAGATATACAACGTTATAGACGTATATAATGTCCCCTTCGAGAAGCAGGCGACGACACGCCAGAATGTTGTAAAATGTTACACCCGAGATGTTAGCTTCCCTTAGGTTAGCATATACAACGTTATAGACGTATTTCATGTTCCCACCGAGAAGTAGGGACCGACATGCCAGGAATGTTGTAAAATATTACATACGAACTGTTAGGTTTCTTTGGGTTAGGATATACAACGTTATAGACGTATATAATGTCCCCATCGAGAAGCAGGCGACGACGCGTCAGGAATGTTGTAAAATATTACACCCGAGATGTTAGGTTCCCTTAGGTTAGGATATACAACGTTATAGACATATAGAATGTTCCCACCGAGAAATAGGGGCCGACGGGACAGGAATGTTGTAAAATATTACACCCGAGATGTTAGATTCCCTTAGGTTAGGATATACAACGTTATAGACGTATAGAAAGTTCCCACGGAGATGTAGGGGCCGACATGCCAGGAATGTTGTAAAATATTACATCCGAGATGTTACGTTGCTTTAGGTTAGGATATATATCGTTATAGACTTATATAATGTTGCCACCGAGACGTGGGGACCGACATGCCAGGAATGTTGTAAAATATTACATCCCAGAAGTTAGGTTTCTTTGGGTTAGGATATACAACGTTATAGACATATAGAATGTTCCCACCGAGAAATAGGGGCCGACGCGTCAGGAATGTTGTAAAATATGCCATCCCAGATGTTAGGTTGCGTTAGGTTAAGATATACAACGTTATAGACATATATAATGTCCCCTTCGAGAAGCAGGCGACGACACGCCAGAATGTTGTAAAATGTTACACCCGAGATGTTAGCTTCCCTTAGGTTAGCATATACAACGTTATAGACGTATTTCATGTTCCCACCGAGAAGTAGGGACCGACATGCCAGGAATGTTGTAAAATATTACATACGAAATGTTAGGATTCTTTGGGTTAGGATATACAACGTTATAGACGTATATAATCCCCCATCGAGAAGCAGGCGACGACGCGTCAGGAATGTTGTAAAATATTACACCCGAGATGTTAGGTTCCCGTAGGGTAGGATATACAACGTTATAGACATATAGAATGTTCCCACCGAGAAATAGGCGCCGACGGGACAGGAATGTTGTAAAATATTACACCCGAGGCGTTAGATTCCCTTAGGTTAGGATATACAACGTTATAGACGTATAGAAAGTTCCCAGCGAGATGTAGGGACCGACATGCCAGGAATGTTGTAAAATATTACATCCCAGAAGTTAGGTTTCTTTGGGTTAGGATATACAACGTTATAGACATATAGAATGTTCCCACCGAGAAATAGGGGCCGACGCGTCAGGAATGTTGTAAAATATGCCATCCCAGATGTTAGGTTGCGTTAGGTTAAGATATACAACGTTATAGACATATATAATGTCCCCTTCGAGAAGCAGGCGACGACACGCCAGAATGTTGTAAAATGTTACACCCGAGATGTTAGCTTCCCTTAGGTTAGCATATACAACGTTATAGACGTATTTCATGTTCCCACCGAGAAGTAGGGACCGACATGCCAGGAATGTTGTAAAATATTACATACGAAATGTTAGGATTCTTTGGGTTAGGATATACAACGTTATAGACGTATATAATGTCCCCATCGAGAAGCAGGCGACGACGCGTCAGGAATGTTGTAAAATATTACACCCGAGATGTTAGGTTCCCGTAGGGTAGGATATACAACGTTATAGACATATAGAATGTTCCCACCGAGAAGTAGGGGCCGACGGGACAGGAATGTTGTAAAATATTACACCCGAGATGTTAGATTCCCTTAGGTTAGGATATACAACGTTATAGACGTATAGAAAGTTCCCACGAAGATGTAGGGGTCGACATGCCAGGAATGTTGTAAAATATTACATACGAAATGTTAGGTTGCCTTAGGCTAGGATATACAACGTTATAGACGTATAGAATGTTCCCACCGAGATGTAGGGACCGACATGCCAGGAATGTTGTAAAATATTACATGCTAGATGTTAGGTTCCCTTAGGATAGGATATACAACGTTATAGACGTATCTAATGTCCCCATCGAGAAACAGGCGACGACACGCCAGAATGTTGTGAAATGTTACATCCGATATGTTAGGTTGCCTTAGGCTAGGATATATAACGTGATAGACGTATATAATGTTCCCACCGAGAAATAGGGGCCGAAGCGTCAGGAATGTTGTAAAATATGACCTCCCAGAAGTTAAGTTGCGTTAGGTTAAGATATACAACGTTATAGACGTATATAATGTCCCCTTCGAGAAGCAGGCGACGACACGTCAGAATGTTGTAAAATATTACATTCGACATGTTAGGTTGCTTTAGGCTAGGATATGTAACTTTATAGACGTATATAATATTCCCACCGAGAAATAGGGGCCGACTCGTCAGGAATGTGGTAAAATATTACACCCGAAGTGTTAGGTTCCCTTAGGTTAGGATATACAACGTCATAGACGTATAGAATGTTCCCACCGAGATGTAGGGACCGACATGCCAGGAATGTTGTAAAATATTACATCCGAGATGTTAGGTTGCCTTAGGCTAGGACATATATCGTTATAGACGTATAGAATGTTCCCACCGAAAAGTAGGGACCGACGCGTCAGGAATGTTGTAATATATTACATCCCAGATGTTAGATTGCGTTAGGTTAGGATATACAACGTTATAGACGTATATAATGTCCCCTTCGAGAAGCAGGCGACGACACGCCAGAATGTTGTAAAATATTACATTCGACAAGTTAGGTTGCCTTAGGCTAGGATATATAACGATATAGACGTATATAATATTCCCACCGAGAAATAGGGGCCGACGCGTGAGGAATGTTGTAAAATATTACACCCGAGGTGTTAGGTTCCCTTAGGTTAGCATATACAACGTTATAGACGTATATAATGTTCCCACCGAGAAGTAGGGACCGACATGCCAGGAATGTTGTAAAATAATACATACGAGATGTTAGGTTGCTTTGGGGTAGGATATACAACGTTATCGACGTATATAATGTCCCCATCGAAGAGCAGGCGACGACACGCCAGAATGTTGTAAAATATTACACCCGAGATGTTAGGTTCCCTTAGGTTAGGATATACAACGTTATAGACGTATAGAATGTTCCCACCGAGAAATAGGGGCCGACGCGTCAGGAATGTTGTAAAATGTTACACCCGAGACGTTAGGTTCTCTTAGGTTAGGATATACAACGTTATAGACATATAGAATGTTCCCACCGAGAAATAGGGGCCGACGCGTCAGGAATGTTGTAATATATTACATCCCAGATGTTAGGTTGCGTTAGGTTAGGATATACAACGTTATAGACGTATATAATGTCCCCTTCGAGAAGCAGGCGACGACACGCCAGAATGTTGTAAAATATTACATTCGACATGTTAGGTTGCCTTAGGCTAGGATATGTAACGTTATAGACGTATATAATATTCCCACCGAGAAATAGGGGCCGACGCGTCAGGAATGTTGTAAAATATTACACCCGAGATGTTAGGTTCCCTTAGGTTAGCATATACAACGTTATAGACGTATATAATGTTCCCACCGAGAAGTAGGGACCGACATGCCAGGAATGTGGTAAAATATTACATACGAGATGTTAGGTTGCTTTGGGTTAGGATATACAACGTTATCAACGTATATAATGTCCCCATCGAAAAGCAGGCGTCGACACTCCAGAATGTTGTAAAATATTACACCCGAGATGTTAGGTTCCCTTAGGTTAGGATATACAACGTTATAGACGTATATAATGTTCCCACCGAGAAATAGGGGCCGAAGCGTCAGGAATGTTGTAAAATTTGACCTCCCAGGAGTTAGGTTGCGTTAGGATAAGATATACAACGTTATAGACGTATATAATGTCCCCTTCGAGAAGCAGGCGACGACACGTCAGAATGTTGTAAAATATTACATTCGACATGTTAGGTTGCCTTAGGCTAGGATATGTAACCTTATAGACGTATATAATATTCCCACCGAGAAATAGGGGCCGACGCGTCAGGAATGTTGTAAAATATTACACCCGAGAAGTTAGGTTGCTTTGGGTTAGGATATACAACGTTATAGACGTATATAATGTCCCCATCGAGAAGCAGGCGACGACACGCCAGGAATGTTGTAAAATATTACATCCGAGATGTTAGGTTGCCTTAGGTTAGGATATACAACGTTATAGACGTATATAATGTCCCCATCGAGAAGCAGGCGACGACACGCCAGGAATGTTGTAAAATATTACATCCGAGATGTTACGTTGCCTTAGGTTAGGATATACAACGTTATAGACGTATATAATGTCCCCATCGAGAAGCAGGCGACGACACGCCAGAATGTTGTAAAATATTACATCCGAGATGTTAGGTTCCCTTAGGTTAGGATATACAACGTTATAGACGTATCTAATGTCCCCATCGAGAAGCAGGCGACGACACGCCAGAATGTTGCAAAACATTACATCCGATATGTTAGGTTGCCTTAGGCTAGGATATATAACGTGATAGACGTATATAATATTCCCACCGAGAAGTAGGGACCGAAATGCCAGGAATGTTGTAAAATATTACACCCGAGATGTTAGGTTCCCTTAGGTTAGGATATACAACGTTATAGACGTATAGAATGTTCCCACCGAGAAATTGGGGCCGACGGGTCAGGAATGTTGTAAAATATTACACCCGAGATGTTAGGTTCCCTTAGGTTAGGATATACAACCTTATAGACGTATAGAAAGTTCCCAGCGAGATGTAGGGACCGACATGCCAGGAATGTTGTAAAATCTTACATCCCAGAACTTAGGTTGCTTTGCGTTAGGATATACAACGTTATAGACGTATACAATGTCCCCATCGAGAAGCAGGCGACGACACGCCAGGAATGTCGTAAAATATTACATCCGAGATGTTAGGTTGCCTTAGGCTAGGATATACAACGTTATAGACGTATAGAATGTTCCCACCGAGATGTAGGGACCGACATGCCAGGAATGTTGTAAAATATTACATCCGAGTTGTTAGGTTGCTTTAGGTTTGGATATACATCGTTATAGACTTATATAATGTTCCCACCGAGACGTGGGGACCGACATGCCAGGAATGTTGTAAAATATTACATCTCAGAAGTTAGGTTTCTTTGGGTTACGATATACAACGTTATAGACGTACATAATGTCCCCATCGAGAAGCAGGCGACGACACGCCAGGAATGTTGTAAAATATTACATTCTAGATGTTAGGTTCCCTTAGGATAGGATATACAACGTTCTAGACGTATCTAATGTCCCCATCGAGAAGCAGGCGACGACACGCCAGAATGTTGTAAAATATTACACCCGAGATGTTAGGTTCCCTTAGGTTAGGATATACAACGTTATAGACGTATAGAAAGTTCCCAGCGAGATGTAGGGTCCGACATGCCAGGAATTTTGTAAAACATTACATCCCAGAAGTTAGGTTGCGTTAGTTTAAGATATACAACGTTATAGACGTATATAATGTCCCCTTCGAGAAGCAGGCGACGACACGCCAGAATGTTGTAAAATATTACATTCGACATGTTAGGTTGCCTTAGGCTAGGATATACAACGTTATAGACGTATAGAATGTTCCCACCGAGAAATTGGGGCCGACTGGTCAGGAATGTTGTAAAATATTACACCCGAGATGTTAGGTTCCCTTAGGTTAGGATATACAACGTTATAGACGTATAGAAAGTTCCCAGCGAGATGTAGGGACCGACATGCCAGGAATTTTGTAAAATATTACATCCCAGAAGTTAGGTTGCTTTGGGTTAGGATAAACAACGTTATAGACGTATATAATGTTCCCATCGAGAAGCAGGCGACGACACGCCAGGAATGTTGTAAAATATTACATCCGAGATGTTAGGTTGCCTTAGGCTAGGATATACAACGTTATAGACGTATATAATGTCCCCATTGAGAAGCAGGAGACGACACGCCAGAATGTTGCAAAACATTACATCCGATATGTTAGGTTGCCTTAGGCTAGGATATATAACGTGATAGACGTATATAATATTCCCACCGAGAAGTAGGGACCGAAATGCCAGGAATGTTGTAAAATATTACACCCGAGATGTTAGGTTCCCTTAGGTTAGGATATACAACGTTATAGACGTATAGAATGTTCCCACCGAGAAATTGGGGCCGACGGGTCAGGAATGTTGTAAAATATTACACCCGAGATGTTAGGTTCCCTTAGGATAGGATATACAACCTTATAGACGTATAGAAAGTTCCCAGCGAGATGTAGGGACCGACATGCCAGGAATGTTGTAAAATCTTACATCCCAGAACTTAGGTTGCTTTGGGTTAGGATATACAACGTTATAGACGTATACAATGTCCCCATCGAGAAGCAGGCGACGACACGCCAGGAATGTCGTAAAATATTACATCCGAGATGTTAGGTTGCCTTAGGCTAGGATATACAACGTTATAGACGTATAGAATGTTCCCACCGAGATGTAGGGACCGACATGCCAGGAATGTTGTAAAATATTACATCCGAGTTGTTAGGTTGCTTTAGGTTTGGATATACATCGTTATAGACTTATATAATGTTCCCACCGAGACGCGGGGACCGACATGCCAGGAATGTTGTAAAATATTACATCTCAGAAGTTAGGTTTCTTTGGGTTACGATATACAACGTTATAGACGTACATAATGTCCCCATCGAGAAGCAGGCGACGACACGCCAGGAATGTTGTAAAATATTACATTCTAGATGTTAGGTTTCCTTAGGATAGGATATACAACGTTCTAGACGTATCTAATGTCCCCATCGAGAAGCAGGCGACGACACGCCAGAATGTTGTGAAATGTTACATTCGACATGTTAGGTTGCCTTAGGCTAGGATATACAACGTTATAGACGTATAGAATGTTCCCACCGAGAAATTGGGGCCGACTGGTCAGGAATGTTGTAAAATATTACACCCGAGATGTTAGGTTCCCTTAGGTTAGGATATACAACGTTATAGACGTATAGAAAGTTCCCAGCGAGATGTAGGGACCGACATGCCAGGAATTTTGTAAAATATTACATCCCAGAAGTTAGGTTGCTTTGGGTTAGGATATACAACGTTATAGACGTATATAATGTTCCCATCGAGAAGCAGGCGACGACACGCCAGGAATGTTGTAAAATATTACATCCGAGATGTTAGGTTGCCTTAGGCTAGGATATACAACGTTATAGACGTATATAATGTCCCCATCGAGAAGCAGGAGACGACACGCCAGAATGTTGTAAAATATTACATCCGAGATGTTAGGTTCCCTTAGGTTAGGATATACAACGTTATAGGCGTATCTAATGTCCCCATCGAGAAGCAGGTGACGACACG
The DNA here is from genome assembly GCA_963969225.1 of Xylocopa violacea. Lineage (NCBI taxonomy): Eukaryota > Metazoa > Arthropoda > Insecta > Hymenoptera > Apidae > Xylocopa > Xylocopa violacea. Next base: position 51,841,778 of record CAXAJV010000001.1, read on the forward strand.
CCAGAATGTTGTAAAACATTACATCCGATATGTTAGGTTCCCTTAGGTTAGGATATACAACGTTATAGACGTATAGAATGTTCCCACCGAGAAATTGGGGCCGACGGGTCAGGAATGTTGTAAAATATTACACCCGAGATGTTAGGTTCCCTTAGGTTAGGATATACAACGTTATAGACGTATAGATAGTCCCCAGCGAGATGTAGGGACCGACATGCCAGGAATGTTGTAAAATATTACATCCCAGAAGTTAGGTTGCTTTGGGTTAGGATATACAACGTTATAGACGTATATAATGTCCCCATCGAGAAGCAGGCGACGACACGCCAGGAATGTTGTAAAATATTCCATCCGAGATGTTAGGTTGCCTTAGGCCAGGATATACAACGTTATAGACGTATAGAATGTTCCCACCGAGATGTAGGGTCGGACATGACAGGAATGTTGTAAAATATTACATCCGAGTTGTTAGGTTGCCTTAGGCTAGGACATATATCGTTATAGGCGTATACAGTGTTCCCACCGAGACGTGGGGACCGACATGCCAGGAATGTTGTAATATATTACATCCCAGATGTTAGGTTGCGTTAGGTTAGGATATACAACGTTATAGACGTATATAATGTTCCCACCGAGAAATAGGGGCCGAAGCGTCAGGAATGTTGTAAAATTTGACCTCCCAGGAGTTAGGTTGCGTTAGGATAAGATATACAACGTTATAGACGTATATAATGTCCCCTTCGAGAAGCAGGCGACGACACGTCAGAATGTTGTAAAATATTACATTCGACATGTTAGGTTGCCTTAGGCTAGGATATGTAACCTTATAGACGTATATAATATTCCCACCGAGAAATAGGGGCCGACGCGTCAGGAATGTTGTAAAATATTACACCCGAGAAGTTAGGTTGCTTTGGGTTAGGATATACAACGTTATAGACGTATATAATGTCCCCATCGAGAAGCAGGCGACGACACGCCAGGAATGTTGTAAAATATTACATCCGAGATGTTAGGTTGCCTTAGGTTAGGATATACAACGTTATAGACGTATATAATGTCCCCATCGAGAAGCAGGCGACGACAGGCCAGGAATGTTGTAAAATATTACATCCGAGATGTTACGTTGCCTTAGGTTAGGATATACAACGTTATAGACGTATATAATGTCCCCATCGAGAAGCAGGCGACGACACGCCAGAATGTTGTAAAATATTACATCCGAGATGTTAGGTTCCCTTAGGTTAGGATATACAACGTTATAGACGTATCTAATGTCCCCATCGAGAAGCAGGCGACGACACGCCAGAATGTTGCAAAACATTACATCCGATATGTTAGGTTGCCTTAGGCTAGGATATATAACGTGATAGACGTATATAATATTCCCACCGAGAAGTAGGGACCGAAATGCCAGGAATGTTGTAAAATATTACACCCGAGATGTTAGGGTCCCTTAGGTTAGGATATACAACGTTATAGACGTATAGAATGTTCCCACCGAGAAATTGGGGCCGACGGGTCAGGAATGTTGTAAAATATTACACCCGAGATGTTAGGTTCCCTTAGGTTAGGATATACAACCTTATAGACGTATAGAAAGTTCCCAGCGAGATGTAGGGACCGACATGCCAGGAATGTTGTAAAATCTTACATCCCAGAACTTAGGTTGCTTTGCGTTAGGATATACAACGTTATAGACGTATACAATGTCCCCATCGAGAAGCAGGCGACGACACGCCAGGAATGTCGTAAAATATTACATCCGAGATGTTAGGTTGCCTTAGGCTAGGATATACAACGTTATAGACGTATAGAATGTTCCCACCGAGATGTAGGGACCGACATGCCAGGAATGTTGTAAAATATTACATCCGAGTTGTTAGGTTGCTTTAGGTTTGGATATACATCGTTATAGACTTATATAATGTTCCCACCGAGACGTGGGGACCGACATGCCAGGAATGTTGTAAAATATTACATCTCAGAAGTTAGGTTTCTTTGGGTTACGATATACAACGTTATAGACGTACATAATGTCCCCATCGAGAAGCAGGCGACGACACGCCAGGAATGTTGTAAAATATTACATCCGAGATGTTAGGTTGCCTTAGGCTAGGATATACAACGTTATAGACGTATATAATGTCCCCATCGAGAAGCAGGAGACGACACGCCAGAATGTTGTAAAATATTACATCCGAGATGTTAGGTTCCCTTAGGTTAGGATATACAACGTTATAGGCGTATCTAATGTCCCCATCGAGAAGCAGGTGACGACACGCCAGAATGTTGTAAAACATTACATCCGATATGTTAGGTTCCCTTAGGTTAGGATATACAACGTTATAGACGTATAGAATGTTCCCACCGAGAAATTGGGGCCGACGGGTCAGGAATGTTGTAAAATATTACACCCGAGATGTTAGGTTCCCTTAGGTTAGGATATACAACGTTATAGACGTATAGATAGTCCCCAGCGAGATGTAGGGACCGACATGCCAGGAATGTTGTAAAATATTACATCCCAGAAGTTAGGTTGCTTTGGGTTAGGATATACAACGTTATAGACGTATATAATGTCCCCATCGAGAAGCAGGCGACGACACGCCAGGAATGTTGTAAAATATTACATCCGAGATGTTAGGTTGCCTTAGGCCAGGATATACAACGTTATAGACGTATAGAATGTTCCCACCGAGATGTAGGGTCGGACATGACAGGAATGTTGTAAAATATTACATCCGAGTTGTTAGGTTGCCTTAGGCTAGGACATATATCGTTATAGGCGTATACAGTGTTCCCACCGAGACGTGGGGACCGACATGCCAGGAATGTTGTAATATATTACATCCCAGATGTTAGGTTGCGTTAGGTTAGGATATACAACGTTATAGACGTATATAATGTCCCCTTCGAGAAGCAGGCGACGACACGCCAGAATGTTGTAAAATATTACATTCGACATGTTAGGTTGCCTTAGGCTAGGATATACAACGTTATAGACGTATAGAATGTTCCCACCGAGAAATTGGGGCCGACGGGTCAGGAATGTTGTAAAATATTACACCCGAGATGTTAGGTTCCCTTAGGTTAGGATATACAACGTTATAAACGTATAGAAAGTTCCCAGCGAGATGTAGGGACCGACATGCCAGGAATTTTGTAAAATATTACATCCCAGAAGTTAGGTTGCTTTGGGTTAGGATATACAACGTTATAGACGTATATAATGTTCCCATCGAGAAGCAGGCGACGACACGCCAGGAATGTTGTAAAACATTACATCCGATATGTTAGGTTGCCTTAGGCTAGGATATATAACGTGATAGACGTATATAATATTCCCACCGAGAAGTAGGGACCGAAATGCCAGGAATGTTGTAAAATATTACACCCGAGATGTTAGGTTCCCTTAGGTTAGGATATACAACGTTATAGAGGTATAGAATGTTCCCACCGAGAAATTGGGGCCGACGGGTCAGGAATGTTGTAAAATATTACACCCGAGATGTTAGGTTCCCTTAGGTTAGGATATACAACGTTATAGACGTATAGAATGTTCCCAGCGAGATGTAGGGACCGACATGCCAGGAATGTTGTAAAATATTACATCCGAGTTGTTAGGTTGCTTTAGGTTTGGATATACATCGTTATAGACTTATATAATGTTCCCACCGAGACGTGGGGACCGACATGCCAGGAATGTTGTAAAATATCACATCCCAGAAGTTAGGTTTCTTTGGGTTACGATATACAACGTTATAGACGTATATAATGTCCCCTTCGAGAAGCAGGCGACGACACGCGAGAATGTTGTAAAATATTACATTCGACATGTTAGGTTGCCTTAGGCTACGATATACAACGTTATAGACGTATAGAATGTTCCCACCGAGAAATTGGGGCCGACGGGTCAGGAATGTTGTAAAATATTACACCCGAGTTGTTAGGTTCCCTTAGGTTAGGATATACAACGTTATAGACGTATAGAAAGTTTCCAGCGAGATGTAGGGACCGACATGCCAGGAATTTTGTAAAACATTACATCCCAGAAGTTAGGTTGCTTTGGGTTAGGATATACAACGTTATAGACGTATATAATGTCCCCATCGAGAAGCAGGCGACGACACGCCAGGAATGTTGTAAAATATTACATCCGAGATGTTAGGTTGCCTTAGGCCAGGATATACAACGTTATAGACGTATAGAATGTTCCCACCGAGATGTAGGGTCGGACATGACAGGAATGTTGTAAAATATTACATCCGAGTTGTTAGGTTGCCTTAGGCTAGGACATATATCGTTATAGGCGTATACAGTGTTCCCACCGAGACGTGGGGACCGACATGCCAGGAATGTTGTAATATATTACATCCCAGATGTTAGGTTGCGTTAGGTTAGGATATACAACGTTATAGACGTATATAATGTCCCCTTCGAGAAGCAGGCGACGACACGCCAGAATGTTGTAAAATATTACATTCGACATGTTAGGTTGCCTTAGGCTAGGATATACAACGTTATAGACGTATAGAATGTTCCCACCGAGAAATTGGGGCCGACTGGTCAGGAATGTTGTAAAATATTACACCCGAGATGTTAGGTTCCCTTAGGTTAGGATATACAACGTTATAGACGTATAGAAAGTTCCCAGCGAGATGTAGGGACCGACATGCCAGGAATTTTGTAAAATATTACATCCCAGAAGTTAGGTTGCTTTGGGTTAGGATATACAACGTTATAGACGTATATAATGTTCCCATCGAGAAGCAGGCGACGACACGCCAGGAATGTTGTAACATATTACATCCGAGATGTTAGGTTGCCTTAGGCTAGGATATACAACGTTATAGACGTATATAATGTCCCCATCGAGAAGCAGGAGACGACACGCCAGAATGTTGCAAAACATTACATCCGATATGTTAGGTTGCCTTAGGCTAGGATATATAACGTGATAGACGTATATAATATTCCCACCGAGAAGTAGGGACCGAAATGCCAGGAATGTTGTAAAATATTACACCCGAGATGTTAGGTTCCCTTAGGTTAGGATATACAACGTTATAGACGTATAGAATGTTCCCACCGAGAAATTGGGGCCGACGGGTCAGGAATGTTGTAAAATATTACACCCGAGATGTTAGGTTCCCTTAGGTTAGGATATACAACCTTATAGACGTATAGAAAGTTCCCAGCGAGATGTAGGGACCGACATGCCAGGAATGTTGTAAAATCTTACATCCCAGAACTTAGGTTGCTTTGGGTTAGGATATACAACGTTATAGACGTATACAATGTCCCCATCGAGAAGCAGGCGACGACACGCCAGGAATGTCGTAAAATATTACATCCGAGATGTTAGGTTGCCTTAGGCTAGGATATACAACGTTATAGACGTATAGAATGTTCCCACCGAGATGTAGGGACCGACATGCCAGGAATGTTGTAAAATATTACATCCGAGTTGTTAGGTTGCTTTAGGTTTGGATATACATCGTTATAGACTTATATAATGTTCCCACCGAGACGCGGGGACCGACATGCCAGGAATGTTGTAAAATATTACATCTCAGAAGTTAGGTTTCTTTGGGTTACGATATACAACGTTATAGACGTACATAATGTCCCCATCGAGAAGCAGGCGACGACACGCCAGGAATGTTGTAAAATATTACATTCTAGATGTTAGGTTTCCTTAGGATAGGATATACAACGTTCTAGACGTATCTAATGTCCCCATCGAGAAGCAGGCGACGACACGCCAGAATGTTGTGAAATGTTACATTCGACATGTTAGGTTGCCTTAGGCTAGGATATACAACGTTATAGACGTATAGAATGTTCCCACCGAGAAATTGGGGCCGACGGGTCAGGAATGTTGTAAAATATTACACCCGAGATGTTAGGTTCCCTTAGGTTAGGATATACAACGTTATAGACGTATAGAAAGTTCCCAGCGAGATGTAGGGACCGACATGCCAGGAATTTTGTAAAATATTACATCCCAGAAGTTAGGTTGCTTTGGGTTAGGATATACAACGTTATAGACGTATATAATGTTCCCATCGAGAAGCAGGCGACGACACGCCAGGAATGTTGTAAAATATTACATCCGAGATGTTAGGTTGCCTTAGGCTAGGATATACAACGTTATAGACGTATATAATGTCCCCATCGAGAAGCAGGAGACGACACGCCAGAATGTTGTAAAATATTACATCCGAGATGTTAGGTTCCCTTAGGTTAGGATATACAACGTTATAGGCGTATCTAATGTCCCCATCGAGAAGCAGGTGACGACACGCCAGAATGTTGTAAAACATTACATCCGATATGTTAGGTTCCCTTAGGTTAGGATATACAACGTTATAGACGTATAGAATGTTCCCACCGAGAAATTGGGGCCGACGGGTCAGGAATGTTGTAAAATATTACACCCGAGATGTTAGGTTCCCTTAGGTTAGGATATACAACGTTATAGACGTATAGATAGTCCCCAGCGAGATGTAGGGACCGACATGCCAGGAATGTTGTAAAATATTACATCCCAGAAGTTAGGTTGCTTTGGGTTAGGATATACAACGTTATAGACGTATATAATGTCCCCATCGAGAAGCAGGCGACGACACGCCAGGAATGTTGTAAAATATTACATCCGAGATGTTAGGTTGCCTTAGGCCAGGATATACAACGTTATAGACGTATAGAATGTTCCCACCGAGATGTAGGGTCGGACATGACAGGAATGTTGTAAAATATTACATCCGAGTTGTTAGGTTGCCTTAGGCTAGGACATATATCGTTATAGGCGTATACAGTGTTCCCACCGAGACGTGGGGACCGACATGCCAGGAATGTTGTAATATATTACATCCCAGATGTTAGGTTGCGTTAGGTTAGGATATACAACGTTATAGACGTATATAATGTCCCCTTCGAGAAGCAGGCGACGACACGCCAGAATGTTGTAAAATATTACATTCGACATGTTAGGTTGCCTTAGGCTAGGATATACAACGTTATAGACGTATAGAATGTTCCCACCGAGAAATTGGGGCCGACGGGTCAGGAATGTTGTAAAATATTACACCCGAGATGTTAGGTTCCCTTAGGTTAGGATATACAACGTTATAAACGTATAGAAAGTTCCCAGCGAGATGTAGGGACCGACATGCCAGGAATTTTGTAAAATATTACATCCCAGAAGTTAGGTTGCTTTGGGTTAGGATATACAACGTTATAGACGTATATAATGTTCCCATCGAGAAGCAGGCGACGACACGCCAGGAATGTTGTAAAACATTACATCCGATATGTTAGGTTGCCTTAGGCTAGGATATATAACGTGATAGACGTATATAATATTCCCACCGAGAAGTAGGGACCGAAATGCCAGGAATGTTGTAAAATATTACACCCGAGATGTTAGGTTCCCTTAGGTTAGGATATACAACGTTATAGAGGTATAGAATGTTCCCACCGAGAAATTGGGGCCGACGGGTCAGGAATGTTGTAAAATATTACACCCGAGATGTTAGGTTCCCTTAGGTTAGGATATACAACGTTATAGACGTATAGAATGTTCCCAGCGAGATGTAGGGACCGACATGCCAGGAATGTTGTAAAATATTACATCCGAGTTGTTAGGTTGCTTTAGGTTTGGATATACATCGTTATAGACTTATATAATGTTCCCACCGAGACGTGGGGACCGACATGCCAGGAATGTTGTAAAATATCACATCCCAGAAGTTAGGTTTCTTTGGGTTACGATATACAACGTTATAGACGTATATAATGTCCCCTTCGAGAAGCAGGCGACGACACGCGAGAATGTTGTAAAATATTACATTCGACATGTTAGGTTGCCTTAGGCTACGATATACAACGTTATAGACGTATAGAATGTTCCCACCGAGAAATTGGGGCCGACGGGTCAGGAATGTTGTAAAATATTACACCCGAGTTGTTAGGTTCCCTTAGGTTAGGATATACAACGTTATAGACGTATAGAAAGTTTCCAGCGAGATGTAGGGACCGACATGCCAGGAATTTTGTAAAACATTACATCCCAGAAGTTAGGTTGCTTTGGGTTAGGATATACAACGTTATAGACGTATATAATGTCCCCATCGAGAAGCAGGCGACGACACGCCAGGAATGTTGTAAAATATTACATCCGAGATGTTAGGTTGCCTTAGGCCAGGATATACAACGTTATAGACGTATAGAATGTTCCCACCGAGATGTAGGGTCGGACATGACAGGAATGTTGTAAAATATTACATCCGAGTTGTTAGGTTGCCTTAGGCTAGGACATATATCGTTATAGGCGTATACAGTGTTCCCACCGAGACGTGGGGACCGACATGCCAGGAATGTTGTAATATATTACATCCCAGATGTTAGGTTGCGTTAGGTTAGGATATACAACGTTATAGACGTATATAATGTCCCCTTCGAGAAGCAGGCGACGACACGCCAGAATGTTGTAAAATATTACATTCGACATGTTAGGTTGCCTTAGGCTAGGATATACAACGTTATAGACGTATAGAATGTTCCCACCGAGATGTAGGGACCGACATGCCAGGAATGTTGTAAAATATTACATCCGAGTTGTTAGGTTGCTTTAGGTTTGGATATACATCGTTATAGACTTATATAATGTTCCCACCGAGACGTGGGGACCGACATGCCAGGAATGTTGTAAAATATTACATCTCAGAAGTTAGGTTTCTTTGGGTTACGATATACAACGTTATAGACGTACATAATGTCCCCATCGAGAAGCAGGTGACGACACGCCAGGAATGTTGTAAAATATTACATTCTAGATGTTAGGTTCCCTTAGAATAGGATATACAACGTTCTAGACGTATCTAATGTCCCCATCGAGAAGCAGGCGACGACACGCCAGAATGTTGTGAAATGTTACATCCGATATGTTAGGTTGCCTTAGGCTAGGATATACAAGGTGATAGACGTATATAATGTTCCCACCGAGAAATAGGGGCCGAAGCGTCAGGAATGTTGTAAAATATGACATCCCAGAAGTTAGGTTGCGTTAGTTTAAGATATACAACGTTATAGACGTATATAATGTCCCCTTCGAGAAGCAGGCGAGGACACGCCAGAATGTTGTAAAATATTACATTCGACATGTTAGGTTGCCTTAGGCTAGGATATACAACGTTATAGACGTATAGAATGTTCCCACCGAGAAATTGGGGCCGACGGGTCAGGAATGTTGTAAAATATTACACCCGAGATGTTAGGTTCCCTTAGGTTAGGATATACAACGTTATAGACGTATAGAAAGTTCCCAGCGAGATGTAGGGTCCGACATGCCAGGAATTTTGTAAAACATTACATCCCAGAAGTTAGGTTGCTTTGGGTTAGGATATACAACGTTATAGACGTATATAATGTCCCCTTCGAGAAGCAGGCGACGACACGCCAGAATGTTGTAAAATATTACATTCGACATGTTAGGTTGCCTTAGGCTAGGATATACAACGTTATAGACGTATAGAATGTTCCCACCGAGAAATTGGGGCCGACTGGTCAGGAATGTTGTAAAATATTACACCCGAGATGTTAGGTTCCCTTAGGTTAGGATATACAACGTTATAGACGTATAGAAAGTTCCCAGCGAGATGTAGGGACCGACATGCCAGGAATTTTGTAAAATATTACATCCCAGAAGTTAGGTTGCTTTGGGTTAGGATATACAACGTTATAGACGTATATAATGTTCCCATCGAGAAGCAGGCGACGACACGCCAGGAATGTTGTAAAATATTACGTCCGAGATGTTAGGTTGCCTTAGGCTAGGATATACAACGTTATAGACGTATATAATGTCCCCATCGAGAAGCAGGAGACGACACGCCAGAATGTTGCAAAACATTACATCCGATATGTTAGGTTGCCTTAGGCTAGGATATATAACGTGATAGACGTATATAATATTCCCACCGAGAAGTAGGGACCGAAATGCCAGGAATGTTGTAAAATATTACACCCGAGATGTTAGGTTCCCTTAGGTTAGGATATACAACGTTATAGACGTATAGAATGTTCCCACCGAGAAATTGGGGCCGACGGGTCAGGAATGTTGTAAAATATTACACCCGAGATGTTAGGTTCCCTTAGGTTAGGATATACAACCTTATAGACGTATAGAAAGTTCCCAGCGAGATGTAGGGACCGACATGCCAGGAATGTTGTAAAATCTTACATCCCAGAACTTAGGTTGCTTTGGGTTAGGATATACAACGTTATAGACGTATACAATGTCCCCATCGAGAAGCAGGCGACGACACGCCAGGAATGTCGTAAAATATTACATCCGAGATGTTAGGTTGCCTTAGGCTAGGATATACAACGTTATAGACGTATAGAATGTTCCCACCGAGATGTAGGGACCGACATGCCAGGAATGTTGTAAAATATTACATCCGAGTTGTTAGGTTGCTTTAGGTTTGGATATACATCGTTATAGACTTATATAATGTTCCCACCGAGACGCGGGGACCGACATGCCAGGAATGTTGTAAAATATTACATCTCAGAAGTTAGGTTTCTTTGGGTTACGATATACAACGTTATAGACGACATAATGTCCCCATCGAGAAGCAGGCGACGACACGCCAGGAATGTTGTAAAATATTACATTCTAGATGTTAGGTTTCCTTAGGATAGGATATACAACGTTCTAGACGTATCTAATGTCCCCATCGAGAAGCAGGCGACGACACGCCAGAATGTTGTGAAATGTTACATTCGACATGTTAGGTTGCCTTAGGCTAGGATATACAACGTTATAGACGTATAGAATGTTCCCACCGAGAAATTGGGGCCGACGGGTCAGGAATGTTGTAAAATATTACACCCGAGATGTTAGGTTCCCTTAGGTTAGGATATACAACGTTATAGACGTATAGAAAGTTCCCAGCGAGATGTAGGGACCGACATGCCAGGAATTTTGTAAAATATTACATCCCAGAAGTTAGGTTGCTTTGGGTTAGGATATACAACGTTATAGACGTATATAATGTTCCCATCGAGAAGCAGGCGACGACACGCCAGGAATGTTGTAAAATATTACATCCGAGATGTTAGGTTGCCTTAGGCTAGGATATACAACGTTATAGACGTATATAATGTCCCCATCGAGAAGCAGGAGACGACACGCCAGAATGTTGTAAAATATTACATCCGAGATGTTAGGTTCCCTTAGGTTAGGATATACAACGTTATAGGCGTATCTAATGTCCCCATCGAGAAGCAGGTGACGACACGCCAGAATGTTGTAAAACATTACATCCGATATGTTAGGTTCCCTTAGGTTAGGATATACAACGTTATAGACGTATAGAATGTTCCCACCGAGAAATTGGGGCCGACGGGTCAGGAATGTTGTAAAATATTACACCCGAGATGTTAGGTTCCCTTAGGTTAGGATATACAACGTTATAGACGTATAGATAGTCCCCAGCGAGATGTAGGGACCGACATGCCAGGAATGTTGTAAAATATTACATCCCAGAAGTTAGGTTGCTTTGGGTTAGGATATACAACGTTATAGACGTATATAATGTCCCCATCGAGAAGCAGGCGACGACACGCCAGGAATGTTGTAAAATATTACATCCGAGATGTTAGGTTGCCTTAGGCCAGGATATACAACGTTATAGACGTATAGAATGTTCCCACCGAGATGTAGGGTCGGACATGACAGGAATGTTGTAAAATATTACATCCGAGTTGTTAGGTTGCCTTAGGCTAGGACATATATCGTTATAGGCGTATACAGTGTTCCCACCGAGACGTGGGGACCGACATGCCAGGAATGTTGTAATATATTACATCCCAGATGTTAGGTTGCGTTAGGTTAGGATATACAACGTTATAGACGTATATAATGTCCCCTTCGAGAAGCAGGCGACGACACGCCAGAATGTTGTAAAATATTACATTCGACATGTTAGGTTGCCTTAGGCTAGGATATACAACGTTATAGACGTATAGAATGTTCCCACCGAGAAATTGGGGCCGACGGGTCAGGAATGTTGTAAAATATTACACCCGAGATGTTAGGTTCCCTTAGGTTAGGATATACAACGTTATAAACGTATAGAAAGTTCCCAGCGAGATGTAGGGACCGACATGCCAGGAATTTTGTAAAATATTACATCCCAGAAGTTAGGTTGCTTTGGGTTAGGATATACAACGTTATAGACGTATATAATGTTCCCATCGAGAAGCAGGCGACGACACGCCAGGAATGTTGTAAAACATTACATCCGATATGTTAGGTTGCCTTAGGCTAGGATATATAACGTGATAGACGTATATAATATTCCCACCGAGAAGTAGGGACCGAAATGCCAGGAATGTTGTAAAATATTACACCCGAGATGTTAGGTTCCCTTAGGTTAGGATATACAACGTTATAGAGGTATAGAATGTTCCCACCGAGAAATTGGGGCCGACGGGTCAGGAATGTTGTAAAATATTACACCCGAGATGTTAGGTTCCCTTAGGTTAGGATATACAACGTTATAGACGTATAGAATGTTCCCAGCGAGATGTAGGGACCGACATGCCAGGAATGTTGTAAACTATTACATCCGAGTTGTTAGGTTGCTTTAGGTTTGGATATACAACGTTATAGACGTATAGAAAGTTCCCAGCGAGATGTAGGGACCGACATGCCAGGAATGTTGTAAAATATTACATCCGAGATGTTAGGTTGCCTTAGGCTAGGATATACAACGTTATAGACGTATATAATGTCCCCATCGAGAAGCAGGAGACGACACGCCAGAATGTTGCAAAACATTACATCCGATATGTTAGGTTGCCTTAGGCTAGGATATATAACGTGATAGACGTATATAATATTCCCACCGAGAAGTAGGGACCGAAATGCCAGGAATGTTGTAAAATATTACACCCGAGATGCTAGGTTCCCTTAGGTTAGGATATACAACGTTATAGACGTATAGAATGTTCCCACCGAGAAATTGGGGCCGACGGGTCAGGAATGTTGTAAAATATTACACCCGAGATGTTAGGTTCCCTTAGGTTAGGATATACAACCTTATAGACGTATAGAAAGTTCCCAGCGAGATGTAGGGACCGACATGCCAGGAATGTTGTAAAATCTTACATCCCAGAACTTAGGTTGCTTTGGGTTAGGATATACAACGTTATAGACGTATACAATGTCCCCATCGAGAAGCAGGCGACGACACGCCAGGAATGTCGTAAAATATTACATCCGAGATGTTAGGTTGCCTTAGGCTAGGATATACAACGTTATAGACGTATAGAATGTTCCCACCGAGATGTAGGGACCGACATGCCAGGAATGTTGTAAAATATTACATCCGAGTTGTTAGGTTGCTTTAGGTTTGGATATACATCGTTATAGACTTATATAATGTTCCCACCGAGACGCGGGGACCGACATGCCAGGAATGTTGTAAAATATTACATCTCAGAAGTTAGGTTTCTTTGGGTTACGATATACAACGTTATAGACGTACATAATGTCCCCATCGAGAAGCAGGCGACGACACGCCAGGAATGTTGTAAAATATTACATTCTAGATGTTAGGTTTCCTTAGGATAGGATATACAACGTTCTAGACGTATCTAATGTCCCCATCGAGAAGCAGGCGACGACACGCCAGAATGTTGTGAAATGTTACATTCGACATGTTAGGTTGCCTTAGGCTAGGATATACAACGTTATAGACGTATAGAATGTTCCCACCGAGAAATTGGGGCCGACGGGTCAGGAATGTTGTAAAATATTACACCCGAGATGTTAGGTTCCCTTAGGTTAGGATATACAACGTTATAGACGTATAGAAAGTTCCCAGCGAGATGTAGGGACCGACATGCCAGGAATTTTGTAAAATATTACATCCCAGATGTTAGGTTGCTTTGGGTTAGGATATACAACGTTATAGACGTATATAATGTTCCCATCGAGAAGCAGGCGACGACACGCCAGGAATGTTGTAAAATATTACATCCGAGATGTTAGGTTGCCTTAGGCTAGGATATACAACGTTATAGACGTATATAATGTCCCCATCGAGAAGCAGGAGACGACACGCCAGAATGTTGTAAAATATTACATCCGAGATGTTAGGTTCCCTTAGGTTAGGATATACAACGTTATAGGCGTATCTAATGTCCCCATCGAGAAGCAGGTGACGACACGCCAGAATGTTGTAAAACATTACATCCGATATGTTAGGTTCCCTTAGGTTAGGATATACAACGTTATAGACGTATAGAATGTTCCCACCGAGAAATTGGGGCCGACGGGTCAGGAATGTTGTAAAATATTACACCCGAGATGTTAGGTTCCCTTAGGTTAGGATATACAACGTTATAGACGTATAGATAGTCCCCAGCGAGATGTAGGGACCGACATGCCAGGAATGTTGTAAAATATTACATCCCAGAAGTTAGGTTGCTTTGGGTTAGGATATACAACGTTATAGACGTATATAATGTCCCCATCGAGAAGCAGGCGACGACACGCCAGGAATGTTGTAAAATATTACATCCGAGATGTTAGGTTGCCTTAGGCCAGGATATACAACGTTATAGACGTATAGAATGTTCCCACCGAGATGTAGGGTCGGACATGACAGGAATGTTGTAAAATATTACATCCGAGTTGTTAGGTTGCCTTAGGCTAGGACATATATCGTTATAGGCGTATACAGTGTTCCCACCGAGACGTGGGGACCGACATGCCAGGAATGTTGTAATATATTACATCCCAGATGTTAGGTTGCGTTAGGTTAGGATATACAACGTTATAGACGTATATAATGTCCCCTTCGAGAAGCAGGCGACGACACGCCAGAATGTTGTAAAATATTACATTCGACATGTTAGGTTGCCTTAGGCTAGGATATACAACGTTATAGACGTATAGAATGTTCCCACCGAGAAATTGGGGCCGACGGGTCAGGAATGTTGTAAAATATTACACCCGAGATGTTAGGTTCCCTTAGGTTAGGATATACAACGTTATAAACGTATAGAAAGTTCCCAGCGAGATGTAGGGACCGACATGCCAGGAATTTTGTAAAATATTACATCCCAGAAGTTAGGTTGCTTTGGGTTAGGATATACAACGTTATAGACGTATATAATGTTCCCATCGAGAAGCAGGCGACGACACGCCAGGAATGTTGTAAAACATTACATCCGATATGTTAGGTTGCCTTAGGCTAGGATATATAACGTGATAGACGTATATAATATTCCCACCGAGAAGTAGGGACCGAAATGCCAGGAATGTTGTAAAATATTACACCCGAGATGTTAGGTTCCCTTAGGTTAGGATATACAACGTTATAGAGGTATAGAATGTTCCCACCGAGAAATTGGGGCCGACGGGTCAGGAATGTTGTAAAATATTACACCCGAGATGTTAGGTTCCCTTAGGTTAGGATATACAACGTTATAGACGTATAGAATGTTCCCAGCGAGATGTAGGGACCGACATGCCAGGAATGTTGTAAAATATTACATCCGAGTTGTTAGGTTGCTTTAGGTTTGGATATACATCGTTATAGACTTATATAATGTTCCCACCGAGACGTGGGGACCGACATGCCAGGAATGTTGTAAAATATCACATCCCAGAAGTTAGGTTTCTTTGGGTTACGATATACAACGTTATAGACGTATATAATGTCCCCTTCGAGAAGCAGGCGACGACACGCGAGAATGTTGTAAAATATTACATTCGACATGTTAGGTTGCCTTAGGCTACGATATACAACGTTATAGACGTATAGAATGTTCCCACCGAGAAATTGGGGCCGACGGGTCAGGAATGTTGTAAAATATTACACCCGAGTTGTTAGGTTCCCTTAGGTTAGGATATACAACGTTATAGACGTATAGAAAGTTTCCAGCGAGATGTAGGGACCGACATGCCAGGAATTTTGTAAAACATTACATCCCAGAAGTTAGGTTGCTTTGGGTTAGGATATACAACGTTATAGACGTATATAATGTCCCCATCGAGAAGCAGGCGACGACACGCCAGGAATGTTGTAAAATATTACATCCGAGATGTTAGGTTGCCTTAGGCCAGGATATACAACGTTATAGACGTATAGAATGTTCCCACCGAGATGTAGGGTCGGACATGACAGGAATGTTGTAAAATATTACATCCGAGTTGTTAGGTTGCCTTAGGCTAGGACATATATCGTTATAGGCGTATACAGTGTTCCCACCGAGACGTGGGGACCGACATGCCAGGAATGTTGTAATATATTACATCCCAGATGTTAGGTTGCGTTAGGTTAGGATATACAACGTTATAGACGTATATAATGTCCCCTTCGAGAAGCAGGCGACGACACGCCAGAATGTTGTAAAATATTACATTCGACATGTTAGGTTGCCTTAGGCTAGGATATACAACGTTATAGACGTATAGAATGTTCCCACCGAGAAATTGGGGCCGACGGGTCAGGAATGTTGTAAAATATTACACCCGAGATGTTAGGTTCCCTTAGGTTAGGATATACAACGTTATAGACGTATAGAAAGTTCCCAGCGAGATGTAGGGACCGACATGCCAGGAATTTTGTAAAATATTACATCCCAGAAGTTAGGTTGCTTTGGGTTAGGATATACAACGTTATAGACGTATATAATGTTCCCATCGAGAAGCAGGCGACGACACGCCAGGAATGTTGTAAAATATTACATCCGAGATGTTAGGTTGCCTTAGGCTAGGATATACAACGTTATAGACGTATATAATGTCCCCATCGAGAAGCAGGAGACGACACGCCAGAATGTTGCAAAACATTACATCCGATATGTTAGGTTGCCTTAGGCTAGGATATATAACGTGATAGACGTATATAATATTCCCACCGAGAAGTAGGGACCGAAATGCCAGGAATGTTGTAAAATATTACACCCGAGATGTTAGGTTCCCTTAGGTTAGGATATACAACGTTATAGACGTATAGAATGTTCCCACCGAGAAATTGGGGCCGACGGGTCAGGAATGTTGTAAAATATTACACCCGAGATGTTAGGTTCCCTTAGGTTAGGATATACAACCTTATAGACGTATAGAAAGTTCCCAGCGAGATGTAGGGACCGACATGCCAGGAATGTTGTAAAATCTTACATCCCAGAACTTAGGTTGCTTTGGGTTAGGATATACAACGTTATAGACGTATACAATGTCCCCATCGAGAAGCAGGCGACGACACGCCAGGAATGTCGTAAAATATTACATCCGAGATGTTAGGTTGCCTTAGGCTAGGATATACAACGTTATAGACGTATAGAATGTTCCCACCGAGATGTAGGGACCGACATGCCAGGAATGTTGTAAAATATTACATCCGAGTTGTTAGGTTGCTTTAGGTTTGGATATACATCGTTATAGACTTATATAATGTTCCCACCGAGACGCGGGGACCGACATGCCAGGAATGTTGTAAGATATTACATCTCAGAAGTTAGGTTTCTTTGGGTTACGATATACAACGTTATAGACGACATAATGTCCCCATCGAGAAGCAGGCGACGACACGCCAGGAATGTTGTAAAATATTACATTCTAGATGTTAGGTTTCCTTAGGATAGGATATACAACGTTCTAGACGTATCTAATGTCCCCATCGAGAAGCAGGCGACGACACGCCAGAATGTTGTGAAATGTTACATTCGACATGTTAGGTTGCCTTAGGCTAGGATATACAACGTTATAGACGTATAGAATGTTCCCACCGAGAAATTGGGGCCGACGGGTCAGGAATGTTGTAAAATATTACACCCGAGATGTTAGGTTCCCTTAGGTTAGGATATACAACGTTATAGACGTATAGAAAGTTCCCAGCGAGATGTAGGGACCGACATGCCAGGAATTTTGTAAAATATTACATCCCAGAAGTTAGGTTGCTTTGGGTTAGGATATACAACGTTATAGACGTATATAATGTTCCCATCGAGAAGCAGGCGACGACACGCCAGGAATGTTGTAAAATATTACATCCGAGATGTTAGGTTGCCTTAGGCTAGGATATACAACGTTATAGACGTATATAATGTCCCCATCGAGAAGCAGGAGACGACACGCCAGAATGTTGTAAAATATTACATCCGAGATGTTAGGTTCCCTTAGGTTAGGATATACAACGTTATAGGCGTATCTAATGTCCCCATCGAGAAGCAGGTGACGACACGCCAGAATGTTGTAAAACATTACATCCGATATGTTAGGTTCCCTTAGGTTAGGATATACAACGTTATAGACGTATAGAATGTTCCCACCGAGAAATTGGGGCCGACGGGTCAGGAATGTTGTAAAATATTACACCCGAGATGTTAGGTTCCCTTAGGTTAGGATATACAACGTTATAGACGTATAGATAGTCCCCAGCGAGATGTAGGGACCGACATGCCAGGAATGTTGTAAAATATTACATCCCAGAAGTTAGGTTGCTTTGGGTTAGGATATACAACGTTATAGACGTATATAATGTCCCCATCGAGAAGCAGGCGACGACACGCCAGGAATGTTGTAAAATATTACATCCGAGATGTTAGGTTGCCTTAGGCCAGGATATACAACGTTATAGACGTATAGAATGTTCCCACCGAGATGTAGGGTCGGACATGACAGGAATGTTGTAAAATATTACATCCGAGTTGTTAGGTTGCCTTAGGCTAGGACATATATCGTTATAGGCGTATACAGTGTTCCCACCGAGACGTGGGGACCGACATGCCAGGAATGTTGTAATATATTACATCCCAGATGTTAGGTTGCGTTAGGTTAGGATATACAACGTTATAGACGTATATAATGTCCCCTTCGAGAAGCAGGCGACGACACGCCAGAATGTTGTAAAATATTACATTCGACATGTTAGGTTGCCTTAGGCTAGGATATACAACGTTATAGACGTATAGAATGTTCCCACCGAGAAATTGGGGCCGACGGGTCAGGAATGTTGTAAAATATTACACCCGAGATGTTAGGTTCCCTTAGGTTAGGATATACAACGTTATAGACGTATAGAAAGTTCCCAGCGAGATGTAGGGACCGACATGCCAGGAATTTTGTAAAATATTACATCCCAGAAGTTAGGTTGCTTTGGGTTAGGATATACAACGTTATAGACGTATATAATGTTCCCATCGAGAAGCAGGCGACGACACGCCAGGAATGTTGTAAAACATTACATCCGATATGTTAGGTTGCCTTAGGCTAGGATATATAACGTGATAGACGTATATAATATTCCCACCGAGAAGTAGGGACCGAAATGCCAGGAATGTTGTAAAATATTACACCCGAGATGTTAGGTTCCCTTAGGTTAGGATATACAACGTTATAGAGGTATAGAATGTTCCCACCGAGAAATTGGGGCCGACGGGTCAGGAATGTTGTAAAATATTACACCCGAGATGTTAGGTTCCCTTAGGTTAGGATATACAACGTTATAGACGTATAGAATGTTCCCAGCGAGATGTAGGGACCGACATGCCAGGAATGTTGTAAACTATTACATCCGAGTTGTTAGGTTGCTTTAGGTTTGGATATACAACGTTATAGACGTATAGAAAGTTCCCAGCGAGATGTAGGGACCGACATGCCAGGAATGTTGTAAAATATTACATCCGAGATGTTAGGTTGCCTTAGGCTAGGATATACAACGTTATAGACGTATATAATGTCCCCATCGAGAAGCAGGAGACGACACGCCAGAATGTTGCAAAACATTACATCCGATATGTTAGGTTGCCTTAGGCTAGGATATATAACGTGATAGACGTATATAATATTCCCACCGAGAAGTAGGGACCGAAATGCCAGGAATGTTGTAAAATATTACACCCGAGATGTTAGGTTCCCTTAGGTTAGGATATACAACGTTATAGACGTATAGAATGTTCCCACCGAGAAATTGGGGCCGACGGGTCAGGAATGTTGAAAAATATTACACCCGAGATGTTAGGTTCCCTTAGGTTAGGATATACAACCTTATAGACGTATAGAAAGTTCCCAGCGAGATGTAGGGACCGACATGCCAGGAATGTTGTAAAATCTTACATCCCAGAACTTAGGTTGCTTTGGGTTAGGATATACAACGTTATAGACGTATACAATGTCCCCATCGAGAAGCAGGCGACGACACGCCAGGAATGTCGTAAAATATTACATCCGAGATGTTAGGTTGCCTTAGGCTAGGATATACAACGTTATAGACGTATAGAATGTTCCCACCGAGATGTAGGGACCGACATGCCAGGAATGTTGTAAAATATTACATCCGAGTTGTTAGGTTGCTTTAGGTTTGGATATACATCGTTATAGACTTATATAATGTTCCCACCGAGACGCGGGGACCGACATGCCAGGAATGTTGTAAAATATTACATCTCAGAAGTTAGGTTTCTTTGGGTTACGATATACAACGTTATAGACGTACATAATGTCCCCATCGAGAAGCAGGCGACGACACGCCAGGAATGTTGTAAAATATTACATTCTAGATGTTAGGTTTCCTTAGGATAGGATATACAACGTTCTAGACGTATCTAATGTCCCCATCGAGAAGCAGGCGACGACACGCCAGAATGTTGTGAAATGTTACATTCGACATGTTAGGTTGCCTTAGGCTAGGATATACAACGTTATAGACGTATAGAATGTTCCCACCGAGAAATTGGGGCCGACGGGTCAGGAATGTTGTAAAATATTACACCCGAGATGTTAGGTTCCCTTAGGTTAGGATATACAACGTTATAGACGTATAGAAAGTTCCCAGCGAGATGTAGGGACCGACATGCCAGGAATTTTGTAAAATATTACATTCCAGAAGTTAGGTTGCTTTGGGTTAGGATATACAACGTTATAGACGTATATAATGTTCCCATCGAGAAGCAGGCGACGACACGCCAGGAATGTTGTAAAATATTACATCCGAGATGTTAGGTTGCCTTAGGCTAGGATATACAACGTTATAGACGTATATAATGTCCCCATCGAGAAGCAGGAGACGACACGCCAGAATGTTGTAAAATATTACATCCGAGATGTTAGGTTCCCTTAGGTTAGGATATACAACGTTATAGGCGTATCTAATGTCCCCATCGAGAAGCAGGTGACGACACGCCAGAATGTTGTAAAACATTACATCCGATATGTTAGGTTCCCTTAGGTTAGGATATACAACGTTATAGACGTATAGAATGTTCCCACCGAGAAATTGGGGCCGACGGGTCAGGAATGTTGTAAAATATTACACCCGAGATGTTAGGTTCCCTTAGGTTAGGATATACAACGTTATAGACGTATAGATAGTCCCCAGCGAGATGTAGGGACCGACATGCCAGGAATGTTGTAAAATATTACATCCCAGAAGTTAGGTTGCTTTGGGTTAGGATATACAACGTTATAGACGTATATAATGTCCCCATCGAGAAGCAGGCGACGACACGCCAGGAATGTTGTAAAATATTACATCCGAGATGTTAGGTTGCCTTAGGCCAGGATATACAACGTTATAGACGTATAGAATGTTCCCACCGAGATGTAGGGTCGGACATGACAGGAATGTTGTAAAATATTACATCCGAGTTGTTAGGTTGCCTTAGGCTAGGACATATATCGTTATAGGCGTATACAGTGTTCCCACCGAGACGTGGGGACCGACATGCCAGGAATGTTGTAATATATTACATCCCAGATGTTAGGTTGCGTTAGGTTAGGATATACAACGTTATAGACGTATATAATGTCCCCTTCGAGAAGCAGGCGACGACACGCCAGAATGTTGTAAAATATTACATTCGACATGTTAGGTTGCCTTAGGCTAGGATATACAACGTTATAGACGTATAGAATGTTCCCACCGAGAAATTGGGGCCGACGGGTCAGGAATGTTGTAAAATATTACACCCGAGATGTTAGGTTCCCTTAGGTTAGGATATACAACGTTATAAACGTATAGAAAGTTCCCAGCGAGATGTAGGGACCGACATGCCAGGAATTTTGTAAAATATTACATCCCAGAAGTTAGGTTGCTTTGGGTTAGGATATACAACGTTATAGACGTATATAATGTTCCCATCGAGAAGCAGGCGACGACACGCCAGGAATGTTGTAAAACATTACATCCGATATGTTAGGTTGCCTTAGGCTAGGATATATAACGTGATAGACGTATATAATATTCCCACCGAGAAGTAGGGACCGAAATGCCAGGAATGTTGTAAAATATTACACCCGAGATGTTAGGTTCCCTTAGGTTAGGATATACAACGTTATAGAGGTATAGAATGTTCCCACCGAGAAATTGGGGCCGACGGGTCAGGAATGTTGTAAAATATTACACCCGAGATGTTAGGTTCCCTTAGGTTAGGATATACAACGTTATAGACGTATAGAATGTTCCCAGCGAGATGTAGGGACCGACATGCCAGGAATGTTGTAAAATATTACATCCGAGTTGTTAGGTTGCTTTAGGTTTGGATATACATCGTTATAGACTTATATAATGTTCCCACCGAGACGTGGGGACCGACATGCCAGGAATGTTGTAAAATATCACATCCCAGAAGTTAGGTTTCTTTGGGTTACGATATACAACGTTATAGACGTATATAATGTCCCCTTCGAGAAGCAGGCGACGACACGCGAGAATGTTGTAAAATATTACATTCGACATGTTAGGTTGCCTTAGGCTACGATATACAACGTTATAGACGTATAGAATGTTCCCACCGAGAAATTGGGGCCGACGGGTCAGGAATGTTGTAAAATATTACACCCGAGTTGTTAGGTTCCCTTAGGTTAGGATATACAACGTTATAGACGTATAGAAAGTTTCCAGCGAGATGTAGGGACCGACATGCCAGGAATTTTGTAAAACATTACATCCCAGAAGTTAGGTTGCTTTGGGTTAGGATATACAACGTTATAGACGTATATAATGTCCCCATCGAGAAGCAGGCGACGACACGCCAGGAATGTTGTAAAATATTACATCCGAGATGTTAGGTTGCCTTAGGCCAGGATATACAACGTTATAGACGTATAGAATGTTCCCACCGAGATGTAGGGTCGGACATGACAGGAATGTTGTAAAATATTACATCCGAGTTGTTAGGTTGCCTTAGGCTAGGACATATATCGTTATAGGCGTATACAGTGTTCCCACCGAGACGTGGGGACCGACATGCCAGGAATGTTGTAATATATTACATCCCAGATGTTAGGTTGCGTTAGGTTAGGATATACAACGTTATAGACGTATATAATGTCCCCTTCGAGAAGCAGGCGACGACACGCCAGAATGTTGTAAAATATTACATTCGACATGTTAGGTTGCCTTAGGCTAGGATATACAACGTTATAGACGTATAGAATGTTCCCACCGAGAAATTGGGGCCGACGGGTCAGGAATGTTGTAAAATATTACACCCGAGATGTTAGGTTCCCTTAGGTTAGGATATACAACGTTATAGACGTATAGAAAGTTCCCAGCGAGATGTAGGGACCGACATGCCAGGAATTTTGTAAAATATTACATCCCAGAAGTTAGGTTGCTTTGGGTTAGGATATACAACGTTATAGACGTATATAATGTTCCCATCGAGAAGCAGGCGACGACACGCCAGGAATGTTGTAAAATATTACATCCGAGATGTTAGGTTGCCTTAGGCTAGGATATACAACGTTATAGACGTATATAATGTCCCCATCGAGAAGCAGGAGACGACACGCCAGAATGTTGCAAAACATTACATCCGATATGTTAGGTTGCCTTAGGCTAGGATATATAACGTGATAGACGTATATAATATTCCCACCGAGAAGTAGGGACCGAAATGCCAGGAATGTTGTAAAATATTACACCCGAGATGTTAGGTTCCCTTAGGTTAGGATATACAACGTTATAGACGTATAGAATGTTCCCACCGAGAAATTGGGGCCGACGGGTCAGGAATGTTGTAAAATATTACACCCGAGATGTTAGGTTCCCTTAGGTTAGGATATACAACCTTATAGACGTATAGAAAGTTCCCAGCGAGATGTAGGGACCGACATGCCAGGAATGTTGTAAAATCTTACATCCCAGAACTTAGGTTGCTTTGGGTTAGGATATACAACGTTATAGACGTATACAATGTCCCCATCGAGAAGCAGGCGACGACACGCCAGGAATGTCGTAAAATATTACATCCGAGATGTTAGGTTGCCTTAGGCTAGGATATACAACGTTATAGACGTATAGAATGTTCCCACCGAGATGTAGGGACCGACATGCCAGGAATGTTGTAAAATATTACATCCGAGTTGTTAGGTTGCTTTAGGTTTGGATATACATCGTTATAGACTTATATAATGTTCCCACCGAGACGCGGGGACCGACATGCCAGGAATGTTGTAAGATATTACATCTCAGAAGTTAGGTTTCTTTGGGTTACGATATACAACGTTATAGACGACATAATGTCCCCATCGAGAAGCAGGCGACGACACGCCAGGAATGTTGTAAAATATTACATTCTAGATGTTAGGTTTCCTTAGGATAGGATATACAACGTTCTAGACGTATCTAATGTCCCCATCGAGAAGCAGGCGACGACACGCCAGAATGTTGTGAAATGTTACATTCGACATGTTAGGTTGCCTTAGGCTAGGATATACAACGTTATAGACGTATAGAATGTTCCCACCGAGAAATTGGGGCCGACGGGTCAGGAATGTTGTAAAATATTACACCCGAGATGTTAGGTTCCCTTAGGTTAGGATATACAACGTTATAGACGTATAGAAAGTTCCCAGCGAGATGTAGGGACCGACATGCCAGGAATTTTGTAAAATATTACATCCCAGAAGTTAGGTTGCTTTGGGTTAGGATATACAACGTTATAGACGTATATAATGTTCCCATCGAGAAGCAGGCGACGACACGCCAGGAATGTTGTAAAATATTACATCCGAGATGTTAGGTTGCCTTAGGCTAGGATATACAACGTTATAGACGTATATAATGTCCCCATCGAGAAGCAGGAGACGACACGCCAGAATGTTGTAAAATATTACATCCGAGATGTTAGGTTCCCTTAGGTTAGGATATACAACGTTATAGGCGTATCTAATGTCCCCATCGAGAAGCAGGTGACGACACGCCAGAATGTTGTAAAACATTACATCCGATATGTTAGGTTCCCTTAGGTTAGGATATACAACGTTATAGACGTATAGAATGTTCCCACCGAGAAATTGGGGCCGACGGGTCAGGAATGTTGTAAAATATTACACCCGAGATGTTAGGTTCCCTTAGGTTAGGATATACAACGTTATAGACGTATAGATAGTCCCCAGCGAGATGTAGGGACCGACATGCCAGGAATGTTGTAAAATATTACATCCCAGAAGTTAGGTTGCTTTGGGTTAGGATATACAACGTTATAGACGTATATAATGTCCCCATCGAGAAGCAGGCGACGACACGCCAGGAATGTTGTAAAATATTACATCCGAGATGTTAGGTTGCCTTAGGCCAGGATATACAACGTTATAGACGTATAGAATGTTCCCACCGAGATGTAGGGTCGGACATGACAGGAATGTTGTAAAATATTACATCCGAGTTGTTAGGTTGCCTTAGGCTAGGACATATATCGTTATAGGCGTATACAGTGTTCCCACCGAGACGTGGGGACCGACATGCCAGGAATGTTGTAATATATTACATCCCAGATGTTAGGTTGCGTTAGGTTAGGATATACAACGTTATAGACGTATATAATGTCCCCTTCGAGAAGCAGGCGACGACACGCCAGAATGTTGTAAAATATTACATTCGACATGTTAGGTTGCCTTAGGCTAGGATATACAACGTTATAGACGTATAGAATGTTCCCACCGAGAAATTGGGGCCGACGGGTCAGGAATGTTGTAAAATATTACACCCGAGATGTTAGGTTCCCTTAGGTTAGGATATACAACGTTATAGACGTATAGAAAGTTCCCAGCGAGATGTAGGGACCGACATGCCAGGAATTTTGTAAAATATTACATCCCAGAAGTTAGGTTGCTTTGGGTTAGGATATACAACGTTATAGACGTATATAATGTTCCCATCGAGAAGCAGGCGACGACACGCCAGGAATGTTGTAAAACATTACATCCGATATGTTAGGTTGCCTTAGGCTAGGATATATAACGTGATAGACGTATATAATATTCCCACCGAGAAGTAGGGACCGAAATGCCAGGAATGTTGTAAAATATTACACCCGAGATGTTAGGTTCCCTTAGGTTAGGATATACAACGTTATAGAGGTATAGAATGTTCCCACCGAGAAATTGGGGCCGACGGGTCAGGAATGTTGTAAAATATTACACCCGAGATGTTAGGTTCCCTTAGGTTAGGATATACAACGTTATAGACGTATAGAATGTTCCCAGCGAGATGTAGGGACCGACATGCCAGGAATGTTGTAAACTATTACATCCGAGTTGTTAGGTTGCTTTAGGTTTGGATATACAACGTTATAGACGTATAGAAAGTTCCCAGCGAGATGTAGGGACCGACATGCCAGGAATGTTGTAAAATATTACATCCGAGATGTTAGGTTGCCTTAGGCTAGGATATACAACGTTATAGACGTATATAATGTCCCCATCGAGAAGCAGGAGACGACACGCCAGAATGTTGCAAAACATTACATCCGATATGTTAGGTTGCCTTAGGCTAGGATATATAACGTGATAGACGTATATAATATTCCCACCGAGAAGTAGGGACCGAAATGCCAGGAATGTTGTAAAATATTACACCCGAGATGTTAGGTTCCCTTAGGTTAGGATATACAACGTTATAGACGTATAGAATGTTCCCACCGAGAAATTGGGGCCGACGGGTCAGGAATGTTGAAAAATATTACACCCGAGATGTTAGGTTCCCTTAGGTTAGGATATACAACCTTATAGACGTATAGAAAGTTCCCAGCGAGATGTAGGGACCGACATGCCAGGAATGTTGTAAAATCTTACATCCCAGAACTTAGGTTGCTTTGGGTTAGGATATACAACGTTATAGACGTATACAATGTCCCCATCGAGAAGCAGGCGACGACACGCCAGGAATGTCGTAAAATATTACATCCGAGATGTTAGGTTGCCTTAGGCTAGGATATACAACGTTATAGACGTATAGAATGTTCCCACCGAGATGTAGGGACCGACATGCCAGGAATGTTGTAAAATATTACATCCGAGTTGTTAGGTTGCTTTAGGTTTGGATATACATCGTTATAGACTTATATAATGTTCCCACCGAGACGCGGGGACCGACATGCCAGGAATGTTGTAAAATATTACATCTCAGAAGTTAGGTTTCTTTGGGTTACGATATACAACGTTATAGACGTACATAATGTCCCCATCGAGAAGCAGGCGACGACACGCCAGGAATGTTGTAAAATATTACATTCTAGATGTTAGGTTTCCTTAGGATAGGATATACAACGTTCTAGACGTATCTAATGTCCCCATCGAGAAGCAGGCGACGACACGCCAGAATGTTGTGAAATGTTACATTCGACATGTTAGGTTGCCTTAGGCTAGGATATACAACGTTATAGACGTATAGAATGTTCCCACCGAGAAATTGGGGCCGACGGGTCAGGAATGTTGTAAAATATTACACCCGAGATGTTAGGTTCCCTTAGGTTAGGATATACAACGTTATAGACGTATAGAAAGTTCCCAGCGAGATGTAGGGACCGACATGCCAGGAATTTTGTAAAATATTACATTCCAGAAGTTAGGTTGCTTTGGGTTAGGATATACAACGTTATAGACGTATATAATGTTCCCATCGAGAAGCAGGCGACGACACGCCAGGAATGTTGTAAAATATTACATCCGAGATGTTAGGTTGCCTTAGGCTAGGATATACAACGTTATAGACGTATATAATGTCCCCATCGAGAAGCAGGAGACGACACGCCAGAATGTTGTAAAATATTACATCCGAGATGTTAGGTTCCCTTAGGTTAGGATATACAACGTTATAGGCGTATCTAATGTCCCCATCGAGAAGCAGGTGACGACACGCCAGAATGTTGTAAAACATTACATCCGATATGTTAGGTTCCCTTAGGTTAGGATATACAACGTTATAGACGTATAGAATGTTCCCACCGAGAAATTGGGGCCGACGGGTCAGGAATGTTGTAAAATATTACACCCGAGATGTTAGGTTCCCTTAGGTTAGGATATACAACGTTATAGACGTATAGATAGTCCCCAGCGAGATGTAGGGACCGACATGCCAGGAATGTTGTAAAATATTACATCCCAGAAGTTAGGTTGCTTTGGGTTAGGATATACAACGTTATAGACGTATATAATGTCCCCATCGAGAAGCAGGCGACGACACGCCAGGAATGTTGTAAAATATTACATCCGAGATGTTAGGTTGCCTTAGGCCAGGATATACAACGTTATAGACGTATAGAATGTTCCCACCGAGATGTAGGGTCGGACATGACAGGAATGTTGTAAAATATTACATCCGAGTTGTTAGGTTGCCTTAGGCTAGGACATATATCGTTATAGGCGTATACAGTGTTCCCACCGAGACGTGGGGACCGACATGCCAGGAATGTTGTAATATATTACATCCCAGATGTTAGGTTGCGTTAGGTTAGGATATACAACGTTATAGACGTATATAATGTCCCCTTCGAGAAGCAGGCGACGACACGCCAGAATGTTGTAAAATATTACATTCGACATGTTAGGTTGCCTTAGGCTAGGATATACAACGTTATAGACGTATAGAATGTTCCCACCGAGAAATTGGGGCCGACGGGTCAGGAATGTTGTAAAATATTACACCCGAGATGTTAGGTTCCCTTAGGTTAGGATATACAACGTTATAAACGTATAGAAAGTTCCCAGCGAGATGTAGGGACCGACATGCCAGGAATTTTGTAAAATATTACATCCCAGAAGTTAGGTTGCTTTGGGTTAGGATATACAACGTTATAGACGTATATAATGTTCCCATCGAGAAGCAGGCGACGACACGCCAGGAATGTTGTAAAACATTACATCCGATATGTTAGGTTGCCTTAGGCTAGGATATATAACGTGATAGACGTATATAATATTCCCACCGAGAAGTAGGGACCGAAATGCCAGGAATGTTGTAAAATATTACACCCGAGATGTTAGGTTCCCTTAGGTTAGGATATACAACGTTATAGAGGTATAGAATGTTCCCACCGAGAAATTGGGGCCGACGGGTCAGGAATGTTGTAAAATATTACACCCGAGATGTTAGGTTCCCTTAGGTTAGGATATACAACGTTATAGACGTATAGAATGTTCCCAGCGAGATGTAGGGACCGACATGCCAGGAATGTTGTAAAATATTACATCCGAGTTGTTAGGTTGCTTTAGGTTTGGATATACATCGTTATAGACTTATATAATGTTCCCACCGAGACGTGGGGACCGACATGCCAGGAATGTTGTAAAATATCACATCCCAGAAGTTAGGTTTCTTTGGGTTACGATATACAACGTTATAGACGTATATAATGTCCCCTTCGAGAAGCAGGCGACGACACGCGAGAATGTTGTAAAATATTACATTCGACATGTTAGGTTGCCTTAGGCTACGATATACAACGTTATAGACGTATAGAATGTTCCCACCGAGAAATTGGGGCCGACGGGTCAGGAATGTTGTAAAATATTACACCCGAGTTGTTAGGTTCCCTTAGGTTAGGATATACAACGTTATAGACGTATAGAAAGTTTCCAGCGAGATGTAGGGACCGACATGCCAGGAATTTTGTAAAACATTACATCCCAGAAGTTAGGTTGCTTTGGGTTAGGATATACAACGTTATAGACGTATATAATGTCCCCATCGAGAAGCAGGCGACGACACGCCAGGAATGTTGTAAAATATTACATCCGAGATGTTAGGTTGCCTTAGGCCAGGATATACAACGTTATAGACGTATAGAATGTTCCCACCGAGATGTAGGGTCGGACATGACAGGAATGTTGTAAAATATTACATCCGAGTTGTTAGGTTGCCTTAGGCTAGGACATATATCGTTATAGGCGTATACAGTGTTCCCACCGAGACGTGGGGACCGACATGCCAGGAATGTTGTAATATATTACATCCCAGATGTTAGGTTGCGTTAGGTTAGGATATACAACGTTATAGACGTATATAATGTCCCCTTCGAGAAGCAGGCGACGACACGCCAGAATGTTGTAAAATATTACATTCGACATGTTAGGTTGCCTTAGGCTAGGATATACAACGTTATAGACGTATAGAATGTTCCCACCGAGAAATTGGGGCCGACGGGTCAGGAATGTTGTAAAATATTACACCCGAGATGTTAGGTTCCCTTAGGTTAGGATATACAACGTTATAGACGTATAGAAAGTTCCCAGCGAGATGTAGGGACCGACATGCCAGGAATTTTGTAAAATATTACATCCCAGAAGTTAGGTTGCTTTGGGTTAGGATATACAACGTTATAGACGTATATAATGTTCCCATCGAGAAGCAGGCGACGACACGCCAGGAATGTTGTAAAACATTACATCCGATATGTTAGGTTGCCTTAGGCTAGGATATATAACGTGATAGACGTATATAATATTCCCACCGAGAAGTAGGGACCGAAATGCCAGGAATGTTGTAAAATATTACACCCGAGATGTTAGGTTCCCTTAGGTTAGGATATACAACGTTATAGAGGTATAGAATGTTCCCACCGAGAAATTGGGGCCGACGGGTCAGGAATGTTGTAAAATATTACACCCGAGATGTTAGGTTCCCTTAGGTTAGGATATACAACGTTATAGACGTATAGAAAGTTCCCAGCGAGATGTAGGGACCGACATGCCAGGAATGTTGTAAAATATTACATCCGAGTTGTTAGGTTGCTTTAGGTTTGGATATACATCGTTATAGACTTATATAATGTTCCCACCGAGACGTGGGGACCGACATGCCAGGAATGTTGTAAAATATTACATCCCAGAAGTTAGGTTTCTTTGGCTTACGATATACAACGTTATAGACGTATATAATGTCCCCTTCGAGAAGCAGGCGACGACACGCGAGAATGTTGTAAAATATTACATTCGACATGTTAGGTTGCCTTAGGCTACGATATACAACGTTATAGACGTATAGAATGTTCCCACCGAGAAATTGGGGCCGACGGGTCAGGAATGTTGTAAAATATTACACCCGAGATGTTAGGTTCCCTTAGGTTAGGATATACAACGTTATAGACGTATAGAAAGTTCCCAGCGAGATGTGGGGACCGACATGCCAGGAATGTTGTAATATATTACATCTCAGATGTTAGGTTGCTTTAGGTTAGGATATACAACGTTATAGACGTATATAATGTCCCCATCGAGAAGCAGGCGACGACACGCCAGGAATGTTGTAAAATATTACATCCGAGATGTTAGGTTGCCTTAGGCCAGGATATACAACGTTATAGACGTATAGAATGTTCCCACCGAGATGTAGGGTCCGACATGACAGGAATGTTGTAAAATATTACATCCGAGTTGTTAGGTTGCTTTAGGTTTGGATATACATCGTTATAGACTTATATAATGTTCCCACCGAGACGTGGGGACCGACATGCCAGGAATGTTATAATATATTACATCCCAGATGTTAGGTTGCGTTAGGTTAAGATATACAACGTTATAGACGTATATAATGTCCCCTTCGAGAAGCAGGCGACGACACGCCAGAATGTTGTAAAATATTACATTCGACATGTTAGGTTGCCTTAGGCTAGGATATACAACGTTATAGACGTATAGAATGTTCCCACCGAGAAATTGGGGCCGACGGGTCAGGAATGTTGTAAAATATTACACCCGAGTTGTTAGGTTCCCTTAGGTTAGGATATACAACGTTATAGACGTATAGAAAGTTCCCAGCGAGATGTAGGGACCGACATTCCAGGAATTTTGTAAAATATTACATCCCAGAAGTTAGGTTGCTTTGGGTTAGGATATACAACGTTATAGACGTATATAATGTCCCCATCGAGAAGCAGGCGACGACACGCCAGAATGTTGTAAAACATTACATCCGATATGTTAGGTTGCCTTAGGCTAGGATATATAACGTGATAGACGTATATAATGTTCCCACCGAGAAGTAGGGACCGAAATGCCAGGAATGTTGTAAAATATTACACCCGAGATGTTAGGTTCCCTTAGGTTAGGATATATAACGTTATAGAGGTATAGAATGTTCCCACCGAGAAATTGGGGCCGACGGGTCAGGAATGTTGTAAAATATTACATCCGAGATGTTAGGTTGCCTTAGGCCAGGATATACAACGTTATAGACGTATAGAATGTTCCCACCGAGATGTAGGGTCCGACATGACAGGAATGTTGTAAAATATTACATCCGAGTTGTTAGGTTGCTTTAGGTTTGGATATACATCGTTATAGACTTATATAATGTTCCCACCGAGACGTGGGGACCGACATGCCACGAATGTTATAATATATTACATCCCAGATGTTAGGTTGCGTTAGGTTAAGATATACAACGTTATAGACGTATATAATGTCCCCTTCGAGAAGCAGGCGACGACACGCCAGAATGTTGTAAAATATTACATTCGACATGTTAGGTTGCCTTAGGCTAGGATATATAACGTGATAGACGTATATAATATTCCCACCGAGAAGTAGGGACCGAAATGCCAGGAATGTTGTAAAATATTACATCCGAGATGTTAGGTTGCCTTAGGCTAGGACATATATCGTTATAGACGTATACAGTGTTCCCACCGAGAAGTAGGGACCGACGCGTCAGGAATGTTATAATATATTACATCCCACATGTTAGGTTGCCTTAGGCTAGGATATACAACGTTATAGACGTATATAATGTCCCCATCGAGAAGCAGGCGACGACACGCCAGAATGTTGTAAAATATTACATCCGAGATGTTAGGTTCCCTTAGGTTAGGATATACAACGTTATAGACGTATCTAATGTCCCCATCGAGAAGCAGGCGACGACACGCCAGAATGTTGTAAAACATTACATCCGATATGTTAGGTTCCCTTAGGTTAGGATATACAACGTTATAGACGTATAGAATGTTCCCACCGAGAAATTGGGGCCGACGGGTCAGGAATGTTGTAAAATATTACACCCGAGATGTTAGGTTCCCTTAGGTTAGGATATACAACGTTATAGACGTATAGAAAGTTCCCAGCGAGATGTAGGGACCGACATGCCAGGAATTTTGTAAAATATTACATCCCAGAAGTTAGGTTGCTTTGGGTTAGGATATACAACGTTATAGACGTATATAATGTTCCCATCGAGAAGCAGGCGACGACACGCCAGAATGTTGTAAAATATTACATTCGACATGTTAGGTTGCCTTAGGCTAGGATATACAACGTTATAGACGTATAGAATGTTCCCACCGAGAAATTGGGGCCGACGGGTCAGGAATGTTGTAAAATATTACACCCGAGATGTTAGGTTCCCTTAGGTTAGGATATACAACGTTATAGACGTATAGAAAGTTCCCAGCGAGATGTAGGGACCGACATGCCAGGAATTTTGTAAAATATTACATCCCAGAAGTTAGGTTGCTTTGGGTTAGGATATACAACGTTATAGACGTATATAATGTTCCCATCGAGAAGCAGGCGACGACACGCCAGGAATGTTGTAAAACATTACATCCGATATGTTAGGTTGCCTTAGGCTAGGATATATAACGTGATAGACGTATATAATATTCCCACCGAGAAGTAGGGACCGAAATGCCAGGAATGTTGTAAAATATTACACCCGAGATGTTAGGTTCCCTTAGGTTAGGATATACAACGTTATAGAGGTATAGAATGTTCCCACCGAGAAATTGGGGCCGACGGGTCAGGAATGTTGTAAAATATTACACCCGAGATGTTAGGTTCCCTTAGGTTAGGATATACAACGTTATAGACGTATAGAAAGTTCCCAGCGAGATGTAGGGACCGACATGCCAGGAATGTTGTAAAATATTACATCCGAGTTGTTAGGTTGCTTTAGGTTTGGATATACATCGTTATAGACTTATATAATGTTCCCACCGAGACGTGGGGACCGACATGCCAGGAATGTTGTAAAATATTACATCCCAGAAGTTAGGTTTCTTTGGCTTACGATATACAACGTTATAGACGTATATAATGTCCCCTTCGAGAAGCAGGCGACGACACGCGAGAATGTTGTAAAATATTACATTCGACATGTTAGGTTGCCTTAGGCTACGATATACAACGTTATAGACGTATAGAATGTTCCCACCGAGAAATTGGGGCCGACGGGTCAGGAATGTTGTAAAATATTACACCCGAGATGTTAGGTTCCCTTAGGTTAGGATATACAACGTTATAGACGTATAGAAAGTTCCCAGCGAGATGTGGGGACCGACATGCCAGGAATGTTGTAATATATTACATCCCAGATGTTAGGTTGCTTTAGGTTAGGATATACAACGTTATAGACGTATATAATGTCCCCATCGAGAAGCAGGCGACGACACGCCAGGAATGTTGTAAAATATTACATCCGAGATGTTAGGTTGCCTTAGGCCAGGATATACAACGTTATAGACGTATAGAATGTTCCCACCGAGATGTAGGGTCCGACATGACAGGAATGTTGTAAAATATTACATCCGAGTTGTTAGGTTGCTTTAGGTTTGGATATACATCGTTATAGACTTATATAATGTTCCCACCGAGACGTGGGGACCGACATGCCAGGAATGTTATAATATATTACATCCCAGATGTTAGGTTGCGTTAGGTTAAGATATACAACGTTATAGACGTATATAATGTCCCCTTCGAGAAGCAGGCGACGACACGCCAGAATGTTGTAAAATATTACATTCGACATGTTAGGTTGCCTTAGGCTAGGATATACAACGTTATAGACGTATAGAATGTTCCCACCGAGAAATTGGGGCCGACGGGTCAGGAATGTTGTAAAATATTACACCCGAGTTGTTAGGTTCCCTTAGGTTAGGATATACAACGTTATAGACGTATAGAAAGTTCCCAGCGAGATGTAGGGACCGACATTCCAGGAATTTTGTAAAATATTACATCCCAGAAGTTAGGTTGCTTTGGGTTAGGATATACAACGTTATAGACGTATATAATGTCCCCATCGAGAAGCAGGCGACGACACGCCAGAATGTTGTAAAACATTACATCCGATATGTTAGGTTGCCTTAGGCTAGGATATATAACGTGATAGACGTATATAATGTTCCCACCGAGAAGTAGGGACCGAAATGCCAGGAATGTTGTAAAATATTACACCCGAGATGTTAGGTTCCCTTAGGTTAGGATATATAACGTTATAGAGGTATAGAATGTTCCCACCGAGAAATTGGGGCCGACGGGTCAGGAATGTTGTAAAATATTACATCCGAGATGTTAGGTTGCCTTAGGCCAGGATATACAACGTTATAGACGTATAGAATGTTCCCACCGAGATGTAGGGTCCGACATGACAGGAATGTTGTAAAATATTACATCCGAGTTGTTAGGTTGCTTTAGGTTTGGATATACATCGTTATAGACTTATATAATGTTCCCACCGAGACGTGGGGACCGACATGCCACGAATGTTATAATATATTACATCCCAGATGTTAGGTTGCGTTAGGTTAAGATATACAACGTTATAGACGTATATAATGTCCCCTTCGAGAAGCAGGCGACGACACGCCAGAATGTTGTAAAATATTACATTCGACATGTTAGGTTGCCTTAGGCTAGCATATATAACGTGATAGACGTATATAATATTCCCACCGAGAAGTAGGGACCGAAATGCCAGGAATGTTGTAAAATATTACATCCGAGATGTTAGGTTGCCTTAGGCTAGGACATATATCGTTATAGACGTATACAGTGTTCCCACCGAGAAGTAGGGACCGACGCGTCAGGAATGTTATAATATATTACATCCCACATGTTAGGTTGCCTTAGGCTAGGATATACAACGTTATAGACGTATATAATGTCCCCATCGAGAAGCAGGCGACGACACGCCAGAATGTTGTAAAATATTACATCCGAGATGTTAGGTTCCCTTAGGTTAGGATATACAACGTTATAGACGTATCTAATGTCCCCATCGAGAAGCAGGCGACGACACGCCAGAATGTTGTAAAACATTACATCCGATATGTTAGGTTCCCTTAGGTTAGGATATACAACGTTATAGACGTATAGAATGTTCCCACCGAGAAATTGGGGCCGACGGGTCAGGAATGTTGTAAAATATTACACCCGAGATGTTAGGTTCCCTTAGGTTAGGATATACAACGTTATAGACGTATAGAAAGTTCCCAGCGAGATGTAGGGACCGACATGCCAGGAATTTTGTAAAATATTACATCCCAGAAGTTAGGTTGCTTTGGGTTAGGATATACAACGTTATAGACGTATATAATGTTCCCATCGAGAAGCAGGCGACGACACGCCAGGAATATTGTAAAACATTACATCCGATATGTTAGGTTGCCTTAGGCTAGGATATATAACGTGATAGACGTATATAATATTCCCACCGAGAAGTAGGGACCGAAATGCCAGGAATGTTGTAAAATATTACACCCGAGATGTTAGGTTCCCTTAGGTTAGGATATACAACGTTATAGAGGTATAGAATGTTCCCACCGAGAAATTGGGGCCGACGGGTCAGGAATGTTGTAAAATATTACACCCGAGATGTTAGGTTCCCTTAGGTTAGGATATACAACGTTATAGACGTATAGAAAGTTCCCAGCGAGATGTAGGGACCGACATGCCAGGAATGTTGTAAAATATTACATCCGAGTTGTTAGGTTGCTTTAGGTTTGGATATATATCGTTATAGACTTATATAATGTTCCCACCGAGACGTGGGGACCGACATGCCAGGAATGTTGTAAAATATTACATCCCAGAAGTTAGGTTTCTTTGGGTTACGATATACAACGTTATAGACGTATATAATGTCCCCTTCGAGAAGCAGGCGACGACACACGAGAATGTTGTAAAATATTACATTCGACATGTTATGTTGCCTTAGGCTACGATATACAACGTTATAGACGTATAGAATGTTCCCACCGAGAAATTGGGGCCGACGGGTCAGGAATGTTGTAAAATATTACACCCGCGTTGTTAGGTTCCCTTAGGTTAGGATATACAACGTTATAGACGTATAGAAAGTTCCCAGCGAGATGTAGGGACCGACATTCCAGGAATTTTGTAAAATATTACATCCCAGAAGTTAGGTTGCTTTGGGTTAGGATATACAACGTTATAGACGTATATAATGTCCCCATCGAGAAGCAGGCGACGACACGCCAGAATGTTGTAAAACATTACATCCGATATGTTAGGTTGCCTTAGGCTAGGATATATAACGTGATAGACGTATATTATGTTCCCACCGAGAAGTAGGGACCGAAATGCCAGGAATGTTGTAAAATATTACATCCGAGATGTTAGGTTGCCTTAGGCTAGGACATATATCGTTATAGACGTATACAGTGTTCCCACCGAGAAGTAGGGACCGACGCGTCAGGAATGTTATAATATATTACATCCCAGATGTTAGGTTGCCTTAGGCTAGGATATACAACGTTATAGACGTATATAATGTCCCCATCGAGAAGCAGGCGACGACACGCCAGAATGTTGTAAAATATTACATCCGAGATGTTAGGTTCCCTTAGGTTAGGATATACAACGTTATAGACGTATCTAATGTCCCCATCGAGAAGCAGGCGACGACACGCCAGAATGTTGTAAAACATTACATCCGATATGTTAGGTTCCCTTAGGTTAGGATATACAACGTTATAGACGTATAGAATGTTCCCACCGAGAAATTGGGGCCGACGGGTCAGGAATGTTGTAAAATATTACACCCGAGATGTTAGGTTCCCTTAGGTTAGGATATACAACGATATAGACGTATAGAAAGTTCCCAGCGAGATGTAGGGACCGACATGCCAGGAATTTTGTAAAATATTACATCCCAGAAGTTAGGTTGCTTTGGGTTAGGATATACAACGTTATAGACGTATATAATGTTCCCATCGAGAAGCAGGCGACGACACGCCAGGAATATTGTAAAACATTACATCCGATATGTTAGGTTGCCTTAGGCTAGGATATATAACGTGATAGAAGTATATAATATTCCCACCGAGAAGTAGGGACCGAAATGCCAGGAATGTTGTAAAATATTACACCCGAGATGTTAGGTTCCCTTAGGTTAGGATATACAACGTTATAGAGGTATAGAATGTTCCCACCGAGAAATTGGGGCCGACGGGTCAGGAATGTTGTAAAATATTACACCCGAGATGTTAGGTTCCCTTAGGTTAGGATATACAACGTTATAGACGTATAGAAAGTTCCCAGCGAGATGTAGGGACCGACATGCCAGGAATGTTGTAAAATATTACATCCGAGTTGTTAGGTTGCTTTAGGTTTGGATATATATCGTTATAGACTTATATAATGTTCCCACCGAGACGTGGGGACCGACATGCCACGAATGTTATAATATATTACATCCCAGATGTTAGGTTGCGTTAGGTTAAGATATACAACGTTATAGACGTATATAATGTCCCCTTCGAGAAGCAGGCGACGACACGCCAGAATGTTGTAAAATATTACATTCGACATGTTAGGTTGCCTTAGGCTAGGATATATAACGTGATAGACGTATATAATATTCCCACCGAGAAGTAGGGACCGAAATGCCAGGAATGTTGTAAAATATTACATCCGAGATGTTAGGTTGCCTTAGGCTAGGACATATATCGTTATAGACGTATACAGTGTTCCCACCGAGAAGTAGGGACCGACGCGTCAGGAATGTTATAATATATTACATCCCACATGTTAGGTTGCCTTAGGCTAGGATATACAACGTTATAGACGTATATAATGTCCCCATCGAGAAGCAGGCGACGACACGCCAGAATGTTGTAAAATATTACATCCGAGATGTTAGGTTCCCTTAGGTTAGGATATACAACGTTATAGACGTATCTAATGTCCCCATCGAGAAGCAGGCGACGACACGCCAGAATGTTGTAAAACATTACATCCGATATGTTAGGTTCCCTTAGGTTAGGATATACAACGTTATAGACGTATAGAATGTTCCCACCGAGAAATTGGGGCCGACGGGTCAGGAATGTTGTAAAATATTACACCCGAGATGTTAGGTTCCCTTAGGTTAGGATATACAACGTTATAGACGTATAGAAAGTTCCCAGCGAGATGTAGGGACCGACATGCCAGGAATTTTGTAAAATATTACATCCCAGAAGTTAGGTTGCTTTGGGTTAGGATATACAACGTTATAGACGTATATAATGTTCCCATCGAGAAGCAGGCGACGACACGCCAGGAATATTGTAAAACATTACATCCGATATGTTAGGTTGCCTTAGGCTAGGATATATAACGTGATAGACGTATATAATATTCCCACCGAGAAGTAGGGACCGAAATGCCAGGAATGTTGTAAAATATTACACCCGAGATGTTAGGTTCCCTTAGGTTAGGATATACAACGTTATAGAGGTATAGAATGTTCCCACCGAGAAATTGGGGCCGACGGGTCAGGAATGTTGTAAAATATTACACCCGAGATGTTAGGTTCCCTTAGGTTAGGATATACAACGTTATAGACGTATAGAAAGTTCCCAGCGAGATGTAGGGACCGACATGCCAGGAATGTTGTAAAATATTACATCCGAGTTGTTAGGTTGCTTTAGGTTTGGATATATATCGTTATAGACTTATATAATGTTCCCACCGAGACGTGGGGACCGACATGCCAGGAATGTTGTAAAATATTACATCCCAGAAGTTAGGTTTCTTTGGGTTACGATATACAACGTTATAGACGTATATAATGTCCCCTTCGAGAAGCAGGCGACGACACACGAGAATGTTGTAAAATATTACATTCGACATGTTATGTTGCCTTAGGCTACGATATACAACGTTATAGACGTATAGAATGTTCCCACCGAGAAATTGGGGCCGACGGGTCAGGAATGTTGTAAAATATTACACCCGCGTTGTTAGGTTCCCTTAGGTTAGGATATACAACGTTATAGACGTATAGAAAGTTCCCAGCGAGATGTAGGGACCGACATTCCAGGAATTTTGTAAAATATTACATCCCAGAAGTTAGGTTGCTTTGGGTTAGGATATACAACGTTATAGACGTATATAATGTCCCCATCGAGAAGCAGGCGACGACACGCCAGAATGTTGTAAAACATTACATCCGATATGTTAGGTTGCCTTAGGCTAGGATATATAACGTGATAGACGTATATTATGTTCCCACCGAGAAGTAGGGACCGAAATGCCAGGAATGTTGTAAAATATTACATCCGAGATGTTAGGTTGCCTTAGGCTAGGACATATATCGTTATAGACGTATACAGTGTTCCCACCGAGAAGTAGGGACCGACGCGTCAGGAATGTTATAATATATTACATCCCAGATGTTAGGTTGCCTTAGGCTAGGATATACAACGTTATAGACGTATATAATGTCCCCATCGAGAAGCAGGCGACGACACGCCAGAATGTTGTGAAATATTACATCCGAGATGTTAGGTTCCCTTAGGTTAGGATATACAACGTTATAGACGTATCTAATGTCCCCATCGAGAAGCAGGCGACGACACGCCAGAATGTTGTAAAACATTACATCCGATATGTTAGGTTCCCTTAGGTTAGGATATACAACGTTATAGACGTATAGAATGTTCCCACCGAGAAATTGGGGCCGACGGGTCAGGAATGTTGTAAAATATTACACCCGAGATGTTAGGTTCCCTTAGGTTAGGATATACAACGATATAGACGTATAGAAAGTTCCCAGCGAGATGTAGGGACCGACATGCCAGGAATTTTGTAAAATATTACATCCCAGAAGTTAGGTTGCTTTGGGTTAGGATATACAACGTTATAGACGTATATAATGTTCCCATCGAGAAGCAGGCGACGACACGCCAGGAATATTGTAAAACATTACATCCGATATGTTAGGTTGCCTTAGGCTAGGATATATAACGTGATAGAAGTATATAATATTCCCACCGAGAAGTAGGGACCGAAATGCCAGGAATGTTGTAAAATATTACACCCGAGATGTTAGGTTCCCTTAGGTTAGGATATACAACGTTATAGAGGTATAGAATGTTCCCACCGAGAAATTGGGGCCGACGGGTCAGGAATGTTGTAAAATATTACACCCGAGATGTTAGGTTCCCTTAGGTTAGGATATACAACGTTATAGACGTATAGAAAGTTCCCAGCGAGATGTAGGGACCGACATGCCAGGAATGTTGTAAAATATTACATCCGAGTTGTTAGGTTGCTTTAGGTTTGGATATATATCGTTATAGACTTATATAATGTTCCCACCGAGACGTGGGGACCGACATGCCAGGAATGTTGTAAAATATTACATCCCAGAAGTTAGGTTTCTTTGGGTTACGATATACAACGTTATAGACGTATATAATGTCCCCTTCGAGAAGCAGGCGACGACACACGAGAATGTTGTAAAATATTACATTCGACATGTTAGGTTGCCTTAGGCTACGATATACAACGTTATAGACGTATAGAATGTTCCCACCGAGAAATTGGGGCCGACGGGTCAGGAATGTTGTAAAATATTACACCCGAGTTGTTAGGTTCCCTTAGGTTAGGATATACAACGTTATAGACGTATAGAAAGTTCCCAGCGAGATGTAGGGACCGACATTCCAGGAATTTTGTAAAATATTACATCCCAGAAGTTAGGTTGCTTTGGGTTAGGATATACAACGTTATAGACGTATATAATGTCCCCATCGAGAAGCAGGCGACGACACGCCAGAATGTTGTAAAACATTACATCCGATATGTTAGGTTGCCTTAGGCTAGGATATATAACGTGATAGACGTATATTATGTTCCCACCGAGAAGTAGGGACCGAAATGCCAGGAATGTTGTAAAA
This sequence comes from Xylocopa violacea, assembly GCA_963969225.1. Taxonomy (NCBI): domain Eukaryota; kingdom Metazoa; phylum Arthropoda; class Insecta; order Hymenoptera; family Apidae; genus Xylocopa; species Xylocopa violacea. The sequence continues at coordinate 51,884,003 of CAXAJV010000001.1, forward strand.
TATTACATCCGAGATGTTAGGTTGCCTTAGGCTAGGACATATATCGTTATAGACGTATACAGTGTTCCCACCGAGAAATTGGGGCCGACGGGTCAGGAATGTTGTAAAATATTACACCCGAGATGTTAGGTTCCCTTAGGTTAGGATATACAACGTTATAGACGTATAGAAAGTTCCCAGCGAGATGTAGGGACCGACATGCCAGGAATTTTGTAATATATTACATCCCAGAAGTTAGGTTGCTTTGGGTTAGGATATACAACGTTATAGACGTATATAATGTCCCCATCGAGAAGCAGGCGACGACACGCCAGGAATGTTGTAAAATATTACATCCGAGATGTTAGGTTGCCTTAGGCCAGGATATACAACGTTATAGACGTATAGAATGTTCCCACCGAGATGTAGGGTCCGACATGACAGGAATGTTGTAAAATATTACATCCGAGTTGTTAGGTTGCTTTAGGTTTGGATATACATCGTTATAGACTTATATAATGTTCCCACCGAGACGTGGGGACCGACATGCCAGGAATGTTATAATATATTACATCCCAAATGTTAGGTTGCGTTAGGTTAAGATATACAACGTTATAGACGTATATAATGTCCCCTTCGAGAAGCAGGCGACGACACGCCAGAATGTTGTAAAATATTACATTCGACATGTTAGGTTGCCTTAGGCTAGGATATACAACGTTATAGACGTATAGAATGTTCCCACCGAGAAATTGGGGCCGACGGGTCAGGAATGTTGTAAAATATTACACCCGAGATGTTAGGTTCCCTTAGGTTAGGATATACAACGTTATAGACGTATAGAAAGTTCCCAGCGAGATGTAGGGACCGACATTACAGGAATTTTGTAAAATATTACATCCCAGAAGTTAGGTTGCTTTGGGTTAGGATATACAACGTTATAGACGTATAGAAAGTTCCCAGCGAGATGTAGGGACCGACATGCCAGGAATGTTGTAAAATATTACATCCGAGTTGTTAGGTTGCTTTAGATTTGGATATACATCGTTATAGACTTATATAATGTTCCCACCGAGACGTGGGGACCGACATGCCAGGAATGTTGTAAAATATTACATCCCAGAAGTTAGGTTTCTTTGGGTTACGATATACAACGTTATAGACGTATATAATGTCCCCTTCGAGAAGCAGGCGACGACACGCCAGAATGTTGTAAAATATTACATTCGACATGTTAGGTTGCTTTAGGCTAGGATATACAACGTTATAGACGTATAGAATGTTCCCACCGAGAAATTGGGGCCGACGGGTCAGGAATGTTGTAAAATATTACACCCGAGATGTTAGGTTCCCTTAGGTTAGGATATACAACGTTATAGACGTATAGAAAGTTCCCAGCGAGATGTAGGGACCGACATTCCAGGAATTTTGTAAAATATTACATCCCAGAAGTTAGGTTGCTTTGGGTTAGAATATACAACGCTATAGACGTATATAATGTTCCCACCGAGAAGTAGGGACCGAAATGCCAGGAATGTTGTAAAATATTACACCCGAGATGTTAGGTTCCCTTAGGTTAGGATATACAACGTTATAGACGTATAGAATGTTCCCACCGAGAAATTGGGGCCGACGGGTCAGGAATGTTGTAAAATATTACACCCGAGATGTTAGGTTCCCTTAGGTTAGGATATACAACGTTATAGACGTATAGAATGTTCCCACCGAGAAATTGGGGCCGACGGGTCAGGAATGTTGTAAAATATTACACCCGAGATGTTAGGTTCCCTTAGGTTAGGATATACAACGTTATAGACGTATAGAAAGTTCCCAGCGAGATGTGGGAACCGACATGCCAGGAATGTTGTAATATATTACATCCCAGATGTTAGGTTGCTTCAGGTTAGGATATACAACGTTATAGACGTATATAATGTCCCCTTCGAGAAGCAGGCGACGACACGCCAGAATGTTGTAAAACATTACATCCGATATGTTAGGTTGCCTTAGGCTAGGATATATAACGTGATAAACGTATATAATGTTCCCACCGAGAAGTAGGGACCGAAATGCCAGGAATGTTGTAAAATATTACATCCGAGATGTTAGGTTGCCTTAGGCTAGGACATATATCGTTATAGACATATACAGTGTTCCCACCGAGAAGTAGGGACCGACGCGTCAGGAATGTTATAATATATTACATCCCAGATGTTAGGTTGCCTTAGGCTAGGATATACAACGTTATAGACGTATATAATGTTCCCACCGAGAAGTAGGGATCGACGCGTCAGGAATGTTGTAAAATATTACATCCCAGATGTTAGGTTGCGTTAGGTTAGGATATACAACGTTATAGACGTATATAATGTCCCCTTCGAGAAGCAGGCGACGACACGCCAGAATGTTGTAAAATATTACATTCGACATGTTAGGTTGCCTTAAGCTAGGATATACAACGTTATAGACGTATACAGTGTTCCCACCGAGAAATTGGGGCCGACGGGTCAGGAATGTTGTAAAATATTACACCCGAGATGTTAGGTTCCCTTAGGTTAGGATATACAACGTTATAGACGTATAGAAAGTTCCCAGCGAGATGTAGGGACCGACATGCCAGGAATTTTGTAAAATATTACATCCCAGACGTTAGGTTGCTTTGGGTTAGGATATACAACGTTATAGACGTATATAATGTCCCCATCGAGAAGCAGGCGACGACACGCCAGGAATGTTGTAAAATATTACATCCGAGATGTTAGGTTGCCTTAGGCCAGGATATACAACGTTATAGACGTATAGAATGTTCCCACCGAGATGTAGGGTCCGACATGACAGGAATGTTGTAAAATATTACATCCGAGTTGTTAGGTTGCTTTAGGTTTGGATATACATCGTTATAGACTTATATAATGTTCCCACCGAGACGTGGGGACCGACATGCCAGGAATGTTATAATATATTACATCCCAGATGTTAGGTTGCGTTAGGTTAAGATATACAACGTTATAGACGTATATAATGTCCCCTTCGAGAAGCAGGCGACGACACGCCAGAATGTTGTAAAATATTACATTCGACATGTTAGGTTGCCTTAGGCTAGGATATACAACGTTATAGACGTATAGAATGTTCCCACCGAGAAATTGGGGCCGACGGGTCAGGAATGTTGTAAAATATTACACCCGAGATGTTAGGTTCCCTTAGGTTAGGATATACAACGTTATAGACGTATAGAAAGTTCCCAGCGAGATGTAGGGACCGACATTCCAGGAATTTTGTAAAATATTACATCCCAGAAGTTAGGTTGCTTTGGGTTAGAATATACAACGCTATAGACGTATATAATGTTCCCACCGAGAAGTAGGGACCGAAATGCCAGGAATGTTGTAAAATATTACACCCGAGATGTTAGGTTCCCTTAGGTTAGGATATACAACGTTATAGACGTATAGAATGTTCCCACCGAGAAATTGGGGCCGACGGGTCAGGAATGTTGTAAAATATTACACCCGAGATGTTAGGTTCCCTTAGGTTAGGATATACAACGTTATAGACGTATAGAAAGTTCCCAGCGAGATGTGGGGACCGATATGCCAGGAATGTTGTAATATATTACATCCCAGATGTTAGGTTGCTTCAGGTTAGGATATAGAACGTTATAGACGTATATAATGTCCCCTTCGAGAAGCAGGCGACGACACGCCAGAATGTTGTAAAACATTACATCCGATATGTTAGGTTGCCTTAGGCTAGGATATATAACGTGATAAACGTATATAATGTTCCCACCGAGAAGTAGGGACCGAAATGCCAGGAATGTTGTAAAATATTACATCCGAGATGTTAGGTTGCCTTAGGCTAGGACATATATCGTTATAGACGTATACAGTGTTCCCACCGAGAAGTAGGGACCGACGCGTCAGGAATGTTATAATATATTACATCCCAGATGTTAGGTTGCCTTAGGCTAGGATATACAACGTTATAGACGTATATAATGTCCCCATCGAGAAGCAGGCGACGACACGCCAGAATGTTGTAAAATATTACATCCGAGATGTTAGGTTCCCTTAGGTTAGGATATACAACGTTATAGACGTATCTAATGTCCCCATCGAGAAGCAGGCGACGACACGCCAGAATGTTGTAAAACATTACATCCGATATGTTAGGTTCCCTTAGGTTAGGATATACAACGTTATAGACGTATAGAATGTTCCCACCGAGAAATTGGGGCCGACGGGTCAGGAATGTTGTAAAATATTACACCCGAGATGTTAGGTTCCCTTAGGTTAGGATATACAACGTTATAGACGTATAGAAAGTTCCCAGCGAGATGTAGGGACCGACATGCCAGGAATTTTGTAAAATATTACATCCCAGAAGTTAGGTTGCTTTGGGTTAGGATATACAACGTTATAGACGTATATAATGTTCCCATCGAGAAGCAGGCGACGACACGCCAGGAATGTTGTAAAACATTACATCCGATATGTTAGGTTGCCTTAGGCTAGGATATATAACGTGATAGACGTACATAATATTCCCAACGAGAAGTAGGGACCGAAATGCCAGGAATGTTGTAAAATATTACACCCGAGATGTTAGGTTCCCTTAGGTTAGGATATACAACGTTATTGAGGTATAGAATGTTCCCACCGAGAAATTGGGGCCGACGGGTCAGGAATGTTGTAAAACATTACATCCGATATGTTAGGTTCCCTTGGGTTAGGATATACAACGTTATAGACGTATAGAATGTTCCCACCGAGAAATTGGGGCCGACGGGTCAGGAATGTTGTAAAATATTACACCCGAGATGTTAGGTTCCCTTAGGTTAGGATATACAACGTTATAGACGTATAGAAAGTTCCCAGCGAGATGTAGGGACCGACATGCCAGGAATTTTGTAAAATATTACATCCCAGAAGTTAGGTTGCTTTGGGTTAGGATATACAACGTTATAGACGTATATAATGTTCCCATCGAGAAGCAGGCGACGACACGCCAGGAATGTTGTAAAACATTACATGCGATATGTTAGGTTGCCTTAGGCTAGGATATATAACGTGATAGACGTATATAATATTCCCACCGAGAAGTAGGGACCGAAATGCCAGGAATGTTGTAAAATATTACACCCGAGATGTTAGGTTCCCTTAGGTTAGGATATACAACGTTATAGAGGTATAGAATGTTCCCACCGAGAAATTGGGGCCGACGGGTCAGGAATGTTGTAAAATATTACACCCGAGATGTTAGGTTCCCTTAGGTTAGGATATACAACGTTATAGACGTATAGAAAGTTCCCAGCGAGATGTAGGGACCGACATGCCAGGAATGTTGTAAAATATTACATCCGAGTTGTTAGGTTGCTTTAGGTTTGGATATACATCGTTATAGACTTATATAATGTTCCCACCGAGACGTGGGGACCGACATGCCAGGAATGTTGTAAAATATTACATCCCAGAAGTTAGGTTTCTTTGGGTTACGATATACAACGTTATAGACGTATATAATGTCCCCTTCGAGAAGCAGGCGACGACACGCGAGAATGTTGTAAAATATTACATTCGACATGTTAGGTTGCCTTAGGCTACGATATACAACGTTATAGACGTATAGAATGTTCCCACCGAGAAATTGGGGCCGACGGGTCAGGAATGTTGTAAAATATTACACCCGAGTTGTTAGGTTCCCTTAGGTTAGGATATACAACGTTATAGACGTATAGAAAGTTCCCAGCGAGATGTAGGGACCGACATTCCAGGAATTTTGTAAAATATTACATCCCAGAAGTTAGGTTTCTTTGGGTTACGATATACAACGTTATAGACGTATATAATGTCCCCTTCGAGAAGCAGGCGACGACACGCGAGAATGTTGTAAAATATTACATTCGACATGTTAGGTTGCCTTAGGCTACGATATACAACGTTATAGACGTATAGAATGTTCCCACCGAGAAATTGGGGCCGACGGGTCAGGAATGTTGTAAAATATTACACCCGAGTTGTTAGGTTCCCTTAGGTTAGGATATACAACGTTATAGACGTATAGAAAGTTCCCAGCGAGATGTAGGGACCGACATTCCAGGAATTTTGTAAAATATTACATCCCAGAAGTTAGGTTGCTTTGGGTTAGGATATACAACGTTATAGACGTATATAATGTCCCCATCGAGAAGCAGGCGACGACACGCCAGAATGTTGTAAAACATTACATCCGATATGTTAGGTTGCCTTAGGCTAGGATATATAACGTGATAGACGTATATAATGTTCCCACCGAGAAGTAGGGACCGAAATGCCAGGAATGTTGTAAAATATTACATCCGAGATGTTAGGTTGCCTTAGGCTAGGACATATATCGTTATAGACGTATACAGTGTTCCCACCGAGAAATTGGGGCCGACGGGTCAGGAATGTTGTAAAATATTACACCCGAGATGTTAGGTTCCCTCAGGTTAGGATATACAACGTTATAGACGTATAGAAAGTTCCCAGCGAGATGTAGGGACCGACATGCCAGGAATTTTGTAAAATATTACATCCCAGAAGTTAGGTTGCTTTGGGTTAGGATATACAACGTTATAGACGTATATAATGTCCCCATCGAGAAGCAGGCGACGACACGCCAGGAATGTTGTAAAATATTACATCCGAGATGTTAGGTTGCCTTAGGCCAGGATATACAACGTTATAGACGTATAGAATGTTCCCACCGAGATGTAGGGTCCGACATGACAGGAATGTTGTAAAATATTACATCCGAGTTGTTAGGTTGCTTTAGGTTTGGATATACATCGTTATAGACTTATATAATGTTCCCACCGAGACGTGGGGACCGACATGCCAGGAATGTTGTAATATATTACATCCCAGATGTTAGGTTGCTTTAGGTTAGTATATACAACGTTATAGACGTATATAATGTCCCCTTCGAGAAGCAGGCGACGACACGCCAGAATGTTGTAAAACATTACATCCGATATGTTAGGTTCCCTTAGGTTAGGATATACAACGTTATAGACGTATAGAATGTTCCCACCGAGAAATTGGGGCCGACGGGTCAGGAATGTTGTAAAATATTACACCCGAGATGTTAGGTTCCCTTAGGTTAGGATATACAACGTTATAGACGTATAGAAAGTTCCCAGCGAGATGTAGGGACCGACATGCCAGGAATTTTGTAAAATATTACATCCCAGAAGTTAGGTTGCTTTGGGTTAGGATATACAACGTTATAGACGTATATAATGTTCCCATCGAGAAGCAGGCGACGACACGCCAGGAATGTTGTAAAACATTACATCCGATATGTTAGGTTGCCTTAGGCTAGGATATATAACGTGATAGACGTATATAATATTCCCAACGAGAAGTAGGGACCGAAATGCCAGGAATGTTGTAAAATATTACACCCGAGATGTTAGGTTCCCTTAGGTTAGGATATACAACGTTATAGAGGTATAGAATGTTCCCACCGAGAAATTGGGGCCGACGGGTCAGGAATGTTGTAAAACATTACATCCGATATGTTAGGTTCCCTTAGGTTAGGATATACAACGTTATAGACGTATAGAATGTTCCCACCGAGAAATTGGGGCCGACGGGTCAGGAATGTTGTAAAATATTACACCCGAGATGTTAGGTTCCCTTAGGTTAGGATATACAACGTTATAGACGTATAGAAAGTTCCCAGCGAGATGTAGGGACCGACATGCCAGGAATTTTGTAAAATATTACATCCCAGAAGTTAGGTTGCTTTGGGTTAGGATATACAACGTTATAGACGTATATAATGTTCCCATCGAGAAGCAGGCGACGACACGCCAGGAATGTTGTAAAACATTACATCCGATATGTTAGGTTGCCTTAGGCTAGGATATATAACGTGATAGACGTATATAATATTCCCACCGAGAAGTAGGGACCGAAATGCCAGGAATGTTGTAAAATATTACACCCGAGATGTTAGGTTCCCTTAGGTTAGGATATACAACGTTATAGAGGTATAGAATGTTCCCACCGAGAAATTGGGGCCGACGGGTCAGGAATGTTGTAAAATATTACACCCGAGATGTTAGGTTCCCTTAGGTTAGGATATACAACGTTATAGACGTATAGAAAGTTCCCAGCGAGATGTAGGGACCGACATGCCAGGAATGTTGTAAAATATTACATCCGAGTTGTTAGGTTGCTTTAGGTTTGGATATACATCGTTATAGACTTATATAATGTTCCCACCGAGACGTGGGGACCGACATGCCAGGAATGTTGTAAAATATTACATCCCAGAAGTTAGGTTTCTTTGGGTTACGATATACAACGTTATAGACGTATATAATGTCCCCTTCGAGAAGCAGGCGACGACACGCGAGAATGTTGTAAAATATTACATTCGACATGTTAGGTTGCCTTAGGCTACGATATACAACGTTATAGACGTATAGAATGTTCCCACCGAGAAATTGGGGCCGACGAGTCAGGAATGTTGTAAAATATTACACCCGAGTTGTTAGGTTCCCTTAGGTTAGGATATACAACGTTATAGACGTATAGAAAGTTCCCAGCGAGATGTAGGGACCGACATTCCAGGAATTTTGTAAAATATTACATCCCAGAAGTTAGGTTGCTTTGGGTTAGGATATACAACGTTATAGACGTATATAATGTCCCCATCGAGAAGCAGGCGACGACACGCCAGAATGTTGTAAAACATTACATCCGATATGTTAGGTTGCCTTAGGCTAGGATATATAACGTGATAGACGTATATAATGTTCCCACCGAGAAGTAGGGACCGAAATGCCAGGAATGTTGTAAAATATTACATCCGAGATGTTAGGTTGCCTTAGGCTAGGACATATATCGTTATAGACGTATACAGTGTTCCCACCGAGAAATTGGGGCCGACGGGTCAGGAATGTTGTAAAATATTACACGCGAGATGTTAGGTTCCCTTAGGTTAGGATATACAACGTTATAGACGTATAGAAAGTTCCCAGCGAGATGTAGGGACCGACATGCCAGGAATTTTGTAAAATATTACATCCCAGAAGTTAGGTTGCTTTGGGTTAGGATATACAACGTTATAGACGTATATAATGTCCCCATCGAGAAGCAGGCGACGACACGCCAGGAATGTTGTAAAATATTACATCCGAGATGTTAGGTTGCCTTAGGCCAGGATATACAACGTTATAGACGTATAGAATGTTCCCACCGAGATGTAGGGTCCGACATGACAGGAATGTTGTAAAATATTACATCCGAGTTGTTAGGTTGCTTTAGGTTTGGATATACATCGTTATAGACTTATATAATGTTCCCACCGAGACGTGGGGACCGACATGCCAGGAATGTTGTAATATATTACATCCCAGATGTTAGGTTGCGTTAGGTTAGGATATACAACGTTATAGACGTATATAATGTCCCCTTCGAGAAGCAGGCGACGACACGCCAGAATGTTGTAAAACATTACATCCGATATGTTAGGTTGCCTTAGGCTAGGATATATAACGTGATAGACGTATATAATGTTCCCACCGAGAAGTAGGGACCGAAATGCCAGGAATGTTGTAAAATATTACATCCGAGATGTTAGGTTGCCTTAGGCTAGGACATATATCGTTATAGACGTATACAGTGTTCCCACCGAGAAGTAGGGACCGACGCGTCAGGAATGTTATAATATATTACATCCCAGATGTTAGGTTGCGTTAGGTTAAGATATACAACGTTATAGACGTATATAATGTCCCCTTCGAGAAGCAGGCGACGACACGCCAGAATGTTGTAAAATATTACATTCGACATGTTAGGTTGCCTTAGGCTAGGATATACAACGTTATAGACGTATAGAATGTTCCCACCGAGAAATTGGGGCCGACGGGTCAGGAATGTTGTAAAATATTACACCCGAGATGTTAGGGTCCCTTAGGTTAGGATATACAACGTTATAGACGTATAGAAAGTTCCCAGCGAGATGTAGGGACCGACATGCCAGGAATGTTGTAAAATATTACATCCCAGAAGTTAGGTTGCTTTGGGTTAGGATATACAACGTTATAGACGTATATAATGTCCCCATCGAGAAGCAGGCGACGACACGCCAGGAATGTTGTAAAATTTTACATCCGAGATGTTAGGTTGCCTTAGGCCAGGATATACAACGTTATAGACGTATAGAATGTTCCCATCGAGATGTAGGGTCCGACATGACAGGAATGTTGTAAAATATTACATCCGAGTTGTTAGGTTGCTTTAGGTTTGGATATACATCGTTATAGACGTATAGAATGTCCCCTTCGAGAAGCAGGCGACGACACGCCAGAATGTTGTAAAACATTACATCCGATATGTTAGGTTGCCTTAGGCTAGGATATATAACGTGATAGACGTATATAATGTTCCCACCGAGAAGTAGGGACCGAAATGCCAGGAATGTTGTAAAATATTACATCCGATATGTTAGGTTGCCTTAGGCTAGGATATATAACGTGATAGACGTATATAATGTTCCCACCGAGAAGTAGGGACCGAAATGCCAGGAATGTTGTAAAATATTACATCCGAGATGTTAGGTTGCCTTGGGCTAGGACATATATCGTTATAGACGTATACAGTGTTCCCACCGAGAAGTAGGGACCGACGCGTCAGGAATGTTATAATATATTACATCCCAGATGTTAGGTTGCGTTAGGTTAAGATATACAACGTTATAGACGTATGTAATGTCCCCTTCGAGAAGCAGGCGACGACACGCCAGAATGTTGTAAAATATTACATTCGACATGCTAGGTTGCCTTAGGCTAGGATATACAACGTTATAGACGTTTAGAATGTTCCCACCGAGAAATTGGGGCCGACGGGTCAGGAATGTCGTAAAATATTACACCCGAGATGTTAGGTTCCCTTAGGTTAGGATATACAACGTTATAGACGTATAGAAAGTTCCCAGCGAGATGTAGGGACCGACATGCCAGGAATTTTGTAAAATATTACATCCCAGAAGTTAGGTTGCTTTGGGTTAGGATATACAACGTTATAGACGTATATAATGTACCCATCGAGAAGCAGGCGACGACACGCCAGAATGTTGTAAAATATTACATCCGAGATGTTAGGTTCCCTTGGGTTAGGATATACAACGTTATAGACGTATCTCATGTCCCCATCTAGAAGCAGGCGACGACACGCCAGAATGTTGTAAAACATTACATCCGATATGTTAGGTTGCCTTAGGCTAGGATATATAACGTGATAGACGTATATAATGTTCCCACCGAGAAGTAGGGACCGAAATGCCAGGAATGTTGTAAAATATTACACCCGAGATGTTAGGTTCCCTTAGGTTAGGATATACAACGTTATAGACGTATAGAATGTTCCCACCGAGAAATTGGGGCCGACGGGTCAGGAATGTTGTAAAATATTACACCCGAGATGTTAGGTTCCCTTAGGGTAGGATATACAACTTTATAGACGTATACAGTGTTCCCACCGAGAAGTAGGGACCGACGCGTCAGGAATGTTATAATATATTACATCCCAGATGTTAGGTTGCGTTAGGTTAAGATATACAACGTTATAGACGTATATAATGTCCCCATCGAGAAGCAGACGACGACACGCCAGGAATGTTGTAAAATTTTACATCCGATATGTTAGGTTGCCTTAGGCCAGGATATACAACGTTATAGACGTATAGAATGTTCCCATCGAGATGTAGGGTCCGACATGACCGGAATGTTGTAAAATATTACATCCGAGTTGTTAGGTTGCTTTAGGTTTGGATATACATCGTTATAGACGTATAGAATGTCCCCTTCGAGAAGCAGGCGACGACACGCCAGAATGTTGTAAAACATTACATCCGATATGTTAGGTTGCCTTAGGCTAGGATATATAACGTGATAGACGTATATAATGTTCCCACCGAGAAGTAGGGACCGAAATGTCAGGAATGTTGTAAAATATTACATCCGAGATGTTAGGTTGCCTTAGGCTAGGACATATATCGTTATAGACGTATACAGTGTTCCCACCGAGAAGTAGGGACCGACGCGTCAGGAATGTTATAATATATTACATCCCAGATGTTAGGTTGCGTTAGGTTAAGATATACAACGTTATAGACGTATATAATGTCCCCATCGAGAAGCAGGCGACGACACGCCAGGAATGTTGTAAAATTTTACATCCGAGATGTTAGGTTGCCTTAGGCCAGGATATACAACGTTATAGACGTATAGAATGTTCCCATCGAGATGTAGGGTCCGACATGACAGGAATGTTGTAAAATATTACATCCGAGTTGTTAGGTTGCTTTAGGTTTGGATATACATCGTTATAGACGTATAGAATGTCCCCTTCGAGAAGCAGGCGACGACACGCCAGAATGTTGTAAAACATTACATCCGATATGTTAGGTTGCCTTAGGCTAGGATATATAACGTGATAGACGTATATAATGTTCCCACCGAGAAGTAGGGACCGAAATGCCAGGAATGTTGTAAAATATTACATCCGATATGTTAGGTTGCCTTAGGCTAGGATATATAACGTGATAGACGTATATAATGTTCCCACCGAGAAGTAGGGACCGAAATGCCAGGAATGTTGTAAAATATTACATCCGAGATGTTAGGTTGCCTTAGGCTAGGACATATATCGTTATAGACGTATACAGTGTTCCCACCGAGAAGTAGGGACCGACGCGTCAGGAATGTTATAATATATTACATCCCAGATGTTAGGTTGCGTTAGGTTAAGATATACAACGTTATAGACGTATATAATGTACCCTTCGAGAAGCAGGCGACGACACGCCAGAATGTTGTAAAATATTACATTCGACATGTTAGGTTGCCTTAGGCTGGGATATACAACGTTATAGACGTATAGAATGTTCCCACCGAGAAATTGGGGCCGACGGGTCAGGAATGTTGTAAAATATTACACCCGAGATGTTAGGTTCCCTTAGGTTAGGATATACAACGTTATAGACGTATAGAAAGTTCCCAGCGAGATGTAGGGACCGACATGCCAGGAATGTTGTAAAATAATACATCCGAGTTGTTAGGTTGCTTTAGGTTTGGATATACATTGTTATAGACTTATATAATGTTCCCACCGAGACGTGGGGACCGACATGCCAGGAATGTTGTAATATATTACATCCCAGATGTTAGGTTGCGTTAGGTTAGGATATACAACGTTATAGACGTATATAATGTCCCCTTCGAGAAGCAGGCGACGACACGCCAGAATGTTGTAAAACATTACATCCGATATGTTAGGTTGCCTTAGGCTAGGATATATAACGTGATAGACGTATATAATGTTCCCACCGAGAAGTAGGGACCGAAATGCCAGGAATGTTGTAAAATATTACATCCGAGATGTTAGGTTGCCTTAGGCTAGGACATATATCGTTATAGACGTATACAGTGTTCCCACCGAGAAGTAGGGACCGACGCGTCAGGAATGTTATAATATATTACATCCCAGATGTTAGGTTGCGTTAGGTTAAGATATACAACGTTATAGACGTATATAATGTCCCCTTCGAGAAGCAGGCGACGACACGCCAGAATGTTGTAAAATATTACATTCGACATGTTAGGTTGCCTTAGGCTAGGATATACAACGTTATAGACGTTTAGAATGTTCCCACCGAGAAATTGGGGCCGACGGGTCAGGAATGTCGTAAAATATTACACCCGAGATGTTAGGTTCCCTTAGGTTAGGATATACAACGTTATAGACGTATAGAAAGTTCCCAGCGAGATGTAGGGACCGACATGCCAGGAATGTTGTAAAATATTACATCCCAGAAGTTAGGTTGCTTTGGGTTAGGATATACCACGTTATAGACGTATAGAAAGTTCCCAGCGAGATGTAGGGACCGACATGCCAGGAATGTTGTAAAATATTACATCCCAGAAGTTAGGTTGCTTTGGGTTAGGATATACAACGTTATAGACGTATATAATGTCCCCATCGAGAAGCAGGCGACGACACGCCAGGAATGTTGTAAAATTTTACATCCGAGATGTTAGGTTGCCTTAGGCCAGGATATACAACGTTATAGACGTATAGAATGTTCCCATCGAGATGTAGGGTTCGACATGACAGGAATGTTGTAAAATATTACATCCGAGTTGTTAGGTTGCTTTAGGTTTGGATATACATCGTTATAGACTTATAGAATGTCCCCTTCGAGGAGCAGGCGACGACACGCCAGAATGTTGTAAAACATTACATCCGATATGTTAGGTTGCCTTAGGCTAGGATATATAACGTGATAGACGTATATAATGTTCCCACCGAGAAGTAGGGACCGAAATGCCAGGAATGTTGTAAAATATTACATCCGAGATGTTAGGTTGCCTTAGGCTAGGACATATATCGTTATAGACGTATACAGTGTTCCCACCGAGAAGTAGGGACCGACGCGTCAGGAATGTTATAATATATTACATCCCAGATGTTAGGTTGCGTTAGGTTAAGATATACAACGTTATAGACGTATATAATGTCCCCTTCGAGAAGCAGGCGACGACACGCCAGAATGTTGTAAAATATTACATTCGACATGTTAGGTTGCCTTAGGCTAGGATATACAACGTTATAGACGTATAGAATGTTCCCACCGAGAAGTAGGGACCGACGCGTCAGGAATGTTATAATATATTACATCCCAGATGTTAGGTTGCGTTAGGTTAAGATATACAACGTTATAGACGTATAGAATGTTCCCACCGAGAAATTGGGGCCGACGGGTCAGGAATGTTGTAAAATATTACACCCGAGATGTTAGGTTCCCTTAGGTTAGGATGTACAACGTTACAGACGTATAGAAAGTTCCCAGCGGGATGTAGGGACCGACATGCCAGGAATTTTGTAAAATATTACATCCCAGAAGTTAGGTTGCTTTGGGTTAGGATATACAACGTTATAGACGTATATAATGTTCCCATCGAGAAGCAGGCGACGACACGCCAGGAATGTTGTAAAACATTACATCCGATATGTTAGGTTGCCTTAGGCTAGGATATATAACGTGATAGACGTATATAATATTCCCACCGAGAAGTAGGGACCGAAATGCCAGGAATGTTGTAAAATATTACACCCGAGATGTTAGGTTCCCTTAGGTTAGGATATACAACGTTATAGAGGTATAGAATGTTCCCACCGAGAAATTGGGGCCGACGGGTCAGGAATGTTGTAAAATATTACACCCGAGATGTTAGGTTCCCTTAGGTTAGGATATACAACGTTATAGACGTATAGAAAGTTCCCAGCGAGATGTAGGGACCGACATGCCAGGAATGTTGTAAAATATTACATCCGAGTTGTTAGGTTGCTTTAGGTTTGGATATACATCGTTATAGACTTATATAATGTTCCCACCGAGACGTGGGGACCGACATGCCAGGAATGTTGTAAAATATTACATCCCAGAAGTTAGGTTTCTTTGGGTTACGATATACAACGTTATAGACGTATATAATGTCCCCTTCGAGAAGCAGGCGACGACACGCCAGAATGTTGTAAAATATTACATTCGACATGTTAGGTTGCCTTAGGCTAGGATATACAACGTTATAGACGTATAGAATGTTCCCACCGAGAAATTGGGGCCGACGGGTCAGGAATGTTGTAAAATATTACACCCGAGATGTTAGGTTCCCTTAGGTTAGGATATACAACGTTATAGACGTATAGAAAGTTCCCAGCGAGATGTAGGGACCGACATTCCAGGAATTTTGTAAAATATTACATCCCAGAAGTTAGGTTGCTTTGGGTTAGGATATACAACGTTATAGACGTATATAATGTCCCCATCGAGAAGCAGGCGACGACACGCCAGGAATGTTGTAAAATATTACATCCGAGATGTTAGGTTGCCTTAGGCTAGGATATACAACGTTATAGACGTATATAATGTTCCCACCGAGAAGTAGGGGCCGACATGCCAGGAATGTTGTAAAATATTACATACGAGATGTTAGGTTGCTTTGGGTTAGGATATACAACGTTATAGACGTATATAATGTCCCCATCGAGAAGCAGGCGACGACACGCCAGAATGTTGTAAAATATTACATCCGATATGTTAGGTTGCCTTAGGCTAGGATATATAACGTGATAGACGTATACAATGTTCCCACCGAGAAGTAGGGACCGAAATGCCAGGAATGTTGTAAAATATTACACCCGAGATGTTAGGTTCCCTTAGGTTAGGATATACAACGTTATAGACGTATAGAATGTTCCCACCGAGAAATTGGGGCCGACGGGTCAGGAATGTTGTAAAATATTACACCCGAGATGTTAGGTTCCCTTAGGTTAGGATATACAACGTTATAGACGTATCGAAAGTTCCCAGCGAGATGTAGGGACCGACATGCCAGGAATGTTGTAAAATATTACATCCCAGAAGTTAGGATGCTTTGGGTTAGGATATACAACGTTATAGACGTACATAATGTCCCCATCGAGAAGCAGGCGACGACACGCCAGGAATGTTGTAAAACATTACATCCGATATGTTAGGTTGCCTTAGGCTTGGATATATAACGTGATAGACGTATATAATGTTCCCACCGAGAAGTAGGGACCGAAATGCCAGGAATGTTGTAAAATATTACATCCGAGATGTTAGGTTGCCTTAGGCTAGGACATATATCGTTATAGACGTATACAATGTTCCCACCGAGAAGTAGGGACCGACGCGTCAGGAATGTTATAATATATTACATCCCAGATGTTAGGTTGCGTTAGGTTAAGATATACAACGTTATAGACGTATATAATGTCCCCTTCGAGAAGCAGGCGACGACACGCCAGAATGTTGTAAAATATTACATTCGACATGCTAGGTTGCCTTAGGCTAGGATATACAACGTTATAGACGTTTAGAATGTTCCCACCGAGAAATTGGGGCCGACGGGTCAGGAATGTCGTAAAATATTACACCCGAGATGTTAGGTTCCCTTAGGTTAGGATATACAACGTTATAGACGTATAGAAAGTTCCCAGCGAGATGTAGGGACCGACATGCCAGGAATTTTGTAAAATATTACATCCCAGAAGTTAGGTTGCTTTGGGTTAGGATATACAACGTTATAGACGTATATAATGTCCCCATCGAGAAGCAGGCGACGACACGCCAGAATGTTGTAAAATATTACATCCGAGATGTTAGGTTCCCTTGGGTTAGGATATACAACGTTATAGACGTATCTCATGTCCCCATCTAGAAGCAGGCGACGACACGCCAGAATGTTGTAAAACATTACATCCGATATGTTAGGTTGCCTTAGGCTAGGATATATAACGTGATAGACGTATATAATGTTCCCACCGAGAAGTAGGGACCGAAATGCCAGGAATGTTGTAAAATATTACACCCGAGATGTTAGGTTCCCTTAGGTTAGGATATACAACTTTATAGACGTATACAGTGTTCCCACCGAGAAGTAGGGACCGACGCGTCAGGAATGTTATAATATATTACATCCCAGATGTTAGGTTGCGTTAGGTTAAGATATACAACGTTATAGACGTATATAATGTCCCCATCGAGAAGCAGACGACGACACGCCAGGAATGTTGTAAAATTTTACATCCGATATGTTAGGTTGCCTTAGGCCAGGATATACAACGTTATAGACGTATAGAATGTTCCCATCGAGATGTAGGGTCCGACATGACAGGAATGTTGTAAAATATTACATCCGAGTTGTTAGGTTGCTTTAGGTTTGGATATACATCGTTATAGACGTATAGAATGTCCCCTTCGAGAAGCAGGCGACGAAACGCCAGAATGTTGTAAAACATTACATCCGATATGTTAGGTTGCCTTAGGCTAGGATATATAACGTGATAGACGTATATAATGTTCCCACCGAGAAGTAGGGACCGAAATGCCAGGAATGTTGTAAAATATTACATCCGAGATGTTAGGTTGCCTTAGGCTAGGACATATATCGTTATAGACGTATACAGTGTTCCACCGAGAAGTAGGGACCGACGCGTCAGGAATGTTATAATATATTACATCCCAGATGTTAGGTTGCGTTAGGTTAAGATATACAACGTTATAGACGTATATAATGTCCCCTTCGAGAAGCAGGCGACGACACGCCAGAATGTTGTAAAATATTACATTCGACATGTTAGGTTGCCTTAGGCTGGGATATACAACGTTATAGACGTATAGAATGTTCCCACCGAGAAATTGGGGCCGACGGGTCAGGAATGTTGTAAAATATTACACCCGAGATGTTAGGTTCCCTTAGGTTAGGATATACAACGTTATAGACGTATAGAAAGTTCCCAGCGAGATGTAGGGACCGACATGCCAGGAATGTTGTAAAATATTACATCCCAGAAGTTAGGTTGCTTTGGGTTAGGATATACAACGTTATAGACGTATATAATGTCCCCATCGAGAAGCAGGCGACGACACGCCAGGAATGTTGTAAAATATTACATCCGAGATGTTAGGTTGCCTTAGGCCAGGATATACAACGTTATAGACGTATAGAATGTTCCCACCGAGATGTAGGGTCCGACATGACAGGAATGTTGTAAAATATTACATCCGAGTTGTTAGGTTGCTTTAGGTTTGGATATACATCGTTATAGACTTATATAATGTTCCCACCGAGACGTGGGGACCGACATGCCAGGAATGTTGTAATATATTACATCCCAGATGTTAGGTTGCTTTAGGTTAGGATATACAACGTTATAGACGTATATAATGTCCCCTTCGAGAAGCAGGCGACGACACGCCAGAATGTTGTAAAACATTACATCCGATATGTTAGGTTGCCTTAGGCTAGGATATATAACGTGATAAACGTATATAATGTTCCCACCGAGAAGTAGGGACCGAAATGCCAGGAATGTTGTAAAATATTACATCCGAGATGTTAGGTTGCCTTAGGCTAGGACATATATCGTTATAGACGTATACAGTGTTCCCACCGAGAAGTAGGGACCTACGCGTCAGGAATGTTATAATATATTACATCCCAGATGTTAGGTTGCCTTAGGCTAGGATATACAACGTTATAGACGTATATAATGTCCCCATCGAGAAGCAGGCGACGACACGCCAGAATGTTGTAAAATATTACATCCGAGATGTTAGGTTCCCTTAGGTTAGGATATACAACGTTATAGACGTATCTAATGTCCCCATCGAGAAGCAGGCGACGACACGCCAGAATGTTGTAAAACATTACATCCGATATGTTAGGTACCCTTAGGTTAGGATATACAACGTTATAGACGTATAGAATGTTCCCACCGAGAAATTGGGGCCGACGGGTCAGGAATGTTGTAAAATATTACACCCGAGATGTTAGGTTCCCTTAGTTTAGGATATACAACGTTATAGACGTATAGAAAGTTCCCAGCGAGATGTGGGGACCGACATGCCAGGAATGTTGTAATATATTACATCCCAGATGTTAGGTTGCCTTAGGCTAGGATATACAACGTTATAGACGTTTAGAATGTTCCCACCGAGAAATTGGGGCCGACGGGTCAGGAATGTCGTAAAATATTACACCCGAGATGTTAGGTTCCCTTAGGTTAGGATATACAACGTTATAGACGTATAGAAAGTTCCCAGCGAGATGTAGGGACCGACATGCCAGGAATTTTGTAAAATATTACATCCCAGAAGTTAGGTTGCTTTGGGTTAGGATATACAACGTTATAGACGTATATAATGTCCCCATCGAGAAGCAGGCGACGACACGCCAGAATGTTGTAAAATATTACATCCGAGATGTTAGGTTCCCTTGGGTTAGGATATACAACGTTATAGACGTATCACATGTCCCCATCTAGAAGCAGGCGACGACACGCCAGAATGTTGTAAAACATTACATCCGATATGTTAGGTTGCCTTAGGCTAGGATATATAACGTGATAGACGTATATAATGTTCCCACCGAGAAGTAGGGACCGAAATGCCAGGAATGTTGTAAAATATTACACCCGAGATGTTAGGTTCCCTTAGGTTAGGATATACAACGTTATAGACGTATAGAATGTTCCCACCGAGAAATTGGGGCCGACGGGTCAGGAATGTTGTAAAATATTACACCCGAGATGTTAGGTTCCCTTAGGTTAGGATATACAACGTTATAGAGGTATACAGTGTTCCCACCGAGAAGTAGGGACCGACGCGTCAGGAATGTTATAATATATTACATCCCAGATGTTAGGTTGCGTTAGGTTAAGATATACAACGTTATAGACGTATATAATGTCCCCATCGAGAAGCAGGCGACGACACGCCAGGAATGTTGTAAAATTTTACATCCGATATGTTAGGTTGCCTTAGGCCAGGATATACAACGTTATAGACGTATAGAATGTTCCCATCGAGATGTAGGGTCCGACATGACAGGAATGTTGTAAAATATTACATCCGAGTTGTTAGGTTGCTTTAGGTTTGGATATACATCGTTATAGACGTATAGAATGTCCCCTTCGAGAAGCAGGCGACGACACGCCAGAATGTTGTAAAACATTACATCCGATATGTTAGGTTGCCTTAGGCTAGGATATATAACGTGATAGACGTATATAATGTTCCCACCGAGAAGTAGGGACCGAAATGCCAGGAATGTTGTAAAATATTACATCCGAGATGTTAGGTTGCCTTAGGCTAGGACATATATCGTTATAGACGTATACAGTGTTCCCACCGAGAAGTAGGGACCGACGCGTCAGGAATGTTATAATATATTACATCCCAGATGTTAGGTTGCGTTAGGTTAAGATATACAACGTTATAGACGTATATAATGTCCCCTTCGAGAAGCAGGCGACGACACGCCAGAATGTTGTAAAATATTACATTCGACATGTTAGGTTGCCTTAGGCTAGGATATACAACGTTATAGACGTATAGAATGTTCCCACCGGGAAATTGGGGCCGACGGGTCAGGAATGTTGTAAAATATTACACCCGAGATGTTAGGTTCCCTTAGGTTAGGATATACAACGTTATAGACGTATAGAAAGTTCCCAGCGAGATGTAGGGACCGACATGCCAGGAATGTTGTAAAATATTACATCCGAGAAGTTAGGTTGCTTTGGGTTAGGATATACAACGTTATAGACGTATAGAAAGTTCCCAGCGAGATGTAGGGACCGACATGCCAGGAATGTTGTAAAATATTACATCCCAGAAGTTAGGTTGCTTTGGGTTAGGATATACAACGTTATAGACGTATATAATGTCCCCATCGAGAAGCAGGCGACGACACGCCAGGAATGTTGTAAAATTTTACATCCGAGATGTTAGGTTGCCTTAGGCCAGGATATACAACGTTATAGACGTATAGAATGTTCCCATCGAGATGTAGGGTCCGACATGACAGGAATGTTGTAAAATATTACATCCGAGTTGTTAGGTTGCTTTAGGTTTGGATATACATCGTTATAGACGTATAGAATGTCCCCTTCGAGAAGCAGGCGACGACACGCCAGAATGTTGTAAAACATTACATCCGATATGTTAGGTTGCCTTAGGCTAGGATATATAACGTGATAGACGTATATAATGTTCCCACCGAGAAGTAGGGACCGAAATGCCAGGAATGTTGTAAAATATTACATCCGAGATGTTAGGTTGCCTTAGGCTAGGATATATAACGTGATAGACGTATATAATGTTCCCACCGAGAAGTAGGGACCGAAATGCCAGGAATGTTGTAAAATATTACATCCGATATGTTAGGTTGCCTTAGGCTAGGATATATAATGTGATAGACGTATATAATGTTCCCACCGAGAAGTAGGGACCGAAATGCCAGGAATGTTGTAAAATATTACATCCGAGATGTTAGGTTGCCTTAGGCTAGGACATATATCGTTATAGACGTATACAGTGTTCCCACCGAGAAGTAGGGACCGACGCGTCAGGAATGTTATAATATATTACATCCCAGATGTTAGGTTGCGTTAGGTTAAGATATACAACGTTATAGACGTATATAATGTCCCCTTCGAGAAGCAGGCGACGACACGCCAGAATGTTGTAAAATATTGCATTCGACATGTAAGGTTGCCTTAGGCTGGGATATACAACGTTATAGACGTATAGAATGTTCCCACCGAGAAATTGGGGCCGACGGGTCAGGAATGTTGTAAAATATTACACCCGAGATGTTAGGTTCCCTTAGGTTAGGATATACAACGTTATAGACGTATAGAAAGTTCCCAGCGAGATGTAGGGACCGACATGCCAGGAATGTTGTAAAATATTACATCCCAGAAGTTAGGTTGCTTTGGGTTAGGATATACAACGTTATAGACGTATATAATGTCCCCATCGAGAAGCAGTCGACGACACGCCAGGAATGTTGTAAAATTTTACATCCGAGATGTTAGGTTGCCTTAGGCCAGGATATACAACGTTATAGACGTATAGAATGTTCCCATCGACATGTAGGGTTCGACATGACAGGAATGTTGTAAAATATTACATCCGAGTTGTTAGGTTGCTTTAGGTTTGGATATACATCGTTATAGACGTATAGAATGTCCCCTTCGAGAAGCAGGCGACGACACGCCAGAATGTTGTAAAACATTACATCCGATATGTTAGGTTGCCTTAGGCTAGGATATATAACGTGATAGACGTATATAATGTTCCCACCGAGAAGTAGGGACCGAAATGCCAGGAATGTTGTAAAATATTACATCCGAGATGTTAGGTTGCCTTAGGCTAGGACATATATCGTTATAGACGTATACAGTGTTCCCACCGAGAAGTAGGGACCGACGCGTCAGGAATGTTATAATATATTACATCCCAGATGTTAGGTTGCGTTAGGTTAAGATATACAACGTTATAGACGTATATAATGTCCCCTTCGAGAAGCAGGCGACGACACGCCAGAATGTTGTAAAATATTACATTCGACATGTTAGGTTGCCTTAGGCTAGGATATACAACGTTATAGACGTATAGAATGTTCCCACCGAGAAGTAGCGACCGACGCGTCAGGAATGTTATAATATATTACATCCCAGATGTTAGGTTGCGTTAGGTTAAGATATACAACGTTATAGACGTATAGAATGTTCCCACCGAGAAATTGGGGCCGACGGGTCAGGAATGTTGTAAAATATTACACCCGAGATGTTAGGTTCCCTTAGGTTAGGATATACAACGTTATAGACGTATAGAAAGTTCCCAGCGGGATGTAGGGACCGACATGCCAGGAATTTTGTAAAATATTACATCCCAGAAGTTAGGTTGCTTTGGGTTAGGATATACAACGTTATAGACGTATATAATGTTCCCATCGAGAAGCAGGCGACGACACGCCAGGAATGTTGTAAAACATTACATCCGATATGTTAGGTTGCCTTAGGCTAGGATATATAACGTGATAGACGTATATAATATTCCCACCGAGAAGTAGGGACCGAAATGCCAGGAATGTTGTAAAATATTACACCCGAGATGTTAGGTTCCCTTAGGTTAGGATATACAACGTTATAGAGGTATAGAATGTTCCCACCGAGAAATTGGGGCCGACGGGTCAGGAATGTTGTAAAATATTACACCCGAGATGTTAGGTTCCCTTAGGTTAGGATATACAACGTTATAGACGTATAGAAAGTTCCCAGCGAGATGTAGGGACCGACATGCCAGGAATGTTGTAAAATATTACATCCCAGAAGTTAGGATGCTTTGGGTTAGGATATACAACGTTATAGACGTACATAATGTCCCCATCGAGAAGCAGGCGACGACACGCCAGGAATGTTGTAAAATATTACATCCGAGATGTTAGGTTGCTTAGGCCAGGATATACAACGTTATAGACGTATAGAATGTTCCCACCGAGATGTACGGTCCGACATGACAGGAATGTTGTAAAATATTACATCCGAGTTGTTAGGTTGCTTTAGGTTTGGATATACATCGTTATAGACGTATAGAATGTCCCCTTCGAGAAGCAGGCGACGACACGCCAGAATGTTGTAAAACATTACATCCGATATGTTAGGTTGCCTTAGGCTAGGATATATAACGTGATAGACGTATATAATGTTCCCACCGAGAAGTAGGGACCGAAATGCCAGGAATGTTGTAAAATATTACATCCGATATGTTAGGTTGCCTTAGGCTAGGATATATAATGTGATAGACGTATATAATGTTCCCACCGAGAAGTAGGGACCGAAATGCCAGGAATGTTGTAAAATATTACATCCGAGATGTTAGGTTGCCTTAGGCTAGGACATATATCGTTATAGACGTATACAGTGTTCCCACCGAGAAGTAGGGACCGACGCGTCAGGAATGTTATAATATATTACATCCCAGATGTTAGGTTGCGTTAGGTTAAGATATACAACGTTATAGACGTATATAATGTCCCCTTCGAGAAGCAGGCGACGACACGCCAGAATGTTGTAAAATATTGCATTCGACATGTAAGGTTGTCTTAGGCTGGGATATACAACGTTATAGACGTATAGAATGTTCCCACCGAGAAATTGGGGCCGACGGGTCAGGAATGTTGTAAAATATTACACCCGAGATGTTAGGTTCCCTTAGGTTAGGATATACAACGTTATAGACGTATAGAAAGTTCCCAGCGAGATGTAGGGACCGACATGCCAGGAATGTTGTAAAATATTACATCCCAGAAGTTAGGTTGCTTTGGGTTAGGATATACAACGTTATAGACGTATATAATGTCCCCATCGAGAAGCAGTCGACGACACGCCAGGAATGTTGTAAAATTTTACATCCGAGATGTTAGGTTGCCTTAGGCCAGGATATACAACGTTATAGACGTATAGAATGTTCCCATCGAGATGTAGGGTTCGACATGACAGGAATGTTGTAAAATATTACATCCGAGTTGTTAGGTTGCTTTAGGTTTGGATATACATCGTTATAGACGTATAGAATGTCCCCTTCGAGAAGCAGGCGACGACACGCCAGAATGTTGTAAAACATTACATCCGATATGTTAGGTTGCCTTAGGCTAGGATATATAACGTGATAGACGTATATAATGTTCCCACCGAGAAGTAGGGACCGAAATGCCAGGAATGTTGTAAAATATTACATCCGAGATGTTAGGTTGCCTTAGGCTAGGACATATATCGTTATAGACGTATACAGTGTTCCCACCGAGAAGTAGGGACCGACGCGTCAGGAATGTTATAATATATTACATCCCAGATGTTAGGTTGCGTTAGGTTAAGATATACAACGTTATAGACGTATATAATGTCCCCTTCGAGAAGCAGGCGACGACACGCCAGAATGTTGTAAAATATTACATTCGACATGTTAGGTTGCCTTAGGCTAGGATATACAACGTTATAGACGTATAGAATGTTCCCACCGAGAAGTAGCGACCGACGCGTCAGGAATGTTATAATATATTACATCCCAGATGTTAGGTTGCGTTAGGTTAAGATATACAACGTTATAGACGTATATAATGTCCCCTTCGAGAAGCAGGCGACGACACGCCAGAATGTTGTAAAATATTGCATTCGACATGTAAGGTTGCCTTAGGCTGGGATATACAACGTTATAGACGTATAGAATGTTCCCACCGAGAAATTGGGGCCGACGGGTCAGGAATGTTGTAAAATATTACACCCGAGATGTTAGGTTCCCTTAGGTTAGGATATACAACGTTATAGACGTATAGAAAGTTCCCAGCGAGATGTAGGGACCGACATGCCAGGAATGTTGTAAAATATTACATCCCAGAAGTTAGGTTGCTTTGGGTTAGGATATACAACGTTATAGACGTATATAATGTCCCCATCGAGAAGCAGTCGACGACACGCCAGGAATGTTGTAAAATTTTACATCCGAGATGTTAGGTTGCCTTAGGCCAGGATATACAACGTTATAGACGTATAGAATGTTCCCATCGAGATGTAGGGTTCGACATGACAGGAATGTTGTAAAATATTACATCCGAGTTGTTAGGTTGCTTTAGGTTTGGATATACATCGTTATAGACGTATAGAATGTCCCCTTCGAGAAGCAGGCGACGACACGCCAGAATGTTGTAAAACATTACATCCGATATGTTAGGTTGCCTTAGGCTAGGATATATAACGTGATAGACGTATATAATGTTCCCACCGAGAAGTAGGGACCGAAATGCCAGGAATGTTGTAAAATATTACATCCGAGATGTTAGGTTGCCTTAGGCTAGGATATATAACGTGATAGACGTATATAATGTTCCCACCGAGAAGTAGGGACCGAAATGCCAGGAATGTTGTAAAATATTACATCCGATATGTTAGGTTGCCTTAGGCTAGGATATATAATGTGATAGACGTATATAATGTTCCCACCGAGAAGTAGGGACCGAAATGCCAGGAATGTTGTAAAATATTACATCCGAGATGTTAGGTTGCCTTAGGCTAGGACATATATCGTTATAGACGTATACAGTGTTCCCACCGAGAAGTAGGGACCGACGCGTCAGGAATGTTATAATATATTACATCCCAGATGTTAGGTTGCGTTAGGTTAAGATATACAACGTTATAGACGTATATAATGTCCCCTTCGAGAAGCAGGCGACGACACGCCAGAATGTTGTAAAATATTGCATTCGACATGTAAGGTTGCCTTAGGCTGGGATATACAACGTTATAGACGTATAGAATGTTCCCACCGAGAAATTGGGGCCGACGGGTCAGGAATGTTGTAAAATATTACACCCGAGATGTTAGGTTCCCTTAGGTTAGGATATACAACGTTATAGACGTATAGAAAGTTCCCAGCGAGATGTAGGGACCGACATGCCAGGAATGTTGTAAAATATTACATCCCAGAAGTTAGGTTGCTTTGGGTTAGGATATACAACGTTATAGACGTATATAATGTCCCCATCGAGAAGCAGTCGACGACACGCCAGGAATGTTGTAAAATTTTACATCCGAGATGTTAGGTTGCCTTAGGCCAGGATATACAACGTTATAGACGTATAGAATGTTCCCATCGACATGTAGGGTTCGACATGACAGGAATGTTGTAAAATATTACATCCGAGTTGTTAGGTTGCTTTAGGTTTGGATATACATCGTTATAGACGTATAGAATGTCCCCTTCGAGAAGCAGGCGACGACACGCCAGAATGTTGTAAAACATTACATCCGATATGTTAGGTTGCCTTAGGCTAGGATATATAACGTGATAGACGTATATAATGTTCCCACCGAGAAGTAGGGACCGAAATGCCAGGAATGTTGTAAAATATTACATCCGAGATGTTAGGTTGCCTTAGGCTAGGACATATATCGTTATAGACGTATACAGTGTTCCCACCGAGAAGTAGGGACCGACGCGTCAGGAATGTTATAATATATTACATCCCAGATGTTAGGTTGCGTTAGGTTAAGATATACAACGTTATAGACGTATATAATGTCCCCTTCGAGAAGCAGGCGACGACACGCCAGAATGTTGTAAAATATTACATTCGACATGTTAGGTTGCCTTAGGCTAGGATATACAACGTTATAGACGTATAGAATGTTCCCACCGAGAAGTAGCGACCGACGCGTCAGGAATGTTATAATATATTACATCCCAGATGTTAGGTTGCGTTAGGTTAAGATATACAACGTTATAGACGTATAGAATGTTCCCACCGAGAAATTGGGGCCGACGGGTCAGGAATGTTGTAAAATATTACACCCGAGATGTTAGGTTCCCTTAGGTTAGGATATACAACGTTATAGACGTATAGAAAGTTCCCAGCGGGATGTAGGGACCGACATGCCAGGAATTTTGTAAAATATTACATCCCAGAAGTTAGGTTGCTTTGGGTTAGGATATACAACGTTATAGACGTATATAATGTTCCCATCGAGAAGCAGGCGACGACACGCCAGGAATGTTGTAAAACATTACATCCGATATGTTAGGTTGCCTTAGGCTAGGATATATAACGTGATAGACGTATATAATATTCCCACCGAGAAGTAGGGACCGAAATGCCAGGAATGTTGTAAAATATTACACCCGAGATGTTAGGTTCCCTTAGGTTAGGATATACAACGTTATAGAGGTATAGAATGTTCCCACCGAGAAATTGGGGCCGACGGGTCAGGAATGTTGTAAAATATTACACCCGAGATGTTAGGTTCCCTTAGGTTAGGATATACAACGTTATAGACGTATAGAAAGTTCCCAGCGAGATGTAGGGACCGACATGCCAGGAATGTTGTAAAATATTACATCCCAGAAGTTAGGATGCTTTGGGTTAGGATATACAACGTTATAGACGTACATAATGTCCCCATCGAGAAGCAGGCGACGACACGCCAGGAATGTTGTAAAATATTACATCCGAGATGTTAGGTTGCTTAGGCCAGGATATACAACGTTATAGACGTATAGAATGTTCCCACCGAGATGTACGGTCCGACATGACAGGAATGTTGTAAAATATTACATCCGAGTTGTTAGGTTGCTTTAGGTTTGGATATACATCGTTATAGACGTATAGAATGTCCCCTTCGAGAAGCAGGCGACGACACGCCAGAATGTTGTAAAACATTACATCCGATATGTTAGGTTGCCTTAGGCTAGGATATATAACGTGATAGACGTATATAATGTTCCCACCGAGAAGTAGGGACCGAAATGCCAGGAATGTTGTAAAATATTACATCCGATATGTTAGGTTGCCTTAGGCTAGGATATATAATGTGATAGACGTATATAATGTTCCCACCGAGAAGTAGGGACCGAAATGCCAGGAATGTTGTAAAATATTACATCCGAGATGTTAGGTTGCCTTAGGCTAGGACATATATCGTTATAGACGTATACAGTGTTCCCACCGAGAAGTAGGGACCGACGCGTCAGGAATGTTATAATATATTACATCCCAGATGTTAGGTTGCGTTAGGTTAAGATATACAACGTTATAGACGTATATAATGTCCCCTTCGAGAAGCAGGCGACGACACGCCAGAATGTTGTAAAATATTGCATTCGACATGTAAGGTTGTCTTAGGCTGGGATATACAACGTTATAGACGTATAGAATGTTCCCACCGAGAAATTGGGGCCGACGGGTCAGGAATGTTGTAAAATATTACACCCGAGATGTTAGGTTCCCTTAGGTTAGGATATACAACGTTATAGACGTATAGAAAGTTCCCAGCGAGATGTAGGGACCGACATGCCAGGAATGTTGTAAAATATTACATCCCAGAAGTTAGGTTGCTTTGGGTTAGGATATACAACGTTATAGACGTATATAATGTCCCCATCGAGAAGCAGTCGACGACACGCCAGGAATGTTGTAAAATTTTACATCCGAGATGTTAGGTTGCCTTAGGCCAGGATATACAACGTTATAGACGTATAGAATGTTCCCATCGAGATGTAGGGTTCGACATGACAGGAATGTTGTAAAATATTACATCCGAGTTGTTAGGTTGCTTTAGGTTTGGATATACATCGTTATAGACGTATAGAATGTCCCCTTCGAGAAGCAGGCGACGACACGCCAGAATGTTGTAAAACATTACATCCGATATGTTAGGTTGCCTTAGGCTAGGATATATAACGTGATAGACGTATATAATGTTCCCACCGAGAAGTAGGGACCGAAATGCCAGGAATGTTGTAAAATATTACATCCGAGATGTTAGGTTGCCTTAGGCTAGGACATATATCGTTATAGACGTATACAGTGTTCCCACCGAGAAGTAGGGACCGACGCGTCAGGAATGTTATAATATATTACATCCCAGATGTTAGGTTGCGTTAGGTTAAGATATACAACGTTATAGACGTATATAATGTCCCCTTCGAGAAGCAGGCGACGACACGCCAGAATGTTGTAAAATATTACATTCGACATGTTAGGTTGCCTTAGGCTAGGATATACAACGTTATAGACGTATAGAATGTTCCCACCGAGAAGTAGCGACCGACGCGTCAGGAATGTTATAATATATTACATCCCAGATGTTAGGTTGCGTTAGGTTAAGATATACAACGTTATAGACGTATATAATGTCCCCTTCGAGAAGCAGGCGACGACACGCCAGAATGTTGTAAAATATTGCATTCGACATGTAAGGTTGCCTTAGGCTGGGATATACAACGTTATAGACGTATAGAATGTTCCCACCGAGAAATTGGGGCCGACGGGTCAGGAATGTTGTAAAATATTACACCCGAGATGTTAGGTTCCCTTAGGTTAGGATATACAACGTTATAGACGTATAGAAAGTTCCCAGCGAGATGTAGGGACCGACATGCCAGGAATGTTGTAAAATATTACATCCCAGAAGTTAGGTTGCTTTGGGTTAGGATATACAACGTTATAGACGTATATAATGTCCCCATCGAGAAGCAGTCGACGACACGCCAGGAATGTTGTAAAATTTTACATCCGAGATGTTAGGTTGCCTTAGGCCAGGATATACAACGTTATAGACGTATAGAATGTTCCCATCGAGATGTAGGGTTCGACATGACAGGAATGTTGTAAAATATTACATCCGAGTTGTTAGGTTGCTTTAGGTTTGGATATACATCGTTATAGACGTATAGAATGTCCCCTTCGAGAAGCAGGCGACGACACGCCAGAATGTTGTAAAACATTACATCCGATATGTTAGGTTGCCTTAGGCTAGGATATATAACGTGATAGACGTATATAATGTTCCCACCGAGAAGTAGGGACCGAAATGCCAGGAATGTTGTAAAATATTACATCCGAGATGTTAGGTTGCCTTAGGCTAGGATATATAACGTGATAGACGTATATAATGTTCCCACCGAGAAGTAGGGACCGAAATGCCAGGAATGTTGTAAAATATTACATCCGATATGTTAGGTTGCCTTAGGCTAGGATATATAATGTGATAGACGTATATAATGTTCCCACCGAGAAGTAGGGACCGAAATGCCAGGAATGTTGTAAAATATTACATCCGAGATGTTAGGTTGCCTTAGGCTAGGACATATATCGTTATAGACGTATACAGTGTTCCCACCGAGAAGTAGGGACCGACGCGTCAGGAATGTTATAATATATTACATCCCAGATGTTAGGTTGCGTTAGGTTAAGATATACAACGTTATAGACGTATATAATGTCCCCTTCGAGAAGCAGGCGACGACACGCCAGAATGTTGTAAAATATTGCATTCGACATGTAAGGTTGCCTTAGGCTGGGATATACAACGTTATAGACGTATAGAATGTTCCCACCGAGAAATTGGGGCCGACGGGTCAGGAATGTTGTAAAATATTACACCCGAGATGTTAGGTTCCCTTAGGTTAGGATATACAACGTTATAGACGTATAGAAAGTTCCCAGCGAGATGTAGGGACCGACATGCCAGGAATGTTGTAAAATATTACATCCCAGAAGTTAGGTTGCTTTGGGTTAGGATATACAACGTTATAGACGTATATAATGTCCCCATCGAGAAGCAGTCGACGACACGCCAGGAATGTTGTAAAATTTTACATCCGAGATGTTAGGTTGCCTTAGGCCAGGATATACAACGTTATAGACGTATAGAATGTTCCCATCGACATGTAGGGTTCGACATGACAGGAATGTTGTAAAATATTACATCCGAGTTGTTAGGTTGCTTTAGGTTTGGATATACATCGTTATAGACGTATAGAATGTCCCCTTCGAGAAGCAGGCGACGACACGCCAGAATGTTGTAAAACATTACATCCGATATGTTAGGTTGCCTTAGGCTAGGATATATAACGTGATAGACGTATATAATGTTCCCACCGAGAAGTAGGGACCGAAATGCCAGGAATGTTGTAAAATATTACATCCGAGATGTTAGGTTGCCTTAGGCTAGGACATATATCGTTATAGACGTATACAGTGTTCCCACCGAGAAGTAGGGACCGACGCGTCAGGAATGTTATAATATATTACATCCCAGATGTTAGGTTGCGTTAGGTTAAGATATACAACGTTATAGACGTATATAATGTCCCCTTCGAGAAGCAGGCGACGACACGCCAGAATGTTGTAAAATATTACATTCGACATGTTAGGTTGCCTTAGGCTAGGATATACAACGTTATAGACGTATAGAATGTTCCCACCGAGAAGTAGCGACCGACGCGTCAGGAATGTTATAATATATTACATCCCAGATGTTAGGTTGCGTTAGGTTAAGATATACAACGTTATAGACGTATAGAATGTTCCCACCGAGAAATTGGGGCCGACGGGTCAGGAATGTTGTAAAATATTACACCCGAGATGTTAGGTTCCCTTAGGTTAGGATATACAACGTTATAGACGTATAGAAAGTTCCCAGCGGGATGTAGGGACCGACATGCCAGGAATTTTGTAAAATATTACATCCCAGAAGTTAGGTTGCTTTGGGTTAGGATATACAACGTTATAGACGTATATAATGTTCCCATCGAGAAGCAGGCGACGACACGCCAGGAATGTTGTAAAACATTACATCCGATATGTTAGGTTGCCTTAGGCTAGGATATATAACGTGATAGACGTATATAATATTCCCACCGAGAAGTAGGGACCGAAATGCCAGGAATGTTGTAAAATATTACACCCGAGATGTTAGGTTCCCTTAGGTTAGGATATACAACGTTATAGAGGTATAGAATGTTCCCACCGAGAAATTGGGGCCGACGGGTCAGGAATGTTGTAAAATATTACACCCGAGATGTTAGGTTCCCTTAGGTTAGGATATACAACGTTATAGACGTATAGAAAGTTCCCAGCGAGATGTAGGGACCGACATGCCAGGAATGTTGTAAAATATTACATCCCAGAAGTTAGGATGCTTTGGGTTAGGATATACAACGTTATAGACGTACATAATGTCCCCATCGAGAAGCAGGCGACGACACGCCAGGAATGTTGTAAAATATTACATCCGAGATGTTAGGTTGCTTAGGCCAGGATATACAACGTTATAGACGTATAGAATGTTCCCACCGAGATGTACGGTCCGACATGACAGGAATGTTGTAAAATATTACATCCGAGTTGTTAGGTTGCTTTAGGTTTGGATATACATCGTTATAGACGTATAGAATGTCCCCTTCGAGAAGCAGGCGACGACACGCCAGAATGTTGTAAAACATTACATCCGATATGTTAGGTTGCCTTAGGCTAGGATATATAACGTGATAGACGTATATAATGTTCCCACCGAGAAGTAGGGACCGAAATGCCAGGAATGTTGTAAAATATTACATCCGATATGTTAGGTTGCCTTAGGCTAGGATATATAATGTGATAGACGTATATAATGTTCCCACCGAGAAGTAGGGACCGAAATGCCAGGAATGTTGTAAAATATTACATCCGAGATGTTAGGTTGCCTTAGGCTAGGACATATATCGTTATAGACGTATACAGTGTTCCCACCGAGAAGTAGGGACCGACGCGTCAGGAATGTTATAATATATTACATCCCAGATGTTAGGTTGCGTTAGGTTAAGATATACAACGTTATAGACGTATATAATGTCCCCTTCGAGAAGCAGGCGACGACACGCCAGAATGTTGTAAAATATTGCATTCGACATGTAAGGTTGTCTTAGGCTGGGATATACAACGTTATAGACGTATAGAATGTTCCCACCGAGAAATTGGGGCCGACGGGTCAGGAATGTTGTAAAATATTACACCCGAGATGTTAGGTTCCCTTAGGTTAGGATATACAACGTTATAGACGTATAGAAAGTTCCCAGCGAGATGTAGGGACCGACATGCCAGGAATGTTGTAAAATATTACATCCCAGAAGTTAGGTTGCTTTGGGTTAGGATATACAACGTTATAGACGTATATAATGTCCCCATCGAGAAGCAGTCGACGACACGCCAGGAATGTTGTAAAATTTTACATCCGAGATGTTAGGTTGCCTTAGGCCAGGATATACAACGTTATAGACGTATAGAATGTTCCCATCGAGATGTAGGGTTCGACATGACAGGAATGTTGTAAAATATTACATCCGAGTTGTTAGGTTGCTTTAGGTTTGGATATACATCGTTATAGACGTATAGAATGTCCCCTTCGAGAAGCAGGCGACGACACGCCAGAATGTTGTAAAACATTACATCCGATATGTTAGGTTGCCTTAGGCTAGGATATATAACGTGATAGACGTATATAATGTTCCCACCGAGAAGTAGGGACCGAAATGCCAGGAATGTTGTAAAATATTACATCCGAGATGTTAGGTTGCCTTAGGCTAGGACATATATCGTTATAGACGTATACAGTGTTCCCACCGAGAAGTAGGGACCGACGCGTCAGGAATGTTATAATATATTACATCCCAGATGTTAGGTTGCGTTAGGTTAAGATATACAACGTTATAGACGTATATAATGTCCCCTTCGAGAAGCAGGCGACGACACGCCAGAATGTTGTAAAATATTACATTCGACATGTTAGGTTGCCTTAGGCTAGGATATACAACGTTATAGACGTATAGAATGTTCCCACCGAGAAGTAGCGACCGACGCGTCAGGAATGTTATAATATATTACATCCCAGATGTTAGGTTGCGTTAGGTTAAGATATACAACGTTATAGACGTATAGAATGTTCCCACCGAGAAATTGGGGCCGACGGGTCAGGAATGTTGTAAAATATTACACCCGAGATGTTAGGTTCCCTTAGGTTAGGATATACAACGTTATAGACGTATAGAAAGTTCCCAGCGGGATGTAGGGACCGACATGCCAGGAATTTTGTAAAATATTACATCCCAGAAGTTAGGTTGCTTTGGGTTAGGATATACAACGTTATAGACGTATATAATGTTCCCATCGAGAAGCAGGCGACGACACGCCAGGAATGTTGTAAAACATTACATCCGATATGTTAGGTTGCCTTAGGCTAGGATATATAACGTGATAGACGTATATAATATTCCCACCGAGAAGTAGGGACCGAAATGCCAGGAATGTTGTAAAATATTACACCCGAGATGTTAGGTTCCCTTAGGTTAGGATATACAACGTTATAGAGGTATAGAATGTTCCCACCGAGAAATTGGGGCCGACGGGTCAGGAATGTTGTAAAATATTACACCCGAGATGTTAGGTTCCCTTAGGTTAGGATATACAACGTTATAGACGTATAGAAAGTTCCCAGCGAGATGTAGGGACCGACATGCCAGGAATGTTGTAAAATATTACATCCGAGTTGTTAGGTTGCTTTAGGTTTGGATATACATCGTTATAGACTTATATAATGTTCCCACCGAGACGTGGGGACCGACATGCCAGGAATGTTGTAAAATATTACATCCCAGAAGTTAGGTTTCTTTGGGTTACGATATACAACGTTATAGACGTATATAATGTCCCCTTCGAGAAGCAGGCGACGACACGCCAGAATGTAGTAAAATATTACATTCGACATGTTAGGTTGCCTTAGGCTAGGATATACAACGTTATAGACGTATAGAATGTTCCCACCGAGAAATTGGTGCCGACGGGTCAGGAATGTTGTAAAATATTACATCCGAGATGTTAGGTTCCCTTAGGTTAGGATATACAACGTTATAGACGTATAGAAAGTTCCCAGCGAGATGTAGGGACCGACATTCCAGGAATTTTGTAAAATATTACATCCCAGAAGTCAGGTTGCTTTGGGTTAGGATATACAACGTTATAGACGTATATAATGTCCCCATCGAGAAGCAGGCGAAGACACGCCAGGAATGTTGTAAAATATTACATCCGAGATGTTAGGTTGCCTTAGGCTAGGATATACAACGTTATAGACGTATATAATGTTCCCACCGAGAAGTAGGGGCCGACATGCCAGGAATGTTGTAAAATATTACATACGAGATGTTAGGTTGCTTTGGGTTAGGATATACAACGTTATAGACGTATATAATGTCCCCATCGAGAAGCAGGCGACGACACGCCAGAATGTTGTAAAATATTACATCCGATATGTTAGGTTGCCTTAGGCTAGGATATATAACGTGATAGACGTATACAATGTTCCCACCGAGAAGTAGGGACCGAAATGCCAGGAATGTTGTAAAATATTACACCCGAGATGTTAGGTTCCCTTAGGTTAGGATATACAACGTTATAGACGTATAGAATGTTCCCACCGAGAAATTGGGGCCGACGGGTCAGGAATGTTGTAAAATATTA
This sequence comes from Xylocopa violacea, assembly GCA_963969225.1. Lineage (NCBI taxonomy): Eukaryota > Metazoa > Arthropoda > Insecta > Hymenoptera > Apidae > Xylocopa > Xylocopa violacea. The sequence continues at coordinate 51,920,232 of CAXAJV010000001.1, forward strand.
CATCCGAGATGTTAGGTTGCCTTAGGTTAGGATATACAACCTTATAGATGTATATAATGTCCCCATCGAGAAGCAGGCGACGACACGCCAGAATGTTGTGAAATGTTACATCCGATATGTTAGGTTGCCTTAGGCTAGGATATATAACGTGATAGACGTATATAATGTTCCCACCGAGAAATAGGAGCCGACGCGTCAGGAATGTTGTAAAATATGACATCCCAGATGTTAGGTTGCGTTAGGTTAAGATATACAACGTTATAGACGTATATAATGTCCCCTTCGAGAAGCAGGCGACGACACGCCAGAATGTTGTAAAATATTACATTCGACATGTTAGGTTGCCTTAGGCTAGGATATGTAACGTTATAGACGTATATAATATTCCCACCGAGAAATAGGGGCCGACGCGTCAGGAATGTTGTAAAATATTACACCCGAGATGTTAGGTTCGCTTAGGTTGGGATATACAGCGTTATAGACGTATAGAATGTTCCCACCGAGATGTAGGGACCAACATGCCAGGAATGATGTAAAATATTACATTCGAGATGTTAGGTTGCCTTAGGTTAGGATATACAACCTTATAGATGTATATAATGTCCACATCGAGAAGCAGGCGACGACACGCCAGGAATGTTATCAACTATTACATCCTATATTTTAGGTTGCCTTAGGTTAGGATATACAACGTTATAGACATATATAATGCCCCGTGGGGAAGTAAGTGCCGTCACGACAGGAATGCTGTAAAATATTACGGTAGAGAGGTTAGGTTGCCTTAGGTTATGATATATAACCTTGCAGGCGTATATAATGTTCCCACCGAGATGTAGGGACCGACATGCCAGGAATGTTGTAAAATATTACACCCGAGATGTTAGGTTCCCTTAGGCTAGGATATGTAACGTTATAGACGTATATAATATTCCCACCGAGAAATAAGGGCCGACGCGTCAGGAATGTTGTAAAATATTACACCCGAAATGTTAGGCACCGTTAGGTTAGGATATACAACGTTATAGACGTATAGAATGTTCCCACCGAGATGTAGGGACCGACATGCCAGGAATGTTCTGAAATATTACATCCGATATGTTAGGTTCCCTTAGGTTAGGATATACAACGTCATAGACGTATAGAATGTTCCCACCGAGATGTAGGGACCGACATGCCAGGAATGTTGTAAAATATTACATCCGAGATGTTAGGTTGCCTTAGGTTAGGATATACAACCTTATAGATATATATAATGACCACATCGAGAAGCAGGCGACGACACGCCAGGAATGTTATCAACTATTACATCCGAGATTTTAGGTTGCCTTAGGTTAGGATATACAACGTTATAGACGTATAGAATGTTCCCACCGAGAAATAGGGGCCGACGCGTCAGGAATGTTGTAAAATATTACACCCGAGACGTTAGGTTCTCTTAGGTTAGGATATACAACGTTATAGACATATAGAATGTTCCCACCGAGAAATAGGGGCCGACGCGTCAGGAATGTTGTAAAATATGACATCCCAGATGTTAGGTTGCGTTAGGTTAAGATATACAACGTTATAGACGTATAGAATGTTCCCACCGAGATGTAGGGACCGACATGCCAGGAATGTTGTAAAATATTACATCCGAGATGTTGGGTTGCCTTAGGTTAGGATATACAACCTTATAGATGTATATAATGTCCACATCGAGAAGCAGGCGACGACACGCCAGGAATGTTGTAAAATATTACATGCTAGATGTTAGGTTCCCTTAGGTTAGGATATACAACGTTACAGACGTATCTAATGTCCCCATCGAGAAGCAGGCGACGACACGCCAGAATGTTGTGAAATGTTACATCCGCTATGTTAGGTTGCCTTAGGCTAGGATATATAACGTGATAGACGTATATAATGTTCCCACCGAGAAATAGGGGCCGAAGCGTCAGGAATGTTGTAAAATATGACATCCCAGATGTTAGGTTGCGTTAGGTTAAGATATACAACGTTATAGACGTATATAATGTCCCCTTCGAGAAGCAGGCGGCGACACGCCAAAATGTTGTAAAATATTACATTCGACATGTTAGGTTGCCTTAGGCTAGGATATGTAACTTTATAGACGTATATAATATTCCCACCGAGAAATAGGGGCCGACTCGTCAGGAATGTTGTAAAATATTACACCCGAAGTGTTAGGTTCCCTTAGGTTAGGATATACAACGTCATAGACGTATAGAATGTTCCCACCGAGATGTAGGGACCGACATGCCAGGAATGTTGTAAAATATTACATCCGAGATGTTAGGTTGCCTTAGGTTAGGATATACAACCTTATAGACGTATCTAATGTCCCCATCGAGAAGCAGGCGACGACACGCCAGAATGTTGTGAAATGTTACATCCGCTATGTTAGGTTGCCTTAGGCTAGGATATATAACGTGATAGACGTATAGAATGTTCCCACCGAGAAATAGGGGCCGAAGCGTCAGGAATGTTGTAAAATATGACATCCCAGAAGTTAGGTTGCGTTAGGTTAAGATATACAACGTTATAGACGTATATAATGTCCCCTTCGAGAAGCAGGCGACGACTCGCCAGAATGTTGTAAAATATTAGATTCGACATGTTAGGTTGCCTTAGGCTAGGATATGTAACTTTATAGACGTATATAATATTCCCACCGAGAAATAGGGGCCGACTCGTCAGGAATGGTATCCTAACCTTACAGGAATGTTGTAAAATATTACACCCGAAGTGTTAGGTTCCCTTAGGTTAGGATATACAACTTCATAGACGTATAGAATGTTCCCACCGAGATGTAGGGACCGACATGCCAGGAATGTTGTAAAATATTACATCCGAGATGTTAGGTTGCCTTAGGCTAGTACATATATCGTTATAGACGTATACAATGTTCCAACCGAAAAGTAGGGACCGACGTGTCAGGAATGTTGTAATATACTACATCCCAGATGTTAGGTTGCGTTAGGTTAGGATATACAACGTTAATGACGTATATAATGTCCCCTTCGTGAAGCAGGCGACGACACGCCAGGAATGTTATCAACTATTACATCCGAGATTTTAGGTTGCCTTAGGTTAGGATATATAACGTTATAGACGAATATAATATTCCCACCGAGAAATAGGGGCCGACGCGTCAGGAACGTTGTAAAATATTACACCCGAAATGTTAGGCACCCTTAGGTTAGGATATACAACGTTATAGACGTATAGAATGTTCCCACCGAGAAGTAGGGACCGACATGCCAGGAATGTTGTAAAATATTACATACGAGATGCTAGGTTGCTTTGGGTTAGGATATACAACGTTATCGATGTATATAATGTCCCCATCGAAAAGCAGGCGACGACACGCCAGAATGTTGTAAAATATTACACCCGAGATGTTAGGTTCCCTTAGGTTAGGATATACAACTTTATAGACGTATCTAATGTCCCCATCGAGGAGCAGGCGACGACACGCCAGAATGTTGTGAAATGTTACATCCGATATGTTAGGTTGCCTTAGGCTAGGATATATAACGTGATAGACGAATATAATATTCCCACCGAGAAATAGGGGCCGACGCGTCAGGAACGTTGTAAAATATTACACCCGAAATGTTAGGCACCCTTAGGTTAGGATATACAACGTTATAGACGTATAGAATGTTCCCACCGAGATGTAGGGACCGACATGCCAGGAATGTTGTAAAATATTACATCCGAGATGTTAGGTTGCCTTAGGTTAGGATATACAACCTTATAGATGTATATAATGTCCCCATCGAGAAGCAGGCGACGACGCGCCAGAATGTTGTGAAATGTTACATCCGATATGTTAGGTTGCCTTAGGCTAGGATATATAACGTGATAGACGTATATAATGTTCCCACCGAGAAATAGGGGCCGACGCGTCAGGAATGTTGTAAAATATGACATCCCAGATGTTAGGTTGCGTTAGGTTAAGATATACAACGTTATAGACGTATATAATGTCCCCTTCGAGAAGCAGGCGACGACACGCCAGAATGTTGTAAAATATTACATTCGACATGTTAGGTTGCCTTAGGCTAGGATATATAACGTGATAGACGTATATAATGTTCCCACCGAGAAATAGGGGCCGACGCGTCAGGAATGTTGTAAAATATGACATCCCTGATGTTAGGTTGCGTTAGGTTAAGATATACAACGTTATAGACGTATATAATGTCCCCTTCGAGAAGCAGGCGACGACACGCCAGAATGTTGTAAAATATTACATTCGACATGTTAGGTTGCCTTAGGCTAGGATATGTAACGTTATAGACGTATATAATATTCCCACCGAGAAATAGGGGTCGACGCGTCAGGAATGTTGTAAAATATTACACCCGAGATGTTAGGTTCCCTTAGGTTAGGATATACAGCGTTATAGACGTATAGAATGTTCCCACCGAGATGTAGGGACCGACATGCCAGGAATGTTGTAAAATATTACATCCGAGATGTTAGGTTGCCTTAGGCTAGGACATATATCGTTGTAGACGTATACAATGTTCGCACCGAAGAGTAGGGACCGACGCGTCAGGAATGTTGTAATATATTACATCCCAAAGGTTAGGTTGCGTTAGGTTAGGATATACAACGTTATAGACGTATATAATATCCCCTTCGAGAAGCAGGCGACGACACGCCAGGAATGTTATCAACTATTACATCCGAGATTTTAGGTTGCCTTAGGTTAGGATATATAACGTTATAGACGAATATAATATTCCCACCGAGAAATAGGGGCCGACGCGTCAGGAACGTTGTAAAATATTACACCCGAAATGTTAGGCACCCTTAGGTTAGGATATACAGCGTTATAGACGTATAGAATGTTCCCACCGAGAAGTAGGGACCGACATGCCAGGAATGTTGTAAAATATTACATACGAGATGTTAGGTTGCTTTGGGTTAGGATATACAACGTTATCGACGTATATAATGTTCCCATCGAAAAGCAGGCGACGACACGCCAGAATGTTGTAAAATATTACACCCGAGATGTTAGGTTCCCTTAGGTTAGGATATACAACGTTATAGACGTATCTAATGTCCCCATCGAGAAGCAGGCGACGACACGCCAGAATGTTGTGAAATGTTACATTCGACATGTTAGGTTGCCTTAGGCTAGGATATGTAACTTTATAGACGTATATAATATTCCCACCGAGAAATAGGGGCCGACTCGTCAGGAATGTTGTAAAATATTACACCCGAAGTGTTAGGTTCCCTTAGGTTAGGATATACAACGTCATAGACGTATAGAATGTTCCCACCGAGATGTAGGGACCGACATGCCAGGAATGTTGTAAAATATTACATCCGAGATGTTAGGTTGCCTTAGGCTAGGACATATATCGTTATAGACGTATACAATGTTCGCACCGAAAAGTAGGGACCGACGCGTCAGGAATGTTGTAATATATTACATCCCAGATGTTAGGTTGCGTTAGGTTAGGATATACAACGTTATAGACGTATATAATATCCCCTTCGAGAAGCAGGCGACGACACGCCAGGAATGTTATCAACTATTACATTCGACATGTTAGGTTGCCTTAGGCTAGGATATACAACCTTATAGACGTATATAATATTCTCACCGAGAAATAGGGGCCGACGCGTCAGGAACGTTGTAAAATATTACATCCGAAATGTTAGGCACCCTTAGGTTAGGATATACAGCGTTATAGACGTATAGAATGTTCCCACCGAGAAGTAGGGACCGACATGCCAGGAATGTTGTAAAATATTACATACGAGATGTTAGGTTGCTCTGGGTTAGGATATACAACGTTATCGACGTATATAATGTTCCCATCGAAAAGCAGGCGACGACACGCCAGAATGTTGTAAAATATTACACCCGAGATGTTAGGTTCCCTTAGGTTAGGATATACAACGTTATAGACGTATCTAATGTCCCCATCGAGAAGCAGGCGACGACACGCCAGAATGTTGTGAAATGTTACATCCGATATGTTAGGTTGCCTTAGGCTAGGATATATAACGTGATAGACGTATATAATGTTCCCACCGAGAAATAGGGGCCGGCGCGTCAGGAATGTTGTAAAATATGACATCCCAGATGTTAGGTTGCGTTAGGTTAAGATATACAACGTTATAGACGTATATAATGTCCCCTTCGATAAGCAGGCGACGACACGCCAGAATGTTGTAAAATATTACATTCGACATGTTAGGTTGCCTTAGGCTAGGATATGTAACGTTATAGACGTATATAATATTCCCACCGAGAAATAGGGGCCGGCGCGTCAGGAATGTTGTAAAATATTACACCCGAGATGTTAGGTTCCCTTAGGTTAGGATATACAGCGTTATAGACGTATAGAATGTTCCCACCGAGATGTAGGGACCGACACGCCAGGAATGCTGTAAAATATTACGGTAGAGAGGTTCGGTTGCCTTAGGTTATGATATATAACCTTGCAGACGTATATAATGTTCCCACCGAGATGTAGGGACCGACATGCCAGGAATGTTGTAAAATATTACACCCGAGATGTTAGGTTCCCTTAGGTTAGGATATACAACGTTATAGACGTATAGAATATTCCCACCGAGAAATAGGGGCCGACGCGTCAGGAATGTTGTAAAATATTACACCCGAGACGTTAGGTTCTCTTAGGTTAGGATATACAACGTTATAGACATATAGAATGTTCCCACCGAGAAATAGGGGCCGACGCGTCAGGAATGTTGTAAAATATGACATCCGAGATGTTAGGTTGCGTTAGGTTAGGATATACAACCTTATAGATGTATATAATGTCCACATCGAGAAGCAGGCGACGACACGCCAGGAATGTTGTAAAATATTACATGCTAGATGTTAGGTTCCCTTAGGATAGGATATACAACGTTATAGACGTATCTAATGTCCCCATCGAGAAGCAGGCGACGACACGCCAGAATGTTGTGAAATGTTACATCCGATACGTTAGGTTGCCTTAGGCTAGGATATATAACGTGATAGACGTATATAATGTTCCCACCGAGAAATAGGCGCCGAAGCGTCAGGAATGTTGTAAAATATGACATCCCAGAAGTTAGGATGCGTTAGGTTAAGATATACAACGTTATAGACGTATATAATGTCCCCTTCGAGCAGCAGGCGGCGACACGCCAAAATGTTGTAAAATATTACATTCGACATGTTAGGTTGCCTTAGGCTAGGATATGTAACTTTATAGACGTATATAATATTCCCACCGAGAAATAGGGGCCGACTCGTCAGGAATGTTGTAAAATATTACACCCGAAGTGTTAGGTTCCCTTAGGTTAGGATATACAACGTCATAGACGTATAGAATGTTCCCACCGAGATGTAGGGACCGACATGCCAGGAATGTTGTAAAATATTACATCCGCGATGTTAGGTTGCCTTAGGCTAGGACATATATCGTTATAGACGTATACAATGTTCGCACCGAAAAGTAGGGACCGACGCGTCAGGAATGTTGTAATATATTACATCCCAGATGTTAGGTTGCCTTAGGTTAGGATATACAACGTTATAGACGTATATAATATCCCCTTCGAGAAGCAGGCGACGACACGCCAGGAATGTTATCAACTATTACATCCGAGATTTTAGGTTGCCTTAGGTTAGGATATATAACGTTATAGACGAATATAATATTCCCACCGAGAAATAGGGGCCGACGCGTCAGGAACGTTGTAAAATATTACACCCGAAATGTTAGGCACCCTTAGGTTAGGATATACAGCGTTATAGACGTATAGAATGTTCCCACCGAGAAGTAGGGACCGACATGCCAGGAATGTTGTAAAATATTACATACGAGATGTTAGGTTGCTTTGGGTTAGGATATACAACGTTATCGACGTATATAATGTTCCCATCGAAAAGCAGGCGACGACACGCCAGAATGTTGTAAAATATTGCACCCGAGATGTTAGGTTCCCTTAGGTTAGGATATACAACGTTATAGACGTATCTTATGTCCCCATCGAGAAGCAGGCGACGACACGCCAGAATGTTGTGAAATGTTACATCCGATATGTTAGGTTGCCTTAGGCTAGGATATATAACGTGATAGACGTATATAATGTTCCCACCGAGAAATAGGGGCCGTCGCGTCAGGAATGTTGTAAAATATGACATCCCAGATGTTAGGTTGCGTTAGGTTAGGATATACAACGTTATAGACGTATAGAAAGTTCCCACCGAGATGTAGGGACGGACATGCCAGTAATGTTGTAAAATATTACATCCGAGATGTTAGGTTGCCTTAGGTTAGGTTATACAACCTTATAGATGTATATAATGTCCACATCGAGAAGCAGGCGACGACACGCCAGGAATGTTGTAAAATATTACATGCTAGATGTTAGGTTCCCTTAGGATAGGATATACAACGTTATAGACGTATCTAATGTCCCCATCGAGAAGCAGGCGACGACACGCCAGAATGTTGTGAAATGTTACATCCGAAATGTTAGGTTGCCTTAGGCTAGGATATATAACGTGATAGACGTATATAATGTTCCCACCGAGAAATAGGGGCCGAAGCGTCAGGAATGTTGTAAAATATGACATCCCAGAAGTTAGGTTGCGTTAGGTTAAGATATACAACGTTATAGACGTATATAGTGTCCCCTTCGAGAAGCAGGCGGCGACACGCCAAAATGTTGTAAAATATTACATCCGAGATGTTAGGTTGCCTTAGGTTAGGATATACAACCTTATAGATGTATATAATGTCCACATCGAGAAGCAGGCGACGACACGACCGGAATGTTATCAACTATTACATCCGAGATTTTGGGTTGCCTCAGGTTAGAATATACAACGTTATAGACGTATATAATGCCCCATCGGAAAGTAAGTGCCGTCACGCCAGGAATGCTGTAAAATATTACGGTAGAGAGGTTAGGTTGCCTTAGGTTATGATATATAACATTGCAGACGTATATAATGTTCCCACCGAGATGTAGGGACCGACATGCCAGGAATGTTGTAAAATATTACACCCGAGATGTTAGGTTCCCTTAGGTTAGGATATACAGCGTTATAGACGTATAGAATGTTCCCACCGAGATGTAGGGACCGACATGCCAGGAATGTTGTAAAATATTACATCCGAGATGTTAGGTTGCCTTAGGTTAGGATATACAACCTTATAGATGTATACAATGTACACATCGAGAAGCAGGCGACGACACGCCAGGAATGTTATCAACTATTACATCCGAGATTTTAGGTTGCCTTAGGTTAGGATATACAACGTTCTAGACGTATTTAATGCCCCATCGGGAAGTAAGTGCCGTCACGCCAGGAATGCTGTAAAATATTACGGTAGAGAGGTTAGGTTGCCTTAGGTTATGATATATAACATTGCAGACGTATATAATGTTCCCACCGAGATGTAGGGACCGACATGCCAGGAATGTTGTAAAATATTACACCCGAGATGTTAGGTTCCCTTAGGTTAGGATATACAACTTTATAGACGTATCTAATGTCCCCATCGAGGAGCAGGCGACGACACGCCAGAATGTTGTGAAATGTTACATCCGATATGTTAGGTTGCCTTAGGCTAGGATATATAACGTGATAGACGTATATAATGTTCCCACCGAGAAATAGGGGCCGACGCGTCAGGAATGTTGTAAAATATGACATCCCAGATGTTAGGTTGCGTTAGGTTAAGATATACAACGTTATAGACGTATATAATGTCCCCTTCGAGAAGCAGGCGACGACACGCCAGAATGTTGTAAAATATTACATTCGACATGTTAGGTTGCCTTAGGCTAGGATATGTAACGTTATAGACGTATATAATATTCCCACCGAGAAATAGGGGCCGACGCGTCAGGAATGTTGTAAAATATTACACCCGAGATGTTAGGTTCCCTTAGGTTAGGATATACAGCGTTATAGACGTATAGAATGTTCCCACCGAGATGTAGGGACCGACATGCCAGGAATGTTGTAAAATATTACATCCGAGATGTTAGGTTGCCTTAGGCTAGGATATACAACCTTATAGATGTATATAATGTCCACATCGAGAAGCAGGCGACGACACGCCAGGAATGTTATCAACTATTACATCCGAGATTTTAGGTTGCCTTAGGTTAGGGTATACAACGTTATAGACGTATACAATGCCCCATCGGGAAGTAAGTGCCGTCACGCCAGGAATGCTGTAAAATATTACGGTAGAGAGGTTAGGTTGCCTTAGGTTATGATATATAACATTGCAGACGTATATAATGTTCCCACCGAGATGTAGGGACCGACATGCCAGGAATGTTGTAAAATATTACACCCGAAATGTTAGGCACCCTTAGGTTAGGATATACAACGTTATAGACGTATAGAATGTTCCCACCGAGATGTAGGGACCGACATGCCAGGAATGTTGTGAAATATTACATCCGATATGTTAGGTTGCCTTAGGCTAGGATATATAACGTGATAGACGTATATAATGTTCCCACCGAGAAATAGGGGCCGACGCGTCAGGAATGTTGTAAAATATGACATCCCAGATGTTAGGCTGCGTTAGGTTAAGATATACAACGTTATAGACGTATATAATGTCCCCTTCGAGAAGCAGGCGACGACAAGCCAGGATGTTGTAAAATATTACATTCGACATGTTAGGTTGCCTTAGGCTAGGATATGTAACTTTATAGACGTATATAATATTTCCACCGAGAAATAGGGGCCGACTCGTCAGGAATGTTGTAAAATATTACACCCGAAGTGTTAGGTTCCCTTAGGTTAGGATATACAACGTCATAGACGTATAGAATGTTCCCACCGAGATGTAGGGACCGACATGCCAGGAATGTTGTAAAATATTACATCCGAGATGTTAGGTTGCCTTAGGCTAGGACATATATCGTTATAGACGTATACAATGTTCGCACCGAAGAGTAGGGACCGACGCGTCAGAAATGTTGTAATATATTACATCCCAGATGTTAGGTTGCGTTAGGTTAGGATATACAACGTTATAGACGTATATAATATCCCCTTCGAGAAGCAGGCGACGACACGCCAGGAATGTTATCAACTATTACATTCGACATGTTAGGTTGCCTTAGGCTAGGATATACAACGTTATAGACGTATATAATATTCTCACCGAGAAATAGGGGCCGACGCGTCAGGAACGTTGTAAAATATTACATCCGAAGTGTTAGGCACCCTTAGGTTAGGATATACAGCGTTATAGACGTATAGAATGTTCCCATCGAGAAGTAGGGACCGACATGCCAGGAATGTTGTAAAATATTACATACGAGATGTTAGGTTGCTCTGGGTTAGGATATACAACGTTATAGACGTATATAATGTCCCCTTCGAGCAGCAGGCGGCGACACGCCAAAATGTTGTAAAATATTACATTCGACATGTTAGGTTGCCTTAGGCTAGGATATGTAACTTTATAGACGTATATAATATTCCCACCGAGAAATAGGGGCCGACTCGTCAGGAATGTTGTAAAATATTACACCCGAAGTGTTAGGTTCCCTTAGGTTAGGATATACAACGTCATAGACGTATAGAATGTTCCCACCGAGATGTAGGGACCGACATGCCAGGAATGTTGTAAAATATTACATCCGAGATGTTAGGTTGCCTTAGGCTAGGACATATATCGTTATAGACGTATACAATGTTCGCACCGAGAAGTAGGGACCGACATGCCAGGAATGTTGTAAAATATTACATACGAGATGTTAGGTTGCTTTGGGTTAGGATATACAACGTTATCGACGTATATAACGTTCCCATCGAAAAGCAGGCCACGACACGCCAGAATGTTGTAGAATATTGCACCCGAGATGTTAGGTTCCCTTAGGTTAGGATATACAACGTTATAGACGTATCTAATGTCCCCATCGAGAAGCAGGCGACGACACGCCAGAATGTTGTGAAATGTTACATCCGATATGTTAGGTTGCCTTAGGCTAGGATATATAACGTGATAGACGTATATAATGTTCCCACCGAGAAATAGGGGCCGACGCGTCAGGAATGTTGTAAAATATGACATCCCAGATGTTAGGTTGCGTTAGGTTAAGATATACAACGTTATAGATGTATATAATGTCCACATCGAGAAGCAGGCGACGACACGCCTGGAATGTTGTAAAATATTACATTCGAAATGTTAGGTTGCCTTAGGCTAGGATATATAACGTTATAGACGAATATAATATTCCCACCGAGAAATAGGGGCCGACGCGTCAGGAACGTTGTAAAATATTACACCCGAAATGTTAGGCACCCTTAGGTTAGGATATACAACGTTATAGACGTATAGAATGTTCCCACCGAGATGTAGGGACCGACATGCCAGGAATGTTGTGAAATATTACATCCGATATGTTAGGTTGCCTTAGGCTAGGATATATAACGTGATAGACGTATATAATGTTCCCACCGAGAAATAGGGGCCGACGCGTCAGGAATGTTGTAAAATATGACATCCCAGATGTTAGGCTGCGTTAGGTTAAGATATACAACGTTATAGACGTATATAATGTCCCCTTCGAGAAGCAGGCGACGACAAGCCAGGATGTTGTAAAATATTACATTCGACATGTTAGGTTGCCTTAGGCTAGGATATACAACGTTATAGACGTATATAATATTCCCACCGAGGAATAATTGGGCGACGCGTCAGGAATGTTGTAAAATATTACACCCGAGATGTTAGGTTCCCTTAGGTTAGGATATACAACGTTATAGACGTATAGAATGTTCCCACCGAGATGTAGGGACCGACATGCCAGGAATGTTGTGAAATATTACATCCGATATGTTAGGTTGCCTTAGGCTAGGATTTATAACGTGATAGACGTATATAATGTTCCCACCGAGAAATAGGGGCTGACGCGTCAGGAATGTTGTAAAATATGACATCCCAGATGTTAGGCTGCGTTAGGTTAAGATATACAACGTTATAGACGTATATAATGTCCCCATCGAGAAGCAGGCGACGACAAGCCAGGATGTTGTAAAATATTACATTCGACATGTTAGGTTGCCTTAGGCTAGGATATACAACGTTATAGACGTATATAATATTCCCACCGAGGAATAATTGGGCGACGCGTCAGGAATGTTGTAAAATATTACACCCGAGATGTTAGGTTCCCTTAGGTTAGGATATACAACGTTATAGACGTATAGAATGTTCCCACCGAGATGTAGGGACCGACATGCCAGGAATGTTGTAAAATATTACATCCGAGATGTTAGGTTGCCTTAGGTTAGGATATACAACCTTATAGATGTATATAATGTCCACATCGTGAAGCAGGCGACGACACGCCAGGAATGTTGTAAAATATTACATGCTAGATGTTAGGTTCCCTTAGGATAGGATATACAACGTTATAGACGTATCTAATGTCCCCATCGAGAAGCAGGCGACGACACGCCAGAATGTTGTGAAATGTTACATCCGATATGTTAGGTTGCCTTAGGCTAGGATATATAACGTGATAGACGTATATAATGTTCCCACCGAGAAACAGGGGCCGAAGCGTCAGGAATGTTGTAAAATATGACATCCCAGAAGTTAGGTTGCGTTAGGTTAAGATATACAACGTTATAGATGTATATAATGTCCACATCGAGAAGCAGGCGACGACACGCCTGGAATGTTGTAAAATATTACATTCGAAATGTTAGGTTGCCTTAGGCTAGGATATATAACGTTATAGACGAATATAATATTCCCACCGAGAAATAGGGGCCGACGCGTCAGGAACGTTGTAAAATATTACACCCGAAATGTTAGGCACCCTTAGGTTAGGATATACAACGTTATAGACGTATAGAATGTTCCCACCGAGATGTAGGGACCGACATGCCAGGAATGTTGTGAAATATTACATCCGATATGTTAGGTTGCCTTAGGCTAGGATATATAACGTGATAGACGTATATAATGTTCCCACCGAGAAATAGGGGCCGACGCGTCAGGAATGTTGTAAAATATGACATCCCAGATGTTAGGCTGCGTTAGGTTAAGATATACAACGTTATAGACGTATATAATGTCCCCTTCGAGAAGCAGGCGACGACAAGCCAGGATGTTGTAAAATATTACATTCGACATGTTAGGTTGCCTTAGGCTAGGATATACAACGTTATAGACGTATATAATATTCCCACCGAGGAATAATTGGGCGACGCGTCAGGAATGTTGTAAAATATTACACCCGAGATGTTAGGTTCCCTTAGGTTAGGATATACAACGTTATAGACGTATAGAATGTTCCCACCGAGATGTAGGGACCGACATGCCAGGAATGTTGTGAAATATTACATCCGATATGTTAGGTTGCCTTAGGCTAGGATTTATAACGTGATAGACGTATATAATGTTCCCACCGAGAAATAGGGGCTGACGCGTCAGGAATGTTGTAAAATATGACATCCCAGATGTTAGGCTGCGTTAGGTTAAGATATACAACGTTATAGACGTATATAATGTCCCCATCGAGAAGCAGGCGACGACAAGCCAGGATGTTGTAAAATATTACATTCGACATGTTAGGTTGCCTTAGGCTAGGATATACAACGTTATAGACGTATATAATATTCCCACCGAGGAATAATTGGGCGACGCGTCAGGAATGTTGTAAAATATTACACCCGAGATGTTAGGTTCCCTTAGGTTAGGATATACAACGTTATAGACGTATAGAATGTTCCCACCGAGATGTAGGGACCGACATGCCAGGAATGTTGTAAAATATTACATCCGAGATGTTAGGTTGCCTTAGGTTAGGATATACAACCTTATAGATGTATATAATGTCCACATCGTGAAGCAGGCGACGACACGCCAGGAATGTTGTAAAATATTACATGCTAGATGTTAGGTTCCCTTAGGATAGGATATACAACGTTATAGACGTATCTAATGTCCCCATCGAGAAGCAGGCGACGACACGCCAGAATGTTGTGAAATGTTACATCCGATATGTTAGGTTGCCTTAGGCTAGGATATATAACGTGATAGACGTATATAATGTTCCCACCGAGAAATAGGGGCCGAAGCGTCAGGAATGTTGTAAAATATGACATCCCAGAAGTTAGGTTGCGTTAGGTTAAGATATACAACGTTATAGACGTATATAATGTCCCCTTCGAGAAGCAGGCGGCCACACGCCAAAATGTTGTAAAATATTACATTCGACATGCTAGGTTGCCTTAGGCTAGGATATGTAACTTTATAGACGTATATAATATTCCCACCGAGAAATAGGGGCCGACTCGTCAGGAATGTTGTAAAATATTACACCCGAAGTGTTAGGTTCCCTTAGGTTAGGATATACAACGTCATAGACGTATAGAATGTTCCCACCGAGATGTAGGGACCGACATGCCAGGAATGTTGTAAAATATTACATCCGAGATGTTAGGTTGCCTTAGGTTAGGATATACAACCTTATAGATGTATATAATGTCCACATCGAGAAGCAGGCGGCGACACGCCAAAATGTTGTAAAATATTACATTCGACATGTTAGGTTGCCTTAGGCTAGGATATGTAACTTTATAGACGTATATAATATTCCCACCGAGAAATAGGGGCCGACTCGTCAGGTATGTTGTAAAATATTACACCCGAAGTGTTAGGTTCCCTTAGGTTAGGATATACAACGTCATAGACGTATAGAATGTTCCCACCGAGATGTAGGGACCGACATGCCAGGAATGTTGTAAAATATTACATCCGAGATGTTAGGTTGCCTTAGGCTAGGATATGTAACGTTATAGACGTATATAATATTCCCACCGAGAAATAGGGACCGACGCGTCAGGAATGTTGTAAAATATTACACCCGAGATGTTAGGTTGCCTTAGGTTAGGATATACAACCTTATAGATGTATATAATGTCCACATCGAGAAGCAGGCGACGACACGCCAGGAATGTTATCAACTATTACATCCGAGATTTTAGGTTGCCTCAGGTTAGGATATACAACGTTATAGACGTATATAATGCCCCATCGGGAAGTAAGTGCCGTCACGCCAGGAATGCTGTAAAATATTACGGTAGAGAGGTTAGGTTGCCTTAGGTTATGATATATAACATTGCAGACGTATGTAATGTTCCCACCGAGATGTAGGGACCGACATGCCAGGAATGTTGTAAAATATTACACCCGAGATGTTAGGTTCCCTTACGTTAGGATATACAACGTTATAGACGTATAGAATGTTCCCACCGAGAAATAGGGTCCGACGCGTCAGGAATGTTGTAAAATATTACACCCGAGACGTTAGGTTCTCTTAGGTTAGGATATACAACGTTATAGACATATAGAATGCTCCCACCGAGAAATAGGGGCCGACGCGTCAGGAATGTTGTAAAATATGACATCCCAGATGTTAGGTTGCGTTAGGTTAAGATATACAACGTTATAGACGTATAGAATGTTCCCACCGAGATGTAGGGACCGACATGCCAGGAATGTTGTAAAATATTACATCCGAGATGTTAGGTTGCCTTTGGCTAGGACATATATCGTTATAGACGTATACAATGTTCCCACCGAGAAGTAGGGACCGACGCGTCAGGAATGTTGTAAAATATTACATCCCAGATGTTAGGTTGCGTTAGGTTAGGATATACAACGTTATAGACGTATATAATGTCCCCTTCGAGAAGCAGGCGACGACACGCCAGAATGTTGCAAAATGTTACATTCGACATGTTAGGTTGCCTTAGGCTAGGATATGTAACGTTATAGACAAATATAATATTCCCACCGAGAAATAGGGGCCGACGCGTCAGGAACGTTGTAAAATATTACACCCGAAATGTTAGGTTCCCTTAGGTTAGGATATACAACGTTACAGACGTATATAATGTTCCCACCGAGAAGTAGGGACCGACATGCCAGGAATGTTGTAAAATATTACATAGGAGATGTTAGGTTGCTTTGGGTTAGGATATACAACGTTATCGACGTATATAATGTCCCCATCGAGAAGCATGCGACGACACGCCAGAATGTTGTAAAATATTACATCCCAGAAGTTAGGTTTCTTTGGGTTAGGATATACAACGTTATAGACGTATATAATGTCCCCTTCGAGAAGCAGGCGGCGACACGCCAAAATGTTGTAAAACATTACATCCGATATGTTAGGTTGCCTTAGGCTAGGATATATAACGTGATAGACGTATATAATGTTCCCACCGGGAAGTAGGGACCGAAATGCCAGGAATGTTGTAAAATATTACACCCGAGATGTTAGGTTCCCTTAGGTTAGGACATACAACGTTATAGACGTATAGAATGTTCCCACCGAGAAATTGGGGCCGACGGGTCAGGAATGTTGTAAAATATTACACCCGAGATGTTAGGTTCCCTTAGGTTAGGATATACAACGTTATAAAGTATAGAAAGTTCTCAGCGAGATATAGGGACCGACATGCCAGGAATGTTGTAAAATATTACAACCCAGAAGTTAGGTTGCTTTGGGTTAGGATATACAACGTTATAGACGTATACAATGTCCCCATCGAGAAGCAGGCGACGACACGCCAGAATGTTGTGAAATGTTACATCCGATATGTTAGGTTGCCTTAGGCTAGGATATATAACGTGATGGACGTATATAATGTTCCCACCGAGAAATAGGGGCCGACGCGTCAGGAATGTTGTAAAATATGACATCCCAGATGTTAGGTTGCGTTAGGTTAAGATATACAACGTTATAGACGTATATAATGTCCCCTTCGAGAAGCAGGCGACGACAAGCCAGAATGTTGTAAAATATTACATTCGACATGTTAGGTTGCCTTAGGCTAGGATATACAACGTTATAGACGTATATAATATTCCCACCGAGAAATAGGGGCCGACGCGTCAGGAATGTTGTAAAATATTACACCCGAGATGTTAGGTTCCCTTAGGTTAGGATATACAACGTTATAGACGTATAGAAAGTTCCCACCGAGATGTAGGGACCGACATGCCAGGAATGTTGTAAAATATTACATGCTAGATGTTAGGTTCCCTTAGGATAGGATATACAACGTTATAGACGTATCTAATGTCCCCATCGAGAAGCAGGCGACGACACGCCAGAATGTTGTGAAATGTTACATCCGAAATGTTAGGTTGCCTTAGGCTAGGATATATAACGTGATAGACGTATATAATGTTCCCACCGAGAAATAGGGGCCGAAGCGTCAGGAATGTTGTAAAATATGACATCCCAGAAGTTAGGTTGCGTTAGGTTAAGATATACAACGTTATAGACGTATATAATGTCCCCTTCGAGAAGCAGGCGACGACAAGCCAGGATGTTGTAAAATATTACATTCGACATGTTAGGTTGCCTTAGGCTAGGATATACAACGTTATAGACGTATATAATATTCCCACCGAGGAATAATTGGGCGACGCGTCAGGAATGTTGTAAAATATTACACCCGAGATGTTAGGTTCCCTTAGGTTAGGATATACAACGTTATAGACGTATAGAATGTTCCCACCGAGATGTAGGGACCGACATGCCAGGAATGTTGTAAAATATTACATCCGAGATGTTAGGTTGCCTTAGGCTAGGACATATATCGTTATAGACGTATACAATGTTCGCACCGAGAAGTAGGGACCGACATGCCAGGAATGTTGTAAAATATTACATACGAGATGTTAGGTTGCTTTGGGTTAGGATATACAACGTTATCGACGTATATAACGTTCCCATCGAAAAGCAGGCCACGACACGCCAGAATGTTGTAGAATATTGCACCCGAGATGTTAGGTTCCCTTAGGTTAGGATATACAACGTTATAGACGTATCTAATGTCCCCATCGAGAAGCAGGCGACGACACGCCAGAATGTTGTGAAATGTTACATCCGATATGTTAGGTTGCCTTAGGCTAGGATATATAACGTGATAGACGTATATAATGTTCCCACCGAGAAATAGGGGCCGACGCGTCAGGAATGTTGTAAAATATGACATCCCAGATGTTAGGTTGCGTTAGGTTAAGATATACAACGTTATAGACGTATATAATGTCCCCTTCGAGAAGCAGGCGACGACAAGCCAGAATGTTGTAAAATATTACATTCGACATGTTAGGTTGCCTTAGGCTAGGATATACAACGTTATAGACGTATATAATATTCCCACCGAGAAATAGGGGCCGACGCGTCAGGAATGTTGTAAAATATTACACCCGAGATGTTAGGTTCCCTTAGGTTAGGATATACAACGTTATAGACGTATAGAAAGTTCCCACCGAGATGTAGGGACCGACATGCCAGGAATGTTGTAAAATATTACATCCGAGATGTTAGGTTGCCTTAGGTTAGGTTATACAACCTTATAGATGTATATAATGTCCACATCGAGAAGCAGGCGACGACACGCCTGGAATGTTGTAAAATATTACATTCGAAATGTTAGGTTGCCTTAGGCTAGGATATATAACGTTATAGACGAATATAATATTCCCACCGAGAAATAGGGGCCGACGCGTCAGGAACGTTGTAAAATATTACACCCGAAATGTTAGGCACCCTTAGGTTAGGATATACAACGTTATAGACGTATAAAATGTTCCCACCGAGATGTAGGGACCGACATGCCAGGAATGTTGTGAAATATTACATCCGATATGTTAGGTTGCCTTAGGCTAGGATATATAACGTGATAGACGTATATAATGTTCCCACCGAGAAATAGGGGCCGACGCGTCAGGAATGTTGTAAAATATGACATCCCAGATGTTAGGCTGCGTTAGGTTAAGATATACAACGTTATAGACGTATATAATGTCCCCTTCGAGAAGCAGGCGACGACAAGCCAGGATGTTGTAAAATATTACATTCGACATGTTAGGTTGCCTTAGGCTAGGATATACAACGTTATAGACGTATATAATATTCCCACCGAGGAATAATTGGGCGACGCGTCAGGAATGTTGTAAAATATTACACCCGAGATGTTAGGTTCCCTTAGGTTAGGATATACAACGTTATAGACGTATAGAATGTTCCCACCGAGATGTAGGGACCGACATGCCAGGAATGTTGTGAAATATTACATCCGATATGTTAGGTTGCCTTAGGCTAGGATTTATAACGTGATAGACGTATATAATGTTCCCACCGAGAAATAGGGGCTGACGCGTCAGGAATGTTGTAAAATATGACATCCCAGATGTTAGGCTGCGTTAGGTTAAGATATACAACGTTATAGACGTATATAATGTCCCCTTCGAGAAGCAGGCGACGACAAGCCAGGATGTTGTAAAATATTACATTCGACATGTTAGGTTGCCTTAGGCTAGGATATACAACGTTATAGACGTATATAATATTCCCACCGAGGAATAATTGGGCGACGCGTCAGGAATGTTGTAAAATATTACACCCGAGATGTTAGGTTCCCTTAGGTTAGGATATACAACGTTATAGACGTATAGAATGTTCCCACCGAGATGTAGGGACCGACATGCCAGGAATGTTGTAAAATATTACATCCGAGATGTTAGGTTGCCTTAGGTTAGGATATACAACCTTATAGATGTATATAATGTCCACATCGTGAAGCAGGCGACGACACGCCAGGAATGTTGTAAAATATTACATGCTAGATGTTAGGTTCCCTTAGGATAGGATATACAACGTTATAGACGTATCTAATGTCCCCATCGAGAAGCAGGCGACGACACGCCAGAATGTTGTGAAATGTTACATCCGATATGTTAGGTTGCCTTAGGCTAGGATATATAACGTGATAGACGTATATAATGTTCCCACCGAGAAATAGGGGCCGAAGCGTCAGGAATGTTGTAAAATATGACATCCCAGAAGTTAGGTTGCGTTAGGTTAAGATATACAACGTTATAGACGTATATAATGTCCCCTTCGAGAAGCAGGCGGCCACACGCCAAAATGTTGTAAAATATTACATTCGACATGCTAGGTTGCCTTAGGCTAGGATATGTAACTTTATAGACGTATATAATATTCCCACCGAGAAATAGGGGCCGACTCGTCAGGAATGTTGTAAAATATTACACCCGAAGTGTTAGGTTCCCTTAGGTTAGGATATACAACGTCATAGACGTATAGAATGTTCCCACCGAGATGTAGGGACCGACATGCCAGGAATGTTGTAAAATATTACATCCGAGATGTTAGGTTGCCTTAGGTTAGGATATACAACCTTATAGATGTATATAATGTCCACATCGAGAAGCAGGCGGCGACACGCCAAAATGTTGTAAAATATTACATTCGACATGTTAGGTTGCCTTAGGCTAGGATATGTAACTTTATAGACGTATATAATATTCCCACCGAGAAATAGGGGCCGACTCGTCAGGTATGTTGTAAAATATTACACCCGAAGTGTTAGGTTCCCTTAGGTTAGGATATACAACGTCATAGACGTATAGAATGTTCCCACCGAGATGTAGGGACCGACATGCCAGGAATGTTGTAAAATATTACATCCGAGATGTTAGGTTGCCTTAGGCTAGGATATGTAACGTTATAGACGTATATAATATTCCCACCGAGAAATAGGGGCCGACGCGTCAGGAATGTTGTAAAATATTACACCCGAGATGTTAGGTTGCCTTAGGTTAGGATATACAACCTTATAGATGTATATAATGTCCACATCGAGAAGCAGGCGACGACACGCCAGGAATGTTATCAACTATTACATCCGAGATTTTAGGTTGCCTCAGGTTAGGATATACAACGTTATAGACGTATATAATGCCCCATCGGGAAGTAAGTGCCGTCACGCCAGGAATGCTGTAAAATATTACGGTAGAGAGGTTAGGTTGCCTTAGGTTATGATATATAACATTGCAGACGTATGTAATGTTCCCACCGAGATGTAGGGACCGACATGCCAGGAATGTTGTAAAATATTACACCCGAGATGTTAGGTTCCCTTACGTTAGGATATACAACGTTATAGACGTATAGAATGTTCCCACCGAGAAATAGGGTCCGACGCGTCAGGAATGTTGTAAAATATTACACCCGAGACGTTAGGTTCTCTTAGGTTAGGATATACAACGTTATAGACATATAGAATGCTCCCACCGAGAAATAGGGGCCGACGCGTCAGGAATGTTGTAAAATATGACATCCCAGATGTTAGGTTGCGTTAGGTTAAGATATACAACGTTATAGACGTATAGAATGTTCCCACCGAGATGTAGGGACCGACATGCCAGGAATGTTGTAAAATATTACATCCGAGATGTTAGGTTGCCTTTGGCTAGGACATATATCGTTATAGACGTATACAATGTTCCCACCGAGAAGTAGGGACCGACGCGTCAGGAATGTTGTAAAATATTACATCCCAGATGTTAGGTTGCGTTAGGTTAGGATATACAACGTTATAGACGTATATAATGTCCCCTTCGAGAAGCAGGCGACGACACGCCAGAATGTTGTAAAATGTTACATTCGACATGTTAGGTTGCCTTAGGCTAGGATATGTAACGTTATAGACAAATATAATATTCCCACCGAGAAATAGGGGCCGACGCGTCAGGAACGTTGTAAAATATTACACCCGAAATGTTAGGTTCCCTTAGGTTAGGATATACAACGTTACAGACGTATATAATGTTCCCACCGAGAAGTAGGGACCGACATGCCAGGAATGTTGTAAAATATTACATAGGAGATGTTAGGTTGCTTTGGGTTAGGATATACAACGTTATCGACGTATATAATGTCCCCATCGAGAAGCATGCGACGACACGCCAGAATGTTGTAAAATATTACATCCCAGAAGTTAGGTTTCTTTGGGTTAGGATATACAACGTTATAGACGTATATAATGTCCCCTTCGAGAAGCAGGCGGCGACACGCCAAAATGTTGTAAAACATTACATCCGATATGTTAGGTTGCCTTAGGCTAGGATATATAACGTGATAGACGTATATAATGTTCCCACCGGGAAGTAGGGACCGAAATGCCAGGAATGTTGTAAAATATTACACCCGAGATGTTAGGTTCCCTTAGGTTAGGACATACAACGTTATAGACGTATAGAATGTTCCCACCGAGAAATTGGGGCCGACGGGTCAGGAATGTTGTAAAATATTACACCCGAGATGTTAGGTTCCCTTAGGTTAGGATATACAACGTTATAAAGTATAGAAAGTTCTCAGCGAGATATAGGGACCGACATGCCAGGAATGTTGTAAAATATTACAACCCAGAAGTTAGGTTGCTTTGGGTTAGGATATACAACGTTATAGACGTATACAATGTCCCCATCGAGAAGCAGGCGACGACACGCCAGAATGTTGTGAAATGTTACATCCGATATGTTAGGTTGCCTTAGGCTAGGATATATAACGTGATGGACGTATATAATGTTCCCACCGAGAAATAGGGGCCGACGCGTCAGGAATGTTGTAAAATATGACATCCCAGATGTTAGGTTGCGTTAGGTTAAGATATACAACGTTATAGACGTATATAATGTCCCCTTCGAGAAGCAGGCGACGACAAGCCAGAATGTTGTAAAATATTACATTCGACATGTTAGGTTGCCTTAGGCTAGGATATACAACGTTATAGACGTATATAATATTCCCACCGAGAAATAGGGGCCGACGCGTCAGGAATGTTGTAAAATATTACACCCGAGATGTTAGGTTCCCTTAGGTTAGGATATACAACGTTATAGACGTATAGAAAGTTCCCACCGAGATGTAGGGACCGACATGCCAGGAATGTTGTAAAATATTACATCCGAGATGTTAGGTTGCCTTAGGTTAGGTTATACAACCTTATAGATGTATATAATGTCCACATCGAGAAGCAGGCGACGACACGCCAGGAATGTTGTAAAATATTACATGCTAGATGTTAGGTTCCCTTAGGATAGGATATACAACGTTATAGACGTATCTAATGTCCCCATCGAGAAGCAGGCGACGACACGCCAGAATGTTGTGAAATGTTACATCCGAAATGTTAGGTTGCCTTAGGCTAGGATATATAACGTGATAGACGTATATAATGTTCCCACCGAGAAATAGGGGCCGAAGCGTCAGGAATGTTGTAAAATATGACATCCCAGAAGTTAGGTTGCGTTAGGTTAAGATATACAACGTTATAGACGTATATAATGTCCCCTTCGAGAAGCAGGCGGCGACACGCCAAAATGTTGTAAAATATTACATTCGACATGTTAGGTTGCCTTAGGCTAGGATATGTAACTTTATAGACGTATATAATATTCCCACCGAGAAATAGGGGCCGACTCGTCAGGAATGTTGTAAAATATTACACCCGAAGTGTTGGGTTCCCTTAGGTTAGGATATACAATGTCATAGACGTATAGAATGTTCCCACCGAGATGTAGGGACCGACATGCCAGGAATGTTGTAAAATATTACATCCGAGATGTTAGGTTGCCTTAGGTTAGGATATACAACCTTATAGATGTATATAATGTCCACATCGAGAAGCAGGCGACGACACGACCGGAATGTTATCAACTATTACATCCGAGATTTTGGGTTGCCTCAGGTTAGAATATACAACGTTATAGACGTATATAATGCCCCATCGGGAAGTAAGTGCCGTCACGCCAGGAATGCTGTAAAATATTACGGTAGAGAGGTTAGGTTGCCTTAGGTTATGATATATAACATTGCAGACGTATATAATGTTCCCACCGAGATGTAGGGTCCGACATGCCAGGAATGTTGTAAAATATTACGCCCGAGATGTTAGGTTGCCTTAGGTTAGGATATACAACGTTATAGACGTATAGAATATTCCCACCGAGAAATAGGGGCCGACGCGTCAGGAATGTTGTAATATATTACACCCGAGACGTTAGGTTCTCTTAGGTTAGGATATACAACGTTATAGACATATAGAATGTTCCCACCGAGAAATAGGGGCCGACGCGTCAGGAATGTTGTAAAATATGACATCCCAGATGTTAGGTTGCGTTAGGTTAAGATATACAACGTTATAGGCGTATATAATGTCCCCTTCGAGAAGCAGGCGACAACACGCCAGAATGTTGTAAAATATTACATTCGAAATGTTAGGTTGCCTTAGGCTAGGATATATAACGTTATAGACGAATATAATATTCCCACCGAGAAATAGGGGCCGACGCGTCAGGAACGTTGTAAAATATTACACCCGAAATGTTAGGCATCCTTAGGTTAGGATATACAACGTTATAGACGTATAGAATGTTCCCACCGAGATGTAGGGACCGACATGCCAGGAATGTTGTGAAATATTACATCCGATATGTTAGGTTGCCTTAGGCTAGGATATATAACGTGATAGACGTATATAATGTTCCCACCGAGAAATAGGGGCCGACGCGTCAGGAATGTTGTAAAATATGACATCCCAGATGTTAGGCTGCGTTAGGTTAAGATATACAACGTTATAGACGTATATAATGTCCCCTTCGAGAAGCAGGCGACGACAAGCCAGGATGTTGTAAAATATTACATTCGACATGTTAGGTTGCCTTAGGCTAGGATATACAACGTTATAGACGTATATAATATTCCCACCGAGGAATAATTGGGCGACGCGTCAGGAATGTTGTAAAATATTACACCCGAGATGTTAGGTTCCCTTAGGTTAGGATATACAACGTTATAGACGTATAGAATGTTCCCACCGAGATGTAGGGACCGACATGCCAGGAATGTTGTAAAATATTACATCCGAGATGTTAGGTTGCCTTAGGTTAGGATATACAACCTTATAGATGTATATAATGTCCACATCGTGAAGCAGGCGACGACACGCCAGGAATGTTGTAAAATATTACATGCTAGATGTTAGGTTCCCTTAGGATAGGATATACAACGTTATAGACGTATCTAATGTCCCCATCGAGAAGCAGGCGACGACACGCCAGAATGTTGTGAAATATTACATTCGACATGTTAGGTTGCCTTAGGCTAGGATATGTAACTTTATAGACGTATATAATATTCCCACCGAGAAATAGGGGTCGACTCGTCAGGTATGTTGTAAAATATTACACCCGAAGTGTTAGGTTCCCTTAGGTTAGGATATACAACGTCATAGACGTATAGAATGTTCCCACCGAGATGTAGGGACCGACATGCCAGGAATGTTGTAAAATATTACATCCGAGATGTTAGGTTGCCTTAGGCTAGGATATGTAACGTTATAGACGTATATAATATTCCCACCGAGAAATAGGGGCCGACGCGTCAGGAATGTTGTAAAATATTACACCCGAGATGTTAGGTTGCCTTAGGTTAGGATATACAACCTTATAGATGTATATAATGTCCACATCGAGAAGCAGGCGACGACACGCCAGGAATGTTATCAACTATTACATCCGAGATTTTAGGTTGCCTCAGGTTAGGATATACAACGTTATAGACGTATATAATGCCCCATCGGGAAGTAAGTGCCGTCACGCCAGGAATGCTGTAAAATATTACGGTAGAGAGGTTAGGTTGCCTTAGGTTATGATATATAACATTGCAGACGTATGTAATGTTCCCACCGAGATGTAGGGACCGACATGCCAGGAATGTTGTAAAATATTACACCCGAGATGTTAGGTTCCCTTACGTTAGGATATACAACGTTATAGACGTATAGAATGTTCCCACCGAGAAATAGGGTCCGACGCGTCAGGAATGTTGTAAAATATTACACCCGAGACGTTAGGTTCTCTTAGGTTAGGATATACAACGTTATAGACATATAGAATGCTCCCACCGAGAAATAGGGGCCGACGCGTCAGGAATGTTGTAAAATATGACATCCCAGATGTTAGGTTGCGTTAGGTTAAGATATACAACGTTATAGACGTATAGAATGTTCCCACCGAGATGTAGGGACCGACATGCCAGGAATGTTGTAAAATATTACATCCGAGATGTTAGGTTGCCTTTGGCTAGGACATATATCGTTATAGACGTATACAATGTTCCCACCGAGAAGTAGGGACCGACGCGTCAGGAATGTTGTAAAATATTACATCCCAGATGTTAGGTTGCGTTAGGTTAGGATATACAACGTTATAGACGTATATAATGTCCCCTTCGAGAAGCAGGCGACGACACGCCAGAATGTTGTAAAATGTTACATTCGACATGTTAGGTTGCCTTAGGCTAGGATATGTAACGTTATAGACAAATATAATACTCCCACCGAGAAATAGGGGCCGACGCGTCAGGAACGTTGTAAAATATTACACCCGAAATGTTAGGTTCCCTTAGGTTAGGATATACAACGTTACAGACGTATATAATGTTCCCACCGAGAAGTAGGGACCGACATGCCAGGAATGTTGTAAAATATTACATAGGAGATGTTAGGTTGCTTTGGGTTAGGATATACAACGTTATCGACGTATATAATGTCCCCATCGAGAAGCATGCGACGACACGCCAGAATGTTGTAAAATATTACATCCCAGAAGTTAGGTTTCTTTGGGTTAGGATATACAACGTTATAGACGTATATAATGTCCCCTTCGAGAAGCAGGCGGCGACACGCCAAAATGTTGTAAAACATTACATCCGATATGTTAGGTTGCCTTAGGCTAGGATATATAACGTGATAGACGTATATAATGTTCCCACCGGGAAGTAGGGGCCGACGCGTCAGGAATGTTGTAAAATATTACACCCGAGATGTTAGGTTCCCTTAGGTTAGGACATACAACGTTATAGACGTATAGAATGTTCCCACCGAGAAATTGGGGCCGACGGGTCAGGAATGTTGTAAAATATTACACCCGAGATGTTAGGTTCCCTTAGGTTAGGATATACAACGTTATAAAGTATAGAAAGTTCTCAGCGAGATATAGGGACCGACATGCCAGGAATGTTGTAAAATATTACAACCCAGAAGTTAGGTTGCTTTGGGTTAGGATATACAACGTTATAGACGTATACAATGTCCCCATCGAGAAGCAGGCGACGACACGCCAGAATGTTGTGAAATGTTACATCCGATACGTTAGGTTGCCTTAGGCTAGGATATATAACGTGATAGACGTATATAATGTTCCCACCGAGAAATAGGGGCCGACGCGTCAGGAATGTTGTAAAATATGACATCCCAGATGGTAGGTTGCGTTAGGTTAAGATATACAACGTTATAGACGTATATAATGTCCCCTTCGAGAAGCAGGCGACGACAAGCCAGAATGTTGTAAAATATTACATTCGACATGTTAGGTTGCCTTAGGCTAGGATATACAACGTTATAGACGTATATAATATTCCCACCGAGAAATAGGGGCCGACGCGTCAGGAATGTTGTAAAATATTACACCCGAGATGTTAGGTTCCCTTAGGTTAGGATATACAACGTTATAGACGTATAGAAAGTTCCCACCGAGATGTAGGGACCGACATGCCAGGAATGTTGTAAAATATTACATCCGAGATGTTAGGTTGCCTTAGGTTAGGTTATACAACCTTATAGATGTATATAATGTCCACATCGAGAAGCAGGCGACGACACGCCAGGAATGTTGTAAAATATTACATGCTAGATGTTAGGTTCCCTTAGGATAGGATATACAACGTTATAGACGTATCTAATGTCCCCATCGAGAAGCAGGCGACGACACGCCAGAATGTTGTGAAATGTTACATCCGAAATGTTAGGTTGCCTTAGGCTAGGATATATAACGTGATAGACGTATATAATGTTCCCACCGAGAAATAGGGGCCGAAGCGTCAGGAATGTTGTAAAATATGACATCCCAGAAGTTAGGTTGCGTTAGGTTAAGATATACAACGTTATAGACGTATATAATGTCCCCTTCGAGAAGCAGGCGGCGACACGCCAAAATGTTGTAAAATATTACATTCGACATGTTAGGTTGCCTTAGGCTAGGATATGTAACTTTATAGACGTATATAATATTCCCACCGAGAAATAGGGGCCGACTCGTCAGGAATGTTGTAAAATATTACACCCGAAGTGTTGGGTTCCCTTAGGTTAGGATATACAATGTCATAGACGTATAGAATGTTCCCACCGAGATGTAGGGACCGACATGCCAGGAATGTTGTAAAATATTACATCCGAGATGTTAGGTTGCCTTAGGTTAGGATATACAACCTTATAGATGTATATAATGTCCACATCGAGAAGCAGGCGACGACACGACCGGAATGTTATCAACTATTACATCCGAGATTTTGGGTTGCCTCAGGTTAGAATATACAACGTTATAGACGTATATAATGCCCCATCGGGAAGTAAGTGCCGTCACGCCAGGAATGCTGTAAAATATTACGGTAGAGAGGTTAGGTTGCCTTAGGTTAGGATATACAACGTTGTAGACGTATAGAATGTTCTCACCGAGAAATTGGGGCCGACGGGTCAGGAATTTTGTAAAATATTACACCCGAGATGTTAGGTTCCCTTAGGTTAGGATATACAACGTTATAGACGTATATAATGTCCCGTTCGAGAAGCAGGCGACGACACGCCAGAATGTTGTAAAATATTACATTCGACATGTTAGGTTGCCTTAGGCTAGGATATGTAACGTTATAGACGAATATAATATTCCCACCGAGAAATAGCGGCCGAAGCGTCAGGAATGTTGTAAAATATGACATCCCAGAAGTTAGGTTGCGTTAGGTTAAGATATACAACGTTATAGACGTATACAATGTCCCCTTCGAGAAGCAGGCGACGACACGCCAGGAATGTTATCAACTATTACATCCGAGATTTTAGGTTGCCTTAGGTTAGGATATGTAATGTTATAGACGAATATAATATTCCCACCGAGAAATAGGGGCCGACGCGTCAGGAACGTTGTAAAATATTACACCCGAAATGTTAGGCACCCTTAGGTTAGGATATACAACGTTATAGACGTATAGAATGTTCCCACCGAGAAGTAGGGACCGACATGCCAGGAATGTTGTAAAATATTACATACGAGATGTTAGGTTGCTTTGGGTTAGGATATACAACGTTATCGACGTATATAATGTCCCCATCGAAAAGCAGGCGACGACACGCCAGAATGTTGTAAAATATTACACCCGAGATGTTAGGTTCCCTTAGGTTAGGATATACAACGTTATAGACGTATAGAAAGTTCCCACCGAGATGTAGGGACCGACATGCCAGGAATGTTGTAAAATATTACATCCGAGATGTTAGGTTGCCTTAGGTTAGGTTATACAACCTTATAGATGTATATAATGTCCACATCGAGAAGCAGGCGACGACACGCCAGGAATGTTGTAAAATATTACATGCTAGATGTTAGGTTCCCTTAGGATAGGATATACAACGTTATAGACGTATCTAATGTCCCCATCGAGAAGCAGGCGACGACACGCCAGAATGTTGTGAAATGTTACATCCGAAATGTTAGGTTGCCTTAGGCTAGGATATATAACGTGATAGACGTATATAATGTTCCCACCGAGAAATAGGGGCCGAAGCGTCAGGAATGTTGTAAAATATGACATCCCAGAAGTTAGGTTGCGTTAGGTTAAGATATACAACGTTATAGACGTATATAATGTCCCCTTCGAGAAGCAGGCGGCGACACGCCAAAATGTTGTAAAATATTACATTCGACATGTTAGGTTGCCTTAGGCTAGGATATGTAACTTTATAGACGTATATAATATTCCCACCGAGAAATAGGGGCCGACTCGTCAGGAATGTTGTAAAATATTACACCCGAAGTGTTGGGTTCCCTTAGGTTAGGATATACAATGTCATAGACGTATAGAATGTTCCCACCGAGATGTAGGGACCGACATGCCAGGAATGTTGTAAAATATTACATCCGAGATGTTAGGTTGCCTTAGGTTAGGATATACAACCTTATAGATGTATATAATGTCCACATCGAGAAGCAGGCGACGACACGACCGGAATGTTATCAATTATTACATCCGAGATTTTGGGTTGCCTCAGGTTAGAATATACAACGTTATAGACGTATATAATGCCCCATCGGGAAGTAAGTGCCGTCACGCCAGGAATGCTGTAAAATATTACGGTAGAGAGGTTAGGTTGCCTTAGGTTATGATATATAACATTGCAGACGTATATAATGTTCCCACCGAGATGTAGGGTCCGACATGCCAGGAATGTTGTAAAATATTACGCCCGAGATGTTAGGTTGCCTTAGGTTAGGATATACAACGTTATAGACGTATAGAATATTCCCACCGAGAAATAGGGGCCGACGCGTCAGGAATGTTGTAATATATTACACCCGAGACGTTAGGTTCTCTTAGGTTAGGATATACAACGTTATAGACATATAGAATGTTCCCACCGAGAAATAGGGGCCGACGCGTCAGGAATGTTGTAAAATATGACATCCCAGATGTTAGGTTGCGTTAGGTTAAGATATACAACGTTATAGGCGTATATAATGTCCCCTTCGAGAAGCAGGCGACAACACGCCAGAATGTTGTAAAATATTACATTCGAAATGTTAGGTTGCCTTAGGCTAGGATATATAACGTTATAGACGAATATAATATTCCCACCGAGAAATAGGGGCCGACGCGTCAGGAACGTTGTAAAATATTACACCCGAAATGTTAGGCATCCTTAGGTTAGGATATACAACGTTATAGACGTATAGAATGTTCCCACCGAGATGTAGGGACCGACATGCCAGGAATGTTGTGAAATATTACATCCGATATGTTAGGTTGCCTTAGGCTAGGATATATAACGTGATAGACGTATATAATGTTCCCACCGAGAAATAGGGGCCGACGCGTCAGGAATGTTGTAAAATATGACATCCCAGATGTTAGGCTGCGTTAGGTTAAGATATACAACGTTATAGACGTATATAATGTCCCCTTCGAGAAGCAGGCGACGACAAGCCAGGATGTTGTAAAATATTACATTCGACATGTTAGGTTGCCTTAGGCTAGGATATACAACGTTATAGACGTATATAATATTCCCACCGAGGAATAATTGGGCGACGCGTCAGGAATGTTGTAAAATATTACACCCGAGATGTTAGGTTCCCTTAGGTTAGGATATACAACGTTATAGACGTATAGAATGTTCCCACCGAGATGTAGGGACCGACATGCCAGGAATGTTGTAAAATATTACATCCGAGATGTTAGGTTGCCTTAGGTTAGGATATACAACCTTATAGATGTATATAATGTCCACATCGTGAAGCAGGCGACGACACGCCAGGAATGTTGTAAAATATTACATGCTAGATGTTAGGTTCCCTTAGGATAGGATATACAACGTTATAGACGTATCTAATGTCCCCATCGAGAAGCAGGCGACGACACGCCAGAATGTTGTGAAATATTACATTCGACATGTTAGGTTGCCTTAGGCTAGGATATGTAACTTTATAGACGTATATAATATTCCCACCGAGAAATAGGGGTCGACTCGTCAGGTATGTTGTAAAATATTACACCCGAAGTGTTAGGTTCCCTTAGGTTAGGATATACAACGTCATAGACGTATAGAATGTTCCCACCGAGATGTAGGGACCGACATGCCAGGAATGTTGTAAAATATTACATCCGAGATGTTAGGTTGCCTTAGGCTAGGATATGTAACGTTATAGACGTATATAATATTCCCACCGAGAAATAGGGGCCGACGCGTCAGGAATGTTGTAAAATATTACACCCGAGATGTTAGGTTGCCTTAGGTTAGGATATACAACCTTATAGATGTATATAATGTCCACATCGAGAAGCAGGCGACGACACGCCAGGAATGTTATCAACTATTACATCCGAGATTTTAGGTTGCCTCAGGTTAGGATATACAACGTTATAGACGTATATAATGCCCCATCGGGAAGTAAGTGCCGTCACGCCAGGAATGCTGTAAAATATTACGGTAGAGAGGTTAGGTTGCCTTAGGTTATGATATATAACATTGCAGACGTATGTAATGTTCCCACCGAGATGTAGGGACCGACATGCCAGGAATGTTGTAAAATATTACACCCGAGATGTTAGGTTCCCTTACGTTAGGATATACAACGTTATAGACGTATAGAATGTTCCCACCGAGAAATAGGGTCCGACGCGTCAGGAATGTTGTAAAATATTACACCCGAGACGTTAGGTTCTCTTAGGTTAGGATATACAACGTTATAGACATATAGAATGCTCCCACCGAGAAATAGGGGCCGACGCGTCAGGAATGTTGTAAAATATGACATCCCAGATGTTAGGTTGCGTTAGGTTAAGATATACAACGTTATAGACGTATAGAATGTTCCCACCGAGATGTAGGGACCGACATGCCAGGAATGTTGTAAAATATTACATCCGAGATGTTAGGTTGCCTTTGGCTAGGACATATATCGTTATAGACGTATACAATGTTCCCACCGAGAAGTAGGGACCGACGCATCAGGAATGTTGTAAAATATTACATCCCAGATGTTAGGTTGCGTTAGGTTAGGATATACAACGTTATAGACGTATATAATGTCCCCTTCGAGAAGCAGGCGACGACACGCCAGAATGTTGTAAAATGTTACATTCGACATGTTAGGTTGCCTTAGGCTAGGATATGTAACGTTATAGACAAATATAATACTCCCACCGAGAAATAGGGGCCGACGCGTCAGGAACGTTGTAAAATATTACACCCGAAATGTTAGGCACCCTTAGGTTAGGATATACAACGTTATAGACGTATAGAATGTTCCCACCGAGATGTAGGGACCGACATGCCAGGAATGTTGTGAAATATTACATCCGATATGTTAGGTTGCCTTAGGCTAGGATATATAACGTGATAGACGTATATAATGTTCCCACCGAGAAATAGGGGCCGACGCGTCAGGAATGTTGTAAAATATGACATCCCAGATGTTAGGTTGCGTTAGGTTAGGATATACAACGTTATAGACGTATAGAATGTTCCCACCGAGATGTAGGGACCGACATGCCAGGAATGTTGTAAAATATTACATCCGAGATGTTAGGTTGCCTTTGGCTAGGACATATATCGTTATAGACGTATACAATGTTCCCACCGAGATGTAGGGACCGACATGCCAGGAATGTTGTAAAATATTACATCCCAGATGTTAGGTTGCCTTTGGCTAGGACATATATCGTTATAGACGTATACAATGTTCCCACCGAGAAGTAGGGACCGACGCGTCAGGAATGTTGTAAAATATTACATCCCAGATGTTAGGTTGCGTTAGGTTAGGATATACAACGTTATAGACGTATATAATGTCCCCTTCGAGAAGCAGGCGACGACACGCCAGAATGTTGTAAAATGTTACATTCGACATGTTAGGTTGCCTTAGGCTAGGATATGTAACGTTATAGACAATTATAATATTCCCACCGAGAAATAGGGGCCGACGCGTCAGGAACGTTGTAAAATATTACACCCGAGATGTTAGGTTCCCTTAGGTTAGGATATACAACGTTGTAGACGTATAGAATGTTCTCACCGAGAAATTGGGGCCGACGTGTCAGGAATTTTGTAAAATATTACACCCGAGATGTTAGGTTCCCTTAGGTTAGGATATACAACGTTATATACGTATAGAAAGTTCCCAGCGAGATGTAGGGACCGACGCGTCAGGAATGTTGTAAAATATTACATCCCAGATGTTAGGTTGCGTTAGGTTAGGATATACAACGTTATAGACGTATATAATGTCCCGTTCGAGAAGCAGGCGACGACACGCCAGAATGTTGTAAAATATTACATTCGACATGTTAGGTTGCCTTAGGCTAGGATATGTAACGTTATAGACGAATATAATATTCCCACCGAGAAATAGCGGCCGAAGCGTCAGGAATGTTGTAAAATATGACATCCCAGAAGTTAGGTTGCGTTAGGTTAAGATATACAACGTTATAGACGTATACAATGTCCCCTTCGAGAAGCAGGCGACGACACGCCAGGAATGTTATCAACTATTACATCCGAGATTTTAGGTTGCCTTAGGTTAGGATATGTAATGTTATAGACGAATATAATATTCCCACCGAGAAATAGGGGCCGACGCGTCAGGAACGTTGTAAAATATTACACCCGAAATGTTAGGCACCCTTAGGTTAGGATATACAACGTTATAGACGTATAGAATGTTCCCACCGAGAAGTAGGGACCGACATGCCAGGAATGTTGTAAAATATTACATACGAGATGTTAGGTTGCTTTGGGTTAGGATATACAACGTTATCGACGTATATAATGTCCCCATCGAAAAGCAGGCGACAACACGCCAGAATGTTGTAAAATATTACACCCGAGATGTTAGGTTCCCTTAGGTTAGGATATACAACTTTATAGACGTATCTAATGTCCCCATCGAGGAGCAGGCGACGACACGCCAGAATGTTGTAAAATATTACATTCGACATGTTAGGTTGCCTTAGGCTAGGATATGTAACTTTATAGACGTATATAATATTCCCACCGAGAAATAGGGGCCGACTCGTCAGGAATGTTGTAAAATATTACATCCCAGATGTTAGGTTGCGTTAGGTTAGGATATACAACGTTATAGACGTATATAATGTCCCCTTCGAGAAGCAGGCGACGACACGCCAGAATGTTGTAAAATGTTACATTCGACATGTTAGGTTGCCTTAGGCTAGGATATGTAACGTTATAGACAAATATAATATTCCCACCGAGAAATAGGGGCCGACGCGTCAGGAACGTTGTAAAATATTACACCCGAAATGTTAGGTTCCCTTAGGTTAGGATATACAACGTTACAGACGTATATAATGTTCCCACCGAGAAGTAGGGACCGACATGCCAGGAATGTTGTAAAATATTACATACGAGATGTTAGGTTGCTTTGGGTTAGGATATACAACGTTATCGACGTATATAATGCCCCATCGAGAAGCATGCGACGACACGCCAGAATGTTGTAAAATATTACATCGCAGAAGTTAGGTTTCTTTGGGTTAGGA
The DNA here is from genome assembly GCA_963969225.1 of Xylocopa violacea. Classification (NCBI taxonomy): domain Eukaryota; kingdom Metazoa; phylum Arthropoda; class Insecta; order Hymenoptera; family Apidae; genus Xylocopa; species Xylocopa violacea. The sequence continues at coordinate 51,956,277 of CAXAJV010000001.1, forward strand.
TATACAACGTTATAGACGTATATAATGTCCCCTTCAAGAAGCAGGCGGCGACACGCCAAAATGTTGTAAAACATTACATCCGATATGTTAGGTTGCCTTAGGCTAGGATATATAACGTGATAGACGTATATAATGTTCCCACCGGGAAGTAGGGACCGAAATGCCAGGAATGTTGTAAAATATTACACCCGAGATGTTAGGTTCCCTTAGGTTAGGACATACAACGTTATAGACGTATAGAATGTTCCCACCGAGAAATTGGGGCCGACGGGTCAGGAATGTTGTAAAATATTACACCCGAGATGTTAGGTTCCCTTAGGTTAGGATATACAACGTTATAAAGTATAGAAAGTTCTCAGCGAGATATAGGGACCGACATGCCAGGAATGTTGTAAAATATTACAACCCAGAAGTTAGGTTGCTTTGGGTTAGGATATACAACGTTATAGACGTATACAATGTCCCCATCGAGAAGCAGGCGACGACACGCCAGAATGTTGTGAAATGTTACATCCGATATGTTAGGTTGCCTTAGGCTAGGATATATAACGTGATAGACGTATATAATATTCCCACCGAGAAATAGGGGCCGACTCGTCAGGAATGTTGTAAAATATTACACCCGAAGTGTTGGGTTCCCTTAGGTTAGGATATACAATGTCATAGACGTATAGAATGTTCCCACCGAGATGTAGGGACCGACATGCCAGGAATGTTGTAAAATATTACATCCGAGATGTTAGGTTGCCTTAGGTTAGGATATACAACCTTATAGATGTATATAATGTCCACATCGAGAAGCAGGCGACGACACGACCGGAATGTTATCAACTATTACATCCGAGATTTTGGGTTGCCTCAGGTTAGAATATACAACGTTATAGACGTATATAATGCCCCATCGGGAAGTAAGTGCCGTCACGCCAGGAATGCTGTAAAATATTACGGTAGAGAGGTTAGGTTGCCTTAGGTTATGATATATAACATTGCAGACGTATATAATGTTCCCACCGAGATGTAGGGTCCGACATGCCAGGAATGTTGTAAAATATTACACCCGAGATGTTAGGTTGCCTTAGGTTAGGATATACAACGTTATAGACGTATAGAATATTCCCACCGAGAAATAGGGGCCGACGCGTCAGGAATGTTGTAATATATTACACCCGAGACGTTAGGTTCTCTTAGGTTAGGATATACAACGTTATAGACATATAGAATGTTCCCACCGAGAAATAGGGGCCGACGCGTCAGGAATGTTGTAAAATATGACATCCCAGATGTTAGGTTGCGTTAGGTTAAGATATACAACGTTATAGACGTATATAATGTCCCCTTCGAGAAGCAGGCGACGACACGCCCGAATGTTGTAAAATATTACATTCGACATGTTAGGTTGCCTTAGGCTAGGATATGTAACGTTATAGACGTATATAATACTCCCACCGAGAAATAGGGGCCGGCGCGTCAGGAATGTTGTAAAATATTACACCCGAGATGTTAGGTTCCCTTAGGTTAGGATATACAGCGTTATACACGTATAGAATGTTCCCACCGAGATGTAGGGACCGACATGCCAGGAATGTTGTAAAATATTACATCCGAGATGTTAGTTTGCCTTAGGTTAGGATATACAACCTTATAGATGTATATAATGTCCACATCGAGAAGCAGGCGACGACACGCCAGGAATGTTGTAAAATATTACATGCTAGATGTTAGGTTCCCTTAGGTTAGGATATACAACGTTATAGACGTATCTAATGTCCCAATCGAGAAGCAGGCGACGACACGCCAGAATGTTGTGAAATGTTACATCCGATATGTTAGGTTGCCTTAGGCTAGGATATATAACGTGATAGACGTATATAATGTTCCCACCGAGAAATAGCGGCCGAAGCGTCAGGAATGTTGTAAAATATGACATCCCAGAAGTTAGGTTGCGTTAGGTTAAGATATACAACGTTATAGACGTATACAATGTCCCCTTCGAGAAGCAGGCGACGACACGCCAGGAATGTTATCAACTATTACATCCGAGATTTTAGGTTGCCTTAGGTTAGGATATGTAATGTTATAGACGAATATAATATTCCCACCGAGAAATAGGGGCCGACGCGTCAGGAACGTTGTAAAATATTACACCCGAAATGTTAGGCACCCTTAGGTTAGGATATACAACGTTATAGACGTATAGAATGTTCCCACCGAGAAGTAGGGACCGACATGCCAGGAATGTTGTAAAATATTACATACGAGATGTTAGGTTGCTTTGGGTTAGGATATACAACGTTATCGACGTATATAATGTCCCCATCGAAAAGCAGGCGACGACACGCCAGAATGTTGTAAAATATTACACCCGAGATGTTAGGTTCCCTTAGGTTAGGATATACAACTTTATAGACGTATCTAATGTCCCCATCGAGGAGCAGGCGACGACACGCCAGAATGTTGTGAAATGTTACATCCGATATGTTAAGTTGCCTTAGGCTAGGATATATAACGTGATAGACGTATATAATGTTCCCACCGAGAAATAGGGGCCGACGCGTCAGGAATGTTGTAAAATATGACATCCCAGATGTTAGGTTGCGTTAGGTTAAGATATACAACGTTATAGACGTATATAATGTCCCCTTCGAGAAGGAGGCGACGACACGCCAGAATGTTGTAAAATATTACATTCGACATGTTAGGTTGCCTTAGGCTAGGATATGTAACGTTATAGACGTATAAAATATTCCCACCGAGAAATAGGGGCCGACGCGTCAGGAATGTTGTAAAATATTACACCCGAGATGTTAGGTTCCCTTAGGTTAGGATATACAGCGTTATAGACGTATAGAATGTTCCCACCGAGATGTAGGGACCGACATGCCAGGAATGTTGTAAAATATTACATCCGAGATGTTAGGTTGCCTTAGGCTAGGATATACAACCTTATAGATGTATATAATGTCCACATCGAGAAGCAGGCGACGACACGCCAGGAATGTTATCAACTATTACATCCGAGATTTTAGGTTGCCTTAGGTTAGGGTATACAACGTTATAGACGTATATAATGCCCCATCGGGAAGTAAGTGCCGTCACGCCAGGAATGCTGTAAAATATTACGGTAGAGAGGTTAGGTTGCCTTAGGTTATGATATATAACATTGCAGACGTATATAATGTTCCCACCGAGATGTAGGGACCGACATGCCAGGAATGTTGTAAAATATTACACCCGAGATGTTAGGTTCCCTTAGGTTAGGATATACAACGTTATAGACGTATAGAATGTTCCCACCTAGAAATAGGGGCCGACGCGTCAGGAATGTTGTAAAATATTACACCCGAGACGTTAGGTTCTCTTAGGTTAGGATACACAACGTTATAGACGTATAGAAAGTTCCCACCGAGATGTAGGGACCGACATGCCAGGAATGTTGTAAAATATTACATCCGAGATGTTAGGTTGCCTTAGGTTAGGTTATACAACCTTATAGATGTATATAATGTCCACATCGAGAAGCAGGCGACGACACGCCAGGAATGTTGTAAAATATTACATGCTAGATGTTAGGTTCCCTTAGGATAGGATATACAACGTTATAGACGTATCTAATGTCCCCATCGAGAAGCAGGCGACGACACGCCAGAATGTTGTGAAATGTTACATCCGAAATGTTAGGTTGCCTTAGGCTAGGATATATAACGTGATAGACGTATATAATGTTCCCACCGAGAAATAGGGGCCGAAGCGTCAGGAATGTTGTAAAATATGACATCCCAGAAGTTAGGTTGCGTTAGGTTAAGATATACAACGTTATAGACGTATATAATGTCCCCTTCGAGAAGCAGGCGGCGACACGCCAAAATGTTGTAAAATATTACATTCGACATGTTAGGTTGCCTTAGGCTAGGATATGTAACTTTATAGACGTATATAATATTCCCACCGAGAAATAGGGGCCGACTCGTCAGGAATGTTGTAAAATATTACACCCGAAGTGTTGGGTTCCCTTAGGTTAGGATATACAATGTCATAGACGTATAGAACGTTCCCACCGAGATGTAGGGACCGACATGCCAGGAATGTTGTAAAATATTACATCCGAGATGTTAGGTTGCCTTAGGTTAGGATATACAACCTTATAGATGTATATAATATCCACATCGAGAAGCAGGCGACGACACGACCGGAATGTTATCAACTATTACATCCGAGATTTTGGGTTGCCTCAGGTTAGAATATACAACGTTATAGACGTATATAATGCCCCATCGGGAAGTAAGTGCCGTCACGCCAGGAATGCTGTAAAATATTACGGTAGAGAGGTTAGGTTGCCTTAGGTTATGATATATAACATTGCAGACGTATATAATGTTCCCACCGAGATTTAGGGACCGACATGCCAGGAATGTTGTAAAATATTACACCCGAGATGTTAGGTTCCCTTAGGTTAGGATATATAACCTTGCAGACGTATATAATGTTCCCACCGAGATGTAGGGTCCGACATGCCAGGAATGTTGTAAAATATTACACCCGAGATGTTAGGTTCCCTTAGGTTAGGATATACAACGTTATAGACGTATAGAATATTCCCACCGAGAAATAGGGGCCGACGCGTCAGGAATGTTGTAATATATTACACCCGAGACGTTAGGTTCTCTTAGGTTAGGATATACAACGTTATAGACATATAGAATGTTCCCACCGAGAAATAGGGGCCGACGCGTCAGGAATGTTGTAAAATATGACATCCCAGATGTTAGGTTGCGTTAGGTTAAGATATACAACGTTATAGGCGTATATAATGTCCCCTTCGAGAAGCAGGCGACAACACGCCAGAATGTTGTAAAATATTACATTCGAAATGTTAGGTTGCCTTAGGCTAGGATATATAACGTTATAGACGAATATAATATTCCCACCGAGAAATAGGGGCCGACGCGTCAGGAACGTTGTAAAATATTACACCCGAAATGTTAGGCACCCTTAGGTTAGGATATACAACGTTATAGACGTATAGAATGTTCCCACCGAGATGTAGGGACCGACATGCCAGGAATGTTGTGAAATATTACATCCGATATGTTAGGTTGCCTTAGGCTAGGATATATAACGTGATAGACGTATATAATGTTCCCACCGAGAAATAGGGGCCGACGCGTCAGGAATGTTGTAAAATATGACATCCCAGATGTTAGGTTGCGTTAGGTTAAGATATACAACGTTATAGACGTATAGAATGTTCCCACCGAGATGTAGGGACCGACATGCCAGGAATGTTGTAAAATATTACATCCGAGATGTTAGGTTGCCTTTGGATAGGACATATATCGTTATAGACGTATACAATGTTCCCACCGAGAAGTAGGGACCGACGCGTCAGGAATGGTGTAAAATATTACATCCCAGATGTTAGGTTGCGTTAGGTTAGGATATACAACGTTATAGACGTATATAATGTCCCCTTCGAGAAGCAGGCGACGACACGCCAGAATGTTGTAAAATATTACATTCGACATGTTAGGTTGCCTTAGGCTAGGATATGTAACGTTATAGACGAATATTATATTCCCACCGAGAAATAGGGGCGACGCGTCAGGAACGTTGTAAAATATTACACCCGAAATGTTAGGTTCCCTTAGGTTAGGATATACAACGTTATAGACGTATATAATGTTCCCACCGAGAAGTAGGGACCGACATGCCAGGAATGATGTAAAATATTACATACGAGATGTTAGGTTGCTTTGGGTTAGGATATACAACGTTATCGACGTATATAATGTCCCCATCGAGAAGCAGGCGACGACACGCCAGAATGTTGTAAAATATTACATCCGAGATGTTAGGTTCCCTTAGGTTAGGATATACAACGTTATAGACGTATCTAATGTCCCCATCGAGAAGCAGGCGACGACACGCCAGAATGTTGTGAAATATTACATCCGATATGTTAGGTTGCCTTAGGCTAGGATATATAACGTGATAGACGTAAATAATGTTCCCACCGAGAAATAGGGGCCGACGCGTCAGGATTGTTGTAAAATATGACATCCCGGATGTTAGGTTGCGTTAGGTTAAGATATACAACGTTATAGACGTATATAATGTCCCCTTCGAGAAGCAGGCGACGACACGCCAGAATGTTGTAAAATATTACATTCGACATGTTAGGTTGCCTTAGGCTAGGATATGTAACGTTATAGACGTATATAATATTCCCACCGACAAATAGGGGCCGACGCGTCAGGAACGTTGTAAAATATTACATCCGAAATGTTAGGTACCCTTAGGTTAGGATATACAACGTTATAGACGTATAGAATGTTCCCACCGAGATGTAGGGACCGACATGCCAGGAATGTTGTAAAATATTACATCCGAGATGTTAGGTTGCCTTTGGCTAGGACATATATCGTTATAGACGTATACAATGTTCCCACCGAGATGTAGGGACCGACATGCCAGGAATGTTGTAAAATATTACATCCGAGATGTTAGGTTGCCTTTGGCTAGGACATATATCGTTATAGACGTATACAATGTTCCCACCGAGAAGTAGGGACCGACGCGTCAGGAATGTTGTAAAATATTACATCCCAGATGTTAGGTTGCGTTAGGTTAGGATATACAACGTTATAGACGTATATAATGTCCCCTTCGAGAAGCAGGCGACGACACGCCAGAATGTTGTAAAATGTTACATTCGACATGTTAGGTTGCCTTAGGCTAGGATATGTAACGTTATAGACAAATATAATATTCCCACCGAGAAATAGGGGCCGACGCGTCAGGAACGTTGTAAAATATTACACCCGAAATGTTAGGTTCCCTTAGGTTAGGATATACAACGTTATAGACGTATATAATGTTCCCACCGAGAAGTAGGGACCGACATGCCAGGAATGTTGTAAAATATTACATACGAGATGCCAGGTTGCTTTGGGTTAGGATATACAACGTTATCGACGTATATAATGTCCCCATTGAGAAGCATGCGACGACACGCCAGAATGTTGTAAAATATTACATCCCAGAAGTTAGGTTTCTTTGGGTTAGGATATACAACGTCATAGACGTATATAATGTCCCCATCGAGAAGCAGGCGACGACACGCCAGAATGTTGTAAAACATTACATCCGATGTATTAGGTTGCGTTAGGTTAGGATATACAACGTTATAGACGTATATAATGTCCCGTTCGAGAAGCAGGCGACGACACGCCAGAATGTTGTAAAATATTACATTCGACATGTTAGGTTGCCTTAGGCTAGGATATGTAACGTTATAGACGAATATAATATTCCCACCGAGAAATAGCGGCCGAAGCGTCAGGAATGTTGTAAAATATGACATCCCAGAAGTTAGGTTGCGTTAGGTTAAGATATACAACGTTATAGACGTGTACAATGTCCCCTTCGAGAAGCAGGCGACGACACGCCAGGAATGTTATCAACTATTACATCCGAGATTTTAGGTTGCCTTAGGTTAGGATATGTAATGTTATAGACGAATATAATATTCCCACCGAGAAATAGGGGCCGACGCGTCAGGAACGTTGTAAAATATTACACCCGAAATGTTAGGCACCCTTAGGTTAGGATATACAACGTTATAGACGTATAGAATGTTCCCACCGAGAAGTAGGGACCGACATGCCAGGAATGTTGTAAAATATTACATACGAGATGTTAGGTTGCTTTGGGTTAGGATATACAACGTTATCGACGTATATAATGTCCCCATCGAAAAGCAGGCGACGACACGCCAGAATGTTGTAAAATATTACACCCGAGATGTTAGGTTCCCTTAGGTTAGGATATACAACTTTATAGACGTATCTAATGTCCCCATCGAGGAGCAGGCGACGACACGCCAGAATGTTGTGAAATGTTACATCCGATATGTTAGGTTGCCTTAGGCTAGGATATATAACGTGATAGACGTATATAATGTTCCCACCGAGAAATAGGGGCCGACGCGTCAGGAATGTTGTGAAATATGACATCCCAGATGTTAGGTTCCCTTAGGTTAGGATATACAACGTTATAGACGTATCTAATGTCCCCATCGAGAAGCAGGCGGCGACACGCCAAAATGTTGTAAAATATTACATTCGACATGTTAGGTTGCCTTAGGCTAGGATATGTAACGTTATAGACGTATATAATATTCCCACCGAGAAATAGGGGCCGACGCGTCAGGAATGTTGTAAAATATTACACCCGAGATGTTAGGTTGCCTTAGGTTAGGATATACAACCTTATAGATGTATATAATGTCCACATCGAGAAGCAGGCGACGACACGCCAGGAATGTTATCAACTATTACATCCGAGATTTTAGGTTGCCTCAGGTTAGGATATACAACGTTATAGACGTATATAATGCCCCATCGGGAAGTAAGTGCCGTCACGCCAGGAATGCTGTAAAATATTACGGTAGAGAGGTTAGGTTGCCTTAGGTTATGATATATAACATTGCAGACGTATGTAATGTTCCCACCGAGATGTAGGGACCGACATGCCAGGAATGTTGTAAAATATTACACCCGAGATGTTAGGTTCCCTTACGTTAGGATATACAACGTTATAGACGTATAGAATGTTCCCACCGAGAAATAGGGTCCGACGCGTCAGGAATGTTGTAAAATATTACACCCGAGACGTTAGGTTCTCTTAGGTTAGGATATACAACGTTATAGACATATAGAATGCTCCCACCGAGAAATAGGGGCCGACGCGTCAGGAATGTTGTAAAATATGACATCCCAGATGTTAGGTTGCGTTAGGTTAAGATATACAACGTTATAGACGTATAGAATGTTCCCACCGAGATGTAGGGACCGACATGCCAGGAATGTTGTAAAATATTACATCCGAGATGTTAGGTTGCCTTTGGCTAGGACATATATCGTTATAGACGTATACAATGTTCCCACCGAGAAGTAGGGACCGACGCGTCAGGAATGTTGTAAAATATTACATCCCAGATGTTAGGTTGCGTTAGGTTAGGATATACAACGTTATAGACGTATATAATGTCCCCTTCGAGAAGCAGGCGACGACACGCCAGAATGTTGTAAAATGTTACATTCGACATGTTAGGTTGCCTTAGGCTAGGATATGTAACGTTATAGACAAATATAATATTCCCACCGAGAAATAGGGGCCGACGCGTCAGGAACGTTGTAAAATATTACACCCGAAATGTTAGGTTCCCTTAGGTTAGGATATACAACGTTACAGACGTATATAATGTTCCCACCGAGAAGTAGGGACCGACATGCCAGGAATGTTGTAAAATATTACATACGAGATGTTAGGTTGCTTTGGGTTAGGATATACAACGTTATCGACGTATATAATGTCCCCATCGAGAAGCATGCGACGACACGCCAGAATGTTGTAAAATATTACATCGCAGAAGTTAGGTTTCTTTGGGTTAGGATATACAACGTTATAGACGTATATAATGTCCCCTTCGAGAAGCAGGCGGCTACACGCCAAAATGTTGTAAAACATTACATCCGATATGTTAGGTTGCCTTAGGCTAGGATATATAACGTGATAGACGTATATAATGTTCCCACCGGGAAGTAGGGACCGAAATGCCAGGAATGTTGTAAAATATTACACCCGAGATGTTAGGTTCCCTTAGGTTAGGACATACAACGTTATAGACGTATAGAATGTTCCCACCGAGAAATTGGGGCCGACGGGTCAGGAATGTTGTAAAATATTACACCCGAGATGTTAGGTTCCCTTAGGTTAGGATATACAACGTTATAAAGTATAGAAAGTTCTCAGCGAGATATAGGGACCGACATGCCAGGAATGTTGTAAAATATTACAACCCAGAAGTTAGGTTGCTTTGGGTTAGGATATACAACGTTATAGACGTATACAATGTCCCCATCGAGAAGCAGGCGACGACACGCCAGAATGTTGTGAAATGTTACATCCGATATGTTAGGTTGCCTTAGGCTAGGATATATAACGTGATAGACGTATATAATATTCCCACCGAGAAATAGGGGCCGACTCGTCAGGAATGTTGTAAAATATTACACCCGAAGTGTTGGGTTCCCTTAGGTTAGGATATACAATGTCATAGACGTATAGAATGTTCCCACCGAGATGTAGGGACCGACATGCCAGGAATGTTGTAAAATATTACATCCGAGATGTTAGGTTGCCTTAGGTTAGGATATACAACCTTATAGATGTATATAATGTCCACATCGAGAAGCAGGCGACGACACGACCGGAATGTTATCAACTATTACATCCGAGATTTTGGGTTGCCTCAGGTTAGAATATACAACGTTATAGACGTATATAATGCCCCATCGGGAAGTAAGTGCCGTCACGCCAGGAATGCTGTAAAATATTACGGTAGAGAGGTTAGGTTGCCTTAGGTTATGATATATAACATTGCAGACGTATATAATGTTCCCACCGAGATGTAGGGTCCGACATGCCAGGAATGTTGTAAAATATTACACCCGAGATGTTAGGTTGCCTTAGGTTAGGATATACAACGTTATAGACGTATAGAATATTCCCACCGAGAAATAGGGGCCGACGCGTCAGGAATGTTGTAATATATTACACCCGAGACGTTAGGTTCTCTTAGGTTAGGATATACAACGTTATAGACATATAGAATGTTCCCACCGAGAAATAGGGGCCGACGCGTCAGGAATGTTGTAAAATATGACATCCCAGATGTTAGGTTGCGTTAGGTTAAGATATACAACGTTATAGACGTATATAATGTCCCCTTCGAGAAGCAGGCGACGACACGCCCGAATGTTGTAAAATATTACATTCGACATGTTAGGTTGCCTTAGGCTAGGATGTGTAACGTTATAGACGTATATAATACTCCCACCGAGAAATAGGGGCCGGCGCGTCAGGAATGTTGTAAAATATTACACCCGAGATGTTAGGTTCCCTTAGGTTAGGATATACAGCGTTATACACGTATAGAATGTTCCCACCGAGATGTAGGGACCGACATGCCAGGAATGTTGTAAAATATTACATCCGAGATGTTAGTTTGCCTTAGGTTAGGATATACAACCTTATAGATGTATATAATGTCCACATCGAGAAGCAGGCGACGACACGCCAGGAATGTTGTAAAATATTACATGCTAGATGTTAGGTTCCCTTAGGTTAGGATATACAACGTTATAGACGTATCTAATGTCCCAATCGAGAAGCAGGCGACGACACGCCAGAATGTTGTGAAATGTTACATCCGATATGTTAGGTTGCCTTAGGCTAGGATATATAACGTGATAGACGTATATAATGTTCCCACCGAGAAATAGCGGCCAAAGCGTCAGGAATGTTGTAAAATATGACATCCCAGAAGTTAGGTTGCGTTAGGTTAAGATATACAACGTTATAGACGTATACAATGTCCCCTTCGAGAAGCAGGCGACGACACGCCAGGAATGTTATCAACTATTACATCCGAGATTTTAGGTTGCCTTAGGTTAGGATATGTAATGTTATAGACGAATATAATATTCCCACCGAGAAATAGGGGCCGACGCGTCAGGAACGTTGTAAAATATTACACCCGAAATGTTAGGCACCCTTAGGTTAGGATATACAACGTTATAGACGTATAGAATGTTCCCACCGAGAAGTAGGGACCGACATGCCAGGAATGTTGTAAAATATTACATACGAGATGTTAGGTTGCTTTGGGTTAGGATATACAACGTTATCGACGTATATAATGTCCCCATCGAAAAGCAGGCGACGACACGCCAGAATGTTGTAAAATATTACACCCGAGATGTTAGGTTCCCTTAGGTTAGGATATACAACTTTATAGACGTATCTAATGTCCCCATCGAGGAGCAGGCGACGACACGCCAGAATGTTGTGAAATGTTACATCCGATATGTTAAGTTGCCTTAGGCTAGGATATATAACGTGATAGACGTATATAATGTTCCCACCGAGAAATAGGGGCCGACGCGTCAGGAATGTTGTAAAATATTACACCCGAGATGTTAGGTTCCCTTACGTTAGGATATACAACGTTATAGACGTATAGAATGTTCCCACCGAGAAATAGGGTCCGACGCGTCAGGAATGTTGTAAAATATTACACCCGAGACGTTAGGTTCTCTTAGGTTAGGATATACAACGTTATAGACATATAGAATGCTCCCACCGAGAAATAGGGGCCGACGCGTCAGGAATGTTGTAAAATATGACATCCCAGATGTTAGGTTGCGTTAGGTTAAGATATACAACGTTATAGACGTATAGAATGTTCCCACCGAGATGTAGGGACCGACATGCCAGGAATGTTGTAAAATATTACATCCGAGATGTTAGGTTGCCTTTGGCTAGGACATATATCGTTATAGACGTATACAATGTTCCCACCGAGAAGTAGGGACCGACGCGTCAGGAATGTTGTAAAATATTACATCCCAGATGTTAGGTTGCGTTAGGTTAGGATATACAACGTTATAGACGTATATAATGTCCCCTTCGAGAAGCAGGCGACGACACGCCAGAATGTTGTAAAATGTTACATTCGACATGTTAGGTTGCCTTAGGCTAGGATATGTAACGTTATAGACAAATATAATATTCCCACCGAGAAATAGGGGCCGACGCGTCAGGAACGTTGTAAAATATTACACCCGAAATGTTAGGTTCCCTTAGGTTAGGATATACAACGTTACAGACGTATATAATGTTCCCACCGAGAAGTAGGGACCGACATGCCAGGAATGTTGTAAAATATTACATACGAGATGTTAGGTTGCTTTGGGTTAGGATATACAACGTTATCGACGTATATAATGTCCCCATCGAGAAGCATGCGACGACACGCCAGAATGTTGTAAAATATTACATCGCAGAAGTTAGGTTTCTTTGGGTTAGGATATACAACGTTATAGACGTATATAATGTCCCCTTCGAGAAGCAGGCGGCGACACGCCAAAATGTTGTAAAACATTACATCCGATATGTTAGGTTGCCTTAGGCTAGGATATATAACGTGATAGACGTATATAATGTTCCCACCGGGAAGTAGGGACCGAAATGCCAGGAATGTTGTAAAATATTACACCCGAGATGTTAGGTTCCCTTAGGTTAGGACATACAACGTTATAGACGTATAGAATGTTCCCACCGAGAAATTGGGGCCGACGGGTCAGGAATGTTGTAAAATATTACACCCGAGATGTTAGGTTCCCTTAGGTTAGGATATACAACGTTATAAAGTATAGAAAGTTCTCAGCGAGATATAGGGACCGACATGCCAGGAATGTTGTAAAATATTACAACCCAGAAGTTAGGTTGCTTTGGGTTAGGATATACAACGTTATAGACGTATACAATGTCCCCATCGAGAAGCAGGCGACGACACGCCAGAATGTTGTGAAATGTTACATCCGATATGTTAGGTTGCCTTAGGCTAGGATATATAACGTGATAGACGTATATAATATTCCCACCGAGAAATAGGGGCCGACTCGTCAGGAATGTTGTAAAATATTACACCCGAAGTGTTGGGTTCCCTTAGGTTAGGATATACAATGTCATAGACGTATAGAATGTTCCCACCGAGATGTAGGGACCGACATGCCAGGAATGTTGTAAAATATTACATCCGAGATGTTAGGTTGCCTTAGGTTAGGATATACAACCTTATAGATGTATATAATGTCCACATCGAGAAGCAGGCGACGACACGACCGGAATGTTATCAACTATTACATCCGAGATTTTGGGTTGCCTCAGGTTAGAATATACAACGTTATAGACGTATATAATGCCCCATCGGGAAGTAAGTGCCGTCACGCCAGGAATGCTGTAAAATATTACGGTAGAGAGGTTAGGTTGCCTTAGGTTATGATATATAACATTGCAGACGTATATAATGTTCCCACCGAGATGTAGGGTCCGACATGCCAGGAATGTTGTAAAATATTACACCCGAGATGTTAGGTTGCCTTAGGTTAGGATATACAACGTTATAGACGTATAGAATATTCCCACCGAGAAATAGGGGCCGACGCGTCAGGAATGTTGTAAAATATTACACCCGAGACGTTAGGTTCTCTTAGGTTAGGATACACAACGTTATAGACGTATAGAAAGTTCCCACCGAGATGTAGGGACCGACATGCCAGGAATGTTGTAAAATATTACATCCGAGATGTTAGGTTGCCTTAGGTTAGGTTATACAACCTTATAGATGTATATAATGTCCACATCGAGAAGCAGGCGACGACACGCCAGGAATGTTGTAAAATATTACATGCTAGATGTTAGGTTCCCTTAGGATAGGATATACAACGTTATAGACGTATCTAATGTCCCCATCGAGAAGCAGGCGACGACACGCCAGAATGTTGTGAAATGTTACATCCGAAATGTTAGGTTGCCTTAGGCTAGGATATATAACGTGATAGACGTATATAATGTTCCCACCGAGAAATAGGGGCCGAAGCGTCAGGAATGTTGTAAAATATTACACCCGAAGTGTTGGGTTCCCTTAGGTTAGGATATACAATGTCATAGACGTATAGAATGTTCCCACCGAGATGTAGGGACCGACATGCCAGGAATGTTGTAAAATATTACATCCGAGATGTTAGGTTGCCTTAGGTTAGGATATACAACCTTATAGATGTATATAATGTTCCCACCGAGAAGTAGGGACCGACATGCCAGGAATGTTGTAAAATATTACATACGAGATGCCAGGTTGCTTTGGGTTAGGATATACAACGTTATCGACGTATATAATGTCCCCATTGAGAAGCATGCGACGACACGCCAGAATGTTGTAAAATATTACATCCCAGAAGTTAGGTTTCTTTGGGTTAGGATATACAACGTCATAGACGTATATAATGTCCCCATCGAGAAGCAGGCGACGACACGCCAGAATGTTGTAAAACATTACATCCGATGTATTAGGTTGCCTTAGGCTAGGATATATAACGTGATAGACGTATATAATGTTCCCACCGAGAAGTAGGGACCGAAATGCCAGGAATGTTGTAAAATATTACACCCGAGATGTTAGGTTCCCTTAGGTTAGGATATACAACGTTATAGACGTATAGAATGTTCTCACCGAGAAATTGGGGCCGACGGGTCAGGAATTTTGTAAAATATTACACCCGAGATGTTAGGTTCCCTTAGGTTAGGATATACAACGTTATATACGTATAGAAAGTTCCCAGCGAGATGTAGGGACCGACGCGTCAGGAATGTTGTAAAATATTACATCCCAGATGTTAGGTTGCGTTAGGTTAGGATATACAACGTTATAGACGTATATAATGTCCCCTTCGAGAAGCAGGCGACGACACGCCAGAATGTTGTAAAATATTACATTCGACATGTTAGGTTGCCTTAGGCTAGGATATGTAACGTTATAGACGAATATAATATTCCCACCGAGAAATAGCGGCCGAAGCGTCAGGAATGTTGTAAAATATGACATCCCAGAAGTTAGGTTGCGTTAGGTTAAGATATACAACGTTATAGACGTGTACAATGTCCCCTTCGAGAAGCAGGCGACGACACGCCAGGAATGTTATCAACTATTACATCCGAGATTTTAGGTTGCCTTAGGTTAGGATATGTAATGTTATAGACGAATATAATATTCCCACCGAGAAATATGGGCCGACGCGTCAGGAACGTTGTAAAATATTACACCCGAAATGTTAGGCACCCTTAGGTTAGGATATACAACGTTATAGACGTATAGAATGTTCCCACCGAGAAGTAGGGACCGACATGCCAGGAATGTTGTAAAATATTACATACGAGATGTTAGGTTGCTTTGGGTTAGGATATACAACGTTATCGACGTATATAATGTCCCCATCGAAAAGCAGGCGACGACACGCCAGAATGTTGTAAAATATTACACCCGAGATGTTAGGTTCCCTTAGGTTAGGATATACAACTTTATAGACGTATCTAATGTCCCCATCGAGGAGCAGGCGACGACACGCCAGAATGTTGTGAAATGTTACATCCGATATGTTAGGTTGCCTTAGGCTAGGATATATAACGTGATAGACGTATATAATGTTCCCACCGAGAAATAGGGGCCGACGCGTCAGGAATGTTGTGAAATATGACATCCCAGATGTTAGGTTGCGTTAGGTTAAGATATACAACGTTATAGACGTATATAATGTCCCCTTCGAGAAGCAGGCGACGACACGCCAGAATGTTGTAAAATATTACATTCGACATGTTAGGTTGCCTTAGGCTAGGATATACAACCTTATAGATGTATATAATGTCCACATCGAGAAGCAGGCGACGACACGCCAGGAATGTTATCAACTATTACATCCGAGATTTTAGGTTGCCTTAGGTTAGGGTATACAACGTTATAGACGTATATAATGCCCCATCGGGAAGTAAGTGCCGTCACGCCAGGAATGCTGTAAAATATTACGGTAGAGAGGTTAGGTTGCCTTAGGTTATGATATATAACATTGCAGACGTATATAATGTTCCCACCGAGATGTAGGGACCGACATGCCAGGAATGTTGTAAAATATTACACCCGAGATGTTAGGTTCCCTTAGGTTAGGATATACAACGTTATAGACGTATAGAATGTTCCCACCTAGAAATAGGGGCCGACGCGTCAGGAATTTTGTAAAATATTACACCCGAGACGTTAGGTTCTCTTAGGTTAGGATACACAACGTTATACACATATAGAATGTTCCCACCGAGAAATAGGGGCCGACGCGTCAGGAATGTTGTAAAATATGACATCCCAGAAGTTAGGTTGCGTTAGGTTAAGATATACAACGTTATAGACGTATATAATGTCCCCTTCGAAAAGCAGGCGGCGACACGCCAAAATGTTGTAAAATATTACATTCGACATGTTAGGTTGCCTTAGGCTAGGATATGTAACTTTATAGACGTATATAATATTTCCACCGAGAAATAGGGGCCGACTCGTCAGGAATGTTGTAAAATATTACACCCGAAGTGTTAGGTTCCCTTAGGTTAGGATATACAACGTCATAGACGTATAGAATGTTCCCACCGAGATGTAGGGACCGACATGCCAGGAATGTTGTAAAATATTACATCCGAGATGTTAGGTTGCCTTAGGCTAGGACATATATCGTTATAGACGTATACAATTTTCGCACCGAAAAGTAGGGACCGACGCGTCAGGAATGTTGTAATATATTACATCCCAGATGTTAGGTTGCGTTAGGTTAGGATATACAACGTTATAGACGTATATAATATCCCCTTCGAGAAGCAGGCGACGACACGCCAGGAATATTATCAACTATTACATCCGAGATTTTAGGTTGCCTTAGGTTAGGATATATAACGTTATAGACGAATATAATATTCCCACCGAGAAATAGGGGCCGACGCGTCAGGAACGTTGTAAAATATTACACCCGAAATGTTAGGCACCCTTAGGTTAGGATATACAACGTTATAGACGTATAGAATGTTCCCACCGAGATGTAGGGACCGACATGCCAGAATGTTGTGAAATGTTACATTCGACATGTTAGGTTGCCTTAGGCTAGGATATGTAACTTTATAGACGTATATAATATTCCCACCGAGAAATAGGGGCCGACTCGTCAGGAATGTTGTAAAATATTACACCCGAAGTGTTAGGTTCCCTTTGGTTAGGATATACAACGTCATAGACGTATAGAATGTTCCCACCGAGATGTAGGGACCGACATGCCAGGAATGTTGTAAAATATTACATCCGATATGTTAGGTTGCCTTAGGCTAGGATATATAACGTGATAGACGTATATAATGTTCCCTCCGAGAAATAGGGGCCGGCGCGTCAGGAATGTTGTAACATATGACATCCCAGATGTTAGGTTGCGTTAGGTTAAGATATACAACGTTATAGACGTATATAATGTCCCCTTCGAGAAGCAGGCGACGACACGCCAGAATGTTGTAAAATATTACATTCGACATGTTAGGTTGCCTTAGGCTAGGATATGTAACGTTATAGACGTATATAATATTCCCACCGAGAAATAGGGGCCGGCGCGTCAGGAATGTTGTAAAATATTACACCCGAGATGTTAGGTTCCCTAAGGTTAGGATATACAGCGTTATACACGTATAGAATGTTCCCACCGAGATGTAGGGACCGACATGCCAGGAATGTTGCAAAATATTACATCCGAGATGTTAGGTTGCCTTAGGTTAGGATATACAACCTTATAGATGTATATAATGTCCACATCGAGAAGCAGGCGATGACACGCCAGGAATGTTATCAACTATTACATCCGAGATTTTAGGTTGCCTTAGGTTAGGATATACAACGTTATAGACGTATATAATGCCCCATCGGGAAGTAAGTGCCGTCACGCCAGGAATGCTGTAAAATATTACGGTAGAGAGGTTAGGTTGCCTTAGGTTATGATATATAACCTTGCAGACGTATATAATGTTCCCACCGAGATGTAGGGACCGACATGCCAGGAATGTTGTAAAATATTACACCCGAGATGTTAGGTTCCCTTAGGTTAGGATATACAACGTTATAGACGTATAGAATATTCCCACCGAGAAATAGGGGCCGACGCGTCAGGAATGTTGTAAAATATTACACCCGAGACGTTAGGTTCTCTTAGGTTAGGATATACAACGTTATAGACATATAGAATGTTCCCACCGAGAAATAGGGACCGACATGCCAGGAATGTTGTAAAATATTACATACGAGATGTTAGGTTGCTTTGGGTTAGGATATACAACGTTATCGACGTATATAATGTTCCCATCGAAAAGCAGGCGACGACACGCCAGAATGTTGTAAAATATTACACCCGAGATGTTAGGTTCCCTTAGGTTAGGATATACCACGTTATAGACGTATCTAATGTCCCCATCGAGAAGCAGGCGACGACACGCCAGAATGTTGTGAAATGTTACATCCGATATGTTAGGTTGCCTTAGGCTAGGATATATAACGTGATAGACGTATATAATGTTCCCACCGAGAAATAGGGGCCGACGCGTCAGGAATGTTGTAAAATATGACATCCCAGATGTTAGGTTGCGTTAGGTTAAGATATACAACGTTATAGACGTATATAATGTCCCCTTCGAGAAGCAGGCGGCGACACGCCAAAATGTTGTAAAATATTACATTCGACATGTTAGGTTGCCTTAGGCTAGGATATGTAACTTTATAGACGTATATAATATTCCCACCGAGAAATAGGGGCCGACTCGTCAGGAATGTTGTAAAATATTACATCCGAGATGTTAGGTTGCCTTAGGTTAGGATATACAACCTTATAGATGTATATAATGTCCACATCGAGAAGCAGGCGACGACACGCCAGGAATGTTATCAACTATTACATCCGAGATTTTAGGTTGCCTTAGGTTAGGATATACAACGTTATAGACGTATATAATGCCCCATCGGGAAGTAAGTGCCGTCACGCCAGGAATGCTGTAAAATATTACGGTAGAGAGGTTAGGTTGCCTTAGGTTATGATATATAACATTGCAGACGTATATAATGTTCCCACCGAGATGTAGGGACCGACATGCCAGGAATGTTGTAAAATATTACACCCGAGATGTTAGGTTCCCTTAGGTTATGATATATAACCTTGCAGACGTATATAATGTTCCCACCGAGATGTAGGGACCGACATGCCAGGAATGTTGTAAAATATTACACCCGAGATGTTAGGTTCCCTTAGGTTAGGATATACAACGTTATAGACGTATAGAATATTCCCACCGAGAAATAGGGGCCGACGCGTCAGGAATGTTGTAAAATATTACACCCGAGACGTTAGGTTCTCTTAGGTTAGGATACACAACGTTATAGACGTATAGAAAGTTCCCACCGAGATGTAGGGACCGACATGCCAGGAATGTTGTAAAATATTACATCCGAGATGTTAGGTTGCCTTAGGTTAGGTTATACAACCTTATAGATGTATATAATGTCCACATCGAGAAGCAGGCGACGACACGCCAGGAATGTTGTAAAATATTACATGCTAGATGTTAGGTTCCCTTAGGATAGGATATACAACGTTATAGACGTATCTAATGTCCCCATCGAGAAGCAGGCGACGACACGCCAGAATGTTGTGAAATGTTACATCCGAAATGTTAGGTTGCCTTAGGCTAGGATATATAACGTGATAGACGTATATAATGTTCCCACCGAGAAATAGGGGCCGAAGCGTCAGGAATGTTGTAAAATATGACATCCCAGAAGTTAGGTTGCGTTAGGTTAAGATATACAACGTTATAGACGTATATAATGTCCCCTTCGAGAAGCAGGCGGCGACACGCCAAAATGTTGTAAAATATTACATTCGACATGTTAGGTTGCCTTAGGCTAGGATATGTAACTTTATAGACGTATATAATATTCCCACCGAGAAATAGGGGCCGACTCGTCAGGAATGTTGTAAAATATTACACCCGAAGTGTTGGGTTCCCTTAGGTTAGGATATACAATGTCATAGACGTATAGAATGTTCCCACCGAGATGTAGGGACCGACATGCCAGGAATGTTGTAAAATATTACATCCGAGATGTTAGGTTGCCTTAGGTTAGGATATACAACCTTATAGATGTATATAATGTTCCCACCGAGAAGTAGGGACCGACATGCCAGGAATGTTGTAAAATATTACATACGAGATGCCAGGTTGCTTTGGGTTAGGATATACAACGTTATCGACGTATATAATGTCCCCATTGAGAAGCATGCGACGACACGCCAGAATGTTGTAAAATATTACATCCCAGAAGTTAGGTTTCTTTGGGTTAGGATATACAACGTCATAGACGTATATAATGTCCCCATCGAGAAGCAGGCGACGACACGCCAGAATGTTGTAAAACATTACATCCGATGTATTAGGTTGCCTTAGGCTAGGATATATAACGTGATAGACGTATATAATGTTCCCACCGAGAAGTAGGGACCGAAATGCCAGGAATGTTGTAAAATATTACACCCGAGATGTTAGGTTCCCTTAGGTTAGGATATACAACGTTATAGACGTATAGAATGTTCTCACCGAGAAATTGGGGCCGACGGGTCAGGAATTTTGTAAAATATTACACCCGAGATGTTAGGTTCCCTTAGGTTAGGATATACAACGTTATATACGTATAGAAAGTTCCCAGCGAGATGTAGGGACCGACGCGTCAGGAATGTTGTAAAATATTACATCCCAGATGTTAGGTTGCGTTAGGTTAGGATATACAACGTTATAGACGTATATAATGTCCCCTTCGAGAAGCAGGCGACGACACGCCAGAATGTTGTAAAATATTACATTCGACATGTTAGGTTGCCTTAGGCTAGGATATGTAACGTTATAGACGAATATAATATTCCCACCGAGAAATAGCGGCCGAAGCGTCAGGAATGTTGTAAAATATGACATCCCAGAAGTTAGGTTGCGTTAGGTTAAGATATACAACGTTATAGACGTGTACAATGTCCCCTTCGAGAAGCAGGCGACGACACGCCAGGAATGTTATCAACTATTACATCCGAGATTTTAGGTTGCCTTAGGTTAGGATATGTAATGTTATAGACGAATATAATATTCCCACCGAGAAATAGGGGCCGACGCGTCAGGAACGTTGTAAAATATTACACCCGAAATGTTAGGCACCCTTAGGTTAGGATATACAACGTTATAGACGTATAGAATGTTCCCACCGAGAAGTAGGGACCGACATGCCAGGAATGTTGTAAAATATTACATACGAGATGTTAGGTTGCTTTGGGTTAGGATATACAACGTTATCGACGTATATAATGTCCCCATCGAAAAGCAGGCGACGACACGCCAGAATGTTGTAAAATATTACACCCGAGATGTTAGGTTCCCTTAGGTTAGGATATACAACTTTATAGACGTATCTAATGTCCCCATCGAGGAGCAGGCGACGACACGCCAGAATGTTGTGAAATGTTACATCCGATATGTTAGGTTGCCTTAGGCTAGGATATATAACGTGATAGACGTATATAATGTTCCCACCGAGAAATAGGGGCCGACGCGTCAGGAATGTTGTGAAATATGACATCCCAGATGTTAGGTTGCGTTAGGTTAAGATATACAACGTTATAGACGTATATAATGTCCCCTTCGAGAAGCAGGCGACGACACGCCAGAATGTTGTAAAATATTACATTCGACATGTTAGGTTGCCTTAGGCTAGGATATACAACCTTATAGATGTATATAATGTCCACATCGAGAAGCAGGCGACGACACGCCAGGAATGTTATCAACTATTACATCCGAGATTTTAGGTTGCCTTAGGTTAGGGTATACAACGTTATAGACGTATATAATGCCCCATCGGGAAGTAAGTGCCGTCACGCCAGGAATGCTGTAAAATATTACGGTAGAGAGGTTAGGTTGCCTTAGGTTATGATATATAACATTGCAGACGTATATAATGTTCCCACCGAGATGTAGGGACCGACATGCCAGGAATGTTGTAAAATATTACACCCGAGATGTTAGGTTCCCTTAGGTTAGGATATACAACGTTATAGACGTATAGAATGTTCCCACCTAGAAATAGGGGCCGACGCGTCAGGAATTTTGTAAAATATTACACCCGAGACGTTAGGTTCTCTTAGGTTAGGATACACAACGTTATACACATATAGAATGTTCCCACCGAGAAATAGGGGCCGACGCGTCAGGAATGTTGTAAAATATGACATCCCAGAAGTTAGGTTGCGTTAGGTTAAGATATACAACGTTATAGACGTATATAATGTCCCCTTCGAAAAGCAGGCGGCGACACGCCAAAATGTTGTAAAATATTACATTCGACATGTTAGGTTGCCTTAGGCTAGGATATGTAACTTTATAGACGTATATAATATTTCCACCGAGAAATAGGGGCCGACTCGTCAGGAATGTTGTAAAATATTACACCCGAAGTGTTAGGTTCCCTTAGGTTAGGATATACAACGTCATAGACGTATAGAATGTTCCCACCGAGATGTAGGGACCGACATGCCAGGAATGTTGTAAAATATTACATCCGAGATGTTAGGTTGCCTTAGGCTAGGACATATATCGTTATAGACGTATACAATTTTCGCACCGAAAAGTAGGGACCGACGCGTCAGGAATGTTGTAATATATTACATCCCAGATGTTAGGTTGCGTTAGGTTAGGATATACAACGTTATAGACGTATATAATATCCCCTTCGAGAAGCAGGCGACGACACGCCAGGAATATTATCAACTATTACATCCGAGATTTTAGGTTGCCTTAGGTTAGGATATATAACGTTATAGACGAATATAATATTCCCACCGAGAAATAGGGGCCGACGCGTCAGGAACGTTGTAAAATATTACACCCGAAATGTTAGGCACCCTTAGGTTAGGATATACAACGTTATAGACGTATAGAATGTTCCCACCGAGATGTAGGGACCGACATGCCAGAATGTTGTGAAATGTTACATTCGACATGTTAGGTTGCCTTAGGCTAGGATATGTAACTTTATAGACGTATATAATATTCCCACCGAGAAATAGGGGCCGACTCGTCAGGAATGTTGTAAAATATTACACCCGAAGTGTTAGGTTCCCTTTGGTTAGGATATACAACGTCATAGACGTATAGAATGTTCCCACCGAGATGTAGGGACCGACATGCCAGGAATGTTGTAAAATATTACATCCGATATGTTAGGTTGCCTTAGGCTAGGATATATAACGTGATAGACGTATATAATGTTCCCTCCGAGAAATAGGGGCCGGCGCGTCAGGAATGTTGTAACATATGACATCCCAGATGTTAGGTTGCGTTAGGTTAAGATATACAACGTTATAGACGTATATAATGTCCCCTTCGAGAAGCAGGCGACGACACGCCAGAATGTTGTAAAATATTACATTCGACATGTTAGGTTGCCTTAGGCTAGGATATGTAACGTTATAGACGTATATAATATTCCCACCGAGAAATAGGGGCCGGCGCGTCAGGAATGTTGTAAAATATTACACCCGAGATGTTAGGTTCCCTAAGGTTAGGATATACAGCGTTATACACGTATAGAATGTTCCCACCGAGATGTAGGGACCGACATGCCAGGAATGTTGCAAAATATTACATCCGAGATGTTAGGTTGCCTTAGGTTAGGATATACAACCTTATAGATGTATATAATGTCCACATCGAGAAGCAGGCGATGACACGCCAGGAATGTTATCAACTATTACATCCGAGATTTTAGGTTGCCTTAGGTTAGGATATACAACGTTATAGACGTATATAATGCCCCATCGGGAAGTAAGTGCCGTCACGCCAGGAATGCTGTAAAATATTACGGTAGAGAGGTTAGGTTGCCTTAGGTTATGATATATAACCTTGCAGACGTATATAATGTTCCCACCGAGATGTAGGGACCGACATGCCAGGAATGTTGTAAAATATTACACCCGAGATGTTAGGTTCCCTTAGGTTAGGATATACAACGTTATAGACGTATAGAATATTCCCACCGAGAAATAGGGGCCGACGCGTCAGGAATGTTGTAAAATATTACACCCGAGACGTTAGGTTCTCTTAGGTTAGGATATACAACGTTATAGACATATAGAATGTTCCCACCGAGAAATAGGGACCGACATGCCAGGAATGTTGTAAAATATTACATACGAGATGTTAGGTTGCTTTGGGTTAGGATATACAACGTTATCGACGTATATAATGTTCCCATCGAAAAGCAGGCGACGACACGCCAGAATGTTGTAAAATATTACACCCGAGATGTTAGGTTCCCTTAGGTTAGGATATACCACGTTATAGACGTATCTAATGTCCCCATCGAGAAGCAGGCGACGACACGCCAGAATGTTGTGAAATGTTACATCCGATATGTTAGGTTGCCTTAGGCTAGGATATATAACGTGATAGACGTATATAATGTTCCCACCGAGAAATAGGGGCCGACGCGTCAGGAATGTTGTAAAATATGACATCCCAGATGTTAGGTTGCGTTAGGTTAAGATATACAACGTTATAGACGTATATAATGTCCCCTTCGAGAAGCAGGCGGCGACACGCCAAAATGTTGTAAAATATTACATTCGACATGTTAGGTTGCCTTAGGCTAGGATATGTAACTTTATAGACGTATATAATATTCCCACCGAGAAATAGGGGCCGACTCGTCAGGAATGTTGTAAAATATTACATCCGAGATGTTAGGTTGCCTTAGGTTAGGATATACAACCTTATAGATGTATATAATGTCCACATCGAGAAGCAGGCGACGACACGCCAGGAATGTTATCAACTATTACATCCGAGATTTTAGGTTGCCTTAGGTTAGGATATACAACGTTATAGACGTATATAATGCCCCATCGGGAAGTAAGTGCCGTCACGCCAGGAATGCTGTAAAATATTACGGTAGAGAGGTTAGGTTGCCTTAGGTTATGATATATAACATTGCAGACGTATATAATGTTCCCACCGAGATGTAGGGACCGACATGCCAGGAATGTTGTAAAATATTACACCCGAGATGTTAGGTTCCCTTAGGTTATGATATATAACCTTGCAGACGTATATAATGTTCCCACCGAGATGTAGGGACCGACATGCCAGGAATGTTGTAAAATATTACACCCGAGATGTTAGGTTCCCTTAGGTTAGGATATACAACGTTATAGACGTATAGAATATTCCCACCGAGAAATAGGGGCCGACGCGTCAGGAATGTTGTAAAATATTACACCCGAGACGTTAGGTTCTCTTAGGTTAGGATACACAACGTTATAGACGTATAGAAAGTTCCCACCGAGATGTAGGGACCGACATGCCAGGAATGTTGTAAAATATTACATCCGAGATGTTAGGTTGCCTTAGGTTAGGTTATACAACCTTATAGATGTATATAATGTCCACATCGAGAAGCAGGCGACGACACGCCAGGAATGTTGTAAAATATTACATGCTAGATGTTAGGTTCCCTTAGGATAGGATATACAACGTTATAGACGTATCTAATGTCCCCATCGAGAAGCAGGCGACGACACGCCAGAATGTTGTGAAATGTTACATCCGAAATGTTAGGTTGCCTTAGGCTAGGATATATAACGTGATAGACGTATATAATGTTCCCACCGAGAAATAGGGGCCGAAGCGTCAGGAATGTTGTAAAATATGACATCCCAGAAGTTAGGTTGCGTTAGGTTAAGATATACAACGTTATAGACGTATATAATGTCCCCTTCGAGAAGCAGGCGGCGACACGCCAAAATGTTGTAAAATATTACATTCGACATGTTAGGTTGCCTTAGGCTAGGATATGTAACTTTATAGACGTATATAATATTCCCACCGAGAAATAGGGGCCGACTCGTCAGGAATGTTGTAAAATATTACACCCGAAGTGTTGGGTTCCCTTAGGTTAGGATATACAATGTCATAGACGTATAGAATGTTCCCACCGAGATGTAGGGACCGACATGCCAGGAATGTTGTAAAATATTACATCCGAGATGTTAGGTTGCCTTAGGTTAGGATATACAACCTTATAGATGTATATAATGTTCCCACCGAGAAGTAGGGACCGACATGCCAGGAATGTTGTAAAATATTACATACGAGATGCCAGGTTGCTTTGGGTTAGGATATACAACGTTATCGACGTATATAATGTCCCCATTGAGAAGCATGCGACGACACGCCAGAATGTTGTAAAATATTACATCCCAGAAGTTAGGTTTCTTTGGGTTAGGATATACAACGTCATAGACGTATATAATGTCCCCATCGAGAAGCAGGCGACGACACGCCAGAATGTTGTAAAACATTACATCCGATGTATTAGGTTGCCTTAGGCTAGGATATATAACGTGATAGACGTATATAATGTTCCCACCGAGAAGTAGGGACCGAAATGCCAGGAATGTTGTAAAATATTACACCCGAGATGTTAGGTTCCCTTAGGTTAGGATATACAACGTTATAGACGTATAGAATGTTCTCACCGAGAAATTGGGGCCGACGGGTCAGGAATTTTGTAAAATATTACACCCGAGATGTTAGGTTCCCTTAGGTTAGGATATACAACGTTATATACGTATAGAAAGTTCCCAGCGAGATGTAGGGACCGACGCGTCAGGAATGTTGTAAAATATTACATCCCAGATGTTAGGTTGCGTTAGGTTAGGATATACAACGTTATAGACGTATATAATGTCCCGTTCGAGAAGCAGGCGACGACACGCCAGAATGTTGTAAAATATTACATCCGAGATTTTAGGTTGCCTTAGGTTAGGATATGTAATGTTATAGACGAATATAATATTCCCACCGAGAAATAGGGGCCGACGCGTCAGGAACGTTGTAAAATATTACACCCGAAATGTTAGGCACCCTTAGGTTAGGATATACAACGTTATAGACGTATAGAATGTTCCCACCGAGAAGTAGGGACCGACATGCCAGGAATGTTGTAAAATATTACATACGAGATGTTAGGTTGCTTTGGGTTAGGATATACAACGTTATCGACGTATATAATGTCCCCATCGAAAAGCAGGCGACGACACGCCAGAATGTTGTAAAATATTACACCCGAGATGTTAGGTTCCCTTAGGTTAGGATATACAACTTTATAGACGTATCTAATGTCCCCATCGAGGAGCAGGCGACGACACGCCAGAATGTTGTGAAATGTTACATCCGATATGTTAGGTTGCCTTAGGCTAGGATATATAACGTGATAGACGTATATAATGTTCCCACCGAGAAATAGGGGCCGACGCGTCAGGAATGTTGTGAAATATGACATCCCAGATGTTAGGTTGCGTTAGGTTAAGATATACAACGTTATAGACGTATATAATGTCCCCTTCGAGAAGCAGGCGACGACACGCCAGAATGTTGTAAAATATTACATTCGACATGTTAGGTTGCCTTAGGCTAGGATATACAACCTTATAGATGTATATAATGTCCACATCGAGAAGCAGGCGACGACACGCCAGGAATGTTATCAACTATTACATCCGAGATTTTAGGTTGCCTTAGGTTAGGGTATACAACGTTATAGACGTATATAATGCCCCATCGGGAAGTAAGTGCCGTCACGCCAGGAATGCTGTAAAATATTACGGTAGAGAGGTTAGGTTGCCTTAGGTTATGATATATAACATTGCAGACGTATATAATGTTCCCACCGAGATGTAGGGACCGACATGCCAGGAATGTTGTAAAATATTACACCCGAGATGTTAGGTTCCCTTAGGTTAGGATATACAACGTTATAGACGTATAGAATGTTCCCACCTAGAAATAGGGGCCGACGCGTCAGGAATTTTGTAAAATATTACACCCGAGACGTTAGGTTCTCTTAGGTTAGGATACACAACGTTATACACATATAGAATGTTCCCACCGAGAAATAGGGGCCGACGCGTCAGGAATGTTGTAAAATATGACATCCCAGAAGTTAGGTTGCGTTAGGTTAAGATATACAACGTTATAGACGTATATAATGTCCCCTTCGAAAAGCAGGCGGCGACACGCCAAAATGTTGTAAAATATTACATTCGACATGTTAGGTTGCCTTAGGCTAGGATATGTAACTTTATAGACGTATATAATATTTCCACCGAGAAATAGGGGCCGACTCGTCAGGAATGTTGTAAAATATTACACCCGAAGTGTTAGGTTCCCTTAGGTTAGGATATACAACGTCATAGACGTATAGAATGTTCCCACCGAGATGTAGGGACCGACATGCCAGGAATGTTGTAAAATATTACATCCGAGATGTTAGGTTGCCTTAGGCTAGGACATATATCGTTATAGACGTATACAATTTTCGCACCGAAAAGTAGGGACCGACGCGTCAGGAATGTTGTAATATATTACATCCCAGATGTTAGGTTGCGTTAGGTTAGGATATACAACGTTATAGACGTATATAATATCCCCTTCGAGAAGCAGGCGACGACACGCCAGGAATATTATCAACTATTACATCCGAGATTTTAGGTTGCCTTAGGTTAGGATATATAACGTTATAGACGAATATAATATTCCCACCGAGAAATAGGGGCCGACGCGTCAGGAACGTTGTAAAATATTACACCCGAAATGTTAGGCACCCTTAGGTTAGGATATACAACGTTATAGACGTATAGAATGTTCCCACCGAGATGTAGGGACCGACATGCCAGAATGTTGTGAAATGTTACATTCGACATGTTAGGTTGCCTTAGGCTAGGATATGTAACTTTATAGACGTATATAATATTCCCACCGAGAAATAGGGGCCGACTCGTCAGGAATGTTGTAAAATATTACACCCGAAGTGTTAGGTTCCCTTTGGTTAGGATATACAACGTCATAGACGTATAGAATGTTCCCACCGAGATGTAGGGACCGACATGCCAGGAATGTTGTAAAATATTACATCCGATATGTTAGGTTGCCTTAGGCTAGGATATATAACGTGATAGACGTATATAATGTTCCCTCCGAGAAATAGGGGCCGGCGCGTCAGGAATGTTGTAACATATGACATCCCAGATGTTAGGTTGCGTTAGGTTAAGATATACAACGTTATAGACGTATATAATGTCCCCTTCGAGAAGCAGGCGACGACACGCCAGAATGTTGTAAAATATTACATTCGACATGTTAGGTTGCCTTAGGCTAGGATATGTAACGTTATAGACGTATATAATATTCCCACCGAGAAATAGGGGCCGGCGCGTCAGGAATGTTGTAAAATATTACACCCGAGATGTTAGGTTCCCTTAGGTTAGGATATACAGCGTTATACACGTATAGAATGTTCCCACCGAGATGTAGGGACCGACATGCCAGGAATGTTGCAAAATATTACATCCGAGATGTTAGGTTGCCTTAGGTTAGGATATACAACCTTATAGATGTATATAATGTCCACATCGAGAAGCAGGCGATGACACGCCAGGAATGTTATCAACTATTACATCCGAGATTTTAGGTTGCCTTAGGTTAGGATATACAACGTTATAGACGTATATAATGCCCCATCGGGAAGTAAGTGCCGTCACGCCAGGAATGCTGTAAAATATTACGGTAGAGAGGTTAGGTTGCCTTAGGTTATGATATATAACCTTGCAGACGTATATAATGTTCCCACCGAGATGTAGGGACCGACATGACAGGAATGTTGTAAAATATTACACCCGAGATGTTAGGTTCCCTTAGGTTAGGATATACAACGTTATAGACGTATAGAATATTCCCACCGAGAAATAGGGGCCGACGCGTCAGGAATGTTGTAAAATATTACACCCGAGACGTTAGGTTCTCTTAGGTTAGGATATACAACGTTATAGACATATAGAATGTTCCCACCGAGAAATAGGGACCGACATGCCAGGAATGTTGTAAAATATTACATACGAGATGTTAGGTTGCTTTGGGTTAGGATATACAACGTTATCGACGTATATAATGTTCCCATCGAAAAGCAGGCAACGACACGCCAGAATGTTGTAAAATATTACACCCGAGATGTTAGGTTCCCTTAGGTTAGGATATACCACGTTATAGACGTATCTAATGTCCCCATCGAGAAGCAGGCGACGACACGCCAGAATGTTGTGAAATGTTACATCCGATATGTTAGGTTGCCTTAGGCTAGGATATATAACGTGATAGACGTATATAATGTTCCCACCGAGAAATAGGGGCCGACGCGTCAGGAATGTTGTAAAATATGACATCCCAGATGTTAGGTTGCGTTAGGTTAAGATATACAACGTTATAGACGTATATAATGTCCCCTTCGAGAAGCAGGCGGCGACACGCCAAAATGTTGTAAAATATTACATTCGACATGTTAGGTTGCCTTAGGCTAGGATATGTAACTTTATAGACGTATATAATATTCCCACCGAGAAATAGGGGCCGACTCGTCAGGAATGTTGTAAAATATTACATCCGAGATGTTAGGTTGCCTTAGGTTAGGATATACAACCTTATAGATGTATATAATGTCCACATCGAGAAGCAGGCGACGACACGCCAGGAATGTTATCAACTATTACATCCGAGATTTTAGGTTGCCTTAGGTTAGGATATACAACGTTATAGACGTATATAATGCCCCATCGGGAAGTAAGTGCCGTCACGCCAGGAATGCTGTAAAATATTACGGTAGAGAGGTTAGGTTGCCTTAGGTTATGATATATAACATTGCAGACGTATATAATGTTCCCACCGAGATGTAGGGACCGACATGCCAGGAATGTTGTAAAATATTACACCCGAGATGTTAGGTTCCCTTAGGTTATGATATATAACCTTGCAGACGTATATAATGTTCCCACCGAGATGTAGGGACCGACATGCCAGGAATGTTGTAAAATATTACACCCGAGATGTTAGGTTCCCTTAGGTTAGGATATACAACGTTATAGACGTATAGAATATTCCCACCGAGAAATAGGGGCCGACGCGTCAGGAATGTTGTAAAATATTACACCCGAGACGTTAGGTTCTCTTAGGTTATGATATACAACGTTATAGACATATAGAATGTTCCCACCGAGAAATAGGGGCCGACGCGTCAGGAATGTTGTAAAATATGACATCCCAGATGTTAGGTTGCGTTAGGTTAAGATATACAACGTTATAGACGTATATAATGCCCCTTCGAGAAGCAGGCGACAACACGCCAGAATGTTGTAAAATATTACATTCGAAATGTTAGGTTGCCTTAGGCTAGGATATATAACGTTATAGACGAATATAATATTCCCACCGAGAAATAGGGGCCGACGCGTCAGGAACGTTGTAAAATATTACACCCGAAATGTTAGGCACCCTTAGGTTAGGATATACAACGTTATAGACGTATAGAATGTTCCCACCGAGATGTAGGGACCGACATGCCAGGAATGTTGTGTAATATTACATCCGATATGTTAGGTTGCCTTAGGCTAGGATATATAACGTGATAGACGTATATAATGTTCCCACCGAGAAATAGGGGCCGACGCGTCAGGAATGTTGTAAAATGTGACATCCCAGATGTTAGGCTGCGTTAGGTTAAGCTATACAACGTTATAGACGTATATAATGTCCCCTTCGAGAAGCAGGCGACGACAAGCCAGAATGTTGTAAAATATTACATTCGACATGTTAGGTTGCCTTAGGCTAGGATATACAACGTTATAGACGTATATAATATTCCCACCGAGAAATAGGGGCCGACGCGTCAGGAATGTTGTAAAATATTACACCCGAGATGTTAGGTTCCCTTAGGTTAGGATATACAACGTTATAGACGTATAGAATGTTCCCACCGAGATGTAGGGACCGACATGCCAGGAATGTTGTAAAATATTACATCCGAGATGTTAGGTTGCCTTAGGTTAGGATATACAACCTTATAGATGTATATAATGTCCACATCGAGAAGCAGGCGACGACACGCCAGGAATGTTGTAAAATATTACATGCTAGATGTTAGGTTCCCTTAGGATAGGATATACAACGTTATAGACGTATCTAATGTCCCCATCGAGAAGCAGGCGACGACACGCCAGAATGTTGTGAAATGTTACATCCGATATGTTAGGTTGCCTTAGGCTAGGATGTATAACGTGATAGACGTATATAATGTTCCCACCGAGAAATAGGGGCCGAAGCGTCAGGAATGTTGTAAAATATGACATCCCAGAAGTTAGGTTGCGTTAGGTTAAGATTTACAACGTTATAGACGTATATAATGTCCCCTTCGAGAAGCAGGCGGCGACACGCCAAAATGTTGTAAAATATTACATTCGACATGTTAGGTTGCCTTAGGCTAGGATATGTAACTTTATAGACGTATATAATATTCCCACCGAGAAATAGGGGCCGACTCGTCAGGAATGTTGTAAAATATTACACCCGAAGTGTTAGGTTCCCTTAGGTTAGTATATACAACGTCATAGACGTATAGAATGTTCCCACCGAGATGTAGGGACCGACATGCCAGGAATGTTGTAAAATATTACATCCGAGATGTTAGGTTGCCTTAGGTTAGGATATACAACCTTATAGATGTATATAATGTCCACATCGAGAAGCAGGCGACGACACGCCAGGAATGTTATCAACTATTACATCCGAGATTTTAGGTTGCCTCAGGTTAGGATATACAACGTTATAGACGTATATAATGCCCCATCGGGAAGTAAGTGCCGTCACGCCAGGAATGCTGTAAAATATTACGGTAGAGAGGTTAGGTTGCGTTAGGTTAAGATATACAACGTTATAGACGTATAGAATGTTCCCACCGAGATGTAGGGACCGACATGCCAGGAATGTTGTAAAATATTACATCCGAGATGTTAGGTTGCCTTTGGCTAGGACATATATCGTTATAGATGTATATAATGTCCACATCGAGAAGCAGGCGACGACACGCCAGGAATGTTGTAAAATATTACATGCTAGATGTTAGGTTCCCTTAGGATAGGATATACAACGTTATAGACGTATCTAATGTCCCCATCGAGAAGCAGGCGACGACACGCCAGAATGTTGTGAAATGTTACATCCGATATGTTAGGTTGCCTTAGGCTAGGATATATAACGTGATAGACGTATATAATGTTCCCATCGAGAAATAGGGGCCGACGCGTCTGGAATGTTGTAAAATATGACATCCCAGATGTTAGGTTGCGTTAGGTTAAGATATACAACGTTATAGACGTATATAATGTCCCCTTCGAGAAGCAGGCGACGACACGCCAGAATGTTGTAAAACATTACATTCGACATGTTAGGTTGCCTTAGGCTAGGATATGTAACGTTATAGACGTATATAATATTCCCACCGAGAAATAGGGGCCGACGCGTCAGGAACGTTGTAAAATATTACATCCGAAATGTTAGGTACCCTTAGGTTAGGATATACAACGTCATAGACGTATAGAATGTTCCCACCGAGATGTAGGGACCGACAAGCCAGGAATGTTGTAAAATATTACATCCGAGATGTTAGGTTGCCTTAGGTTAGGATATACAACCTTATAGATGTATATAATGTCCACATCGAGAAGCAGGCGACGACACGCCAGGAATGTTATCAACTATTACATCCGAGATTTTAGGTTGCCTCAGGTTAGGATATACAACGTTATAGACGTATATAATGCCCCATCGGGAAGTAAGTGCCGTCACGCCAGGAATGCTGTAAAATATTACGGTAGAGAGGTTAGGTTGCGTTAGGTTAAGATATACAACTTTATAGACGTATAGAATGTTCCCACCGAGATGTAGGGACCGACATGCCAGGAATGTTGTAAAATATTACATCCGAGATGTTAGGTTGCCTTTGGCTAGGACATATATCGTTATAGACGTATACAATGTTCCCACCGAGAAGTAGGGACCGACGCGTCAGGAATGTTGTAAAATATTACATCCCAGATGTTAGGTTTGCTTTAGGTTAGGATATACAACGTTATAGACGTATATAATTTCCCCTTCGAGAAGCAGGCGACGACACGCCAGAATGTTGTAAAATATTACATTCGACATGTTAGGTTGCCTTAGGCTAGGATATGTAACGTTATAGACGTATATAATATTCCCACCGAGAAATAGGGGCCGACGCGTCAGGAACGTTGTAAAATATTACATCCGAAATGTTAGGTACCCTTAGGTTAGGATATACAACGTTATAGACGTATAGAATGTTCCCACCGAGATGTAGGGACCGACATGCCAGGAATGTTGTAAAATATTACATCCGAGATGTTAGGTTGCCTTTGGCTAGGACATATATCGTTATAGACGTATACAATGTTCCCACCGAGAAGTAGGGACCGAAATGCCAGGAATGTTGTAAAATATTACACCCGAGATGTTAGGTTCCCTTAGGTTAGGATATACAACGTTATAAAGTATAGAAAGTTCCCAGCGAGATGTAGGGACCGACATGCCAGGAATGTTGTAAAATATTACATCCCAGAAGTTAGGTTGCTTTGGGTTAGTATATACAACGTTATAGACGTATATAATGTCCCCATCGAGAAGCAGGCGACGACACGCCAGGAATGCTGTAAAATATTACATCCTAGATGTTAGGTTCCCTTAGGATAGGATATACAACGTTATAGACGTATCTAATGTCCCCATCGAGAAGCAGGCGACGACAAGCCAGAATGTTGTAAAATATTACATCCGAGATGTTAGGTTGCCTTATGCTAGGATATACAACGTTATAGACGTATAGAATGTTCCCACCGAGATGTAGGGTCCGACATGCCAGGAATGTTGTAAAATATTACATCCGAGTTGTTAGGTTGCTTTAGGTTAGGATATATATCGTTATAGACTTATATAATGTTCCCGCCGAGACGTGGGGACCGACATGCCAGGAATGTTGTAAAATATTACATCCCAGAAGTTAGGTTTCTTTGGGTTAGGATATACAACGTTATAGACGTATATAATGTCCCCATCGAGAAGCAGGCGACGACACGCCAGAATGTTGTAAAACATTACATCCGATGTATTAGGTTGCCTTAAGCTAGGATATATAACGTGATAGACGTATATAATGTTCCCACCGAGAAGTAGGGACCGAAATGCCAGGAATGTTGTAAAATATTACACCCGAGATGTTAGGTTCCCTTAGGTTAGGATATACAACGTTATAGACGTATAGAATGTTCCCACCGAGAAATTGGGGCCGACGGGTCAGGAATTTTGTAAAATATTACACCCGAGATGTTAGGTTCCCTTAGGTTAGGTTATACAACGTTATATACGTATAGAAAGTTCCCAGCGAGATGTAGGGACCGACGCGTCAGGAATGTTGTAAAATATTACATCCCAGATGTTAGGTTGCGTTAGGTTAAGATATACAACGTTATAGACGTATATAATGTCCCCTTCGAGAAGCAGGCGACGACACGCCAGAATGTTGTAAAACATTACATTCGACATGTTAGGTTGCCTTAGGCTAGGGTATGTAACGTTATAGACGTATATAATACTCCCACCGAGAAATAGGTGCCGACGCGTCAGGAATGTTGTAAAATATTACACCCGAGATGTTAGATTCCCTTAGGTTAGGATATACAACGTTATAGACGTATAGAATGTTCCCACCGAGATGTAGGGACCGACATGCCAGGAATGTTGTAAAATATTACATCCGAGATGTTAGGTTGCCTTAGGTTAGGATATACAACCTTATAGATGTATATAATGTCCACATCGAGAAGCAGGCGACGACACGCCAGGAATGTTATCAACTATTACATCCGAGATTTTAGGTTGCCTCAGGTTAGGATATACAACGTTATAGACGTATATAATGCCCCATCGGGAAGTAAGTGCCGTCACGCCAGGAATGCTGTAAAATATTACGGTAGAGAGGTTAGGTTGCGTTAGGTTAAGATATACAACGTTATAGACGTATAGAATGTTCCCACCGAGATGTAGGGACCGACATGCCAGGAATGTTGTAAAATATTACATCCGAGATGTTAGGTTGCCTTTGGCTAGGACATATATCGTTATAGACGTATACAATGTTCCCACCGAGAAGTAGGGACCGACGCGTCAGGAATGTTGTAAAATATTACATCCCAGATGTTAGGTTTGCTTTAGGTTAGGATATACAACGTTATAGACGTATATAATTTCCCCTTCGAGAAGCAGGCGACGACACGCCAGAATGTTGTAAAATATTACATTCGACATGTTAGGTTGCCTTAGGCTAGGATATGTAACGTTATAGACGTATATAATATTCCCACCGAGAAATAGGGGCCGACGCGTCAGGAACGTTGTAAAATATTACATCCGAAATGTTAGGTACCCTTAGGTTAGGATATACAACGTTATAGACGTATAGAATGTTCCCACCGAGATGTAGGGACCGACATGCCAGGAATGTTGTAAAATATTACATCCGAGATGTTAGGTTGCCTTTGGCTAGGACATATATCGTTATAGACGTATACAATGTTCCCACCGAGAAGTAGGGACCGAAATGCCAGGAATGTTGTAAAATATTACACCCGAGATGTTAGGTTCCCTTAGGTTAGGATATACAACGTTATAAAGTATAGAAAGTTCCCAGCGAGATGTAGGGACCGACATGCCAGGAATGTTGTAAAATATTACATCCCAGAAGTTAGGTTGCTTTGGGTTAGTATATACAACGTTATAGACGTATATAATGTCCCCATCGAGAAGCAGGCGACGACACGCCAGGAATGCTGTAAAATATTACATCCTAGATGTTAGGTTCCCTTAGGATAGGATATACAACGTTATAGACGTATCTAATGTCCCCATCGAGAAGCAGGCGACGACAAGCCAGAATGTTGTAAAATATTACATCCGAGATGTTAGGTTGCCTTATGCTAGGATATACAACGTTATAGACGTATAGAATGTTCCCACCGAGATGTAGGGTCCGACATGCCAGGAATGTTGTAAAATATTACATCCGAGTTGTTAGGTTGCTTTAGGTTAGGATATATATCGTTATAGACTTATATAATGTTCCCGCCGAGACGTGGGGACCGACATGCCAGGAATGTTGTAAAATATTACATCCCAGAAGTTAGGTTTCTTTGGGTTAGGATATACAACGTTATAGACGTATATAATGTCCCCATCGAGAAGCAGGCGACGACACGCCAGAATGTTGTAAAACATTACATCCGATGTATTAGGTTGCCTTAAGCTAGGATATATAACGTGATAGACGTATATAATGTTCCCACCGAGAAGTAGGGACCGAAATGCCAGGAATGTTGTAAAATATTACACCCGAGATGTTAGGTTCCCTTAGGTTAGGATATACAACGTTATAGACGTATAGAATGTTCCCACCGAGAAATTGGGGCCGACGGGTCAGGAATTTTGTAAAATATTACACCCGAGATGTTAGGTTCCCTTAGGTTAGGTTATACAACGTTATATACGTATAGAAAGTTCCCAGCGAGATGTAGGGACCGACGCGTCAGGAATGTTGTAAAATATTACATCCCAGATGTTAGGTTGCGTTAGGTTAAGATATACAACGTTATAGACGTATATAATGTCCCCTTCGAGAAGCAGGCGACGACACGCCAGAATGTTGTAAAACATTACATTCGACATGTTAGGTTGCCTTAGGCTAGGGTATGTAACGTTATAGACGTATATAATACTCCCACCGAGAAATAGGTGCCGACGCGTCAGGAATGTTGTAAAATATTACACCCGAGATGTTAGATTCCCTTAGGTTAGGATATACAACGTTATAGACGTATAGAATGTTCCCACCGAGATGTAGGGACCGACATGCCAGGAATGTTGTAAAATATTACATCCGAGATGTTAGGTTGCCTTAGGTTAGGATATACAACGTTATAGACGTATATAATGTTACCACCGAGAAGTAGGGACTGACATGCCAGGAATGTTGTAAAATATTACATACGAGATGTTAGGTTGCTTTAGGTTAGGATATATATCGTTATAGACTTATATAATGTTACCACCGAGAAGTAGGGACTGACATGCCAGGAATGTTTTAAAATATTACATCCCAGATGTTAGGTTGCGTTAGGTTAGGATATACAACGTTTATAGACGTATATAATGTCCCCTTCGAGAAGCAGGCGACGACACGCCAGAATGTTGTAAAATATTACATTCGACATGCTTGGTTGCCTTCGGCTAGGATATATAACGTTATAGACGTATATAATATTCCCACCGAGAAGTAGTGGCCGACGCGTCAGGAATGTTGTAAAATATTACACCCGAGATGTTAGGTTCCCTTAGGTTAGCATATACAACGTTATAGACGTATATAATGTTCCCACCGAGAAGTAGGGACCGACATGCCAGGAATGTTGTAAAATATTACATACGAGATGTTAGGTTGCTTTAGGTTAGGATATATATCGTTATAGACTTATATAATGTTCCCACCGCGACGTGGGGACCGACATGCCAGGAATGTTGTAAAATATTACATCCGAGATGTTAGGTTGCCTTTGGCTAGGACATATATCGTTATAGACGTATACAATGTTCCCACCGAGAAGTAGGGACCGACGCGTCAGGAATGTTGTAAAATATTACATCCCAGATGTTAGGTTTGCTTTAGGTTAGGATATACAACGTTATAGACGTATATAATTTCCCCTTCGAGAAGCAGGCGACGACACGCCAGAATGTTGTAAAATATTACATTCGACATGTTAGGTTGCCTTAGGCTAGGATATGTAACGTTATAGACGTATATAATATTCCCACCGAGAAATAGGGGCCGACGCGTCAGGAACGTTGTAAAATATTACATCCGAAATGTTAGGTACCCTTAGGTTAGGATATACAACGTTATAGACGTATAGAATGTTCCCACCGAGATGTAGGGACCGACATGCCAGGAATGTTGTAAAATATTACATCCGAGATGTTAGGTTGCCTTTGGCTAGGACATATATCGTTATAGACGTATACAATGTTCCCACCGAGAAGTAGGGACCGAAATGCCAGGAATGTTGTAAAATATTACACCCGAGATGTTAGGTTCCCTTAGGTTAGGATATACAACGTTATAAAGTATAGAAAGTTCCCAGCGAGATGTAGGGACCGACATGCCAGGAATGTTGTAAAATATTACATCCCAGAAGTTAGGTTGCTTTGGGTTAGTATATACAACGTTATAGACGTATATAATGTCCCCATCGAGAAGCAGGCGACGACACGCCAGGAATGCTGTAAAATATTACATCCTAGATGTTAGGTTCCCTTAGGATAGGATATACAACGTTATAGACGTATCTAATGTCCCCATCGAGAAGCAGGCGACGACAAGCCAGAATGTTGTAAAATATTACATCCGAGATGTTAGGTTGCCTTATGCTAGGATATACAACGTTATAGACGTATAGAATGTTCCCACCGAGATGTAGGGTCCGACATGCCAGGAATGTTGTAAAATATTACATCCGAGTTGTTAGGTTGCTTTAGGTTAGGATATATATCGTTATAGACTTATATAATGTTCCCGCCGAGACGTGGGGACCGACATGCCAGGAATGTTGTAAAATATTACATCCCAGAAGTTAGGTTTCTTTGGGTTAGGATATACAACGTTATAGACGTATATAATGTCCCCATCGAGAAGCAGGCGACGACACGCCAGAATGTTGTAAAACATTACATCCGATGTATTAGGTTGCCTTAAGCTAGGATATATAACGTGATAGACGTATATAATGTTCCCACCGAGAAGTAGGGACCGAAATGCCAGGAATGTTGTAAAATATTACACCCGAGATGTTAGGTTCCCTTAGGTTAGGATATACAACGTTATAGACGTATAGAATGTTCCCACCGAGAAATTGGGGCCGACGGGTCAGGAATTTTGTAAAATATTACACCCGAGATGTTAGGTTCCCTTAGGTTAGGTTATACAACGTTATATACGTATAGAAAGTTCCCAGCGAGATGTAGGGACCGACGCGTCAGGAATGTTGTAAAATATTACATCCCAGATGTTAGGTTGCGTTAGGTTAAGATATACAACGTTATAGACGTATATAATGTCCCCTTCGAGAAGCAGGCGACGACACGCCAGAATGTTGTAAAACATTACATTCGACATGTTAGGTTGCCTTAGGCTAGGGTATGTAACGTTATAGACGTATATAATACTCCCACCGAGAAATAGGTGCCGACGCGTCAGGAATGTTGTAAAATATTACACCCGAGATGTTAGATTCCCTTAGGTTAGGATATACAACGTTATAGACGTATAGAATGTTCCCACCGAGATGTAGGGACCGACATGCCAGGAATGTTGTAAAATATTACATCCGAGATGTTAGGTTGCCTTTGGCTAGGACATATATCGTTATAGACGTATACAATGTTCCCACCGAGAAGTAGGGACCGAAATGCCAGGAATGTTGTAAAATATTACACCCGAGATGTTAGGTTCCCTTAGGTTAGGATATACAACGTTATAAAGTATAGAAAGTTCCCAGCGAGATGTAGGGACCGACATGCCAGGAATGTTGTAAAATATTACA
Organism: Xylocopa violacea; assembly: GCA_963969225.1. NCBI lineage: Eukaryota > Metazoa > Arthropoda > Insecta > Hymenoptera > Apidae > Xylocopa > Xylocopa violacea. The sequence goes on from CAXAJV010000001.1 coordinate 51,997,442, forward strand.
TCCCAGAAGTTAGGTTGCTTTGGGTTAGTATATACAACGTTATAGACGTATATAATGTCCCCATCGAGAAGCAGGCGACGACACGCCAGGAATGCTGTAAAATATTACATCCTAGATGTTAGGTTCCCTTAGGATAGGATATACAACGTTATAGACGTATAGAATGTTCCCACCGAGATGTAGGGACCGACATGCCAGGAATGTTGTAAAATATTACATCCGAGATGTTAGGTTGCCTTAGGTTAGGATATACAACCTTATAGATGTATATAATGTCCACATCGCGAAGCAGGCGGCGACACGCCAGGAATGTTATCAACTATTACATCCGAGATTTTAGGTTGCCTTAGGTTAGGATATACAACGTTATGGACGTATATAATGCCCCATCGGGAAGTAAGTGCCGTCACGCCAGGAATGCTGTAAAATATTACAGTAGAGAGGTTAGGTTGCCTTAGGTTATGATATATAACCTTGCAGACGTATATAATGTTCCCACCGAGATGTAGGGACCGACATGCCAGGAATGTTGTAAAATATTACATCCGAGATGTTAGGTTGCTTTAGGTTAGGATATATATCGTTATAGACATATATAATATTCGCACCGAGACGTGGGGACCGACATGCCAGGAATGTTGTAAAATATTACATCCCAGAAGGTAGGTTGCTTTGGGTTAGGATATACAACGCTATAGACGTATATAATGTCCCCGTCGAGAAGCAGGCGACGACACGCCAGGAATGTTGTAAAATATTACATCCGAGATGGTATGTTGCCTTGCGTTAGGATATATTACGTTATAGACGTATATAATGTTACCACCGAGATGTACGGGGCGACACGCCAGGAATGTTATCAACTATTACATCCGAGATGTTCGGTTGCCTTGGGTTATGATATATAACGTTATAGACGTATATAATGTTACCACCGAGAAGTAGGGACTGACATGCTAGGAATGTTGTAAAATATTACATCCGAGATGTTAGGTTGCGTTAGGTTAGGATATACAACGTTATAGACGTATAGAATGTTCTCACCGAGAAGTAGGGACCGACATGCCAGGAATGTTGTAAAATATTACATCCGAGATGTTAGGTTGCCTTAGGCTAGGACATATATCGTTATAGACGTATACAATGTTACCACCGAGAAGTAGGGACCGACGCGTCAGGAATGTTGTAAAATATTACATACCAGATGTTAGGTTGCGTTAGGTTAGGATATACAACGTTTATAGACGTATATAATGTCCCCTTCGAGAAGCAGGCGACGACACGCCAGAATGTTGTAAAATATTACATTCGACATGCTAGGTTGCCTTAGGCTAGGATATATAACGTTATAGACGTATATAATATTCCCACCGAGAAATAGGGGCCGACGCGTCAGGAATGTTGTAAAATATTACACCCGAGATGTTAGGTTCCCTTAGGATAGCATATACAACGTTATAGACGTATATAATGTTCCCACCGAGAAGTAGGGACCGACATGCCAGGAATGTTGTAAAATATTACATACGAGATGTTAGGTTGCTTTAGGTTAGGATATATATCGTTATAGACGTATATAATGTTCCCACCGAGAAGTAGGGACCGACGCGTCAGGAATGTTGTAAAATATTACATCCCAGATGTTAGGTTGCGTTAGGTTAGGATATACAACGTTATAGACGTATATAATGTCCCCTTCGAGAAGCAGGCGACGACACGCCAGAATGTTGTAAAATATTACATTCGACATGTTAGGTTGCCTTAGGCTAGGATATATATCGTTATAGCCGAATATAGTATTCCCACCGAGAAATAGGGGCCGACGCGTCAGGAACGTTGTAAAATATTACACCCGAAATGTTAGGTTCCCTTAGGCTAGGATATGCAACGTTATAGACGTATAGAATGTTCCCACCGAGAAATAGGGGCCGACGGGTCAGGAATGTTGTAAAATATTACACCCGAGATGTTAGGTTCCCTTAGGTTAGGATATACAACGTTATAGACGTATATAATGTTCCCACCGAGAAGTAGGGACCGACATGCCAGGAATGTTGTAAAATATTACATACGAGATGTTAGGTTGCTTTAGGTTAGGATATATATCGTTATAGACTTATATAATGTTCCCACCGCGACGTGGGGACCGACATGCCAGGAATGTTGTAAAATGTTACATCCCAGAAGTTAGATTGCTTTGGGTTAGAATATACAACGTTATCGACGTATATATTGTCCCCATCGAGAAGCAGGCGACGACACGCCAGAATGTTGTAAAATATTACATCCGAGATGTTAGGTTCCCTTAGGTTAGGATATACAACGTTATAGACGTATCTAATGTCCCCTTCGAGAAGCAGGCGACGACATGCCAGAACGTTGTAAAATATTACATTCGACATGTTAGGTTGCCTTAGGCTAGGATATGTAACGTTATAGACGAATATAGTATTCCCACCGAGAAATAGGGGCCGACGCGTCAGGAACGTTGTAAAATATTACACCTGAAATGTTAGGTACCCTTAGGTTAGGATATATAACGTTATAGACGTATATAATATTCCCACCGAGAAATAGGGGCCGACGCTTCAGGAATGTTGTAAAATATTACACCCGAGATGTTAGTTTCCCTTAGGTTAGCATATACAACGTTATAGACTTATATAATGTTCCCACCGAGAAGTAGGGACCGACATGCCAGGAATGTTCTAAAATATGACATCCGAGTTGTTAGGTTGCTTTAGGTTAGGATTTATATCGTTATAGACTTATATAATGTTCCCACTCAGACGTGGGGAACGACATGGCAGGAATGTTGTCAAATATTACATCCGAGATGTTAGGTTGCCTTAGGTTAGGATATACAAAGGTATAGATGTGTATAATGTCCGCATCCAGAAGTAGGCGACGACACGCCAGGAATGTTCTAAAATATTACATCCGAGATGTTAGGTTGCCTTAGGCTAGGATATGCAACGTTATAGACGTATAGAATGTTCCCACCGAGAAATAGGAGCCGACGGGTCAGGAATGTTGTAAAATATTACACCCGAGATGTTAGGTTCCCTTAGGTTAGGATATACAACGTTATAGACGTATAGAAAGTTCCCACGGTGATGTAGGGACCAACATGCCAGGAATGTTGTAAAATATTACATCCGAGATGTTACGTTGCTTTAGGTTAGGATATATATCGTTATAGACTAATATAATGTTCCCACCGAGACGTGGGGACCGACATGCCAGGAATCTTGTAAAATATTACATCCCAGATGTTAGGTTGCGTTAGGTTAGGATATACAACGTTATAGATGTATCTAATGTCCCCATCGAGAAGCAGGCGACGACACGCCAGAATGTTGTAAAATATTGCATTCGACATGTTAGGTTGCCTTAGGCTAGGATATGTAACGTTATAGACGTATATAATATTCCCACCGAGAAATAGGGGCCGACGCGTCAGGAATGTTGTAAAATATTACACCCGAAATGTTAGGTTCCCTTACGTTAGGATATACAACGTTATAGACGTATAGAATGTTCCCACCGAGATGTACGGGCCGACACGCCAGGAATGTTATCAACTATTACATCCGAGATGTTTGGTTGCCTTGGGTTATGATATATAACGTTATAGACGTATATAATGTTAGCACCGAGAAGTAGGGACTGACATGCCAGGAATGTTGTAAAATATTACATACGAGATGTTAGGTTGCTTTAGGTTAGGATATACATTGTTATAGACTTATATAATGTTACCACCGAGAAGTAGGGACTGACATGCCAGGAATGTTTTAAAATATTACATCCCAGATGTTAGGTTGCGTTAGGTTAGGATATACAACGTTTATAGACATATATAATGTCCCCTTCGAGAAGCAGGCGACGACACGCCAGAATGTTGTAAAATATTACATTCGAAATGCTAGGTTGCCTTCGGCTAGGATATATAACGTTATAGACGTATATAATATTCCCACCGAGAAATAGGGGCCGACGCTGCAGGAATGTTGTAAAATAGTACACCCGAGATGTTAGGTTCCCTTAGGTTAGCATATACAACGTTATAGACGTATATAATGTTCCCACCGAGAAGTAGGGACCGACATGCGAGGAATGTTGTAAAATATTACATACGAGATGTTAGGTTGCTTTAGGTTAGGATATATATCGTTATAGACGTATACAATGTTCCCACCGAGAAGTAGAGACCGACGCGTCAGGAATGTTGTAAAATATTACATCCCAGATGTTAGGTTGCGTTAGGTTAGGATATACAACGTTATAGACGTATATAATGTCCCCTTCGAGAAGCAGGCGACGACACGCCAGAATGTTGTAAAATATTACATTCGAAATGTTAGGTTGCCTTAGGCTAGGATATGTAACGTTATAGACGTATATAATATTCCCACCGAGAAATAGGGGCCGACGCGTCAGGAATGTTGTAAAATATTACACCCGAAATTTAGGTTCCCTTACGTTAGGATATACAACGTTATAGACGAATAGAATATTCCCACCGAGATGTAGGGACCGACATGCCAGGAATGTTCTAATATATGACATCCGAGTTGTTAGGTTGCTTTAGGTTAGGATATATATCGTTATAGACTTATATAATGTTCCCACTCAGACGTGGGGAACGACATTCCAGGAATGTTGTCAAATATTACATCCGAGATGTTAGGTTGCCTTAGGTTAGGATATACAAAGTTATCGATGTATATAGTGTCCGCATCCAGAAGTAGGCGACGACACGCCAGGAATGTTTTAAAATATTACATCCGAGATGTTAGGTTGCCTTAGGCTAGGATATGCAACGTTATAGACGTATAGAATGTTCCCACCGAGAAATAGGGGCTGACGGGTCAGGAATGTTGTAAAATATTACACCCCAGATGTTAGGTTCCCTTAGGTTAGCATATACAACGTTAGAGAACGTATAGAATGTTCCCACCGAGATGTAGGGACCGACATGCCAGGAATGCTGTAAAATATTACATCCGAGATGTTAGGTTGCCTTAGGCTAGGACATATATCGTTATAGACGTATACAATGTTCCCACCGAGAAGTAGGGACCGACGCGTCAGGAATGTTGTAAAATATTACATCCCAGATATTAGGTTGCGTTAGGTTAGGATATACAACGTTTATAGACGTATATAATGTCCCCTTCGAGAAGCGGGCGACGACACGCCAGAATGTTGTAAAATATTACATCCGATATGTTAGGTTGCCTTATGCTACGATATATATCGTTACAGACGTATACAATGTTCCCACCGAGAAGTAGGGACCGACGCTTCAGGAATGTTGTAAAATGTTACATCCCAGAAGTTAGATTGCTTTGGGTTAGGATATACAACGTTATCGACGTATATAATGTTCCCATCGAGAAGCAGGCGACGACACGCCAGAATGTTGTAAAATATTACATCCGAGATGTTAGGTTGCCTTAGGTTAGGATATACAACATTATAGACGAATATAATATTCCCACCGAGAAATAGGGGCCGACGCATCAGGAACGATGTAAAATATTACACCCGAAATGTTAGGTACCCTTAGGTTAGGATATACAACGTTATAGACGTATATAATGTTCCCACCGAGAAATAGGGGCCGTCGCGTCAGGAATGTTGTAAAATATGACATCCCAGATGTTAGGTTGCATTAGGTTAGGATATACAACGTTATAGACGTATATAATGTCCCCTTCGAGAAGCAGGCGACGACACGCCAGAATGTTGTAGAATATTACATTCGACATGTTAGGTTGCCTTAGGCTAGGATATATAACGTTATGGACGTATATAATATTCCCACCGATAAATAGGGGCCGATGCGTCAGGAATGTTGTAAAATATTACACCCGAGATGTTAGGTTCCCTTAGGTTAGCATATACAACGTTATAGACGTATAGAATGTTCCCACCGAGATGTAGGGACCGACATGCCAGGAATGTTGTAAAATATTACATCCGAGATGTTAGGTTGCCTTAGGCTAGGACATATATCGTTATAGACATATACAATGTTCCCACCGAGAAGTAGGGACCGACGCGTCAGGAATGTTGTAAAATATTACATCCCAGATATTAGGTTGCGTTAGGTTTGGATATACAACGTTTATAGACGTATATAGTGTCCCCTTCGAGAAGCAGGCGACGACACGCCAGAATGTTGTAAAATATTACATTCGACATGTTAGGTTGCCTTAGGCCAGGATATATAACGTTATAGACGTATATAATATTCCCACCGAGAAATAGGGGCCGACGCGTCAGGAATGTTGTAAAATATTACACCCGAGATGTTAGGTTCCCTTAGGTTAGCATATACAACGTTATAGACGTATATAATGTTCCCACCGAGAAGTAGGGACCGACATGCCAGGAATGTTGTAAAATATTACATACGAGATGTTAGGTTGCTTTAGGTTAGGATATATATCGTTATAGACTTATATAATGTTCCCACCGCGACGTGGGGACCGACATGCCAGGAATGTTGTAAAATGTTACATCCCAGAAGTTAGATTGCTTTGGGTTAGAATATACAACGTTATCGACGTATATATTGTCCCCATCGAGAAGCAGGCGACGACACGCCAGAATGTTGTAAAATATTACATCCGAGATGTTAGGTTCCCTTAGGTTAGGATATACAACGTTATAGACGTATCTAATGTCCCCTTCGAGAAGCAGGCGACGACATGCCAGAACGTTGTAAAATATTACATTCGACATGTTAGGTTGCCTTAGGCTAGGATATGTAACGTTATAGACGAATATAGTATTCCCACCGAGAAATAGGGGCCGACGCGTCAGGAACGTTGTAAAATATTACACCCGAAATGTTAGGTTCCCTTAGGTTAGGATATACAACGTTACAGACGTATATAATGTTCCCACCGAGAAATAGGGGCCGACGCGTCAGGAATGTTGTAAAATATGACATCCCAGATGTTAGGTTGCGTTAGGTTAAGATATACAACGTTATAGACGTATATAATGTCCCCTTCAAGAAGCAGGCGACGACACGCCAGAATGTTGTAAAATATTACATTCGACATGCTAGGTTGCCTTCGGCTAGGATATATAACGTTATAGACGTATATAATATTCCCACCGAGAAATAGGGGCCGACGCGTCAGGAACGTTGTAAAATATTACACCCGAAATGTTAGGTTCCCTTAGGTTAGGATATACAACGTTATAGACGTATAGAATTTTCCCACCGAGATGTAGGGACCGACATGCCAGGAATGTTGTAAAATATTATATCCGAGATGTTAGGTTGCCTCAAGCTAGGACATATATCGTTATAGACGTATATAATGTTCCCACCGAGAAGTAGGGACCGACGCGTCAGGAATGTTGTAAAATATTATATCCCAGATGTTAGGTTGCGTTAGGTTAGGATATACAACGTTATAGACGTATATAATGTCCCCTTCGAGAAGCAGGCGACGACACGCCAGAATGTTGTAAAATATTACATTCGACATGTTAGGTTGCCTTAGGTTAGGATATATATCGTTATAGACCAATATAATATTCCCACCGAGAAATAGGGGCCGACGCGTCAGGAACGTTGTAAAATATTACACCTGAAATGTTAGGTACCCTTAGGTTAGGATATATAACGCTATAGACGTATATAATATTCCCACCGAGAAATAGGGGCCGACGCTTCAGGAATGTTGTAAAATATTACACCCGAGATGTTAGTTTCCCTTAGGTTAGCATATACAACGTTATAGACATATATAATGTTCCCACCGAGAAGTAGGGACCGACATGCCAGGAATGTTCTAAAATATGACATCCGAGTTGTTAGGTTGCTTTAGGTTAGGATTTATATCGTTATAGACTTATATAATGTTCCCACTCAGACGTGGGGAACGACATGCCAGGAATGTTGTCAAATATTGCATCCGAGATGTTAGGTTGCCTTAGGTTAGGATATACAAAGTTATAGATGTGTATAATGTCCGCATCCAGAAGTAGGCGACGACACGCCAGGAATGTTCTAAAATATTACATCCGAGATTATAGGTTGCCTTAGGCTAGGATATGCAACGTTATAGACGTATAGAATGTTCCCACCGAGAAATAGGGGCCGACGGGTCAGGAATGTTGTAAAATATTACACCCGAGATGTTAGGTTCCCTTAGGTTAGGATATACAACGTTATAGACGTATAGAAAGTTCCCACGGTGATGTAGGGACCAACATGCCAGGAATGTTGTAAAATATTACATCCGAGATGTTACGTTGCTTTAGGTTAGGATATATATCGTTACAGACTAATATAATGTTCCCACCGAGACGTGGGGACCGACATGCCAGGAATCTTGTAAAATATTACATCCCAGATGTTAGGTTGCGTTAGGTTAGGATATACAACGTTATAGATGTATCTAATGTCCCCATCGAGAAGCAGGCGACGACACGCCAGAATGTTGTAAAATATTGCATTCGACATGTTAGGTTGCCTTAGGCTAGGATATGTGACGTTATAGACGTATATAATATTCCCACCGAGAAATAGGGGCCGACGCGTCAGGAATGTTGTAAAATATTACACCCGAAATGTTAGGTTCCCTTACGTTAGGATATACAACGTTATAGACGTATAGAATGTTCCCACCGAGATGTACGGGCCGACACGCCAGGAATGTTATCAACTATTACATCCGAGATGTTTGGTTGCCTTGGGTTATGATATATAACGTTATAGACGTATATAATGTTACCACCGAGAAGTAGGGACTGACATGCCAGGAATGTTGTAAAATATTACATACGAGATGTTAGGTTGCTTTAGGTTAGGATATACATTGTTATAGACTTATATAATGTTACCACCGAGAAGTAGGGACTGACATGCCAGGAATGTTTTAAAATATTACATCCCAGATGTTAGGTTGCGTTAGGTTAGGATATACAACGTTTATAGACATATATAATGTCCCCTTCGAGAAGCAGGCGACGACACGCCAGAATGTTGTAAAATATTACATTCGAAATGCTAGGTTGCCTTCGGCTAGGATATATAACGTTATAGACGTATATAATATTCCCACCGAGAAATAGGGGCCGACGCTGCAGGAATGTTGTAAAATAGTACACCCGAGATGTTAGGTTCCCTTAGGTTAGCATATACAACGTTATAGACGTATATAATGTTCCCACCGAGAAGTAGGGACCGACATGCGAGGAATGTTGTAAAATATTACATACGAGATGTTAGGTTGCTTTAGGTTAGGATATATATCGTTATAGACGTATACAATGTTCCCACCGAGAAGTAGAGACCGACGCGTCAGGAATGTTGTAAAATATTACATCCCAGATGTTAGGTTGCGTTAGGTTAGGATATACAACGTTATAGACGTATATAATGTCCCCTTCGAGAAGCAGGCGACGACACGCCAGAATGTTGTAAAATATTACATTCGAAATGTTAGGTTGCCTTAGGCTAGGATATGTAACGTTATAGACGTATATAATATTCCCACCGAGAAATAGGGGCCGACGCGTCAGGAATGTTGTAAAATATTACACCCGAAATTTAGGTTCCCATACGTTAGGATATACAACGTTATAGACGAATAGAATATTCCCACCGAGATGTAGGGACCGACATGCCAGGAATGTTCTAATATATGACATCCGAGTTGTTAGGTTGCTTTAGGTTAGGGTATATATCGTTATAGACTTATATAATGTTCCCACTCAGACGTGGGGAACGACATTCCAGGAATGTTGTCAAATATTACATCCGAGATGTTAGGTTGCCTTAGGTTAGGATATACAAAGTTATCGATGTATATAATGTCCGCATCCAGAAGTAGGCGACGACACGCCAGGAATGTTTTAAAATATTACATCCGAGATGTTAGGTTGCCTTAGGCTAGGATATGCAACGTTATAGACGTATAGAATGTTCCCACCGAGAAATAGGGGCCGACGGGTCAGGAATGTTGTAAAATATTACACCCCAGATGTTAGGTTCCCTTAGGTTAGCATATACAACGTTATAGACGTATAGAATGTTCCCACCGAGATGTAGGGACCGACATGCCAGGAATGTTGTAAAATATTACATCCGAGATGTTAGGTTGCCTTAGGCTAGGACATATATCGTTATAGACGTATACAATGTTCCCACCGAGAAGTAGGGACCGACATGCCAGGAATGTTCTAAAATATGACATCCGAGTTGTTAGGTTGCTTTAGGTTAGGATTTATATCATTATAGACTTATATAATGTTCCCACTCAGACGTGGGGAACGACATGCCAGGAATGTTGTCAAATATTACATCCGAGATGTTAGGTTGCCTTAGGTTAGGATATACAAAGTTATGGATGTGTATAATGTCCGCATCCAGAAGTAGGCGACGACACGCCAGGAATGTTCTAAAATATTACATCCGAGATGTTACGTTGCTTTAGGTTAGGATATATATCGTTATAGACTAATATAATGTTCCCACCGAGACGTGGGGACCGACATGCCAGGAATCTTGTAAAATATTACACCCCAGATGTTAGGTTCCCTTAGGTTAGCATATACAACGTTTATAGACATATATAATGTTCCCACCGAGATGTAGGGACCGACATGCCAGGAATGTTGTAAAATATTACATCCGAGATGTTAGGTTGCCTTAGGCTAGGACATATATCGTTATAGACGTATACAATGTACCCACCGAGAAGTAGGGACCGACGCGTCAGGAATGTTGTAAAATATTACATCCCAGATATTAGGTTGCGTTAGGTTAGGATATACAACGTTTATAGACGTATATAATGTCCCCTTCGAGAAGCGGGCGACGACACGCCAGAATGTTGTAAAATATTACATCCGATATGTTAGGTTGCCTTATGCTACGATATATATCGTTACAGACGTATACAATGTTCCCACCGAGAAGTAGGGACCGACGCTTCAGGAATGTTGTAAAATGTTACATCCCAGAAGTTAGATTGCTTTGGGTTAGGATATACAACGTTATCGACGTATATAATGTTCCCATCGAGAAGCAGGCGACGACACGCCAGAATGTTGTAAAATATTACATCCGAGATGTTAGGTTGCCTTAGGTTAGGATATACAACGTTATAGACGAATATAATATTCCCACCGAGAAATAGGGGCCGACGCATCAGGAACGTTGTAAAATATTACACCCGAAATGTTAGGTACCCTTAGGTTAGGATATACAACGTTATAGACGTATATAATGTTCCCACCGAGAAATAGGGGCCGACGCGTCAGGAATGTTGTAAAATATGACATCCCAGATGTTAGGTTGCGTTAGGTTAGGATATACAACGTTATAGACGTATATAATGTCCCCTTCGAGAAGCAGGCGACGACACGCCAGAATGTTGTAAAATATTACATTCGACATGTTAGGTTGCCTTAGGCTAGGATATATAACGTTATGGACGTATATAATATTCCCACCGATAAATAGGGGCCGATGCGTCAGGAATGTTGTAAAATATTACACCCGAGATGTTAGGTTCCCTTAGGTTAGCATACACAACGTTATAGACGTATAGAATGTTCCCACCGAGATGTAGGGACCGACATGCCAGGAATGGTGTAAAATATTACATCCCAGATGTTAGGTTGCGTTAGGTTAGGATATACAACGTTATAGATGTATCTAATGTCCCCATCGAGAAGCAGGCGACGACACGCCAGAATGTTGTAAAATATTGCATTCGACATGTTAGGTTGCCTTAGGCTAGGATATGTAACGTTATAGACCAATATAATATTCCCACCGAGAAATAGGGGCCGACGCGTCAGGAACGTTGTAAAATATTACACCTGAAATGTTAGGTACCCTTAGGTTAGGATATATAACGTTATAGACGTATATAATATTCCCACCGAGAAATAGGGGCCGACGCTTCAGGAATGTTGTAAAATATTACACCCGAGATGTTAGTTTCCCTTAGGTTAGCATATACAACGTTATAGACTTATATAATGTTCCCACCGAGAAGTAGGGACCGACATGCCAGGAATGTTCTAAAATATGACATCCGAGTTGTTAGGTTGCTTTAGGTTAGGATTTATATCGTTATAGACTTATATAATGTTCCCACTCAGACGTGGGGAACGACATGCCAGGAATGTTGTCAAATATTACATCCGAGATGTTAGGTTGCCTTAGGTTAGGATATACAAAGTTATGGATGTGTATAATGTCCGCATCCAGAAGTAGGCGACGACACGCCAGGAATGTTCTAAAATATTACATCCGAGATGTTACGTTGCTTTAGGTTAGGATATATATCGTTATAGACTAATATAATGTTCCCACCGAGACGTGGGGACCGACATGCCAGGAATCTTGTAAAATATTACATCCCAGATGTTAGGTTGCGTTAGGTTAGGATATACAACGTTTATAGACATATATAATGTCCCCTTCGAGAAGCAGGCGACGACACGCCAGAATGTTGTAAAATATTACATTCGAAATGCTAGGTTGCCTTCGGCTAGGATATATAACGTTATAGACGTATATAATATTCCCACCGAGAAATAGGGGCCGACGCTGCAGGAATGTTGTAAAATAGTACACCCGAGATGTTAGGTTCCCTTAGGTTAGCATATACAACGTTATAGACGTATCTAATGTTCCCACCGAGAAGTAGGGACCGACATGCGAGGAATGTTGTAAAATATTACATACGAGATGTTAGGTTGCTTTAGGTTAGGATATATATCGTTATAGACGTATACAATGTTCCCACCGAGAAGTAGAGACCGACGCGTCAGGAATGTTGTAAAATATTACATCCCAGATGTTAGGTTGCGTTAGGTTAGGATATACAACGTTATAGACGTATATAATGTCCCCTTCGAGAAGCAGGCGACGACACGCCAGAATGTTGTAAAATATTACATTCGAAATGTTAGGTTGCCTTAGGCTAGGATATGTAACGTTATAGACGTATATAATATTCCCACCGAGAAATAGGGGCCGACGCGTCAGGAATGTTGTAAAATATTACACCCGAAATTTAGGTTCCCATACGTTAGGATATACAACGTTATAGACGAATAGAATATTCCCACCGAGATGTAGGGACCGACATGCCAGGAATGTTGTAAAATATTACATCCCAGATGTTAGGTTGCGTTAGGTTAGGATATACAACGTTATAGATGCATCTAATGTCCCCATCGAGAAGCAGGCGACGACACGCCAGAATGTTGTAAAATATTGCATTCGACATGTTAGGTTGCCTTAGGCTAGGATATGTAACGTTATAGACCAATATAATATTCCCACCGAGAAATAGGGGCCGACGCGTCAGGAACGTTGTAAAATATTACACCTGAAATGTTAGGTACCCTTAGGTTAGGATATATAACGTTATAGACGTATATAATATTCCCACCGAGAAATAGGGGCCGACGCTTCAGGAATGTTGTAAAATATTACACCCGAGATGTTAGTTTCCCTTAGGTTAGCATATACAACGTTATAGACTTATATAATGTTCCCACCGAGAAGTAGGGACCGACATGCCAGGAATGTTCTAAAATATGACATCCGAGTTGTTAGGTTGCTTTAGGTTAGGATTTATATCGTTATAGACTTATATAATGTTCCCACTCAGACGTGGGGAACGACATGCCAGGAATGTTGTCAAATATTACATCCGAGATGTTAGGTTGCCTTAGGTTAGGATATACAAAGTTATAGATGTGTATAATGTCCGCATCCAGAAGTAGGCGACGACACGCCAGGAATGTTCTAAAATATTACATCCGAGATGTTAGGTTGCCTTAGGCTAGGATATGCAACGTTATGGACGTATAGAATGTTCCCACCGAGAAATAGGGGCCGACGGGTCAGGAATGTTGTAAAATATTACACCCGAGATGTTAGGTTCCCTTAGGTTAGGATATACAACGTTATAGACTTATAGAAAGTTCCCACCGAGATGTAGGGACCGACATGCCAGGAATGTTGTAAAATATTACATCCGAGATGTTACGTTGCTTTAGGTTAGGATATACAACGTTAAAGACGTATAGAATGTTCCCACCGAGAAATAGGGGCCGAGGGGTCAGGAGTGTTGTAAAATATTACACCCGAGATGTTAGGTTCCCTTAGGTTAGGATATACAACGTTATAGACGTATAGAAAGTTCCCACCGAGATGTACGGGCCGACACGCCAGGAATGTTATCAACTATTACATCCGAGATGTTTGGTTGCCTTGGGTTATGATATATAACGTTATAGACGTATATAATGTTACCACCGAGAAGTAGGGACTGACATGCCAGGAATGTTGTAAAATATTACATACGAGATGTTAGGTTGCGTTAGGTTAGGATATACAACGTTATAGATGTATCTAATGTCCCCATCGAGAAGCAGGCGACGACACGCCAGAATGTTGTAAAATATTGCATTCGACATGTTAGGTTGCCTTAGGCTAGGATATGTAACGTTATAGACGTATATAATATTCCCACCGAGAAATAGGGGCCGACGCGTCAGGAATGTTGTAAAATATTACACCCGAAATGTTAGGTTCCCTTACGTTAGGATATACAACGTTATAGACGTATAGAATGTTCCCACCGAGATGTACGGGCCGACACGCCAGGAATGTTATCAACTATTACATCCGAGATGTTTGGTTGCCTTGGGTTATGATATATAACGTTATAGACGTATATAATGTTACCACCGAGAAGTAGGGACTGACATGCCAGGAATGTTGTAAAATATTACATACGAGATGTTAGGTTGCTTTAGGTTAGGATATACATCGTTATAGACTTATATAATGTTACCACCGAGAAGTAGGGACTGACATGCCAGGAATGTTTTAAAATATTACATCCCAGATGTTAGGTTGCGTTAGGTTAGGATATACAACGTTTATAGACATATATAATGTCCCCTTCGAGAAGCAGGCGACGACACGTCAGAATGTTGTAAAATATTACATTCAGAATGCTAGGTTGCCTTCGGCTAGGATATATAACGTTATAGACGTATATAATATTCCCACCGAGAAATAGGGGCCGACGCTGCAGGAATGTTGTAAAATAGTACACCCGAGATGTTAGGTTCCCTTAGGTTAGCATATACAACGTTATAGACGTATATAATGTTCCCACCGAGAAGTAGGGACCGACATGCGAGGAATGTTGTAAAATATTACATACGAGATGTTAGGTTGCTTTAGGTTAGGATATATATCGTTATAGACGTATACAATGTTCCCACCGAGAAGTAGAGACCGACGCGTCAGGAATGTTGTAAAATATTACATCCCAGATGTTAGGTTGCGTTAGGTTAGGATATACAACGTTATAGACGTATATAATGTCCCTTTCGAGAAGCAGGCGACGACACGCCAGAATGTTGTAAAATATTACAGTCGAAATGTTAGGTTGCCTTAGGCTAGGATATGTAACGTTATAGACGTATATAATATTCCCACCGAGAAATAGGGGCCGACGCGTCAGGAATGTTGTAAAATATTACACCCGAAATTTAGGTTCCCTTACGTTAGGATATACAACGTTATAGACGAATAGAATATTCCCACCGAGATGTAGGGACCGACATGCCAGGAATGTTCTAATATATGACATCCGAGTTGTTAGGTTGCTTTAGGTTAGGATATATATCGTTATAAACTTATATAATGTTCCCACTCAGACGTGGGGAACGACATTCCAGGAATGTTGTCAAATATTACATCCGAGATGTTAGGTTGCCTTAGGTTAGGATATACAAAGTTATCGATGTATATAATGTCCGCATCCAGAAGTAGGCGACGACACGCCAGGAATGTTTTAAAATATTACATCCGAGATGTTAGGTTGCCTTAGGCTAGGATATGCAACGTTATAGACGTATAGAATGTTCCCACCGAGAAATAGGGGCCGACGGGTCAGGAATGTTGTAAAATATTACACCCCAGATGTTAGGTTCCCTTAGGTTAGCATATACAACGTTATAGACGTATAGAATGTTCCCACCGAGATGTAGGGACCGACATGCCAGGAATGTTGTAAAATATTACATCCGAGATATTAGGTTGCGTTAGGTTAGGATATACAACGTTTATAGACGTATATAATGTCCCCTTCGAGAAGCGGGCGACGACACGCCAGAATGTTGTAAAATATTACATCCGATATGTTAGGTTGCCTTATGCTACGATATATATCGTTACAGACGTATACAATGTTCCCACCGAGAAGTAGGGACCGACGCTTCAGGAATGTTGTAAAATGTTACATCCCAGAAGTAAGATTGCTTTGGGTTAGGATATACAACGTTATCGACGTATATAATGTTCCCATCGAGAAGCAGGCGACGACACGCCAGAATGTTGTAAAATATTACATCCGAGATGTTAGGTTGCCTTAGGTTAGGATATACAACGTTATAGACGAATATAATATTCCCACCGAGAAATAGGGGCCGACGCATCAGGAACGTTGTAAAATATTACACCCGAAATGTTAGGTACCCTTAGGTTATGATATACAACGTTATAGACGTATATAATGTTCCCACCGAGAAATAGGGGCCGACGCGTCAGGAATGTTGTAAAATATGACATCCTAGATGTTAGGTTGCGTTAGGTTAGGATATACAACGTTATAGACGTATATAATGTCCCCTTCGAGAAGCAGGCGACGACACGCCAGAATGTTGTAAAATATTACATTCGACATGTTAGGTTGCCTTAGGCTAGGATATATAACGTTATGGACGTATATAATATTCCCACCGATAAATAGGGGCCGATGCGTCAGGAATGTTGTAAAATATTACACCCGAGATGTTAGGTTCCCTTAGGTTAGCATATACAACGTTATAGACGTATAGAATGTTCCCACCGAGATGTAGGGACCGACATGCCAGGAATGTTGTAAAATATTACATCCGAGATGTTAGGTTGCCTTAGACTAGGACATATATCGTTATAGACATATACAATGTTCCCACCGAGAAGTAGGGACCGACGCGTCAGGAATGTTGTAAAATATTACATCCCAGATATTAGGTTGCGTTAGGTTAGGATATACAACGTTTATAGACGTATATAATGTCCCCTTCGAGAAGCAGGCGACGACACGCCAGAATGTTGTAAAATATTACATTCGACATGTTAGGTTGCCTTAGGCCAGGATATATAACGTTATAGACGTATATAATATTCCCACCGAGAAATAGGGGCCGACGCTGCAGGAATGTTGTAAAATAGTACACCCGAGATGTTAGGTTCCCTTAGGTTAGCATATACAACGTTATAGACGTATATAATGTTCCCACCGAGAAGTAGGGACCGACATGCGAGGAATGTTGTAAAATATTACATACGAGATGTTAGGTTGCTTTAGGTTAGGATATATATCGTTATAGACGTATACAATGTTCCCACCGAGAAGTAGAGACCGACGCGTCAGGAATGTTGTAAAATATTACATCCCAGATGTTAGGTTGCGTTAGGTTAGGATATACAACGTTATAGACGTATATAATGTCCCCTTCGAGAAGCAGGCGACGACACGACAGAATGTTGTAAAATATTACATCCCAGATATTAGGTTGCGTTAGGTTAGGATATACAACGTTTATAGACGTATATAATGTCCCCTTAGAGAAGCGGGCGACGACACGCCAGAATGTTGTAAAATATTACATCCGATATGTTAGGTTGCCTTATGCTACGATATATATCGTTACAGACGTATACAATGTTCCCACCGAGAAGTAGGGACCGACGCTTCAGGAATGTTGTAAAATGTTACATCCCAGAAGTTAGATTGCTTTGGGTTAGGATATACAACGTTATCGACGTATATAATGTTCCCATCGAGAAGCAGGCGACGACACGCCAGAATGTTGTAAAATATTACATCCGAGATGTTAGGTTGCCTTAGGTTAGGATATACAACGTTATAGACGAATATAATATTCCCACCGAGAAATAGGGGCCGACGCATCAGGAACGTTGTAAAATATTACACCCGAAATGTTAGGTACCCTTAGGTTAGGATATACAACGTTATAGACGTATATAATGTTCCCACCGAGAAATAGGGGCCGACGCGTCAGGCATGTTGTAAAATATGACATCCTAGATGTTATGTTGCGTTAGGTTAGGATATACAACGTTATAGACGTATATAATGTCCCCTTCGAGAAGCAGGCGACGACACGCCAGAATGTTGTAAAATATTACATTCGACATGTTAGGTTGCCTTAGGCTAGGATATATAACGTTATGGACGTATATAATATTCCCACCGATAAATAGGGGCCGATGCGTCAGGAATGTTGTAAAATATTACACCCGAGATGTTAGGTTCCCTTAGGTTAGCATATACAACGTTATAGACGTATAGAATGTTCCCACCGAGATGTAGGGACCGACATGCCAGGAATGTTGTAAAATATTACATCCGAGATGTTAGGTTGCCTTAGGCTAGGACATATATCGTTATAGACATATACAATGTTCCCACCGAGAAGTAGGGACCGACGCGTCAGGAATGTTGTAAAATATTACATCCCAGATATTAGGTTGCGTTAGGTTAGGATATACAACGTTTATAGACGTATATAATGTTCCCACTCAGACGTGGGGAACGACATTCCAGGAATGTTGTCAAATATTACATCCGAGATGTTAGGTTGCCTTAGGTTAGGATATACAAAGTTATCGATGTATATAATGTCCGCATCCAGAAGTAGGCGACGACACGCCAGGAATGTTTTAAAATATTACATCCGAGATGTTAGGTTGCCTTAGGCTAGGATATGCAACGTTATAGACGTATAGAATGTTCCCACCGAGAAATAGGGGCCGACGGGTCAGGAATGTTGTAAAATATTACACCCCAGATGTTAGGTTCCCTTAGGTTAGCATATACAACGTTATAGACGTATAGAATGTTCCCACCGAGATGTAGGGACCGACATGCCAGGAATGTTGTAAAATATTACATCCGAGATGTTAGGTTGCCTTAGGCTAGGACATATATCGTTATAGACGTATACAATGTTCCCACCGAGAAGTAGGGACCGACGCGTCAGGAATGTTGTAAAATATTACATCCCAGATATTAGGTTGCGTTAGGTTAGGATATACAACGTTTATAGACGTATATAATGTCCCCTTCGAGAAGCGGGCGACGACACGCCAGAATGTTGTAAAATATTACATCCGATATGTTAGGTTGCCTTATGCTACGATATATATCGTTACAGACGTATACAATGTTCCCACCGAGAAGTAGGGACCGACGCTTCAGGAATGTTGTAAAATGTTACATCCCAGAAGTTAGATTGCTTTGGGTTAGGATATACAACGTTATCGACGTATATAATGTTCCCATCGAGAAGCAGGCGACGACACGCCAGAATGTTGTAAAATATTACATCCGAGATGTTAGGTTGCCTTAGGTTAGGATATACAACGTTATAGACGAATATAATATTCCCACCGAGAAATAGGGGCCGACGCATCAGGAACGTTGTAAAATATTACACCCGAAATGTTAGGTACCCTTAGGTTAGGATATACAACGTTATAGACGTATATAATGTTCCCACCGAGAAATAGGGGCCGACGCGTCAGGAATGTTGTAAAATATGACATCCTAGATGTTAGGTTGCGTTAGGTTAGGATATACAACGTTATAGACGTATATAATGTCCCCTTCGAGAAGCAGGCGACGACACGCCAGAATGTTGTAAAATATTACATTCGACATGTTAGGTTGCCTTAGGCTAGGATATATAACGTTATGGACGTATATAATATTCCCACCGATAAATAGGGGCCGATGCGTCAGGAATGTTGTAAAATATTACACCCGAGATGTTAGGTTCCCTTAGGTTAGCATATACAACGTTATAGACGTATAGAATGTTCCCACCGAGATGTAGGGACCGACATGCCAGGAATGTTGTAAAATATTACATCCGAGATGTTAGGTTGCCTTAGGCTAGGACATATATCGTTATAGACATATACAATGTTCCCACCGAGAAGTAGGGACCGACGCGTCAGGAATGTTGTAAAATATTACATCCCAGATATTAGGTTGCGTTAGGTTAGGATATACAACGTTTATAGACGTATATAATGTCCCCTTCGAGAAGCAGGCGACGACACGCCAGAATGTTGTAAAATATTACATTCGACATGTTAGGTTGCCTTAGGCCAGGATATATAACGTTATAGACGTATATAATATTCCCACCGAGAAATAGGGGCCGACGCTGCAGGAATGTTGTAAAATAGTACACCCGAGATGTTAGGTTCCCTTAGGTTAGCATATACAACGTTATAGACGTATATAATGTTCCCACCGAGAAGTAGGGACCGACATGCGAGGAATGTTGTAAAATATTACATACGAGATGTTAGGTTGCTTTAGGTTAGGATATATATCGTTATAGACGTATACAATGTTCCCACCGAGAAGTAGAGACCGACGCGTCAGGAATGTTGTAAAATATTACATCCCAGATGTTAGGTTGCGTTAGGTTAGGATATACAACGTTATAGACGTATATAATGTCCCCTTCGAGAAGCAGGCGACGACACGACAGAATGTTGTAAAATATTACAGTCGAAATGTTAGGTTGCCTTAGGCTAGGATATGTAACGTTATAGACGTATATAATATTCCCACCGAGAAATAGGGGCCGACGCGTCAGGAATGTTGTAAAATATTACACCCGAAATTTAGGTTCCCTTACGTTAGGATATACAACGTTATAGACGAATAGAATATTCCCACCGAGATGTAGGGACCGACATGCCAGGAATGTTCTAATATATGACATCCGAGTTGTTAGGTTGCTTTAGGTTAGGATATATATCGTTATAGACTTATATAATGTTCCCACTCAGACGTGGGGAACGACATTCCAGGAATGTTGTCAAATATTACATCCGAGATGTTAGGTTGCCTTAGGTTAGGATATACAAAGTTATCGATGTATATAATGTCCGCATCCAGAAGTAGGCGACGACACGCCAGGAATGTTTTAAAATATTACATCCGAGATGTTAGGTTGCCTTAGGCTAGGATATGCAACGTTATAGACGTATAGAATGTTCCCACCGAGAAATAGGGGCCGACGGGTCAGGAATGTTGTAAAATATTACACCCCAGATGTTAGGTTCCCTTAGGTTAGCATATACAACGTTATAGACGTATAGAATGTTCCCACCGAGATGTAGGGACCGACATGCCAGGAATGTTGTAAAATATTACATCCGAGATGTTAGGTTGCCTTAGGCTAGGACATATATCGTTATAGACGTATACAATGTTCCCACCGAGAAGTAGGGACCGACGCGTCAGGAATGTTGTAAAATATTACATCCCAGATATTAGGTTGCGTTAGGTTAGGATATACAACGTTTATAGACGTATATAATGTCCCCTTCGAGAAGCGGGCGACGACACGCCAGAATGTTGTAAAATATTACATCCGATATGTTAGGTTGCCTTATGCTACGATATATATCGTTACAGACGTATACAATGTTCCCACCGAGAAGTAGGGACCGACGCTTCAGGAATGTTGTAAAATGTTACATCCCAGAAGTTAGATTGCTTTGGGTTAGGATATACAACGTTATCGACGTATATAATGTTCCCATCGAGAAGCAGGCGACGACACGCCAGAATGTTGTAAAATATTACATCCGAGATGTTAGGTTGCCTTAGGTTAGGATATACAACGTTATAGACGAATATAATATTCCCACCGAGAAATAGGGGCCGACGCATCAGGAACGTTGTAAAATATTACACCCGAAATGTTAGGTACCCTTAGGTTAGGATATACAACGTTATAGACGTATATAATGTTCCCACCGAGAAATAGGGGCCGACGCGTCAGGAATGTTGTAAAATATGACATCCTAGATGTTAGGTTGCGTTAGGTTAGGATATACAACGTTATAGACGTATATAATGTCCCCTTCGAGAAGCAGGCGACGACACGCCAGAATGTTGTAAAATATTACATTCGACATGTTAGGTTGCCTTAGGCTAGGATATATAACGTTATGGACGTATATAATATTCCCACCGATAAATAGGGGCCGATGCGTCAGGAATGTTGTAAAATATTACACCCGAGATGTTAGGTTCCCTTAGGTTAGCATATACAACGTTATAGACGTATAGAATGTTCCCACCGAGATGTAGGGACCGACATGCCAGGAATGTTGTAAAATATTACATCCGAGATGTTAGGTTGCCTTAGGCTAGGACATATATCGTTATAGACATATACAATGTTCCCACCGAGAAGTAGGGACCGACGCGTCAGGAATGTTGTAAAATATTACATCCCAGATATTAGGTTGCGTTAGGTTAGGATATACAACGTTTATAGACGTATATAATGTCCCCTTCGAGAAGCAGGCGACGACACGCCAGAATGTTGTAAAATATTACATTCGACATGTTAGGTTGCCTTAGGCCAGGATATATAACGTTATAGACGTATATAATATTCCCACCGAGAAATAGGGGCCGACGCTGCAGGAATGTTGTAAAATAGTACACCCGAGATGTTAGGTTCCCTTAGGTTAGCATATACAACGTTATAGACGTATATAATGTTCCCACCGAGAAGTAGGGACCGACATGCGAGGAATGTTGTAAAATATTACATACGAGATGTTAGGTTGCTTTAGGTTAGGATATATATCGTTATAGACGTATACAATGTTCCCACCGAGAAGTAGAGACCGACGCGTCAGGAATGTTGTAAAATATTACATCCCAGATGTTAGGTTGCGTTAGGTTAGGATATACAACGTTATAGACGTATATAATGTCCCCTTCGAGAAGCAGGCGACGACACGACAGAATGTTGTAAAATATTACAGTCGAAATGTTAGGTTGCCTTAGGCTAGGATATGTAACGTTATAGACGTATATAATATTCCCACCGAGAAATAGGGGCCGACGCGTCAGGAATGTTGTAAAATATTACACCCGAAATTTAGGTTCCCTTACGTTAGGATATACAACGTTATAGACGAATAGAATATTCCCACCGAGATGTAGGGACCGACATGCCAGGAATGTTCTAATATATGACATCCGAGTTGTTAGGTTGCTTTAGGTTAGGATATATATCGTTATAGACTTATATAATGTTCCCACTCAGACGTGGGGAACGACATTCCAGGAATGTTGTCAAATATTACATCCGAGATGTTAGGTTGCCTTAGGTTAGGATATACAAAGTTATCGATGTATATAATGTCCGCATCCAGAAGTAGGCGACGACACGCCAGGAATGTTTTAAAATATTACATCCGAGATGTTAGGTTGCCTTAGGCTAGGATATGCAACGTTATAGACGTATAGAATGTTCCCACCGAGAAATAGGGGCCGACGGGTCAGGAATGTTGTAAAATATTACACCCCAGATGTTAGGTTCCCTTAGGTTAGCATATACAACGTTATAGACGTATAGAATGTTCCCACCGAGATGTAGGGACCGACATGCCAGGAATGTTGTAAAATATTACATCCGAGATGTTAGGTTGCCTTAGGCTAGGACATATATCGTTATAGACGTATACAATGTTCCCACCGAGAAGTAGGGACCGACGCGTCAGGAATGTTGTAAAATATTACATCCCAGATATTAGGTTGCGTTAGGTTAGGATATACAACGTTTATAGACGTATATAATGTCCCCTTCGAGAAGCGGGCGACGACACGCCAGAATGTTGTAAAATATTACATCCGATATGTTAGGTTGCCTTATGCTACGATATATATCGTTACAGACGTATACAATGTTCCCACCG
Source organism: Xylocopa violacea (assembly GCA_963969225.1). Lineage (NCBI taxonomy): Eukaryota > Metazoa > Arthropoda > Insecta > Hymenoptera > Apidae > Xylocopa > Xylocopa violacea. The sequence goes on from CAXAJV010000001.1 coordinate 52,021,344, forward strand.
AGAAGTAGGGACCGACGCTTCAGGAATGTTGTAAAATGTTACATCCCAGAAGTTAGATTGCTTTGGGTTAGGATATACAACGTTATCGACGTATATAATGTTCCCATCGAGAAGCAGGCGACGACACGCCAGAATGTTGTAAAATATTACATCCGAGATGTTAGGTTGCCTTAGGTTAGGATATACAACGTTATAGACGAATATAATATTCCCACCGAGAAATAGGGGCCGACGCATCAGGAACGTTGTAAAATATTACACCCGAAATGTTAGGTACCCTTAGGTTAGGATATACAACGTTATAGACGTATATAATGTTCCCACCGAGAAATAGGGGCCGACGCGTCAGGAATGTTGTAAAATATGACATCCTAGATGTTAGGTTGCGTTAGGTTAGGATATACAACGTTATAGACGTATATAATGTCCCCTTCGAGAAGCAGGCGACGACACGCCAGAATGTTGTAAAATATTACATTCGACATGTTAGGTTGCCTTAGGCTAGGATATATAACGTTATGGACGTATATAATATTCCCACCGATAAATAGGGGCCGATGCGTCAGGAATGTTGTAAAATATTACACCCGAGATGTTAGGTTCCCTTAGGTTAGCATATACAACGTTATAGACGTATAGAATGTTCCCACCGAGATGTAGGGACCGACATGCCAGGAATGTTGTAAAATATTACATCCGAGATGTTAGGTTGCCTTAGGCTAGGACATATATCGTTATAGACATATACAATGTTCCCACCGAGAAGTAGGGACCGACGCGTCAGGAATGTTGTAAAATATTACATCCCAGATATTAGGTTGCGTTAGGTTAGGATATACAACGTTTATAGACGTATATAATGTCCCCTTCGAGAAGCAGGCGACGACACGCCAGAATGTTGTAAAATATTACATTCGACATGTTAGGTTGCCTTAGGCCAGGATATATAACGTTATAGACGTATATAATATTCCCACCGAGAAATAGGGGCCGACGCGTCAGGAATGTTGTAAAATATTACACCCGAGATGTTAGGTTCCCTTAGGTTAGCATATACAACGTTATAGACGTATATAATGTTCCCACCGAGAAGTAGGGACCGACATGCCAGGAATGTTGTAAAATGTTACATCCCAGAAGTTAGATTGCTTTGGGTTAGGATATACAACGTTATCGACGTATATAGTGTCCCCATCGATAAGCAGGCGACGACACGCCAGAATGTTGTAAAATATTACATCCGAGATGTTAGGTTCCCTTAGGTTAGGATATACAACGTTATAGATGTATCTAATGTCCCCATCGAGAAGCAGGCGACGACACGCCAGAATGTTGTAAAATATTACATTCGACATGTTAGGTTGCCTTCGGCTAGGATATGTAACGTTATAGACGTATATAATATTCCCACCGAGAAATAGGGGCCGACGCGTCAGGAATGTTGTAAAATGTTACATCCCAGAAGTTAGATTGCTTTGGGTTAGGATATACAACGTTATCGACGTATATAATGTCCCCATCGAGAAGCAGGCGACGACACGCCAGAATGTTGTAAAATATTACATCCGAGATGTTAGGTTGCCTTAGGTTAGGATATACAACGTTATAGACGTATATAATATTCCCACCGAGAAATAGGGGCCGACGCGTCAGGAATGTTGTAAAATATTACACCCGAAATTTAGGTTCCCTTACGTTAGGATATACAACGTTATAGACGAATAGAATATTCCCACCGAGATGTAGGGACCGACATGCCAGGAATGTTCTAATATATGACATCCGAGTTGTTAGGTTGCTTTAGGTTAGGATATATATCGTTATAGACTTATATAATGTTCCCACTCAGACGTGGGGAACGACATTCCAGGAATGTTGTCAAATATTACATCCGAGATGTTAGGTTGCCTTAGGTTAGGATATACAAAGTTATCGATGTATATAATGTCCGCATCCAGAAGTAGGCGACGACACGCCAGGAATGTTTTAAAATATTACATCCGAGATGTTAGGTTGCCTTAGGCTAGGATATGCAACGTTATAGACGTATAGAATGTTCCCACCGAGAAATAGGGGCCGACGGGTCAGGAATGTTGTAAAATATTACACCCCAGATGTTAGGTTCCCTTAGGTTAGCATATACAACGTTATAGACGTATAGAATGTTCCCACCGAGATGTAGGAACCGGCATGCCAGGAATGTTGTAAAATATTACATCCGAGATGTTAGGTTGCGTTAGGTTAGGATATACAGCGTTATAGACGTATATAATGTCCCCTTCGAGAAGCAGGCGACGACACGCCAGAATGTTGTAAAATATTACATTCGACATGTTAGGTTGCCTTAGGATAGGATATATAACGTTATGGACGTATATAATATTCCCACCGATAAGTAGGGGCCGATGCGTCAGGAATGTTGTAAAATATTACACCCGAGATGTTAGGTTCCCTTAGGTTAGCATATACAACGTTATAGACGTATAGAATGTTCCCACCGAGATGTAGGGACCGACATGCCAGGAATGTTGTAAAATATTACATCCGAGATGTTAGGTTGCCTTAGGCTAGGACATATATCGTTATAGACATATACAATGTTCCCACCGAGAAGTAGGGACCGACGCGTCAGGAATGTTGTAAAATATTACATCCCAGATATTAGGTTGCGTTAGGTTAGGATATACAACGTTTATAGACGTATATAATGTCCCCTTCGAGAAGCAGGCGACGACACGCCAGAATGTTGTAAAATATTACATTCGACATGTTAGGTTGCCTTAGGCCAGGATATATAACGTTATAGACGTATATAATATTCCCACCGAGAAATAGGGGCCGACGCGTCAGGAATGTTGTAAAATATTACACCCGAGATGTTAGGTTCCCTTAGGTTAGCATATACAACGTTATAGACGTATATAATGTTCCCACCGAGAAGTAGGGACCGACATGCCAGGAATGTTGTAAAATGTTACATCCCAGAAGTTAGATTGCTTTGGGTTAGGATATACAACGTTATCGACGTATATAGTGTCCCCATCGATAAGCAGGCGACGACACGCCAGAATGTTGTAAAATATTACATCCGAGATGTTAGGTTCCCTTAGGTTAGGATATACAACGTTATAGATGTATCTAATGTCCCCATCGAGAAGCAGGCGACGACACGCCAGAATGTTGTTAAATATTACATTCGACATGTTAGGTTGCCTTCGGCTAGGATATGTAACGTTATAGACGTATATAATATTCCCACCGAGAAATAGGGGCCGACGCGTCAGGAATGTTGTAAAATGTTACATCCCAGAAGTTAGATTGCTTTGGGTTAGGATATACAACGTTATCGACGTATATAATGTCCCCATCGAGAAGCAGGCGACGACACGCCAGAATGTTGTAAAATATTACATCCGAGATGTTAGGTTGCCTTAGGTTAGGATATACAACGTTATAGACGTATATAATATTCCCACCGAGAAATAGGGGCCGACGCGTCAGGAATGTTGTAAAATATTACACCCGAAATTTAGGTTCCCTTACGTTAGGATATACAACGTTATAGACGAATAGAATATTCCCACCGAGATGTAGGGACCGACATGCCAGGAATGTTCTAATATATGACATCCGAGTTGTTAGGTTGCTTTAGGTTAGGATATATATCGTTATAGACTTATATAATGTTCCCACTCAGACGTGGGGAACGACATTCCAGGAATGTTGTCAAATATTACATACGAGATGTTAGGTTGCTTTAGGTTAGGATATATATCGTTATAGACGTATACAATGTTCCCACCGAGAAGTAGAGACCGACGCGTCAGGAATGTTGTAAAATATTACATCCCAGATGTTAGGTTGCGTTAGGTTAGGATATACAACGTTATAGACGTATATAATGTCCCCTTCGAGAAGCAGGCGACGACACGCCAGAATGTTGTAAAATATTACAGTCGAAATGTTAGGTTGCCTTAGGCTAGGATATGTAACGTTATAGACGTATATAATATTCCCACCGAGAAATAGGGGCCGACGCGTCAGGAATGTTGTAAAATATTACACCCGAAATTTAGGTTCCCTTACGTTAGGATATACAACGTTATAGACGAATAGAATATTCCCACCGAGATGTAGGGGCCGACATGCCAGGAATGTTCTAATATATGACATCCGAGTTGTTAGGTTGCTTTAGGTTAGGATATATATCGTTATAGACTTATATAATGTTCCCACTCAGACGTGGGGAACGACATTCCAGGAATGTTGACAAATATTACATCCGAGATGTTAGGTTGCCTTAGGTTAGGATATACAAAGTTATCGATGTATATAATGTCCGCATCCAGAAGTAGGCGACGACACGCCAGGAATGTTTTAAAATATTACATCCGAGATGTTAGGTTGCCTTAGGCTAGGATATGCAACGTTATAGACGTATAGAATGTTCCCACCGAGAAATAGGGGCCGACGGGTCAGGAATGTTGTAAAATATTACACCCCAGATGTTAGGTTCCCTTAGGTTAGCATATACAACGTTATAGACGTATAGAATGTTCCCACCGAGATGTAGGGACCGACATGCCAGGAATGTTGTAAAATATTACATCCGAGATGTTAGGTTGCCTTAGGCTAGGACATATATCGTTATAGACGTATACAATGTTCCCACCGAGAAGTAGGGACCGACGCGTCAGGAATGTTGTAAAATATTACATCCCAGATATTAGGTTGCGTTAGGTTAGGATATACAACGTTTATAGACGTATATAATGTCCCCTTCGAGAAGCGGGCGACGACACGCCAGAATGTTGTAAAATATTACATCCGATATGTTAGGTTGCCTTATGCTACGATATATATCGTTACAGACGTATACAATGTTCCCACCGAGAAGTAGGGACCGACGTTTCAGGAATGTTGTAAAATGTTACATCCCAGAAGTTAGATTGCTTTGGGTTAGGATATACAACGTTATCGACGTATATAATGTTCCCATCGAGAAGCAGGCGACGACACGCCAGAATGTTGTAAAATATTACATCCGAGATGTTAGGTTGCCTTAGGTTAGGATATACAACGTTATAGACGAATATAATATTCCCACCGAGAAATAGGGGCCGACGCATCAGGAACGTTGTAAAATATTACACCCGAAATGTTAGGTACCCTTAGGTTAGGATATACAACGTTATAGACGTATATAATGTTCCTACCGAGAAATAGGGGCCGACGCGTCAGGAATGTTGTAAAATATGACATCCTAGATGTTAGGTTGCGTTAGGTTAGGATATACAACGTTATAGACGTATATAATGTCCCCTTCGAGAAGCAGGCGACGACACGCCAGAATGTTGTAAAATATTACATTCGACATGTTAGGTTGCCTTAGGCTAGGATATATAACGTTATGGACGTATATAATATTCCCACCGATAAATAGGGGCCGATGCGTCAGGAATGTTGTAAAATATTACACCCGAGATGTTAGGTTCCCTTAGGTTAGCATATACAACGTTATAGACGTATAGAATGTTCCCACCGAGATGTAGGGACCGACATGCCAGGAATGTTGTAAAATATTACATCCGAGATGTTAGGTTGCCTTAGGCTAGGACATATATCGTTATAGACATATACAATGTTCCCACCGAGAAGTAGGGACCGACGCGTCAGGAATGTTGTAAAATATTACATCCCAGATATTAGGTTGCGGTAGGTTAGCATATACAACGTTTATAGACGTATATAATGTCCCCTTCGAGAAGCAGGCGACGACACGCCAGAATGTTGTAAAATATTACATTCGACATGTTAGGTTGCCTTAGGCCAGGATATATAACGTTATAGACGTATATAATATTCCCACCGAGAAATAGGGGCCGACGCATCAGGAATGTTGTAAAATATTACACCCGAGATGTTAGGTTCCCTTAGGTTAGCATATACAACGTTATAGACGTATATAATGTTCCCACCGAGAAGTAGGGACCGACATGCCAGGAATGTTGTAAAATGTTACATCCCAGAAGTTAGATTGCTTTGGGTTAGGATATACAACGTTATCGACGTATATAGTGTCCCCATCGATAAGCAGGCGACGACACGCCAGAATGTTGTAAAATATTACATCCGAGATGTTAGGTTCCCTTAGGTTAAGATATACAACGTTATAGATGTATCTAATGTCCCCATCGAGAAGCAGGCGACGACACGCCAGAATGTTGTAAAATATTACATTCGACATGTTAGGTTGCCTTCGGCTAGGATATGTAACGTTATAGACGTATATAATATTCCCACCGAGAAATAGGGGCCGACGCGTCAGGAATGTTGTAAAATGTTACATCCCAGAAGTTAGATTGCTTTGGGTTAGGATATACAACGTTATCGACGTGTATAATGTCCCCATCGAGAAGCAGGCGACGACACGCCAGAATGTTGTAAAATATTACATCCGAGATGTTAGGTTGCCTTAGGTTAGGATATACAACGTTATAGACGTATATAATATTCCCACCGAGAAATAGGGGCCGACGCGTCAGGAATGTTGTAAAATATTACACCCGAAATTTAGGTTCCCTTACGTTAGGATATACAACGTTATAGACGAATAGAATATTCCCACCGAGATGTAGGGACCGACATGCCAGGAATGTTCTAATATATGACATCCGAGTTGTTAGGTTGCTTTAGGTTAGGATATATATCGTTATAGACTTATATAATGTTCCCACTCAGACGTGGGGAACGACATTCCAGGAATGTTGTCAAATATTACATCCGAGATGTTAGGTTGCCTTAGGTTAGGATATACAAAGTTATCGATGTATATAATGTCCGCATCCAGAAGTAGGCGACGACACGCCAGGAATGTTTTAAAATATTACATTCGAGATGTTAGGTTGCCTTAGGCTAGGATATGCAACGTTATAGACGTATAGAATGTTCCCACCGAGAAATAGGGGCCGACGGGTCAGGAATGTTGTAAAATATTACACCCCAGATGTTAGGTTCCCTTAGGTTAGCATATACAACGTTATAGACGTATAGAATGTTCCCACCGAGATGTAGGGACCGACATGCCAGGAATGTTGTAAAATATTACATCCGAGATGTTAGGTTGCCTTAGGCTAGGACATATATCGTTATAGACGTATACAATGTTCCCACCGAGAAGTAGGGACCGACGCGTCAGGAATGTTGTAAAATATTACATCCCAGATATTAGGTTGCGTTAGGTTAGGATATACAACGTTTATAGACGTATATAATGTCCCCTTCGAGAAGCGGGCGACGACACGCCAGAATGTTGTAAAATATTACATCCGATATGTTAGGTTGCCTTATGCTACGATATATATCGTTACAGACGTATACAATGTTCCCACCGAGAAGTAGGGACCGACGCTTCAGGAATGTTGTAAAATGTTACATCCCAGAAGTTAGATTGCTTTGGGTTAGGATATACAACGTTATCGACGTATATAATGTTCCCATCGAGAAGCAGGCGACGACACGCCATAATGTTGTAAAATATTACATCCGAGATGTTAGGTTGCCTTAGGTTAGGATATACAACGTTATAGACGAATATAATATTCCCACCGAGAAATAGGGGTGGACGCATCAGGAACGTTGTAAAATATTACACCCGAAATGTTAGGTACCCTTAGGTTAGGATATACAACGTTATAGACGTATATAATGTTCCCACCGAGAAATAGGGGCCGACGCGTCAGGAATGTTGTAAAATATTACATCCCAGATATTAGGTTGCGTTAGGTTAGGATATACAACGTTTATAGACGTATATAATGTCCCCTTCGAGAAGCGGGCGACGACACGCCAGAATGTTGTAAAATATTACATTCGACATGTTAGGTTGCCTTAGGCTAGGATATATAACGTTATAGACGTATATAATATTCCCACCGACAAATAGGGGCCGATGCGTCAGGAATGTTGTAAAATATTACACCCGAGATGTTAGGTTCCCTTAGGTTAGCATATACAACGTTATAGACGTATAGAATGTTCCCACCGAGATGTAGGGACCGACATGCCAGGAATGTTGTAAAATATTACATCCGAGATGTTAGGTTGCCTTAGGCTAGGACATATATCGTTATAGACATATACAATGTTCCCACCGAGAAGTAGGGACCGACGCGTCAGGAATGTTGTAAAATATTACATCCCAGATATTAGGTTGCGTTAGGTTAGCATATACAACGTTTATAGACGTATATAATGTCCCCTTCGAGAAGCAGGCGACGACACGCCAGAATGTTGTAAAATATTACATTCGACATGTTAGGTTGCCTTAGGCCAGGATATATAACGTTATAGACGTATATAATATTCCCACCGAGAAATAGGGGCTGACGCGTCAGGAATGTTGTAAAATATTACACCAGAAATGTTAGGTACCCTTAGGTTAGGATATACAACGTTATAGACGTATAGAATGTTCCCACCGAGATGTAGGGACCGACATGCCAGTAATGTAGTAAAATATTACATCCGAGATGTTAGGTTGCCTTAGGCTAGGACATATATCGTTATAGACGTATATAATGTCCCCTTCGAGAAGCAGGCGACGACACGCCAGAATGTTGTAAAATATTACATTCGACATGTTAGGTTGCCTTAGGCCAGGATATATAACGTTATAGACGTATATAATATTCCCACCAAGAAATAGGGGCCGACGCGTCAGGAATGTTGTAAAATATTACACCCGAGATGTTAGGTTCCCTTAGGTTAGCATACACAACGTTATAGACGTATATAATGTTCCCACCGAGAAGTAGGGACCGACATGCCAGGAATGTTGTAAAATGTTACATCCCAGAAGTTAGATTGCTTTGGGTTAGGATATACAACGTTATCGACGTATATAATGTCCCCATCGAGAAGCAGGCGACGACACGCCAGGATGTTGTAAAATATTACATCCGAGATGTTAGGTTCCCATAGGTTAGGATATACAACGTTATAGATGTATCTAATGTCCCCATCGAGAAGCAGGCGACGACACGCCAGAATGTTGTAAAATATTACATTCGACATGTTAGGTTGCCTTAGGCTAGGATATGTAACGTTATAGACGTATATAATATTCCCACCGAGAAATAGGGGCCGACGCGTCAGGAATGTTGTAAAATGTTACATCCCAGAAGTTAGATTGCTTTGGGTTAGGATATACAACGTTATCGACGTATATAATTTCCCCATCGAGAAGCAGGCGACGACACGCCAGAATGTTGTAAAATATTACACCCGAGATGTTAGGTTGCCTTAGGTTAGGATATACAACGTTATAGACGTATAGAATGTTCCCACCGAGATGTAGGGACCGACATGCCAGTAATGTAGTAAAATATTACATCCGAGATGTTAGGTTGCCTTAGGCTAGGACATATATCGTTATAGACGTATACAATGTTCCCACCGAGAAGTAGGGACCGACGCGTCAGGAATGTTGTAAAATATTACATCCCAGATGTTAGGTTGCGTTAGGTTAGGATATACAACGTTAGACGTATATAATGTCCCCTTCGAGAAGCAGGCGACGACACGCCAGAATGTTGTAAAATATTACATTCGACATGTTAGGTTGCCTTAGGCTAGGATATGTAACGTTATAGACGTATATAATATTCCCACCGACAAATAGGGGCCGATGCGTCAGGAATGTTGTAAAATATTACACCCGAGATGTTAGGTTCCCTTAGGTTAGCATATACAACGTTATAGACGTATAGAATGTTCCCACCGAGATGTAGGGACCGACATGCCAGGAATGTTGTAAAATATTACATCCGAGATGTTAGGTTGCCTTAGGCTAGGACATATATCGTTATAGACGTATACAATGTTCCCACCGAGAAGTAGGGACCGACGCTTCAGGAATGTTGTAAAATATTACATCCCAGATGTTAGGTTGCGTTAGGTTAGGATATACAACGTTTATAGACGTATATAATGTCCCCTTCGAGAAGCAGGCGACGACACGCCAGAATGTTGTAAAATATTACATTCGACATGTTAGGTTGCCTTAGGCTAGAATATATAACGTTATAGACGTATATAATATTCGCACCGAGAAATAGGGGCCGACGCGTCAGGAATGTTGTAAAATATTACACCCGAAATGTTAGGTTCCCTTACGTTAGGATATACAACGTTATAGACGTATAGAATGTTCCCACCGAGATGTAGGGACCGACATGCCAGGAATGTTCTAAAATATGACATCCGAGTTGTTAGGTTGCTTTAGGTTAGGATATGTATCGTTATAGACTTATATAATTTTCCCACTCAGACGTGGGGAACGACATGCCAGGAATGCTGTCAAATATTACATCCGAGATGTTAGGTTGCCTTAGGTTAGGATACACAAAGTTATAGATGTATATAATGTCCGCATCCAGAAGTAGGCGACGACACGCCAGGAATGTTTTAAATATTACATCCGAGATGTTAGGTTGCCTTAGGCTAGGATATGCAAATTTATAGACGTATAGAATGTTCCCACCGAGAAATAGGGGCCGACGGGTCACGAATGTTGTAAAATATTACATCCGAGATGTTACGTTGCTTTAGGTTAGGATATATAACGTTATTGACGTATAGAATGTTCCCCCCGAGAAATAGGGGCCGTGGGGTCAGGAATGTTGTAAAATATTACATCCGAGATGTTAGGTTGCCTTAGGTTAGGATATACAACGTTATCGACGTATATAATGTCCCCATCGAGAAGCAGGCGACGACACGCCAGAATGTTGTAAAATATTTCATCCGAGATGTTAGGTTCCCTTAGGTTAGGATATACAACGTTATAGATGTATCTAATGTCCCCATCGAGAAGCAGGCGACGACACGCCAGAATGTTGTAAAATATTACATTCGACATGTTAGGTTGCCTTAGGCTAGGATATGTAACGTTATAGACGTATATAATATTCCCACCGAGAAATAGGGGCCCATGCGTCAGGAATGTTGTAAAATATTACACCCGAAATGTTAGGTTCCCTTACGTTAGGATATACTACGTTATAGACGTATAGAATGTTCCCACCGAGATGTACGGGCCGACACGCCAGGAATGTTATCAACTATTACATCCGAGATGTTCGGTTGCCTTGGGTTATGATATATAACGTTATAGACGTATATAATGTTACCACCGAGAAGTAAGGACTGACATGCCAGGAATGTTGTAAAATATTACATACGAGATGTTAGGTTGCTTTAGGTTAGGATATACATCGTTATAGACTTATATAATGTTACCACCGAGAAGAAGGGACTGACATGCCAGGAATGTTTTAAAATATTACATCCCAGATGTTAGGTTGCGTTAGGTTAGGATATACAACGTTTATAGACGTATATAATGTCCCCTTCGAGAAGCAGGCGACGACACGCCAGAATGTTGTAAAATATTACATTCGACATGCTAGGTTGCCTTCGGCTAGGATATATAACGTTATAGACGTATATAATATTCCCACCGAGAAATAGGGGCCGACGCTTCATGGAATGTTGTTAAATATTACACCCGAAATGTTAGGTTCCCTTACGTTAGGATATACAACGTTATAGACGTATAGAATATTCCCACCGAGATGTAGGGACCGACATGCCAGGAATGTTCTAAAATATGACATCCGAGTTGTTAGGTTGCTTTAGGTTAGGATATATATCGTTATAGACTTATATAATGTTCCCACTCAGACGTGGGGAACGACATGCCAGGAATGTTGTCCAATATTACATCCGAGATGTTAGGTTGCCTTAGGCTAGGACATATATCGTTATAGACTAATATAATGTTCCCACCGAGACGTGGGGACCGACATGCCAGGAATCTTGTAAAATATTACATCCGAGACGTTAGGTTGCGTTAGGTTAGGACCTACAACGTTATAGACGTATCTAATGTCCCCATCGAGAAGCAGGCGACGACACGCCAGAATGTTGTAAATATTACATCCGATATGTTAGGTTGCCTTATGCTACGATATATATCGTTATAGACGTATACAATGTTCCCACCGAGAAGTAGGGACCGAAATGGCAGGAATGTGGTAAAATATTACATCCGAGATGTTAGGTTGCCTTAGGTTAGGATATACAACGTTATGGACGTATATAATGTCCCCATCGAAAAGCAGGCGACGACACGCCAGAATGTTGTAAAATATTACATTCGACATATTAGGTTGCCTTAGGCAAGGATATATAACGTTATAGACGTATATAATATTCCCACCGATAAATAGGGGCCGATGCGTCAGGAATGTTGTAAAATATTACACCCGAGATGTTAGGTTCCCTTAGGTTAGCATATACAACGTTATAGACGTATAGAATGTTCCCACCGAGATGTAGGGACCGACATGCCAGGAATGTTGTCAAATATTACATCCGAGATGTTAGGTTGCCTTAGGTTAGGATATACAAAGTTATAGATGTATATAATGTCCGCATCCAGAAGTAGGCGACGACACGCCAGGAATGTTTTAAAATATTACATCCGAGATGTTAGGTTGCCTTAGGCTAGGATATGCAACGTTATAGACGTGTAGAATGTTCCCACCGCGAAATAGGGGCCGACGGGTCAGGAATGTTGTAAGATATTACACCCGAGATGTTAGGTTCCCTTAGGTTAGGATATACAACGTTATAGACTTATAGAACGTTCCCACCGAGATGTAGGGACCGACATGCCAGGAATGTTGTAAAATATTACATACGAGATGTTAGGTTGCTTTAGGTTAGGATATATATCGTTATAGACGTATACAATGTTCACACCGAGAAGTAGGGACCGACGCGTCAGGAATGTTGTAAAATATTACATCCCAGATGTTAGGTTGCGTTAGGCTAGGATATACAACGTTATAGACGTATATAATGTCCCCTTCGAGAAGCAGGCGACGACACGCCAGAATGTTGTAAAATATTACATTCGACATGTTAGGTTGCCTTAGGCTAGGATATATAACGTTATAGACGTATATAATATTCCCACCGATAAATAAGGGCCGATGCGTCAGGAATGTTGTAAAATATTACACCCGAGATGTTAGGTTCCCTTAGGTTAGCATATACAACGTTATAGACGTATAGAATGTTCCCACGGTGATGTAGGGACCGACATGCCAGGAATGTTTTAAAATATTACATCCGAGATGTTAGGTTGCCTTAGGCTAGGATATGCAACGTTATAGACGTAAAGAATGTTCCCACCGAGAAATAGGGGCCTACGGGTCAGGAATGTTGTAAAATATTACACCCGAGATGTTAGGTTCCCTTAGGTTAGGATATACAACGTTATAGACTTATAGAAAGTTCCCACCGAGATGTAGGGACCGACATGCCAGGAATGTTGTAAAATATTACATCCGAGATGTTACGTTGCTTTAGGTTAGGATATATATCGTTATAGACTAATATAATGTTCCCACCGAGACGTGGGGACCGACATGCCAGGAATCTTGTAAAATATTACATCCGAGACGTTAGGTTGCGTTAGGTTAGGACCTACAACGTTATAGACGTATCTAATGTCCCCATCGAGAAGCAGGAGACGACACGCCAGAATGTTGTAAAATATTACATCCGATATGTTAGGTTGCCTTATGCTACAATATATATCGTTATAGACGTATACAATGTTCCCACCGAGAAGTAGGGACCGACGCGTCAGGAATGTTGTAAAATATTACATCCCAGATATTAGGTTGCGTTAGGTTAGGATATACAACGTTTATAGACCTATATAATGTCCCCTTCGAGAAGCAGGCGACGACACGCCAGAATGTTGTAAAATATTGCATCCGAGATGTTAGGTTCCGTTAGGTTAGGATATACAACGTTATAGATGTATCTAATGTCCCCATCGAGAAGCAGGCGACGACACGCCAGAATGTTGTAAAATATTACATTCGACATGTTAGGTTGCCTTAGGCTAGGATATGTAACGTTATAGACGTATATAATATTCCCACCGAGAAATAGGGGCCGACGCGTCAGGAATGTTGTAAAATATTACACCCGGGATGTTAGGTTCCCTTAGGTTAGCATATACAACGTTATACACGTATATAATGTTCACACCGAGAAGTAGGGACCGACATGCGAGGAATGTTGTAAAATGTTACATCCCAGAAGTTAGATTGCTTTGGGTTAGGATATACAACGTTATCGACGTATATAATGTCCCCATCGAGAAGCAGGCGACGACACGCCAGAATGTTGTAAAATATTACATCCGAGATGTTAGGTTCCGTTAGGTTAGGATATACAACGTTATAGATGTATCTAATGTCCCCATCGAGAAGCAGGCGACGACACGCCAGAATGTTGTAAAATATTATATTCGACATGCTAGGTTGCCTTAGGCTAGGATATATAACGCTATAGACGTATATAATATTCCCACCGAGAAATAGGGGCCGATGCGTCAGGAATGTTGTAAAATATTACACCGGAGATGTTAGGTTCCCTTAGGTTAGCATATACAACGTTGTAGACGTATATAATGTTCCCACCGAGAAGTAGGGACCGACATGCCAGGAATGTTGTAAAATGTTACATCCCAGAAGTTAGATTGCTTTAGGTTAGGATATACAACGTTATCGACGTATATAATGTCCCCATCGAGAAGCAGGCGACGACACGCCAGAATGTTGTAAAATATTACACCCGAGATGTTAGGTTCCCTTAGGTTAGGATATACAACGCTATAGACGTATATAATGTCCCCATCGAGAAGCAGGCGACGACACGCCAGAATTTTGTAAAATATTACATCCGCTATGTTAGGTTGCCTTAGGCTAGGATATACAACGTTATAGACGTATATAATATTCCCACCGAGAAATAGGGGCCGATGCGTCAGGAATGTTGTAAAATATTACACCCGAGATATTAGGTTCCCTTAGGTTAGGATATACAACGTTATAGACGTATAGAATGTTCCCACCGAGATGTAGGGACGACATGCCAGGAATGTTGTAAAATATTACATCCGAGATGTTAGGTTGCTTTAGGTTAGGATATACAACGATATACGTATATAATATTCCCACCGAGAAATAGGGGCCGATGCGTCAGGAATGTTGTAAAATATTACACCCGAGATGTTAGGTTCCCTTAGGTTAGCATATACAACGTTATAGACGTATAGAATGTTCCCACCGAGATGTAGGGACCGACATGCCAGGAATGTTGTAAAATATTACATTCGAGATGTTAGGTTGCCTTAGGCTAGGACATATATCGTTATAGACGTATACAATGTTCCCTCCGAGAAGTAGGGACCGACGCGTCAGGAATGTTGTAAAATATTACATCCCAGATGTTAGGTTGCCTTAGGCTAGGATATACAACGTTATAGACGTATATAATATTCCCACCGAGAAATAGGGGCCGAAGCGTCAGGAATGTTGTAAAATATTACACCCGAGATGTTAGGTTCCCTTAGGTTAGCATATACAACGTTATAGACGTATATAATGTTCCCACCGAGAAGTGGGGACCGACATGCCAGGATAGTTGTAAAATATTACATACGAGATGTTAGGTTGCTTTAGGTTAGGATATATATCGTTATAGACTTATATAATGTTCCCACCGAGACGTGGGGACCGACATGCCAAGAATGTTGTAAAATGTTACATCCCAGAAGTTAGATTGCTTTGGGTTAGGATATACAACGTTATCGACGTATATAATGTCCCCATCGAGAAGCAGACGACGACACGCCAGAATGTTGTAAAATATTACATCCGATATGCTAGGTTGCCTTAGGTTAGTATATACAACGTTATAGACGTATATAATGTCCCCATCGAGAAGCAGGCGACGACACGCCAGAATTTTGTATAATATTACATCCGCTATGTTAGGTTGCCTCAGCCTAGGATATACAACGTTATAGACGTATATAATATTCCCACCGAGAAATAGGGGCCGATGCGTCAGGAATGTTGTAAAATATTACATCCGAGATGTTAGGTTGCCTTAGGCTAGGACATATATCGTTATAGACGTATACAATGTTCCCACCGAGAAGTAGGGACCGACGCGTCAGGAATGTTGTAAAATATTACATCCCAGATGTTAGGTTGCGTTAGGTTAGGATATACAACGTTATAGACGTATATAATATTCCCACCGAGAAATAGGGGCGGACCCGTCAGCAATGTTGTAAAATATTACACCCGAGATGTTAGGTTGCCTTAGGTTAGGATATACAACGTTATAGACGTATATAATGTCCTCTCAGAGAAGCAGGCGACGACACGCCAGAATGTTGTAAAATGTTACATTCTAGATGTTAGGTTCCCTTAGGTTAGGATATATATCGTTATAGACTTATATAATGTTCCCACTCAGACGTGGGGAACGACATGCCAGGAATGTTGTCAAATATTACATCCGAGATGTTAGGGTGCCTTAGGTTAGGATATACAAAGTTATAGATGTATATAATGTCCGCATCCAGAAGTAGGCGACGACACGCCAGGAATGTTTTAAAATATTACATCCGAGATGTTAGGTTGCCTTAGGCTAGGATATGCAACGTTATAGACGTATAGAATGTTCCCACCAAGAAATAGGGGCCGACGGGTCAGGAATGTTGTAAAATATTACACCCGAGATGTTAGGTTCCCTTAGGTTAGGATATACAACGTTATAGACGTATATAATGTCCCCATCGAGAAGCAGGCGACGACACGCCAGAATTTTGTAAAATATTACATCCGCTATGTTAGGTTGCCTTAGGCTAGGATATACAACGTTATAGACGTATATAATATTCCCACCGAGAAATAGGGGCCGATGCGTCAGGAATGTTGTAAAATATTACACCCGAGATGTTAGGTTCCCTTAGGTTAGGATATACAATGTTATAGACGTATAGAATGTTCCCACAGCGATGTAGGGACGACATGCCAGGAATGTTGTAAAATATTACATCCGAGATGTTAGGTTGCTTTAGGTTAGGATATACAACGATATACGTATATAATATTCCCACCGAGAAATAGGGGCCGATGCGTCAGGAATGTTGTAAAATATTACACCCGAGATGTTAGGTTCCCTTAGGTTAGCATATACAACGTTATAGACGTATAGAATGTTCCCACCGAGATGTAGGGACCGACATGCCAGGAATGTTGTAAAATATTACATCCGAGATGTTAGGTTGCCTTAGGCTAGGACATATATCGTTATAGACGTATACAATGTTCCCTCCGAGAAGTAGGGACCGACGCGTCAGGAATGTTGTATAATATTACATCCGAGATGTTAGGTTCCCTTAGGTTAGGATATACAACGTTATAGACGTATATAATATTCCCACCGAGAAATAGGGGCGGACCCGTCAGGAATGTTGTAAAATATTACACCCGAGATGTTAGGTTGCCTTAGGTTAGGATATACAACGTTATAGACGTATATAATGTCCTCTCAGAGAAGCAGGCGACGACACGCCAGAATGTTGTAAAATGTTACATTCTAGATGTTAGGTTCCCTTAGGTTAGGATATATATCGTTATAGACTTATATAATGTTCCCACTCAGACGTGGGGAACGACATGCCAGGAATGTTGTCAAATATTACATCCGAGATGTTAGGGTGCCTTAGGTTAGGATATACAAAGTTATAGATGTATATAATGTCCGCATCCAGAAGTAGGCGACGACACGCCAGGAATGTTTTAAAATATTACATCCAAGATGTTAGGTTGCCTTAGGCTAGGATATGCAACGTTATAGACGTATAGAATGTTCCCACCAAGAAATAGGGGCCGACGGGTCAGGAATGTTGTAAAATATTACACCCGAGATGTTAGGTTCCCTTAGGTTAGGATATACAACGTTATAGACGTATATAATGTCCCCATCGAGAAGCAGGCGACGACACGCCAGAATTTTGTATAATATTACATCCGCTATGTTAGGTTGCCTCAGCCTAGGATATACAACGTTATAGACGTATATAATATTCCCACCGAGAAATAGGGGCCGATGCGTCAGGAATGTTGTAAAATATTACATCCGAGATGTTAGGTTGCCTTAGGCTAGGACATATATCGTTATAGACGTATACAATGTTCCCACCGAGAAGTAGGGACCGACGCGTCAGGAATGTTGTAAAATATTACATCCCAGATGTTAGGTTGCGTTAGGTTAGGATATACAACGTTATAGACGTATATAATATTCCCACCGAGAAATAGGGGCGGACCCGTCAGCAATGTTGTAAAATATTACACCCGAGATGTTAGGTTGCCTTAGGTTAGGATATACAACGTTATAGACGTATATAATGTCCTCTCAGAGAAGCAGGCGACGACACGCCAGAATGTTGTAAAATGTTACATTCTAGATGTTAGGTTCCCTTAGGTTAGGATATATATCGTTATAGACTTATATAATGTTCCCACTCAGACGTGGGGAACGACATGCCAGGAATGTTGTCAAATATTACATCCGAGATGTTAGGGTGCCTTAGGTTAGGATATACAAAGTTATAGATGTATATAATGTCCGCATCCAGAAGTAGGCGACGACACGCCAGGAATGTTTTAAAATATTACATCCGAGATGTTAGGTTGCCTTAGGCTAGGATATGCAACGTTATAGACGTATAGAATGTTCCCACCAAGAAATAGGGGCCGACGGGTCAGGAATGTTGTAAAATATTACACCCGAGATGTTAGGTTCCCTTAGGTTAGGATATACAACGTTATAGACGTATATAATGTCCCCATCGAGAAGCAGGCGACGACACGCCAGAATTTTGTAAAATATTACATCCGCTATGTTAGGTTGCCTTAGGCTAGGATATACAACGTTATAGACGTATATAATATTCCCACCGAGAAATAGGGGCCGATGCGTCAGGAATGTTGTAAAATATTACACCCGAGATGTTAGGTTCCCTTAGGTTAGGATATACAATGTTATAGACGTATAGAATGTTCCCACAGCGATGTAGGGACGACATGCCAGGAATGTTGTAAAATATTACATACGAGATGTTAGGTTGCTTTAGGTTAGGATATACAACGATATACGTATATAATATTCCCACCGAGAAATAGGGGCCGATGCGTCAGGAATGTTGTAAAATATTACACCCGAGATGTTAGGTTCCCTTAGGTTAGCATATACAACGTTATAGACGTATAGAATGTTCCCACCGAGATGTAGGGACCGACATGCCAGGAATGTTGTAAAATATTACATCCGAGATGTTAGGTTGCCTTAGGCTAGGACATATATCGTTATAGACGTATACAATGTTCCCTCCGAGAAGTAGGGACCGACGCGTCAGGAATGTTGTATAATATTACATCCGAGATGTTAGGTTCCCTTAGGTTAGGATATACAACGTTATAGACGTATATAATATTCCCACCGAGAAATAGGGGCGGACCCGTCAGGAATGTTGTAAAATATTACACCCGAGATGTTAGGTTGCCTTAGGTTAGGATATACAACGTTATAGACGTATATAATGTCCTCTCAGAGAAGCAGGCGACGACACGCCAGAATGTTGTAAAATGTTACATTCTAGATGTTAGGTTCCCTTAGGTTAGGATATATATCGTTATAGACTTATATAATGTTCCCACTCAGACGTGGGGAACGACATGCCAGGAATGTTGTCAAATATTACATCCGAGATGTTAGGGTGCCTTAGGTTAGGATATACAAAGTTATAGATGTATATAATGTCCGCATCCAGAAGTAGGCGACGACACGCCAGGAATGTTTTAAAATATTACATCCAAGATGTTAGGTTGCCTTAGGCTAGGATATGCAACGTTATAGACGTATAGAATGTTCCCACCAAGAAATAGGGGCCGACGGGTCAGGAATGTTGTAAAATATTACACCCGAGATGTTAGGTTCCCTTAGGTTAGGATATACAACGTTATAGACGTATATAATGTCCCCATCGAGAAGCAGGCGACGACACGCCAGAATTTTGTAAAATATTACATCCGCTATGTTAGGTTGCCTTAGGCTAGGATATACAACGTTATGGACGTATATAATATTCCCACCGAGAAATAGGGGCCGATGCGTCAGGAATGTTGTAAAATATTACACCCGAGATGTTAGGTTCCCTTAGGTTAGGATATACAACGTTATAGACGTATAGAATGTTCCCACCGAGATGTAGGGACGACATGCCAGGAATGTTGTAAAATATTACATCCGAGATGTTAGGTTGCCTTAGGCTAGGACATATATCGTTATAGACGTATACAATGTTCCCTCCGAGAAGTAGGGACCGACGCGTCAGGAATGTTGTATAATATTACATCCGAGATGTTAGGTTCCCTTAGGTTAGGATATACAACGTTATAGACGTATATAATATTCCCACCGAGAAATAGGGGCGGACCCGTCAGGAATGTTGTAAAATATTACACCCGAGATGTTAGGTTGCCTTAGGTTAGGATATACAACGTTATAGACGTATAGAATGTTCCCACCGAGATGTAGGGACGACATGCCAGGAATGTTGTAAAATATTATATCCGAGATGTTAGGTTGCTTTAGGTTAGGATATACAACGATATACGTATATAATATTCCCACCGCGAAATAGGGGCCGATGCGTCAGGAATGTTGTAAAATATTACACCCGAGATGTTAGGTTCCCTTAGGTTAGCATATACAACGTTATAGACGTATAGAATGTTCCCACCGAGATGTAGGGACCGACATGCCAGGAATGTTGTAAAATATTACATCCGAGATGTTAGGTTCCCTTAGCTTAGGATATACAACGTTATAGACGTATATAATGTCCCCATCGAGAAGCAGGCGACGACACGCCAGAATTTTGTAAAATATTACATCCGCTATGTTAGGTTGCCTTAGGCTAGGATATACAACGTTATAGACGTATATAATATTCCCACCGAGAAATAGGGGCCGATGCGTCAGGAATGTTGTAAAATATTACACCCGAGATGTTAGGTTCCCTTAGGTTAGGATATACAACGTTATAGACGTATAGAATGTTCCCACCGAGATGTAGGGACGAAATGCCAGGAATGTTGTAAAATATTACATCCGAGATGTTAGGTTGCTTTAGGTTAGGATATACAACGATATACGTATATAATATTCCCACCGAGAAATAGGAGCCGACGCGTCAGGAATGTTGTAAAATATTACACCCGAGATGTTAGGTTCCCTTAGGTTAGCATATACAACGTTATAGACGTATATAATGTTCCCACCGAGAAGTGGGGACCGACATGCCAGGAAAGTTGTAAAATATTACATACGAGATGTTAGGTTGCTTTAGGTTAGGATATATATCGTTATAGACTTATATAATGTTCCCACCGAGACGTGGGGACCGACATGCCAGGAATGTTGTAAAATGTTACATCCCAGAAGTTAGATTGCTTTGGGTTAGGATATACAACGTTATCGACGTATATAATGTCCCCATCGAGAAGCAGGCGACGACACGCCAGAATGTTGTAAAATATTACATTCGACATGTTAGGTTGCCTTAGGCTAGGATATGTAACGTTATAGACGTATATAATATTCCCACCGAGAAATAGGGGCCGACGCGTCAGGAATGTTGTAAAATATTACACCCGGGATGTTAGGTTCCCTTAGGTTAGCATATACAACGTTATACACGTATATAATGTTCACACCGAGAAGTAGGGACCGACATGCGAGGAATGTTGTAAAATGTTACATCCCAGAAGTTAGATTGCTTTGGGTTAGGATATACAACGTTATCGACGTATATAATGTCCCCATCGAGAAGCAGGCGACGACACGCCAGAATGTTGTAAAATATTACATCCGAGATGTTAGGTTCCGTTAGGTTAGGATATACAACGTTATAGATGTATCTAATGTCCCCATCGAGAAGCAGGCGACGACACGCCAGAATGTTGTAAAATATTATATTCGACATGCTAGGTTGCCTTAGGCTAGGATATATAACGCTATAGACGTATATAATATTCCCACCGAGAAATAGGGGCCGATGCGTCAGGAATGTTGTAAAATATTACACCGGAGATGTTAGGTTCCCTTAGGTTAGCATATACAACGTTGTAGACGTATATAATGTTCCCACCGAGAAGTAGGGACCGACATGCCAGGAATGTTGTAAAATGTTACATCCCAGAAGTTAGATTGCTTTAGGTTAGGATATACAACGTTATCGACGTATATAATGTCCCCATCGAGAAGCAGGCGACGACACGCCAGAATGTTGTAAAATATTACATCCGAGATGATAGGTTCCGTTAGGTTAGGATATACAACGTTATAGATGTATCTAATGTCCCCATCGAGAAGCAGGCGACGACACGCCAGAATGTTGTAAAATATTACATTCGACATGTTAGGTTGCCTTAGGCTAGGATATGTAACGTTATAGACGTATATAATATTCCCACCGAGAAATAGGGGCCGACGCGTCAGGAATGTTGTAAAATATTACACCCGAAATGTTAGGTTCCCTTACGTTAGGATATACAACGTTATAGACGTATAGAATGTTCCCACCGAGATGTAGGGACCGACATGCCAGGAATGTTCTAAAATATGACATCCGAGTTGTTAGGTTACTTTAGGTTAGGATATATATCCTTATAGACTTATATAATGTTCCCACTCAGACGTGGGGAACGACATGCCAGGAATGTTGTCAAATATTACATCCGAGATGTTAGGTTGCCTTAGGTTAGGATATACAAAGTTATAGATGTATATAATTTCCGCATCCAGAAGTAGGCGACGACACGCCAGGAATGTTTTAAAATATTACATCCGAGATGTTAGGTTGCCTTAGGCTAGGATATGCAACGTTATAGACGTATAGAATGTTCCCACCAAGAAATAGGGGCCGACGGGTCAGGAATATTGTAAAATATTACACCCGAGATGTTAGGTTCCCTTAGGTTAGGATATACAACGCTATAGACGTATATAATGTCCCCATCGAGAAGCAGGCGACGACACGCCAGAATTTTGTAAAATATTACATCCGCTATGTTAGGTTGCCTTAGGCTAGGATATACAACGTTATAGACGTATATAATATTCCCACCGAGAAATAGGGGCCGATGCGTCAGGAATGTTGTAAAATATTACACCCGAGATATTAGGTTCCCTTAGGTTAGGATATACAACGTTATAGACGTATAGAATGTTCCCACCGAGATGTAGGGACGACATGCCAGGAATGTTGTAAAATATTACATCCGAGATGTTAGGTTGCTTTAGGTTAGGATATACAACGATATACGTATATAATATTCCCACCGAGAAATAGGGGCCGATGCGTCAGGAATGTTGTAAAATATTACACCCGAGATGTTAGGTTCCCTTAGGTTAGCATATACAACGTTATAGACGTATAGAATGTTCCCACCGAGATGTAGGGACCGACATGCCAGGAATGTTGTAAAATATTACATTCGAGATGTTAGGTTGCCTTAGGCTAGGACATATATCGTTATAGACGTATACAATGTTCCCTCCGAGAAGTAGGGACCGACGCGTCAGGAATGTTGTAAAATATTACATCCCAGATGTTAGGTTGCCTTAGGCTAGGATATACAACGTTATAGACGTATATAATATTCCCACCGAGAAATAGGGGCCGAAGCGTCAGGAATGTTGTAAAATATTACACCCGAGATGTTAGGTTCCCTTAGGTTAGCATATACAACGTTATAGACGTATATAATGTTCCCACCGAGAAGTGGGGACCGACATGCCAGGATAGTTGTAAAATATTACATACGAGATGTTAGGTTGCTTTAGGTTAGGATATATATCGTTATAGACTTATATAATGTTCCCACCGAGACGTGGGGACCGACATGCCAAGAATGTTGTAAAATGTTACATCCCAGAAGTTAGATTGCTTTGGGTTAGGATATACAACGTTATCGACGTATATAATGTCCCCATCGAGAAGCAGACGACGACACGCCAGAATGTTGTAAAATATTACATCCGATATGCTAGGTTGCCTTAGGTTAGTATATACAACGTTATAGACGTATATAATGTCCCCATCGAGAAGCAGGCGACGACACGCCAGAATTTTGTATAATATTACATCCGCTATGTTAGGTTGCCTCAGCCTAGGATATACAACGTTATAGACGTATATAATATTCCCACCGAGAAATAGGGGCCGATGCGTCAGGAATGTTGTAAAATATTACATCCGAGATGTTAGGTTGCCTTAGGCTAGGACATATATCGTTATAGACGTATACAATGTTCCCACCGAGAAGTAGGGACCGACGCGTCAGGAATGTTGTAAAATATTACATCCCAGATGTTAGGTTGCGTTAGGTTAGGATATACAACGTTATAGACGTATATAATATTCCCACCGAGAAATAGGGGCGGACCCGTCAGCAATGTTGTAAAATATTACACCCGAGATGTTAGGTTGCCTTAGGTTAGGATATACAACGTTATAGACGTATATAATGTCCTCTCAGAGAAGCAGGCGACGACACGCCAGAATGTTGTAAAATGTTACATTCTAGATGTTAGGTTCCCTTAGGTTAGGATATATATCGTTATAGACTTATATAATGTTCCCACTCAGACGTGGGGAACGACATGCCAGGAATGTTGTCAAATATTACATCCGAGATGTTAGGGTGCCTTAGGTTAGGATATACAAAGTTATAGATGTATATAATGTCCGCATCCAGAAGTAGGCGACGACACGCCAGGAATGTTTTAAAATATTACATCCGAGATGTTAGGTTGCCTTAGGCTAGGATATGCAACGTTATAGACGTATAGAATGTTCCCACCAAGAAATAGGGGCCGACGGGTCAGGAATGTTGTAAAATATTACACCCGAGATGTTAGGTTCCCTTAGGTTAGGATATACAACGTTATAGACGTATATAATGTCCCCATCGAGAAGCAGGCGACGACACGCCAGAATTTTGTAAAATATTACATCCGCTATGTTAGGTTGCCTTAGGCTAGGATATACAACGTTATAGACGTATATAATATTCCCACCGAGAAATAGGGGCCGATGCGTCAGGAATGTTGTAAAATATTACACCCGAGATGTTAGGTTCCCTTAGGTTAGGATATACAATGTTATAGACGTATAGAATGTTCCCACAGCGATGTAGGGACGACATGCCAGGAATGTTGTAAAATATTACATCCGAGATGTTAGGTTGCTTTAGGTTAGGATATACAACGATATACGTATATAATATTCCCACCGGAGAAATAGGGGCCGATGCGTCAGGAATGTTGTAAAATATTACACCCGAGATGTTAGGTTCCCTTAGGTTAGCATATACAACGTTATAGACGTATAGAATGTTCCCACCGAGATGTAGGGACCGACATGCCAGGAATGTTGTAAAATATTACATCCGAGATGTTAGGATTGCCTTAGGCTAGGACATATATCGTTATAGACGTATACAATATTCCCTCCGAGAAGTAGGGACCGACGCGTCAGGAATGTTGTATAATATTACATCCGAGATGTTAGGTTCCCTTAGGTTAGGATATACAACGTTATAGACGTATATAATATTCCCACCGAGAAATAGGGGCGGACCCGTCAGGAATGTTGTAAAATATTACACCCGAGATGTTAGGTTGCCTTAGGTTAGGATATACAACGTTATAGACGTATATAATGTCCTCTCAGAGAAGCAGGCGACGACACGCCAGAATGTTGTAAAATGTTACATTCTAGATGTTAGGTTCCCTTAGGTTAGGATATATATCGTTATAGACTTATATAATGTTCCCACTCAGACGTGGGGAACGACATGCCAGGAATGTTGTCAAATATTACATCCGAGATGTTAGGGTGCCTTAGGTTAGGATATACAAAGTTATAGATGTATATAATGTCCGCATCTCCAGAAGTAGGCGACGACGACACGCCAGGAATGTTTTAAAATATTACATCCAAGATGTTAGGTTGCCTTAGGCTAGGATATGCAACGTTATAGACGTATAGAATGTTCCCACCAAGAAATAGGGGCCGACGGGTCAGGAATGTTGTAAAATATTACACCCGAGATGTTAGGGTTCCCTTAGGTTAGGATATACAACGTTATAGACGTATATAATGTCTCCCATCGAGAAGCAGGCGACGACACGCCAGAATTTTGTATAATATTACATCCGCTATGTTAGGTTGCCTCAGCCTAGGATATACAACGTTATAGACGTATATAATATTCCCACCGAGAAATAGGGGGCCGATGCGTCAGGAATGTTGTAATATATTACATCCGAGATGTTAGGTTGCCTTAGGCTAGGACATATATCGTTATAGACGTATACAATGTTCCCACCGAGAAGTAGGGACCGGACGCGTCAGGAATGTTGTAAAATATTACATCCCAGATGTTAGGTTGCGTTAGGTTAGATATACAACGTTATAGACGTATATAATATTCCCACCGAGAAATAGGGGCGGACCCGTCAGCAATGTTGTAAAATATTACACCCGAGATGTTAGGTTGCCTTAGGTTAGGATATACAACGTTATAGACGTATATAATGTCCTCTCAGAGAAGCAGGCGACGACACGCCAGAATGTTGTAAAATGTTACATTCTAGATGTTAGGTTCCCTTAGGTTAGGATATATATCGTTATAGACTTATATAATGTTCCCACTCAGACGTGGGGAACGACATGCCAGGAATGTTGTCAAATATTACATCCGAGATGTTAGGGTGCCTTAGGTTAGGATATACAAAGTTATAGATGTATATAATGTCCGCATCCAGAAGTAGGCGACGACACGCCAGGAATGTTTTAAAAATATTACATCCGAGATGTTAGGTTGCCTTAGGCTAGGATATGCAACGTTATAGACGTATAGAATGTTCCCACCAAGAAATAGGGGCCGACGGGTCAGGAATGTTGTAAAATATTACACCCCGAGATGTTAGGTTCCCTTAGGTTAGGATATACAACGTTATAGACGTATATAATGTCCCCATCGAGAAGCAGGCGACGACACGCCAGAATTTTGTAAAATATTACATCCGCTATGTTAGGTTGCCTTAGGCTAGGATATACAACGTTATAGACGTATATAATATTCCCACCGAGAAATAGGGGCCGATGCGTCAGGAATGTTGTAAAATATTACACCCCGAGATGTTAGGTTCCCCTTAGGTTAGGATATACAATGTTATAGACGTATAGAATGTTCCCGCAGCGATGTAGGGACGACATGCCAGGAATGTTGTAAAATATTACATCCGAGATGTTAGGTTGCTTTAGGTTAGGATATACAACGATATACGTATATAATATTCCCCACCGAGAAATAGGGGCCGATGCGTCAGGAATGTTGTAAAATATTACACCCGAGATGTTAGGTTCCCTTAGGTTAGCATATACAACGTTATAGACGTATAGAATGTTCCCACCGAGATGTAGGGACCGACATGCCAGGAAATGTTGTAAAATATTACATCCGAGATGTTAGGTTGCCTTAGGCTAGGACATATATCGTTATAAACGTATACAATGTTCCCCTCCGAGAAGTAGGGACCGACGCGTCAGGAATGTTGTATAATATTACATCCGAGATGTTAGGTTCCCTTAGGTTAGGATATACAACGTTATAGACGTATATAATATTCCCACCGAGAAATAGGGGCGACCCGTCAGGAATGTTGTAAAATATTACACCCGAGATGTTAGGTTGCCTTAGGTTAGGATATACAACGTTATAGACGTATAGAATGTTCCCACCGAGATGTAGGGACGACATGCCAGGAATGTTGTAAAATATTATATCCGAGATGTTAGGTTGCTTTAGGTTAGGATATACAACGATATACGTATATAATATTCCCACCGCGAAATAGGGGCCGATGCGTCAGGAATGTTGTAAAATATTACACCCGAGATGTTAGGTTCCCTTAGGTTAGCATATACAACGTTATAGACGTATAGAATGTTCCCACCGAGATGTAGGGACCGACATGCCAGGAATGTTGTAAAATATTACATCCGAGATGTTAGGTTCCCTTAGCTTAGGATATACAACGTTATAGACGTATATAATGTCCCCATCGAGAAGCAGGCGACGACACGCCAGAATTTTGTAAAATATTACATCCGCTATGTTAGGTTGCCTTAGGCTAGGATATACAACGTTATAGACGTATATAATATTCCCACCGAGAAATAGGGGCCGATGCGTCAGGAATGTTGTAAAATATTACACCCGAGATGTTAGGTTCCCTTAGGTTAGGATATACAACGTTATAGACGTATAGAATGTTCCCACCGAGATGTAGGGACGAAATGCCAGGAATGTTGTAAAATATTACATCCGAGATGTTAGGTTGCTTTAGGTTAGGATATACAACGATATACGTATATAATATTCCCACCGAGAAATAGGAGCCGACGCGTCAGGAATGTTGTAAAATATTACACCCGAGATGTTAGGTTCCCTTAGGTTAGCATATACAACGTTATAGACGTATATAATGTTCCCACCGAGAAGTGGGGACCGACATGCCAGGAAAGTTGTAAAATATTACATACGAGATGTTAGGTTGCTTTAGGTTAGGATATATATCGTTATAGACTTATATAATGTTCCCACCGAGACGTGGGGACCGACATGCCAGGAATGTTGTAAAATGTTACATCCCAGAAGTTAGATTGCTTTGGGTTAGGATATACAACGTTATCGACGTATATAATGTCCCCATCGAGAAGCAGGCGACGACACGCCAGAATGTTGTAAAATATTACATCCGAGATGTTAGGTTCCCTTAGGTTAGGATATACAACGTTATAGACGTATATAATATTCCCACCGAGAAATAGGGGCGGACCCGTCAGGAATGTTGTAAAATATTACACCCGAGATGTTAGGTTGCCTTAGGTTAGGATATACAACGTTATAGACGTATATAATGTCCCCTCAGAGAAGCAGGCGACGACACGCCGGAATGTTGTAAAATGTTACATTCTAGAAGTTAGGTTCCCTTAGGTTAGGATATACAACGTTATAGACGTATCTAATGTCCACATCGAGAAGCAGGCGGCGACACGCCAGAATGTTGTAAAATATTACATCCGAGATGTTAGGTTCCATTAGATTAGGATATACAACGTTATAGACGTATAGAATGTTCCCACCGAGAAGTGGGGACCGACATGCCAGGAAAGTTGTAAAATATTACATACGAGATGTTAGGTTGCTTTAGGTTAGGATATATATCGTTATAGACTTATATAATGTTCCCACCGAGACGTGGGGACCGACATGCCAGGAATGTTGTAAAATGTTACATCCCAGAAGTTAGATTGCTTTGGGTTAGGATATACAACGTTATCGACGTATATAATGTCCCCATCGAGAAGCAGGCGACGACACGCCAGAATGTTGTAAAATATTACATCCGAGATGTTAGGTTCCCTTAGGTTAGGATATACAACGTTATAGACGTATATAATATTCCCACCGAGAAATAGGGGCGGACCCGTCAGGAATGTTGTAAAATATTACACCCGAGATGTTAGGTTGCCTTAGGTTAGGATATACAACGTTATAGACGTATATAATGTCCCCTCAGAGAAGCAGGCGACGACACGCCGGAATGTTGTAAAATGTTACATTCTAGAAGTTAGGTTCCCTTAGGTTAGGATATACAACGTTATAGACGTATCTAATGTCCACATCGAGAAGCAGGCGGCGACACGCCAGAATGTTGTAAAATATTACATCCGAGATGTTAGGTTCCATTAGATTAGGATATACAACGTTATAGACGTATAGAATGTACCCACCGAGAAGTAGGGACCGACATGCCACGAATGTTGTAAAATATTACATCCGATATGTTAGGTTGCCTTACATTAGGATATACAACGTTATAGATGTATCTAATGTCCCCATCGAGAAGCAGGCGAGGACACGCCAGAATGTTGTAAAATATTACATTCGACATGTTAGGTTGCCTTAGGCTAGGATATGTAACGTTATAGACGTATATAATATTCCCACCGAGAAATAGGGGCCGACGCGTCAGGAATGTTGTAAAATATTACACCCGAAATGTTAGGTTCCCTTACGTTAGGATATACAACGTTATAGACGTATAGAATGTTCCCACCGAGATGTAGGGACCGACATGCCAGGAATGTTCTAAAATATGACATCCGAGTTGTTAGGTTGCTTTAGGTTAGGATATATATCGTTATAGACTTATATAATGTTCCCACTCAGACGTGGGGAACGACATGCCAGGAATGTTGTCAAATATTACGTCCGAGATGTTAGGTTCCCTTAGGTTAGGATATACAACGTTATAGACGTATATAATGTCCCTATCGAGAAGCAGGCGACGACACGCCAGAATTTTGTAAAATATTACATCCGCTATGTTAGGTTGCCTTAGGCTAGGATATACAACGTTATAGACGTATATAATATTCCCACCGAGAAATAGGGGCCGATGCGTCAGGAATGTTGTAAAATGTCACACCCGAGATGTTAGGTTCCCTTAGGTTAGGATATACAACGTTATAGACGTATAGAATGTTCCCACCGAGATGTAGGGACGACATGCCAGGAATGTTGTAAAATATTACATCCGAGATGTTAGGTTGCTTTAGGTTAGGATATACAACGATATACGTGTATAATATTCCCACCGAGAAATAGGGGCCGATGCGTCAGGAATGTTGTAAAATATTACACCCGAGATGTTAGGTTCCCTTAGGTTAGCATATACAACGTTATAGACGTATAGAATGTTCCCGCCGAGATTTAGGGACCGACATGCCAGGAATGTTGTAAAATATTACACCCGAGATGTTAGGTTCCCTTAGGTTCGGATATACAACGTTATAGACGTATAGAATGTTCCCACCGAGATGTAGGGACGACATGCCAGGAATGTTGTAAAATATTACATCCGAGATGTTAGGTTGCTTTAGGTTAGGATATACAAGGATATACGTATATAATATTCCCACCGAGAAATAGGGGCCGATGCGTCAGGAATGTTGTAAAATATTACACCCGAGATGTTAGGTTCCCTTAGGTTAGCATATACAACGTTATAGACGTATAGAATGTTCCCATCGAGATGTAGGGACCGACATGCCAGGAATGTTGTAAAATATTACATCCGAGATGTAAGGTTGCCTTAGGATAGGACATATATCGTTATAGACGTATACAATGTTCCCACCGGGAAGTAGGGACCGACGCGTCAGGAATGTTGTAAAATATTACATCCCAGATGTTAGGTTGCGTTAGGTTAGGATATACAACGTTTATAGACGTATATAATGTCCCCTTCGAGAAGCAGGCGACGACAAGCCAGAATGTTGTAAAATATTACATTCGACATGTTAGGTTGCCTTAGGCTAGGATATATAACGTTATAGACGTATATAATATTCCCACCGAGAAATAGGGGCCGACGCGTCAGGAATGTTGTAAAATATTACACCCGAGATGTTAGGTTCCCTTAGGTTAGCATATACAACGTTATAGACGTATATAATGTTCCCACCGAGAAGTGGGGACCGACATGCCAGGAAAGTTGTAAAATATTACATACGAGATGTTAGGTTGCTTTAGGTTAGGATATATATCGTTATAGACTTATATAATGTTCCCACCGAGACGTGGGGACCCACATGCCAGGAATGTTGTAAAATGTTACATCCCAGAAGTTAGATTGCTTTGGGTTAGGATATACAACGTTATCGACGTATATAATGTCCCCATCGAGAAGCAGGCGACGACACGCCAGAATGTTGTAAAATATTACATCCGAGATGTTAGGTTCCCTTAGGTTAGGATATACAACGTTATAGACGTATATAATATTCCCACCGAGAAATAGGGGCGGACCCGTCAGGAATGTTGTAAAATATTACACCCGAGATGTTAGGTTGCCTTAGGTTAGGATATACAACGTTATAGACGTATATAATGTCCCCTCAGAGAAGCAGGCGACGACACGCCAGAATGTTGTAAAATGTTACATTCTAGATGTTAGGTTCCCTTAGGTTAGGATATACAACGTTATAGACGTATCTAATGTCCACATCGAGAAGCAGGCGACGACACGCCAGAATGTTGTAAAATATTACATCCGAGATGTTAGGTTCCATTAGATTAGGATATACAACGTTATAGACGTATAGAATGTACCCACCGAGAAGTAGGGACCGACATGCCACGAATGTTGTAAAATATTACATCCGATATGTTAGGTTGCCTTACATTAGGATATACAACGTTATAGATGTATATAATGTCCCCATCGAGAAGTGGGCGACGACACGCCAGGAATGTTGTAAAATATTACTTTCGACATGTTAGGTTGCCTTAGGCTAGGATATATAACGTTATAGACGTATCTAATGTTCCCACCGAGAAATAGGGGCCGACGCGTCAGGAATGTTGTAAAATATTACACCCGAGATGTTAGGTTCCCTTAGGTTAGCATATACAACGTTATAGACGTATCTAATGTCCCCCTCGAGAAGCAGGCGACGACACGCCAGAATGTTGTAAAATATTACATTCGACATGTTAGGTTGCCTTAGGCTAGGATATGTAACATGATAGACGTATATAATGTTCCCACCGAGAAATAGGGGCCGACGCGTCAGGAATGTTGTAAAATATTACATCCCAGATATTTGGTTGCGTTAGGTTACGATATACAACGTTATATACGTATATAATGTCCCCCTCGAGAAGCAGGCGACGACACGCCAGAATGTTGTAAAATATTACATACGAGATGTTAGGTTGCTTTAGGTTAGGATATATATCGTTATAGACTTATATAATGTTCCCACCGAGACGTGGGGACCGACATGCCAGGAATGTTTTAAAATATTACATCCGAGATGTTAGGTTGCCTTAGGCTAGGATATATAACGTGATAGACGTATATAATGTTCCCACCGAGAAATAGGGACCGACGCGTCAGGAATGTTGTAAAATATTACACACCATATGTTAGGTTGCGTTAGGTTAGGATATACAACGTTATAGACGTATATAATGTCCCCATCGAGAAGCAGGCGACGACAGGCCAGAATGTTGTAAAATATTACATCCGATATGTTAGGTTGCCTTAGGCTAGGATATATAACGTGATAGACGTATATAATGTTCCCACCGAGAAATAGGGGCCGACGCGTCAGGAATGTTGTAAAATATTACACCCGAGATGTTAGGTTCCCTTAGGTTAGGATATACAACGTTATAGACTTATCTAATGTCCCCATCGAGAAGCAGGCGACGACACGCCAGAATGTTGTAAAATATTACATTCGACATGTTAGGTTGCCTTAGGCTACGATATGTAACGTTATAGACGTATATAATATTCCCACCGAGAAATAGGGGCCGACGCGTCAGGAATGTTGTAAAATATTACATCCCAGATGTTAGGTTGCGTTAGGTTAGGATATACAACGTTATAGACGTATATATTGTCCCCTTCGAGAAGCAGGCGACGACACGCCAGAAAGTTGTAAAATATTACATTCGACATGTTAGGTTGCCTTAGGCTAGGATATGTAACGTTATGGACGTATACAATATTCCCACCGAGAAATAGGGGCCGACGCGTCAGGAATGTTGTAAAATATTACATCCGAGTTGTTAAGTTGCTTTAGGTTAGGATATATATCGTTATAGACTTATATAATGTTCCCACCGAGACGTGGGGTCCGACATGCCAGGAATGTTGTAAAATATTGCATCCCAGAAGTTAGGTTGCTTTGGGTTAGGATATACAACGTTATAGACGTATATAATGTCCCCATGGAGAAGCAGGCGACGACACGCCAGGAATGTTGTAAAATGTTACATCCTAGATGTTAGGTTCCCTTAGGTTAGGATATACAACGCTATAGACTTATCTAATGTCCCCATCGAGAAGCAGGCGACGACAGGCCAGAATGTTGTAAAATATTACATCCGATATGTTAGGTTGCCTTAGGCTAGGGTATACAACGTTATAGACGTATATAATATCCCCATCGGGAAGTAGGTGCCGTCACGCCAGGAATGTTGTAAAATATTAAACCCGAGATGTTAGGTTCCCTTAGGTTAGCATATACAACGTTATAGACGTATATAATGTTCCCACCGAGAAGCAGGAGACGACACGCCAGAATGTTGTAAAATATTACATTCGACATGTTAGGTTGCCTTAGGCTAGGATATGTAACGTTATAGACGTATATAATATTCCCACCGAGAAATAGGGGCCGACGCGTCAGGAATGTTGTAAAATATTACACCCGAGGTGTTAGGTTCCCTTAGGTTAGCATGTACAACGTTATAGACGTATATAATGTTCACACCGAGAAGTAGGGACCGACATGCCAGGAATGTTGTAAAATATTACATACGAGACGTTAGGTTGCTTTAGGTTAGGATATATATCGTTATAGACTTATATAATGTTCCCACCGAGACGTGGGGACCGACATGCCAGGAATGTTTTAAAATATTACATCCGAGATGTTAGGTTGCCTTAGGCTAGGATATATAACGTGATAGACGTATATAATGTTCCCACCGAGAAATAGGGACCGACGCGTCAGGAATGTTGTAAAATATTACACACCATATGTTAGGTTGCGTTAGGTTAGGATATACAACGTTATAGACGTATATAATGTCCCCTTCGAGAAGCAGGCGACGACACGCCAGAATGTTGTAAAATATTACATTCGACATTTTAGGTTGCCTTAGGCTAGGATATGTAACGTTATAGACGTATCTAATGTCCCCATCGAGAAGCAGGCGACGACAGGCCAGAATGTTGTAAAATATTACATCCGATATGTTAGGTTGCCTTAGGCTAGGATATATAACGTGATAGACGTATATAATGTTCCCACCGAGAAATAGGGGCCGACGCGTCAGGAATGTTGTAAAATATTACATCCCAGATGTTAGGTTGCGTTAGGTTAGGATATACAACGTTATAGACGTATAAAATGTCCCCTTTGAGAAGCAGGCGACGACACGCCATAATGTTGTAAAATATTACATCCGAGATATTAGGTTCCATTAGGTTAGGATATACAACGTTATAGGCGTATAGAATGTTCCCACCGAGAAGTAGGGACCGACAGGCCAGGAATGTTGTAAAATATTACATCCGAGATGTTAGGTTGCCTTACATTAGGATATACAACGTTATAGACGTATATAATATTCCCACCGAGAAATAGGGGCCGACGCGTCAGGAATGTTGTAAAATATTACACCCGAGGTGTTAGGTTCCCTTAGGTTAGCATGTACAACGTTATAGACGTATATAATGTTCACACCGAGAAGTAGGGACCGACATGCCAGGAATGTTGTAAAATATTACATACGAGATGCTAGGTTGCTTTAGGTTAGGATATATATCGTTATAGACTTATATAATGTTCCCACCGAGACGTGGGGACCGACATGCCAGGAATGTTTTAAAATATTACATCCGAGATGTTAGGTTGCCTTAGGCTAGGATATATAACGTGATAGACGTATATAATGTTCCCACCGAGAAATAGGGGCCGACGCGTCAGGAATGTTGTAAAATATTACATCCCAGAAGTTAGGTTGCGTTAGGTTAGGATATACAACGTTATAGACGTATAAAATGTCCCCTTCGAGAAGCAGGCGACGACACGCCATAATGTTGTAAAATATTACATCCGAGATATTAGGTTCCATTAGGTTAGGATATACAACGTTATAGGGGTATAGAATGTTCCCACCGAGAAGTAGGGACCGACAGGCCAGGAATGTTGTAAAATATTACATCCGAGATGTTAGGTTGCCTTACATTAGGATATACAACGTTATAGATGTATATAATGTCCCCATCGAGAAGTAGGCGACGACACGCCAGGAATGTTGTAAAATATTACTTTCTACATGTTAGGTTGCCTTAGGCTAGGATATATAACGTTATAGACGTATATAATGTTCCCACCATGAAGTAGGGGCCGACCCGCCAGGTATTTTGGAAAATACTACACCCGAGATGTTAGGTTGCCTTAGGTTAGGATATATAACGTTATAGACCTATATAATGTCCGCACCGTGACGTACGGGACGACACGAACGAGATTCTGTAAAACATTACCAGCCAAGTTCTAGATGGGTTATGTTAGGTTATATTACGTTATAGACGTATATAATGTTCCCACCGAGAAGTAGGGTCCGATACGCCAGTAATCTTGAAATTACTACATCCGAGATGTTAGATAGCCTTAGGTTAGGATATATAACGTTATAGACGCATACAATGTCCCCACCGAGACGTACGGGGCGACACGAACTGGATTCTGTAAAACATTACCAGCGAGGGGCTAAATGGGTTAGGTTAGGTTCTATTGCGATATAGACTTATATAATGTTCCCAACGAGATGTAGGTTCCACCCCGCCAGGAATGTTGTAAAATACTACATCCGAGATGTTAGGTTGCCTTAGGTTAGCGTATATAACGTTATAGACGTATATAATGTCCCCACCGAGACGTACGGGACGACACGAACTGGATTCTGTAAAACATTACCAGCGAAGGTCTAGATGGGTTAGGTTAGGTTATATTACGTTATAGACGAATATAATGATCCCACCGAGTATTAGGGGCGGAGCAGCTTGGAATGTGGTAAAGTACTACATTCGAGATGTTTGGTTGCCTTTGGTTGGGATATATAACATTATAGACTTATATAATGTCCCCACCGAGAAGTACGGGACGACACGACCGGGATTGTGTAAAATATTACCAACGAGGGGCTAGATGGGTTAGGTTAGGTTATATTGCGTTATAGACGTTTATAATGTTCCCACCAAGAAGTTGGGGCCGACCCGCCAGGAATGGTGTAAAATACTACATTCGAGATATTAGGATGCCTTAGGTTAGGATGT
Source organism: Xylocopa violacea (assembly GCA_963969225.1). NCBI lineage: Eukaryota > Metazoa > Arthropoda > Insecta > Hymenoptera > Apidae > Xylocopa > Xylocopa violacea. The sequence goes on from CAXAJV010000001.1 coordinate 52,058,367, forward strand.
ATAACGTTATAGACGTATATAATGTTCCCACATAGAAGTAGGGGCCCACCCGCCTGGAATCTTCTAAAATATTACATTCGAGATATTAGGTTGCCTTAGCTTAGGATATATAACGTTATAGACTTATATAATGTTCGCACCGAGAAGTACGGGCCGACACGACCGGGATTCTGTAAAACATTATGACCGAGAGGCAAAATGGGTTAGATTAGGTTACATTACGATGTAGACGAATATAATGTTCCCACTCAGAAGTAGGGGCCGACCCGCCTGGAATGTTGTAAAATTCTACAATCGAGATGTTAGGTTCCCTTAGGTTAGCATATACAACGTTATAGACGTATATAATGTTCCCACCGAGAAGCAGGAGACGACACGCCAGAATGTTGTAAAATATTACATTCGACATGTTAGGTTGCCTTAGGCTAGGATATATAACGTGATAGACGTATATAATGTACCCACCGAGAAATAGGGACCGACGCGTCAGGAATGTTGTAAAATATTACACACCATATGTTAGGTTGCGTTAGGTTAGGATATACAACGTTATAGACGTATATAATGTCCCCTTCGAGAAGCAGGCGACGACACGCCAGAATGTTGTAAAATATTACATTCGACATTTTAGGTTGCCTTAGGCTAGGATATGTAACGTTATAGACGTATCTAATGTCCCCATCGAGAAGCAGGCGACGACAGGCCAGAATGTTGTAAAATATTACATCCGATATGTTAGGTTGCCTTAGGCTAGGATATATAACGTGATAGACGTATATAATGTTCCCACCGAGAAATAGGGGCCGACGCGTCAGGAATGTTGTAAAATATTACATCCCAGATGTTAGGTTGCGTTAGGTTAGGATATACAACGTTATAGACGTATAAAATGTCCCCTTTGAGAAGCAGGCGACGACACGCCATAATGTTGTAAAATATTACATCCGAGATATTAGGTTCCATTAGGTTAGGATATACAACGTTATAGGCGTATAGAATGTTCCCACCGAGAAGTAGGGACCGACAGGCCAGGAATGTTGTAAAATATTACATCCGAGATGTTAGGTTGCCTTACAATAGGATATACAACGTTATAGACGTATATAATATTCCCACCGAGAAATAGGGGCCGACGCGTCAGGAATGTTGTAAAATATTACACCCGAGGTGTTAGGTTCCCTTAGGTTAGCATGTACAACGTTATAGACGTATATAATGTTCACACCGAGAAGTAGGGACCGACATGCCAGGAATGTTGTAAAATATTACATACGAGATGTTAGGTTGCTTTAGGTTCGGATATATATCGTTATAGACTTATATAATGTTCCCACCGAGACGTGGGGACCGACATGCCAGGAATGTTTTAAAATATTACATCCGAGATGTTAGGTTGCCTTACATTAGGATATACAACGTTATAGATGTATATAATGTCCCCATCGAGAAGTAGGCGACGACACGCCAGGAATGTTGTAAAATATTACTTTCTACATGTTAGGTTGCCTTAGGCTAGGATATATAACGTTATAGACGTATATAATGTTCCCACCAAGAAGTAGGGGCCGACCCGCCAGGTATTTTGGAAAATACTACACCCGAGATGATAGGTTGCCTTAGGTTAGGATATATAACGTTATAGACCTATATAATGTCCGCACCGTGACGTACGGGACGACACGAACGAGATTCTGTAAAACATTACCAGCCAAGTTCTAGATGGGTTATGTTAGGTTATATTACGTTATAGACGTATATAATGTTCCCACCGGAAGTAGGGTCCGATACGCCAGTAATCTTGAAATTACTACATCCGAGATGATAGATAGCCTTAGGTTAGGATATATAACGTTATAGACGCATACAATGTCCCCACCGAGACGTACGGGGCGACACGAACTGGATTCTGTAAAACATTACCAGCGAGGGGCTAAATGGGTTAGGTTAGGTTCTATTGCGATATAGACTTATATAATGTTCCCAACGAGATGTAGGTTCCTCCCCGCCAGGAATGTTGTAAAATACTACATCCGAGATGTTAGGTTGCCTTAGGTTAGCGTATATAACGTTATAGACGTATATAATGTCCCCACCGAGACGTACGGGACGACACGAACTGGATTCTGTAAAACATTACCAGCGAGGGGCTAAATGGGTTAGGTTAGGCTATATTGCGATATAGACGTATATAATGTTCCCACCGAGAAGTTGAGGCCGACCCGCCAGGAATGGTGTAAAATACTACATTCGAGATGTTAGGTTGCCTTAGGTTAGGATGTATAACGTTATAGACGTATATAATTTCCGCACCGAGACGTATGGGACGACACGAACGAGAATCTGTAAAACATTACCAGCGAAGGTCTAGATGGGTTAGGTTAGGTTATATTACGTTATAGACGAATATAATGATCCCACCGAGAATTAGGGGCGGAACAGCTTGGAATGTGGTAAAGTACTACATTCGAGATGTTTGGTTGCCTTTGGTTGGGATATATAACATTATAGACTTATATAATGTCCGCACCGAGAAGTACGGGACGACACGACCGGGATTGTGTAAAATATTACCAACGAGGGGCTAGATGGGTTAGGTTAGGTTATATTGCGTTATAGACGTTTATAATGTTCCCACCAAGAAGTTGGGGCCGACCCGCCAGGAATGGTGTAAAATACTACATTCGAGATATTAGGATGCCTTAGGTTAGGATGTATAACGTTATAGACGTATATAATGTTCCCACATAGAAGTAGGGGCCCACCCGCCTGGAATCTTCTAAAATACTACATTCGAGATATTAGGTTGCCTTAGCTTAGGATATATAACGTTATAGACTTATATAATGTTCGCACCGAGAAGTACGGGCCGACACGACCGGGATTCTGTAAAACATTATGACCGAGAGGCAAAATGGGTTAGATTAGGTTACATTACGATGTAGACGAATATAATGTTCCCACTCAGAAGTAGGGGCCGACCCGCCTGGAATGTTGTAAAATTCTACAATCGAGATGTTAGGTTCCCTTAGGTTAGCATATACAACGTTATAGACGTATATAATGTTCCCACCGAGAAGCAGGAGACGACACGCCAGAATGTTGTAAAATATTACATTCGACATGTTAGGTTGCCTTAGGCTAGGATATGTAACGTTATAGACGTATATAATATTCCCACCGAGAAATAGGGGCCGACGCGTCAGGAATGTTGTAAAATATTACACCCGAGGTGTTAGGTTCCCTTAGGTTAGCATGTACAACGTTATAGACGTATATAATGTTCACACCGAGAAGTAGGGACCGACATGCCAGGAATGTTGTAAAATATTACATACGAGATGTTAGGTTGCTTTAGGTTAGGATATATATCGTTATAGACTTATATAATGTTCCCACCGAGAAGCAGGCGACGACACGCCAGAATGTTGTAAAATATTACATTCGACATGTTAGGTTGCCTTAGGCTAGGATATGTAACGTTATGGACGTATATAATATTCCCACCGAGAAATAGGGGCCGACGCGTCAGGAATGTTGTAAAATATTACACCCGAAATGTTAGGTTCCCTTAGATTAGAATATACAACGTTAGAGACGTATAGAATGTTCCCACCGAGATGTAGGGACCGACATGCCAGGAATGTTGTAAAATATTACATCCGATCTGTTAGGTTGCCTTAGGCTAGGGTATACAACGTTATAGACGTATATAATATCCCCATCGGGAAGTAGGTGCCGTCACGCCAGGAATGTTGTAAAATATTACACCCGAGATGTTAGGTTCCCTTAGGTTAGCATATACAACGTTATAGACGTATATAATGTTCCCAACCGAGAAGCAGGAGACGACACGCCAGAATGTTGTAAAATATTACATCCCAGATGTTAGGTTGCGTTAGGTTAGGATATACAACGTTATAGACGTATAAAATGTCCCCTTCGAGAAGCAGGCGACGACACGCCATAATGTTGTAAAATATTACATCCGAGATATTAGGTTCCATTAGGTTAGGATATACAACGTTATAGGCGTATAGAATGTTCCCACCGAGAAGTAGGGACCGACAGGCCAGGAATGTTGTAAAATATTACATCCGAGATGTTAGGTTGCCTTACATTAGGATATACAACGTTATAGATGTATATAATGTCCCCATCGAGAAGTAGGCGACGACACGCCAGGAATGTTGTAAAATATTACTTTCTACATGTTAGGTTGCCTTAGGCTAGGATATATAACGTTATAGACGTATATAATGTTCCCACCAAGAAGTAGGGGCCGACCCGCCAGGTATTTTGGAAAATACTACACCCGAGATGATAGGTTGCCTTAGGTTAGGATATATAACGTTATAGACCTATATAATGTCCGCACCGTGACGTACGGGACGACACGAACGAGATTCTGTAAAACATTACCAGCCAAGTTCTAGATGGGTTATGTTAGGTTATATTACGTTATAGACGTATATAATGTTCCCACCGGAAGTAGGGTCCGATACGCCAGTAATCTTGAAATTACTACATCCGAGATGATAGATAGCCTTAGGTTAGGATATATAACGTTATAGACGCATACAATGTCCCCACCGAGACGTACGGGGCGACACGAACTGGATTCTGTAAAACATTACCAGCGAGGGGCTAAATGGGTTAGGTTAGGTTCTATTGCGATATAGACTTATATAATGTTCCCAACGAGATGTAGGTTCCTCCCCGCCAGGAATGTTGTAAAATACTACATCCGAGATGTTAGGTTGCCTTAGGTTAGCGTATATAACGTTATAGACGTATATAATGTCCCCACCGAGACGTACGGGACGACACGAACTGGATTCTGTAAAACATTACCAGCGAGGGGCTAAATGGGTTAGGTTAGGCTATATTGCGATATAGACGTATATAATGTTCCCACCGAGAAGTTGAGGCCGACCCGCCAGGAATGGTGTAAAATACTACATTCGAGATGTTAGGTTGCCTTAGGTTAGGATGTATAACGTTATAGACGTATATAATTTCCGCACCGAGACGTATGGGACGACACGAACGAGAATCTGTAAAACATTACCAGCGAAGGTCTAGATGGGTTAGGTTAGGTTATATTACGTTATAGACGAATATAATGATCCCACCGAGAATTAGGGGCGGAACAGCTTGGAATGTGGTAAAGTACTACATTCGAGATGTTTGGTTGCCTTTGGTTGGGATATATAACATTATAGACTTATATAATGTCCGCACCGAGAAGTACGGGACGACACGACCGGGATTGTGTAAAATATTACCAACGAGGGGCTAGATGGGTTAGGTTAGGTTATATTGCGTTATAGACGTTTATAATGTTCCCACCAAGAAGTTGGGGCCGACCCGCCAGGAATGGTGTAAAATACTACATTCGAGATATTAGGATGCCTTAGGTTAGGATGTATAACGTTATAGACGTATATAATGTTCCCACATAGAAGTAGGGGCCCACCCGCCTGGAATCTTCTAAAATACTACATTCGAGATATTAGGTTGCCTTAGCTTAGGATATATAACGTTATAGACTTATATAATGTTCGCACCGAGAAGTACGGGCCGACACGACCGGGATTCTGTAAAACATTATGACCGAGAGGCAAAATGGGTTAGATTAGGTTACATTACGATGTAGACGAATATAATGTTCCCACTCAGAAGTAGGGGCCGACCCGCCTGGAATGTTGTAAAATTCTACAATCGAGATGTTAGGTTCCCTTAGGTTAGCATATACAACGTTATAGACGTATATAATGTTCCCACCGAGAAGCAGGAGACGACACGCCAGAATGTTGTAAAATATTACATTCGACATGTTAGGTTGCCTTAGGCTAGGATATGTAACGTTATAGACGTATATAATATTCCCACCGAGAAATAGGGGCCGACGCGTCAGGAATGTTGTAAAATATTACACCCGAGGTGTTAGGTTCCCTTAGGTTAGCATGTACAACGTTATAGACGTATATAATGTTCACACCGAGAAGTAGGGACCGACATGCCAGGAATGTTGTAAAATATTACATACGAGATGTTAGGTTGCTTTAGGTTAGGATATATATCGTTATAGACTTATATAATGTTCCCACCGAGAAGCAGGCGACGACACGCCAGAATGTTGTAAAATATTACATTCGACATGTTAGGTTGCCTTAGGCTAGGATATGTAACGTTATGGACGTATATAATATTCCCACCGAGAAATAGGGGCCGACGCGTCAGGAATGTTGTAAAATATTACACCCGAAATGTTAGGTTCCCTTAGATTAGAATATACAACGTTAGAGACGTATAGAATGTTCCCACCGAGATGTAGGGACCGACATGCCAGGAATGTTGTAAAATATTACATCCGATCTGTTAGGTTGCCTTAGGCTAGGGTATACAACGTTATAGACGTATATAATATCCCCATCGGGAAGTAGGTGCCGTCACGCCAGGAATGTTGTAAAATATTACACCCGAGATGTTAGGTTCCCTTAGGTTAGCATATACAACGTTATAGACGTATATAATGTTCCCAACCGAGAAGCAGGAGACGACACGCCAGAATGTTGTAAAATATTACATCCCAGATGTTAGGTTGCGTTAGGTTAGGATATACAACGTTATAGACGTATAAAATGTCCCCTTCGAGAAGCAGGCGACGACACGCCATAATGTTGTAAAATATTACATCCGAGATATTAGGTTCCATTAGGTTAGGATATACAACGTTATAGGCGTATAGAATGTTCCCACCGAGAAGTAGGGACCGACAGGCCAGGAATGTTGTAAAATATTACATCCGAGATGTTAGGTTGCCTTACATTAGGATATACAACGTTATAGATGTATATAATGTCCCCATCGAGAAGTAGGCGACGACACGCCAGGAATGTTGTAAAATATTACTTTCTACATGTTAGGTTGCCTTAGGCTAGGATATATAACGTTATAGACGTATATAATGTTCCCACCAAGAAGTAGGGGCCGACCCGCCAGGTATTTTGGAAAATACTACACCCGAGATGATAGGTTGCCTTAGGTTAGGATATATAACGTTATAGACCTATATAATGTCCGCACCGTGACGTACGGGACGACACGAACGAGATTCTGTAAAACATTACCAGCCAAGTTCTAGATGGGTTATGTTAGGTTATATTACGTTATAGACGTATATAATGTTCCCACCGGAAGTAGGGTCCGATACGCCAGTAATCTTGAAATTACTACATCCGAGATGATAGATAGCCTTAGGTTAGGATATATAACGTTATAGACGCATACAATGTCCCCACCGAGACGTACGGGGCGACACGAACTGGATTCTGTAAAACATTACCAGCGAGGGGCTAAATGGGTTAGGTTAGGTTCTATTGCGATATAGACTTATATAATGTTCCCAACGAGATGTAGGTTTCTCCCCGCCAGGAATGTTGTAAAATACTACATCCGAGATGTTAGGTTGCCTTAGGTTAGCGTATATAACGTTATAGACGTATATAATGTCCCCACCGAGACGTACGGGACGACACGAACTGGATTCTGTAAAACATTACCAGCGAGGGGCTAAATGGGTTAGGTTAGGCTATATTGCGATATAGACGTATATAATGTTCCCACCGAGAAGTTGAGGCCGACCCGCCAGGAATGGTGTAAAATACTACATTCGAGATGTTAGGTTGCCTTAGGTTAGGATGTATAACGTTATAGACGTATATAATTTCCGCACCGAGACGTATGGGACGACACGAACGAGAATCTGTAAAACATTACCAGCGAAGGTCTAGATGGGTTAGGTTAGGTTATATTACGTTATAGACGAATATAATGATCCCACCGAGAATTAGGGGCGGAACAGCTTGGAATGTGGTAAAGTACTACATTCGAGATGTTTGGTTGCCTTTGGTTGGGATATATAACATTATAGACTTATATAATGTCCGCACCGAGAAGTACGGGACGACACGACCGGGATTGTGTAAAATATTACCAACGAGGGGCTAGATGGGTTAGGTTAGGTTATATTGCGTTATAGACGTTTATAATGTTCCCACCAAGAAGTTGGGGCCGACCCGCCAGGAATGGTGTAAAATACTACATTCGAGATATTAGGATGCCTTAGGTTAGGATGTATAACGTTATAGACGTATATAATGTTCCCACATAGAAGTAGGGGCCCACCCGCCTGGAATCTTCTAAAATACTACATTCGAGATATTAGGTTGCCTTAGCTTAGGATATATAACGTTATAGACTTATATAATGTTCGCACCGAGAAGTACGGGCCGACACGACCGGGATTCTGTAAAACATTATGACCGAGAGGCAAAATGGGTTAGATTAGGTTACATTACGATGTAGACGAATATAATGTTCCCACTCAGAAGTAGGGGCCGACCCGCCTGGAATGTTGTAAAATTCTACAATCGAGATGTTAGGTTCCCTTAGGTTAGCATATACAACGTTATAGACGTATATAATGTTCCCACCGAGAAGCAGGAGACGACACGCCAGAATGTTGTAAAATATTACATTCGACATGTTAGGTTGCCTTAGGCTAGGATATGTAACGTTATAGACGTATATAATATTCCCACCGAGAAATAGGGGCCGACGCGTCAGGAATGTTGTAAAATATTACACCCGAGGTGTTAGGTTCCCTTAGGTTAGCATGTACAACGTTATAGACGTATATAATGTTCACACCGAGAAGTAGGGACCGACATGCCAGGAATGTTGTAAAATATTACATACGAGATGTTAGGTTGCTTTAGGTTAGGATATATATCGTTATAGACTTATATAATGTTCCCACCGAGAAGCAGGCGACGACACGCCAGAATGTTGTAAAATATTACATTCGACATGTTAGGTTGCCTTAGGCTAGGATATGTAACGTTATGGACGTATATAATATTCCCACCGAGAAATAGGGGCCGACGCGTCAGGAATGTTGTAAAATATTACACCCGAAATGTTAGGTTCCCTTAGATTAGAATATACAACGTTAGAGACGTATAGAATGTTCCCACCGAGATGTAGGGACCGACATGCCAGGAATGTTGTAAAATATTACATCCGAGTTGTTAAGTTGCTTTAGGTTAGGATATATATCGTTATAGACTTATATAATGTTCCCACCGAGACGTGGGGTCCGACATGCCAGGAATGTTGTAAAATATTACATCCCAGAAGTTAGGTTGCTTTGGGTTAGGATATACAACGTTATAGACGTATATAATGTCCCCATGGAGAAGCAGGCGACGACACGCCAGGAATGTTGTAAAATGTTACATCCTAGATGTTAGGTTCCCTTAGGTTAGGATATACAACGCTATAGACTTATCTAATGTCCCCATCGAGAAGCAGGCGACGACAGGCCAGAATGTTGTAAAATATTACATCCGATCTGTTAGGTTGCCTTAGGCTAGGGTATACAACGTTATAGACGTATATAATATCCCCATCGGGAAGTAGGTGCCGTCACGCCAGGAATGTTGTAAAATATTACACCCGAGATGTTAGGTTCCCTTAGGTTAGCATATACAACGTTATAGACGTATATAATGTTCCCACCGAGAAGCAGGAGACGACACGCCAGAATGTTGTAAAATATTACATTCGACATGTTAGGTTGCCTTAGGCTAGGATATGTAACGTTATAGACGTATATAATATTCCCACCGAGAAATAGGGGCCGACGCGTCAGGAATGTTGTAAAATATTACACCCGAGATGTTAGGTTCCCTTAGGTTAGCATGTACAACGTTATAGACGTATATAATGTTCACACCGAGAAGTAGGGACCGACATGACAGGAATGTTGTAAAATATTACATACGAGACGTTAGGTTGCTTTAGGTTAGGATATATATCGTTATAGACTTATATAATGTCCCCACCGAGACGTGGGGACCGACATGCCAGGAATGTTTTAAAATATTACATCCGAGATGTTAGGTTGCCTTAGGCTAGGATATATAACGTGATAGACGTATATAATGTTCCCACCGAGAAATAGGGGCCGACGCGTCAGGAATGTTGTAAAATATTACATCCCAGATGTTAGGTTGCGTTAGGTTAGGATATACAACGTTATAGACGTATAAAATGTCCCCTTCGAGAAGCAGGCGACGACACGCCATAATGTTGTAAAATATTACATCCGAGATATTAGGTTCCATTAGGTTAGGATATACAACGTTATAGGCGTATAGAATGTTCCCACCGAGAAGTAGGGACCGACAGGCCAGGAATGTTGTAAAATATTACATCCGAGATGTTAGGTTGCCTTACATTAGGATATACAACGTTATAGATGTATATAATGTCCCCATCGAGAAGTAGACGACGACACGCCAGGAATGTTGTAAAATATTACTTTCTACATGTTAGGTTGCCTTAGGCTAGGATATATAACGTTATAGACGTATATAATGTTCCCACCAAGAAGTAGGGGCCGACCCGCCAGGTATTTTGGAAAATACTACACCCGAGATGTTAGGTTGCCTTAGGTTAGGATATATAACGTTATAGACCTATATAATGTCCGCACCGTGACGTACGGGACGACACGAACGAGATTCTGTAAAACATTACCAGCCATGTTCTAGATGGGTTATGTTAGGTTATATTACGTTATAGACGTATATAATGTTCCCACCGAGAAGTAGGGTCCGATACGCCAGTAATCTTGAAATTACTACATCCGAGATGTTAGATAGCCTTAGGTTAGGATATATAACGTTATAGACGCATACAATGTCCCCACCGAGACGTACGGGGCGACATGAACTGGATTCTGTAAAACATTACCAGCGAGGGGCTAAATGGGTTAGGTTAGGTTCTATTGCGATATAGACTTATATAATGTTCCCAACGAGATGTAGGTTCCACCCCGCCAGGAATGTTGTAAAATACTACATCCGAGATGTTAGGTTGCCTTAGGTTAGCGTATATAACGTTATAGACGTATATAATGTCCCCACCGAGACGTACGGGACGACACGAACTGGATTCTGTAAAACATTACCAGCGAGGGGCTAAGTGGGTTAGGTTAGGCTATATTGCGATATAGACGTATATAATGTTCCCACCGAGAAGTTGAGGCCGACCCGCCAGGAATGGTGTAAAATACTACATTCGAGATGTTAGGTTGCCTTAGGTTAGGATGTATAACGTTATAGACGTATATAATTTCCGCACCGAGACGTATGGGACGACACGAACGAGAATCTGTAAAACATTACCAGCGAAGGTCTAGATGGGTTAGGTTAGGTTATATTACGTTATAGACGAATATAATGATCCCACCGAGAATTAGGGGCGGAACAGCTTGGAATGTGGTAAAGTACTACATTCGAGATGTTTGGTTGCCTTTGGTTGGGATATATAACATTATAGACTTATATAATGTCCCCACCGAGAAGTACGGGACGACACGACCGGGATTGTGTAAAATATTACCAACGAGGGGCTAGATGGGTTAGGTTAGGTTATATTGCGTTATAGACGTTTATAATGTTCCCACCAAGAAGTTGGGGCCGACCCGCCAGGAATGGTGTAAAATACTACATTCGAGATATTAGGATGCCTTAGGTTAGGATGTATAACGTTATAGACGTATATAATGTTCCCACATAGAAGTAGGGGCCCACCCGCCTGGAATCTTCTAAAATACTACATTCGAGATATTAGGTTGCCTTAGCTTAGGATATATAACGTTATAGACTTATATAATGTTCGCACCGAGAAGTACGGGCCGACACGACCGAGATTCTGTAAAACATTATGACCGAGAGGCAAAATGGGTTAGATTAGGTTACATTACGATGTAGACGTATATAATGTTCCCACTCAGAAGTAGGGGCCGACCCGCCTGGAATGTTGTAAAATTCTACAATCGAGATGTTAGGTTGCCCTAGGTTAGGATGTATAACATTACAGACGTATATAGTGTCCCCACCGAGAAGTACGGGCCGACACGACCGGGATTCCGTAAAACATTACCAGCGAGGGGCTAGATGTGTTAGGTTAGGTTATATTACGTTATATACGTATATAATGTTCCGACCGCGAAGTAGAGTCGGACCCGCCAGGAATATTGGAAAATACTACATCCGAGATGTTAGGTTGCCTTAGGTTGTGATATATAACGTTATAGACGTATATAGTGTCCCCACCGAGTAGTACAGGCCGATACGACCGGGAATCTGTAAAACGTTACCAGCGGGGGGCTAGATGGGTTAGGTTAGGTTATATTGCGATATAGACGTATATAATGTTCCCAACGAGAAGTAGGGGCCGACACGACTGGAATGTTGCAAAATACTACGTCCGAGGTGTTAGGTTGCCTTCGGGTGGGATATACAATGTTATGGACGTATATAATGTCCCCGCCGAGAGGTATGAACCAACCAGACTGGGATTCTGTAAAACATTATCACCGAAGTGCAAAATGGGTTTAGGTTAGGTTATATTACGATATAGAAGTATATAATGTTCCCACCGAGAAGTAGAGGCCGACACGCCAGGAATGTTGTAAAATACAACATCCGAGATGTTAGGTTGCCTTCGGGTGCGATATACAATGTTATAGAGGTATATAATGTCCCCACCGAGAAGTATGAGCCAATACGACCGGGATTCTGTGAAACATTATCACCGAGGGGCAAAATAGGTTAGGTTAGGTTATATTACGGTATAGAAGTATATAATGTTCCCACTCAGAAGTAGGGGCCGTTCCGCCTGGAATGTTGGAAAATACTACATCCGAGATGTTAGGTTGCCTTAGGTTGGGATATATAACGTAATAGACGTATATAATGTCCCCACCGAGAAGTACGGGCCGACAGGACAGGGATTCTGTAAAACATTACCAGCGAGAGTCTAGATGGGTTAGGTTAGGTTATATTACGATATAGACGTATATTATGTGACCACCGAGAAGTAGGGTCTGACCAGCCTGGAATGTTGTAAAATGCTACATTCGAGATGTTAAGTTGCCTTAGGTTAGGATATATAACGTTATAGACTCATATAATGCCCGCACCGATACGTACGGGACGACACGAACGGGATTCTGTAAAACATTACCGCCGAGGTGCTAGATGGGTTAGGTTAGGTTATATTACGTTATGGACGTATATAATGTTCCCACCGAGAAGTAGGGGCGGAACCGGCAGGAATTTTGGAAAATACTACATCCGATATCTTAGGTTGCCTTAGGTTGAGATATACAAAGTTATATACGTATATAATGTTCCCACCGCGACGTAGGGGCCGACCCGCCAGGAATGTTGTAAAATACTACATTCGAGATGTTAAGTTGCCTTAGGTTAGGATGTATAACGTTATATACTTATATAATGTCCGCAACGAGACGTACGGGACGACACGAACGGGATTCTGTAAAACATTACCGCCGGGGGGCTAGATGGGTTAGGTTAGGTTATATTACGTTGTGGACGTATATAATTTTTCCCACCGAGAAGTAGGGGCCGACCCGCCAGTAATCTTGAAATTACTACATCCGAGATGTTAGGTAGCCTTAGGTTAGGATATATAACGTTATAGACGCATACAATGTCCCCACCGAGACGTACGGGGCGACACGAACTGGATTCTGTAAAACATTACCAGCGAGGGGCTAAATGGGTTAGGTTAGGTTATATTACGTTATAGACGAATATAATGATCCCACCGAGAAGTAGGGCCCGACATGCCAGGAATGTTGTAAAATATTACATCCGAGATGTAAGGTTCCCTTAGGTTAGGATATATATCGTTATACACGTATATAACGTTCCCACCGAGACGTAGGGACCGACATGCCAGGAATGTTGTAAAATATTACATCCCAGATGTTAGGTTGCCTTAGGTTAGGATATATAACCTTATAGACGGATATAATGTTACCACAGAGAAGTAGGGACCGAAGCGCCGGGAATGTTGTAAAATATTACATTCGGCACGTTAGGTTGCCTTAGGTTAGGATATATAACGTTTTAGACGTATATAATGTTACCACAGAGAAGTAGGGACCGAAGCGCCGGGAATGTTGTAAAATATTACATTCGGCATGTTAGGTTGCCTTAGGTAAGGATATATAACGTTTTAGACGTATATACTGTTCCCACCGAGAAGTAGGTGCCGCCGCTCCAGGAATGTAGTAAAATATATCATCCCGGATATTAGGTTGCCTTAGGTTAGGATATATAACGTTATAGACGTATATACTGTTCCCACCGAGAAGTAGGTGCCGACGCGCCAGGTGTGCTGTAAAATATTACATTCGACATGTTAGGTTGCCTTAGGCTAGGATATATAGCGTTATAGACGTATATAATGTTCCCACCGAGAAGTAGGTGCCGACCCGCCAGGTATTTTGGAAAATACTACACCCGAGATGTTAGGTTGCCTTAGGTTAGGATATATAACGTTATAGACTTATATAATGTCCGCACAGAGACGTATGGGACGACACGACCGAGAATCTGTAAAACATTACCAGCGAAGGTCTAGATGGGTTAGGTTAGGTTATATTACGTTATAGATGAATATAATGATCCCACCGAGAATTAGGGGCGGAACCGCCTGGAATGTTGTAAAATACTACATTCGAGATGTTAGGTTGCCTTAGGATAGGATGTATAACGTTATAGAAGCATATAATGTCCCCACAGAGACGTAGGGGCGACGCGTACGGGATTCTGTAAAACATTACCAGCGAGAGGCTAGATGGTTTAAGCTAGGTTATATTAGGTTGTAGACGTATATAATGTTCCCACCGAGAAGTAGAGGTCGACCTGCCACGAATGATGTCAAATACTACATCCGGGATGTTAGGTTGCCTTAGGTTAGGATATATAACGTTATAGACGTATATAATGTCGCCACCGAGAAGTATGCGCCAACACGACCGGGATTCTGTAAAACATTATCACCGTGGTGCAAAATGTGTTAGGTTAGGTTATATTACGATATGGACGTATATAATGTGCCCACCGAGAAGTAGGGGTCGACACGCCTGGAATGTTGTAAAATACTACATCCGAGATGTTAGGTTGCCTTAGGTTAGGGTATATAACGTTATAGACGTATATAATGTCCGCACCGTGACGTACGGGGCGACAGGAACGGGATTCAGTGAAACATTACCAGCGAGGGTCTAGATGGGTTAGGTTAGGTTATATTACGATATAGACTTATGTACTGTTCCCACCGTGAAGTAGGTTCCGCCCTGCCAGGAATGTTGTAAAATACTACATCCGAGATGTTAGGTTGCCTTAGGTTAGGAAATATTACGTTATAGACGCATACAATGTCCCCACCGAGACGTACGGGACGACACGAACTGGATTCTGTAAAACATTACCAGCGAGGGGCTATATGGGTTAGGTTAGGTTATATTACGTTGTAGACGTATATAATGTTCCCACCGAGAAGTAGAGGCCGACGCGCCACGAATGTTGTCAAATACTACATCCGAGATGGTAGGTTGCCTTAGGTTGAGATATATAAAGTTATATACGTATATAATGTTGCCACTGAGAAGTAGGGGCCGACCCGCCAGGAATGTTGTAAAATACTACATCCGAGATGTTAGGTTGCCTTAGGTTAGGAAATATAACGTTATAGACGCATACAATGTTCCCTCCGAGAAGTAGGGACCGACGCGTCAGGAATGTTGTAAAATATTACATCCCAGATGTTAGGTTGCCTTAGGCTAGGATATACAACGTTATAGACGTATATAATATTCCCACCGAGAAATAGGGGCCGACGCGTCAGGAATGTTGTAAAATATTACACCCGAGATGTTAGGTTCCCTTAGGTTAGCATATACAACGTTATAGACGTATAGAATGTTCCCACCGAGAAGTGGGGACCGACATGCCAGGAAAGTTGTAAAATATTACATCCGAGATGTTAGGTTGCCTTAGGCTAGGACATATATCGTTATAGACGTATACAATGTTCCCTCCGAGAAGTAGGGACCGACGCGTCAGGAATGTTGTAAAATATTACATCCCAGATGTTAGGTTGCGTTAGGTTAGGATATACAACGTTTATAGACGTATATAATGTCCCCTTCGAGAAGCAGGCGACGACACGCCAGAATGTTGTAAAATATTACATTCGACATGTGAGGTTGCCTTAGGCTAGGATATATAACGTTATAGACGTATATAATGTCCTCTCAGAGAAGCAGGCGACGACAGGCCAGAATGTTGTAAAATGTTACATTCTAGATGTTAGGTTCCCTTAGGTTAGGATATACAACGTTATAGACGTATCTAATGTCCACATCGAGAAGCAGGCGGCGACACGCCAGAATGTTGTAAAATATTACATCCGAGTTGTTAGGTTGCTTTAGGTTAGGATATATATCGTTATAGACTTATATAATGTTCCCACACAGACGTGGGGAACGACATGCCAGGAATGTTGTCAAATATTACATCCGAGATGTTAGGTTGCCTTAGGTTAGGATATACAAAGTTATAGATGTGTATAATGTCCGCATCCAGAAGTAGGCGACGACACGCCAGGAATGTTTTAAAATATTACATCCGAGATGTTAGGTTGCCTTAGGCTAGGATATGCAACGTTATAGACGTATATAATATTCCCACCGAGAAATAGGGGCCGATGCGTCAGGAATGTTGTAAAATATTACACCGGAGATGTTGGGTTCCCTTAGGTTAGTATATACAACGTTATAGACGTATAGAATGTTCCCACCGAGATGTAGGGACGAAATGCCAGGAATGTTGTAAAATATTACATCCGAGATGTTAGGTTGCTTTAGGTTAGGATATACAACGATATACGTATATAATATTCCCACCGAGAAATAGGGGCCGATGCGTCAGGAATGTTGTAAAATATTACACCCGAGATGTTAGGTTCCCTTAGGTTAGCATATACAACGTTATAGACGTATAGAATGTTCCCACCGAGATGTAGGGACCGACATGCCAGGAATGTTGTAAAATATTACATCCGAGATGTTAGGTTGCCTTAGGCTAGGACATATATCGTTATAGACGTATACAATGTTCCCTCCGAGAAGTAGGGACCGACGCGTCAGGAATGTTGTATAATATTACATCCGAGATGTTAGGTTCCCTTAGGTTAGGATATACAACGTTATAGACGTATATAATATTCCCACCGAGAAATAGGGGCGGACCCGTCAGGAATGTTGTAAAATATTACACCCGAGATGTTAGGTTGCCTTAGGTTAGGATATACAACGTTATAGACGTATATAATGTCCTCTCAGAGAAGCAGGCGACGACACGCCAGAATGTTGTAAAATGTTACATTCTAGATGTTAGGTTCCCTTAGGTTAGGATATACAACGTTATAGACGTATCTAATGTCCACATCGAGAAGCAGGCGGCGACACGCCAGAATGTTGTAAAATATTACATCCGAGTTGTTAGGTTGCTTTAGGTTAGGATATATATCGTTATAGACTTACATAATGTTCCCACTCAGACGTGGGGAACGACATGCCAGGAATGTTGTCAAATATTACATCCGAGATGTTAGGTTGCCTTAGGTTAGGATATACAAAGTTATAGATGTATATAATGTCCGCATCCAGAAGTAGGCGACGACACGCCAGGAATGTTTTAAAATATTACATCCGAGATGTTAGGTTGCCTTAGGCTATGATATGCAACGTTATAGACGTATAGAATGTTCCCACCAAGAAATAGGGGCCGACGGGTCAGGAATGTTGTAAAATATTACACCCGAGATGTTAGGTTCCCTTAGGTTAGGATATACAACGTTATAGACGTATATAATGTCCCCATCGAGAAGCAGGCGACGACACGCCAGAATTTTGTAAAATATTACATCCGCTATGTTAGGTTGCCTTAGGCTAGGATATACAACGTTATAGACGTATATAATATTCCCACCGAGAAATAGGGGCCGATGCGTCAGGAATGTTGTAAAATATTACACCCGTGATGTTAGGTTCCCTTAGGTTCGGATATACAACGTTATAGACGTATAGAATGTTCCCACCGAGATGTAGGGACGACATGCCAGGAATGTTGTAAAATATTACATCCGAGATGTTAGGTTGCTTTAGGTTAGGATATACAACGATATACGTATATAATATTCCCACCGAGAAATAGGGGCCGATGCGTCAGGAATGTTGTAAAATATTACACCCGAGATGTTAGGTTCCCTTAGGTTAGCATATACAACGTTATAGACGTATATAATGTTCCCACCGAGAAGTGGGGACCGACATGCCAGGAAAGTTGTAAAATATTACATACGAGATGTTAGGTTGCTTTAGGTTAGGATATATATCGTTATAGACTTATATAATGTTCCCACCGAGACGTGGGGACCGACATGCCAGGAATGTTGTAAAATGTTACATCCCAGAAGTTAGATTGCTTTGGGTTAGGATATACAACGTTATCGACGTATATTATGTCCCCATCGAGAAGCAGGCGACGACACGCCAGAATGTTGTAAAATATTACATCCGAGATGTTAGGTTCCCTTAGGTTAGGATATACAACGTTAAAGACGTATATAATATTCCCATCGAGAAATAGGGGCGGACCCGTCAGGAATGTTGTAAAATATTACACCCGAGATGTTAGGTTGCCTTAGGTTAGGATATACAACGTTATAGACGTATATAATGTCCCCTCAGAGAAGCAGGCGACGACACGCCAGAATGTTGTAAAATGTTACATTCTAGATGTTAGGTTCCCTTAGGTTAGGATATACAACGTTATAGACGTATCTAATGTCCACATCGAGAAGCAGGCGGCGACACGCCAGAATGTTGTAAAATATTACATCCGAGTTGTTAGGTTGCTTTAGGTTAGGATATATATCGTTATAGACTTACATAATGTTCCCACTCAGACGTGGGGAACGACATGCCAGGAATGTTGTCAAATATTACATCCGAGATGTTAGGTTGCCTTAGGTTAGGATATACAAAGTTATAGATGTATATAATGTCCGCATCCAGAAGTAGGCGACGACACGCCAGGAATGTTTTAAAATATTACATCCGAGATGTTAGGTTGCCTTAGGCTAGGATATGCAACGTTATAGACGTATAGAATGTTCCCACCAAGAAATAGGGGCCGACGGGTCAGGAATGTTGTAAAATATTACACCCGAGATGTTAGGTTCCCTTAGGTTAGGATATACAACGTTATAGACGTATATAATGTCCCCATCGAGAAGCAGGCGACGACACGCCAGAATTTTGTAAAATATTACATCCGCTATGTTAGGTTGCCTTAGGCTAGGATATACAACGTTATAGACGTATATAATATTCCCACCGAGAAATAGGGGCCGATGCGTCAGGAATGTTGTAAAATATTACACCCGTGATGTTAGGTTCCCTTAGGTTCGGATATACAACGTTATAGACGTATAGAATGTTCCCACCGAGATGTAGGGACGACATGCCAGGAATGTTGTAAAATATTACATCCGAGATGTTAGGTTGCTTTAGGTTAGGATATACAACGATATACGTATATAATATTCCCACCGAGAAATAGGGGCCGATGCGTCAGGAATGTTGTAAAATATTACACCCGAGATGTTAGGTTCCCTTAGGTTAGCATATACAACGTTATAGACGTATAGAATGTTCCCACCGAGATGTAGGGACCGACATGCCAGGAATGTTGTAAAATATTACATCCGAGATGTTAGGTTGCCTTAGGATAGGACATATATCGTTATAGACGTATACAATGTTCCCACCGGGAAGTAGGGACCGACGCGTCAGGAATGTTGTAAAATATTACATCCCAGATGTTAGGTTGCGTTAGGTTAGGATATACAACGTTTATAGACGTATATAATGTCCCCTTCGAGAAGCAGGCGACGACAAGCCAGAATCTTGTAAAATATTACATTCGACATGTTAGGTTGCCTTAGGCTAGGATATATAACGTTATAGACGTATATAATATTCCCACCGAGAAATAGGGGCCGACCCGTCAGGAATGTTGTAAAATATTACACCCGAGATGTTAGGTTCCCTTAGGTTAGCATATACAACGTTATAGACGTATATAATGTTCCCACCGAGAAGTGGGTACCGACATGCCAGGAAAGTTGTAAAATATTACATACGAGATGTTAGGTTGCTTTAGGTTAGGATATATATCGTTATAGACTTATATAATGTTCCCACCGAGACGTGGGGACCGACATGCCAGGAATGTTGTAAAATGTTACATCCCAGAAGTTAGATTGCTTTGGGTTAGGATATACAACGTTATAGACGTATAGAATGTACCCACCGAGTAGTAGGGACCGACATGCCACGAATGTTGTAAAATATTACATCCGATATGTTAGGTTGCCTTACATTAGGATATACAACGTTATAGATGTATCTAATGTCCCCATCGAGAAGCAGGCGACGACACGCCAGAATGTTGTAAAATATTACATTCGACATGTTAGGTTGCCTTAGGCTAGGATATGTAACGTTATAGACGTATATAATATTCCCACCGAGAAATAGGGGCCGACGCGTCAGGAATGTTGTAAAATATTACACCCGAAATGTTAGGTTCCCTTACGTTAGGATATACAACGTTATAGACGTATAGAATGTTCCCACCGAGATGTAGGGACCGACATGCCAGGAATGTTCTAAAATATGACATCCGAGTTGTTAGGTTGCTTTAGGTTAGGATATATATCGTTATAGACTTATATAATGTTCCCACTCAGACGTGGGGAACGACATGCCAGGAATGTTGTCAAATATTACATCCGAGATGTTAGGTTCCCTTAGGTTAGGATATACAACGTTATAGACGTATATAATGTCCCTATCGAGAAGCAGGCGACGACACGCCAGAATTTTGTAAAATATTACATCCGCTATGTTAGGTTGCCTTAGGCTAGGATATACAACGTTATAGACGTATATAATATTCCCACCGAGAAATAGGGGCCGATGCGTCAGGAATGTTGTAAAATATCACACCCGAGATGTTAGGTTCCCTTAGGTTAGGATATACAATGTTATAGACGTATAGAATGTCCCCATCGAGAAGCAGGCGACGACACGCCAGAATTTTGTAAAATATTACATCCGCTATGTTAGGTTGCCTTAGGCTAGGATATACAACGTTATAGACGTATATAATATTCCCACCGAGAAATAGGGGCCGATGCGTCAGGAATGTTGTAAAATATTACACCCGTGATGTTAGGTTCCCTTAGGTTCGGATATACAACGTTATAGACGTATAGAATGTTCCCAGCGAGATGTAGGGACGACATGCCAGGAATGTTGTAAAATATTACATCCGAGATGTTAGGTTGCTTTAGGTTAGGATATACAACGATATACGTATATAATATTCCCACCGAGAAATAGGGGCCGATGCGTCAGGAATGTTGTAAAATATTACATCCCAGATGTTAGGTTGCGTTAGGTTAGGATATACAACGTTTATAGACGTATATAATGTCCCCTTCGAGAAGCAGGCGACGACAAGCCAGAATGTTGTAAAATATTACATTCGACATGTTAGGTTGCCTTAGGCTAGGATATATAACGTTATAGACGTATATAATATTCCCACCGAGGAATAGGGGCCGACCCGTCAGGAATGTTGTAAAATATTACACCCGAGATGTTAGGTTCCCTTAGGTTAGCATATACAACGTTATAGACGTATATAATGTTCCCACCGAGAAGTGGGGACCGACATGCCAGGAAAGTTGTAAAATATTACATACGAGATGTTAGGTTGCTTTAGGTTAGGATATATATCGTTATAGACTTATATAATGTTCCCACCGAGACGTGGGGACCGACATGCCAGGAATGTTGTAAAATGTTACATCCCAGAAGTTAGATTGCTTTGGGTTAGGATATACAACGTTATCGACGTATATAATGTCCCCATCGAGAAGCAGGCGACGACACGCCAGAATGTTGTAAAATATTACATCCGAGATGTTAGGTTCCCTTAGGTTAGGATATACAACGTTATAGACGTATATAATATTCCCACCGAGAAATAGGGGCGGACCCTTCAGGAATGTTGTAAAATATTACACCCGAGATGTTAGGTTGCCTTAGGTTAGGATATACAACGTTATAGACGTATATAATGTCCCCTCAGAGAAGCAGGCGACGACACGCCAGAATGTTGTAAAATGTTACATTCTAGATGTTAGGTTCCCTTAGGTTAGGATATACAACGTTATAGACGTATCTAATGTCCACATCGAGAAGCAGGCGGCGACACGCCAGAATGTTGTAAAATATTACATCCGAGATGTTAGGTTCCATTAGATTAGGATATACAACGTTATAGACGTATAGAATGTACCCACCGAGTAGTAGGGACCGACATGCCACGAATGTTGTAAAATATTACATCCGATATGTTAGGTTGCCTTACATTAGGATATACAACGTTATAGATGTATCTAATGTCCCCATCGAGAAGCAGGCGACGACACGCCAGAATGTTGTAAAATATTACATTCGACATGTTAGGTTGCCTTAGGCTAGGATATGTAACGTTATAGACGTATATAATATTCCCACCGAGAAATAGGGGCCGACGCGTCAGGAATGTTGTAAAATATTACATCCGAGATGATAGGTTCCGTTAGGTTAGGATATACAACGTTATAGATGTATCTAATGTCCCCATCGAGAAGCAGGCGACGACACGCCAGAATGTTGTAAAATATTACATACCAGATGTTAGGTTGCGTTAGGTTAGGATACACAACGTTATAGACGTATAAAATGTCCCCTTCGAGAAGCAGGCGACGACACGCCAGAATGTTGTAAAATATTACATTCGACATGATAGGTTGCCTTAGGCTAGGATATATAACGTTATAGACGTATATAATATTCCCGCCGAGGAATAGGGGCGGACCCGTCAGGAATGTTGTAAAATATTACACCCGAGACGTTAGGTTGCCTTAGGTGAGGATATACAACGTTATAGACGTATAGAATGTTCCCACCAAGAAATAGGGGCCGACGGGTCAGGAATGTTGTAAAATATTACACCCGAGATGTTAGGTTCCCTTAGGTTAGGATATACAACGTTATAGACGTATATAATGTCCCCATCGAGAAGCAGGCGACGACACGCCAGAATTTTGTAAAATATTACATCCGCTATGTTAGGTTGCCTTAGGCTAGGATATACAACGTTATAGACGTATATAATATTCCCACCGAGAAATAGGGGCCGATGCGTCAGGAATGTTGTAAAATATTACACCCGTGATGTTAGGTTCCCTTAGGTTCGGATATACAACGTTATAGACGTATAGAATGTTCCCACCGAGATGTAGGGACGACATGCCAGGAATGTTGTAAAATATTACATCCGAGATGTTAGGTTGCTTTAGGTTAGGATATACAACGATATACGTATATAATATTCCCACCGAGAAATAGGGGCCGATGCGTCAGGAATGTTGTAAAATATTACACCCGAGATGTTAGGTTCCCTTAGGTTAGCATATACAACGTTATAGACGTATAGAATGTTCCCACCGAGATGTAGGGACCGACATGCCAGGAATGTTGTAAAATATTACATCCGAGATGTTAGGTTGCCTTAGGATAGGACATATATCGTTATAGACGTATACAATGTTCCCACCGGGAAGTAGGGACCGACGCGTCAGGAATGTTGTAAAATATTACATCCCAGATGTTAGGTTGCGTTAGGTTAGGATATACAACGTTTATAGACGTATATAATGTCCCCTTCGAGAAGCAGGCGACGACAAGCCAGAATCTTGTAAAATATTACATTCGACATGTTAGGTTGCCTTAGGCTAGGATATATAACGTTATAGACGTATATAATATTCCCACCGAGAAATAGGGTCCGACCCGTCAGGAATGTTGTAAAATATTACACCCGAGATGTTAGGTTCCCTTAGGTTAGCATATACAACGTTATAGACGTATATAATGTTCCCACCGAGAAGTGGGTACCGACATGCCAGGAAAGTTGTAAAATATTACATACGAGATGTTAGGTTGCTTTAGGTTAGGATATATATCGTTATAGACTTATATAATGTTCCCACCGAGACGTGGGGACCGACATGCCAGGAATGTTGTAAAATGTTACATCCCAGAAGTTAGATTGCTTTGGGTTAGGATATACAACGTTATAGACGTATAGAATGTACCCACCGAGTAGTAGGGACCGACATGCCACGAATGTTGTAAAATATTACATCCGATATGTTAGGTTGCCTTACATTAGGATATACAACGTTATAGATGTATCTAATGTCCCCATCGAGAAGCAGGCGACGACACGCCAGAATGTTGTAAAATATTACATTCGACATGTTAGGTTGCCTTAGGCTAGGATATGTAACGTTATAGACGTATATAATATTCCCACCGAGAAATAGGGGCCGACGCGTCAGGAATGTTGTAAAATATTACACCCGAAATGTTAGGTTCCCTTACGTTAGGATATACAACGTTATAGACGTATAGAATGTTCCCACCGAGATGTAGGGACCGACATGCCAGGAATGTTCTAAAATATGACATCCGAGTTGTTAGGTTGCTTTAGGTTAGGATATATATCGTTATAGACTTATATAATGTTCCCACTCAGACGTGGGGAACGACATGCCAGGAATGTTGTCAAATATTACATCCGAGATGTTAGGTTCCCTTAGGTTAGGATATACAACGTTATAGACGTATCTAATGTCCCCATCGAGAAGCAGGCGACGACACGCCAGAATGTTGTAAAATATTACATCCGATAAGTTAGGTTGCCTTAGGCTAGGATATATAACATGATAGACGTATATAATGTTCCCACCGAGAAATAGGGGCCGACGCGTCAGGAATGTTGTAAAATATTACATCCCAGATATTTGGTTGCGTTAGGTTAGGATATACAACGTTATATACGTATATAATGTCCCCCTCGAGAAGCAGGCGACGACACGCCAGAATGTTGTAAAATATTACATTCGACATGTTAGGTTGCCTTAGGCTAGGATATGTAACGTTATAGACGTATATAATATTCCCACCGAGAAATAGGGGCCGACGCGTCAGGAATGTTGTAAAATATTACATCCCAGATGTTAGGTTGCGTTAGGTTAGGATATACAACGTTATAGACGTATATATTGTCCCCTTCGAGAAGCAGGCGACGACACGCCAGAATGTTGTAAAATATTACATTCGACATGTTAGGTTGCCTTAGGCTAGGATATGTAACGTTATGGACGTATATAATATTCCCACCGAGAAATAGGGGCCGACGCGTCAGGAATGTTGTAAAATATTACACCCGAGGTGTTAGGTTCCCTTAGGTTAGCATGTACAACGTTATAGACGTATATAATGTTCATACCGAGAAGTAGGGACCGACATGCCAGGAATGTTGTAAAATATTACATACGAGATGTTAGATTGCCTTAGGCTATGATATATAACGTTATAGACGTATCTAATGTTCCCACCGAGAAATAGGGGCCGACGCGTCAGGAATGTTGTAAAATATTACACCCGAGATGTTAGGTTCCCTTAGGTTAGCATATACAACGTTATAGACGTATATAATGTTCCCACCGAGAAGTAGGGACCGACATGCCAGGAATGTTGTAAAATATTACATACCAGATGTTAGGTTGCTTTGGGTTAGGATATACAACGTTATAGACGTATATAATGTCCCCATCGAGAAGCAGGCGACGACACGCCAGAATGTTGTAAAATATTACATCAGAGATGTTAGGTTCCCTTAGGTTAGGATATACAACGTTATAGACGTATCTAATGTCCCCATCGAGAAGCAGGCGACGACACGCCAGAATGTTGTAAAATATTACATCCGATAAGTTAGGTTGCCTTAGGCTAGGATATATAACATGATAGACGTATATAATGTTCCCACCGAGAAATAGGGGCCGACGCGTCAGGAATGTTGTAAAATATTACATCCCAGATATTTGGTTGCGTTAGGTTAGGATATACAACGTTATATACGTATATAATGTCCCCCTCGAGAAGCAGGCGACGACACGCCAGAATGTTGTAAAATATTACATTCGACATGTTAGGTTGCCTTAGGCTAGGATATGTAACGTTATAGACGTATATAATATTCCCACCGAGAAATAGGGGCCGACGCGTCAGGAATGTTGTAAAATATTACATCCCAGATGTTAGGTTGCGTTAGGTTAGGATATACAACGTTATAGACGTATATATTGTCCCCTTCGAGAAGCAGGCGACGACACGCCAGAAAGTTGTAAAATATTACATTCGACATGTTAGGTTGCCTTAGGCTAGGATATGTAACGTTATGGACGTATATAATATTCCCACCGAGAAATAGGGGCCGACGCGTCAGGAATGTTGTAAAATATTACACCCGAAATGTTAGGTTCCCTTAGATTAGAATATACAACGTTAGAGACGTATAGAATGTTCCCACCGAGATGTAGGGACCGACATGCCAGGAATGTTGTAAAATATTACATCCGAGTTGTTAAGTTGCTTTAGGTTAGGATATATATCGTTATAGACTTATATAATGTTCCCACCGAGACGTGGGGTCCGACATGCCAGGAATGTTGTAAAATATTACATCCCAGAAGTTAGGTTGCTTTGGGTTAGGATATACAACGTTATAGACGTATATAATGTCCCCATGGAGAAGCAGGCGACGACACGCCAGGAATGTTGTAAAATGTTACATCCTAGATGTTAGGTTCCCTTAGGTTAGGATATACAACGCTATAGACTTATCTAATGTCCCCATCGAGAAGCAGGCGACGACAGGCCAGAATGTTGTAAAATATTACATCCGATATGTTAGGTTGCCTTAGGCTAGGGTATACAACGTTATAGACGTATATAATATCCCCATCGGGAAGTAGGTGCCGTCACGCCAGGAATGTTGTAAAATATTACACCCGAGATGTTAGGTTCCCTTAGGTTAGCATATACAACGTTATAGACGTATATAATGTTCCCACCGAGAAGCAGGAGACGACACGCCAGAATGTTGTAAAATATTACATTCGACATGTTAGGATGCCTTAGGCTAGGATATGTAACGTTATAGACGTATATAATATTCCCACCGAGAAATAGGGGTCGACGCGTCAGGAATGTTGTAAAATATTACACCCGAGGTGTTAGGTTCCCTTAGGTTAGCATGTACAACGTTATAGACGTATATAATGTTCACACCGAGAAGTAGGGACCGACATGCCAGGAATGTTGTAAAATATTACATACGAGACGTTAGGTTGCTTTAGGTTAGGATATATATCGTTATAGACTTATATAATGTTCCCACCGAGACGTGGGGACCGACATGCCAGGAATGTTTTAAAATATTACATCCGAGATGTTAGCTTGCCTTAGGCTAGGATATATAACGTGATAGACGTATATAATGTTCCCACCGAGAAATAGGGGCCGACGCGTCAGGAATGTTGTAAAATATTACATCCCAGGTGTTAGGTTGCGTTAGGTTAGGATATACAACGTTATAGACGTATAAAATGTCCCCTTTGAGAAGCAGGCGACGACACGCCATAATGTTGTAAAATATTACATCCGAGATATTAGGTTCCATTAGGTTAGGATATACAACGTTATAGACGTATATAATGTTCCCACCGAGAAGTAGGGTCCGATACGCCAGTAATCTTGAAATTACTACATCCGAGATGTTAGATAGCCTTAGGTTAGGATATATAACGTTATAGACGCATACAATGTCCCCACCGAGACGTACGGGGCGACACGAACTGGATTCTGTAAAACATTACCAGCGAGGGGCTAAATGGGTTAGGTTAGGTTCTATTGCGATATAGACTTATGTAATGTTCCCAACGAGATGTAGGTTCCACCCCGCCAGGAATGTTGTAAAATACTACATCCGAGATGTTAGGTTGCCTTAGGTTAGCGTATATAACGTTATAGACGTATATAATGTCCGCACCGTGACGTACGGGGCGACACGAACGGGATTCAGTGAAACATTACCAGCGAGGGTCTAGATGGGTTAGGTTAGGTTATATTACGATATAGACTTATGTACTGTTCCCACCGTGAAGTAGGTTCCGCCCCGCCAGGAATGTTGTAAAATACTACATCCGAGATGTTAGGTTGCCTTAGGTTAGGAAATATAACGTTATAGACGCATACAATGTCCCCACCGAGACGTACGGGACGACACGAACTGGATTCTGTAAAACATTACCAGCGAGGGGCTATATGGGTTAGGTTAGGTTATATTACGTTGTAGACGTATATAATGTTCCCACCGAGAAGTAGAGGCCGACCCGCCACGAATGTTGTCAAATACTACATCCGAGATGGTAGGTTGCCTTAGGTTGAGATATATAAAGTTATATACGTATATAATGTTCCCACTGAGAAGTAGGGGCCGACCCGCCAGGAATGTTGTAAAATACTACATCCGAGATGTTAGGTTGCCTTAGGTTAGGATATATATCGTTATAGACGCATACAATGTCCCCACCGAGAAGTACGGGCCGACACTACAGGGATTCGGTAAAACATTACCAGCGAGGGGCTAGATGGGTTAGGTTAGGTTATACCACGTTGTAGACGTATATAATGTTCCCACCGAGAAGTAGGGGCCGGTGCACCACGAATGTAGTAAAGTATTACATCCGAGATGTTAGGTTGCCTTTGACTAGGATATATAACGTTATAGACGTATATAATGTTCCCACCGAGAAATAGGGGCCGAAGTGACGGGAATGTTGTAAAATATTACATTCGACATGTTAGTTTGCCTTAGGCTAGGATATATAGCGTTATAGACGTATATAATGTTCCCCCCGAGAAGTAGGGGCCGACGTGCCAGGAATGTAGTAAAATATTACATCCGAGATGTTAGGTTGCCTTAGGTTAGGATATATAACGTTATAGACTTATATACTGTTCCCACCGAGAAGTAGGTGCCGACGCGCCAGGAATGTCGTAAAATATTACATCCGAGATGTTAGGATTACCTTAGGCTAGGATATATAACGTTATAGACGTATATAATGTTCCCACCGAGAAGTGGGGGCCGAAGTGACGGGAATGTTGTAAAATATTACATTCGACATGTTAGTTTGCCTTAGGCTAGGATATATAGCGTTATAGACTTATATAATGTTCCCACCGAGAAGTAGTGGCCGACGTGCCAGGAACGTAGTAAAATATTACATCCGAGATGTTAGGTTGCCTTAGGTTAGGATATACAACGTTATTGACTTATATACTGTTCCGACCGAGAAGTAGATGCCGACGCGCCAGGAATGTTGTAAAATATTACTTCCGAGATGTTAGGTTGCCTTACGTTAAGATATATAGCGATATAGACGTATATAATGTTCCCACCGAGAAGTAGGGTCCGGCGCGCAAGGAATGTAGTAAAATATTACATCCGAGATGTTATTTTGCCTTAGGTTAGGATATATAACGTTATAGACGTATATAATGTTCCCACCGAGAAGTAGGGGCCGGCGCGCCGGGAATGTAGTAAAATATAACATCCGAGATGTTAGGTTGCCTTAGGCTAGGATATATAACGTTATAAACGTATATAATGTTGCCACCGAGAAATAGGTGCAGGCTCGCCAGGAATGTAGCAAAATATTACATCCGAGATGTTAGGATTGCCTTAGGCTAAGATATATAACGCTATAGACGTATATAATGTTCCCACCGAGAAGTAGGGGCCGAAGTGACGGGAATGTTGTAAAATATTACATCCGAGATGTTAGGTTGCCTTAGGTTAGGATATATAACGTTATTGACTTATATAATGTTCCCACCGAGAAATAGGGGCCGACGCCCTGGGAATGTTGTAAAATATTACGCTCGGCAAGTTAGGTTGCCTTAGGCTATGATATATAGCGATATAGACGTATATAATATTCTCACCGAGAAGTGGGGGCCGGCGCGCCAGGATTGCAGTAAAATATTACATCCGAGATGTTAGGTTGCCTTAGGCTAGGATATGTAAAGTTATAGACGTATATAATGTTCCCAACGAGAAGTAGATGCCGGCGCGCCAGGAATGTTGTAAAATATTACGCTCGGCAAGTTAGGTTGCCTTAGGCTATGATATATAGCGATATAGACGTATATAATATTCTCACCGAGAAGTGGGGGCCGGCGCGCCAGGATTGCAGTAAAATATTACATCCGAGATGTTAGGTTGCCTTAGGCTAGGATATGTAAAGTTATAGACGTATATAATGTTCCCAACGAGAAATAGATGCCGACGCGCCAGGAATGTTGTAAAATATTACATCCGAGATGTTAGCATTACCTTAGGCTAGGATATATAACGTTATAGACGTATATGATGTTCCCACCGAGAAGTAGGTGCCGAAGTGACGGGAATGGAGTAAAATATAACATCCGAGATGTTAGTTTGCCTTAGGCTAGGATATATAGCGTTATAGACTTATATAATGTTCCCACCGAGAAATAGGGGCCGACGCCCTGGGAATGTTGTAAAATATTACGCTCGGCAAGTTAGGTTGCCTTAGGCTATGATATATAGCGATATAGACGTATATAATATTCCCACCGAGAAGTGGGGGCCGGCGCGCCAGGAATGTAGTAAAATATTACATCCGAGATGTTAGGTTGCCTTAGGATAGGATATGTAAAGTTATAGACGTATATAATGTTCCCACCGAGAAATAGGTGCCGGCGCGCCGCGAATGTTGCAAAATATTACATCCGAGATGTTAGGATTGCCTTAGGCTAAGATATATAACGTTATAGACGTATATAATGTTCCCACCGAGAAGTCGGGGCCGGCGCGCCGGGAATGTAGTAAAATATAACATCCGAGATGTTAGGTTGCCTTAGGCTAGGATATATAACGTTATAAACGTATATAATGTTCCCACCGAGAAGTAGGTGCCGAAGTGACGGTAATGTTATAAAATATTACATTCGACATGTTAGTTTGCCTTAGGCTAGGATATATAGCGTTATAGACTTATATAATGTTCCCACCGAGAAGTAGTGGCCTACACGCCAGGAATGTTATCAAATATTACTTCCGAGATGTTAGGTTCCCTTAGGTTAGGATATATAACGTTATAGACGTATATAATGTTCCCACCGTGAAGTAGGGGCCGACGAGCCAGGAATGTTGTGAAATATTACATCCGAGATGTTAGGTTGCCTTAGGATAGGATATGTAAAGTTATAGACGTATATAATGTTCCCACCGAGAAATAGGTGCCGGCGCGCCACGAATGTTGCAAAATATTACATCCGAGATGTTAGGATTGCCTTAGGCTAAGATATATAACGTTATAGACGTATATAATGTTCCCACCGAGAAGTAGGGGCCGGCGCGCCGGGAATGTAGTAAAATATAACATCCGAGATGTTAGGTTGCCTTAGGCTAGGATATATAACGTTATAAACGTATATAATGTTCCCACCGAGAAGTAGGTGACGAAGTGACGGTAATGTTATAAAATATTACATTCGACATGTTAGTTTGCCTTAGGCTAGGATATATAGCGTTATAGACTTATATAATGTTCCCACCGAGAAGTAGTGGCCTACACGCCAGGAATGTTATCAAATATTACTTCCGAGATGTTAGGTTCCCTTAGGTTAGGATATATAACGTTATAGACGTATATAATGTTCCCACCGTGAAGTAGAGGCCGACGAGCCAGGAATGTTGTGAAATATTACGCTCGACATGTTAGGTTGCCTTAGACTATGATATATAGCGATATAGACGTATATAATATTCCCACCGAGAAGTGGGGGCCGGCGCGCCAGGAATGTAGTAAAATATTACATCCGAGATGTTAGGTTGCCTTATGCTAGGATATGTTAAGTTATAGACGTATATAATGTTCCCACCGAGAAATAGGTGCCGGCGCGCCAGGAATGTTGCAAAATATTACATCCGAGATGTTAGGATTGCCTTAGGCTAAGGTATATAACGTTATAGACGTATATAATGTTCCCACCGAGAAGTAGGGGCCGAAGTGACGGGAATGTTGTAAAATATTACATCCGAGATGTTAAGTTGCCTTAGGTTAGGATATATAACGTTATTGACTTATATAATGTTCCCACCGAGAAATAGGGGCCGACGCCTTGGGAATGTTGTAAAATATTACGCTCGGCAAGTTAGGTTGCCTTAGGCTATGATATATAGCGATATAGACGTATATAATACTCCCACCGAGAAGTGGGGGCCGGCGCGCCAGGAATGTTGCAAAATATTACATCCGAGATGTTAGGATTGCCTTAGGCTAAGATATATATCGTTATAGACGTATATAATGTTCCCACCGAGAAATAGGGGCCGAAGTGACGGGAATGTTGTGAAATATTACATCCGAGGTGTTAGGTTGCCTTAGGTTAGGATATATAACGTTATTGACTTATATAATGTTCCCACCGAGAAATAGGGGCCGACGCCCTGGGAATGTTGTAAAATATTACGCTCGGCAAGTTAGGTTGCCTTAGGCTATGATATATAGCGATATAGACGTATATAATATTCCCACCGAGAAGTGGGGGCCGGCGCGCCAGGAATGCAGTAAAATATTACATCCGA
The DNA here is from genome assembly GCA_963969225.1 of Xylocopa violacea. NCBI lineage: Eukaryota > Metazoa > Arthropoda > Insecta > Hymenoptera > Apidae > Xylocopa > Xylocopa violacea. The sequence continues at coordinate 52,091,045 of CAXAJV010000001.1, forward strand.
GATGTTAGGTTGCCTTAGGCTAGGATATGTAAAGTTATAGTAGTATATAATGTTCCCAACGAGAAATAGATGCCGGCGCGCCAGGAATGTTGTAAAATATTACATCCGAGATGTTAGCATTACCTTAGGCTAGGATATATAACGTTATAGACGTATATGATGTTCCCACCGAGAAGTAGGTGCCGAAGTGACGGGAATGTAGTAAAATATAACATCCGAGAGGTTAGTTTGCCTTAGGCTAGGATATATAGCGTTATAGACTTATATAATGTTCCCACCGAGATGTGGTGGCCGACGTGCCAGGAACGTAGTAAAATATTACATCCGAGATGTTAGGTTGCCATAGGTTAGGATATATAACATTATTGACTTATATACTGTTCCCACCGAGAAGTAGATGCCGACGCGCCAGGAATGTTGTAAATTATTACATCCGAGATGTTAGGATTGCCTTAGGCTAGGATATATAACGTTATTGACTTATATAATGTTCCCACCGAGAAATAGGGGCCGACGCCCTGGGAATGTTGTAAAATATTACGCTCGGCAAGTTAGGTTGCCTTAGGCTATGATATATAGCGATATAGACGTATATAATATTCTCACCGAGAAGTGGGGGCCGGCGCGCCAGGATTGCAGTAAAATATTACATCCGAGATGTTAGGTTGCCTTAGGCTAGGATATGTAAAGTTATAGACGTATATAATGTTCCCAACGAGAAATAGATGCCGGCGCGCCAGGAATGTTGTAAAATATTACATCCGAGATGTTAGCATTACCTTAGGCTAGGATATATAACGTTATAGACGCATATGATGTTCCCACCGAGAAGTAGGGTCCGACGTGCCAGGAATGTAGTAAAATATTACATCCGAGATGTTAGGTTGCCTTAGGATAGGATATATAACGTTATAGACTTATATACTGTTCCGACCGAGAAGTAGGTGCCGCCGCGGCAGGAATGTTGTAAAATATTACATCCGAGATGTTAGGATTACCTTAGGCTAGGATATATAACGTTATTGACTTATATAATGTTCCCACCGAGAAATAGGGGCCGACGCCCTGGGAATGTTGTAAAATATTACGCTCGGCAAGTTAGGTTGCCTTAGGCTATGATATATAGCGATATAGACGTATATAATATTCCCACCGAGAAGTGGGGGCCGGCGCGCCAGGAATGTAGTAAAATATTACATCCGAGATGTTAGGTTGCCTTAGGATAGGATATGTAAAGTTATAGACGTATATAATGTTCCCACCGAGAAATAGGTGCCGGCGCGCCGCGAATGTTGCAAAATATTACATCCGAGATGTTAGGATTGCCTTAGGCTAAGATATATAACGTTATAGACGTATATAATGTTCCCACCGAGAATTAGGGGCCGGCGCGCCGGGAATGTAGTGAAATATAACATCCGAGATGTTAGGTTGCCTTAGGCTAGGATATATAACGTTATAAACGTATATAATGTTCCCACCGAGAAGTAGGTGCCGAAGTGACGGTAATGTTATAAAATATTACATTCGACATGTTAGTTTGCCTTAGGCTAGGATATATAGCGTTATAGACTTATATAATGTTCCCACCGAGAAGTAGTGGCCTACACGCCAGGAATGTTATCAAATATTACTTCCGAGATGTTAGGTTCCCTTAGGTTAGGATATATAACGTTATAGACGTATATAATCTTCCCACCGTGAAGTAGGGGCCGACGAGCCAGGAATGTTGTGAAATATTACATCCGAGATGTTAGGTTGCCTTAGGATAGGATATGTAAAGTTATAGACGTATATAATGTTCCCACCGAGAAATAGGTGCCGGCGCGCCACGAATGTTGCAAAATATTACATCCGAGATGTTAGGATTGCCTTAGGCTAAGATATATAACGTTATAGACGTATATAATGTTCCCACCGAGAAGTAGGGGCCGGCGCGCCGGGAATGTAGTAAAATATAACATCCGAGATGTTAGGTTGCCTTAGGCTAGGATATATAACGTTATAAACGTATATAATGTTCCCACCGAGAAGTAGGGGCCGAAGTGACGGGAATGTTGTGAAATATTACATCCGAGGTGTTAGGTTGCCTTAGGTTAGGATATATAACGTTATTGACTTATATAATGTTCCCACCGAGAAATAGGGGCCGACGCCCTGGGAATGTTGTAAAATATTACGCTCGGCAAGTTAGGTTGCCTTAGGCTATGATATATAGCGATATAGACGTATATAATATTCCCACCGAGAAGTGGGGGCCGGCTCGCCAGGAATGCAGTAAAATATTACATCCGAGATGTTAGGTTGCCTTAGGCTAGGATATGTAAAGTTATAGTAGTATATAATGTTCCCAACGAGAAATAGATGCCGGCGCGCCAGGAATGTTGTAAAATATTACATCCGAGATGTTAGCATTACCTTAGGCTAGGATATATAACGTTATAGACGTATATGATGTTCCCACCGAGAAGTAGGTGCCGAAGTGACGGGAATGTAGTAAAATATAACATCCGAGAGGTTAGTTTGCCTTAGGCTAGGATATATAGCGTTATAGACTTATATAATGTTCCCACCGAGATGTGGTGGCCGACGTGCCAGGAACGTAGTAAAATATTACATCCGAGATGTTAGGTTGCCATAGGTTAGGATATATAACATTATTGACTTATATACTGTTCCCACCGAGAAGTAGATGCCGACGCGCCAGGAATGTTGTAAATTATTACATCCGAGATGTTAGGATTGCCTTAGGCTAGGATATATAACGTTATTGACTTATATAATGTTCCCACCGAGAAATAGGGGCCGACGCCCTGGGAATGTTGTAAAATATTACGCTCGGCAAGTTAGGTTGCCTTAGGCTATGATATATAGCGATATAGACGTATATAATATTCTCACCGAGAAGTGGGGGCCGGCGCGCCAGGATTGCAGTAAAATATTACATCCGAGATGTTAGGTTGCCTTAGGCTAGGATATGTAAAGTTATAGACGTATATAATGTTCCCAACGAGAAGTAGGGGCCGCCGCGGCAGGAATGTTGTAAAATATTACATCCGAGATGTTAGGATTACCTTAGGCTAGGATATATAACGTTATTGACTTATATAATGTTCCCACCGAGAAATAGGGGCCGACGCCCTGGGAATGTTGTAAAATATTACGCTCGGCAAGTTAGGTTGCCTTAGGCTATGATATATAGCGATATAGACGTATATAATATTCCCACCGAGAAGTGGGGGCCGGCGCGCCAGGAATGTAGTAAAATATTACATCCGAGATGTTAGGTTGCCTTAGGATAGGATATGTAAAGTTATAGACGTATATAATGTTCCCACCGAGAAATAGGTGCCGGCGCGCCGCGAATGTTGCAAAATATTACATCCGAGATGTTAGGATTGCCTTAGGCTAAGGTATATAACGTTATAGACGTATATAATGTTCCCACCGAGAAGTAGGGGCCGAAGTGACGGGAATGTTGTAAAATATTACATCCGAGATGTTAAGTTGCCTTAGGTTAGGATATATAACGTTATTGACTTATATAATGTTCCCACCGAGAAATAGGGGCCGACGCCTTGGGAATGTTGTAAAATATTACGCTCGGCAAGTTAGGTTGCCTTAGGCTATGATATATAGCGATATAGACGTATATAATACTCCCACCGAGAAGTGGGGGCCGGCGCGCCAGGAATGTTGCAAAATATTACATCCGAGATGTTAGGATTGCCTTAGGCTAAGATATATATCGTTATAGACGTATATAATGTTCCCACCGAGAAATAGGGGCCGAAGTGACGGGAATGTTGTGAAATATTACATCCGAGGTGTTAGGTTGCCTTAGGTTAGGATATATAACGTTATTGACTTATATAATGTTCCCACCGAGAAATAGGGGCCGACGCCCTGGGAATGTTGTAAAATATTACGCTCGGCAAGTTAGGTTGCCTTAGGCTATGATATATAGCGATATAGACGTATATAATATTCCCACCGAGAAGTGGGGGCCGGCGCGCCAGGAATGCAGTAAAATATTACATCCGAGATGTTAGGTTGCCTTAGGCTAGGATATGTAAAGTTATAGTAGTATATAATGTTCCCAACGAGAAATAGATGCCGGCGCGCCAGGAATGTTGTAAAATATTACATCCGAGATGTTAGCATTACCTTAGGCTAGGATATATAACGTTATAGACGTATATGATGTTCCCACCGAGAAGTAGGTGCCGAAGTGACGGGAATGTAGTAAAATATAACATCCGAGAGGTTAGTTTGCCTTAGGCTAGGATATATAGCGTTATAGACTTATATAATGTTCCCACCGAGATGTGGTGGCCGACGTGCCAGGAACGTAGTAAAATATTACATCCGAGATGTTAGGTTGCCATAGGTTAGGATATATAACATTATTGACTTATATACTGTTCCCACCGAGAAGTAGATGCCGACGCGCCAGGAATGTTGTAAATTATTACATCCGAGATGTTAGGATTGCCTTAGGCTAGGATATATAACGTTATTGACTTATATAATGTTCCCACCGAGAAATAGGGGCCGACGCCCTGGGAATGTTGTAAAATATTACGCTCGGCAAGTTAGGTTGCCTTAGGCTATGATATATAGCGATATAGACGTATATAATATTCTCACCGAGAAGTGGGGGCCGGCGCGCCAGGATTGCAGTAAAATATTACATCCGAGATGTTAGGTTGCCTTAGGCTAGGATATGTAAAGTTATAGACGTATATAATGTTCCCAACGAGAAGTAGGGGCCGCCGCGGCAGGAATGTTGTAAAATATTACATCCGAGATGTTAGCATTACCTTAGGCTAGGATATATAACGTTATTGACTTATATAATGTTCCCACCGAGAAATAGGGGCCGACGCCCTGGGAATGTTGTAAAATATTACGCTCGGCAAGTTAGGTTGCCTTAGGCTATGATATATAGCGATATAGACGTATATAATATTCCCACCGAGAAGTGGGGGCCGGCGCGCCAGGAATGTAGTAAAATATTACATCCGAGATGTTAGGTTGCCTTAGGATAGGATATGTAAAGTTATAGACGTATATAATGTTCCCACCGAGAAATAGGTGCCGGCGCGCCGCGAATGTTGCAAAATATTACATCCGAGATGTTAGGATTGCCTTAGGCTAAGATATATAACGTTATAGACGTATATAATGTTCCCACCGAGAAGTCGGGGCCGGCGCGCCGGGAATGTAGTAAAATATAACATCCGAGATGTTAGGTTGCCTTAGGCTAGGATATATAACGTTATAAACGTATATAATGTTCCCACCGAGAAGTAGGTGCCGAAGTGACGGTAATGTTATAAAATATTACATTCGACATGTTAGTTTGCCTTAGGCTAGGATATATAGCGTTATAGACTTATATAATGTTCCCACCGAGAAGTAGTGGCCTACACGCCAGGAATGTTATCAAATATTACTTCCGAGATGTTAGGTTCCCTTAGGTTAGGATATATAACGTTATAGACGTATATAATGTTCCCACCGTGAAGTAGGGGCCGACGAGCCAGGAATGTTGTGAAATATTACATCCGAGATGTTAGGTTGCCTTAGGATAGGATATGTAAAGTTATAGACGTATATAATGTTCCCACCGAGAAATAGGTGCCGGCGCGCCACGAATGTTGCAAAATATTACATCCGAGATGTTAGGATTGCCTTAGGCTAAGATATATAACGTTATAGACGTATATAATGTTCCCACCGAGAAGTAGGGGCCGGCGCGCCGGGAATGTAGTAAAATATAACATCCGAGATGTTAGGTTGCCTTAGGCTAGGATATATAACGTTATAAACGTATATAATGTTCCCACCGAGAAGTAGGTGACGAAGTGACGGTAATGTTATAAAATATTACATTCGACATGTTAGTTTGCCTTAGGCTAGGATATATAGCGTTATAGACTTATATAATGTTCCCACCGAGAAGTAGTGGCCTACACGCCAGGAATGTTATCAAATATTACTTCCGAGATGTTAGGTTCCCTTAGGTTAGGATATATAACGTTATAGACGTATATAATGTTCCCACCGTGAAGTAGAGGCCGACGAGCCAGGAATGTTGTGAAATATTACGCTCGACATGTTAGGTTGCCTTAGACTATGATATATAGCGATATAGACGTATATAATATTCCCACCGAGAAGTGGGGGCCGGCGCGCCAGGAATGTAGTAAAATATTACATCCGAGATGTTAGGTTGCCTTATGCTAGGATATGTTAAGTTATAGACGTATATAATGTTCCCACCGAGAAATAGGTGCCGGCGCGCCAGGAATGTTGCAAAATATTACATCCGAGATGTTAGGATTGCCTTAGGCTAAGGTATATAACGTTATAGACGTATATAATGTTCCCACCGAGAAGTAGGGGCCGAAGTGACGGGAATGTTGTAAAATATTACATCCGAGATGTTAAGTTGCCTTAGGTTAGGATATATAACGTTATTGACTTATATAATGTTCCCACCGAGAAATAGGGGCCGACGCCTTGGGAATGTTGTAAAATATTACGCTCGGCAAGTTAGGTTGCCTTAGGCTATGATATATAGCGATATAGACGTATATAATACTCCCACCGAGAAGTGGGGGCCGGCGCGCCAGGAATGTTGCAAAATATTACATCCGAGATGTTAGGATTGCCTTAGGCTAAGATATATATCGTTATAGACGTATATAATGTTCCCACCGAGAAATAGGGGCCGAAGTGACGGGAATGTTGTGAAATATTACATCCGAGGTGTTAGGTTGCCTTAGGTTAGGATATATAACGTTATTGACTTATATAATGTTCCCACCGAGAAATAGGGGCCGACGCCCTGGGAATGTTGTAAAATATTACGCTCGGCAAGTTAGGTTGCCTTAGGCTATGATATATAGCGATATAGACGTATATAATATTCCCACCGAGAAGTGGGGGCCGGCGCGCCAGGAATGCAGTAAAATATTACATCCGAGATGTTAGGTTGCCTTAGGCTAGGATATGTAAAGTTATAGTAGTATATAATGTTCCCAACGAGAAATAGATGCCGGCGCGCCAGGAATGTTGTAAAATATTACATCCGAGATGTTAGCATTACCTTAGGCTAGGATATATAACGTTATAGACGTATATGATGTTCCCACCGAGAAGTAGGTGCCGAAGTGACGGGAATGTAGTAAAATATAACATCCGAGAGGTTAGTTTGCCTTAGGCTAGGATATATAGCGTTATAGACTTATATAATGTTCCCACCGAGATGTGGTGGCCGACGTGCCAGGAACGTAGTAAAATATTACATCCGAGATGTTAGGTTGCCATAGGTTAGGATGTATAACATTATTGACTTATATACTGTTCCCACCGAGAAGTAGATGCCGACGCGCCAGGAATGTTGTAAATTATTACATCCGAGATGTTAGGATTGCCTTAGGCTAGGATATATAACGTTATTGACTTATATAATGTTCCCACCGAGAAATAGGGGCCGACGCCCTGGGAATGTTGTAAAATATTACGCTCGGCAAGTTAGGTTGCCTTAGGCTATGATATATAGCGATATAGACGTATATAATATTCTCACCGAGAAGTGGGGGCCGGCGCGCCAGGATTGCAGTAAAATATTACATCCGAGATGTTAGGTTGCCTTAGGCTAGGATATGTAAAGTTATAGACGTATATAATGTTCCCAACGAGAAATAGATGCCGGCGCGCCAGGAATGTTGTAAAATATTACATCCGAGATGTTAGCATTACCTTAGGCTAGGATATATAACGTTATAGACGCATATGATGTTCCCACCGAGAAGTAGGGTCCGACGTGCCAGGAATGTAGTAAAATATTACATCCGAGATGTTAGGTTGCCTTAGGATAGGATATATAACGTTATAGACTTATATACTGTTCCGACCGAGAAGTAGGTGCCGCCGCGGCAGGAATGTTGTAAAATATTACATCCGAGATGTTAGGATTACCTTAGGCTAGGATATATAACGTTATTGACTTATATAATGTTCCCACCGAGAAATAGGGGCCGACGCCCTGGGAATGTTGTAAAATATTACGCTCGGCAAGTTAGGTTGCCTTAGGCTATGATATATAGCGATATAGACGTATATAATATTCCCACCGAGAAGTGGGGGCCGGCGCGCCAGGAATGTAGTAAAATATTACATCCGAGATGTTAGGTTGCCTTAGGATAGGATATGTAAAGTTATAGACGTATATAATGTTCCCACCGAGAAATAGGTGCCGGCGCGCCGCGAATGTTGCAAAATATTACATCCGAGATGTTAGGATTGCCTTAGGCTAAGATATATAACGTTATAGACGTATATAATGTTCCCACCGAGAAGTAGGGGCCGGCGCGCCGGGAATGTAGTAAAATATAACATCCGAGATGTTAGGTTGCCTTAGGCTAGGATATATAACGTTATAAACGTATATAATGTTCCCACCGAGAAGTAGGTGCCGAAGTGACGGTAATGTTATAAAATATTACATTCGACATGTTAGTTTGCCTTAGGCTAGGATATATAGCGTTATAGACTTATATAATGTTCCCACCGAGAAGTAGTGGCCTACACGCCAGGAATGTTATCAAATATTACTTCCGAGATGTTAGGTTCCCTTAGGTTAGGATATATAACGTTATAGACGTATATAATCTTCCCACCGTGAAGTAGGGGCCGACGAGCCAGGAATGTTGTGAAATATTACATCCGAGATGTTAGGTTGCCTTAGGATAGGATATGTAAAGTTATAGACGTATATAATGTTCCCACCGAGAAATAGGTGCCGGCGCGCCACGAATGTTGCAAAATATTACATCCGAGATGTTAGGATTGCCTTAGGCTAAGATATATAACGTTATAGACGTATATAATGTTCCCACCGAGAAGTAGGGGCCGGCGCGCCGGGAATGTAGTAAAATATAACATCCGAGATGTTAGGTTGCCTTAGGCTAGGATATATAACGTTATAAACGTATATAATGTTCCCACCGAGAAGTAGGTGACGAAGTGACGGTAATGTTATAAAATATTACATTCGACATGTTAGTTTGCCTTAGGCTAGGATATATAGCGTTATAGACTTATATAATGTTCCCACCGAGAAGTAGTGGCCTACACGCCAGGAATGTTATCAAATATTACTTCCGAGATGTTAGGTTCCCTTAGGTTAGGATATATAACGTTATAGACGTATATAATGTTCCCACCGTGAAGTAGAGGCCGACGAGCCAGGAATGTTGTGAAATATTACGCTCGACATGTTAGGTTGCCTTAGACTATGATATATAGCGATATAGACGTATATAATATTCCCACCGAGAAGTGGGGGCCGGCGCGCCAGGAATGTAGTAAAATATTACATCCGAGATGTTAGGTTGCCTTATGCTAGGATATGTTAAGTTATAGACGTATATAATGTTCCCACCGAGAAATAGGTGCCGGCGCGCCAGGAATGTTGCAAAATATTACATCCGAGATGTTAGGATTGCCTTAGGCTAAGGTATATAACGTTATAGACGTATATAATGTTCCCACCGAGAAGTAGGGGCCGAAGTGACGGGAATGTTGTAAAATATTACATCCGAGATGTTAAGTTGCCTTAGGTTAGGATATATAACGTTATTGACTTATATAATGTTCCCACCGAGAAATAGGGGCCGACGCCCTGGGAATGTTGTAAAATATTACGCTCGGCAAGTTAGGTTGCCTTAGGCTATGATATATAGCGATATAGACGTATATAATACTCCCACCGAGAAGTGGGGGCCGGCGCGCCAGGAATGTAGTAAAACATTACATCCGAGATGTTAGGTTGCCTTAGGCTAGGGTATGTAAAGTTATAGACGTATATAATGTTCCCACCGATAAATAGGTGCCGACGCGCCAGGAATGTTGTAAAATATTACATCCGAGATGTTAGGATTGCCTTAGGCTAAGATATATAACGTTATAGACGTATATAATGTTCCCACCGACAAGTAGGGGCCGGCGCGCCGGGAATGTAGTAAAATATAACATCCGAGATGTTAGGTTGCCTTAGACTAGGATATATAACGCTATAGACGTATATAATGTTCCCACCGAGAAGTAGGTGCCGAAGTGACGGGAATGTTGTAAAATATTACATTCGACATGTTAGTTTTCCTTAGGCTAGGATATATAGCGTTATATACGTATATAATGTTCCCACCGAGAAGTAGGGGCCGACGTGCCAGGAATGTAGTAAAATATTACATACGAGATGTTAGGTTGCCTTAGGTTAGGATATATAACGTTATAGACATATATAATGTTCCACCCGAGAAATAGGGGCCGACTCGCCAGGAATGCTGTAAAATATTACATTCGACATGTTAGGATTGCCTTTGGCTAGGATATATAACGTTATAGACGTATATGATATTCCCACCGAGAACTACGGGCCTACACGCGAGGAACGTTATCAAATATTACTTCCGAGATGTTAGGTTCCCTTAGGTTAGGATATATAACGTTATAGACGTATATAATGTTGCCACCGAGAAGTAGGGGCCGACGAGCTAGGAATGTTGTAAAATATTACGCTCGACATGTTAGGTTGCCTTAGACTATGATATATAGCGATATAGACGTATATAATATTCCCACCGAGAAGTGGGGGCCGGCGCGCCAGGAATGTAGTAAAATATTACATCCGAGATGTTAGGTTGCCTTAGGCTAGGATATGTAAAGTTATAGACGTATATAATGTTCCCACCGAGAAATAGGTGCCGGCGCGCCAGGAATGTTGCAAAATATTACATCCGAGATGTTAGGATTGCCTTAGGCTAAGATATATATCGTTATAGACGTATATAATGTTCCCACCGAGAAGTAGGGGCCGAAGTGACGGGAATGTTGTGAAATATTACATCCGAGGTGTTAGGTTGCCTTAGGTTAGGATATATAACGTTATTGACTTATATAATGTTCCCACCGAGAAATAGGGGCCGACGCCCTGGGAATGTTGTAAAATATTACGCTCGGCAAGTTAGGTTGCCTTAGGCTATGATATATAGCGATATAGACGTATATAATATTCCCACCGAGAAGTGGGGGCCGGCGCGCCAGGAATGCAGTAAAATATTACATCCGAGATGTTAGGTTGCCTTAGGCTAGGATATGTAAAGTTATAGTAGTATATAATGTTCCCAACGAGAAATAGATGCCGGCGCGCCAGGAATGTTGTAAAATATTACATCCGAGATGTTAGCATTACCTTAGGCTAGGATATATAACGTTATAGACGTATATGATCTTCCCACCGAGAAGTAGGTGCCGAAGTGACGGGAATGTAGTAAAATATAACATCCGAGATGTTAGTTTGCCTTAGGCTAGGATATATAGCGTTATAGACTTATATAATGTTCCCACCGAGATGTGGTGGCCGACGTGCCAGGAACGTAGTAAAATATTACATGCGAGATGTTAGGTTGCCATAGGTTAGGATATATAACATTATTGACTTATATACTGTTCCCACCGAGATGTAGATGCCGACGCGCCAGGAATGTTGTAAATTATTACATCCGAGATGTTAGCATTACCTTAGGCTAGGATATATAACGTTATAGACGCATATGATGTTCCCACCGAGAAGTAGGTGCCGAAGTGACGGGAATGTAGTAAAATATAACATCCGAGATGTTAGTTTGCCTTAGGCTAGGATATATAGCGTTATAGACTTATATAATGTTCCCACCGAGAAGTAGTGGCCGACGTGCCGGGAACGTAGTAAAATATTACATCCGAGATGTTAGGTTGCCTTAGGTTAGGATATATAACATTATTGACTTATATACTGTTCCCACCGAGAAGTAGATGCCGACGCGCCAGGAATGTTGTAAATTATTACATCCGAGATGTTAGGATTGCCTTAGGCTAGGATATATAACGTTATAGACGTATATAATGTTCCCACCGAGAAGTAGGGGTCGGTGCGCCACGAATGTAGTAAAATATTACATCCGAGATGTTAGGTTGCCTTAGACTAGGGTATATAATGTTATAGACGTATATAATGTTCCCACCGAGAAGTAGGGGCCGAAGTGACGGGAATGTTGTAAAATATTACATTCGACATGTTAGGTTGCCTTAGGCTAGAAAATATAGCGTTATAGACGTATATAATGTTCCCACCGAGAAGTAGGGGCCGGCGCGCCGGGAATGTAGTAAAATATAACATCCGAGATGTTAGGTTGCCTTAGACTAGGATATATAACGCTATAGACGTATATAATGTTCCCACCGAGAAGTAGGTGCCGAAGTGACGGGAATGTTGTAAAATATTACATTCGACATGTTAGTTTTCCTTAGGCTAGGATATATAGCGTTATATACGTATATAATGTTCCCACCGAGAAGTAGGGGCCGACGTGCCAGGAATGTAGTAAAATATTACATACGAGATGTTAGGTTGCCTTAGGTTAGGATATATAACGTTATAGACATATATAATGTTCCACCCGAGAAATAGGGGCCGACTCGCCAGGAATGCTGTAAAATATTACATTCGACATGTTAGGATTGCCTTTGGCTAGGATATATAACGTTATAGACGTATATGATATTCCCACCGAGAACTACGGGCCTACACGCGAGGAACGTTATCAAATATTACTTCCGAGATGTTAGGTTCCCTTAGGTTAGGATATATAACGTTATAGACGTATATAATGTTGCCACCGAGAAGTAGGGGCCGACGAGCCAGGAATGTTGTAAAATATTACGCTCGACATGTTAGGTTGCCTTAGACTATGATATATAGCGATATAGACGTATATAATATTCCCACCGAGAAGTGGGGGCCGGCGCGCCAGGAATGTAGTAAAATATTACATCCGAGATGTTAGGTTGCCTTAGGCTAGGATATGTAAAGTTATAGACGTATATAATGTTCCCACCGAGAAATAGGTGCCGGCGCGCCAGGAATGTTGCAAAATATTACATCCGAGATGTTAGGATTGCCTTAGGCTAAGATATATATCGTTATAGACGTATATAATGTTCCCACCGAGAAGTAGGGGCCGAAGTGACGGGAATGTTGTGAAATATTACATCCGAGGTGTTAGGTTGCCTTAGGTTAGGATATATAACGTTATTGACTTATATAATGTTCCCACCGAGAAATAGGGGCCGACGCCCTGGGAATGTTGTAAAATATTACGCTCGGCAAGTTAGGTTGCCTTAGGCTATGATATATAGCGATATAGACGTATATAATATTCCCACCGAGAAGTGGGGGCCGGCGCGCCAGGAATGCAGTAAAATATTACATCCGAGATGTTAGGTTGCCTTAGGCTAGGATATGTAAAGTTATAGTAGTATATAATGTTCCCAACGAGAAATAGATGCCGGCGCGCCAGGAATGTTGTAAAATATTACATCCGAGATGTTAGCATTACCTTAGGCTAGGATATATAACGTTATAGACGTATATGATCTTCCCACCGAGAAGTAGGTGCCGAAGTGACGGGAATGTAGTAAAATATAACATCCGAGATGTTAGTTTGCCTTAGGCTAGGATATATAGCGTTATAGACTTATATAATGTTCCCACCGAGATGTGGTGGCCGACGTGCCAGGAACGTAGTAAAATATTACATGCGAGATGTTAGGTTGCCATAGGTTAGGATATATAACATTATTGACTTATATACTGTTCCCACCGAGATGTAGATGCCGACGCGCCAGGAATGTTGTAAATTATTACATCCGAGATGTTAGCATTACCTTAGGCTAGGATATATAACGTTATAGACGCATATGATGTTCCCACCGAGAAGTAGGTGCCGAAGTGACGGGAATGTAGTAAAATATAACATCCGAGATGTTAGTTTGCCTTAGGCTAGGATATATAGCGTTATAGACTTATATAATGTTCCCACCGAGAAGTAGTGGCCGACGTGCCGGGAACGTAGTAAAATATTACATCCGAGATGTTAGGTTGCCTTAGGTTAGGATATATAACATTATTGACTTATATACTGTTCCCACCGAGAAGTAGATGCCGACGCGCCAGGAATGTTGTAAATTATTACATCCGAGATGTTAGGATTGCCTTAGGCTAGGATATATAACGTTATAGACGTATATAATGTTCCCACCGAGAAGTAGGGGCCGGCGCGCCGGGAATGTAGTAAAATATAACATCCGAGATGTTAGGTTGCCCTAGGCTAGGATATATAACGTTATAAACGTATATAATGTTCCCACCGAGAAGTAGGTGCCGAAGTGACGGTAATGTTATAAAATATTACATTCGACATGTTAGTTTGCCTTAGGCTAGGATATATAGCGTTATAGACTTATATAATGTTCCCACCGAGAAGTTGTGGCCTACACGCCAGGAATGTTATCAAATGTTACTTCCGAGATGTTAGGTTCCCTTAGGTTAGGATATATAACGTTATAGACGTATATAATGTTCCCACCGTGAAGTAGGGGCCGACGAGCCAGGAATGTTGTGAAATATTACATCCGAGATGTTAGGTTGCCTTAGGATAGGATATGTAAAGTTATAGACGTATATAATGTTCCCACCGAGAAATAGGTGCCGGCGCGCCACGAATGTTGCAAAATATTACATCCGAGATGTTAGGATTGCCTTAGGCTAAGATATATAACGTTATAGACGTATATAATGTTCCCACCGAGAAGTAGGGGCCGGCGCGCCGGGAATGTAGTAAAATATAACATCTGAGATGTTAGGTTGCCTTAGGCTAGGATATATAACGTTATAAACGTATATAATGTTCCCACCGAGAAGTAGGTGCCGAAGTGACGGTAATGTTATAAAATATTACATTCGACATGTTAGTTTGCCTTAGGCTAGCATATATAGCGTTATAGACTTATATAATGTTCCCACCGAGAAGTAGTGGCCGACGTGCCGGGAACGTAGTAAAATATTACATCCGAGATGTTAGGTTGCCTTAGGTTAGGATATATAACATTATTGACTTATATACTGTTCCCACCGAGAAGTAGATGCCGACGTGCCAGGAATGTTGTAAATTATTACATCCGAGATGTTAGGATTGCCTTAGGCTAGGATATATAACGTTATAGACGTATATAATGTTCCCACCGAGAAGTAGGGGTCGGTGCGCCACGAATGTAGTAAAATATTACATCCGAGATGTTAGGTTGCCTTAGACTAGGGTATGTAATGTTATAGACGTATATAATGTTCCCACCGAGAAGTAGGGGCCGAAGTGACGGGAATGTTGTAAAATATTACATTCGACATGTTAGGTTGCCTTAGGCTAGGAAATATAGCGTTATAGACGTATATAATGTTCCCACCGAGAAGTAGGGTCCGACGTGCCAGGAATGTAGTAAAATATTACATCCGACATGTTAGGTTGCCTTAGGATAGGATATATAACGTTATAGACTTATATACTGTTCCCACCGAGACGTAGGTGCCGCCGCGGCAGGAATGTTGTAAAATATTACATCCGAGATGTTAGGATTACCTTAGGCTAGGATATATAACGTTATTGACTTATATAATGTTCCCACCGAGAAATAGGGGCCGACGCCCTGGGAATGTTGTAAAATATTACGCTCGGCAAGTTAGGTTGCCTTAGGCTATGATATATAGCGATATAGACGTATATAATATTCCCACCGAGAAGTGGGGGCCGGCGCGCCAGGAATGTAGTAAAATATTACATCCGAGATGTTAGGTTGCCTTAGGATAGGATATGTAATGTTATAGACGTATATAATGTTCCCACCGAGAAATAGGTGCCGGCGCGCCACGAATGTTGCAAAATATTACATCCGAGATGTTAGGATTGCCTTAGGCTAAGATATATAACGTTATAGACGTATATAATGTTCCCACCGAGAAGTAGGGGCCGGCGCGCCGGGAATGTAGTAAAATATAACATCCGAGATGTTAGGTTGCCCTAGGCTAGGATATATAACGTTATAAACGTATATAATGTTCCCACCGAGAAGTAGGTGCCGAAGTGACGGTAATGTTATAAAATATTACATTCGACATGTTAGTTTGCCTTAGGCTAGGATATATAGCGTTATAGACTTATATAATGTTCCCACCGAGAAGTAGTGGCCTACACGCCAGGAATGTTATCAAATATTACTTCCGAGATGTTAGGTTCCCTTAGGTTAGGATATATAACGTTATAGACGTATATAATGTTCCCACCGTGAAGTAGGGGCCGACGAGCCAGGAATGTTGTGAAATATTACATCCGAGATGTTAGGTTGCCTTAGGATAGGATATGTAAAGTTATAGACGTATATAATGTTCCCACCGAGAAATAGGTGCCGGCGCGCCACGAATGTTGCAAAATATTACATCCGAGATGTTAGGATTGCCTTAGGCTAAGATATATAACGTTATAGACGTATATAATGTTCCCACCGAGAAGTAGGGGCCGGCGCGCCGGGAATGTAGTAAAATATAACATCCGAGATGTTAGGTTGCCTTAGGCTAGGATATATAACGTTATAAACGTATATAATGTTCCCACCGAGAAGTAGGTGCCGAAGTGACGGTAATGTTATAAAATATTACATTCGACATGTTAGTTTGCCTTAGGCTAGCATATATAGCGTTATAGACTTATATAATGTTCCCACCGAGAAGTAGTGGCCTACACGCCAGGAATGTTATCAAATATTACTTCCGAGATGTTAGGTTCCCTTAGGTTAAGATATATAACGTTATAGACGTATATAATGTTCCCACCGTGAAGTAGGGGCCGACGAGCCAGGAATGTTGCGAAATATTACGCTCGACATGTTAGGTTGCCTTAGACTATGATATATAGCGATATAGACGTATATAATATTCCCACCGAGAAGTGGGGGCCGGCGCGCCTGGAATGTAGTAAAATATTACATCCGAGATGTTAGGTTGCCTTATGCTAGGATATCTTAAGTTATAGACGTATATAATGTTCCCACCGAGAAATAGGTGCCGGCGCGCCAGGAATGTTGCAAAATATTACATCCGAGATGTTAGGATTGCCTTAGGCTAAGATATATATCGTTATAGACGTATATAATGTTCCCACCGAGAAGTAGGGGCCGAAGTGACGGGAATGTTGTGAAATATTACATCCGAGGTGTTAGGTTGCCTTAGGTTAGGATATATAACGTTATTGACTTATATAATGTTCCCACCGAGAAATAGGGGCCGACGCCCTGGGAATGTTGTAAAATATTACGCTCGGCAAGTTAGGTTGCCTTAGGCTATGATATATAGCGATATAGACGTATATAATATTCCCACCGAGAAGTGGGGGCCGGCGCGCCAGGAATGTAGTAAAACATTACATCCGAGATGTTAGGTTGCCTTAGGCTAGGATATGTAAAGTTATAGACGTATATAATGTTCCCACCGAGAAATAGGTGCCGACGCGCCAGGAATGTTGTAAAATATTACATCCGAGATGTTAGGATTGCCTTAGGCTAAGATATATAACGTTATAGACGTATATAATGTTCCCACCGACAAGTAGGGGCCGGCGCGCCGGGAATGTAGTAAAATATAACATCCGAGATGTTAGGTTGCCTTAGACTAGGATATATAACGCTATAGACGTATATAATGTTCCCACCGAGAAGTAGGTGCCGAAGTGACGGGAATGTTGTAAAATATTACATTCGACATGTTAGTTTTCCTTAGGCTAGGATATATAACGTTATAGACGTATATGATATTCCCACCGAGAACTACGGGCCTACACGCGAGGAACGTTATCAAATATTACTTCCGAGATGTTAGGTTCCCTTAGGTTAGGATATATAACGTTATAGACGTATATAATGTTGCCACCGAGAAGTAGGGGCCGACGAGCCAGGAATGTTGTAAAATATTACGCTCGACATGTTAGGTTGCCTTAGACTATGATATATAGCGATATAGACGTATATAATATTCCCACCGAGAAGTGGGGGCCGGCGCGCCAGGAATGTAGTAAAATATTACATCCGAGATGTTAGGTTGCCTTAGGCTAGGATATGTAAAGTTATAGACGTATATAATGTTCCCACCGAGAAATAGGTGCCGGCGCGCCAGGAATATTGCAAAATATTACATCCGAGATGTTAGGATTTCCTTAGGCTAAGATATATATCGTTATAGACGTATATAATGTTCCCACCGAGAAGTAGGGGCCGAAGTGACGGGAATGTTGTAAAATATTACATCCGAGGTGTTAGGTTGCCTTAGGTTAGGATATATAACGTTATTGACTTATATAATGTTCCCACCGAGAAATAGGGGCCGACGCCCTGGGAATGCTGTAAAATATTACGCTCGACAAGTTAGGTTGCCTTAGGCTATGATATATAGCGATATAGACGTATATAATATTCCCACCGAGAAGTGGGGGCCGGCGCGCCAGGAATGCAGTAAAATATTACATCCGAGATGTTAGGTTGCCTTAGGCTAGGATATGTAAAGTTATAGTAGTATATAATGTTCCCAACGAGAAATAGATGCCGGCGCGCCAGGAATGTTGTAAAATATTACATCCGAGATGTTAGCATTACCTTAGGCTAGGATATATAACGTTATAGACGTATATGATGTTCCCACCGAGAAGTAGGGGCTGAAGTGACGGGAATGTTGTAAAATATTACATCCGAGGTGTTAGGTTGCCTTAGGTTAGGATATATAACGTTATTGACTTATATAATGTTCCCACCGAGAAATAGGGGCCGACGCCCTGGGAATGTTGTAAAATATTACGCTCGGCAAGTTAGGTTGCCTTAGGCTATGATATATAGCGATATAGACGTATATAATATTCCCACCGAGAAGTGGGGGCCGGCGCGCCAGGAATGCAGTAAAATATTACATCCGAGATGTTAGGTTGCCTTAGGCTAGGATATGTAAAGTTATAGTAGTATATAATGTTCCCAACGAGAAATAGATGCCGGCGCGCCAGGAATGTTGTAAAATATTACATCCGAGATGTTAGCATTACCTTAGGCTAGGATATATAACGTTATAGACGTATATGATGTTCCCACCGAGAAGTAGGTGCCGAAGTGACGGGAATGTAGTAAAATATAACATCCGAGATGTTAGTTTGCCTTAGGCTAGGATATATAGCGTTATAGACTTATATAATGTTCCCACCGAGATGTGGTGGCCGACGTGCCAGGAACGTAGTAAAATATTACATCCGAGATGTTAGGTTGCCATAGGTTAGGATATATAACATTATTGACTTATATACTGTTCCCACCGAGAAGTAGATGCCGACGCGCCAGGAATGTTGTAAATTATTACATCCGAGATGTTAGGATTGCCTTAGGCTAGGATATATAACGTTATAGACGTATATAATGTTCCCACCGAGAAGTAGGTGTCGGTGCGCCGGGAATGTAGTAAAATATAACATCCGAGATGTTAGGTTGCCTTAGGCTAGGATATATAACGTTATAAACGTATATAATGTTCCCACCGAGAAGTAGGTGCCGAAGTGACGGGAATGATATAAAATATTACATTCGACATGTTAGTTTGCCTTAGGCTAGGATATATAGCGTTATAGACTTATATAATGTTCCCACCGAGAAGTAGTGGCCTACACGCCAGGAATGTTATCAAATATTACTTCCGAGGTGTTAGGTTCCCTTAGGTTAGGATATATAACGTTATAGACTTATATACTGTTCCCACCGAGAAATAGGGGCCGACGCCCTGGGAATGTTGTAAAATATTACGCTCGGCAGGTTAGGTTGCCTTAGGCTATGATATATAGCGATATAGACGTATATAATATTCCCACCGAGAAGTGGGGGCCGGCGCGCCAGGAATGTAGTAAAACATTACATCCGAGATGTTAGGTTGCCTTAGGCTAGGATATGTAAAGTTATAGACGTATATAATGTTCCCACCGAGAAATAGGTGCCGACGCGCCAGGAATGTTGTAAAATATTACATCCGAGATGTTAGGATTGCCTTAGGCTAAGATATATAACGTTATAGACGTATATAATGTTCCCACCGAGAAGTAGGGGCCGAAGTGACGGGAATGTTGTAAAATATTACATCCGAGATGTTAAGTTGCCTTAGGTTAGGATATATAACGTTATTGACTTATATAATGTTCCCACCGAGAAATAGGGGCCGACGCCCTGGGAATGTTGTAAAATATTACGCTCGGCAAGTTAGGTTGCCTTAGGCTATGATATATAACGTTATAGACGTATATAATGTTCCCACCGACAAGTAGGGGCCGGCGCGCCGGGAATGTAGTAAAATATAACATCCGAGATGTTAGGTTGCCTTAGACTAGGATATATAACGCTATAGACGTATATAATGTTCCCACCGAGAAGTAGGTGCCGAAGTGACGGGAATGTTGTAAAATATTACATTCGACATGTTAGTTTTCCTTAGGCTAGGATATATAGCGTTATATACGTATATAATGTTCCCACCGAGAAGTAGGGGCCGACGTGCCAGGAATGTAGTAAAATATTACATACGAGATGTTAGGTTGCCTTAGGTTAGGATATATAACGTTATAGACATATATAATGTTCCACCCGAGAAGTAGGGGACGACGCGCCAGGAATGCTGTAAAATATTACATTCGACATGTTAGGATTGCCTTTGGCTAGGATATATAACGTTATAGACGTATATGATATTCCCACCGAGAACTACGGGCCTACACGCGAGGAACGTTATCAAATATTACTTCCGAGATGTTAGGTTCCCTTAGGTTAGGATATATAACGTTATAGACGTATATAATGTTGCCACCGAGAAGTAGGGGCCGACGAGCCAGGAATGTTGTAAAATATTACGCTCGACATGTTAGGTTGCCTTAGACTATGATATATAGCGATATAGACGTATATAATATTCCCACCGAGAAGTGGGGGCCGGCGCGCCAGGAATGTAGTAAAATATTACATCCCAGATGTTAGGTTGCCTTAGGCTAGGATATGTAAAGTTATAGACGTATATAATGTTCCCACCGAGAAATAGGTGCCGGCGCGCCAGGAATATTGCAAAATATTACATCCGAGATGTTAGGATTGCCTTAGGCTAAGATATATATCGTTATAGACGTATATAATGTTCCCACCGAGAAGTAGGGGCCGAAGTGACGGGAATGTTGTAAAATATTACATCCGAGGTGTTAGGTTGCCTTAGGTTAGGATATATAACGTTATTGACTTATATAATGTTCCCACCGAGAAATAGGGGCCGACGCCCTGGGAATGTTGTAAAATATTACGCTCGGCAAGTTAGGTTGCCTTAGGCTATGATATATAGCGATATAGACGTATATAATATTCCCACCGAGAAGTGGGGGCCGGCGCGCCAGGAATGCAGTAAAATATTACGCTCGACATGTTAGGTTGCCTTAGACTATGATATATAGCGATATAGACGTATATAATATTCCCACCGAGAAGTGGGGGCCGGCGCGCCAGGAATGTAGTAAAATATTACATCCGAGATGTTAGGTTGCCTTAGGCTAGGATATGTAAAGTTATAGACGTATATAATGTTCCCACCGAGAAATAGGTGCCGGCGCGCCAGGAATATTGCAAAATATTACATCCGAGATGTTAGGATTGCCTTAGGCTAAGATATATATCGTTATAGACGTATATAATGTTCCCACCGAGAAGTAGGGGCCGAAGTGACGGGAATGTTGTAAAATATTACATCCGAGGTGTTAGGTTGCCTTAGGCTAGGATATATAGCGTTATAGACTTATATAATGTTCCCACCGAGAAGTAGTGGCCTACACGCCAGGAATGTTATCAAATATTACTTCCGAGGTGTTAGGTTCCCTTAGGTTAGGATATATAACGTTATAGACTTATATACTGTTCCCACCGAGAAATAGGGGCCGACGCCCTGGGAATGTTGTAAAATATTACGCTCGGCAAGTTAGGTTGCCTTAGGCTATGATATATAACGTTATAGACGTATATAATATTCCCACCGAGAAGTGGGGGCCGGCGCGCCAGGAATGTAGTAAAATATTACATCCGAGATGTTAGGTTGCCTTAGGCTAGGATATGTAAAGTTATAGACGTATATAATGTTCCCACCGAGAAATAGGTGCCGGCGCGCCAGGAATGTTGCAAAATATTACATCCGAGATGTTAGGATTGCCTTAGGCTAAGATATATATCGTTATAGACGTATATAATGTTCCCACCGAGAAGTAGGTGCCGAAGTGACGGGAATGTTGTAAAATATTACATCCGAGGTGTTAGGTTGCCTTAGGTTAGGATATATAACGTTATTGACTTATATAATGTTCCCACCGAGAAATAGGGGCCGACACCCTGGGAATGTTGTAAAATATTACGCTCGGCAAGTTAGGTTGCCATAGGCTATGATATATAGCGATATAGACGTATATAATATTCCCACCGAGAAGTGGGGGCCGGCGCGCCAGGAATGCAGTAAAATATTACATCCGAGATGTTAGCATTACCTTAGGCTAGGATATATAACGTTATAGACGTATATGATGTTCCCACCGAGAAGTAGGTGCCGAAGTGACGGGAATGTAGTAAAATATAACATCCGAGATGTTAGTTTGCCTTAGGCTAGGATATATAGCGTTATAGACTTATATAATGTTCCCACCGAGATGTAGTGGCCGACGTGCCAGGAACGTAGTAAAATATTACATCCGAGATGTTAGGTTGCCTTAGGCTAGGAAATATAGCGTTATAGACGTATATAATGTTCCCACCGAGAAGTAGGGGCCGACGTGCCAGGAATGTAGTAAAATATTACATCCGAGATGTTAGCATTACCTTAGGCTAGGATATATAACGTTACAGACGTATATGATGTTCCCACCGAGAAGTAGGTGCCGAAGTGACGGGAATGCAGTAAAATATAACATCCGAGATGTTAGGTTGCCTTAGGATAGGATATGTAAAGTTATAGACGTATATAATGTTCCCACCGAGAAATAGGTGCCGGCGCGCCACGAATGTTGCAAAATATTACATCCGAGATGTTAGGATTGCCTTAGGCTAAGATATATAACGTTATAGACGTATATAATGTTCCCACCGAGAAGTAGGGGCCGGCGCGCCGGGAATGTAGTAAAATATAACATCCGAGATGTTAGGTTGCCTTAGGCTAGGATATATAACGTTATAGACGTATATGATATTCCCACCGAGAACTACGGGCCTACACGCGAGGAACGTTATCAAATATAACTTCCGAGATGTTAGGTTCCCTTAGGTTAGGATATATAACGTTATAGACGTATATAATGTTGCCACCGAGAAGTAGGGGCCGACGAGCCAGGAATGTTGTAAAATATTACGCTCGACATGTTAGGTTGCCTTAGACTATGATATATAGCGATATAGACGTATATAATATTCCCACCGAGAAGTGGGGGCCGGCGCGCCAGGAATGTAGTAAAATATTACATCCGAGATGTTAGGTTGCCTTAGGCTAGGATATGTAAAGTTATAGACGTATATAATGTTCCCACCGAGAAATAGGTGCCGGCGCGCCAGGAATGTTGCAAAATATTACATCCGAGATGTTAGGATTGCCTTAGGCTAAGATATATATCGTTATAGACGTATATAATGTTCCCACCGAGAAGTAGGTGCCGAAGTGACGGGAATGTTGTAAAATATTACATCCGAGGTGTTAGGTTGCCTTAGGTTAGGATATATAACGTTATTGACTTATATAATGTTCCCACCGAGAAATAGGGGCCGACGCCCTGGGAATGTTGTAAAATATTACGCTCGGCAAGTTAGGTTGCCATAGGCTATGATATATAGCGATATAGACGTATATAATATTCCCACCGAGAAGTGGGGGCCGGCGCGCCAGGAATGCAGTAAAATATTACATCCGAGATGTTAGCATTACCTTAGGCTAGGATATATAACGTTATAGACGTATATGATGTTCCCACCGAGAAGTAGGTGCCGAAGTGACGGGAATGTAGTAAAATATAACATCCGAGATGTTAGTTTGCCTTAGGCTAGGATATATAGCGTTATAGACTTATATAATGTTCCCACCGAGATGTAGTGGCCGACGTGCCAGGAACGTAGTAAAATATTACATCCGAGATGTTAGGTTGCCATAGGCTATGATATATAGCGATATAGACGTATATAATATTCCCACCGAGAAGTGGGGTCCGGCGCGCCAGGAATGTAGTAAAATATTACATCCGAGATGTTAGGTTGCCTTAGGATAGGATATGTAAAGTTATAGACGTATATAATGTTCCCACCGAGAAATAGGTGCCGGCGCGCCACGAATGTTGCAAAATATTACATCCGAGATGTTAGGATTGCCTTAGGCTAAGATATATAACGTTATAGACGTATATAATGTTCCCACCGAGAAGTAGGGGCCGGCGCGCCGGGAATGTAGTAAAATATTACATCCGAGATGTTAGGTTGCCTTATGCTAGGATATGTTAAGTTATAGACGCATATAATGTTCCCACCGAGAAATAGGTGCCGGCGCGCCAGGAATGTTGCAAAATATTACATCCGAGATGTTAGGATTGCCTTAGGCTAAGATATATAACGTTATAGACGTATATAATGTTCCCACCGAGAAGTAGGGCCCGAAGTGACGGGAATGTTGTAAAATATTACATCCGAGATGTTAAGTTGCCTTAGGTTAGGATATATAACGTTATTGACTTATATAATGTTCGCACCGAGAAATAGGGGCCGACGCCCTGGGAATGTTGTAAAATATTACGCTCGGCAAGTTAGGTTGCCTTAGGCTATGATATATAGCGATATAGACGTATATAATGTTCCCACCGAGAAGTAGGGGCCGAAGTGACGGGAATGTTGTAAAATATTACATCCGAGGTGTTAGGTTGCCTTAGGTTAGGATATATAACGTTATTGACTAATATAATGTTCCCACCGAGAAATAGGGGCCGACGCCCTGGGAATGTTGTAAAATATTACGCTCGGCAAGTTAGGTTGCCTTAGGCTATGATATATAGCGATATAGACGTATATAATATTCCCACCGAGAAGTGGGGGCCGGCGCGCCAGGAATGCAGTAAAATATTACATCCGAGATGTTAGGTTGCCTTAGGATAGGATATGTAAAGTTATAGACGTATATAATGTTCCCACCGAGAAATAGGTGCCGACGCGCCAGGAATGTTGTAAAATATTACATCCGAGATGTTAGGTTGCCTTAGGCTAGGATATGTAAAGTTATAGACGTATATAATGTTCCCACCGAGAAATAGGTGCCGGCGCGCCAGGAATGTTGCAAAATATTACATCCGAGATGTTAGGATTGCCTTAGGCTAAGATATATATCGTTATAGACGTATATAATGTTCCCACCGAGAAGTAGGTGCCGAAGTGACGGGAATGTTGTAAAATATTACATCCGAGGTGTTAGGTTGCCTTAGGTTAGGATATATAACGTTGTTGACTTATATAATGTTCCCACCGAGAAATAGGGGCCGACGCCCTGGGAATGTTGTAAAATATTACGCTCGGCAAGTTAGGTTGCCATAGGCTATGATATATAGCGATATAGACGTATATAATATTCCCACCGAGAAGTCGGCGCCGGCGCGCCAGGAATGCAGTAAAATATTACATCCGAGATGTTAGGTTGCCTTAGGCTAGGATATGTAAAGTTATAGTAGTATATAATGTTCCCAACGAGAAATAGATGCCGGCGCGCCAGGAATGTTGTAAAATATTACATCCGAGATGTTAGCATTACCTTAGGCTAGGATATATAACGTTATAGACGTATATGATGTTCCCACCGAGAAGTAGGTGCCGAAATGACGGGAATGAAGTAAAATATAACATCCGAGATGTTAGTTTGAGTTAGGCTAGGATATATAGCGTTATAGACTTATATAATGTTCCCACCGAGATGTAGTGGCCGACGTGCCAGGAACGTAGTAAAATATTACATCCGAGATGTTAGGTTGCCTTGGGCTAGGAAATATAGCGTTATAGACGTATATAATGTTCCCACCGAGAAGTAGGGGCCGACGTGCCAGGAATGTAGTAAAATATTACATCCGAGATGTTAGGTTGCCTTAGGATAGGATATATAACGTTATAGACTTATATACTGTTCCCACCGAGAAGTAGGGGCCGCCGCGGCAGGAATGTTGTAAAATATTACATCCGAGATGTTAGGATTACCTTAGGCTAGGATATATAACGTTATTGACTTATGTAATGTTCCCACCGAGAAATAGGGGCCGACGCCCTGGGAATGTTGTAAAATATTACGCTCGGCAAGTTAGGTTGCCTTAGGCTATGATATATAGCGATATAGACGTATATAATATTCCCACCGAGAATTGGGGTCCGGCGCGCCAGGAATGTAGTAAAATATTACATCCGAGATGTTAGGTTGCCTTAGGATAGGATATGTAAAGTTATAGACGTATATAATGTTCCCACCGAGAAATAGGTGCCGACGCGCCAGGAATGTTGTAAAATATTACATCCGAGATGTTAGGTTGCCTTAGGCTAGGATATGTAAAGTTATAGACGTATATAATGTTCCCACCGAGAAATAGGTGCCGGCGCGCCAGGAATGTTGCAAAATATTACATCCGAGATGTTAGGATTGCCTTAGGCTAAGATATATATCGTTATAGACGTATATAATGTTCCCACCGAGAAGTAGGTGCCGAAGTGACGGGAATGTTGTAAAATATTACATCCGAGGTGTTAGGTTGCCTTAGGTTAGGATATATAACGTTGTTGACTTATATAATGTTCCCACCGAGAAATAGGGGCCGACGCCCTGGGAATGTTGTAAAATATTACGCTCGGCAAGTTAGGTTGCCATAGGCTATGATATATAGCGATATAGACGTATATAATATTCCCACCGAGAAGTCGGCGCCGGCGCGCCAGGAATGCAGTAAAATATTACATCCGAGATGTTAGGTTGCCTTAGGCTAGGATATGTAAAGTTATAGTAGTATATAATGTTCCCAACGAGAAATAGATGCCGGCGCGCCAGGAATGTTGTAAAATATTACATCCGAGATGTTAGCATTACCTTAGGCTAGGATATATAACGTTATAGACGTATATGATGTTCCCACCGAGAAGTAGGTGCCGAAATGACGGGAATGAAGTAAAATATAACATCCGAGATGTTAGTTTGAGTTAGGCTAGGATATATAGCGTTATAGACTTATATAATGTTCCCACCGAGATGTAGTGGCCGACGTGCCAGGAACGTAGTAAAATATTACATCCGAGATGTTAGGTTGCCTTGGGCTAGGAAATATAGCGTTATAGACG
This sequence comes from Xylocopa violacea, assembly GCA_963969225.1. Lineage (NCBI taxonomy): Eukaryota > Metazoa > Arthropoda > Insecta > Hymenoptera > Apidae > Xylocopa > Xylocopa violacea. Next base: position 52,118,402 of record CAXAJV010000001.1, read on the forward strand.
TATATAATGTTCCCACCGAGAAGTAGGGGCCGACGTGCCAGGAATGTAGTAAAATATTACATCCGAGATGTTAGGTTGCCTTAGGATAGGATATATAACGTTATAGACTTATATACTGTTCCCACCGAGAAGTAGGGGCCGCCGCGGCAGGAATGTTGTAAAATATTACATCCGAGATGTTAGGATTACCTTAGGCTAGGATATATAACGTTATTGACTTATGTAATGTTCCCACCGAGAAATAGGGGCCGACGCCCTGGGAATGTTGTAAAATATTACGCTCGGCAAGTTAGGTTGCCTTAGGCTATGATATATAGCGATATAGACGTATATAATATTCCCACCGAGAATTGGGGTCCGGCGCGCCAGGAATGTAGTAAAATATTACATCCGAGATGTTAGGTTGCCTTAGGTTAGGATATGTAAAGTTATAGACGTATATAATGTTCCCACCGAGAAATAGGTGCCGACGCGCCAGGAATGTTGTAAAATATTACATCCGAGATGTTAGGATTGCCTTAGGCTAGGATATGTAAAGTTATAGACGTATATAATGTTCCCACCGAGAAATAGGTGCCGACGCGCCAGGAATGTTGTAAAATATTACATCCGAGATGTTAGGATTGCCTTAGGCTAAGATATATAACGTTATAGACGTATATAATGTTCCCACCGAGAAGTAGGGGCCGAAGTGACGGGAATGTTGTAAAATATTACATCCGAGATGTTAAGTTGCCTTAGGTTAGGATATATAACGTTATTGACTTATATAATGTTCCCACCGAGAAATAGGGGCCGACGCCCTGGGAATGTTGTAAAATATTACGCTCGGCAAGTTAGGTTGCCTTAGGCTATGATATATAACGTTATAGACGTATATAATGTTCCCACCGACAAGTAGGGGCCGGCGCGCCGGGAATGTAGTAAAATATAACATCCGAGATGTTAGGTTGCCTTAGACTAGGATATATAACGCTATAGACGTATATAATGTTCCCACCGAGAAGTAGGTGCCGAAGTGACGGGAATGTTGTAAAATATTACATTCGACATGTTAGTTTTCCTTAGGCTAGGATATATAGCGTTATATACGTATATAATGTTCCCACCGAGAAGTAGGGGCCGACGTGCCAGGAATGTAGTAAAATATTACATACGAGATGTTAGGTTGCCTTAGGTTAGGATATATAACGTTATAGACATATATAATGTTCCACCCGAGAAGTAGGGGCCGACGCGCCAGGAATGCTGTAAAATATTACATTCGACATGTTAGGATTGCCTTTGGCTAGGATATATAACGTTATAGACGTATATGATATTCCCACCGAGAACTACGGGCCTACACGCGAGGAACGTTATCAAATATTACTTCCGAGATGTTAGGTTCCCTTAGGTTAGGATATATAACGTTATAGACGTATATAATGTTGCCACCGAGAAGTAGGGGCCGACGAGCCAGGAATGTTGTAAAATATTACGCTCGACATGTTAGGTTGCCTTAGACTATGATATATAGCGATATAGACGTATATAATATTCCCACCGAGAAGTGGGGGCCGGCGCGGCAGGAATGTAGTAAAATATTACATCCGAGATGTTAGGTTGCCTTAGGCTAGGATATGTAAAGTTATAGACGTATATAATGTTCCCACCGAGAAATAGGTGCCGGCGCGCCAGGAATGTTGCAAAATATTACATCCGAGATGTTAGGTTGCCTTAGGTTAGGATATATAACATTATTGACTTATATACTGTTCCCACCGAGAAGTAGATGCCGACGCGCCAGGAATGTTGTAAATTATTACATCCGAGATGTTAGGATTGCCTTATGCTAGGGTATGTTAAGTTATAGACGTATATAATGTTCCCACCAAGAAATAGGTGCCGGCGCGCCAGGAATGTTGCAAAATATTACATCCGAGATGTTAGGATTGCCTTAGGCTAAGATATATAACGTTATAAACGTATATAATGTTCCCACCGAGAAGTAGGTGCCGAAGTGACGGGAATGATATAAAATATTACATTCGACATGTTAGTTTGCCTTAGGCTAGGATATATAGCGTTATAGACTTATATAATGTTCCCACCGAGAAGTAGTGGCCTACACGTCAGGAATGTTATCAAATATTACTTCCGAGATGTTAGGTTCCCTTAGGTTAGGATATATAGCGTTATAGACGTATATTATGTTCCCACCGTGAAGTAGGGGCCGACGAGCCAGGAATGTTGTGAAATATTACGCTCGACATGTTAGGTTGCCTTAGACTATGATATATAGCGATATAGACGTATATAATATTCCCACCGAGAAGTGGGGGCCGGCGCGCCAGGAATGTAGTAAAATATTACATCCGAGATGTTAGGATTGCCTTAGGCTAAGATATATAACGTTATAGACGTATATAATGTTCCCACCGAGAAGTAGGGGCCGAAGTGACGGGAATGTTGTAAAATATTACATCCGAGATGCTAGGTTGCCTTAGGTTAGGATATATAACGTTATTGACTTATATAATGTTCCCACCGAGAAATAGGGGCCGACGCCCTGGGAATGTTGTAGAATATTACGCTCGGCAAGTTAGGTTGCCTTAGGCTATGATATATAGCGATATAGACGTATATAATATTCCCACCGAGAAGTGGGGGCCGGCGCGCCAGGAATGCAGTAAAATATTACATCCGAGATGTTAGGTTGCCTTAGACTAGGATATGTAAGGTTATAGACGTATATAATGTTCCCACCGAGAAATAGATGCCGGCGCGCCAGGAATGTTGTAAAATATTACATCCGAGATGTTAGGATTACCTTAGGCTAGGATATATAACGTTATCGACGTATATGATGTTCCCAGCGAGGAGAACGGACCGACACGACAAGAATGTTGTCAAATATTACATCCGAGATGTTAGGTTCCCTTAGGTTAGGATATATAACGTTATACACGTATATAATGTTCCCGCCGAGAGGTATAGGCCGACGAGCCAGGAATGTTGTAAAATTTTACGCTCGACAAGTTAGGTTGCCTTAGGCTAGGATATATTGCGTTACAGACGTATATAATGTTCCCACCGAAAAGTAGGGGCCGGCGCGCCAGGAATGTAGTAAAATATTACATCCGAGATATTAGGTTGCCTTGGGCTAGGATATGTAACGTTATAGACGTATATAATGTTCCCACCGAGATGTAGGGGCCAACGAGCCAGGAATGTGGTGAAATATTACATTCGACATGTTAAGTTGCCTTAGGTTAGGATTTACATCGTTATAGACGGATATACTGTTCCCACCGAGAAGTAGTTGCCGACGCGCCAGGAATATTGTAAAATATTACATTCGACATGTAAGGTTGCCTTATGCTAGGATATATAACGTTATAGACGTATATAATGTTCCCACCGAGAAGTAGGTGCCAACGCGCCAGGAATGTTGTAAAATATTACATCCGAGATGTTAGGATTGCCTTAGGCTGGGACATATAACGTTATAGACGTATATACCGTTCCCACCGTGAAGTAGGTGCCGACGCGCCAGGAATGTTGTAAAATATTACATTCGACATGTTATGTTGCCTTAAGCTAGGATATGTAGCGTTATAGACGTATATAACGTTCCCACCGAGAAGTAGGGGCCGAAGTGCCGGGAATGTTGTAAAATATTACATTAGACATGTTAGGTTGCCTTAGGCTAGGATATGTAACATTATAGACGTATATAATGTTCCCACCGTGAAGTAGGGGCCAACGAGCCAGGAATGTAATAAAATATTACATCCGAGATGTTAGGCTGCCTTAGGCTAGGATATATAACGTTATAGACGTATATAATGTTACCACAGAGAAATAGGTACTTGCACGCCAGGAATGTTGTAAAATATTACGGTAGAGATGATAGGTTGCTTAGGTTAGGATATATAACGGTATTGACTTGTATAATATTCCCAGCGAGAAATCGGGGCCGACGAGCTAGGAATGTTGTAAAATATTACATCCGAGATGTTAGGTTGCTTTAGGTTAGGATATATATCGTTATAGACGTATATGATGTTCCTACCGAGACTTGGGGACCGACATGCCAGGAATGTTGTAAAATATTACATCCCAGATGTTAGGTTGCTTTAGGTTAGGATATACAACGTTATAGACGTATATAGTGTCCCCATCGAGAAGCAGGCGACGACACGGCAGGAATGTTGTAAAATATTACATACGACATGTTAGGTTGCCTTAGGCTAGGATATATAACGTTATAGACGTATACAATGTTCTCACCGAGAAGAACGGGCCTACACTCCAGGAATGTTGTCAACTATTACATCCGAGATGTTCGGTTGTCTTAGGTTAGGATATATATCGTTATAGACGTATATAGTGGTCCCACAGAGCCGTAGGAACCGACATGCCAGGAATGTTATAAAATATTACATCCCAGATGTTTGGTTGCGTTAGGTAAGGAAATTCAACGTTACAGACGTATATAATGTCCCCATCGAGAAGCAGGCGACGACACGCCAGAATGTTGTAAAATATTACATCCGAGATGTTAGGTAGCCTTAGGCTAGGATATATAACGTTATAGACGTATATCATGTTCCCACCGTGAAGTACGGGCGGACACGCCAGGAATGTTGTCAACTATTACATCCGAGATGTTAGGTTGCCTTAGGTTAGGATATATAACGTTATAGACGTATATAATGTCCCCATCCAGAAGTAGGCGACGACACGCCCGGAATGTTGTAAAATATTACATGCCAGATGTTAGTTTGCGTTAGGATAGGATATACAACATTACAGACGTATATAATGTTCCCACCGAGAAGTACGGCCTGACACGCCTGGAATGTTGTCAACTATTACATCCGAGATGTGAGTTTGCCTTTGGTTAGGATATATTTCGTTATAGTCGTATACAAAGTTTCCACCGAGAAGTGGGGACCGACATGCAAGGAATGTTGTAAAATATTACATCCCAGATGTTAGGTTGCGTTAGGTTAGGATATACCACATTACAGACGTATATAATGTCCCCATCGAGAAGCAGGAGACGACACGCCAGGAATGTTGTAAAATATTACATTCGACATGTTAGGTCGCCTTAGGCTAGGATATATAACGTTATAGACGTATATAATGTTCCCACCGAGAAGTACGGGCTGACACGCCTGGAATGTTGTCAACTATTACATCCGAGATGTTAGTTTGCCTTTGGTTAGGATATATATCGTTATAGACGTATACAACGTTTCCACCGAGGAGTAGGGACCAACATGCCAGGAATTTTGTAAAATATTACATTCGACATGTTAGGCTGCTTTAGGTTAGGATATATAACGTTATAGACGTATATAATGTTACCACAGAGAAATAGGTACTTGCACGCCAGGAATGTTGTAAAATATTACGGTAGAGATGATAGGTTGCTTAGGTTAGGATATATAACGGTATTGACTTGTATAATATTCCCAGCGAGAAATCGGGGCCGACGAGCTAGGAATGTTGTAAAATATTACATCCGAGATGTTAGGTTGCTTTAGGTTAGGATATATATCGTTATAGACGTATATGATGTTCCTACCGAGACTTGGGGACCGACATGCCAGGAATGTTGTAAAATATTACATCCCAGATGTTAGGTTGCTTTAGGTTAGGATATACAACGTTATAGACGTATATAGTGTCCCCATCGAGAAGCAGGCGACGACACGGCAGGAATGTTGTAAAATATTACATACGACATGTTAGGTTGCCTTAGGCTAGGATATATAACGTTATAGACGTATACAATGTTCTCACCGAGAAGAACGGGCCTACACTCCAGGAATGTTGTCAACTATTACATCCGAGATGTTCGGTTGTCTTAGGTTAGGATATATATCGTTATAGACGTATATAGTGGTCCCACAGAGCCGTAGGAACCGACATGCCAGGAATGTTATAAAATATTACATCCCAGATGTTTGGTTGCGTTAGGTAAGGAAATTCAACGTTACAGACGTATATAATGTCCCCATCGAGAAGCAGGCGACGACACGCCAGAATGTTGTAAAATATTACATCCGAGATGTTAGGTAGCCTTAGGCTAGGATATATAACGTTATAGACGTATATCATGTTCCCACCGTGAAGTACGGGCGGACACGCCAGGAATGTTGTCAACTATTACATCCGAGATGTTAGGTTGCCTTAGGTTAGGATATATAACGTTATAGACGTATATAATGTCCCCATCCAGAAGTAGGCGACGACACGCCCGGAATGTTGTAAAATATTACATGCCAGATGTTAGTTTGCGTTAGGATAGGATATACAACATTACAGACGTATATAATGTTCCCACCGAGAAGTACGGCCTGACACGCCTGGAATGTTGTCAACTATTACATCCGAGATGTGAGTTTGCCTTTGGTTAGGATATATTTCGTTATAGTCGTATACAAAGTTTCCACCGAGAAGTGGGGACCGACATGCAAGGAATGTTGTAAAATATTACATCCCAGATGTTAGGTTGCGTTAGGTTAGGATATACCACATTACAGACGTATATAATGTCCCCATCGAGAAGCAGGAGACGACACGCCAGGAATGTTGTAAAATATTACATTCGACATGTTAGGTCGCCTTAGGCTAGGATATATAACGTTATAGACGTATATAATGTTCCCACCGAGAAGTACGGGCTGACACGCCTGGAATGTTGTCAACTATTACATCCGAGATGTTAGTTTGCCTTTGGTTAGGATATATATCGTTATAGACGTATACAACGTTTCCACCGAGGAGTAGGGACCAACATGCCAGGAATTTTGTAAAATATTACATTCGACATGTTAGGCTGCTTTAGGTTAGGATATATAACGTTATAGACGTATATAATGTTCCTACCGAGACTTGGGGACCGACATGCCAGGAATCTTGTAAAATATTACATCCCAGATGTTAGGTTGCTTTAGGTTAGGATATAGAACGTTATAGACGTATATAACGTCCCCATCGAGAAGTACGGGCGGACACGCCAGGAATGTTCTCAACTATTACATCCGAGACGTTAGATTGCCTTAGGTTAGGATATATAACGTTATAGACGTATACAATGTCCCCATCCAGAAGTAGGCGACGACACGACAGGAATATTAAATCCCAGATGTTAGTTTGAGTTAGGCTAGCATATACAACGTTATAGACTTATATAATGTCCCCATCGAGAAGCAGGCGACGACGTGTCATGAATGTTGTAAGATATTACACCCGAGATGTTAGGTTCCCTTAGGTTAGGATATATAACGTTATAGACGTATATAATGTTCCCACCGAAAAATAGGAGCCGACGCGCCAGGAATGTTGTAAAATATTACATCCGAGATGTTAGGTTGCCTTAGGCTAGGATATATATCGCTATAGACGTATATGATGTTCCCACCGAGAAGTACGGGCTAACACGCCAGGAATGTTTTCAAATATTACACCCGAGATGTTAGGTTCCCTTAGGTTAGGATATATAACGTTATAGACGTATATAATGTCCCCATCCAGAAGTAGGCGACGACACGCCAGAAATATTACATCCCAGATGTTAGGTTGCGTTATTTTAGGATATACAACGTTCTAGATGTATATAATGTTCCCATTGAGAAGCAGGCGATGACACGCCAGGAATGATGTAAAATATTTCATTCGATATATTAGGTCGCCTAAGGCTAGGATATATAACCTTATAGACGTATACAATGTTCTCACCGAGAAGAACGGGCCTACATTCCAGGAATGTTGTCAACTATTACATCCGAGATGTTAGGTTGTCTTAGGTTAGGATATATATCGTTATAGACGTATATAGTAGTCCCACAGAGCCGTAGGAACCGACATGCCAGGAATGTTGTAAAATATTACATCCGAGATGTTAGGTTGCCTTAGGCTAGGACATATAACGTTATAGACGTATATAATGTTACCACCGAGAACTACGGGCCGACACATCAGGAATGATGTAAAATATTACATTCGACATGTTAGGTCGCCTTAGGCTAGGATATATAACGTTATAGCCGTATATAATGTTCCCACCGAGAAGTACGGGCCCACACGCCAGGAATGTTGTCAACTATTACATCCGAGATGTTAGGTTTCCTTAGGTTAGGATATATATTGTCATAGACGTATATAATGATCCCACCGAGACGTAGGGACCGACACGCCAGGAATATTGTAAAATATTACATCCCAAATTTTAGGTTGCGTTGGGTTAGGATATACAACGTTACAGACGTATATAATGTCCCCATCGGGAAGCAGGCGACGACACGCCAGAATGTTGTAAAATATTACATCCGAGATGTTAGATTGCCTTAGGTTAGGATATACAATGTTATAGATGTATATAATGTCCCGATCGAGAAGTAGGCGACGACACGCCAGGAATGTTGTAAAATATTACATTCGACACGTTAGGTTGCCTTAGGCTAGGATATATAATGTTATAGACGTATATAATGTTCCCACCGAGACATAGGGACCGACGAGTCAGGAATGTTGTAAAATATTACATACGACATGTTAGGCGGCCTTAGGCTAGGATATATAATGTTATAGACGCATATAATGTTCCCACCGAGAAGTACGGGCGGACACGCCAGGAATGTTGTCAACTATTACATCCGAGATGTTAGGTTGCCTTAGGTTGGGATATATAACGTTATAGACGTATGTAATGTCCCTATCCAGAAGTAGGCGACGACACGACAGGAATATTACATCCCAGATGTTAGGTTGCGTTAGGTTAGGATATACAACGTTATAGACGTATATAATGTTCCCATTGAGAAGCAGGCGATGACACGCCAGGAATGATGTAAAATATTACATTCGATATATTAGGTCGCCTTAGGCTAGGATATATAACGTTATAGACGTATACAATGTTCTCACCGAGAAGTACGGGCCTACACGCCAGGAATGCTGGCAACTATTACATCCGAGATGTTAGGTTGTCTTAGGTTAGGGTATATATCGTTATGGACGTATATAGTGGTCCCACAGAGCCGTAGGTACCAACATGCCAGGAATGTTGTAAAATATTACATCCCAGATGTTAGGTTGCGTTAGGTTAGGATGTACAACGTTATAGACGTACATAATGTCCCCATCGAGAAGCAGGCGACGTAACGCCAGAATGTTGTAAAATATTACATCCGATATGTTAGGTTGTCTTAGGCTACGATATATATCGTTATAGACGTATACAATGTTCCCACCGAGAAGTAGGGACCGACATGCCAAGAATGTTGTAAAATATTACATCCGAGATGTTAGGTTGCCTTAGGCTAGGACATATAACGTTATACACGTATATAATGTTACCACCGAGAACTACGGGCCGACACGTCAGGAATGATGTAAAATATTACATTCGACATGTTAGGTCGCCTTAGGCTAGGATATATAACGTTATAGACGTATATAATGTTCCCACCGAGAAGTACGGGCCTACACGCCAGGAATGTTGTCAACTATTACATCCGAGATGTTAGGTTTCCTTAGGTTAGGATATATATTGTCATAGACGTATATAATGATCCCACCGAGACGTAGGGACCGACACGCCAGGAATATTGTAAAATATTACATCCCAAATGTTAGGTTGCGTTGGGTTAGGATATACAACGTTATAGATGTATATAATGTCCCCATCGGGAAGCAGGCGACGACACGCCAGAATGTTGTAAAATATTAAATCCGAGATGTTAGATTGCCTTAGGTTAGGATATACAATGTTATAGATGTATATAATGTCCCGATCGAGAAGTAGGCGACGACACGCCAGGAATATTACATCCCAGATGTTAGGTTGCGTTAGGTTAGGATATACAACGTTATAGACGCATATAATGTTCCCATCGAGAAGCAGGCGACGCCACGCCAGAATGTTGTAAAATATTACATCCGAGATGTTAGGTAGCCTTAGGTTAGGGTATACAACGTTATAGATGAATATAATGTCCCCACCGAGAAGTAGGGACCGACATGCCAAGAATGTTGTAAAATATTACATCCGAGATGTTAGGTTACCTTAGGTTAGGATATACAACGTTATAGATGTATATAATGTCTCCATCGAGAAGCAGGCGACGCCACGCCAGGAATGTTGTAAAATATTACATCCGAGATGTTAGGTTGCGTTAGGTTAGGATATACAACGTTATAGACGTATATAATGTCCCCATCGAGAAGCACGCGACGACACTCCATGAATGTTATAAAATATTACATTCGACATGTTAGGTTGCCTTAGGCTAGGATATATAACGTTATAGACGTATACAATGTTCCCACAGAGAAGTATGGACCGACATGGCAGGAATGTTGTAAAATATTACAGTCGAGATGTTAGGTTGCCTTAGGTTAGCATATTCAACGTTATAGATGTATATAATGTCCCCGTCGAGAAGCAGGCGACGACACGGCAGGAATGTTGTAAAATATTACATTCGACATGTTAGGTTGCCTTAGGTTAGGATATACAACGTTATAGACGTATATAATGTCCCCATCGGGAAGCAGGCGACGACACGCCAGGATGTTGTAAAATATTACATCCGAGATGTTAGATTGCCTTAGGCTAGGATATATAACGTTATAGACGTATATAATGTCCCCATCGAGAAGCAGGCGACGACACGTCAGGAATGATGTAAAATATCACATCCGAGATGTTAGGTTGCCTTAGGCTAGGACATATATCGTAATAGACGTATACAATGTCCCCACAGAGAAGTAGGGACCGACATGCCAGGAATGTTGTAAAATATTACAGTCGAGATGTTAGGTTGCCTTAGGTTAGCATATACAACGTTATAGATGTATATAATGTCCCCATCGAGAAGCAGGCGACGACACGGCAGGAATGTTGTAAAATATTACATTCGACATGTTAGGTTGCCTTAGGCTAGGATATATAACGTTATAGACGTGTATAATGTTCCCACCGAGACATAGGGACCGACGAGTCAGGAATGTTGTAAAATATTACACCCGAGATGTTAGGTTCCCTTAGGTTAGGATAAATAACGTTATAGACGTATATAATGTTCCCACCGAAAAATAGGAGCCGACGCGCCAGGAATGTTGTAAAATATTACACCCGAGGTGTTAGGTTCCCTTAGGTTAGGATATATAACGTTATAGACGTATATAATGTCCCCATCCAGAAGTAGGCGACGACACGCCAGGAATATTACATACCAGATGTTAGGTTGCGTTAGGTTAGGATATACAACGTTATAGACGTATATAATGTTCCCATTGAGAAGCAGGCGATGACACGCCAGGAATGATGTAAAATATTACATTCGATATATTGGGTCGCCTTAGGCTAGGATATATAGCGTTATAGACGTATACAATGTTCTCACCGAGAAGTACGGGCCTACACGCTAGGAATGTTGTCAACTATTACATCCGAGATGTTAGGTTGTCTTAGGTTAGGATATATAACGTTATAGACGTATATAGTGGTCCCACAGAGCCGTAGGGACCGAAATGCCAGGAATGTTGTAAAATATTACATACGACATGTTAGGTTGCCTTAGGCTAGGATATATAACGTTATAGACGTATACAATGTTCCCACAGAGAAGTACGGGCCTACACGCCAGGAATGTTGTCAACTATTACATCCGAGATGTTAGGATTCCTTAGGTTAGGATATATATCGTTATAGACGTATATAATGATCCCACCGAGATGTAGGGACCGACACGCCAGGAATATTGTAAAATATTACATCCCAAATGTTAGGTTGCGTTAGGTTAGGATATACAACGTTATAGACGTATATAATGTCCCCATCGGGAACCAGGCGACGACACGCCAGAATGTTGTAAAATATTACATCCGAGATGTTAGATTGCCTTAGGTTAGGATATACAACGTTATAGACGTATATAATGTCCCCATCGAGAAGCAGGCGACGACACGCCAGAATGTTGTAAAATATTACATCCGAGATGTTAGATTGCCTTAGGTTAGGATATACAATGTTATAGATGTATATAATCTCCCCATCGAGAAGTAGGCGACGACACGCCAGGAATGTTGTAAAATATTAAATCCCAGATATTTGGTTGCCTTAGGCTAGGATATACAACGTTATAGACGTATATAATGTTCCCACCGAAAAATAGGGGCCGGCGCGTCAGGAATGTTGTCAACTATTACATCCGAGATGTTAGGTTGCCTTAGGTTGGGATATATAACGTTATAGACGTATATAATGTCCCTATCCAGAAGTAGGCGACGACACGACAGGAATATTACATCCCAGATGTTAGATTGCGTTAGGTTAGGATAAACAACGTTATAGACTTATATAATGTCCCCATCGAGAAGCAGGCGACGACGTGCCAGGAATGTTGTAAAATATTACATCCCAGATGTTAGGTTCCCTTAGGTTAGGATATATAACGTAATAGACGTATATAATGTTCCCACCGAAAAATAGGAGCCGACGCGCCAGGAATGTTGTAAAACATTACATCCGAGATGTTAGGTTGCCTTAGGCTAGGATATATATCGCTATAGACGTATATGATGTTCCCTCCGAGAAGTACGGGCAAACACGCCAGGAATGTTTTCAAATATTACACCCGAGATGTTATGTTCCCTTAGGTTAGGATATATAACGTTATAGACGTATATAATGTCCCCATCCAGAAGTAGGCGACGACACGCCAGGAATATTACATCCCAGATGTTAGGTTGCGTTAGGTTAGGATATACAACGTTATAGACGTATATAATGTTCCCATCGAGAAGCAGGCGACGCCACGCCAGAATGTTGTAAAATATTACATCCGAGATGTTAGGTAGCCTTAGGGTAGGATATATATCGTTATAGACGTATACAATGTTCCCACCGAGAAGTAGGGACCGACATGCCAAGAATGTTGTAAAATATTACATCCGAGATGTTAGGTTGCCTTAGGTTAGGATATACAACGTTATAGATGTATATAATGTCTCCATCGAGAAGCAGGCGACGCCACGCCAGGAATGTTGTAAAATATTACATCCGAGATGTTAGGTTGCGTTAGGTTAGGATATACAACGTTATAGACGTATATAATGTCCCCATCGAGAAGCACGCGACGACACTCCATGAATGTTATAAAATATTACATTCGACATGTTAGGTTGCCTTAGGCTAGGATATATAACGTTATAGACGTATACAATGTTCCCACAGAGAAGTATGGACCGACATGCCAGGAATGTTGTAAAATATTACAGTCGAGATGTTAGGTTGCCTTAGGTTAGCATATTCAACGTTATAGATGTATATAATGTCCCCATCGAGAAGCAGGCGACGACACGGCAGGAATGTTGTAAAATATTACATTCGACATGTTAGGTTGCCTTAGGTTAGGATATACAACGTTATAGATGTATATAATGACCCTATCCAGAAGTAGGCGACGACACGCCAGAATGTTGTAAAATATTACATCCGAGATGTTAGGTTGCCTTAGGCTAGGACATATATCGTTATAGACGTATACTATGTTCCCACAGAGAAGTAGGGACTGACATGCCAGGAATGTTGTAAAATATTACATCCGAGATGTTAGGTTGCCTTAGGTTAGGATATACAACGTTATAGACGCATAGAATGATCCCACCCAGATGTAGGGACCGACATGCCAGGAATGTTGTCAAATATTACATCCGAGATGTTAGGTTGCCTTAGGCTAGGATATATAACGTTATAGACGTATATAATGTCCCCATCGAGAAGCAGGCGACGACACGTCAGGAATGATGTAAAATATCACATCCGAGATGTTAGGTTGCCTTAGGCTAGGACATATATCGTTATAGACGTATACTATGTTCCCACAGAGAAGTAGGGACTGACATGCCAGGAATGTTGTAAAATATTACAATCGAGATGTTAGGTTGCCTTAGGTTAGCATATACAACGTTATAGATGTATATAATGTCCCCATCGAGAAGCAGGCGACGACACGGCAGGAATGTTGTAAAATATTACATTCGACATGTTAGGTTGCCTTGGGCTAGGATATATAACGTTATAGACGTATATAATGTTCCCACCGAGACATAGGGACCGACGCGTCAGGAATGTTGTAAAATATTACATTCGACATGTTAGGTTGCCTTGGGCTAGGATATATAACGTTATAGACGTATATAATGTTCCCACCGAGACATAGGGACCGACGCGTCAGGAATGTTGTAAAATATTACACCCGAGATGTTAGGTTCCCTTAGGTTAGGATATACAACGTTATAGACGTATAGTATGTTCCCACCGAGATATAGGGACCGACATGCCAGGAATATTGTAAAATATTACATCCGAGATGTTAGGTTGCCTTAGGTTAGGATATACAACGTTATAGATGTATATAATGACCCCATCCAAAGTAGGCGACGACACGCCAGGAATGCTGTAAAATATTACATCCCAGATGTTAGGTTGCGTTAGGTTAGGATATACAACGTTATAGACGTATCTTATGCCCCATCGCGAAGCAGGCGACGACACGCCAGGAATGTTGTAAAATATTACATTCCAGAAGTTAGGTTGCGTTAGGTTAGGATATACAACATTATAGACGAATGTAATGTCCCCATCGAGAAGCTTGAGACGACACGCCAGGAATGTTGCAAAATATTACATTCGACATGTTAGGTCGCCTTAGGCTAGGATATATAACGTTATAGACGTATATAATGTTCCCACCGAGAAATACGGGCGGACACGCCAGGAATGTTGTCAACTATTACATCCGAGATGTTATTTTGCCCTAAGTTGGGATATTTATCGTTATAGACGGATACAATGTTTCCCCCGTGAAGTAGGGACAGACATGCCAGGAGTGTTGTAAAATATTACATCCGAGATGTTAGGCTGCCTTAGATTGGGATGTACAAGGTTATAGATGTATATAATGTCCCCATCGAGAAGTAGGCGACGACACGCCAGGAATGTTGTAAAATATTACATTCGCCATGTTAGGTTGCCCTAGACTAGGATATATAGCGTTATAGACTTATATAATGTTCCCACCGAGAAGTAGTGGCCGACGTGCCAGGAATGTAGTAAAATATTACATCCGAGATGTTAGGTTCCCTTAGGTTTGGATATATAACGTTATAGACGTATATAATGTTCCCACCGAGAAGTAGGTGCCGACGCGCCAGGAATGTTGTCAAATATTACATACGAGATGTTAGGATTACCTTAGGCTAGGATATATAACGTTGTAGACGTATATAATGTTCCCACCGAGAAGTAGGGGCCGGCGCGCCGGGAATGTAGTAAAATATAACATCCGAGATGTTAGGTTGCCTTAGGCTAGGATATATAACGTTATAGACGTATATAATGTTCCCACCGAGAAGTAGGTGCCGAAGTGACGGGAATGTTGTAAAATATTACATTCGACATGTTAGTTTGCCTTAGGCTAGGATATGTAGCGTTATAGACTTATATAATGTTCCCACCGAGAAGTAGTGGCCGAAGTGACGGGAAGGTTGTAAAATATTACATCCGAGATGTTAGGTTGCCTCAGGTTAGGATATATAACGTTATAGACGTATATAATGTTCCCATCGAGAAGTAGGGGCCGAAGTGACGGGAATGTTGTAAAATATTACATTCGATATGTTAGGTTGCCTTCGGCTAGGATATATAACGTTATAGACGTATATAATGTTCCCACCGAGAAGTAGGTGCCGAAGTGACGGGAATGTTGTAAAATATTACATTCGACATGTTAGTTTGCCTTAGGCTAGGATATATAGCGTTATAGACTTATATAATGTTCCCACCGAGAAGTAGTGGCGGACGTGCCAGGAATGTAGTAAAATATTACATCCGAGCTGTTAGGTTGCCATAGGTTAGGATATATAACGTTATAGACGTATATAATGTTCCCATCGAGAAGTAGGGGCCGAAGTGACGGGAATGTTGTAAAATATTACATTCGATATGTTAGTTTGCCTTAGGCTAGGATATATAGCGTTATAGACGTATATAATGTTCCCACCCAGAAGTAGGGGCCGACGTGCCAAGAATGTTGTAAAAGATTACATCCGAGATGTTAGGTTGCCTTAGGCTAGGACATATAACGTTATAGACGTATATAATGTTACCACCGAGAACTACGGGCCGACACGTCAGGAATGATGTAAAATATTACATTCGACATGTTAGGTCGCCTTAGGCTAGGATATATAACGTTATAGCCGTATATAATGTTCCCACCGAGAAGTACGGGCCTACACGCCAGGCATGTTGTCAACTATTACATCCGAGATGTTAGGTTTCCTTAGGTTGGGATATATAACGTTATAGACGTATATAATGTCCCTATCCAGAAGTAGGCGACGACACGACAGGAATATTACATCCCAGATGTTAGATTGCGTTAGGTTAGGATAAACAACGTTATAGACTTATATAATGTCCCCATCGAGAAGCAGGCGACGACGTGCCAGGAATGTTGTAAAATATTACATCCCAGATGTTAGGTTCCCTTAGGTTAGGATATATAACGTAATAGACGTATATAATGTTCCCACCGAAAAATAGGAGCCGACGCGCCAGGAATGTTGTAAAACATTACATCCGAGATGTTAGGTTGCCTTAGGCTAGTTTATATATCGCTATAGACGTATATGATGTTCCCACCGAGAAGTACGGGCAAACACACCAGGAATGTTTTCAAATATTACACCCGAGATGTTATGTTCCCTTAGGTTAGGATATATAACGTTATAGACGTATATAATGTCCCCATCCAGAAGTAGGCGACGACACGCCAGGAATATTACATCCCAGATGTTAGGTTGCGTTAGGTTAGGATATACAACGTTATAGACGTATATAATGTTCCCATCGAGAAGCAGGCGACGCCACGCCAGAATGTTGTAAAATATTACATCCGAGAAGTTAGGTAGCCTTAGGGTAGGATATATATCGTTATAGACGTATACAATGTTCCCACCGAGAAGTAGGGACCGACATGCCAAGAATGTTGTAAAATATTACATCCGAGATGTTAGGTTGCCTTAGGTTAGGATATACAACGTTATAGATGTATATAATGTCTCCATCGAGAAGCAGGCGACGCCACGCCAGGAATGTTGTAAAATATTACATCCGAGATGTTAGGTTGCGTTAGGTTAGGATATACAACGTTATAGACGTATATAATGTCCCCATCGAGAAGCACGCGACGACACTCCATGAATGTTATAAAATATTACATTCGACATGTTAGGTTGCCTTAGGCTAGGATATATAACGTTATAGACGTATACAATGTTCCCACAGAGAAGTATGGACCGACATGCCAGGAATGTTGTAAAATATTACAGTCGAGATGTTAGGTTGCCTTAGGTTAGCATATTCAACGTTATAGATGTATATAATGTCCCCATCGAGAAGCAGGCGACGACACGGCAGGAATGTGGTAAAATATTACATTCGACATGTTAGGTTGCCTTAGGTTAGGATATACAACGTTATAGATGTATATAATGACCCTATCCAGAAGTAGGCGACGACACGCCAGAATGTTGTAAAATATTACATCCGAGATGTTAGGTTGCCTTAGGCTAGGACATATATCGTTATAGACGTATACTATGTTCCCACAGAGAAGTAGGGACTGACATGCCAGGAATGTTGTAAAATATTACATCCGAGATGTTAGGTTGCCTTAGGTTAGGATATACAACGTTATAGACGCATAGAATGATCCCACCCAGATGTAGGGACCGACATGCCATTAATATTGTCAAATATTACATCCGAGATGTTAGGTTGCCTTAGGCTAGGATATATAACGTTATAGACGTATATAATGTCCCCATCGAGAAGCAGGCGACGACACGTCAGGAATGATGTAAAATATCACATCCGAGATGTTAGGTTGCCTTAGGCTAGGACATATATCGTTATAGACGTATACTATGTTCCCACAGAGAAGTAGGGACTGACATGCCAGGAATGTTGTAAAATATTACAGTCGAGATGTTAGGTTGCCTTAGGTTAGCATATACAACGTTATAGATGTATATAATGTCCCCATCGAGAAGCAGGCGACGACACGGCAGGAATGTTGTAAAATATTACATTCGACATGTTAGGTTGCCTTGGGCTAGGATATATAACGTTATAGACGTATATAATGTTCCCACCGAGACATAGGGACCGACGCGTCAGGAATGTTGTAAAATATTACACCCGAGATGTTAGGTTCCCTTAGGTTAGGATATACAACGTTATAGACGTATAGTATGTTCCCACCGAGATGTAGGGACCGACATGCCAGGAATATTGTAAAATATTACATCCGAGATGTTAGGTTGCCTTAGGTTAGGATATACAACGTTATAGATGTATATAATGACCCCATCCAAAGTAGGCGACGACACGCCAGGAATGCTGTAAAATATTACATCCCAGATGTTAGGTTGCGTTAGGTTAGGATATACAACGTTATAGACGTATCTTATGCCCCATCGAGAAGCAGGCGACGACACGCCAGGAATGTTGTAAAATATTACATTCCAGAAGTTAGGTTGCGTTAGGTTAGGATATACAACATTATAGACGAATGTAATGTCCCCATCGAGAAGCATGAGACGACACGCCAGGAATGTTGCAAAATATTACATTCGACATGTTAGTTTGCCTTAGGCTAGGATATGTAGCGTTATAGACTTATATAATGTTCCCACCGAGAAGTAGTGGCCGAAGTGACGGGAATGTTGTAAAATTATACATTCGACACTTTAGGATTGCCTTAAGTTAGGATATATGGCTTTATAGACGTATATAATGTTCCCACCGAGAAGTAGGGGCCAGCGCGCCTGGAATGTGATAAAATATTACGCTCGACAGGTTAGATTGCCTTAGCATAGGATATATAGCGTTAAAGACGTATATAATGTTCCCACAGAGAAGTATGGACCGACATGCCAGGAATGTTGTAAAATATTACAGTCGAGATGTTAGGTTGCCTTAGGTTAGCATATTCAACGTTATAGATGTATATAATGTCTCCATCGAGAAGCAGGCGACGCCACGCCAGGAATGTTGTAAAATATTACATCCGAGATGTTAGGTTGCGTTAGGTTAGGATATACAACGTTATAGACGTATATAATGTCCCCATCGAGAAGCACGCGACGACACTCCATGAATGTTATAAAATATTACATTCGACATGTTAGGTTGCCTTAGGCTAGGATATATAACGTTATAGACGTATACAATGTTCCCACAGAGAAGTATGGACCGACATGCCAGGAATGTTGTAAAATATTACAGTCGAGATGTTAGGTTGCCTTAGGTTAGCATATTCAACGTTATAGATGTATATAATGTCCCCATCGAGAAGCAGGCGACGACACGGCAGGAATGTGGTAAAATATTACATTCGACATGTTAGGTTGCCTTAGGTTAGGATATACAACGTTATAGATGTATATAATGACCCTATCCAGAAGTAGGCGACGACACGCCAGAATGTTGTAAAATATTACATCCGAGATGTTAGGTTGCCTTAGGCTAGGACATATATCGTTATAGACGTATACTATGTTCCCACAGAGAAGTAGGGACTGACATGCCAGGAATGTTGTAAAATATTACATCCGAGATGTTAGGTTGCCTTAGGTTAGGATATACAACGTTATAGACGCATAGAATGATCCCACCCAGATGTAGGGACCGACATGCCATTAATATTGTCAAATATTACATCCGAGATGTTAGGTTGCCTTAGGCTAGGATATATAACGTTATAGACGTATATAATGTCCCCATCGAGAAGCAGGCGACGACACGTCAGGAATGATGTAAAATATCACATCCGAGATGTTAGGTTGCCTTAGGCTAGGACATATATCGTTATAGACGTATACTATGTTCCCACAGAGAAGTAGGGACTGACATGCCAGGAATGTTGTAAAATATTACAGTCGAGATGTTAGGTTGCCTTAGGTTAGCATATACAACGTTATAGATGTATATAATGTCCCCATCGAGAAGCAGGCGACGACACGGCAGGAATGTTGTAAAATATTACATTCGACATGTTAGGTTGCCTTGGGCTAGGATATATAACGTTATAGACGTATATAATGTTCCCACCGAGACATAGGGACCGACGCGTCAGGAATGTTGTAAAATATTACACCCGAGATGTTAGGTTCCCTTAGGTTAGGATATACAACGTTATAGACGTATAGTATGTTCCCACCGAGATGTAGGGACCGACATGCCAGGAATATTGTAAAATATTACATCCGAGATGTTAGGTTGCCTTAGGTTAGGATATACAACGTTATAGATGTATATAATGACCCCATCCAAAGTAGGCGACGACACGCCAGGAATGCTGTAAAATATTACATCCCAGATGTTAGGTTGCGTTAGGTTAGGATATACAACGTTATAGACGTATCTTATGCCCCATCGAGAAGCAGGCGACGACACGCCAGGAATGTTGTAAAATATTACATTCCAGAAGTTAGGTTGCGTTAGGTTAGGATATACAACATTATAGACGAATGTAATGTCCCCATCGAGAAGCATGAGACGACACGCCAGGAATGTTGCAAAATATTACATTCGACATGTTAGTTTGCCTTAGGCTAGGATATGTAGCGTTATAGACTTATATAATGTTCCCACCGAGAAGTAGTGGCCGAAGTGACGGGAATGTTGTAAAATTATACATTCGACACTTTAGGATTGCCTTAAGTTAGGATATATGGCTTTATAGACGTATATAATGTTCCCACCGAGAAGTAGGGGCCAGCGCGCCTGGAATGTGATAAAATATTACGCTCGACAGGTTAGGTTGCCTTAGCATAGGATATATAGCGTTAAAGACGTATATAATGTTCCCACAGAGAAGTATGGACCGACATGCCAGGAATGTTGTAAAATATTACAGTCGAGATGTTAGGTTGCCTTAGGTTAGCATATTCAACGTTATAGATGTATATAATGTCTCCATCGAGAAGCAGGCGACGCCACGCCAGGAATGTTGTAAAATATTACATCCGAGATGTTAGGTTGCGTTAGGTTAGGATATACAACGTTATAGACGTATATAATGTCCCCATCGAGAAGCACGCGACGACACTCCATGAATGTTATAAAATATTACATTCGACATGTTAGGTTGCCTTAGGCTAGGATATATAACGTTATAGACGTATACAATGTTCCCACAGAGAAGTATGGACCGACATGCCAGGAATGTTGTAAAATATTACAGTCGAGATGTTAGGTTGCCTTAGGTTAGCATATTCAACGTTATAGATGTATATAATGTCCCCATCGAGAAGCAGGCGACGACACGGCAGGAATGTGGTAAAATATTACATTCGACATGTTAGGTTGCCTTAGGTTAGGATATACAACGTTATAGATGTATATAATGACCCTATCCAGAAGTAGGCGACGACACGCCAGAATGTTGTAAAATATTACATCCGAGATGTTAGGTTGCCTTAGGCTAGGACATATATCGTTATAGACGTATACTATGTTCCCACAGAGAAGTAGGGACTGACATGCCAGGAATTTTGTAAAATATTACATCCGAGATGTTAGGTTGCCTTAGGTTAGGATATACAACGTTATAGACGCATAGAATGATCCCACCCAGATGTAGGGACCGACATGCCATTAATATTGTCAAATATTACATCCGCGATGTTAGGTTGCCTTAGGCTAGGATATATAACGTTATAGACGTATATAATGTCCCCATCGAGAAGCAGGCGACGACACGTCAGGAATGATGTAAAATATCACATCCGAGATGTTAGGTTGCCTTAGGCTAGGACATATATCGTTATAGACGTATACTATGTTCCCACAGAGAAGTAGGGACTGACATGCCAGGAATGTTGTAAAATATTACAGTCGAGATGTTAGGTTGCCTTAGGTTAGCATATACAACGTTATAGATGTATATAATGTCCCCATCGAGAAGCAGGCGACGACACGGCAGGAATGTTGTAAAATATTACATTCGACATGTTAGGTTGCCTTGGGCTAGGATATATAACGTTATAGACGTATATAATGTTCCCACCGAGACATAGGGACCGACGCGTCAGGAATGTTGTAAAATATTACACCCGAGATGTTAGGTTCCCTTAGGTTAGGATATACAACGTTATAGACGTATAGTATGTTCCCACCGAGATGTAGGGACCGACATGCCAGGAATATTGTAAAATATTACATCCGAGATATTAGGTTGCCTTAGGTTAGGATATACAACGTTATAGATGTATATAATGACCCCATCCAAAGTAGGCGACGACACGCCAGGAATGCTGTAAAATATTACATCCCAGATGTTAGGTTGCGTTAGGTTAGGATATACAACGTTATAGACGTATCTTATGCCCCATCGAGAAGCAGGCGACGACACGCCAGGAATGTTGTAAAATATTACATTCCATAAGTTAGGTTGCGTTAGGTTAGGATATACAACATTATAGACGAATGTAATGTCCCCATCGAGAAGCATGAGACGACACGCCAGGAATGTTGCAAAATATTACATTCGACATGTTAGTTTGCCTTAGGCTAGGATATGTAGCGTTATAGACTTATATAATGTTCCCACCGAGAAGTAGTGGCCGAAGTGACGGGAATGTTGTAAAATATTACATCCGAGATGTTAGGTTGCCTTCGGCTAGGATATATAACGTTATAGACGTATATAATGTTCCCACCGAGAAGTAGGTGCCGAAGTGACGGGAATGTTGTAAAATATTACATTCGACATGTTAGTTTGCCTTAGGCTAGGATATATAGCGTTATAGACTTATATAATGTTCCCACCGAGAAGTAGGGGCCGACGTGCCAGGAATGTAGTAAAATATTACATCCGAGCTGTTAGGTTGCCATAGGTTAGGATATATAACGTTATAGACGTATATAATGTTCCCATCGAGAAGTAGGGGCCGAAGTGACGGGAATGTTGTAAAATATTACATTCGATATGTTAGTTTGCCTTAGGCTAGGATATATAGCGTTATAGACGTATATAATGTTCCCACCCAGAAGTAGGGGCCGACGTGCCACGAATGTAGTAAAATATTACATCCGAGATGTTAGGTTGCCTTAGGTTAGGATATATAACGTTATCGACGTATATAATGTTCCACCCGAGAAGTAGGGGCCGACGCGCCAGGAATGCTGTAAAATATTACATCCGAGATGTTAGGATTGCCTTAGGCTAGGATATATAACGTTATAGACGTATATAATGTTCCCACCGAGAAGTAGGGGCCGATGTGACGGGAATGTTGTAAAATTATACATTCGACACGTTAGGATTGCCTTAAGTTAGGATATATGGCGTTATAGACGTATATAATGTTCCCACCGAGAAGTAGGGGCCAGCGCGCCAGGAATGTGATAAAATATTACGCTCGACAGGTTAGGTTGCCTTAGCATAGGATATATAGCGTTAAAGACGTATATAATGTTCCCACCGAGACATAGGGGCCGACACGCCAGGAATGTTGTAAAATATTACATACGAAATGTTTGGTTCCCTTAGGATTGGATATATAACGTTATAGACGTATATAATGTTCCCACCGAGAAGTAGGGGCCAACGAGCCAGGAATGTGATAAAATATTACATTCGACATGTTAAGTTGTCTTAGGTTAGGATATGTAACGTTATAGTCGTATATACAGTTCCCACCGAGAAGTAGTTGCCGACGCGCCAGGAATATTGTAAAATATTATATTCGACATGTTAGGTTGTCTCAGGCTAGGACATATAGCGTTATAGACATATACAATGTTCCCACCGCGAAATAGGGGCCGACACGCGAGGAATGTTGTAAAACATTACATCTGAGATGTTAGGTTGCCTTAGACTAGGATATATAACGTTATAGACGCATATAATGTTCCCACCGAGAAGTAGGGGCCGAAGTGACGGGAATGTAGTAAAATATTACATCCGAGATGTTAGGTTGCCTTAGGCTAGGATAAGTAACGTTATAGACGTATATAATGTTCCCACCGAGAAGTAGGGTCCGACGAGCCAGGAATGTAGTAAAATATTACATCCGAGATGTTAGGTTGAATTAGGTTAGGATATATAACGTTGTAGACTTACATACTGTTCCCACCGAGAAGTAGGTGCCGACGCGCCAGGAATGTTGTAAAATATTACATCCGAGATGTTAGGATTACCTTAGGCTAGGATATATAACGTTATAGACGTATATAATGTTCCCACCGAGAAGTAGGGGCCGACGTGCCAGGAATGTAGTAAAATATTACATCCGAGATGTTAGGTTGCCTTAGGTTAGGATATATAACGTTATAGACGTATATAATGTTCCACCCGAGAAGTAGGGGCCGACGCGCCAGGAATGCTGTAAAATATTACATTCGACATGTTAGGATTGCCTTAGGCTAGGATATATAACGTTATAGACGTATATGATATTCCCACCGAGAACTACGGACCTACACGCCAGGAATGTTATCAAATATTACTTCCGAGATGTTAGGTTCCCTTAGGTTAGGATATATAACGTTATAGACCTCTATAATGTTCCCACCGAGAAGTAGGGCCCTGCGAGCCAGGAATGTTGTAAAATATTACGCTCGACATGTTAGGTTGTCTTAGGCTATGATATATAGCGATATAGACGTATATGATATTCCCACCGAGAAATGGGGGCCGGCGCGCCAGGAATTTAGTAAAATATTACATCCGAGATGTTAGGTTGCCTTAGGCTAGGATATGTAAAGTTATAGACGTAAATAATGTTCCCACCGAGAAGTAGGGGCCAGCGCGCCAGGAATGTGGTAAAATATTACATCCGGTATTTTAGGTTGCCTTAGGCTAGGATATATAACTTTATAGACGTATGTCATGTTCCCACCGAGAAGTAGGTGCCGACGCGCCACGAATGTTGTAAAATATTACGCTCGACAAGTTAGGTTGCATAGGATAGGATATATAGCGTTAAAGACGTATATAATGTTCCCACCGAGACATAGGGGCCGACACGCCAGGAATGTTGTAAAATATTACATACGAAATGTTAGGTTCCCTTAGGATTGGATATATAACGTTATAGACGTATATAATGTTCCCACCGAGAAGTAGGGGCCAACGAGCCAGGAATGTGATCAAATATTACATTCGACATGTAAAGTTGTCTTAGGTTAGGATATATAACGTTATAGTCGTATATACAGTTCCCACCGAGAAGTAGTTGCCGACGCGCCAGGAATATTGTAAAATATTATATTCGACATGTTTGGTTGTCTCAGGCTATCACATATATCGTTATAGACATATACAATGTTCCCACCGAGAAATAGGGGCCGACACGCCAGGAATGTTGTAAAACATTACATCCGAAGTGTTAGGTTGCCTTAGGCTAGGATATATAGCGTTATAGACGTATATAATGTTCCCACCGAGAAGTAGGGGCCAACGAGCCAGGAATGTTGTAAAATATTACGCTCGATATGTTAGGTTGCCTTAGGCTATGATATATAGCGATATAGACGTATATAATATTCCCACCGAGAAGTGGGGGCCGGCGCGCCAGGAATGTAGTAGAATATTACATCCGAGATGTTAGGTTGCCTTAGGCTAGGATATGTAAAGTTATAGACGTATATAATGTTCCTACCGAGAAATAGGTGCCGGCACGCCAGGAATGTTGTAAAATATTACATCCGAGATGTTAGGATTGCCTTAGGCTAAGATATATAGCGTTATAGACGTATATAATGTTCCCACCGAGAAGTAGGGGCCGAATTGACGGGAATGTTGTAAAATATTACATTCCACATGTTAGTTTGCCTTAGGCTAGGATATATAGCGTTATAGACGTATATAATGTTCCCACCGAGAAGTAGGGGCCGACGTGCAAGGAATGTGGTAAAATATTATATCCGAGATGTTAGGTTGCCTTAGGTTAGGATATATAACGTTATCGACGCTCATAATGTTCCCACCGAGAAGTAGGGGCCAACGAGCCAGGAATGTGGTGAAACATTACATTCGACATGTTAAGTTGCCTTAGGTTAGGATATATAACGTTATAGACGGATATACTGTTCCCACCGAGAAGTAGTTGCCGACGCGCCAGGAATATTGTAAAATATTACATTCGTCTTGTAAGGATGCCTTATGCTAGGATATATAACGTTATAGACGTATATAATATTCCCACCGAGAAGTGGGGGCCGGCGCGCCAGGAATGTAGTAAAATATTACATCCGAGATGTTAGGTTGCCTTAGGCTAGGATATGTAAAGTTATAGACGTATATAATGTTCCCACCGAGAAATAGGTGCCGGCGCGCCAGGAATGTTGTAAAATATTACATTCGACATGTAAGGATGCCTTATGCTAGGATATATAACGTTATAGACGTATATAAAGTTCCCACCGAGAAGTAGGTGCCGACGAGCCAGGAATGTTGTAAAATATTACGCTCGACATGTTAAGTTGCCTTAGGTTAGGATATATAACGTTATAGACGGATATACTGTTCCCACCGAGAAGTAGTTGCCGACGCGCCAGGAATGTTGTAAAATATTACGCTCGACATGTTAGGTTGCCTTAGGCTAGGATATATAGCGATATAGACGTATATAATGTTCCCATCGACAAATAGCGGTCGGCGCGCCACGAATGTAGTAAAATATTACATCCGAGATGTTAGGATTGCCTTAGGCTAGGATATATCACGTTATGGACGTATATAATGTTCCCACCGAGAAGTAGGAGCCGGCGCGCCAGGAATGCTGTAGAATATTACATTCGACATGTTAGGTTGCCTTAGGCTAGTATATATAGCGATATAGACGTATATAATGTTCCCACCGAGAAATAGGTGCCGGCGCGCCAGGAATGTTGTAAAATATTACATCCGAGGTGTTACGATTGCCTGAGGCTAAGATATATAACGTTATAGACGTATATAATGTTCCCACCGAGAAGTAGGGGCCGAAGTGACGGGAATGTTGTAAAATATTACATCCGATATGTTAGGTTGCCTTAGGTTAGGATATATAACGTTATTGACTTATATAATGTTCCCACCGAGAAATAGGGGCCGACGCCCCAGGAATGTTGTAAAATATTACGCTCGACAAGTTAGGTTGCCTTAGGCTAGGATATATAGCGTTAAAGACGTATATAATGTTCCCACCGAGAAATAGGGGCCGACACGCCAGGAATGTTGTAAAACATTACATCCGAGGTGTTAGGTTGCCTTAGGCTAGGATATATAGCGTTATAGACGTATATAATGTTCCCACCGAGAAGTAGGGGCCAACGAGCCAGGAATGTTGTAAAATATTACGCTCGACATGTTAGGTTGCCTTAGGCTATGATATATAGCGATATAGACGTATATAATATTCCCACCGAGAAGTGGGAGCCGGCGCGCCAGGAATGTAGTAAAATATTACATCCGAGATGTTAGGTTGCCTTAGGCTACGATATGTAAAGTTATAGACGTATATAATGTTCCCACCGAGAAATAGGTGTCGGCGCGCCAGGAATGTTGTAAAATATTACATCCGGGATGTTAGGTTGCCTTAGGCTAGGATATGTAAAGTTATAGACGTATATAATGTTCCCACCGAGAAATAGGTGCCGGCGCGCCAGGAATGTTGTAAAATATTACATTCGACATGTAAGGATGCCTTATGCTAGGATATATAACGTTATAGACGTATATAATGTTCCCACCGAGAAATAGGGGCCGACACGCCAGGAATGTTGTAAAACATTACATCCGAGGTGTTAGGTTGCCTTAGGCTAGGATATATAACGTTATAGACGTATATAAAGTTCCAACCGAGAAGTAGGTTCCGACGAGCCAGGAATGTTGTAAAATATTACGCTCGACATGTTAGGTTGCCTTAGGCTAGGATATATAGCGATATAGACGTATATAATGTTCCCATCTACAAATAGCGGTCGGCGCGCCAGGAATGTTGTAAAACATTACATCCGAGGTGTTAGGTTGCCTTAGGCACGGATATATAGCGTTATAGGCGTATATAATGTTCCCACCGAGGAGTAGGGGCCGACGAGCCAGGAATGTTGTAAAATATTACGCTCGACATGTTAGGTTGCCCTAGGCTAGGATATATAGCGATATAGACGTATATAATATTCCCACCGAGAAGTGGCAGCCGGCGCGCCAGGAATATAGTAAAATATTACATCTGAGATGTTAGGTTGCCTTAGGCTAGGACATATAGCGTTATAGACGTATATAATGTTCCCACCGAGAAGTAGGGGCCGACGTGCCAGGAATGTAGTAAAATATTACATCCGAGATGTTAGGTTGCCTTAGGTTATGATATATAGCGTTATAGAAGTATATAATGTTCCCACCGAGAAGTAGGGCCCGACGTGCCAGAAATGTAGTAAAATATTACATCCGAGATGTTAGGATTGCCTTAGGCTAGGATATATATCGTTAAAGACGTATATAATGTTCCCACCGAGAAATAGGGGCCGACACGCCAGGAATGTTGTAAAACATTACATCCGAGGTGTTAGGTTGCCTTAGGCTCGGATATATAGCGTTATAGGCGTATATAATGTTCCCACCGAGGAGTAGGGGCCGACGTGCAAGGAATGTGGTGAAACATTACATTCGACATGTTAAGTTGCCTTAGGTTAGGATATATAACGTTATAGACGGATATACTGTTCCCACCGAGAAGTAGTTGCCGACGCGCCAGGAATATTGTAAAATATTACACTCGACATGTAAGGATGCCTTATGCTAGGATATATAACGTTATAGACGTATATAAAGATCCCACCGAGAAGTAGGTGCCGACGAGCCAGGAATGTTGTAAAATATTACGCTCGACATGTTAGGTTGCCTTAGGCTAGGATATATAGCGATATAGACGTATATAATGTTCCCATCGACAAATAGCGGTCGGCGCGCCACGAATGTAGTAAAATATTACATCCGAGATGTTAGGATTGCCTTAGGCTAGGATATATCACGTTATGGACGTATATAATGTTCCCACCGAGAAGTAGGAGCCGGCGCGCCAGGAATGCTGTAGAATATTACATTCGACATGTTAGGTTGCCTTAGGCTAGTATATATAGCGATATAGACGTATATAATGTTCCCAACGAGAAATAGGTGCCGGCGCGCCAGGAATGTTGTAAAATATTACATTCGACATGTAAGGATGCCTTATGCTAGGATATATAACGTTATAGACGTATATAATGTTCCCACCGAGAAGTAGGTGCCAACGTGCCAGGAATGAAGTAAAATATTACATCCGAGATGTTAGGTTGCCTTAGGTTAGGATATATACCGTTATAGACATATATAATGTTCCCACCGAGAAGTAGGGGCCGACGTGCCAGGAATGAAGTAAAATATTACATCCGAGATGTTAGGTTGCCTTAGGTTAGGATATATACCGTTATAGACATATATAATGTTCCCACCGAGAAGTAGGGGCCGACGTGCCAGGAATGTAGTAAAATATTACATCCGAGATGTTAGGTTGCCTTAGGTTAGGATATATAACGTTATAGACGGATATACTGTTCCCACCGAGAAGTAGTTGCCGACGCGCTAGGAATATTGTAAAATATTACATTCGACATGTAAGGATGCCTTATGCTAGGATATACAACGTTATAGACGTATATAAAGTTCCCACCGAGAAGTAGGTGCCGACGAGCCAGGAATGTTGTAAAATACTACATCCGAGATGTTAGGTTCCCTTAGGTTAGAATCTATAACGTTATAGACGTATATAATGTTCCCACCGAGAAGTAGGGGCCAACGAGCCAGGAATGTTGTAAAATATTACATTCGACATGTAAGGATGCCTTATGCTAGGATATATAACGTTATAGACGTATATAATATTCCCACCGAGAAGTGGGGGCCGGCGCGCCAGGAATGTAGTAAAATATTACATCCGAGATGTTAGGTTGCCTTAGGCTAGGATATGTAAAGTTATAGACGTATATAGTGTTCCCACCGAGAAATAGGTGCCGGCGCGCCAGGAATGTTGTAAAATATTACATTCGACATGTAAGGATGCCTTATGCTAGGATATATAACGTTATAGACGTATATAAAGTTCCCACCGAGAAGTAGGTGCCGACGAGCCAGGAATGTTGTAAAATATTACGCTCGACATGTTAGGTTGCCTTAGGCTAGGATATATAACGTTATAGACGTATGTAAAGTTCCAACCGAGAAGTAGGTGCCGACGAGCCAGGAATGTTGTAAAATATTACATTCGACATGTAAGGATGCCTTATGCTAGGATATATAACGTTATAGACGTATATAATGTTCCCACCGAGAAGTAGGGGCCAACGTGCCAGGAATGTAGTAAAATATTACATCCGAGATGTTAGGTTGCCTTAGGTTAGGATATATACCGTTATAGACATATATAATGTTCCCACCGAGAAGTAGGGGCCGACGTGCCATGAATGTAGTAAAATATTACATCCGAGATGTTAGGTTGCCTTAGGTTAGGATATATAACGTTATAGACGGATATACTGTTCCCACCGAGAAGTAGTTGCCGACGCGCCAGGAATATTGTAAAATATTACATTCGACATGTAAGGATGCCTTATGCTAGGATATATAACGTTATAGACGTATATAAAGTTCCCACCGAGAAGTAGGTGCCGACGAGCCAGGAATGTTGTAAAATATTACGCTCGGCATGTTAGGTTGCCTTAGGCTAGGACATATAGCGACATAGACGTATATAATGCTCCCATCGAGAAATCGCGGTCGGCGCGCTACGAATGTAGTAAAATATTACATCCGTCATGTTAGGATTGCCTTAGGCTAGGATATATCACGTTATAGGCGTATATAATGTTCCCACCGAGAAGTAGGGGCCGGCGCGCCAGGAATGCTGTAAAATATTACATTCGACATGTTAGGTTGCCTCAGGCTAGTATATATAGCGATATAGACGTATATAATGTTCCCACCAAGAAATAGGTGCCGACGTGCCAGGAATGTAGTAAAATACTACATCCGAGATGTTAGGTTGCCTTAGGTTAGGATATATAGCGTTATAGACATATAAAATGTTCCCACCGAGAAGGAGGGGCCGACGTGCCAGGAATGTAGTAAAATATTACATCCGAGATGTTAGGTTGCCTTAGGTTGGGATATATAACGTTATAGACGCTCATAATGTTCCCACCGAGAAGTAGGGGCCAACGAGCCAGGAATGTGGTGAAACATTACATTCGACATGTTAAGTTGCCTTAGGTTAGGATATATAACGTTGTAGACGGATATACTGTTCCCACCGAGAAGTAGTTGCCGACGCGCCAGGAATATTGTAAAATATTACATTCGACATGTAAGGATGCCTTATGCTAGGATATATATCGTTATAGACGTATATAATATTCCCACCGAGAAGTGGGGGCCGGCGCGCCAGGAATGTAGTAAAATATTACATCCGAGATGTTAGGTTGCCTTAGGCTAGGATATGTAAAGTTATAGACGTATATAATGTTCCCACCGAGAAATAGGTGCCGGCGCGCCAGGAATGTAGTAAAATATTACATCCGAGATGTTAGGTTGCCTTAGGTTAGGATATATAACGTTATAGACGGATATACTGTTCCCACCGAGAAGTAGTTGCCGACGCGCCAGGAATATTGTAAAATATTACATTCGACATGTAAGGATGCCTTATGCTAGGATATATAACGTTATAGACGTATATAAAGATCCCACCGAGAAGTAGGTGCCGACGAGCCAGGAATGTTGTAAAATATTACGCTCGACATGTTAGGTTGCCTTAGGCTAGGATATATAGCGATATAGACGTATATAATGTTCCCATCGACAAATAGCGGTCGGCGCGCCACGAATGTAGTAAAATATTACATCCGAGATGTTAGGATTGCCTTAGGCTAGGATATATCACGTTATGGACGTATATAATGTTCCCACCGAGAAGTAGGAGCCGGCGCGCCAGGAATGCTGTAGAATATTACATTCGACATGTTAGGTTGCCTTAGGCTAGTATATATAGCGATATAGACGTATATAATGTTCCCAACGAGAAATAGGTGCCGGCGCGCCAGGAATGTTGTAAAATATTACATTCGACATGTAAGGATGCCTTATGCTAGGATATATAACGTTATAGACGTATATAATGTTCCCACCGAGAAGTAGGTGCCAACGTGCCAGGAATGAAGTAAAATATTACATCCGAGATGTTAGGTTGCCTTAGGTTAGGATATATACCGTTATAGACATATATAATGTTCCCACCGAGAAGTAGGGGCCGACGTGCCAGGAATGAAGTAAAATATTACATCCGAGATGTTAGGTTGCCTTAGGTTAGGATATATACCGTTATAGACATATATAATGTTCCCACCGAGAAGTAGGGGCCGACGTGCCAGGAATGTAGTAAAATATTACATCCGAGATGTTAGGTTGCCTTAGGTTAGGATATATAACGTTATAGACGGATATACTGTTCCCACCGAGAAGTAGTTGCCGACGCGCTAGGAATATTGTAAAATATTACATTCGACATGTAAGGATGCCTTATGCTAGGATATACAACGTTATAGACGTATATAAAGTTCCCACCGAGAAGTAGGTGCCGACGAGCCAGGAATGTTGTAAAATACTACATCCGAGATGTTAGGTTCCCTTAGGTTAGAATCTATAACGTTATAGACGTATATAATGTTCCCACCGAGAAGTAGGGGCCAACGAGCCAGGAATGTTGTAAAATATTACATTCGACATGTAAGGATGCCTTATGCTAGGATATATAACGTTATAGACGTATATAATATTCCCACCGAGAAGTGGGGGCCGGCGCGCCAGGAATGTAGTAAAATATTACATCCGAGATGTTAGGTTGCCTTAGGCTAGGATATGTAAAGTTATAGACGTATATAGTGTTCCCACCGAGAAATAGGTGCCGGCGCGCCAGGAATGTTGTAAAATATTACATTCGACATGTAAGGATGCCTTATGCTAGGATATATAACGTTATAGACGTATATAAAGTTCCCACCGAGAAGTAGGTGCCGACGAGCCAGGAATGTTGTAAAATATTACGCTCGACATGTTAGGTTGCCTTAGGCTAGGATATATAACGTTATAGACGTATGTAAAGTTCCAACCGAGAAGTAGGTGCCGACGAGCCAGGAATGTTGTAAAATATTACATTCGACATGTAAGGATGCCTTATGCTAGGATATATAACGTTATAGACGTATATAATGTTCCCACCGAGAAGTAGGGGCCAACGTGCCAGGAATGTAGTAAAATATTACATCCGAGATGTTAGGTTGCCTTAGGTTAGGATATATACCGTTATAGACATATATAATGTTCCCACCGAGAAGTAGGGGCCGACGTGCCATGAATGTAGTAAAATATTACATCCGAGATGTTAGGTTGCCTTAGGTTAGGATATATAACGTTATAGACGGATATACTGTTCCCACCGAGAAGTAGTTGCCGACGCGCCAGGAATATTGTAAAATATTACATTCGACATGTAAGGATGCCTTATGCTAGGATATATAACGTTATAGACGTATATAAAGTTCCCACCGAGAAGTAGGTGCCGACGAGCCAGGAATGTTGTAAAATATTACGCTCGGCATGTTAGGTTGCCTTAGGCTAGGACATATAGCGACATAGACGTATATAATGCTCCCATCGAGAAATCGCGGTCGGCGCGCTACGAATGTAGTAAAATATTACATCCGTCATGTTAGGATTGCCTTAGGCTAGGATATATCACGTTATAGGCGTATATAATGTTCCCACCGAGAAGTAGGGGCCGGCGCGCCAGGAATGCTGTAAAATATTACATTCGACATGTTAGGTTGCCTCAGGCTAGTATATATAGCGATATAGACGTATATAATGTTCCCACCAAGAAATAGGTGCCGACGTGCCAGGAATGTAGTAAAATACTACATCCGAGATGTTAGGTTGCCTTAGGTTAGGATATATAGCGTTATAGACATATAAAATGTTCCCACCGAGAAGGAGGGGCCGACGTGCCAGGAATGTAGTAAAATATTACATCCGAGATGTTAGGTTGCCTTAGGTTGGGATATATAACGTTATAGACGCTCATAATGTTCCCACCGAGAAGTAGGGGCCAACGAGCCAGGAATGTGGTGAAACATTACATTCGACATGTTAAGTTGCCTTAGGTTAGGATATATAACGTTATAGACGTATGTAAAGTTCCAACCGAGAAGTAGGTGCCGACGAGCCAGGAATGTTGTAAAATATTACATTCGACATGTAAGGATGCCTTATGCTAGGATATATAACGTTATAGACGTATATAATGTTCCCACCGAGAAGTAGGGGCCAACGTGCCAGGAATGTAGTAAAATATTACATCCGAGATGTTAGGTTGCCTTAGGTTAGGATATATACCGTTATAGACATATATAATGTTCCCACCGAGAAGTAGGGGCCGACGTGCCATGAATGTAGTAAAATATTACATCCGAGATGTTAGGTTGCCTTAGGTTAGGATATATAACGTTATAGACGGATATACTGTTCCCACCGAGAAGTAGTTGCCGACGCGCCAGGAATATTGTAAAATATTACATTCGACATGTAAGGATGCCTTATGCTAGGATATATAACGTTATAGACGTATATAAAGTTCCCACCGAGAAGTAGGTGCCGACGAGCCAGGAATGTTGTAAAATATTACGCTCGGCATGTTAGGTTGCCTTAGGCTAGGACATATAGCGACATAGACGTATATAATGCTCCCATCGAGAAATCGCGGTCGGCGCGCTACGAATGTAGTAAAATATTACATCCGTCATGTTAGGATTGCCTTAGGCTAGGATATATCACGTTATAGGCGTATATAATGTTCCCACCGAGAAGTAGGGGCCGGCGCGCCAGGAATGCTGTAAAATATTACATTCGACATGTTAGGTTGCCTCAGGCTAGTATATATAGCGATATAGACGTATATAATGTTCCCACCAAGAAATAGGTGCCGACGTGCCAGGAATGTAGTAAAATACTACATCCGAGATGTTAGGTTGCCTTAGGTTAGGATATATAGCGTTATAGACATATAAAATGTTCCCACCGAGAAGGAGGGGCCGACGTGCCAGGAATGTAGTAAAATATTACATCCGAGATGTTAGGTTGCCTTAGGTTGGGATATATAACGTTATAGACGCTCATAATGTTCCCACCGAGAAGTAGGGGCCAACGAGCCAGGAATGTGGTGAAACATTACATTCGACATGTTAAGTTGCCTTAGGTTAGGATATATAACGTTGTAGACGGATATACTGTTCCCACCGAGAAGTAGTTGCCGACGCGCCAGGAATATTGTAAAATATTACATTCGACATGTAAGGATGCCTTATGCTAGGATATATATCGTTATAGACGTATATAATATTCCCACCGAGAAGTGGGGGCCGGCGCGCCAGGAATGTAGTAAAATATTACATCCGAGATGTTAGGTTGCCTTAGGCTAGGATATGTAAAGTTATAGACGTATATAATGTTCCCACCGAGAAATAGGTGCCGGCGCGCCAGGAATGTAGTAAAATATTACATCCGAGATGTTAGGTTGCCTTAGGTTAGGATATATAACGTTATAGACGGATATACTGTTCCCACCGAGAAGTAGTTGCCGACGCGCCAGGAATATTGTAAAATATTACATTCGACATGTAAGGATGCCTTATGCTAGGATATATAACGTTATAGACGTATATAAAGATCCCACCGAGAAGTAGGTGCCGACGAGCCAGGAATGTTGTAAAATATTACGCTCGACATGTTAGGTTGCCTTAGGCTAGGATATATAGCGATATAGACGTATATAATGTTCCCATCGACAAATAGCGGTCGGCGTGCCACGAATGTAGTAAAATATTACATCCGAGATGTAAGGATGCCTTATGCTAGGATATATAACGTTATAGACGTATATAATGTTCCCACCGAGAAGTAGGTGCCAACGTGCCAGGAATGAAGTAAAATATTACATCCGAGATGTTAGGTTGCCTTAGGTTAGGATATATACCGTTATAGACATATATAATGTTCCCACCGAGAAGTAGGGGCCGACGTGCCAGGAATGTAGTAAAATATTACATCCGAGATGTTAGGTTGCCTTAGGTTAGGATATATAACGTTATAGACGGATATACTGTTCCCACCGAGAAGTAGTTGCCGACGCGCTAGGAATATTGTAAAATATTACATTCGACATGTAAGGATGCCTTATGCTAGGATATACAACGTTATAGACGTATATAAAGTTCCCACCGAGAAGTAGGTGCCGACGAGCCAGGAATGTTGTAAAATACTACATCCGAGATGTTAGGTTCCCTTAGGTTAGAATCTATAACGTTATAGACGTATATAATGTTCCCACCGAGAAGTAGGGGCCAACGAGCCAGGAATGTTGTAAAATATTACATTCGACATGTAAGGATGCCTTATGCTAGGATATATAACGTTATAGACGTATATAATATTCCCACCGAGAAGTGGGGGCCGGCGCGCCAGGAATGTAGTAAAATATTACATCCGAGATGTTAGGTTGCCTTAGGCTAGGATATGTAAAGTTATAGACGTATATAGTGTTCCCACCGAGAAATAGGTGCCGGCGCGCCAGGAATGTTGTAAAATATTACATTCGACATGTAAGGATGCCTTATGCTAGGATATATAACGTTATAGACGTATATAAAGTTCCCACCGAGAAGTAGGTGCCGACGAGCCAGGAATGTTGTAAAATATTACGCTCGACATGTTAGGTTGCCTTAGGCTAGGATATATAACGTTATAGACGTATGTAAAGTTCCAACCGAGAAGTAGGTGCCGACGAGCCAGGAATGTTGTAAAATATTACATTCGACATGTAAGGATGCCTTATGCTAGGATATATAACGTTATAGACGTATATAATGTTCCCACCGAGAAGTAGGGGCCAACGTGCCAGGAATGTAGTAAAATATTACATCCGAGATGTTAGGTTGCCTTAGGTTAGGATATATACCGTTATAGACATATATAATGTTCCCACCGAGAAGTAGGGGCCGACGTGCCATGAATGTAGTAAAATATTACATCCGAGATGTTAGGTTGCCTTAGGTTAGGATATATAACGTTATAGACGGATATACTGTTCCCACCGAGAAGTAGTTGCCGACGCGCCAGGAATATTGTAAAATATTACATTCGACATGTAAGGATGCCTTATGCTAGGATATATAACGTTATAGACGTATATAAAGTTCCCACCGAGAAGTAGGTGCCGACGAGCCAGGAATGTTGTAAAATATTACGCTCGGCATGTTAGGTTGCCTTAGGCTAGGACATATAGCGACATAGACGTATATAATGCTCCCATCGAGAAATCGCGGTCGGCGCGCTACGAATGTAGTAAAATATTACATCCGTCATGTTAGGATTGCCTTAGGCTAGGATATATCACGTTATAGGCGTATATAATGTTCCCACCGAGAAGTAGGGGCCGGCGCGCCAGGAATGCTGTAAAATATTACATTCGACATGTTAGGTTGCCTCAGGCTAGTATATATAGCGATATAGACGTATATAATGTTCCCACCAAGAAATAGGTGCCGACGTGCCAGGAATGTAGTAAAATACTACATCCGAGATGTTAGGTTGCCTTAGGTTAGGATATATAGCGTTATAGACATATAAAATGTTCCCACCGAGAAGGAGGGGCCGACGTGCCAGGAATGTAGTAAAATATTACATCCGAGATGTTAGGTTGCCTTAGGTTGGGATATATAACGTTATAGACGCTCATAATGTTCCCACCGAGAAGTAGGGGCCAACGAGCCAGGAATGTGGTGAAACATTACATTCGACATGTTAAGTTGCCTTAGGTTAGGATATATAACGTTGTAGACGGATATACTGTTCCCACCGAGAAGTAGTTGCCGACGCGCCAGGAATATTGTAAAATATTACATTCGACATGTAAGGATGCCTTATGCTAGGATATATATCGTTATAGACGTATATAATATTCCCACCGAGAAGTGGGGGCCGGCGCGCCAGGAATGTAGTAAAATATTACATCCGAGATGTTAGGTTGCCTTAGGCTAGGATATGTAAAGTTATAGACGTATATAATGTTCCCACCGAGAAATAGGTGCCGGCGCGCCAGGAATGTAGTAAAATATTACATCCGAGATGTTAGGTTGCCTTAGGTTAGGATATATAACGTTATAGACGGATATACTGTTCCCACCGAGAAGTAGTTGCCGACGCGCCAGGAATATTGTAAAATATTACATTCGACATGTAAGGATGCCTTATGCTAGGATATATAACGTTATAGACGTATATAAAGATCCCACCGAGAAGTAGGTGCCGACGAGCCAGGAATGTTGTAAAATATTACGCTCGACATGTTAGGTTGCCTTAGGCTAGGATATATAGCGATATAGACGTATATAATGTTCCCATCGACAAATAGCGGTCGGCGTGCCACGAATGTAGTAAAATATTACATCCGAGATGTTAGGATTGCCTTAGGCTAGGATATATCACGTTATGGACGTATATAATGTTCCCACCGAGAAGTAGGACCCGGCGCGCCAGGAATGCTGTAGAATATTACATTCGACATGTTAGGTTGCCTTAGGCTAGTATATATAGCGATATAGACGTATATAATGTTCCCACCGAGAAATAGGTGCCGGCGCGCCAGGAATGTTGTAAAATATTACATTCGACATGTAAGGATGCCTTATGCTAGGATATATAACGTTATAGACGTATATAATGTTCCCACCGAGAAGTAGGTGCCAACGTGCCAGGAATGAAGTAAAATATTACATCCGAGATGTTAGGTTGCCTTAGGTTAGGATATATACCGTTATAGACATATATAATGTTCCCACCGAGAAGTAGGGGCCGACGTGCCAGGAATGTAGTAAAATATTACATCCGAAATGTTAGGTTGCCTTAGGTTAGGATATATAACGTTATAGACGGATATACTGTTCCCACCGAGAAGTAGTTGCCGACGCGCCAGGAATATTGTAAAATATTACATTCGACATGTAAGGATGCCTTATGCTAGGATATACAACGTTATAGACGTATATAAAGTTCCCACCGAGAAGTAGGTGCCGACGAGCCAGGAATGTTGTAAAATACTACATCCGAGATGTTAGGTTCCCTTAGGTTAGAATCTATAACGTTATAGACGTATATAATGTTCCCACCGAGAAGTAGGGGCCAACGAGCCAGGAATGTTGTAAAATATTACATTCGACATGTAAGGATGCCTTATGCTAGGATATATAACGTTTTAGACGTATATAATATTCCCACCGAGAAGTGGGGGCCGGCGCGCCAGGAATGTAGTAAAATATTACATCCGAGATGTTAGGTTGCCTTAGGCTAGGATATGTAAAGTTATAGACGTATATAGTGTTCCCACCGAGAAATAGGTGCCGGCGCGCCAGGAATGTTGTAAAATATTACATTCGACATGTAAGGATGCCTTATGCTAGGATATATAACGTTATAGACGTATATAAAGTTCCCACCGAGAAGTAGGTGCCGACGAGCCAGGAATTTTGTAAAATATTACGCTCGACATGTTAGGTTGCCTTAGGCTAGGATATATAACGTTATAGACGTATGTAAAGTTCCAACCGAGAAGTAGGTGCCGACGAGCCAGGAATGTTGTAAAATATTACATTCGACATGTAAGGATGCCTTATGCTAGGATATATAACGTTATAGACGTATATAATATTCCCACCGAGAAGTGGGGGCCGACGAGCCAGGAATGTTGTAAAATATTACATTCGACATGTTAGGTTTCCTCAGGCTAGTATATATAGCGATATAGACGTATATAATGTTCCCACCAAGAAATAGGTGCCGACGTGCCAGGAATGTAGTAAAATACTACATCCGACATGTAAGGATGCCTTATGCTAGGATATATAACGTTATAGACGTATATAATGTTCCCACCGAGAAGTAGGTGCCAACGTGCCAGGAATGTAGTAAAATATTACATCCGAAATGTTAGGTTGCCTTAGGTTAGAATATATACCGTTATAGACATATATAATGTTCCCACCGAGAAGTAGGGGCCGACGTGCCAGGAATGTAGTAAAATATTACATCCGAGATGTTAGGTTGCCTTAGGTTAGGATATATAACGTTATAGACGGATATACTGTTCCCACCGAGAAGTAGTTGCCGACGCGCCAGGAATATTGTAAAATATTACATTCGACATGTAAGGATGCCTTATGCTAGGATATATAACGTTATAGACGTATATAAAGTTCCCACCGAGAAGTAGGTGCC
This sequence comes from Xylocopa violacea, assembly GCA_963969225.1. NCBI lineage: Eukaryota > Metazoa > Arthropoda > Insecta > Hymenoptera > Apidae > Xylocopa > Xylocopa violacea. The sequence goes on from CAXAJV010000001.1 coordinate 52,158,892, forward strand.
GACGAGCCAGGAACGTTGTAAAATATTACATCCGAGATGTTAGGTTCCCTTAGGTTAGAATCTATAACGTTATAAACGTATATAATGTTCCCACCGAGAAGTAGGGGCCAACGAGCCAGGAATGTTGTAAAATATTACATTCGACATGTAAGGATGCCTTATGCTAGGATATATAACGTTATAGACGTATATAATATTCCCACCGAGAAGTGGGGGCCGGCGCGCCAGGAATGTAGTAAAATATTACATCCGAGATGTTAGGTTGCCTTAGGCTAGGATATGTAAAGTCATAGACGTATATAGTGATCCCACCGAGAAATAGGTGCCGGCGCGCCAGGAATGTTGTAAAATATTACATTCGACATGTAAGGATGCCTTATGCTAGGATATATAACGTTATAGACGTATATAAAGTTCCCACCGAGAAGTAGGTGCCGACGAGCCAGGAATGTTGTAAAATATTACGCTCGACATGTTAGGTTGCCTTAGGCTAGGATATATAACGTTATAGACGTATATAAAGTTCCCACCGAGAAGTAGGTGCCGACGAGCCAGGAATGTTGTAAAATATTACATCCGAGATGTTAGGTTGCCTTAGGTTAGGATATATAACGTTACAGACGCTCATAATGTTCCCACCGAGAAGTAGGGGCCAACGAGCCAGGAATGTGGTGAAACATTACATTCGACATGTTAAGTTGCCTTAGGTTAGGATATATAACGTTATAGACGGATATACTGTTCCCACCGAGAAGTAGTTGCCGACGCGCCAGGAATATTGTAAAATATTACATTCGACATGTAAGGATGCCTTATGCTAGGATATATAACGTTATAGACGTATATAAAGTTCCCACCGAGAAGTAGGTGCCGACGAGCCAGGAATGTTGTAAAATATTACGCTCGGCATGTTAGGTTGCCTTAGGCTAGGACATATAGCGACATAGACGTATATAATGTTCCCATCGAGAAATCGCGATCGGCGCGCCACGAATGTAGTAAAATATTACATCCGTGATGTTAGGATTGCCTTAGGCTAGGATATATCACGTTATAGGCGTATATAATGTTCCCACCTAGAAGTAGGGGCCGGCGCGCCAGGAATGCTGTAAAATATTACATTCGACATGTTATGTTGCCTCAGGCTAGTATATATAGCGATATAGACGTATATAATGTTCCCACCAAGAAATAGTTGCCGACGCGCCAGGAATGTAGTAAAATACTACATTCGACATGTTAGGTTGCCTTAGGTTAGGATATATAGCGTTATAGACGTATATAAAGTTCCCACCGAGAAGTAGGTGCCGACGAGCCAGGAATGTTGTAAAATATTACGCTCGACATGTTAGGTTGCCTTAGGCTAGGATATATAACGTTATAGACGTGTATAAAGTTTCAACCGAGAAGTAGGTGCCGACGAGCCAGGAATGTTGTAAAATATTACGCTCGACATGTTAGGTTGCCTTAGGCTAGGATATATAGCGATATAGACGTATATAATGTTCCCATCGACAAATAGCGGTCGGCGCGCCACGAATGTAGTAAAATATTATATCCGAGATGTTAGGATTGCCTTAGGATAGGATATATCACGTTATGGACGTATATAATGTTCCCACCGAGAAGTAGGAGCCGGCGCGCCAGGAATGCTGTAGAATATTACATTCGACATGTTAGGTTGCCTTAGGCTAGTATATATAGCGATATAGACGTATATAATGTTCCCACCGAGAAATAGGTGCCGGCGCGCCAGGAATGTTGTAAAATATTACATTCGACATGTAAGGATGCCTTATGCTAGGATATATAACGTTATAGACTTATATAATGTTCCCACCGAGAAGTAGGGGCCAACGTGCCAGGAATGTAGTAAAATATTACATCCGAGATATTAGGTTGCCTTAGGTTAGGATATATACCGTTATAGACATATATAATGTTCCCACCGAGAAGTAGGGGCCGACGTGCCAGGAATGTGGTAAAATATTACATCCGAGATGTTAGGTTGCCTTAGGTTAGGATATATAACGTTATAGACGTATATAAAGTTCCCACCGAGAAGTAGGTGCCGACGAGCCAGGAATGTTGTAAAATATTACATCCGAGATGTTAGGTTCCCTTAGGTTAGAATCTATAACGTTATAGACGTATATAATGTTCCCACCGAGAAGTAGGGGCCAACGAGCCAGGAATGTTGTAAAATATTACATTCGACATGTAAGGATGCCTTATGCTAGGATATATAACGTTATAGACGTATATAATATTCCCACCGAGAAGTGGGGGCCGGCGCGCCAGGAATGTAGTAAAATATTACATCCGTGATGTTAGGATTGCCTTAGGCTAGGACATATCACGTTATAGGCGTATATAATGTTCCCACCGAGAAGTAGGGGCCGGCGCGCCAGGAATGCTGTAAAATATTACATTCGACATGTTAGGTTGCCTCAGGCTAGTATATATAGCGATATAGACGTATATAATGTTCCCACCAAGAAATAGGTGCCGACGTGCCAGGAATGTAGTAAAATACTACATCCGAGATGTTAGGTTGCCTTAGGTTAGGATATATAGCGTTATAGACATATAAAATGTTCCCACCGAGAAGGAGGGGCCGACGTGCCAGGAATGTAGTAAAATATTACATCCGAGATGTTAGGTTGCCTTAGGTTGGGATATATAACGTTATAGACGCTCATAATGTTCCCACCGAGAAGTAGGGGCCAACGAGCCAGGAATGTGGTGAAACATTACATTCGACATGTTAAGTTGCCTTAGGTTAGGATATATAACGTTATAGACGGATATACTGTTCCCGCCGAGAAGTAGTTGCCCACGCGCCAGGAATATTGTAAAATATTACATTCGACATGTAAGGATGCCTTATGCTAGGATATATAACGTTATAGACGTATATAAAGTTCCCACCGAGAAGTAGGTGCCGACGAGCCAGGAATGTTGTAAAATATTACGCTCGACATGTTAGGTTGCCTTAGGCTAGGATATATAACGTTATAGACGTGTATAAAGTTCCAACCGAGAAGTAGGTGCCGACGAGCCAGGAATGTTGTAAAATATTACGCTCGACATGTTAGGTTGCCTTAGGCTAGGATATATAGCGATATAGACGTATATAATGTTCCCATCGACAAATAGCGGTCGGCGCGCCACGAATGTAGTAAAATATTACATCCGAGATGTTAGGATTGCCTTAGGCTAGGATATATCACGTTATGGACGTATATAATGTTCCCACCGAGAAGTAGGAGCCGGCGCGCCAGGAATGCTGTAGAATATTACATTCGACATGTTAGGTTGCCTTAGGCTAGTATATATAGCGATATAGACGTATATAATGTTCCCACCGAGAAATAGGTGCCGACGAGCCAGGAATGTTGTAAAATATTACATCCGAGATGTTAGGTTCCCTTAGGTTAGAATCTATAACGTTATAGACGTATATAATGTTCCCACCGAGAAGTAGGGGCCAACGAGCCAGGAATGTTGTAAAATATTACATTCGACATGTAAGGATGCCTTATGCTAGCTTATATAACGTTATAGACGTATATAATATTCCCACCGAGAAGTGGGGGCCGGCGCGCCAGGAATGTAGTAAAATATTACATCCGTGATGTTAGGATTGCCTTAGGCTAGGATATATCACGTTATAGGCGTATATAATGTTCCCACCCAGAAGTAGGGGCCGGCGCGCCAGGAATGCTGTAAAATATTACATTCGACATGTTAGGTTGCCTCAGGCTAGTATATATAGCGATATAGACGTATATAATGTTCCCACCAAGAAATAGGTGCCGACGTGCCAGGAATGTAGTAAAATACTACATCCGAGATGTTAGGTTGCCTTAGGTTAGGATATATAGCGTTATAGACATATAAAATGTTCCCACCGAGAAGGAGGGGCCGACGTGCCAGGAATGTAGTAAAATATTACATCCGAGATGTTAGGTTGCCTTAGGTTGGGATATATAACGTTATAGACGCTCATAATGTTCCCACCGAGAAGTAGGGGCCAACGAGCCAGGAATGTGGTGAAACATTACATTCGACATGTTAAGTTGCCTTAGGTTAGGATATATAACGTTATAGACGGATATACTGTTCCCGCCGAGAAGTAGTTGCCCACGCGCCAGGAATATTGTAAAATATTACATTCGACATGTAAGGATGCCTTATGCTAGGATATATAACGTTATAGACGTATATAAAGTTCCCACCGAGAAGTAGGTGCCGACGAGCCAGGAATGTTGTAAAATATTACGCTCGACATGTTAGGTTGCCTTAGGCTAGGATATATAACGTTATAGACGTGTATAAAGTTCCAACCGAGAAGTAGGTGCCGACGAGCCAGGAATGTTGTAAAATATTACGCTCGACATGTTAGGTTGCCTTAGGCTAGGATATATAGCGATATAGACGTATATAATGTTCCCATCGACAAATAGCGGTCGGCGCGCCACGAATGTAGTAAAATATTACATCCGAGATGTTATGATTGCCTTAGGCTAGGATATATCACGTTATGGACGTATATAATGTTCCCACCGAGAAGTAGGAGCCGGCGCGCCAGGAATGCTGTAGAATATTACATTCGACATGTTAGGTTGCCTTAGGCTAGTATATATAGCGATATAGACGTATATAATGTTCCCACCGAGAAATAGGTGCCTGCGCGCCAGGAATGTTGTAAAATATTACATTCGACATGTAAGGATGCCTTATGCTAGGATATATAACGTTATAGACGTATATAATGTTCCCACCGAGAAGTAGGGGCCAACGTGCCAGGAATGTAGTAAAATATTACATCCGAGATGTTAGGTTGCCTTAGGTTAGGATATATACCGTTATAGACATATATAATGTTCCCACCGAGAAGTAGGGGCCGACGTGCCAGGAATGTAGTAAAATATTACATCCGAGATGTTAGGTTGCCTTAGGTTAGGATATATAACGTTATAGACGGATATACTGTTCCCACCGAGAAGTAGTTGCCGACGCGCCAGGAATATTGTAAAATATTACATTCGACATGTAAGGATGCCTTATGCTAGGATATATAACGTTATAGACGTATATAATATTCCCACCGAGAAGTGGGGGCCGGCGCGCCAGGAATGTAGTAAAATATTACATCCGTGATGTTAGGATTGCCTTAGGCTAGGATATATCACGTTATAGGCGTATATAATGTTCCCACCGAGAAGTAGGGGCCGGCGCGCCAGGAATGCTGTAAAATATTACATTCGACATGTTAGGTTGCCTCAGGCTAGTATATATAGCGATATAGACGTATATAATGTTCCCACCAAGAAATAGGTGCCGACGTGCCAGGAATGTAGTAAAATACTACATCCGAGATGTTAGGTTGCCTTAGGTTAGGATATATAGCGTTATAGACATATAAAATGTTCCCACCGAGAAGGAGGGGCCGACGTGCCAGGAATGTAGTAAAATATTACATCCGAGATGTTAGGTTGCCTTAGGTTGGGATATATAACGTTATAGACGCTCATAATGTTCCCACCGAGAAGTAGGGGCCAACGAGCCAGGAATGTGGTGAAACATTACATTCGACATGTTAAGTTGCCTTAGGTTAGGATATATAACGTTATAGACGGATATACTGTTCCCGCCGAGAAGTAGTTGCCCACGCGCCAGGAATATTGTAAAATATTACATTCGACATGTAAGGATGCCTTATGCTAGGATATATAACGTTATAGACGTATATAAAGTTCCCACCGAGAAGTAGGTGCCGACGAGCCAGGAATGTTGTAAAATATTACGCTCGACATGTTATGTTGCCTTAGGCTAGGATATATAACGTTATAGACGTGTATAAAGTTCCAACCGAGAAGTAGGTGCCGACGAGCCAGGAATGTTGTAAAATATTACGCTCGACATGTTAGGTTGCCTTAGGCTAGGATATATAGCGATATAGACGTATATAATGTTCCCATCGACAAATAGCGGTCGGCGCGCCACGAATGTAGTAAAATATTACATCCGAGATGTTAGGATTGCCTTAGGCTAGGATATATCACGTTATGGACGTATATAATGTTCCCACCGAGAAGTAGGAGCCGGCGCGCCAGGAATGCTGTAGAATATTACATTCGACATGTTAGGTTGCCTTAGGCTAGTATATATAGCGATATAGACGTATATAATGTTCCCACCGAGAAATAGGTGCCTGCGCGCCAGGAATGTTGTAAAATATTACATTCGACATGTAAGGATGCCTTATGCTAGGATATATAACGTTATAGACGTATATAATGTTCCCACCGAGAAGTAGGGGCCAACGTGCCAGGAATGTAGTAAAATATTACATCCGAGATGTTAGGTTGCCTTAGGTTAGGATATATACCGTTATAGACATATATAATGTTCCCACCGAGAAGTAGGGGCCGACGTGCCAGGAATGTAGTAAAATATTACATCCGAGATGTTAGGTTGCCTTAGGTTAGGATATATAACGTTATAGACGGATATACTGTTCCCACCGAGAAGTAGTTGCCGACGCGCCAGGAATATTGTAAAATATTACATTCGACATGTAAGGATGCCTTATGCTAGGATATATAACGTTATAGACGTATATAAAGTTCCCACCGAGAAGTAGGTGCCGACGAGCCAGGAATGTTGTAAAATATTACATCCGAGATGTTAGGTTCCCTTAGGTTAGAATCTATAACGTTATAGACGTATATAATGTTCCCACCGAGAAGTAGGGGCCAACGAGCCAGGAATGTTGTAAAATATTACATTCGACATGTAAGGATGCCTTATGCTAGGATATATAACGTTATAGACGTATATAATATTCCCACCGAGAAGTGGGGGCCGGCGCGCCAGGAATGTAGTAAAATATTACATCCGAGATGTTAGGTTGCCTTAGGCTAGGATATGTAAAGTTATAGACGTATATAGTGTTCCCACCGAGAAATAGGTGCCGGCGCGCCAGGAATGTTGTAAAATATTACATTCGACATGTAAGGATGCCTTATGCTAGGATATATAACGTTATAGACGTATATAAAGTTCCCACCGAGAAGTAGGTGCCGACGAGCCAGGAATGTTGTAAAATATTACGCTCGACATGTTAGGTTGCCTTAGGCTAGGATATGTAACGTTATATACGTATATAATGTTCCCACCGAGAAGTAGGGGCCAACGAGACAGGAATGTTGTAAAACATTACATTCGACATGTTAAGTTGCCTTAGGTTAGGATATATAACGCTATAGACGGATATACTGTTCCCACCGAGAAGTAGTTGCCGACGCGCCAGGAATATTGTAAAATATTACATTCGACATGTAAGGATGCCTTATGCTAGGATATATAACGTTATAGACGTATATAAAGTTCCCACCGAGAAGTAGGTGCCGACGAGCCAGGAATGTTGTAAAATATTACGCTCGACATGTTAGGTTGCCTTAGGCTAGGATATATAACGTTATAGACGTGTATAAAGTTCCAACCGAGAAGTAGGTGCCGACGAGCCAGGAATGTTGTAAAATATTACGCTCGACATGTTAGGTTGCCTTAGGCTAGGATATATAGCGATATAGACGTATATAATGTTCCCATCGACAAATAGCGGTCGGCGCGCCACGAATGTAGTAAAATATTACATCCGAGATGTTAGGATTGCCTTAGGCTAGGATATATCACGTTATGGACGTATATAATGTTCCCACCGAGAAGTAGGAGCCGGCGCGCCAGGAATGCTGTAGAATATTACATTCGACATGTTAGGTTGCCTTAGGCTAGTATATATAGCGATATAGACGTATATAATGTTCCCACCGAGAAATAGGTGCCTGCGCGCCAGGAATGTTGTAAAATATTACATTCGACATGTAAGGATGCCTTATGCTAGGATATATAACGTTATAGACGTATATAATGTTCCCACCGAGAAGTAGGGGCCAACGTGCCAGGAATGTAGTAAAATATTACATCCGAGATGTTAGGTTGCCTTAGGTTAGGATATATACCGTTATAGACATATATAATGTTCCCACCGAGAAGTAGGGGCCGACGTGCCAGGAATGTAGTAAAATATTACATCCGAGATGTTAGGTTGCCTTAGGTTAGGATATATAACGTTATAGACGGATATACTGTTCCCACCGAGAAGTAGTTGCCGACGCGCCAGGAATATTGTAAAATATTACATTCGACATGTAAGGATGCCTTATGCTAGGATATATAACGTTATAGACGTATATAAAGTTCCCACCGAGAAGTAGGTGCCGACGAGCCAGGAATGTTGTAAAATATTACATCCGAGATGTTAGGTTCCCTTAGGTTAGAATCTATAACGTTATAGACGTATATAATGTTCCCACCGAGAAGTAGGGGCCAACGAGCCAGGAATGTTGTAAAATATTACATTCGACATGTAAGGATGCCTTATGCTAGGATATATAACGTTATAGACGTATATAAAGTTCCCACCGAGAAGTAGGTGCCGACGAGCCAGGAATGTTGTAAAATATTACGCTCGACATGTTAGGTTGCCTTAGGCTAGGATATATAACGTTATATACGTATATAATGTTCCCACCGAGAAGTAGGGGCCAACGAGACAGGAATGTTGTAAAACATTACATTCGACATGTTAAGTTGCCTTAGGTTAGGATATATAACGCTATAGACGGATATACTGTTCCCACCGAGAAGTAGTTGCCGACGCGCCAGGAATATTGTAAAATATTACATTCGACATGTAAGGATGCCTTATGCTAGGATATATAACGTTATAGACGTATATAAAGTTCCCACCGAGAAGTAGGTGCCGACGAGCCAGGAATGTTGTAAAATATTACGCTCGACATGTTAGGTTGCCTTAGGCTAGGATATATAACGTTATAGACGTATATAAAGTTCCAACCGAGAAGTAGGTGCCGACGAGCCAGGAATGTTGTAAAATATTACGCTCGACATGTTAGGTTGCCTTAGGCTAGGATATATAGCGATATAGACGTATATAATGTTCCCATCGACAAATAGCTGTCGGCGCGCCACGAATGTAGTAAAATATTACATCCGAGATGTTAGGATTGCCTTAGGCTAGGATATATAACGTTATAGACGGACATACTGTTCCCACCGAGAAGTAGTTGCCGACGCGCCAGGAATATTGTAAAATATTACATTCGACATGTAAGGATGCCTTATGCTAGGATATATAACGTTATAGACGTATATAATATTCCCACCGAGAAGTGGGGGCCGGCGCGCCAGGAATGTAGTAAAATATTACATCCGAGATGTTAGGTTGCCTTAGGCTAGGATATGTAAAGTTATAGACGTATATAATGTTCCCACCGAGAAATAGGTGCCGGCGCGCCAGGAATGTTGTAAAATATTACATTCGACATGTAAGGATGCCTTATGCTAGGATATATAACGTTATAGACGTATATAAAGTTCCCACCGAGAAGTAGGTGCCGACGAGCCAGGAATGTTGTAAAATATTACGCTCGACATGTTAGGTTGCCTTAGGCTAGGATATATAGCGATATAGACGTATATAATGTTCCCATCGACAAATAGCGGTCGGCGCGCCACGAATGTAGTAAAATATTACATCCGAGATGTTAGGATTGCCTTAGGCTAGGATATATCACGTTATGGACGTATATAATGTTCCCACCGAGAAGTAGGAGCCGGCGCGCCAGGAATGCTGTAGAATATTACATTCGACATGTTAGGTTGCCTTAGGCTAGTATATATAGCGATATAGACGTATATAATGTTCCCACCGAGAAATAGGTGCCGGCGCGCCAGGAATGTTGTAAAATATTACATTCGACATGTAAGGATGCCTTATGCTAGGATATATAACGTTATAGACGTATATAATATTCCCACCGAGAAGTGGGGGCCGGCGCGCCAGGAATGTAGTAAAATATTACATCCGAGATGTTAGGTTGCCTTAGGCTAGGATATGTAAAGTTATAGACGTATATAGTGTTCCCACCGAGAAATAGGTGCCGGCGCGCCAGGAATGTTGTAAAATATTACATTCGACATGTAAGGATGCCTTATGCTAGGATATATAACGTTATAGACGTATATAAAGTTCCCACCGAGAAGTAGGTGCCGACGAGCCAGGAATGTTGTAAAATATTACGCTCGACATGTTAGGTTGCCTTAGGCTAGGATATATAACGTTATAGACGTATGTAAAGTTCCAACCGAGAAGTAGGTGCCGACGAGCCAGGAATGTTGTAAAATATTACATTCGACATGTAAGGATGCCTTATGCTAGGATATATAACGTTATAGACGTATATAATGTTCCCACCCAGAAGTAGGGGCCAACGTGCCAGGAATGTAGTAAAATATTACATTCGACATGTAAGGATGCCTTATGCTAGGATATATAACGTTATAGACGTATATAATGTTCCCACCGAGAAGTAGGGGCCAACGTGCCAGGAATGTAGTAAAATATTACATCCGAGATGTTAGGTTGCCTTAGGTTAGGATATATAACGTTATAGACGTATATAAAGTTCCCACCGAGAAGTAGGTGCCGACGAGCCAGGAATGTTGTAAAATATTACGCTCGACATGTTAGGTTGCCTTAGGCTAGGATATATAACGTTATAGACGTATATAAAGTTCCCACCGAGAAGTAGGTGCCGACGAGCCAGGAATGTTGTAAAATATTACGCTCGGCATGTTAGGTTGCCTTAGGCTAGGACATATAGCGACATAGACGTATATAATGTTCCCATCGAGAAATCGCGGTCGGCGCGCCACGAATGTAGTAAAATATTACATCCGTGATGTTAGGATTGCCTTAGGCTAGGATATATCACGTTATAGGCGTATATAATGTTCCCACCGAGAAGTAGGGACCGGCGCGCCAGGAATGCTGTAAAATATTACATTCGACATGTTAGGTTGCCTCAGGCTAGTATATATAGCGATATAGACGTATATAATGTTCCCACCAAGAAATAGGTGCCGACGTGCCAGGAATGTAGTAAAATACTACATCCGAGATGTTAGGTTACCTTAGGTTAGGATATATAGCGTTATAGACATATAAAATGTTCCCACCGAGAAGGAGGGGCCGACGTGCCAGGAATGTAGTAAAATATTACATCCGAGATGTTAGGTTGCCTTAGGTTGGGATATATAACGTTATAGACGCTCATAATGTTCCCACCGAGAAGTAGGGGCCTACGAGCCAGGAATGTGGTGAAACATTACATTCGACATGTTAAGTTGCCTTAGGTGAGGATATATAACGTTATAGACGGATATACTGTTCCCGCCGAGAAGTAGTTGCCCACGCGCCAGGAATATTGTAAAATATTACATTCGACATGTAAGGATGCCTTATGCTAGGATATATAACGTTATAGACGTATATAAAGTTCCCACCGAGAAGTAGGTGCCGACGAGCCAGGAATGTTGTAAAATATTACGCTCGACATGTTAGGTTGCCTTAGGCTAGGATATATAACGTTATAGACGTGTATAAAGTTCCAACCGAGAAGTAGGTGCCGACGAGCCAGGAATGTTGTAAAATATTACGCTCGATATGTTAGGTTGCCTTAGGCTAGGATATATAGCGATATAGACGTATATAATGTTCCCATCGACAAATAGCGGTCGGCGCGTCACGAATGTAGTAAAATATTACATCCGAGATGTTAGGATTGCCTTAGGCTAGGATATATCACGTTATGGACGTATATAATGTTCCCACCGAGAAGTAGGAGCCGGCGCGCCAGGAATGCTGTAGAATATTACATTCGACATGTTAGGTTGCCTTAGGCTAGTATATATAGCGATATAGACGTATATAATGTTCCCACCGAGAAATAGGTGCCTGCGCGCCAGGAATGTTGTAAAATATTACATTCGACATGTAAGGATGCCTTATGCTAGGATATATAACGTTATAGACGTATATAATGTTCCCACCGAGAAGTAGGGGCCAACGTGCCAGGAATGTAGTAAAATATTACATCCGAGATGTTAGGTTGCCTTAGGTTAGGATATATAACGTTATAGACGTATATAAAGTTCCCACCGAGAAGTAGGTGCCGACGAGCCAGGAATGTTGTAAAATATTACGCTCGACATGTTAGGTTGCCTTAGGCTAGGATATATAGCGATATAGACGTATATAATGTTCCCATCGACAAATAGCTGTCGGCGCGCCACGAATGTAGTAAAATATTACATCCGAGATGTTAGGATTGCCTTAGGCTAGGATATATAACGTTATAGACGGATATACTGTTCCCACCGAGAAGTAGTTGCCGACGCGCCAGGAATATTGTAAAATATTACATTCGACATGTAAGGATGCCTTATGCTAGGATATATAACGTTATAGACGTATATAATATTCCCACCGAGAAGTGGGGGCCGGCGCGCCAGGAATGTAGTAAAATATTACATCCGAGATGTTAGGTTGCCTTAGGCTAGGATATGTAAAGTTATAGACGTATATAATGTTCCCACCGAGAAATAGGTGCCGGCGCGCCAGGAATGTTGTAAAATATTACATTCGACATGTAAGGATGCCTTATGCTAGGATATATAACGTTATAGACGTATATAAAGTTCCCACCGAGAAGTAGGTGCCGACGAGCCAGGAATGTTGTAAAATATTACGCTCGACATGTTAGGTTGCCTTAGGCTAGGATATATAACGTTATAGACGTATATAAAGTTCCAACCGAGAAGTAGGTGCCGACGAGCCAGGAATGTTGTAAAATATTACGCTCGACATGTTAGGTTGCCTTAGGCTAGGATATATAGCGATATAGACGTATATAATGTTGCCATCGACAAATAGCGGTCGGCGCGCCAGGAATGTTGTAAAATATTACATCCGAGGTGTTAGGATTGCCTTAGGCTAAGATATATAACGTTATAGACGTATATAATGTTCCCACCGAGAAGTAGGGGCCAACGAGCCAGGAATGTGGTGAAACATTACATTCGACATGTTTAGTTGCCTTAGGTTAGGATATATAACGTTATAGACGGATATACTGTTCCCACCGAGAAGTAGTTGCCGACGCGCCAGGAATATTGTAAAATATTACATTCGGCATGTAAGGATGCCTTATGCTAAGATATATAACGTTATAGACGTATATAAAGTTCCCACCGAGAAGTAGGTGCCGACGAGCCAGGAATGTTGTAAAATATTACGCTCGACATGTTAGGTTGCCTTAGGCTAGGATATATAACGTTATAGACGTATATAAAGTTCCAACCGAGAAGTAGGTGCCGACGAGCCAGGAATGTTGTAAAATATTACGCTCGACATGTTAGGTTGCCTTAGGCTAGGATATATAGCGATATAGACGTATATAATGTTCCCATCGACAAATAGCGGTCGGCGCGCCACGAATGTAGTAAAATATTACATCCGAGATGTTAGGATTGCCTTAGGCTAGGATATATCACGTTATGGACGTATATAATGTTCCCACCGAGAAGTAGGAGCCGGCGCGCCAGGAATGCTGTAGAATATTACATTCGACATGTTAGGTTGCCTTAGGCTATTATATATAGCGATATAGACGTATATAATGTTCCCACCGAGAAATAGGTGCCGGCGCGCCAGGAATGTTGTAAAATATTACATTCGACATGTAAGGATGCCTTATGCTAGGATATATAACGTTATAGACGTATATAATGTTCCCACCGAGAAGTAGGGGCCAACGTGCCAGGAATGTAGTAAAATATTACTTTCGAGATGTTAGGTTGCCTTAGGTTAGGATATATACCGTTATAGACATATATAATATTCCCACCGAGAAGTAGGGGCCGACGTGCCAGGAATGTAGTAAAATATTACATCCAAGATGTTAGGTTGCCTTAGGTTAGGATATATAACGTTATAGACGGATATACTGTTCCCACCGAGAAGTAGTTGCCGACGCGCCAGGAATATTGTAAAATATTACATTCGACATGTAAGAATGCCTTATGCTAGGATATATAACGTTATAGACGTATATAAAGTTCCCACCGAGAAGTAGGTGCCGACGAGCCAGGATTGTTGTAAAATATTACATCCGAGATGTTAGGTTACCTTAGGTTAGAATCTATAACGTTATAGACGTATATAATGTTCCCACCGAGAAGTAGGGGCCAACGAGCCAGGAATGTTGTAAAATATTACATTCGACATGTAAGGATGCCTTATGCTAGGATATATAACGTTATAAACGTATATAATATTCCCACCGAGTAGTGGGGGCCGGCGCGCCAGGAATGTAGTAAAATATTACATCCGAGATGTAAGGTTGCCTTAGGCTAGGATATGTAAAGTTATAGACGTATATAATGTTCCCACCGAGAAATAGGTGCCGGCGCGCCAGGAATGTTGTAAAATATTACATTCGACATGTAAGGATGCCTTATGTTAGGATATATAACGTTATAGACGTATATAAAGTTCCCACCGAGAAGTAGGTGCCGACGAGCCAGGAATGTTGTAAAATATTACGCTCGACATGTTAGGTTGCCTTAGGCTAGGATATATAACGTTATAGACGTATATAAAGTTCCAACCGAGAAGTAGGTGCCGACGAGCCAGGAATGTTGTAAAATATTACGCTCGACATGTTAGGTTGCCTTGGGGTAGGATATATAGCGATATAGACGTATATAATGTTCCCATCGACAAATAGCGGTCGGCGCGCCACGAATGTAGTAAAATATTACATCCGAGATGTTAGGATTGCCTTAGGCTAGGATATATCACGTTATGGACGTATATAATGTTCCCACCGAGAAGTAGGGGCCGGCGCGCCAGGAATGCTGTAAAATATTACATTCGACATGTTAGGTTGCCTTAGGCTAGTATATATAGCGATATAGACGTATATAATGTTCCCACCGAGAAATAGGTGCCGGCGCGCCAGGAATGTTGTAAAATATTACATTCGACATGTAAGGATGCCTTATGCTAGGATATATAACGTTATAGACGTATATAAAGTTCCCACCGAGAAGTAGGTGCCGACGAGACAGGAATGTTGTAAAATATTACGCTCGACATGTTAGGTTGCCTTAGGCTAGGATATATAGCGATATAGACGTATATAATGTTCCCACCGAGAAGTAGGGGCCGCCGCGCCAGGAATGTTGTAAAATATTACATTCGACGTGTTAGGATTGCCTTAGGCTAGGATATATAACGTTATAGACGTATACGATATTCCCACCGAGGAGTACGGGCCGACACGACAAGAATGTTGTCAAATATTACATCCGAGATGTTAGGTTCCCTTAGGTTAGGATATATAACGTTATAGACGTATATAATGTTCCAACCGAGAAGTAGGGGCCGGAGAGCCAGGAATGTTGTAAAATATTACGCTCGACATGTTAGGTTGCCGTAGGTTAGGATATATAACGTTATTGACTTATATAATTTTCCCATCGAGAAATAGGGGCCGACGCCCCAGGAATGATGTAAAATTTTACATTCGACATGTTAGGATTGCCTTAGGCTAGGATATATAACGTTATAGACGTATATACTGTGCCCACCGAGAAGTAGGGGCCGAAGTGACGGGAATGTTGTAAAATATTACATACGAGATGTTAGGTTGCCTTAGGTTAGGATATATAACGTTATTGACTTGTATAATGTTCCCATCGCGAAATAGCGGTCGGCGCGCCACGAATGTAGTAAAACAATACATCCGAGATGTTAGGATTGCCTTAGGCTAGGATATATCACGTTATAGACGTATATAATGTTCCCACCGAGAGGTAGAGGCCGACGAGCCAGGAATGTTGTAAAATATTACGCTCGACATGTTAGGTTGCCTTAGTCTAGGATATATAGCGATATAGACGTATATAATGTTCCCACCGAGAAGTAGGGGCCGGCGCGCCGGGAATGTAGTAAAATATTACATCCGAGATGTTAGGTTGCCTTACGCTAGGATATGTAACTTTATCGACGTATATAATGTTCCCACCGAGGAGTAGGGGCCAACGAGCCAGAAATGTGGGAAAATATTACATTCGACATGTTAAGTTGCCTTAGGTTAGGATATATAACGTTATAGACGTATATAATGTTCCCACCGAGAGGTAGAGGCCGACGAGCCAGGAATGTTGTAAAATATTACGCTCGACAAGTTAGGTTGCCTTATGCTAGGATATATAGCGTTACAGACGTATATAATGTTCCCACCGAAAAGTAGGTGCCGGCGTGGGAGGAATGTAGTAAAATATTACATCCGAGATGTTAGGTTGCCTTAGGCTAGGATATATAACGTTATAGACGTATATAAAGTTCCAACCGAGAAGTAGGTGCCGACGAGCCAGGAATGTTGTAAAATATTACGCTCGACATGTTAGGTTGCCTTGGGGTAGGATATATAGCGATATAGACGTATATAATGTTCCCATCGACAAATAGCGGTCGGCGCGCCACGAATGTAGTAAAATATTACATCCGAGATGTTAGGATTGCCTTAGGCTAGGATATATCACGTTATGGACGTATATAATGTTCCCACCGAGAAGTAGGGGCCGGCGCGCCAGGAATGCTGTAAAATATTACATTCGACATGTTAGGTTGCCTTAGGCTAGTATATATAGCGATATAGACGTATATAATGTTCCCACCGAGAAATAGGTGCCGGCGCGCCAGGAATGTTGTAAAATATTACATCCGAGATGTTAGGATTGCCTTAGGCTAGGATATATAACGTTTCAGACGTATATAATGTTTCCACCGAGAAGTAGGGGCCGGTGCGCCACGAATGTAGTAAAATATTACATCCGAGATGTTAGGATTGCCTTAGGCTAGGATATATAACGTTATAGACGTATATAATGTTCCCACCGAGAAGTAGGTGCCGGTGCGCCACGAATGTAGTAAAATATTACATCCGAGATGTTAGGTTGCCTTAAACTAGGATATATAACGTTATAGACGTATATAAAGTTCCCACCGAGAAGTAGGGGCCGAAGTGACGGGAATGTTGTAAAATATTACATTCGACATGTTAGTTTGCCTTAGGCTAGGATATATAGCGTTATAGACGTATATAATGTTCCCACCGAGAAGTAGGGGCCGACGTGCCAGGAATGTAGTAAAATATTACATCCGAGATGCTAGGTTGCCTTAGGTTAGGATATATGGCGTTATAGACGCATATAATGTTCCCACCGAGAAGTAGGGGCCTGCGCGCCAGGAATGTAGTAAAATATTACATCCGAGATGTTAGGTTGCCTTAGGTTAGGATATATAACGTTATTGACTTATATAATGTTCCCACCGAGAAATAGGTGCCGACGCGCCAGGAATGTTTTAAAATATTACTTCCGAGATGTTAGGATTGCCTTAGGCTAGGACATATCACGTTATAGACGTATATAATGTTCCCACCGAGAAGTAGGGGCCGATGTGCCAGGAATGTAGTAAAATATTACATTCGACATGATAAGTTGTCTTAGATTAGGATATATAACGTTATAGTCGTATATACAGTTCCCACCGAGAAGTAGTTGCCGACGCGCCAGGAATATTGTAAAATATTATATTCGACATGTTAGGTTGTCTCAGGCTAGGACATATAGCGTTATAGACATATACAATGTTCCCACCGAGAAATAGGGGCCGACACGCCAGGAATGTTGTAAAACATTACATCGGATGTGTTAGGTTCCCTTAGGTTAGGATATATAACGTTATAGACGTATATAATGTTCCCACCGAGAAGTAGGGGCCGACGTGCCAGGAATGTAGTAAAATATTACTTTCGAGATGTTAGGTTGCCTTAGGTTAGGATATATACCGTTATAGACGGATATACTGTTCCCACCGAGAAGTAGTTGCCGACGCGCCAGGAATATTGTAAAATATTACATTCGACATGTAAGGATGCCTTATGCTAGGATATATAACGTTACAGACGTATATAAAGTTCCCACCGAGAAGTAGGTGCCGACGAGCCAGGATTGTTGTAAAATATTACATCCGAGATGTTAGGTTGCCTTAGGCTAGGATATATAACGTTATAGACGTATATAATGTTCCCAACGAGAAGTAGGGGCCGTCGAGCCAGGAATGTTGTAAAATATTACGCTCGACATGTTAAGTTGTCTTAGGCTAGGATAAGTAACGTTATAGGTGTATATAATGTTCCCACCGAGAAGTAGGGCCCGACGAGCCAGGAATGTAGTAGAATATTATATCCGAGATGTTAGGTTGCCTTAGGTTAGGATGGATAACGTTATAGACTTATATACTGTTCCCACCTAGAAGTAGGTGCCGACGCGCCAGGAATATTGTAATATATTATATTCGACATGCTAGGTTGTCTCAGGCTAGGACATATGGCGTTATAGACATATATAATGTTCCCATTGAGAAATAGGGACCGACACGCCAGGAATGTTGTATAACATTACATTCGAGGTGTTAGGTTTCCTTAGGTTAGGATATATAACGTTATAGGCGTATATAATGCTCCCACCGAGAAGTAGGTGCCGACGCGCCAGGAATGTTGTAAAATATTACATCCGAGATGTTAGGATTGCCTTAGGCTAGGATATATAACGTTATAGACGTATATAATGTTTCCACCGAGGAGTAGGGGCCGGTGCGCCACGAATGTAGTAAAATATTACATCCGAGATGTTAGGTTGCCTTAGGCTAGGATAAGTAACGTTATAGGTGTATATAATGTTCCCACCGAGAAGTAGGGGCCGACGAGTCAGGAATGTAGTAAAATATTACATCCGAGATGTTAGGTTGCCTTAGGTTAGGATATATAACGTTATAGACTTATATACTGTTCCCACCTAGAAGTAGGTGCCGACGCGCCAGGAATGTTGTAAAATATTACATCCGAGATGTTAGCATTACCTTAGGCTAGGATATATAACGTTATAGACGTATATCATGTTCCCACCGAGAAATAGGGGCCGACTCGCCAGGAATGTTGTAAAACATTACACCCGAGGTGTTAGGTTCCCTTAGGTTAGGATATATAACGTTATAGACATTTGTAATGTTCGCACCGAGAAATAGGTGCCGACGCGCCAGGAATGTTGTAAAATATTACATCCGAGATGTTAGGATTACCTTAGGCTAGGATATATAAGTTATAGACTTATATAATGTTCCCACCGAGAAGTAGGGGCCGGCGCGCCGGGACTGTAGTAAAATATAACATCCGAGATGTTAGGTTGCCTTAGGCTAAGATATATAACGTTATAGACGTATATAATGTTCCCACCGAGAAGTAGGTGCCGAAGTGACGGAAATGTTGTAAAATATTACATTCGACATGTTAGTTTGCCTTAGGCTAGGATATATAGCGTTATAGACTTATATAATGTTCCCACCGAGAAGTAGTGGCCAACGTGCCAGGAATGTTTTAAAATATTACTTCCGAGATGTTAGGATTGCCTTAGGCTAGGACATATCACGTTATAGACGTATATAATGTTCCCACCGAGAAGTAGGGGCCGATGTGCCAGGAATGTAGTAAAATATTACTTTCGACATGATAAGTTGTCTTAGATTAGGATATATAACGTTATAGTCGTATATACAGTTCCCACCGAGAAGTAGTTGCCGACGCGCCAGGAATATTGTAAAATATTATATTCGACATGTTAGGTTGTCTCAGGCTAGGACATATAGCGTTATAGACATATACAATGTTCCCACCGAGAAATAGGGGCCGACACGCCAGGAATGTTGTAAAACATTACATCGGATGTGTTAGGTTCCCTTAGGTTAGGATATATAACGTTATAGACGTATATAATGTTCCCACCGAGAAGTAGGTGCCGAAGTGACGGGAATGTTGTAAAATATTACATTCGACATGTTAGTTTGCCTTAGGCTAGGATATATAGCGTAATAGACATATATAATGTTCCCACCGAGAAGTAGTGGACGACGTGCCAGGAATGCAGTAAAATATGACATCCGAGATGTTAGGTTGCCTTAGGTTAGGATATATAACGTTATTGACTTATATAATGTTCCCACCGAGATGTAGGGGCCAGCGCGCCAGGAATGTAGTAAAATATTACATCCGAGATGTTAGGTTAGGTTAGGCTAGGGTATATAACGTTATAGACGTATATAATGTTCCCACCGAGAAGTAGATGCCGACGCGCCAGGAATGTTTTAAAATATTACTTCCGAGACGTTAGGATTGCCTTAGGCTAGGATATATAACGTTATAGACGTATATAATGTTTCCACCGAGGAGTAGGGGCCGGTGCGCCACGAATGTAGTAAAATATTACTTCCGAGATGTTAGGTTGCCTTAGGCTAGGATAAGTAACGTTATAGGCGTATATAATGTTCCCACCGAGAAGTAGGGGCCGACGACCAGGAATGTAGTAAAATATTACATCCGAGATCTTAGGTTGCCTTAGGTTAGGATATATAACGTTATAGACTTATATACTGTTCCCACCTAGAAGTAGGTGCCGAAGCGCCAGGAATGTTGTAAAATATTACATCCGAGATGTTAGGATTACCTTAGGCTAGGATATATAACGTTATAGACGTATATAATGTTCCCACCGAGAAATAGGGGCCGACACGCCAGGAATGTTGTAAAATATTACATCCGAGATGTTAGGTTGCCTTAGACTAGGATATATAACGTTATAGACGTATATAAAGTTCCCACCGAGAAGTAGGGTCCGAAGTGACGGGAATGTTGTAAAATATTACATTCGACATGTTAGTTTGCCTTAGGCTAGGATATATAGCGTTATAGACGTATATAATGTTCCCACCGAGAAGTAGGGGCCGACGTGCCAGGAATGTAGTAAAATATTACATCCGAGATGTTAGGTTGCCTTAGGTTAGGATATATGGCGTTATAGACGTATATAATGTTCCCACCGAGAAGTAGGGGCCAGCGCGCCAGGAATGTAGTAAAATATTACATCCGAGATGTTAAGTTGCCTTAGGCTAGGATATATAACGTTATAGACTTATATACTGTTCCCACCGAGAAGTAGGTGCCGACGCGCCAGGAATGTTGTAAAATATTACATCCGAGATGTTAGGATTACCTTAGGCTAGGATATATAACGTTATAGACGTATATCATGTTCCCACCGAGAAATAGGGGCCGACTCGCCAGGAATGTTGTAAAACATTACATCCGAGGTGTTAGGTTCCCTTAGGTTAGGATATATAACGTTATAGACATATATAATGTTCCCACCGAGAAATAGGTGCCGACGCGCCAGGAATGTTGTAAAATATTACATCCGAGATGTTAGGATTACCTTAGGCTAGGATATATAAGTTATAGACTTATATAATGTTCCCACCGAGAAGTAGGGGCCGGCGCGCCGGGACTGTAGTAAAATATAACATCCGAGATGTTAGGTTGCCTTAGGCTAAGATATATAACGTTATAGACGTATATAATGTTCCCACCGAGAAGTAGGTGCCGAAGTGACGGGAATGTTGTAAAATATTACATTCGACATGTTCGTTTGCCTTAGGCTAGGATATATAGCGTTATAGACTTATATAATGTTCCCACCGAGAAGTAGGTGCCGAAGTGACGGGAATGTTGTAAAATATTACATTCGACATGTTCGTTTGCCTTAGGCTAGGATATATAGCGTTATAGACTTATATAATGTTCCCACCGAGAAGTAGTGGCCAACGTGCCAGGAATGTAGTAAAATATTAAATCCGGGATGTTAGGTTGCCTTAGGTTAGGATATATAACATTATTGACTTATATACTGTTCCCACCGAGAAGTAGGTGCCGGTGCGCCACGAATGTAGTAAAATATTACATCCGAGATGTTAGGTTGCCTTAAACTAGGATATATAACGTTATAGACGTATATAAAGTTCCCACCGAGAAGTAGGGGCCGAAGTGACGGGAATGTTGTAAAATGTTACATTCGACATGTTAATTTGCCTTAGGCTAGGATATATAGGGTTATAGAAGTATATAATGTTCCCACCGAGAAGTAGGGGCCGACGTGCCAGAAATGTAGTAAAATATTACATCCGTGATGTTTGGTTGCCTTAGGTTAGGATATATAGCGTTATAGACGTATATAATGTTCCCACCGAGAAGTAGGGGCCGACGCGCCAGGAATGCTGTAAAATATTACATTCGACATGTTAGGTTGTCTTAGGCTAGGATATATAACGTTATAGACGTATATAATGTTCCCACCGAGAAGTAGGTGCCGAAGTGACGGGAATGTTGTAAAATATTACATTCGACATGTTAGTTTGCCTTAGGCTAGGATATATAGCGTAATAGACATATATAATGTTCCCACCGAGAAGTAGTGGCCGACGTGCCAGGAATGTAGTAAAATATGACATCCGAGATGTTAGGTTGCCTTAGGTTAGGATATATAACGTTATTGACTTATATAATGTTCCCACCGAGAAGTAGGGGCCAGCGCGCCAGGAATGTAGTAAAATATTACATCCGAGATGTTAGGTTAGGTTAGGCTAGGGTATATAACGTTATAGACGTATATAATGTTCCCACCGAGAAGTAGATGCCGACGCTCCAGGAATGTTTTAAAATATTACTTCCGAGATGTTAGGATTGCCTTAGGCTAGGATATATAACGTTATAGACGTATATAATGTTTCCACCGAGGAGTAGGGGCCGGTGCGCCACGAATGTAGTAAAATATTACATCCGAGATGTTAGGTTGCCTTAGGCTAGGATAAGTAACGTTATAGGCGTATATAATGTTCCCACCGAGAAGTAGGGGCCGACGACCAGGAATGTAGTAAAATATTACATCTGAGATCTTAGGTTGCCTTAGGTTAGGATATATAACGTTATAGACTTATATACTGTTCCCACCTAGAAGTAGGTGCCGAAGCGCCAGGAATGTTGTAAAATATTACATCCGAGATGTTAGGATTACCTTAGGCTAGGATATATAACGTTATAGACGTATATAATGTTCCCACCGAGAAATAGGGGCCGACACGCCAGGAATGTAGTAAAATATTACATCCGAGATGTTAGGTTGCCTTAGACTAGGATATATAACGTTATAGACGTATATAAAGTCCCCACCGAGAAGTAGGATCCGAAGTGACGGGAATGTTGTAAAATATTACATTCGACATGTTAGTTTGCCTTAGGCTAGGATATATAGCGTTATAGACGTATATAATGTTCCAACCGAGAAGTAGGGGCCGACGTGCCAGGAATGTAGTAAAATATTACATCCGAGATGTTAGGTTGCCTTAGGTTAGGATATATAACGTTATAGACGTATATACAGTTCCCACCGAGAAGTAGTTGCCGACGCGCCAGGAATATTGTAATATATTATATTCGACATGCTAGGTTGTCTCAGGCTAGGACATATGGCGTTATAGACATATATAATGTTCCCATTGAGAAATAGGGACCGACACGCCAGGAATGTTGTATAACATTACATTCGAGGTGTTAGGTTTCCTTAGGTTAGGATATATAACGTTATAGGCGTATATAATGCTCCCACCGAGAAGTAGGTGCCGACGCGCCAGGAATGTTGTAAAATATTACATCCGAGATGTTAGGATTGCCTTAGGATAGGATATATAACGTTATAGACGTATATAATGTTTCCACCGAGGAGTAGGGGCCGGTGCGCCACGAATGTAGTAAAATATTACATCCGAGATGTTAGGTTGCCTTAGGCTAGGATAAGTAACGTTATAGGTGTATATAATGTTCCCACCGAGATGTAGGGGCCGACGACCAGGAATGTAGTAAAATATTACATCCGAGATGTTAGGTTGCCTTAGGTTAGGATATATAACGTTATAGACTTATATACTGTTCCCACCTAGAAGTAGGTGCCGAAGCGCCAGGAATGTTGTAAAATATTACATCCGAGATGTTAGGATTACCTTAGGCTAGGATATATAACGTTATAGACGTATATAATGTTCCCACCGAGAAATAGGGGCCGACACGCCAGGAATGTTGTAAGATATTACATCCGAGATGTTAGGTTGCCTTAGACTAGGATATATAACGTTATAGACGTATATAAAGTTCCCACCGTGAAGTAGGGTCCGAAGTGACGGGAATGTTGTAAAATATTACATTCGACATGTTAGTTTGCCTTAGGCTAAGATATATAGCGTTATAGACGTATATAATGTTCCCACCGAGAAGTAGGGGCCGACGTGCCAGGAATGTAGTAAAATATTACATCCGAGATGTTAGGTTGCCTTAGGTTAGGATATATGGCGTTATAGACGTATATAATGTTCCCACCGAGAAGTAGGGGCCAGCGCGCCAGGAATGTAGTAAAATATTACATCCGAGATGTTAGGTTGCCTTAGGTTAGGATATATAACGTTATTGACTTATATAATGTTCCCACGGAGAAATAGGGGCCGACTCGCCAGGAATGTTGTAAAACATTACATCCGAGGTGTTAGGTTCCCTTATGTTAGGATATATAACGTTATAGACATATATAATGTTCCCACCGAGAAATAGGTGCCGACGCGCCAGGAATGTTGTAAAATATTACATCCGAGATGTTAGGATTGCCTTAGGCTAGGATATATAACGCTATAGACGTATATAATGTTCCCACCGAGAAGTAGGTGCCGAAGTGACGGGAATGTTGTAAAATATTACATTCGACATGTTAGTTTGCCTTAGGCTAGGATATATAGCGTTATAGACTTATATAATGTTCCCACCGAGAAGTAGTGGCCGACGTGCCAGGAATGTAGTAAAATATTAAATCCGGGATGTTAGGTTGCCTTAGGCTAGGATATATAGCGTTATAGACTTATATAATGTTCCCACCGAGAAGTAGTGGCCGACGTGCCAGGAATGTAGTAAAATATTAAATCCGGGATGTTAGGTTGCCTTAGGTTAGGATATATAACGTTATTGACTTATATACTGTTCCCACCGAGAAGTAGATGCCGACGCGCCAGGAATGTTTTAAAATATTACTTCCGAGATGTTAGGATTGCCTTAGGCTAGGACATATCACGTTATAGACGTATATAATGTTCCCACCGAGAAGTAGGGGCCGATGTGCCAGGAATGTAGTAAAATATTACATTCGACATGATAAGTTGTCTTAGATTAGGATATATAACGTTATAGTCGTATATACAGTTCCCACCGAGAAGTAGTTGCCGACGCGACAGGAATATTGTAAAATATTATATTCGACATGTTAGGTTGTCTCAGGCTAGGACATATAGCGTTATAGACATATACAATGTTCCAACCGAGAAATAGGGGCCGACACGCCAGGAATGTTGTAAAACATTACATCGGATGTGTTAGGTTCCCTTAGGTTAGGATATATAACGTTATAGACGTATATAATGTTCCCACCGAGAAGTAGGTGCCGACGCGCCAGGAATGTTGTAAAATATTACATCCGAGATGTTAGGATTGCCTTAGGCTAGGATATATAACGTTATAGACGTATATAATGTTCCCACCGAGAAGTAGGTGCCGGTGCGCCACGAATGTAGTAAAATATTACATCCGAGATGTTAGGTTGCCTTTGACTAGGATATATAACGTTATAGACGTATATAAAGTTCCCACCGAGAAGTAGGATCCGAAGTGACGGGAATGTTGTAAAATATTACATTCGACATGTTAGTTTGCCTTAGGCTAGGATATATAGCGTTATAGACGTATATAATGTTCCCACCGAGAAGTAGGGGCCGACGTGCCAGGAATGTAGTGTAGGATATTTATTATTTTAAAATTAGATACAAGGAGATTAAGAACGTCTTTATAACTATATGTTTCCTCAATAACGCACGATGAACAACTGACTCGATTTGTTTGAAAACATTCACTTGAAAGACTCATTCACATGCACATTCGCTCTCGCTCACATTCTAGAATATTCCATAACATAAAAATTGAAACTCTTAAATTATTGATTAATATAAATTATTGATTAACAAACAAGGATATCTAAGATTATTATCCTTCATTCGGCCGTCCTGCATGGACATTCGTCTCGAATGTCTTCATTAACGTCATCTTCAGATAAATCATCATCGGCTTCGTCAATCCATAGTTTCATAAATTCGGCTGATGTAGATGTTTGTTGAGGTCCTTCTCCTTCGCCCACCTTCTGAACTAAATATCGTTGGTTACGAAGAACTCGAATTATTTCATATGGTCCAAGATATTTGTGAGCTACTTTTAAACCAGGACCCTGTTGCATACGTTTAATAGCTACTAGGTCTCCTTCTCGATAAATTTTAGCTTTCCGTCTACTTTTGTCAAAAGTTCGTCTATTTTCTTGTTGTATCTTGAATATATTTTTGTTTGCTTGAAATCGTAATTCGTCTCGTTCATGAGCTCGCTTTATTATTTGCATTTGCATTTGACGCGGCATCACAAGTCGAATGTCTCCTTCAGACTCTTTGTACAAAAGATTTCCTCGAATGATATAATCTTTCGTCTTGTTTTGAAGTACTAAATCTTGAAGTTTCTTTATACTTTCATCTTCTTCCTGTGCCTTCCGCAAACGCGCTGTAAGACTTGTAACAGATTCGTCGATTAAGAAATTCATAGGTAGGGGATTTCGACTTAACGCGTCAACATGTAACATATTCTTTCCTGGTCGATGCTCTATCCGATAGTCGAATTCTTCTAACAATAATGCCCATCGCGCAACTCGCACACAAAGATCTTTCTTATTCATTGTAAGAGTGAAAGCGCGACAATCAGTGACAATAACAAACGAAATTCCTAACAAATAAACACGAAATTTCTTTAACGCTTTAACTACTGCTAAAACTTCTAACTCGTAACTACTATATTTTGCTTCAGCAGGAGTTGTCTTACCGCTAGAATAATATATGGGATGAAAATATCGATCTTCGTTATTTCTTTGAAATAAAATTGCTCCATAACCTAAAGCAGAAGCATCTGTATGCAACTCTGTTTCCGCTCCGACTCGATACAGGTTTAATATTGGTTTTTCACTTAGTATAACTTTTAATTGCATAAACGCTTCTTTTTCAATCGGTCCAAAACAGAATTTAACATTCGCTCGCAAAAGATTTGACAACGGTCGCGCAATTACAGAGTATCTATGAATAAATTTACGAAAGTACCCAGTCAATCCAAGAAAACTTTGTACTTGTTTAACATTTGTCGGTTCTGGAAATCGTCGGACTGCATCAGTTTTACGATCCGAGGGACGAACACGACCATTATTGATTACATGCCCGAGAAATTCAACTGTAGTTTGCAGAAAACAACATTTTTTCCAATTAATTATTAAATTAGCTTCGCTTGCTGTTATTAAAACCTTTTCAAGATTTTTGATTCCACTCTCAATATCATCCGATGGAATAATTAAATCATCCATATAAGTTAAAACTATTCTCTTTCGAATAAGCTCTCTAAATACAGTATTTATAAATCTTTGAAAGACTGCCGGTGAGTTACAAAGACCAAAAGGAACTCGTAAGAATTCGTAATGACCATCTGGTACAATAAATGCTGTATACTTTCGACTTGATTCATCCATTCGTACATGAAAGAAACCATTTTTCAAATCGAGAGTACTAAAAATACGCGCGCCTTGTAACGAATCTAATTGATCTTCGATTAATGGTAACGGATACCTATCTTTGATAATTTTCTTATTTATTTGACGATAATCTACACATAATCTAAATGAATCATCTTTCTTTCGGACAAGAACAACTGGACTCGCATAATCAGAAGTTGATACTTGAGCGACTCCATCCGCAATCCATTGTTCGATTTGTGCATTAACAATTTCTTTATGTGACGGTGATAAACGTCTCGCAGATTGATAAACTGGCGCTTCGTCTTTTAATACTAATTTCATTGTAATTTCAGATTCATAGGTTTTGTTCGGCTTATAATTACTAACAAGGTTTTTAATCGTCTCCCGCTGATTAGGATCTAATACATGAGACAGGTCAATATGATTTGCGTCTAACACTTTATCATCTATTATATCTATTTTAAATATTTCCGGTACAATATTTTCGTCTTCCGCAGTTTTGCTCATTTTTTCTGATAATGGACGAATGCTCACTTTGCTACCTTTAAGACTAACATCTGTTACACTCAAGAAATTTGTTCCTATTAAGAATTTATATTGAAGCATAGTATCAGAGACTACCTGTACGCAAATCGGATATGAGTATCCATCTACAGTAATTTCTGCTTGAAATTCTCCTAATGTCGCGTTATTCTTTGAACCTATACTATGAAAATGTAATTCACTGCGTCGTAATTGCGGAGAACCAAGTTTAATATATTCATCTGCGCGAATCAAACTAATATCGCTTCCTGAATCTATCAATGCTTCGATCTCATGTCCATTAAGCAAAACATTTTTAAGATATTTTCGACTTGATGATACTTTAAATGTTGCGCAACTTTCTTTACTCGCTTCATACTTCCTAGAACATTTCGACGCAATATGACCACGTTCCTGACAAATAAAGCATTTCACACCACGATCTTTCGTTGGACAATTTATGCTAATATGATCGCGCCCACCACAATTATAACATCGAATAACATTAGTTGTAGATTCTTTTTTCTTACCAACACTGGCCATCTCTTTTCGTTCACTCTTAACGAAACTATTTCCACGCTTCTCAAATTTCATTAAACTCTGTACGCCTCGATCTCGAAAGGTTACCTTCTCGAACGCCTCCGAAAGTTGATCAATTGTTGTAAACCGTTGAATACGCGCCTGGTTTTGAAGTATTTCATCAGGGATGCCGTCAATTACATATTCAAGCATTTCGTCATCGTTGATCGGTACTCGATTTCCTAAAATGATCTTCTCGTGCAAATATTCGTGGAATGTTTCATTCTTCTTCCATAGTCGTTCTTCAAACTTCTTTCTCATCTCAATCTTGCTTTGGCGATGATAAAACATGGTTCTTAATTCATTCAATAATTGATTAAATGGCATGGTAATATAGTTTGGTTTAGAATGAAACCATTGAAGTGCCTTTCCTTTAAGTCGCATACCGATAAGTATTCGTGCAACATCATCTTCCAATTTATACGTTGTCTTCAGTAACTTAATTTGCTTCTCCCAAATTTCGTAGTCATCAGATTTACCGTCAAAATTACTAAGTAAATCTGCAACTGCTGAAATATTTGTTCGTGTTTGTTTCAATTGAGATGAAAGGTTGCACCCGACTCCATTGTTTGATGTCAAGAAATTGTCACCGTCACTGCCAACATCCAATTGCTCGCCTTCAAGATTACGCGTCGATTTTCGCTGCATTTCACGCATTATCTCTAATTCTCGTCTTAAAAGTTGAATTTCGCGCTCTGCAAGTTCCCGTTCCTTACGTAATATATCTATGCTTCTGGTATCAAGCCCCTCAATTGGTGGAGTTGGTGGTCTTAGCGAATTAATGCTAGGTACTACATTTACGCCTGAATCTTCGCTTGCAACCACTCCTGCACTATTGCTCGCTAGTTCATCCATCCAGGTTCCAGTTGGGTCAGTCATCATAAGTCTATTAATCAAATCGTGTTTTACTCCAACTGCACTTAAACCTTTAGCTTTTAAAATGTCTTTTAACTGCGCTACTGTGAATTCACACGGATTCCTATTTGTATTCATTACACGTCTTCTACACGATACACACGATATTACGATTTAATCGTCTTCACAATTTAAACAGTCTACACAATTCACTTTTATTATCACACAACTTGTTCTCCTTGTTCGCTCTATCCCGGCTGAGCCCCCAAAATTGTAGGATATTTATTATTTTAAAATTAGATACAAGGAGATTAAGAACGTCTTTATAACTATATGTTTCCTCAATAACGCACGATGAACAACTGACTCGATTTGTTTGAAAACATTCACTTGAAAGACTCATTCACATGCACATTCGCTCTCGCTCACATTCTAGAATATTCCATAACATAAAAATTGAAACTCTTAAATTATTGATTAATATAAATTATTGATTAACAAACAAGGATATCTAAGATTATTATCCTTCAGTAGTAAAATATTACATCCGAGATGTTAGGTTGCCTTAGGTTAGGATATATAACGTTATAGACGTATATACAGTTCCCACCGAGAAGTAGTTGCCGACGCGCCAGGAATGTTGTAATATATTATATTCGACATGCTAGGTTGTCTCAGGCTAGGACATATGGCGTTATAGACATATATAATGTTCCCATTGAGAAATAGGGACCGACACGCCAGGAATGTTGTATTACATTACATTCGAGGTGTTAGGTTTCCTTAGGTTAGGATATATAACGTTATAGGAGTATATAATGCTCCCACCGAGAAGTAGGGGCCGACACGCCAGGAATGTTGTAAGATATTACATCCGAGATGTTAGGTTGCCTTAGACTAGGATATATAACGTTATAGACGTATATAAAGTTCCCACCGTGAAGTAGGGTCCGAAGTGACGGGAATGTTGTAAAATATTACATTCGACATGTTAGTTTGCCTTAGGCTAGGATATATAGCGTAATAGACTTATATAATGTTCCCACCGAGAAGTCGTGGCCGACGTGCCAGGAATGTAGTAAAATATGACATCCGAGATGTTAGGTTGCCTTAGGTGAGGATATATAGCGTTATAGACGTATATAATGTTCCCACCGAGAAGTAGGGGCCGACGTGCCACGAATGTAGTAAAATATTACATCCGAGATGTTAGGTTGCCTTAGGTTAGGATATATGGCGTGATAGACGTATATAATGTTCCCACCGAGAAGTAGGGGCCAGCGCGCCAGGAATGTAGTAAAATATTACATCCGAGATGTTAGGTTGCCTTAGGCTAAGATATATAACGTTGTAGACTTACATAATGTTCCCACCGAGAAGTAGGGGCCGGCGCGCCGGGACTGTAGTAAAATATAACATCCGAGATGTTAGGTTGCCTTAGGCTAGGATATATAACGTTATAGACGTATATAATGTTCCCTCCGAGAAGTAGGGGCCGACGTGCCAGGAATGTAGTAAAATATTACATTCGACATGATAAGTTGTCTTAGATTAGGATATATAACGTTATAGTCGTATATACAGTTCCCACCGAGAAGTAGTTGCCGACGCGCCAGGAATATTGTAAAATATTATATTCGACATGCTAGGTTGTCTCAGGCTAGGACATATAGCGTTATAGACATATATAATGTTACCACCGAGAAATAGGGACCGACACGCGAGGAATGTTGTATAACATTACATTCGAGGTGTTAGGTTTCCTCAGGTTAGGATATATAACGTTATAGACGTATATAATGTTCCCACCGAGAAGTAGGTGCCGACGCGCCAGGAATGTTGTAAAATATTACATCCGAGATGTTAGGATTGCCTTAGGCTAGGATATATAACGTTATAGACGTATATAATGTTCCCACCGAGAAGTAGGGGCCGGTGCGCCACGAATGTAGTAAAATATTACATCCGAGATGTTAGGTTGCCTTAGGTTAGGATATATGGCGTTATAGACGTATATAATGTTCCCACCGAGAAGTAGGGGCCAGCGCGCCAGGAATGTGGGAAAATATTACATTCGACATGTTAAGTTGCCTTAGGTTAGGATATATAACGTTATAGACGTATATGATGTTCCCACCGAGAGGTAGAGGCCGACGAGCCAGGAATGTTGTAAAATATTACGCTCGACATGTTAAGTTGTCTTAGGTTAGGATATATAACGTTATAGACGTATATACAGTTCCCACCGAGAAGTAGTTGCCGACGCGCCAGGAATATTGTAATATATTATATTTGACATGCTAGGTTGTCTCAGGCTAGGACATATGGCGTTATAGACATATATAATGTTCCCTTGAGAAATAGGGACCGACACGCCAGGAATGTTGTATAACATTACATTCGAGGTGTTAGGTTTCCTTAGGTTAGGATATATAACGTTATAGGCGTATATAATGCTCCCACCGAGAAGTAGGTGCCGACGCGCCAGGAATGTTGTAAAATATTACATCCGAGAAGTTAGGATTGCCTTAGGCTAGGATATATAACGTTACAGACGTATATAATGTTTCCACCGAGGAGTAGGGGCCGGTGCGCCACGAATGTGGTAAAATATTACATCCGAGATGTTAGGTTGCCTTAGGCTAGGATAAGTAACGTTATAGGAGTATATAATGTTCCCACCGAGAAGTAGGGGCCGACGACCAGGAATGTAGTAAAATATTACATCCGAGATGTTAGGTTGCCTTAGGTTAGGGTATATAACGTTATTGACTTATATAATGTTCCCACGGAGAAATAGGTGCCGACTCGCCAGGAATGTAGTAAAATATTACATCCGAGATGTTAGGTTGCCTTAGGTTAGGATATATAACGTTATAGACTTATATACAGTTCCCACCTAGAAGTAGGTGCCGAAGCGCCAGGAATGTTGTAAAATATTACATCCGAGATGTTAGGATTACCTTAGGCTAGGATATATAACGTTATAGACGTATATAATGTTCCCACCGAGAAATAGGGGCCGACACGCCAGGAATGTTGTAAGATATTACATCCGAGATGTTAGGTTGCCTTAGACTAGGATATATAACGTTATAGACGTATATAAAGTTCCCACCGTGAAGTAGGGTCCGAAGTGACGGGAATGTTGTAAAATATTACATTCGACATGTTAGTTTGCCTTAGGCTAAGATATATAGCGTTATAGACGTATATAATGTTCCCACCGAGAAGTAGGGGCCAACGTGCCAGGAATGTAGTAAAATATTACATCCGAGATGTTAGGTTGCCTTAGGTTAGGATATATGGCGTTATAGACGTATATAATGTTCCCACCGAGAAGTAGGGGCCAGCGCGCTAGGAATGTAGTAAAATATTACATCCGAGATGTTAGGTTGCCTTAGGTTAGGATATATAACGTTATTGACTTATATAATGTTCCCACGGAGAAATAGGGGCCGACTCGCCAGGAATGTTGTAAAACATTACATCCGAGGTGTTAGGTTGCCTTAGGCTAGGATATATAACGTTATAGACGTATATAATGTTCCCTCCGAGAAGTAGGGGCCGACGTGCCAGGAATGTAGTAAAATATTACATTCGACATGATAAGTTGTCTTAGATTAGGATATATAACGTTATAGTCGTATATACAGTTCCCACCGAGACGTAGTTGCCGACGCGCCAGGAATATTGTAAAATATTATATTCGACATGCTAGGTTGTCTCAGGCTAGGACATATAGCGTTATAGACATATATAATGTTACCACCGAGAAATAGGGACCGACACGCGAGGAATGTTGTATAACATTACATTCGAGGTGTTAGGTTTCCTCAGGTTAGGATATATAACGTTATAGACGTATATAATGTTCCCACCGAGAAGTAGGTGCCGACGCGCCAGGAATGTTGTAAAATATTACATCCGAGATGTTAGGATTGCCTTAGGCTAGGATATATAACGTTATAGACGTATATAATGTTCCCACCGAGAAGTAGGGGCCGGTGCGCCACGAATGTAGTAAAATATTACATCCGAGATGTTAGGTTGCCTTAGGTTAGGATATATGGCGTTATAGACGTATATAATGTTCCCACCGAGAAGTAGGGACCAGCGCGCCAGGAATGTGGGAAAATATTACATTCGACATGTTAAGTTGCCTTAGGTTAGGATATATAACGTTATAGACGTATATGATGTTCCCACCGAGAGGTAGAGGCCGACGAGCCAGGAATGTTGTAAAATATTACGCTCGACATGTTAAGTTGTCTTAGGTTAGGATATATAACGTTATAGACGTATATACAGTTCCCACCGAGAAGTAGTTGCCGACGCGCCAGGAATATTGTAATATATTATATTTGACATGCTAGGTTGTCTCAGGCTAGGACATATGGCGTTATAGACATATATAATGTTCCCTTGAGAAATAGGGACCGACACGCCAGGAATGTTGTATAACATTACATTCGAGGTGTTAGGTTTCCTTAGGTTAGGATATATAACGTTATAGGCGTATATAATGCTCCCACCGAGAAGTAGGTGCCGACGCGCCAGGAATGTTGTAAAATATTACATCCGAGAAGTTAGGATTGCCTTAGGCTAGGATATATAACGTTACAGACGTATATAATGTTTCCACCGAGGAGTAGGGGCCGGTGCGCCACGAATGTGGTAAAATATTACATCCGAGACGTTAGGTTGCCTTAGGCTAGGATAAGTAACGTTATAGGAGTATATAATATTCCCACCGAGATGTAGGGGCCGACGACCAGGAATGTAGTAAAATATTACATCCGAGATGTTAGGTTGCCTTAGGTTAGGATATATAACATTATAGACTTATATACTGTTCCCACCAAGAAGTAGGTGCCGAAGCGCCAGGAATGTTGTAAAATATTACATCCGAGATGTTAGGATTACCTTAGGCTAGGATATATAACGTTATAGACGTATATAATGTTCCCTCCGAGAAGTAGGGGCCGACGTGCCAGGAATGTAGTAAAATATTACATTCGACATGATAAGTTATCTTAGATTAGGATATATAACGTTATAGTCGTATATACAGTTCCCACCGAGAAGTAGTTGCCGACGCGCCAGGAATATTGTAAAATATTATATTCGACATGCTAGGTTGTCTCAGGCTAGGACATATAGCGTTATAGACATATATAATGTTCCCACCGAGAAGTAGGTGCCGACGCGCCAGGAATGTTGTAAAATATTACATCCGAGATGTTAGGATTGCCTTAGGCTAGGATATATAACGTTATAGACGTATATAATGTTCCCACCGAGAAGTAGGGGCCGGTGCTCCACGAATGTAGTAAAATATTACATCCGAGATGTTAGGTTGCGTTAGGCTAGGAATAGTAACGTTATAGATGTATATAATGTTCCCACAGAGAAGTAGGGGCCGACGAGCCAGGAATGTAGTAAAATATTACATCCGAGATGTTAGGTTACCTTAGGTTAGGATATATAACGTTATTGACTTATATAATGTTCCCACGGAGAAATAGGGGCCGACTCGCCAGGAATGTTGTATAATTATACAATCGACATGTTAGGATTGCCTTAGGCTAGGATATATAACGTTATAGACGTAAATAATGTTCCCACCGAGAAGTAGGGGCCGGTGCGCCACGAATGTAGTAAAATATTAAATCCGAGATGTTAGGTTGCCTTAGGCTAGGATATATAACGTTACAGACGTATATAATGTTTCCACCGAGGAGTAGGGGCCGGTGCGCCACGAATGTGGTAAAATATTACATCCGAGATGTTAGGTTGCCTTAGGCTAGGATAAGTAACGTTATAGGAGTATATAATGTTCCCACCGAGAAGTAGGGGCCGACGACCAGGAATGTAGTAAAATATTACATCCGAGATGTTAGGTTGCCTTAGGTTAGGATATATAACGTTATTGACTTATATAATGTTCCCACGGAGAAATAGGTGCCGACTCGCCAGGAATGTTGTAAAATATTACATCCGAGATGTTAGGTTGCGTTAGGCTAGGAATAGTAACGTTATAGATGTATATAATGTTCCCACCGAGAAGTAGGGGCCGACGAGCCAGGAATGTAGTAAAATATTACATCCGAGATGTTAGGTTACCTTAGGTTAGGATATATCACGTTATTGACTTATATAATGTTCCCACCGAGAAATAGGTGCCGACGCGCCAGGAATGTTGTAAAATATTACATCCGAGATGTTAGGATTACCTTAGGCTAGGATATATAAGTTATAGACTTATATAATGTTCCCACCGAGAAGTAGGGGCCGGCGCGCCGGGACTGTAGTAAAATATAACATCCGAGATGTTAGGTTGCCTTAGGCTAAGATATATAACGTTATAGACGTATATAATGTTCCCACCGAGAAGTAGGTGCCGAAGTGACGGGAATGTTGTAAAATATTACATTCGACATGTTCGTTTGCCTTAGGCTAGGATATATAGCGTTATAGACTTATATAATGTTCCCACCGAGAAGTAGTGGCCGACGTGCCAGGAATGTAGTAAAATATTAAATCCGGGATGTTAGGTTGCCTTAGGTTAGGATATATAGCGTTATAGACGTATATAATGTTCCCACCGAGAAGTAGGGGCCGACGCGCCAGGAATGCTGTAAAATATTACATTCGACATGTTAGGTTGTCTTAGGCTAGGATATATAACGTTATAGACGTATATAATGTTCCCACCGAGAAGTAGGTGCCGAAGTGACGGGAATGTTGTAAAATATTACATTCGACATGTTAGTTTGCCTTAGGCTAGGATATATAGCGTAATAGACATATATAATGTTCCCACCGAGAAGTAGTGGCCGACGTGCCAGGAATGTAGTAAAATATGACATCCGAGATGTTAGGTTGCCTTAGGTTAGGATATATAACGTTATTGACTTATATAATGTTCCCACCGAGAAGTAGGGGCCAGCGCGCCAGGAATGTAGTAAAATATTACATCCGAGATGTTAGGTTAGGTTAGGCTAGGGTATATAACGTTATAGACGTATATAATGTTCCCACCGAGAAGTAGATGCCGACGCGCCAGGAATGTTTTAAAATATTACTTCCGAGATGTTAGGATTGCCTTAGGCTAGGATATATAACGTTATAGACGTATATAATGTTTCCACCGAGGTGTAGGGGCCGGTGCGCCACGAATGTAGTAAAATATTACATCCGAGATGTTAGGTTGCCTTAGGCTAGGATAAGTAACGTTATAGGCGTATATAATGTTCCCACCGAGAAGTAGGGGCCGACGACCAGGAATGTAGTAAAATATTACATCTGAGATCTTAGGTTGCCTTAGGTTAGGATATATAACGTTATAGACTTATATACTGTTCCCACCTAGAAGTAGGTGCCGAAGCGCCAGGAATGTTGTAAAATATTACATCCGAGATGTTAGGATTACCTTAGGCTAGGATATATAACGTTATAGACGTATATAATGTTCCCACCGAGAAATAGGGGCCGACACGCCAGGAATGTAGTAAAATATTACATCCGAGATGTTAGGTTGCCTTAGACTAGGATATATAACGTTATAGACGTATATAAAGTTCCCACCGAGAAGTAGGATCCGAAGTGACGGGAATGTTGTAAAATATTACATTCGACATGTTAGTTTGCCTTAGGCTAGGATATATAGCGTTATAGACGTATATAATGTTCCCACCGAGAAGTAGGGGCCGACGTGCCAGGAATGTAGTAAAATATTACATCCGAGATGTTAGGTTGCCTTAGGTTAGGATATATAACGTTATAGACGTATATACAGTTCCCACCGAGAAGTAGTTGCCGACGCGCCAGGAATATTGTAATATATTATATTCGACATGCTAGGTTGTCTCAGGCTAGGACATATGGCGTTATAGACATATATAATGTTCCCATTGAGAAATAGGGACCGACACGCCAGGAATGTTGTATAACATTACATTCGAGGTGTTAGGTTTCCTTAGGTTAGGATATATAACGTTATAGGCGTATATAATGCTCCCACCGAGAAGTAGGTGCCGACGCGCCAGGAATGTTGTAAAATATTACATCCGAGATGTTAGGATTGCCTTAGGATAGGATATATAACGTTATAGACGTATATAATGTTCCCACCGTGAAGTAGGGTCCGAAGTGACGGGAATGTTGTAAAATATTACATTCGACATGTTAGTTTGCCTTAGGCTAAGATATATAGCGTTATAGACGTATATAATGTTCCCACCGAGAAGTAGGGGCCGACGTGCCAGGAATGTAGTAAAATATTACATCCGAGATGTTAGGTTGCCTTAGGTTAGGATATATGGCGTTATAGACGTATATAATGTTCCCACCGAGAAGTAGGGGCCAGCGCGCCAGGAATGTAGTAAAATATTACATCCGAGATGTTAGGTTGCCTTAGGTTAGGATATATAACGTTATTGACTTATATAATGTTCCCACGGAGAAATAGGGGCCGACTCGCCAGGAATGTTGTAAAACATTACATCCGAGGTGTTAGGTTCCCTTATGTTAGGATATATAACGTTATAGACATATATAATGTTCCCACCGAGAAATAGGTGCCGACGCGCCAGGAATGTTGTAAAATATTACATCCGAGATGTTAGGATTGCCTTAGGCTAGGATATATAACGCTATAGACGTATATAATGTTCCCACCGAGAAGTAGGTGCCGAAGTGACGGGAATGTTGTAAAATATTACATTCGACATGTTAGTTTGCCTTAGGCTAGGATATATAGCGTTATAGACTTATATAATGTTCCCACCGAGAAGTAGTGGCCGACGTGCCAGGAATGTAGTAAAATATTAAATCCGGGATGTTAGGTTGCCTTAGGTTAGGATATATAACGTTATTGACTTATATACTGTTCCCACCGAGAAGTAGATGCCGACGCGCCAGGAATGTTTTAAAATATTACTTCCGAGATGTTAGGATTGCCTTAGGCTAGGACATATCACGTTATAGACGTATATAATGTTCCCACCGAGAAGTAGGGGCCGATGTGCCAGGAATGTAGTAAAATATTACATTCGACATGATAAGTTGTCTTAGATTAGGATATATAACGTTATAGTCGTATATACAGTTCCCAGCGAGAAGTAGTTGCCGACGCGACAGGAATATTGTAAAATATTATATTCGACATGTTAGGTTGTCTCAGGCTAGGACATATAGCGTTATAGACATATACAATGTTCCAACCGAGAAATAGGGGCCGACACGCCAGGAATGTTGTAAAACATTACATCGGATGTGTTAGGTTCCCTTAGGTTAGGATATATAACGTTATAGACGTATATAATGTTCCCACCGAGAAGTAGGTGCCGACGCGCCAGGAATGTTGTAAAATATTACATCCGAGATGTTAGGATTGCCTTAGGCTAGGATATATAACGTTATAGACGTATATAATGTTCCCACCGAGAAGTAGGTGCCGGTGCGCCACGAATGTAGTAAAATATTACATCCGAGATGTTAGGTTGCCTTAGACTAGGATATATAACGTTATAGACGTATATAAAGTTCCCACCGAGAAGTAGGGGCCGACGTGCCAGGAATGTAGTAAAATATTACATGCGAGATGTTAGGTTGCCTTAGGTTAGGATATATAACGTTATAGACGTATATACAGTTCCCACCGAGAAGTAGTTGCCGACGCGCCAGGAATGTTGTAATATATTATATTCGACATGCTAGGTTGTCTCAGGCTAGGACATATGGCGTTATAGACATATATAATGTTCCCATTGAGAAATAGGGACCGACACGCCAGGAATGTTGTATAATTATACAATCGACATGTTAGGATTGCCTTAGGCTAGGATATATAACGTTATAGACGTAAATAATATTCCCACCGAGAAGTAGGGGCCGGTGCGCCACGAATGTAGTAAAATATTACATCCGAGATGTTAGGTTGCCTTAGGTTAGGATATATGGCGTTATAGACGTATATAATGTTCCCACCGAGAAGTAGGGGCCAGCGCGCCAGGAATGTGGGAAAATATTACATTCGACATGTTAAGTTGCCTTAGGTTAAGATATATAACGTTATAGACGTATATGATGTTCCCACCGAGAGGTATAGGCCGACGAGCCAGGAATGTTGTAAAATATTACGCTCGACATGTTAAGTTGTCTTAGGTTAGGATATATAACGTTATAGACGTATATACAGTTCCCACCGAGAAGTAGTTGCCGACGCGCCAGGAATATTGTAATATATTATATTTGACATGCTAGGTTGTCTCAGGCTAGGACATATGGCGTTATAGACATATATAATGTTCCCATTGAGAAATAGGGACCGACACGCCAGGAATGTTGTATAACATTACATTCGAGGTGTTAGGTTTCCTTAGGTTAGGATATATAACGTTATAGGCGTATATAATGCTCCCACCGAGAAGTAGGTGCCGACGCGCCAGGAATGTTGTAAAATATTACATCCGAGAAGTTAGGATTGCCTTAGGCTAGGATATATAACGTTACAGACGTATATAATGTTTCCACCGAGGAGTAGGGGCCGGTGCGCCACGAATGTGGTAAAATATTACATCCGAGATGTTAGGTTGCCTTAGGCTAGGATAAGTAACGTTATAGGAGTATATAATGTTCCCACCGAGAAGTAGGGGCCGACGACCAGGAATGTAGTAAAATATTACATCCGAGATGTTAGGTTGCCTTAGGTTAGGATATATAACGTTATTGACTTATATAATGTTCCGACGGAGAAATAGGTGTCGACTCGCCAGGAATGTTGTAAAATATTACATCCGATATGTTAGGTTACCTTAGGTTAGGATATATCACGTTATTGACTTATATAATGTTCCCACGGAGAAATAGGGGCCGACTCGCCAGGAATGTTGTATAATTATACAATCGACATGTTAGGATTGCCTTAGGCTAGGATATATAACGTTATAGACGTAAATAATGTTCCCACCGAGAAGTAGGGGCCGGTGCGCCACGAATGTAGTAAAATATTACATCCGAGATGTTAGGTTGCCTTAGGTTAGGATATATGGCATTATAGACGTATATAATGTTCCCACCGAGAAGTAGGGGCCAGCGCGCCAGGAATGTGGGAAAATATTACATTCGACATGTTAAGTTGCCTTAGGTTAGGATATATAACGTTATAGACGTATATGATGTTCCCACCGAGAGGTAGAGGCCGACGAGCCAGGAATGTTGTAAAATATTACGCTCGACATGTTAAGTTGTCTTAGGTTAGGATATATAACGTTATAGACGTATATACAGTTCCCACCGAGAAGTAGTTGCCGACGCGCCAGGAATATTGTAATATATTATATTTGACATGCTAGGTTGTCTCAGGCTAGGACATATGGCGTTATAGACATATATAATGTTCCCATTGAGAAATAGGGACCGACACGCCAGGAATGTTGTATAACATTACATTCGAGGTGTTAGGTTTCCTTAGGTTAGGATATATAACGTTATAGGCGTATATAATGCTCCCACCGAGAAGTAGGTGCCGACGCGCCAGGAATGTTGTAAAATATTACATCCGAGAAGTTAGGATTGCCTTAGGCTAGGATATATAACGTTACAGACGTATATAATGTTTCCACCGAGGAGTAGGGGCCGGTGCGCCACGAATGTGGTAAAATATTACATCCGAGATGTTAGGTTGCCTTAGGCTAGGATAAGTAACGTTATAGGAGTATATAATGTTCCCACCGAGAAGTAGGGGCCGACGACCAGGAATGCAGTAAAATATTACATCCGAGATGTTAGGTTGCCTTAGGTTAGGATATATAACGTTATTGACTTATATAATGTTCCCACCGAGAAATAGGGACCGACACGCGAGGAATGTTGTATAACATTACATTCGAGGTGTTAGGTTTCCTCAGGTTAGCATATATAACGTTATAGACGTATATAATGTTCCCACCGAGAAGTAGGTGCCGACGCGCCAGGAATGTTGTAAAATATTACATCCGAGATGTTAGGATTGCCTTAGGCTAGGATATATAACGTTATAGACGTATATAATGTTCCCACCGAGAAGTAGGGGCCGGTGCGCCACGAATGTAGTAAAATATTACATCCGAGATGTTAGGTTGCGTTCGGCTAGGAATAGTAACGTTATAGATGTATATAATGTTCCCACCGAGAAGTAGGGGCCGACGAGCCAGGAATGTAGTAAAATATTACATCCGAGATGTTAGGTTACCTTAGGTTAGGATATATAACGTTATTGACTTATATAATGTTCCCACGGAGAAATAGGGGCCGACTCGCCAGGAATGTTGTATAATTATACAATCGACATGTTAGGATTGCCTTAGGCTAGAATATATAACGTTATAGACGTAAATAATATTCCCACCGAGAAGTAGGGGCCGGTGCGCCACGAATGTAGTAAAATATTACATCCGAGATGTTAGGTTGCCTTAGGTTAGGATATATGGCGTTATAGACGTATATAATGTTCCCACCGAGAAGTAGGGGCCAGCGCGCCAGGAATGTGGGAAAATATTACATTCGACATGTTAAGTTGCCTTAGGTTAAGATATATAACGTTATAGACGTATATGATGTTCCCACCGAGAGGTATAGGCCGACGAGCCAGGAATGTTGTAAAATATTACGCTCGACATGTTAAGTTGTCTTAGGTTAGGATATATAACGTTATAGACGTATATACAGTTCCCACCGAGAAGTAGTTGCCGACGCGCCAGGAATATTGTAATATATTATATTTGACATGCTAGGTTGTCTCAGGCTAGGACATATGGCGTTATAGACATATATAATGTTCCCATTGAGAAATAGGGACCGACACGCCAGGAATGTTGTATAACATTACATTCGAGGTGTTCGGTTTCCTTAGGTTAGGATATATAACGTTATAGGCGTATATAATGCTCCCACCGAGAAGTAGGTGCCGACGCGCCAGGAATGTTGTAAAATATTACATCTGAGAAGTTAGGATTGCCTTAGGCTAGGATATATAACGTTACAGACGTATATAATGTTTCCACCGAGGAGTAGGGGCCGGTGCGCCACGAATGTGGTAAAATATTACATCCGAGATGTTAGGTTGCCTTAGGCTAGGATAAGTAACGTTATAGGAGTATATAATGTTCCCACCGAGAAGTAGGGGCCGACGACCAGGAATGTAGTAAAATATTACATCCGAGATGTTAGGTTGCCTTAGGTTAGGATATATAACGTTATTGACTTATATAATGTTCCCACGGAGAAATAGGTGCCGACTCGCCAGGAATGTTGTAAAACATTACATCCGAGGAGTTAGGTTCCCTTAGGTTAGGATATATAACGTTATAGACATATATA
This sequence comes from Xylocopa violacea, assembly GCA_963969225.1. NCBI lineage: Eukaryota > Metazoa > Arthropoda > Insecta > Hymenoptera > Apidae > Xylocopa > Xylocopa violacea. The sequence continues at coordinate 52,201,807 of CAXAJV010000001.1, forward strand.
ATGTTCCCACCGAGAAATAGGTGCCGACGCGCCAGGAATGTTGTAAAATATTACATCCGAGATGTTAGGATTGCCTTAGGCTAGGATATATAACGCTATAGACGTATATAATGTTCCCACCGAGTAGTAGGTGCCGGTGCGCCACGAATGTAGTAAAATATTACATCCGAGATGTTAGGTTGCCTTAGACTAGGATATATAACGTTATAGACGTATATAAAGTTCCCACCGAGAAGTAGGGGCCGAAGTGACGGGAATGCTGTAAAATATTACATTCGACATGTTAGTTTGCCTTAGGCTAGGATATATAGCGTTATAGACGTATATAATGTTCCCACCGAGAAGTAGGGGCCGACGTGCCAGGAATGTAGTAAAATATGACATCCGAGATGTTAGGTTGCCTTAGGTTAGGATATATAACGTTATAGACTTATATACTGTTCCCACCGAGAAGTAAATTCCGACGCGCCAGGAATGTTGTAAAATATTATATTCGACATGTCAGGTTGTCTCAGGCTAGGACATATAGCGTTATAGACATATACAATGTTCCCACCGAGAAATAGGGGCCGACACGCGAGGAATGTTGTAAAACATTACATCCGAGGTGTTAGTTTCCCTTAGGTTATGATATATAACGTTATAGACGTATATAATGTTCCCACCGAGAAGTAGGTGCCGACGCGCCTGGAATGTTGTAAAATATTACATCCGAGATGTTAGGATTGCCTCAGGTTAGGATATATAACGTTATAGACGTATATAATGTTCCCACCGAGAAGTAGGGGCCGACGTGCCAGGAATGTAGTAAAATATTACATCCGAGACGTTAGGTTGCCTTAGGTTAGGATATATAGCGTTATAGACGTATATAATGTTCCCACCGAGAAGTAGGGGCCGACGCGCCAGGAATGCTGTAAACTATTACATTCGACATGTTAGGTTGTCTTAGGCTAGGATATATAACGTTATAGACGTATATAATGTTCCCACCGAGAAGTAGGGGCCGGCGCGCCAGGAATGTAGTAAAATATAACATCCGAGATGTTAGGTTGCCTTAGGCTAGGATATATAACGTTATAGACGTATATAATGTTCCCTCCGAGAAGTAGGGGCCGACGTGCCAGGAATGTAGTAAAATATAACATCCGAGATGTTAGGTTGCCTTAGGCTAGGATATATAACGTTATAGACGTATATAATGTTCCCTCCGAGAAGTAGGGGCCGACGTGCCAGGAATGTAGTAAAATATTACATTCGACATGATAAGTTGTCTTAGATTAGGATATATAACGTTATAGTCGTATATACAGTTCCCACCGAGAAGTAGTTGCCGAGGCGCCAGGAATATTGTAAAATATTATATTCGACATGCTAGGTTGTCTCAGGCTAGGACATATAGCGTTATAGACATATATAATGTTCCCACCGAGAAATAGGGACCGACACGCGAGGAATGTTGTATAACATTACATTCGAGGTGTTAGGTTTCCTCAGGTTAGGATATATAACGTTATAGGCGTATATAATGCTCCCACCGAGAAGTAGGTGCCGACGCGCCAGGAATGTTGTAAAATATTACATCCGAGATGTTAGGATTGCCTTAGGCTAGGATATATAACGTTATAGACGTATATAATGTTTCCACCGAGGAGTAGGGGCCGGTGCGCCACGAATGTGGTAAAATATTACATCCGAGATGTTAGGTTGCCTTAGGCTAGGATAAGTAACGTTATAGGAGTATATAATGTTCCCACCGAGAAGTAGGGGCCGACGACCAGGAATGTTGTAAAATATGACATCCGAGATGTTAGGTTGCCTTAGGTTAGGATATATAACGTTATAGACTTATATACTGTTCCCACCGAGAAGTAGGTGCCGACGCGCCAGGAATGTTGTAAAATATTACATCCGAGATGTTAGGATTACCTTAGGCTAGGATATATAACGTTGTAGACTTATATAATGTTCCCACCGAGAAGTAGGGGCCGGCGCGCCGGGACTGTAGTAAAATATAACATCCGGGATGTTAGGTTGCCTTAGGCTAAGATATATAACGTTATAGACGTATTTAATGTTCCCACCGAGAAGTAGGTGCCGAAGTGACGGGAATGTTGTAAAATATTACATTCGACATGTTAGTTTGCCTTAGGCTAGGATATATAACGTTATAGACATGTATAATGTTCCCACCGAGAAATAGGTGCCGACGCGCCAGGAATGTTGTAAAATATTACATCCGAGATGTTATGATTGCCTTAGGCTAGGATATATAACGCTATAGACGTATATAATGTTCCCACCGAGTAGTAGGTGCCGGTGCGCCACGAATGTAGTAAAATATTACATCCGAGATGTTAGGTTGCCTTAGACTAGGATATATAACGTTATAGACGTATATAAAGTTCCCACCGAGAAGTAGGGGCCGAAGTGACGGGAATGCTGTAAAATATTACATTCGACATGTTAGTTTGCCTTAGGCTAGGATATATAGCGTTATAGACTTATATAATGTTCCCACCGAGAAGTAGGTGGCGACGCGCCAGGAATGTTGTAAAATATTACATCCGAGATGTTAGGATTGCCTTAGGCTAGGATATATAACGTTATAGACGTATATAATGTTCCCACCGAGAAGTAGGGGCCGTCGAGCCAGGAATGTTGTAAAATATTACGCTCGACATGTTAAGTTGTCTTAGGTTAGGATATATAACGTTATAGACGTATATACAGTTCCCACCGAGAAGTAGTTGCCGACGCGCCAGGAATATTGTAATATATTATATTCGACATGCTAGGTTGTCCCAGACTAGGACATATAGCGTTATAGACATATATAATATTCCCACCGAGAAATAGGGACCGACACGCGAGGAATGTTGTGTAACATTACATTCGAGGTGTTAGGTTTCCTCAGGTTAGGATATATAACGTTATAGACGTTTATAATGTTCCCACCGAGAAGTAGGTGCCGACGCGCCAGGAATGTTGTAAAATTATACATTCGACATGTTAGGATTGCCTTAGGCTAGGATATATATCGTTAAAGACGTATATAATGTTCCCACCGAGAAATAGGGGCCGACACGCCAGGTATGTTGTAAAACATTACATCCGAGATGTTAGGTTGCCTTAGGCTAGGAATAGTAACGTTATAGATGTATATAATGTTCGCACCGTGAAGTAGGGGCCGACGAGCCAGGAATGTAGTAAAATATTACGCTCGACATGTCAAGTTGTCTTAGGTTAGGATATATAACGTTATAGACGTATATGCAGTTCCCACCGAGAAGTAGTTGCCGACGCGCCAGGAATATTGTAAAATATAATATTCGACATGCTAGGTTGTCTCAGGCTAGGACATATAGACGTGCTAGGAATGTAGTAAAATATTACATCCGAGATGTTAGGTTGCCTTAGGTTAGGATATATAACGTTATTGACTTATATACTGTTCCCACCGAGAAGTATATGCCGACGCCCCAGGAATGTTCTAAAATATTACTTCCGAGATGTTAGGATTGCCTTAGGCTAGGACATATCACGTTATAGACGTATATAATGTTCCCACCGAGAAGTAGGGGCCGACGTGCCAGGAATGTAGTAAAATATTACATCATAGATGTTAGGTTGCCTTAGGTTAGGATATATAACGTTATAGATGTATATAATGTTACCACAGAGAACTAGGCACTTGCATGCCAGGAATGTTGTAAAATATTACGGAAGAGATGATAGGTTGCCTTAGTTTACGATATAACGTTTTAGACGTATATACTGTTCCCACCGAGAAGTAGGTGCCGACGTGCCAGGAATGTAGTAAAATATTACATCCGAGATGTTAGATTGCCTTAGGGTAGGGTATATAACCTTATAGACGGATATACTGTTACCACTGAGAAGCAGGGACCGAAGCGCCGGGAATGTTATAAAATATTACATTCGGCATATTAGGTTCGCCTTAGGTTAGGATATATAACGTTTTAGACGTATATAATGTTACCACAGAGAAGTAGGGACCGAAACGCCGGGAATGTTGCAAAATATTACATTCGGCATGTTAGGTTGCCTTAGGTTAGGAGATATAACGTTTTAGACGTATATACTGTTCCCACCGAGAAGTAGGTGCCGACGCGCCAGGTGTGCTGTAAAATATTACTATCGACATGTTAGGTTGCCTTAGGCTAGGATATATAGCGTTATAGACGTTTATGATGTTCCCACCGAGAAGTAGGGGCCGACGTGCCAGGAATGTAGTAAAATATTACATCCGAGATGTTAGGTTGCCTTAGGTTAGGATATATAACATTATAGACGTATATAATGTTACCACCGAGAAGTAGGTGCCGACGCTCCTGGTATGTTTTAAAATATTACATTCGACATGTTAGGTTGCCTTAGGCTAGGATATATAGCGTTATAGACGTATATAATGTTCCCACCGAGAAGTAGGGTCCGACGTGCCAGGAATGTAGTAAAATATTACATCATAGATGTTAGGTTGCCTTAGGTTAGGATATATAACGTTATAGATGTATATAATGTTACCACAGAGAACTAGGCACTTGCATGCCAGGAATGTTGTAAAATAGTACGGAAGAGATTATAGGTTGCCTTAGTTTAGGATATATAACGTTATAGGCGTATATACTGTTCCCACCGAGATGTAGGTGCCGACGCGCCAGGTATCTTGTAAAATATTACATTCGACACGTTAGGTTGCCTTAGGCTAGCATATATAGCGTTATAGACGTATATAATGTTCCCACCGAGAAGTAGGGGGCGACGTGCCAGGAATGTAGTAAAATATTACATCCGAGATGTTAGGTTTCCTTTGGTTAGGACACATAACGTTATTGACTTATATAATGTCCCCTCCGAGAAGTAGGTGCCGACGCGCCAGGTATCTTGTAAAATATTACATTCGACATTTTAAGTTGCCTTATGCTAGGATATATAGCGTTATAGACGTATATAATGTTCCCACCCAGAAGTAGGGGCCGACGAACCAGGAATGTTGTAAAATATTACGCTCGACATTTTAGGTTGCCTTAGGTTAGGATATATAACGTTATAGACGTATATGGTATTCCCACCGAGAAGTACTGCCCGACACTCCAGGAATGTTGTAAAACATTACGCTCGACATGTTAGGTTGCCTTAGGAGAGGATATGTAACGTTATAGACGTATATATTGTTCCCACCGAGAAGGAGGTGCCGACGCGCCAGGAATGTTGTAAAATATTACGGTAGAGATGTTAGGTTGCCTTAGGTTAGGATATATAACGTTATAGACGTATATAATGTTACCACAGAGAACTAGGCACTTGCATGCCAGGAATGTTGTAAAATATTACGGTAGAGATGATAGTTTGCCTTAGTTTAGGATATATAGCGTTATAGACGTATATAATGTTCCCACCGAGAAGTAGGGGCCGACGTGCCAGGAATGTAGTAAAATATTACATCCGAGACGTTAGGTTGCCTTAGGTTAGGATATATAGCGTTATAGACGTATATAATGTTCCCACCGAGAAGTAGGGGCCGACGCGCCAGGAATGCTGTAAACTATTACATTCGACATGTTAGGTTGTCTTAGGCTAGGATATATAACGTTATAGACGTATATAATGTTCCCACCGAGAAGTAGGGGCCGGCGCGCCAGGAATGTAGTAAAATATAACATCCGAGATGTTAGGTTGCCTTAGGCTAGGATATATAACGTTATAGACGTATATAATGTTCCCTCCGAGAAGTAGGGGCCGACGTGCCAGGAATGTAGTAAAATATAACATCCGAGATGTTAGGTTGCCTTAGGCTAGGATATATAACGTTATAGACGTATATAATGTTCCCTCCGAGAAGTAGGGGCCGACGTGCCAGGAATGTAGTAAAATATTACATTCGACATGATAAGTTGTCTTAGATTAGGATATATAACGTTATAGTCGTATATACAGTTCCCACCGAGAAGTAGTTGCCGAGGCGCCAGGAATATTGTAAAATATTATATTCGACATGCTAGGTTGTCTCAGGCTAGGACATATAGCGTTATAGACATATATAATGTTCCCACCGAGAAATAGGGACCGACACGCGAGGAATGTTGTATAACATTACATTCGAGGTGTTAGGTTTCCTCAGGTTAGGATATATAACGTTATAGGCGTATATAATGCTCCCACCGAGAAGTAGGTGCCGACGCGCCAGGAATGTTGTAAAATATTACATCCGAGATGTTAGGATTGCCTTAGGCTAGGATATATAACGTTATAGACGTATATAATGTTTCCACCGAGGAGTAGGGGCCGGTGCGCCACGAATGTGGTAAAATATTACATCCGAGATGTTAGGTTGCCTTAGGCTAGGATAAGTAACGTTATAGGAGTATATAATGTTCCCACCGAGAAGTAGGGGCCGACGACCAGGAATGTTGTAAAATATGACATCCGAGATGTTAGGTTGCCTTAGGTTAGGATATATAACGTTATAGACTTATATACTGTTCCCACCGAGAAGTAGGTGCCGACGCGCCAGGAATGTTGTAAAATATTACATCCGAGATGTTAGGATTACCTTAGGCTAGGATATATAACGTTGTAGACTTATATAATGTTCCCACCGAGAAGTAGGGGCCGGCGCGCCGGGACTGTAGTAAAATATAACATCCGGGATGTTAGGTTGCCTTAGGCTAAGATATATAACGTTATAGACGTATTTAATGTTCCCACCGAGAAGTAGGTGCCGAAGTGACGGGAATGTTGTAAAATATTACATTCGACATGTTAGTTTGCCTTAGGCTAGGATATATAACGTTATAGACATGTATAATGTTCCCACCGAGAAATAGGTGCCGACGCGCCAGGAATGTTGTAAAATATTACATCCGAGATGTTATGATTGCCTTAGGCTAGGATATATAACGCTATAGACGTATATAATGTTCCCACCGAGTAGTAGGTGCCGGTGCGCCACGAATGTAGTAAAATATTACATCCGAGATGTTAGGTTGCCTTAGACTAGGATATATAACGTTATAGACGTATATAAAGTTCCCACCGAGAAGTAGGGGCCGAAGTGACGGGAATGCTGTAAAATATTACATTCGACATGTTAGTTTGCCTTAGGCTAGGATATATAGCGTTATAGACGTATATAATGTTCCCACCGAGAAGTAGGGGCCGACGTGCCAGGAATGTAGTAAAATATGACATCCGAGATGTTAGGTTGCCTTAGGTTAGGATATATAACGTTATAGACTTATATACTGTTCCCACCGAGAAGTAGGTGCCGACGCGCCAGGAATGTTGTAAAATATTACATCCGAGATGTTAGGATTACCTTAGGCTAGGATATATAACGTTGTAGACTTATATAATGTTCCCACCGAGAAGTAGGGGCCGGCGCGCCGGGACTGTAGTAAAATATAACATCCGGGATGTTAGGTTGCCTTAGGCTAAGATATATAACGTTATAGACGTATATAATGTTCCCACCGAGAAGTAGGTGCCGAAGTGACGGGAATGTTGTAAAATATTACATTCGACATGTTAGTTTGCCTTAGGCTAGGATATATAGCGTTATAGACTTATATAATGTTCCCACCGAGAAGTAGGTGGCGACGCGCCAGGAATGTTGTAAAATATTACATCCGAGATGTTAGGATTGCCTTAGGCTAGGATATATAACGTTATAGACGTATATAATGTTCCCACCGAGAAGTAGGGGCCGTCGAGCCAGGAATGTTGTAAAATATTACGCTCGACATGTTAAGTTGTCTTAGGTTAGGATATATAACGTTATAGACGTATATACAGTTCCCACCGAGAAGTAGTTGCCGACGCGCCAGGAATATTGTAATATATTATATTCGACATGCTAGGTTGTCCCAGACTAGGACATATAGCGTTATAGACATATATAATATTCCCACCGAGAAATAGGGACCGACACGCGAGGAATGTTGTGTAACATTACATTCGAGGTGTTAGGTTTCCTCAGGTTAGGATATATAACGTTATAGACGTTTATAATGTTCCCACCGAGAAGTAGGTGCCGACGCGCCAGGAATGTTGTAAAATTATACATTCGACATGTTAGGATTGCCTTAGGCTAGGATATATATCGTTAAAGACGTATATAATGTTCCCACCGAGAAATAGGGGCCGACACGCCAGGTATGTTGTAAAACATTACATCCGAGATGTTAGGTTGCCTTAGGCTAGGAATAGTAACGTTATAGATGTATATAATGTTCGCACCGTGAAGTAGGGGCCGACGAGCCAGGAATGTAGTAAAATATTACGCTCGACATGTCAAGTTGTCTTAGGTTAGGATATATAACGTTATAGACGTATATGCAGTTCCCACCGAGAAGTAGTTGCCGACGCGCCAGGAATATTGTAAAATATAATATTCGACATGCTAGGTTGTCTCAGGCTAGGACATATAGACGTGCTAGGAATGTAGTAAAATATTACATCCGAGATGTTAGGTTGCCTTAGGTTAGGATATATAACGTTATTGACTTATATACTGTTCCCACCGAGAAGTATATGCCGACGCCCCAGGAATGTTCTAAAATATTACTTCCGAGATGTTAGGATTGCCTTAGGCTAGGACATATCACGTTATAGACGTATATAATGTTCCCACCGAGAAGTAGGGGCCGACGTGCCAGGAATGTAGTAAAATATTACATCATAGATGTTAGGTTGCCTTAGGTTAGGATATATAACGTTATAGATGTATATAATGTTACCACAGAGAACTAGGCACTTGCATGCCAGGAATGTTGTAAAATATTACGGAAGAGATGATAGGTTGCCTTAGTTTACGATATAACGTTTTAGACGTATATACTGTTCCCACCGAGAAGTAGGTGCCGACGTGCCAGGAATGTAGTAAAATATTACATCCGAGATGTTAGATTGCCTTAGGGTAGGGTATATAACCTTATAGACGGATATACTGTTACCACTGAGAAGCAGGGACCGAAGCGCCGGGAATGTTATAAAATATTACATTCGGCATATTAGGTTCGCCTTAGGTTAGGATATATAACGTTTTAGACGTATATAATGTTACCACAGAGAAGTAGGGACCGAAACGCCGGGAATGTTGCAAAATATTACATTCGGCATGTTAGGTTGCCTTAGGTTAGGAGATATAACGTTTTAGACGTATATACTGTTCCCACCGAGAAGTAGGTGCCGACGCGCCAGGTGTGCTGTAAAATATTACTATCGACATGTTAGGTTGCCTTAGGCTAGGATATATAGCGTTATAGACGTTTATGATGTTCCCACCGAGAAGTAGGGGCCGACGTGCCAGGAATGTAGTAAAATATTACATCCGAGATGTTAGGTTGCCTTAGGTTAGGATATATAACATTATAGACGTATATAATGTTACCACCGAGAAGTAGGTGCCGACGCTCCTGGTATGTTTTAAAATATTACATTCGACATGTTAGGTTGCCTTAGGCTAGGATATATAGCGTTATAGACGTATATAATGTTCCCACCGAGAAGTAGGGTCCGACGTGCCAGGAATGTAGTAAAATATTACATCATAGATGTTAGGTTGCCTTAGGTTAGGATATATAACGTTATAGATGTATATAATGTTACCACAGAGAACTAGGCACTTGCATGCCAGGAATGTTGTAAAATAGTACGGAAGAGATTATAGGTTGCCTTAGTTTAGGATATATAACGTTATAGGCGTATATACTGTTCCCACCGAGATGTAGGTGCCGACGCGCCAGGTATCTTGTAAAATATTACATTCGACACGTTAGGTTGCCTTAGGCTAGCATATATAGCGTTATAGACGTATATAATGTTCCCACCGAGAAGTAGGGGGCGACGTGCCAGGAATGTAGTAAAATATTACATCCGAGATGTTAGGTTTCCTTTGGTTAGGACACATAACGTTATTGACTTATATAATGTCCCCTCCGAGAAGTAGGTGCCGACGCGCCAGGTATCTTGTAAAATATTACATTCGACATTTTAAGTTGCCTTATGCTAGGATATATAGCGTTATAGACGTATATAATGTTCCCACCCAGAAGTAGGGGCCGACGAACCAGGAATGTTGTAAAATATTACGCTCGACATTTTAGGTTGCCTTAGGTTAGGATATATAACGTTATAGACGTATATGGTATTCCCACCGAGAAGTACTGCCCGACACTCCAGGAATGTTGTAAAACATTACGCTCGACATGTTAGGTTGCCTTAGGAGAGGATATGTAACGTTATAGACGTATATATTGTTCCCACCGAGAAGGAGGTGCCGACGCGCCAGGAATGTTGTAAAATATTACGGTAGAGATGTTAGGTTGCCTTAGGTTAGGATATATAATGTTATAGACGTATATAATGTTACCACAGAGAACTAGGAACTTGCATGCCAGGAATGTTGTAAAATATTGCGGTAGAGATGATAGGTTGCCCTAGTTTAGGATATATAACGTTATAGACGTATATACTGTTCCCACCGAGAAGTAGGTGCCGACGCGCCAGGAATGTTGTAAAATAATAAAATAGACATGTTAGGATTGCCTTAGGCTAGGTTATATAACGTTATAGACGTATATACTGTTCCCAACGAGATGTAGGTGCCGACGCGCCAGGAATGTTGTAAAATATTACATTCGACAAGTCAGGTTGCCTTAGGCTAGGATATGTAGCGTTATAGAAGTATATAATGTTCCCACCGAGAAGTAGGGTCCGACGTGCCAGAAATGTAGTAAAATATTACATCCGAGATGTTAGGTTGCCTTAGGTTAGGATATATAACGTTATAGACGTATATAATGTTACCACAGAGAACTAGGCACTTGCATGCCAGGAATGTTGTAAAATATTACGGTAGAGATGATAGTTTGCCTTAGTTTAGGATATATAGCGTTATAGACGTATATAATGTTCCCACCGAGAAGTAGGGGCCGACGTGCCAGGAATGTAGTAAAATATTACATCCGAGATGTTAGGTTGCCTTAGGTTAGGATACATAACGTTATTGACTTATATAATGTCCCCACCGAGAAGTAGGTGCCGACGCGCCTGGTATGTTGTAAAATATTACATTCGACATGTCAGGTTGCCTTAGGCTAGGATATATAGCGTTATAGACGTATATAATGTTCCCACCGAGAAGTAGGGGCCGGCGCGCTAGGAATGTTGTAAAATATTACATCCGAGATGTTATGTTGCCTTACATTAGGACACATAAAGTTATAGACGTATATAATGTTCCCACCGAGAAGTAGGGGACGACACGCCAGGAATGTTGCAAAATATTACATCCCACATATTAGGTTGCCTAAAGTTTGGATATAACACGTTATAGACGTATATAAAGTCCCCACCGAGAAAGTACAGGCCGACACGCCAGGAATGTTGTAAAACATTACGCTCGACATGTTAGGTTGCCTTAGGAGAGGATGTATAACGTTATAGACGTATATACTGTTCCCACCGAGAAGGAGGTGCCGACGCGCCAGGAATGTTGTAAAATATTACATTCGACATGTTAGGTTGCCTTAAGCTAGGATATATAGCGTTATAGACGTATATAATATTCCCACCGAGAAGTAGGGGCCGAAGTGACGGGAATGTAGTAAAATATTACATCCGAGATGTTAGGTTGCCATAGGCTAGGATATATAACGTTATAGACGTACATAATGTTACCACAGTCATATACGTACTTGCATGCCAGGAATGTTTTAAAATTTTACGGTAGAGATGTTAGGTTGCCTCAGGTTAGGACATATAACGTTATTGACTTATATAATGTTTCCACCGAGAAGTAGGGGCCGACGTGCCAGGTATGTAGTAAAATATTACATCCGAGATGTTAGATTGCCTTAGGCTAGTATATATAACCTTATAGACGTATATAATGTTACCACAGAGAAGTAGGGACCGAAGCGCCGGGAATGTTGTAAAATATTACATTCGGCATGTTAGGTTGCCTTAGGTTGGGATATATAACGTTTTAGACGTATATACTGTTCCCACCGAGAAGTAGGTTCCGACGCGCCAGGAATGTTGTAAAATATTACATTCGACATGTCAGGTTGCCATAGGCTAGGATATATAGCGTTAGTGACGTATATAATGTTCCCACCGAGAAATAGGGGCCGACGGGTCAGGAATGTTGTAAAATATTACACCCGAGGCGTTAGGTTCCCTTAGGTTAGGATATACGACGTTATAGACGTATAGAATGTTCCCACCGTGATGTAGGGACCGACATGCCAGGAATGTTGTGAAATATGACATCCGAGTTGTTAGGTTGCTTTAGGTTAGGATGTATATCGTTATAGACTTATATAATGTTCCCACTGAGACGTGGGGCCCGACATGCCAGGAATGTTGACAAATATTATATCCGAGATGTTAGGTTGCCTTAGGTTAGGATATAAAAAGTTATAGATGTATATAATGTCCTCATCCAGAAGTAGGTGACGACACGCCAGGAGTGTTGTAAAATATTTCATTTGACATGTTAGGTTTCCTTAGGCTAGGATATATAATGTTATACACGCATATAATGTCATCACCGAGAACTACGGGCCGACACGCCAGGAATGATGTAAAATATTACATTCGACATGGTAGGTCGCCTTAGTCTAGGATATATAACGTTATAGACATATATAATGTTCCCACCGAGAAATAGGGGCCGACGCGTCAGGAATGCTGTAAAATACTACACCCGAGATGTTTGGTTGCTTTAGGTTAGGATATATATCGTTATAGACGCATATAATGTCCAGATCGAGACGTGGGGACCGACACGCCAGAATGTTGTAAAATATTACATCCGAGATGTTAGGTTGCCTTAGGCTAGTATATATATCGTTATAGACGTATACAATTTTGCCACCGAGAAGTAGGGACCGACATGACAGGAATGTTGTTAAATGTTACATCCGAAATGTTAGGTTGCCTTAGGTTAGGATGTACAACGTTATAGATGTATATAATGTCTCCATCCAGAAGTAGGTGACGACACGCCAGGAATGTTGTACAATATTACATGCGACATGTTAGGTTGCCTTAGGCTAGGATATCTAACCTTATAGACGTATATAATGTTACCACCGAGAACTACGGGCCGACACGTCAGGAATGATGTAAAATATTACATACGACATGTTAGGTTGCCTTAGGCTAGGATAAATAACGTTATAGACGTATATAATATTCCCACCGAGAAATAGGGGCCGACGCGTCAGGAATGTTGTAAAATATTACACCCGAGATGTTAGGTTCCCTTAGGTTTGGATATACAACGTTATAGACGTATAGAATGTTCCCACCGATATGTAGGGACCGACGTGCCAGGAATGTTGTAAAATATTACATCCGAGATGTTACGTTGCTTTAGGTTAGGATATATATCGTTATAGACTAATATAATGTTCCCACCAAGACGTGGGTACCGACATGCCAAGAATCTTGTAAAATATTGCATTCGAGATGTTACGTTGCTTTAGGTTAGGATATATATCGTTATAGACTAATATAATGTTCCCACCAAGACGTGGGGACCGACATGCCAAGAATCTTGTAAAATATTACATCCGAGATGTTAGGTTCCCTTAGGTTAGGATATCCAACGTTATAGACGTATCTAATGTCCCCATCGAGAAGCAGGCGACGACACGCCAGAATGTTGTAAAATATTACATCCGATATGTTAGGTTGCCTTAGGCTAGCATATATAACGTGATAGACATATATAATGTTTCCACCGAGAAATAGGGGCCGACGCGTCAGGAATGTTGTAAAATATTACACCCGAAATGATAGGTTCAATTAGGTTAGGATATACAACGTTATAGACGTATAGAATGTTCCCACCGAGATGTAGGGACCGACATGCCAGGAATGTTGTAAAATATTACATCCGAGTTGTTAGGTTGCTTTAAGTTACGATATATATCGTTATAGACTTATATAATGTTCCCACCGAGACGTGGGGACTGACATGCCAGGAATGTTGTAAAATATTACATCCCGGAAGTTAGGTAGCTTTGGGTTAAGATATACAACGTTATAGACGTATATAATGTCCCCTTCGAGAAGCAGGCGACGGCACGCCAGAATGTTGTAAAATATTGCCTTCGACATGTTAGGTTGCCTTAGGCTAGGATATGTAACGTTACAGACGTATATAATATTTCCACCGAGAAATAGGGGCCGACGTGTCAGGAATGTTGTAAAATATTACACCCGAAATGATAGGTTCCCTTAGGTTAGGATATACAACGTTATAGACGTATCTAATGTCCCCATCGAGAAACAGGCGACGACACGCCAGAATGTTGTAAAATATTAGATCCGATATGTTAGGTTGCCTTAGGCTAGGATATATAACGTGATAGACGTATACAATGTTTCCACCGAGAAATAGGGGCCGACGCTTCAGGAATGTTGTAAAATATTACATCCCAGATGTTAGGTTGCGTTAGGTTAGGATATACAACGTAATAGACGTATATAATGTCCCCTTCGAGAAGCAGGCGACGACACGCCAGAATGTTGTAAAATATTACATTCGACATGTTAGGTTGCCTTAGGCTAGGATATGTAACGTTATAGACGTATATAATATTTCCACCGAGAAATAGGGGCCGACGTGTCAGGAATGTTGTAAAATATTACACCCCAAATGATAGGTTCCCTTAGGTTAGGATATACAACGTTATAGACGTATAGAATGTTCCCACCGAGATGTAGGGACCGAAATGCCAGGAATGTTGTCAAATATTACATCCGAGATGTTTGGTTGCTTTAGGTTAGGATATACAACGTAATAGACGTATATAATGTCCCCTTCGAGAAGCAGGCGACGATACGCCAGAATGTTGTGAAATATTACATTCGACATGTTAGGTTGCCTTAGGCTAGGATATATAACGTTATAGACGTATATAATATTCCCATCGAGAAATAGGGGCCGACGCGTCAGGAATGTTGTAAAATATTACACCCGAGATGTTAGGTTCACTTAGGTTAGGATATGCAACGTTATAGACGTATCTAATGTCCCCATCGAGAAGCAGGCGACGACACGCCAGGAATGATGTAAACTATTGCATTCGACATGTTAGGTCGCCTTAGGCTAGGATATATACCGTTATAGACGTATATAATGTTCCCACCTAGAAATAGGGGCCAACGCGTCAGGAATGTGGTAAAATATTACACCCGAGAAGTTAGGTTCCCTTAGGTTAGGATATAGAATGTTATAGACGTATATAATGATCCCACCGAGAAGTAGGGACCGACGCGTCAGGAATGTTGTAAAATAAAACATCCCAGATGTTAGGTTGCGTTAGGTTAGGATATACAACGTTATAGACGTATATAATGTCCTCACCCAGAAGTAGGCGACGACACGCCAGGAGTGTTGTAAAATATTACATTTGACATGTTAGGTTTCCTTAGGCTAAGATATATAATGTTATACACGCATATAATGTTATCACCGAGAACTACGGGCCGACACGCCAGGAATGATGTAAAATATTACATTCGACATGGTAGGTCGCCTTAGTCTAGGATATATAACGTTATAGACATATATAATGTTCCCACCGAGAAATAGGGGCCGACGTGTCAGGAATGTTGTAAAATATTACACCCGAAATGATAGGTTCCCTTAGGTTAGGATATACAACGTTATAGACGTATAGAATGTTCCCACCGAGATGTAGGGACCGACATGCCAGCAATGTTGTAAAATATTACATCCGAGATGTTACGTTGCTTTAGGTTAGGATATATATCGTTATAGACTAATATAATGTTCCCACCAAGACGTGGGGACCGACATGCCAAGAATCTTGTAAAATATTACATCCGAGATGTTAGGTTCCCTTAGGTTAGGATATACAACGTTATAGAAGTATCTAATGTCCCCATCGAGAAGCTGGCGACGACACGCCAGAATGTTGTAAAATATTACATCCGATATGTTAGGTTGCCTTAGGCTAGGATATATAACGTGATAGACATATATAATGTTTCCACCGAGAAATAGGGGCCGACGCGTCAGGAATGTTTTAAAATATTACATCCCAGATGTTAGGTTGCCTTAGGCTAGGATATGTAACGTTATAGACGTATATAATATTCCCACCGAGAAATAGGGGCCGACGTGTCAGGAATGTTGTAAAATATTACACCCGAAATGATAGGTTCCCTTAGGTTAGGATATACAACGTTATAGACGTATAGAATGTTCCCACCGAGATGTAGGGACCGACATGCCAGGAATGTTGTAAAATATTACATCCGAGTTGTTAGGTTGCTTTAAGTTAGGATATATATCGTTATAGACTTATATAATGTTCCCACCGAGACGTGGGGACTGACATGCCAGGAATGTTGTAAAATATTACATCCCGGAAGTTAGGTAGCTTTGGGTTAAGATATACAACGTTATAGACGTATATAATGTCCCCTTCGAGAAGCAGGCGACGACACGCCAGAATGTTGTAAAATATTACATTCGACATGTTAGGTTGCCTTAGGCTAGGATATGTAACGTTACAGACGTATATAATATTTCCACCGAGAAATAGGGGCCGACGTGTCAGGAATGTTGTAAAATATTACACCCGAAATGATAGGTTCCCTAGGTTAGGATATACAACGTTATAGACGTATCTAATGTCCCCATCGAGATGTGGGGACCGAAATGCCAGGAATGTTGTCAAATATTACATCCGAGATGTTTGGTTGCTTTAGGTTAGGATATACAACGTAATAGACGTATATAATGTCCCCTTCGAGAAGCAGGCGACGACACGCCAGAATGTTGTAAAATATTACATTCGACATGTTAGGTTGCCTTAGGCTAGGATATGTAACGTTATAGACGTATATAATATTTCCACCGAGAAATAGGGACGGACGTGTCAGGAATGTTGTAAAATATTACATCCCAAATGTTAGGTTGCGTTAGGTTAGGATATACAACGTTATAGACGTATATAATGTCCTCACCCAGAAGTAGGCGACGACACGCCAGGAGTGTTGTAAAATATTACATTTGACATGTTAGGTTTCCTTAGGCTAAGATATATAATGTTATACACGCATATAATGTTATCACCGAGAACTACGGGCCGACACGCCAGGAATGATGTAAAATATTACATTCGACATGGTAGGTCGCCTTATACTAGGATATATAACGTTATAGACATATATAATGTTCCCACCGAGAAATAGGGGCCGACGTGTCAGGAATGTTGTAAAATATTACACCCGAGATGTTTGGTTGCTTTAGGTTAGGATATATATCGTTATAGACGCATATAATGTCCAGATCGAGACGTGGGGACCGACACGCCAGAATGTTGTAAAATATTACATCCGAGATGTTAGGATTGCCTTAGGCTAGGATATATAACGTTATAGACGTATATAATGTTCCCACCGAGAAGTAGGGGCCGATGTGACGGGAATGTTGTAAAATTATACATTCGACACGTTAGGATTGCCTTAAGTTAGGATATATGGCGTTATAGACGTATATAATGTTCCCACCGAGAAGTAGGGGCCAGCGCGCCAGGAATGTGATAAAATATTACGCTCGACAGGTTAGGTTGCCTTAGCATAGGATATATAGCGTTAAAGACGTATATAATGTTCCCACCGAGACATAGGGGCCGACACGCCAGGAATGTTGTAAAATATTACATACGAAATGTTTGGTTCCCTTAGGATTGGATATATAACGTTATAGACGTATATAATGTTCCCACCGAGAAGTAGGGGCCAACGAGCCAGGAATGTGATAAAATATTACATTCGACATGTTAAGTTGTCTTAGGTTAGGATATATAACGTTATAGTCGTATATACAGTTCCCACCGAGAAGTAGTTGCCGACGCGCCAGGAATATTGTAAAATATTATATTCGACATGTTAGGTTGTCTCAGGCTAGGACATATAGCGTTATAGACATATACAATGTTCCCACCGCGAAATAGGGGCCGACACGCGAGGAATGTTGTAAAACATTACATCCGAGATGTTAGGTTGCCTTAGACTAGGATATATAACGTTATAGACGTATATAATGTTCCCACCGAGAAGTAGGGGCCGAAGTGACGGGAATGTAGTAAAATATTACATCCGAGATGTTAGGTTGCCTTAGGCTAGGATAATTAACGTTATAGACGTATATAATGTTCCCACCGAGAAGTAGGGTCCGACGAGCCAGGAATGTAGTAAAATATTACATCCGAAATGTTAGGTTGAATTAGGTTAGGATATATAACGTTGTAGACTTACATACTGTTCCCACCGAGAAGTAGGTGCCGACGCGCCAGGAATGTTGTAAAATATTACATCCGAGATGTTAGGATTACCTTAGGCTAGGATATATAACGTTATAGACGTATATAATGTTCCCACCGAGAAGTAGGGGCCGACGTGCCAGGAATGTAGTAAAATATTACATCCGAGATGTTAGGTTGCCTTAGGTTAGGATATATAACGTTATAGACGTATATAATGTTCCACCCGAGAAGTAGGGGCCGACGCGCCAGGAATGCTGTAAAATATTACATTCGACATGTTAGGATTGCCTTAGGCTAGGATATATAACGTTATAGACGTATATGATATTCCCACCGAGAACTACGGACCTACACGCCAGGAATGTTATCAAATATTACTTCCGAGATGTTAGGTTCCCTTAGGTTAGGATATATAACGTTATAGACCTCTATAATGTTCCCACCGAGAAGTAGGGCCCTGCGAGCCAGGAATGTTGTAAAATATTACGCTCGACATGTTAGGTTGTCTTAGGCTATGATATATAGCGATATAGACGTATATGATATTCCCACCGAGAAATGGGGGCCGGCGCGCCAGGAATTTAGTAAAATATTACATCCGAGATGTTAGGTTGCCTTAGGCTAGGATATGTAAAGTTATAGACGTAAATAATGTTCCCACCGAGAAGTAGGGGCCAGCGCGCCAGGAATGTGGTAAAATATTACATCCGGTATTTTAGGTTGCCTTAGGCTAGGATATATAACTTTATAGACGTATGTCATGTTCCCACCGAGAAGTAGGTGCCGACGCGCCACGAATGTTGTAAAATATTACGCTCGACAAGTTAGGTTGCATAGGATAGGATATATAGCGTTAAAGACGTATATAATGTTCCCACCGAGACATAGGGGCCGACACGCCAGGAATGTTGTAAAATATTACATACGAAATGTTAGGTTCCCTTAGGATTGGATATATAACGTTATAGACGTATATAATGTTCCCACCGAGAAGTAGGGGCCAACGAGCCAGGAATGTGATCAAATATTACATTCGACATGTTAAGTTGTCTTAGGTTAGGATATATAACGTTATAGTCGTATATACAGTTCCCACCGAGAAGTAGTTGCCGACGCGCCAGGAATATTGTAAAATATTATATTCGACATGTTAGGTTGTCTCAGGCTATCACATATATCGTTATAGACATATACAATGTTCCCACCGAGAAATAGGGGCCGACACGCCAGGAATGTTGTAAAACATTACATCCGAGGTGTTAGGTTGCCTTAGGCTAGGATATATAGCGTTATAGACGTATATAATGTTCCCACCGAGAAGTAGGGGCCAACGAGCCAGGAATGTTGTAAAATATTACGCTCGATATGTTAGGTTGCCTTAGGCTATGATATATAGCGATATAGACGTATATAATATTCCCACCGAGAAGTGGGGGCCGGCGCGCCAGGAATGTAGTAGAATATTACATCCGAGATGTTAGGTTGCCTTAGGCTAGGATATGTAAAGTTATAGACGTATATAATGTTCCTACCGAGAAATAGGTGCCGGCACGCCAGGAATGTTGTAAAATATTACATCCGAGATGTTAGGATTGCCTTAGGCTAAGATATATAGCGTTATAGACGTATATAATGTTCCCACCGAGAAGTAGGGGCCGAATTGACGGGAATGTTGTAAAATATTACATTCCACATGTTAGTTTGCCTTAGGCTAGGATATATAGCGTTATAGACGTATATAATGTTCCCACCGAGAAGTAGGGGCCGACGTGCAAGGAATGTGGTAAAATATTATATCCGAGATGTTAGGTTGCCTTAGGTTAGGATATATAACGTTATCGACGCTCATAATGTTCCCACCGAGAAGTAGGGGCCAACGAGCCAGGAATGTGGTGAAACATTACATTCGACATGTTAAGTTGCCTTAGGTTAGGATATATAACGTTATAGACGGATATACTGTTCCCACCGAGAAGTAGTTGCCGACGCGCCAGGAATATTGTAAAATATTACATTCGTCTTGTAAGGATGCCTTATGCTAGGATATATAACGTTATAGACGTATATAATATTCCCACCGAGAAGTGGGAGCCGGCGCGCCAGGAATGTAGTAAAATATTACATCCGAGATGTTAGGTTGCCTTAGGCTACGATATGTAAAGTTATAGACGTATATAATGTTCCCACCGAGAAATAGGTGTCGGCGCGCCAGGAATGTTGTAAAATATTACATCCGGGATGTTAGGTTGCCTTAGGCTAGGATATGTAAAGTTATAGACGTATATAATGTTCCCACCGAGAAATAGGTGCCGGCGCGCCAGGAATGTTGTAAAATATTACATTGGACATGTAAGGATGCCTTATGCTAGGATATATAACGTTATAGACGTATATAATGTTCCCACCGAGAAATAGGGGCCGACACGCCAGGAATGTTGTAAAACATTACATCCGAGGTGTTAGGTTGCCTTAGGCTAGGATATATAGCGTTATAGACGTATATAATGTTCCCACCGAGAAGTAGGGGCCAACGAGCCAGGAATGTTGAAAAATATTACGCTCGACATGTTAGGTTGCCTTAGGCTATGATATATAGCGATATAGACGTATATAATATTCCCACCGAGAAGTGGGGGCCGGCGCGCCAGGAATGTAGTAGAATATTACATCCGAGATGTTAGGTTGCCTTAGGCTAGGATATGTAAAGTTATAGACGTATATAATGTTCCCACCGAGAAATAGGTGCCGGCACGCCAGGAATGTTGTAAAATATTACATCCGAGATGTTAGGATTGCCTTAGGCTAAGATATATAGCGTTATAGACGTATATAATGTTCCCACCGAGAAGTAGGGGCCGAAGTGACGGGAATGTTGTAAAATATTACATTCCACATGTTAGTTTGCCTTAGGCTAGGATATATAGCGTTATAGACGTATATAATGTTCCCACCGAGAAGTAGGGGCCGACGTGCAAGGAATGTGGTAAAATATTATATCCGAGATGTTAGGTTGCCTTAGGTTAGGATATATAACGTTATCGACGCTCATAATGTTCCCACCGAGAAGTAGGGGCCAACGAGCCAGGAATGTGGTGAAACATTACATTCGACATGTTAAGTTGCCTTAGGTTAGGATATATAACGTTATAGACGGATATACTGTTCCCACCGAGAAGTAGTTGCCGACGCGCCAGGAATATTGTAAAATATTACATTCGACATGTAAGGATGCCTTATGCTAGGATATATAACGTTATAGACGTATATAATATTCCCACCGAGAAGTGGGGGCCGGCGCGCCAGGAATGTAGTAAAATATTACATTCGACATGTAAGGATGCCTTATGCTAGGATATATAACGTTATAGACGTATATAAAGTTCCCACCGAGAAGTAGGTGCCGACGAGCCAGGAATGTTGTAAAATATTACGCTCGACATGTTAGGTTGCCTTAGGCTAGGATATATAACGTTATAGACGTATATAAAGTTCCAACCGAGAAGTAGGTTCCGACGAGCCAGGAATGTTGTAAAATATTACGCTCGACATGTTAGGTTGCCTTAGGCTAGGATATATAGCGATATAGACGTATATAATGTTCCCATCGACAAATAGCGGTCGGCGCGCCAGGAATGTTGTAAAATATTACATCCGAGGTGTTAGGATTGCCTTAGGCTAAGAGATATAACGTTATAGACGTATATAATGTTCCCACCGAGAAGTAGGGGCCAACGAGCCAGGAATGTGGTGAAACATTACATTCGACATGTTAAGTTGCCTTAGGTTAGGATATATAACGTTATAGACGGATATACTGTTCCCACCGAGAAGTAGTTGCCGACGCGCCAGGAATGTTGTAAAATATTACGCTCGACATGTTAGGTTGCCTTAGGCTAGGATATATAGCGATATAGACGTATATAATGTTCCCATCGACAAATAGCGGTCGGCGCGCCACGAATGTAGTAAAATATTACATCCGAGATGTTAGGATTGCCTTAGGCTAGGATATATCACGTTATGGACGTATATAATGTTCCCACCGAGAAGTAGGAGCCGGCGCGCCAGGAATGCTGTAAAATATTACATTCGACATGTAAGGATGCCTTATGCTAGGATATATAACGTTATAGACGTATATAATATTCCCACCGAGAAGTGGGGGCCGGCGCGCCAGGAATGTAGTAAAATATTACATCCGAGATGTTAGGTTGCCTTAGGCTAGGATATGTAAAGTTATAGACGTATATAATGTTCCCACCGAGAAATAGGTGCCGGCGCGCCAGGAATGTAGTAAAATATTACATCCGAGATGTTAGGTTGCCTTAGGTTAGGATATATAACGTTATAGACGGATATACTGTTCCCACCGAGAAATAGTTGCCGACGCGCCAGGAATATTGTAAAATATTACACTCGACATGTAAGGATGCCTTATGCTAGGATATATAACGTTATAGACGTATATAAAGATCCCACCGAGAAGTAGGTGCCGACGAGCCAGGAATGTTGTAAAATATTACGCTCGACATGTTAGGTTGCCTTAGGCTAGGATATATAGCGATATAGACGTATATAATGTTCCCATCGACAAATAGCGGTCGGCGCGCCACGAATGTAGTAAAATATTACATCCGAGATGTTAGGATTGCCTTAGGCTAGGATATATCACGTTATGGACGTATATAATGTTCCCACCGAGAAGTAGGAGCCGGCGCGCCAGGAATGCTGTAGAATATTACATTCGACATGTTAGGTTGCCTTAGGCTAGTATATATGGCGATATAGACGTATATAATGTTCCCACCCAGAAGTAGGGGCCGACGAACCAGGAATGTCGTAGAATATTACGCTCGACATTTTAGGTTGCCTTAGGTTAGGATATATAACGTTATAGACGTATATGGTATTCCCACCGAGAAGTACTGCCCGACACTCCAGGAATGTTGTAAAACATTACGCTCGACATGTTAGGTTGCCTTAGGAGAGGATATGTAACGTTATAGACGTATATATTGTTCCCACCGAGAAGGAGGTGCCGACGCGCCAGGAATGTTGTAAAATATTACATTCGACATGTTAGGTTGCCTTAAGCTAGGATATATAGCGTTATAGACGTATATAATATTCCCACCGAGAAGTAGGGGCCGAAGTGACGGGAATGTAGTAAAATATTACAATCGACATGTTAGGATTGCCTTAGGCTAGGATATATAACGTTATAGACGTATATAATGTTCCCACCGAGAAGTAGGAGCCGACGAGCCAGGAATGTTGTAAAATATTGCGCCCGACATGTTAAGTTACCCTAGGCTAGGATATATAGCGTTATAGACGTATATAATGTTCACACCGAGAAGTGGGGGCCGAATAGCCAGGAATGTTATAAAATATTACATTCGAAATATTAGGTTGCCTTAGGCTAGTAGATATAGCGTTATAGACGTATATAATGTTCCCACCGAGAAGTAGGTTCCGACGTGGCAGGAATGTAGTAAAATATTACATCCGAGATGTTAGGTTGCCATAGGCTAGGATATATAACGTTATAGACGTACATAATGTTACCACAGTCATATACGTACTTGCATGCCAGGAATGTTTTAAAATTTTACGGTAGAGATGTTAGGTTGCCTCAGGTTAGGACATATAACGTTATTGACTTATATAATGTTTCCACCGAGAAGTAGGGGCCGACGTGCCAGGTATGTAGTAAAATATTACATCCGAGATGTTAGATTGCCTTAGGCTAGTATATATAACCTTATAGACGTATATAACGTTACCACAGAGAAGTAGGGACCGAAGCGCCGGGAATGTTGTAAAATATTACATTCGGCATGTTAGGTTGCCTTAGGTTGGGATATATAACGTTTTAGACGTATATACTGTTCCCACCGAGAAGTAGGTTCCGACGCGCCAGGAATGTTGTAAAATATTACATTCGACATGTCAGGTTGCCTTAGGCTAGGATATATAGCGTTAGTGACGTATATAATGTTCCCACCGAGAAATAGGGGCCGACGGGTCAGGAATGTTGTAAAATATTACACCCGAGGCGTTAGGTTCCCTTAGGTTAGGATATACGACGTTATAGACGTATAGAATGTTCCCACCGTGATGTAGGGACCGACATGCCAGGAATGTTGTGAAATATGACATCCGAGTTGTTAGGTTGCTTTAGGTTAGGATGTATATCGTTATAGAATTATATAATGTTCCCACTGAGACGTGGGGCCCGACATGCCAGGAATGTTGACAAATATTATATCCGAGATGTTAGGTTGCCTTAGGTTAGGATATAAAAAGTTATAGATGTATATAATGTCCTCATCCAGAAGTAGGTGACGACACGCCAGGAGTGTTGTAAAATATTACATTTGACATGTTAGGTTTCCTTAGGCTAGGATATATAATGTTATACACGCATATAATGTCATCACCGAGAACTACGGGCCGACACGCCAGGAATGATGTAAAATATTACATTCGACATGGTAGGTCGCCTTAGTCTAGGATATATAACGTTATAGACATATATAATGTTCCCACCGAGAAATAGGGGCCGACGCGTCAGGAATGCTGTAAAATACTACACCCGAGATGTTTGGTTGCTTTAGGTTAGGATATATATCGTTATAGACGCATATAATGTCCAGATCGAGACGTGGGGACCGACACGCCAGAATGTTGTAAAATATTACATCCGAGATGTTAGGTTGCCTTAGGCTAGTATATATATCGTTATAGACGTATACAATTTTGCCACCGAGAAGTAGGGACCGACATGACAGGAATGTTGTTAAATGTTACATCCGAAATGTTAGGTTGCCTTAGGTTAGGATGTACAACGTTATAGATGTATATAATGTCTCCATCCAGAAGTAGGTGACGACACGCCAGGAATGTTGTACAATATTACATGCGACATGTTAGGTTGCCTTAGGCTAGGATATCTAACCTTATAGACGTATATAATGTTACCACCGAGAACTACGGGCCGACACGTCAGGAATGATGTAAAATATTACATACGACATGTTAGGTTGCCTTAGGCTAGGATAAATAACGTTATAGACGTATATAATATTCCCACCGAGAATTAGGGGCCGACGCGTCAGGAATGTTGTAAAATATTACACCCGAGATGTTAGGTTCCCTTAGGTTTGGATATACAACGTTATAGACGTATAGAATGTTCCCACCGATATGTAGGGACCGACGTGCCAGGAATGTTGTAAAATATTACATCCGAGATGTTACGTTGCTTTAGGTTAGGATATATATCGTTATAGACTAATATAATGTTCCCACCAAGACGTGGGTACCGACATGCCAAGAATCTTGTAAAATATTACATTCGAGATGTTACGTTGCTTTAGGTTAGGATATATATCGTTATAGACTAATATAATGTTCCCACCAAGACGTGGGGACCGACATGCCAAGAATCTTGTAAAATATTACATCCGAGATGTTAGGTTCCCTTAGGTTAGGATATCCAACGTTATAGACGTATCTAATGTCCCCATCGAGAAGCAGGCGACGACACGCCAGAATGTTGTAAAATATTACATCCGATATGTTAGGTTGCCTTAGGCTAGCATATATAACGTGATAGACATGTATAATGTTTCCACCGAGAAATAGGGGCCGACGCGTCAGGAATGTTGTAAAATATTACACCCGAAATGATAGGTTCAATTAGGTTAGGATATACAACGTTATAGACGTATAGAATGTTCCCACCGAGATGTAGGGACCGACATGCCAGGAATGTTGTAAAATATTACATCCGAGTTGTTAGGTTGCTTTAAGTTACGATATATATCGTTATAGACTTATATAATGTTCCCACCGAGACGTGGGGACTGACATGCCAGGAATGTTGTAAAATATTACATCCCGGAAGTTAGGTAGCTTTGGGTTAAGATATACAACGTTATAGACGTATATAATGTCCCCTTCGAGAAGCAGGCGA
Source organism: Xylocopa violacea (assembly GCA_963969225.1). Lineage (NCBI taxonomy): Eukaryota > Metazoa > Arthropoda > Insecta > Hymenoptera > Apidae > Xylocopa > Xylocopa violacea. Next base: position 52,228,132 of record CAXAJV010000001.1, read on the forward strand.
CGGCACGCCAGAATGTTGTAAAATATTACCTTCGACATGTTAGGTTGCCTTAGGCTAGGATATGTAACGTTACAGACGTATATAATATTTCCACCGAGAAATAGGGGCCGACGTGTCAGGTATGTTGTAAAATATTACACCCGAAATGATAGGTTCCCTTAGGTTAGGATATACAACGTTATAGACGTATCTAATGTCCCCATCGAGAAACAGGCGACGACACGCCAGAATGTTGTAAAATATTAGATCCGATATGTTAGGTTGCCTTAGGCTAGGATATATAACGTGATAGACGTATACAATGTTTCCACCGAGAAATAGGGGCCGACGCTTCAGGAATGTTGTAAAATATTACATCCCAGATGTTAGGTTGCGTTAGGTTAGGATATACAACGTAATAGACGTATATAATGTCCCCTTCGAGAAGCAGGCGACGACACGCCAGAATGTTGTAAAATATTACATTCGGCATGTTAGGTTGCCTTAGGCTAGGATATACAACGTTATAGACGTATCTAGTGTCCCCATCGAGAAGCAGGCGATGACACGCCAGAATGTTGTAAAATATTACATCCGATATGTTAGGTTGCCTTAGGTTAGGATATATAACGTGATAGACGTATATAATGTTTCCACCGAGAATTAGGGGCCGACGCGTCAGGAATGTTGTAAAATATTACATCCCAGATGTTAGGTTGCGTTAGGTTAGGATATACAACGTTATAGACGTATATAATGTTCCCACCGAGAAATAGGGACCGACGCGTCAGGAATGTTGTAAAATAAAACATCCCAGATGTTAGGTTGCGTTAGGTTAGGATATACAACGTTATGGACGTATATAATGACCTCATCCAGAAGTAGGCGACGACACGCCAGGAGTGTTGTAAAATATTACATTTGACATGTTAGGTTTCCTTAGGCTAGGATATATAATGTTATACACGCATATAATGTTATCACCGAGAACTACGGGCCGACACGCCAGGAATGATGTAAAATATTACATTCGACATGGTAGGTCGCCTTAGTCTAGGATATACAACGTTATAGACGTATCTAGTGTCCCCATCGAGAAGCAGGCGACGACACGCCAGAATGTTGTAAAATATTACATCCGATATGTTAGGTTGCCTTAGGTTAGGATATATAACGTGATAGACGTATATAATGTTTCCACCGAGAAATAGGGTCCGACGCGTCAGGAATGTTGTAAAATATTACATCCCAGATGTTAGGTTGCGTTAGGTTAGGATATACAACGTTATAGACGTATATAATATTCCCACCGAGAAATAGGGGACGACGCGTCAGGAATGTTGTAAAATATTACACCCGAGATGTTAGGTTACCTTACGTTAGCATATACAACGTTATAGACGTATAGAATGTTCCCACCGAGATGTAGGGACCGACGTGCCAGGAATGTTGTAAAATATTACATCCGAGTTGTTAGATTGCTTTAGGTTAGGATATATATCGTTATAGACTTATATAATGTTCCCACCGAGACGTGGGGACCGACATGCCAGGAATGTTGTAAAATATTACATCCCAAATGGTAGGTTGCTTTGGGTTAGGATATACAACGTTATAGACTTATATAATGTCCGCACCGAGACGTACGGGACGACACGAACGGGATTCTGTATAACATTATCACAGAGGGGCAAAATGGGGTAGGTTAGGTTATATTACGATGTAGACGTATATAATGTTCCCACTCAGAAGTAGGGGCCGAAACACCTGGAATGTTGTAAAATACTACATTCGAGATGTTAGGTTGCCCTAGGTTAGGATGTATAACGTTACAGACGTATATAGTGTCCCCTCCGAGAAGTACGGGCCGACACGATCGGGATTCTGTAAAACATTACCAGCGATGGGCTAGGTGGTTTAGGTTAGGTTATAATATGTCATATACGTATATAATGTTCCGACCGAGAAGTAGAGTCCGACCCGCCAGCAAAATACTACATCCGAGATGTTAGGTTGGCTTAGGTTGTGATATATAACGTTATAGACGTATATTGTGTCCCCACCGAGTAGTACGGGCCGACACGTCCGGGAATCTGTAAAACGTTACCAGCGTGGTGCTAGATGGGTTAGGTTAGGTTATATTACATTATAGACATATATAATGTTCCCACCGAGAAGTATGGGGCGACCCGCCAGGAATGTTGTGAAATACTACATTCGAGATGTGAGGTTGCCTTAGGGTAGGATATACAACGTTATAGACGTATATAATGTCCCCACCGAGAAGTACGGGACGACATGACCGGGATTCTGTAAAACATTACCAGCGAGGGGCCAGATGGGTTAAGTTAGGTTATATTGCGATATAGACGTATATAATGTTCCCACCGAGAAGTTGGGGCCGACCCGCCAGGTATTTTGGAAAATACAACATCCGAGATGTTAGGTTGCCTTAGGTTAGGATATATAACGTAATAGACGTATATAATATCCGCACCGTGACGTACGGGGCCACACGAACGGGATTCTGTGAAACAATACCAGCGAGGGTCTAGATGGGTTAGGTTAGGTTATATTACGATATAGACTTATATAATGTCCCTACCGAGGAGTGGGGCCGACCCGCCAGGAATGTTGTGAAATACTACATTCGAGATGTTAGGTTGCCTTCGGGTGGGATATAGACTGTTATAGACGTATATAATGTCCCCACCGAGAAGTATGAACCAACCCGAACGGGATTCTGTAAAACATTACCGCCGAGGGGCTAGATGGGTGAGGTTAGGTTATATTACGTTATGGACGTATATAATGTTCCCACCGAGAAGTAGGGGCCGACCCGCCAGTAATTTTGGAAATTACTACATCCGAGATGTTGGATAGCCTTAGGTTAGGATATATAACGTTATAAACGCATAGAATGTTCCCACCGAGACGTACGGGGCGACACGAACTGGATTCTGTAAAACATTACCAGCCAGGGGCTAAATGGGTTAGGTTAGGTTATATTGCGATATAGATGTATATAATGTGCCCACCGAGAAGTAGGGGTCGACCCGCCTGGAATGTTGTAAAATACTACATTTGAGATGTTAGGTTACCTTAGGTTAGGATGTATAACGTTATAGACTTATATAATGTCCGCACCGAGACGTACGGGACGACACGAACGGGATTCTGTAAAACATTACCGCCGAGGGGCTAGATGGGTTAGGTTAGGTTATATTACGTTATGGACGTATATAATGTTCCCACCGAGAAGTAGGGGCCGACCCGCCAGTAATTTTGAAATTACTACATCCGAGATGTTAGATAGCCTTAGGTTAGGATATATAACGTTATAGACGCATACAATGTTCCCACCGAGACGTACGGGACGACACGAACTGGATTCTGTAAAACATTAATAGCGAGGGGCTAAATGGGTAAGGTTAGGTTATATTGCGATATAGACGTATATAATGTGCCCACCGAGAAGTAGGGGCCGCCCCGCCAGGAATGTTGTAAAATACTACATGCGAGATGTTAGGTTGCCTTAGGCTAGGATATATAGTGTGATAGACGTATATAATGTTCCAACCGAGAAGTAGGGGCCGACGTGCCAGTAATGTTGTGAAATATTACATTCTACATATTAGGTTACCTTAGGCTAGGATATATAGCGTTATAAACGTATATAATGTTCCCACCGAGAAGAAGGGCCCGAAGCGCCGGGAATGTTGTAAAATATTACATTCGACAAGTTAGGTTGCCTTAGGCTAGGATATATAGCGTTATAGACGTATATAATGTTCCCAGCGAGAAGTAGGGGCCGCCCCGCCAGGAATGTTGTAAAATACTATATTCGAGATGTTAGGTTGCCTTAGATTGGGATATATAAGGTTATAGACGTACATAATGTCCCCAGGGAGAGGTACTGGCGGACACGACCGGGATTCTGAAAAATATTACCAGCGAGGTGCTAGATGGGTTAGGTAAGGTTATATTACGTTAAAGACGTATATAACGTTCCCACCGAGAAGTAGGGGCCGACCCGCCAGGAATGTTGTAAAATACTACATCCGGGATGTTGGGTTGCCTTAGGTTAGGATATATAACGGCGCCTACTTCCCGATGGGTACATTATATACGTCTATAACGTTGTAAATCCTATCCTAAGGGAACTTGATATCTCCTGTGTAATATTTTACAACATTCCTGGCGCGTCCTCTCCTACTTCTCGGTGGGAACATTATATACGTCTATAACATGTTCCCACGGAGACGTACGGGGCTACACGAAAGGGCTTCTACAAAACATTTCCAGCGATGGGCTAGATGAGTTAGGTTAGGTTATATTACGTTATAGACGTATATAATGTTCCCACCGAGAAGTAGGAGCCGACGCGCCAGGAATGTTGTAAAATATTACATTCGACAGGTTAGGTTGCCTTAAGCTAGGATATATAGAGTTATAGACGTATATAATGTTCCCACCGAAAAGTAGGGGCCGATGTGTCAGGAACGTTGTAAAATATTACATGCGACATGTTAGGTTGCCTTAGGCTAGGATATATAGCGTTATAGACGTATCTAATGTTCCCATCGAGAAGTAGGTGCCGACGCGCCGGGTATGTTGCAAAATTTTACATTCGACATGTCAGGTTGCCTTGGGCTAGGATATACAGCGTTATAGACGTATATAATGTTCGCACCGAGAAGTTGGGGCCGTCGTGCATGGAATGTAGTAAAATATTACATCCGAGATGTTAGGTTGCCTTAGGTTAGGATACATAACGTTATTGACTTATATAATGTTCCAACCGAGAAGTAGGTGCCGACGCGCCAGGAATGTTGTAAAATATTACATTCGACATGTTAGGTTGCCTTAGGATAGGATATATAACGTTATAGACATATATAATGTTCCCACCGAGAAATAGGGGCCGACACAGGCCTGGAATGTTGCAAAACATTACATCCGAGGTGTTAGGTTGTCTTAGGTTCAGATATATATCGTTATAGACGTATATACTATTCCCACCGAGAAGTAGTTGCCGACGTGCCAGGAATGTAGTAAAATATTACACCCGGGATGTTAGGATTGCCTTAGGCTAGGATATATAACGCTATAGACGTAAATAATGTTCCCACCGAGAAGTAGGGGCCAGCGCGCCACGAATGTAGTAAAATATTACATCCGAGATGTTAGGTTGCCTTAGGCTAGGATATATAGCGTTATAGACGTATATAATGTTCCCACCGAGAAGTATGGGTCTACGAGCCAGGAATGTGGTAAAATATTACATTCGACATGTTAGGTTGCCTTAGGTTAGGACATATAGCGTTATAGACGTATACAATGCTCCCACCGCGAAAAAGGGGCCGACACGCCAGGAATGTTGTAAAATATTACATCCGAGATGTTAGGTTGCCTTAGGTTAGGATATATAACGTCATTGACTTATATAATGTTCCCTCCGAGAAATAGGGGCCGACGCCCCAGGAATGTTGTAAAATTTTACATTCGACATGTTAGGATTGCCTTAGGCTAGGATATATAACGTTATAGACGTATATAATGTTCCCACCGAGAAGTAGGGGCCGAAGTGACGGGAATGTTGTAAATTATTACATCCGAGATGATAGGTTGCCTTAGGTTAGGATATATAACGTTATCGACTTATATAATGTTCCCACCGAGAAATAGGGGCCGACGCCACAGGAATGTTGTAAAATTTTACATTCGACATGTTAGGATTGCCTTAGGCTAGGATATATAACGTTATAGACGTATATACTGTTCCGTCCGAGAAGTAGGTGCCGACGCGCCAGGAATGCTGTAAAATATTACATTCGACATGTTAGGATTGCGTTAGGCTAGGATATATAACGTTATAGACGTATATAATATTCCCACCGAGAAGTAGGGGCCGAAGTGACGGGAATGTTGTACAATATTACATTCGATACGTTAGTTTGCCTTAGGCTCGGATATATAGCGTTATAGACGTATATAATGTTCCCACCGAGAAGTAGGGGCCGACGTGCCAGGAATGTAGTAAAATATTACATTCGACATGTTAGGTTGCCTTAGGATAGGATATATAACGTTAAAGACGTATACACTGTTCCCACCGAGATGTAGTTACCGATGATCCAGAAATGTTGTAAAATATTACATTCGACATGTTAGGTCGCCTTAGGCTAGGATATATAGCGTTATAGACATATATAATGTTCCCACCGAGAAATAGGGGCCGACACAGGCCTGGAATGTTGCAAAACATTACATCCGAGGTGTTAGGTTGTCTTAGGTTCAGATGTATATCGTTATAGACGTATATAATGTTCCCACCGAGAAGTATGAGCCAACGCGACCGAGATTCTGTATAACTTTATCACCGAAGTGCAAAATGGGTTAAGGTTAGGTTATATTACGATATAGACGTATATAATGATCCCACCGAGAATTAGGGGCCGACCAGACAGGAATGTTGTGAAATACTACACTCGAAATGTTAGGTTGCCTTAGGGTAGAATATACAACGTTATAGACGTATATAATGTCCCCACAGAGAAGTACGGGCCGACACGACCGGGATTCTGTAAAACATTATCACGGAGGGGCAAAATGGGTGAGGTTAGGTTAGATTACAATACAGAAGTATATAATGCTCCCACTCAGAAGTAGCGGCTGACTCGCCTGGAATGTTGTAAAATACTACATACTAGATGTTAGCTTGCCTTAGGTTAGGATGTATAACGTTGCACACGTATATAGTGCCCCACCGAGATGTACGGGACGACACGAACGAGATTCTGTAAAACATTATCAGCGGAGTTCTAGATGGGTTAAGTTAGGTTATATTACGTTATAGACGAATATAATGATCCCACCAAGAATTAGGGGCGGAACCGCCTGGAATGTGGTAAAGTACTACATTCGAGATGTTAGGATGCCTTTGGTTGCGATATATAACATTATAGACGTATATAATGTCCCTACCGAGAAGTACGGAACGACACGACCGGGATTCTGTAAAATATTACCAACGAGGGGCTAGATGGGTTAGGTTAGGTTATATTGCGATATAGACGTATATAATGTTCCCACCGAGAAGTTGGGGCCGACCCGCCAGGAATGGTGTAAAATACTACATTCGAGATGTTAGGATGCCTTAGGTTAGGATGTATAACGTTATAGACGTATATAATGTTCCCACAGAGAAGTAGGGGACCACCCCCATGGAATCTTGTAAAATACTACATTCGAGATGTTAGGTTGCCTTAGGTTAGGATATATAACGTTATAGACGTATATAATGTCCCCACCGAGAAGTATGAGCCAACACGACCGGGATCCTGTAAAACTTTATCACCGAAGTGCAAAATGGGTTAAGGTTAGGTTATATTACGATATAGACGTATATAATGTTCCCACCGAGAAGTAGGGGCCGACACGCCTGGAATGTTGCAAAATACTACATTCGAGATGTTAAGTTGCCTTAGGTTAGGTTGTATAACGTTATAGACTTATATAATGTCCGCACCGCGACGCACGGGACGACACGAACTGGATTCTGTAAAACATTACCGCCGAGGTGCTAGATGGGTTATTTTAGGTTATATTACGTTATGGACATATATAATGTTCCCAACGAGAAGTAGGGGCCGACCCGCCAGGTATTTTGAAAATACTACATCCGAGATGTTAGGTTGCCTTAGGCTAGGATATACAACGTTATAGACGTATAGAATGTTCCCACCGAGATGTTGGGACCGACATGCCAGGAATGTTGTAAAATATTACATTCGACATGTTAGGTTGCCTTAGGCTAGGATATGTAACGTTATAGACGTATATAATATTCCCACCGAGAAATAGGGGCCGACGCGTCAGGAATGTTGTAAAATATTACACCCGAGATGTTAGGATGTTTTAGGGTAGGATATGCAACGTTATAGACGTATATAATGTCCCCATCGAGAAGCAGGCGACGACACTCCAGGAATATTGTAAAATATTACATCCGAGATGTTAGGTTGCCTTAGGTTAGGGTATACAACGGTATAGACGTATATAATATCCCCATCGGGAAGTAGGTGCCGTCACGCCAGGAATGTTGTAAAATATTACATCCGAGATGTTATGTTGCCTTACGTTAGGATATACAACGTTATAGAGGTATAGAGTGTTCCCACCGAGATGTAGGGACCGACATGCCAGGAATGTTGTAAAATATTACATCCCAGATGTTTGGTTGCGTTAGGTAAGGATATACAACGTTATAGATGTATAGAATGTCCCCATCGAGAAGCAGGCGACGAAATGCCTGTAATGTTGTGAAATATTACATCCGAGATGTTATGCTGCCTTGCGTTACGATATATGACGTTATAGACGTATATAATGTCCCCGTCGAGAAGTACGCGACGACACGCCAGGAATGTTGTAAAATATTACATCCGAGATGTTATGTTGCCTTACGTTAGGATATACAACGTTATAGAGGTATAGAGTGTTCCCACCGAGATGTAGGGACCGACATGCCAGGAATGTTGTAAAATATTACATCCGAGATGTTAGGTTGCCTTAGGTTAGGATATATAACGTTATAGACTTCTATAATGTCCGCACCGAGACGTATGGGACGACACGAACGAGAATCTGTAAAACATTACCAGCGAAGGTCTAGATGGGTTAGGTTAGGTTATATTACGTTATAGACGAATATAATGATCCCACCGAGAATTAGGGGCAGAACCGCCTGGAATGTTGTAACATACTACATTCGAGATATTAGGTTGCCTTAGGTTAGGATGTATAACGTTATAGACCTATATAATGTCCGCACCGTGACGTACGGGACGACAGAAACGAGATTCTGTAAAACATTACCAGCGAAGTTCTAGGTGGGTTAGGTTAGGTTATATTACGTTATAGACGTATATAATGATCCCACCGAGAATTAGGGGCCGACCCGCCAGGAATGTTGTGGAATACTACACTCGAAATGTAAGGTTGCCTTAGGGTAGAATATACAACGTTATAGACGTATATAATGTCCCCACAGAGAAGAACGGGCCGACACGACCGGGATTCTGTAAAACATTATCACGGAGGGGCAAAATGGGTGAGGTTAGGTTAGATTACAATACAGAAGTATATAATGCTCCCACTCAGAAGTAGCGGCTGACTCGCCTGGAATGTTGTAAAATACTACATACTAGATGTTAGCTTGCCTTAGGTTAGGATGTATAACGTTGCACACGTATATAGTGCCCCACCGAGATGTACGGGACGACACGAACGATATTCTGTAAAACATTACCAGCGGAGTTCTAGATGGGTTAGGTTATGTTATATTACGTTATAGACGAATATAATGGTCCCACCGAGAATTAGGGGCGGAACCGCCTGGAATGTGGTAAAGTACTACATTCAAGATGTTAGGATGCCTTTGGTTGCGATATATAACATTATAGACGTATATAATGTCCCTACCGAGAAGTACGGAACGACACGACCGGGATTCTGTAAAATATTACCAACGAGGGGCTAGATGGGTTAGGTTAGGTTATATTGCGATATAGACGTATATAATGTTCCCACCGAGAAGTTGGGGCCGACCCGCCAGGAATGGTGTAAAATACTACATTCGAGATGTTAGGATGCCTTAGGTTAGGATGTATAACGTTATAGACGTATATAATGTTCCCACAGAGAAGTAGGGGCCCACCCCCATGGAATCTTGTAAAATACTACATTCGAGATGTTAGGTTGCCTTAGGTTAGGATATATAACGTTATAGACTTCTATAATGTCCGCACCGAGACGTATGGGACGACACGAACGAGAATCTGTAAAACATTACCAGCGAAGGTCTAGATGGGTTAGGTTAGGTTATATTACGTTATAGACGAATATAATGATCCCACCGAGAATTAGGGGCAGAACCGCCTGGAATGTTGTAACATACTACATTCGAGATATTAGGTTGCCTTAGGTTAGGATGTATAACGTTATAGACCTATATAATGTCCGCACCGTGACGTACGGGACGACAGAAACGAGATTCTGTAAAACATTACCAGCGAAGTTCTAGGTGGGTTAGGTTAGGCTATATTACGTTATAGACGTATATAATGATCCCACCGAGAATTAGGGGCCGACCCGCCAGGAATGTTGTGGAATACTACACTCGAAATGTAAGGTTGCCTTAGGGTAGAATATACAACGTTATAGACGTATATAATGTCCCCACAGAGAAGAACGGGCCGACACGACCGGGATTCTGTAAAACATTATCACGGAGGGGCAAAATGGGTGAGGTTAGGTTAGATTACAATACAGAAGTATATAATGCTCCCACTCAGAAGTAGCGGCTGACTCGCCTGGAATGTTGTAAAATACTACATACTAGATGTTAGCTTGCCTTAGGTTAGGATGTATAACGTTGCACACGTATATAGTGCCCCACCGAGATGTACGGGACGACACGAACGAGATTCTGTAAAACATTACCAGCGGAGTTCTAGATGGGTTAGGTTATGTTATATTACGTTATAGACGAATATAATGATCCCACCGAGAATTAGGGGCAGAACCGCCTGGAATGTTGTAACATACTACATTCGAGATATTAGGTTGCCTTAGGTTAGGATGTATAACGTTATAGACCTATATAATGTCCGCACCGTGACGTACGGGACGACAGAAACGAGATTCTGTAAAACATTACCAGCGAAGTTCTAGGTGGGTTAGGTTAGGTTATATTACGTTATAGACGTATATAATGATCCCACCGAGAATTAGGGGCCGACCCGCCAGGAATGTTGTGGAATACTACACTCGAAATGTAAGGTTGCCTTAGGGTAGAATATACAACGTTATAGACGTATATAATGTCCCCACAGAGAAGAACGGGCCGACACGACCGGGATTCTGTAAAACATTATCACGGAGGGGCAAAATGGGTGAGGTTAGGTTAGATTACAATACAGAAGTATATAATGCTCCCACTCAGAAGTAGCGGCTGACTCGCCTGGAATGTTGTAAAATACTACATACTAGATGTTAGCTTGCCTTAGGTTAGGATGTATAACGTTGCACACGTATATAGTGCCCCACCGAGATGGACGGGACGACACGAACGAGATTCTGTAAAACATTACCAGCGGAGTTCTAGATGGGTTAGGTTATGTTATATTACGTTATAGACGAATATAATGGTCCCACCGAGAATTAGGGGCGGAACCGCCTGGAATGTGGTAAAGTACTACATTCAAGATGTTAGGATGCCTTTGGTTGCGATATATAACATTATAGACGTATATAATGTCCCTACCGAGAAGTACGGAACGACACGACCGGGATTCTGTAAAATATTACCAACGAGGGGCTAGATGGGTTAGGTTAGGTTATATTGCGATATAGACGTATATAATGTTCCCACCGAGAAGTTGGGGCCGACCCGCCAGGAATGGTGTAAAATACTACATTCGAGATGTTAGGATGCCTTAGGTTAGGATGTATAACGTTATAGACGTATATAATGTTCCCACAGCGAAGTAGGGGCCCACCCCCATGGAATCTTGTAAAATACTACATTCGAGATGTTAGGTTGCCTTAGGTTAGGATATATAACGTTATAGACGTATATAATGTCCCCACCGAGAAGTATGAGCCAACACGACCGGGATTCTGTAAAACTTTATCACCGAAGTGCAAAATGGGTTAAGGTTAGGTTATATTACGATATAGACGTATATAATGTTCCCACCGAGAAGTAGGGGCCGACACGCCTGGAATGTTGCAAAATACTACATTCGAGATGTTAAGTTGCCTTAGGTTAGGTTGTATAACGTTATAGACTTATATAATGTCCGCACCGCGACGCACGGGACGACACGAACTGGATTCTGTAAAACATTACCGCCGAGGTGCTAGATGGGTTATTTTAGGTTATATTACGTTATGGACATATATAATGTTCCCAACGAGAAGTAGGGGCCGACCCGCCAGGTATTTTGAAAATACTACATCCGAGATGTTAGGTTGCCTTAGGCTAGGATATACAACGTTATAGACGTATAGAATGTTCCCACCGAGATGTTGGGACCGACATGCCAGGAATGTTGTAAAATATTACATTCGACATGTTAGGTTGCCTTAGGCTAGGATATGTAACGTTATAGACGTATATAATATTCCCACCGAGAAATAGGGGCGGACGCGTCAGGAATGTTGTAAAATATTACACCCGAGATGTTAGGATGTTTTAGGTTAGGATATGCAACGTTATAGACGTATATAATGTCCCCATCGAGAAGCAGGCGACGACACTCCAGGAATATTGTAAAATATTACATCCGAGATGTTAGGTTGCCTTAGGTTAGGGTATACAACGGTATAGACGTATATAATATCCCCATCGGGAAGTAGGTGCCGTCACGCCAGGAATGTTGTAAAATATTACATCCGAGATGTTATGTTGCCTTACGTTAGGATATACAACGTTATAGAGGTATAGAGTGTTCCCACCGAGATGTAGGGACCGACATGCCAGGAATGTTGTAAAATATTACATCCCAGATGTTTGGTTGCGTTAGGTAAGGATATACAACGTTATAGATGTATAGAATGTCCCCATCGAGAAGCAGGCGACGAAATGCCTGTAATGTTGTGAAATATTACATCCGAGATGTTATGCTGCCTTGCGTTACGATATATGACGTTATAGACGTATATAATGTCCCCGTCGAGAAGTACGCGACGACACGCCAGGAATGTTGTAAAATATTACATCCGAGATGTTATGTTGCCTTACGTTAGGATATACAACGTTATAGAGGTATAGAGTGTTCCCACCGAGATGTAGGGACCGACATGCCAGGAATGTTGTAAAATATTACATCCGAGATGTTAGGTTGCCTTAGGTTAGGATATATAACGTTATAGACTTCTATAATGTCCGCACCGAGACGTAGGGGACGACACGAACGAGAATCTGTAAAACATTACCAGCGAAGGTCTAGATGGGTTAGGTTAGGTTATATTACGTTATAGACGAATATAATGATCCCACCGAGAATTAGGGGCAGAACCGCCTGGAATGTTGTAATATACTACATTCGAGATATTAGGTTGCCTTAGGTTAGGATGTATAACGTTATAGACCTATATAATGTCCGCACCGTGACGTACGGGACGACAGAAACGAGATTCTGTAAAACATTACCAGCGAAGTTCTAGGTGGGTTAGGTTAGGTTATATTACGTTATAGACGTATATAATGATCCCACCGAGAATTAGGGGCCGACCCGCCAGGAATGTTGTGGAATACTACACTCGAAATGTAAGGTTGCCTTAGGGTAGAATATACAACGTTATAGACGTATATAATGTCCCCACAGAGAAGAACGGGCCGACACGACCGGGATTCTGTAAAACTTTATCACCGAAGTGCAAAATGGGTTAAGGTTAGGTTATATTACGATATAGACGTATATAATGTTCCCACCGAGAAGTAGGGGCCGACACGCCTGGAATGTTGCAAAATACTACATTCGAGATGTTAAGTTGCCTTAGGTTAGGTTGTATAACGTTATAGACTTATATAATGTCCGCACCGCGACGCACGGGACGACACGAACTGGATTCTGTAAAACATTACCAGCGAGGGGCTAAATGGGTTAGGTTAGGTTATACTACGTTGTAGACGTATATAATGTTCCCACCGAGAAGTAGGGGCCGACCCGCCAGGTATTTTGGAAAATACTATATCCGAGATGTTAGGTTGCCTTAGGTTAGCATATATAACGTTATAGACGTATATAATGTCCGCACCGTGACGTACGGGGCGACACGAACGGGATTCTGTGAAACATTACCAGCGAGGGTCTAGATGGGTTAGGTTAGGTTATATTGCGATTTAGACTTATATAATGTCCCTACCGAGAAGTGGGGCCGACCCGCCAGGAATGTTGTGAAATACTACATTCGAGATGTTAGGTTGCCTTCGGGTGGGATATACAATGTTATAGACGTACATAATGTCCCCACCGAGAAGTATTAACCAACCCGAACGGGATTCTGTAAAACATTACCGCCGAGGGGCTAGATGGGTTAGGTTAGGTTATATTACGTTATGGACGTATATAATGTGCCCACCGAGGTTTAGGGTCCGACTCGCCAGGAATGTTGGAAAATACTACATCCGAGATGATAGGTTGCCTTAGGTTAGGATATATAACGTTATAGACTTCTATAATGTCCGCACCGAGACGTATGGGACGACACGAACGAGAATCTGTAAAACATTATCAGCGAAGGTCTAGATGGGTTAGGTTAGGTTATATTACGTTATAGACGAATATAATGATCCCACCGAAAATTAGGGGCAGAACCGCCTGGAATGTTGTAATATACTACATTCGAGATATTAGGTTGCCTTAGGTTAGGATGTATAACGTTATAGACCTATATAATGTCCGCACCGTGACGTACGGGACGACAGAAACGAGATTCTGTAAAACATTACCAGCGAAGTTCTAGGTGGGTTAGGTTAGGTTATATTACGTTATAGACGTATATAATGATCCCACCGAGAATTAGGGGCCGACACGCCAGGAATGTTGTGAAATACTACACTCGAAATGTAAGGTTGCCTTAGGGTAGAATATACAACGTTATAGACGTATATAATGTCCCCACAGAGAAGTACGGGCCGACACGACCGGGATTCTGTAAAACTTTATCACCGAAGTGCAAAATGGGTTAAGGTTAGGTTATATTACGATATAGACGTATATAATGTTCCCACCGAGAAGTAGGGGCCGACACGCCTGGAATGTTGCAAAATACTACATTCGAGATGTTAAGTTGCCTTAGGTTAGGTTGTATAACGTTATAGACTTATATAATGTCCGCACCGCGACGCACGGGACGACACGAACTGGATTCTGTAAAACATTACCAGCGAGGGGCTAAATGGGTTAGGTTAGGTTATACTACGTTGTAGACGTATATAATGTTCCCACCGAGAAGTAGGGGCCGACCCGCCAGGTATTTTGGAAAATACTATATCCGAGATGTTATGTTGCCTTAGGTTAGCATATATAACGTTATAGACGTATATAATGTCCGCACCGTGACGTACGGGGCGACACGAACGGGATTCTGTGAAACATTACCAGCGAGGGTCTAGATGGGTTAGGTTAGGTTATATTGCGATTTAGACTTATATAATGTCCCTACCGAGAAGTGGGGCCGACCCGCCAGGAATGTTGTGAAATACTACATTCGAGATGTTAGGTTGCCTTCGGGTGGGATATACAATGTTATAGACGTATATAATGTCCCCACCGAGAAGTATGAGCCAACACGACCGGGATTCTGTAAAACATTATCACCGAAGTGCAAAATGTGTTTAGGTTAGGTTATATTACGATATAGACGTATATAATGTGCCCACCGAGAAGTAGGGTCCGACATGCCTGGAATGTTGTAAAATACTACATTCGAGATGTTAGGTTGCCTTAGGTTAGGATATATAACGTTATAGACTTATATAATGTCCGCACCGGGACGTACGGGACGACATGAACGGGATTCTGTAAAACATTACCGCCGAGGTGCTAGATGGGTTATTTTAGGTTATATTACGTTATGGATGTATATAATGTTCCCACCGAGAAGTAGGGGCCGACTCGCCAGTAATTTTGAAATTACTACATCCGAGATGTTAGATAGCCTTAGGTTAGGATATATAACGTTATAGACGCATACAATGTCCCCACCGAGACGTACGCGACGACACCAACTGGATTCTGTAAAACATTACCTGCGAGGGGCTAAATGGGTTAGGTTAGGTTATACTGCGATATAGACGTATATAATGTTCCCAGCGAGAAGTAGGGGCCGACCCGCCTGGAATGTTGTAAAATACTACATTTGAGTTGTCAGGTTGCCTTAGGTTAGGATATATAACGTTATAGATGTATATAATGTCCGCACCGTGACGTACGGGGCGATACGAACGGGATTCAGTGAAACATTACCAGCGAGTCTCTAGATGGGTTAGGTTAGGTTATATTACGATATAGACTTATATAATACTCCCACCGAGAAGTAGGTTCCGCCCCGCCAGGAATGTTGTAAAATACTACATCCGAGATGTTAGGTTGCCTTAGGTTAGGATATATATCGTTATAGACGCATACAGTGTCCCCACCGAGACGGACGGTACGACACGAACTGGATTCTGTAAAACATTACCAGCGAGGATCTAGATGGGTTAGGTTAGGTTATATTGCGATATAGACGTATATAATGTGCCCACCGAGAAGTAGGGGCCGACCGGCCTGGAATGTTGTAAAATACTACGTTAGAAATGTTAGGTTGCCTTAGGTTAGGATATATAACGTTATAGACGTATATAATGTCCCCACCGAGAAGTATGAGCCAACACGACCGGGATTCTGTAAAACATTATCACCGAGGGGCAAAATGGGTTAGGTTAGGTTATATTACGATATAGACGTATATGGTGTGCCCACCGAGAAGTAGGGGCCGACCCGCCATGTATATTGGTAAATACTACATCCGAGATGTTAGGTTGCCTTAGGTTAGGATATATAACGTTATAGACGTATATAATGTCCGCACCGTGACGTACGGGGCGACACGAACGGGATTCTGTGAAACAATACCAGCGAGGGTCTAGATGGGTTAGGTTAGGTTATATTACGATATTGACTTATATAATGTCCCTACCGAGAAGTGGGGCCGACCCGCCAGGAATGTTGTGAAATACTACATTCGAGATGTTAGGTTGCCTTCGGGTGGGATATACAATGTTATAGACGTATATAATGTCCCCACCGAGAAGTATGAACCAACCCGAACGGGATTCTGTAAAACAATAGCACCGATGGGCTAGATGGGTTAGGTGAGGTTATATTACGTTATAGACCTATATAATGTTCCCACCGAGAAGTAGGGGCCGATCCGCCAGGTATTTTGAGAAAATACTACATCCGAGATGTTAGGTTGCCTTAGGTTAAGATATATAACGTTATAGACGTATATAATGTCCGCACCGTGATGTACGGGGCGACACGAACGGGATTCTGTGGTACATTACCAGCGACGTGCTAAATGGGTTAGGCTAGGTTATATTGCGATATACACGTATATAATGTGTCCCCCGAGAAGAAGGGGCCCACCCGCCAGGAATGTTGTGAAATACTACATTCGAGATGTTAGGTTGCCTTAGCTTAGGATATATAACCGTATAGACGTATATAATGTCCGCACCGAGACGTACGGGACGACACGAACGGATTCTGTAAAACATTTCCGCCGAGGGGCTAGATGGGTTAGGTTAGGTTATATTACGTTATAGACGTATATAATGTTCCCACTGAGAAGTAGGGGCCGACCCGCCAGGAATTTTGGAAAATACTACATCCGAGATGTTAGGTTGCCTTAGGTTAGGATATATAACGTTATAGACGTATATAATGTCCGCACCGTGACGTACGGGCCGACACGAACAGGATTCTGTGAAACATTACCAGCGAGGGTCTAGATAGGTTAGGTTAGGTTATATTACGATATAGACTTAGATAATGTCCCTACCGAGAAGTGGGGCCAACCAGCCAGGAATGTTGTGAAATACTACATTCGAGATGTTAGGTTGCCTTCGGGTGGGATATACAATTTTATAGACGTATATAATGTCCCCACCGAGAAGTACGGTCCGACACGGCCGGGATTCTGTAAAACAATATCACCGAGGGGCAAAATGGGTTAGGTTAGGTTATAATACGTTATAGACGTATATAATGTTCCCACCGAGAAGTAGGGGCCGTCCCGCCTGGAATGTTCTAAAACACTACATTCGAGATGTTAGGTTGCCTTATGTTGGGATATATAACGTTATAGACGTATATAATGTCCGGACCGAGGCGTAGGGGACGACACGAACGGGATTCTGAAAAACATAACCAACGAGGGAATAGATGGGATAGGTTAGGTTATATTACGTTATAGACGCAAATAATGTTCCCACCGAGAGGTGGGGCCGACCAGCCAGGAATGTTGTGAAATACTACATTCGAGACGTTAGGTTGCCTTCGGGTGGGACATACACTGTTATAGACCTATATAATGTCCCCACTGAGGAATGTGAACCAACCCGAACGGGATTCTGTAAAACATTACCGCCGAGGAGCTAGTTCGGTTAGGTTAGGTTATATTACGTTATGGACGTATATAATGTTCCCACCGAGAAGTAGGTCCCAACCCGCCAGGAATGTTGTAAAATACTACATCCGAGATGTTAGGTTGCCTTAGGTTAGGATATATAACGTCATAGACGCATATAATGTCCCCACCGAGAAGTATGAGCCAACACGACCGGGATTCTGTAAAACATTATCACCGAGTAGCAAAATGGGTTAGGTTAGGTTATATTACGATATAGACGTATATAGTGTGCCCACCGAGAAGTAGGGGCCGACCCGCCAGGTATATTGGTAAATACTACATCCGAGATGTTAGGTTGCCTTAGGTTAGGATATATAACGTTATAGACGTATATAATGTCCGCACCGTGACGTACGGGGCGACACGAACGGGATTCTGTGAAACATTACCAGCGACGTGCTAAATGGGTTAGGCTAGGTTATATTGCGATATACACGTATATAATGTGTCCCCCGAGAAGTAGGGGCCCACCCGCCAGGAATGTTGTGAAATACTACATTCGAGATGTTAGGTTGCCTTCGGGTGGGATATACAATGTTATAGACGTATATAATGTTCCCACCGAGAAGTGGGGCCGATCCGCCAGGAATGTTGTGAAATACTACATTCGAGATGTTAAGTTGCCTTATGGTAATTAATACAACGTTATAGACGTATATAATGTGCCCACCGAGGTTTAGGGTCCGACTCGCCAGGAATGTTGGAAAATACTACATCCGAAATGATAGGTTGCCTTAGGTTGGGATATATAGCGTTATAGACGTATATAATGTCGCCACCGAGAAGTACGGTCCGACACGACCGGGATTCTGTTAAACATTACCAGGGAGGGGCTAGATGGTTTAGGTTAGGTTATATTATGTTATAGACGTATATAATGTTCCCAGCGAGAAGTGGGGCCGACCCGCCAGGAATGTTGTGGAATACTACATTCGAGATGTTAGGTTGCCTTAGGATAGGATATATAACGTTATAGACGCATATAATGTCCCCACCGAGAAGTATGAGCCAACACGACCGGGATTCTGTAAAACATTACCGCCGAGGGGCTAGATGGGTTAGGTTAGGTTATATTACGTTATGGACGTATATAATGTTCCCACCGAGTAGAAGGGGCCGACCCGGCAGGAATTTTGGAAAATACTACATCCGAGATGTTAGGTTGCCTTAGGTTAGGATATGTAACGTTATAGACGCATACAATGTCCCCACCGATACGTACGGGACGACACGAACTGGATTTGGTAAAACATTACCAGCGAGGTGCTAAATGGGTTAGGCTAGGTTATATTGCGATATAGACGTATATAATGTTCCTACCGAGAAGTAGGGGCCGACGCGCCAGGAATGTTGTAAAATATTACACTCGAGACGTTAGGTTCCCTTAGGTTAGGATATACAACGTTATAGACGTACAGAATGTTTCCACCGAAGAGTAGGGACCGACATGCCTGGAATGTTGTAAAATATTACAGCCCAGATGTTTGGTTGCGTTAGGTTAGAATATACAACGTTATAGATGTATATAGTGTCCCCATCGAGAAGCAGGCGACGACACGCCAGGAATGTTGTAAAATATTACATCCGAGATATTAGGTTGCATTAGGCAGGGACACATATCGTTATAGACGTATACAATGTTCCCACAGAGAAGTAGGGACCGACATGCCAGGAATGTTGTAAAATATTACATTCGAGATGTTAGGTTGCCTTAGGTTAGCATATACAACGTTATAGACGTATATAATGTTCCCATCGAGACGTATTGACCGACATGCCAGGAATGTCGTAAAATATTAAATCCGAGATGTTAGGTTGCCTTAGGTTAGGATATACAACGTTATAGACGTATATAATGTCCCCATCGAGAAGTAGGCGACGACACGCCAAGAATGTTGTAAAATATTACATTCGACATGTTAGGTTGCCTTAGGTTAGGATATACAACGATATAGATGTATATAAGGTCCCCACCGAGAAATAGGGGCCAACGGGTCAGGAATGTTGTAAAACATTACATACGTAATGTTATGTTGCCTTACGTTAGGATATATAACCTTATAGACGTATATGATGTTCCCACCGAGAAGTACGGGCCGACATGCCAGGAATGTTATCAACTATTACACCCGAGATGTTACGTTGCCTTAGGTTAGGATATACAACGTTATAGACGTATATAATGTCCCCAGCGAGAAGCAGGCGACGACGCGCCAGGAATGTTGTAAAATATTACATTCTACAAGTTAGGTTGCCTTAGGCTAGGATATATATCGTTATAGACGTATACAATGTTCTCACCGAGAAGTAGGGACCGACATGCCAGGAATGTTGTAAAATATTATATCCGAGATGTAAGGTTCCCTTAGGTTAGGATATATATCGTTATAGACGTATATAACGTTCCCACCGAGACGTAGGGACCGACATGCCAGGAATGTTGTAAAATATTACATCCCAGAAGTTAGGTTGCTTTAGGTTAGGATATACAACGTTATAGACGTATAAAATGTTCCCACAGAGAAGTAGGGACCGACATCCCAGGAATGTTGAAAAATATTACATCCGAGATGTTATGTTGCCTTACGTTAGGATATATAACGTTATAGACGTATATAATGTTCCCACCGAAAAGTAGGACCCGACGCGCCAGGAATGATGTGAAATATTACATCCGAGATGTTATGTTGCCTTACGTTAGGATATATAACGTTATGGACGTATATAACGTTCCCACCGAGAAGAACGGGCCGATACGACAGGAATGTTATCAACTATTACATGCGAGATGTTAGGTTGCCTTAGGCTAGGATATATAACGTTATAGAGGTATATAATGTTCCCACCGAGAAATGGGGACCGACGCGTCAGGAATGTTCTAAAATATTACACCCGAGATGTTCGGCTCCCTTAGGTTAGGATATACAACGTTATAGACGTATATAATGTACCCACCGAGACGTAGTAACCGACATGCCAGGAATGTTGTAAAATATTACATCCGAGATGTTAGGTTGCCTTAGGTTAGGATATACAAGGTTATAGATGTATATAATGTCCCCATCGAGAAGTAGGCGACCACACGCCAGGAATGTTGGAAAATATTACATTCGACATGTTAGGTTGCCTTAGGCTAGGATATATAACGTTATAGACGTATATAATGTTCCCACCCAGACGTAGGGACCGACATGCCAGGAATGTTGTAAAATATTACATCCGAGATGTTAGGATGCTTTAGGTTAGGATATATAATGTTATAGACGTATATAATATTACCACCGAGAACTACGGGCCGACACGTCAGGAATGATGTAAAATATTACATTCGACATGTTAGGTCGCCTTAGGCTAGGATATATATCGCTATAGACGCATACGATGTTCCCACCGAGAAGTACGGGCTAACACGCCAGCAATGTTGTCAAATATTACACCCGAGATGTTAGGTTGCCTTAGGCTAGGATATATAACGTTATAGACGTATATAATGTTACATACGAGAACTACGGGCCGAAAGGCCAGGAAAGTTGTAAAATATTACTTCCGAGATGTTAGGTCGCCTTAGGTTAAGATATATAGCGTTATAGACGTATATAATATTCCCACCGAGACGTAGGGACCGACACGGCAGGAATGTTTTAAAATATTACATCCTAGATGTTAGGTTGCGTTAGGTTAGGATATACAACGTTATAGACGTATATAATGTCCCCATGGAGAAGCAGGCGACGACACGCAAGAATGTTGTAAAATATTACATCCGAGATGTTAGGTTGCCTTAGGCTAGGATATACAACGTTATAGACGTATATAATGTCCCCACCGAGAAGCAGGCGACGACATGCCAGGAATGTTATAAAATATTACATTCGACATGTTAGGTCGCCTTAGGCTAGGATATATATCGTTATAGACGTATACAATATTCACACCGAGAAGTAGGGACCGACATGCCAGGAATGTTGTAAAATATTATATCCGAGATGTAAGGTTCCCTTAGGTTAGGATATATATCGTTATAGACGTATATAACCTTCCCACCGAGACATAGGGACCGACATGCAAGGAATGTTGTAAAATATTACATCCCAGATATTAGGTTGCGTTCGGTTAGAATATACAACGTTATAGACGTATATAATGTCCCCATCGAGAAGCAGGCGACGACGCGCCAGGAATGTTGTAAAATATCACATTCGACATGTTAGGTGGCCTTAGGCTTGGATATATATCGTTATAGACGTATAGAATGTTCCCACCGAGAAGTAGGGACCGACATGCCAGGAATGTTGTAAAATATTACATCCCAGATGTTAGGTTGCTTTAGGTTAGAATATACAACTTTATAGACGTATATAATGTCCCCATCGAGAAGCAGGCAACGACACGCCAGGAATGTTGTAAAATATTACATTCGACATGTTAGGTTGCCTTAGGCTAGGATATATATCGTAATAGACGTATACAATGTTCCCACCGAGAAATAGGGGCCGACGCGTCAGGAATGTTGTAAAATATTACATCCGAGATGTTAGGTTGCCTTAGGTTAGGATATACAACGTTATAGATGTATATAATGTCCCCATCGAGAAGTAGCCGACGACACGCCAGGAATGTTGTAAAATATTACGGTAGAGAGGTTAGTTTGCCATAGGTTAGGATGTATATCGTTATAGACGTATATAATATTCCCGCCGAGACGTAGGGACCGACATGACAGGAATGTTGTAAAATATTACATTCGACATGCTAGGTTGCCTTAGGCTAGGATATATAACGTTATAGACGTATATAAAGTCCGCATCGAGAAGCAGGCGACGACACGCCAGGAATGTTGTAAAATATAACATCCGAGATGTTAAGTTGCCATACGTTAGGATATGTAACGTTATAGACGTATATAATGTTCCCACCGAAAAGTAGCAGCCGAAGCGCCAGGAATGTTGAAAATATTACATCCGAGATGTTAGGTTTCCTTAGGTTAGGATATATATCGTTATAGACGTATATAATGTTCCCACCGAGAAGTACGGGCCGACACGCCAGGAATGTCGTAAAATATAATATTCGACATGTTATGTTGCCTTAGGTTAGGATATATAACGTTATAGACGTATATAATGTTCCCACCGAGAAGTACGGGCGGACACGCCAGGAATGTTGTCAACTATTACATCCGAGATGTTAGGTTGCCTTAGGTTAGGATATATAACGTTATAGACGTATATAATCTCCCCATCCAGAAGTAGGCGACGACACGCCAGGAACATTACATCCCAGATGTTAGGATGCGTTAGGTTAGGATACACAACGTTATTGACGTATATAGTGTTCCCATCGAGAAGCAGGCGACGACACGCCAGGAATGTTATAAAATATTACATCCGAGATGTTAGGTTGCCTTAGGTTAGGATATACAACGTTATGGATGTATATAATGACCCCATCCAGAAGTAGGCGACGACACGCCAGGAATGTTGTAAAATATTACATTCGAGATGTTAGGTTGCCTTAGGTTAGCATTTACAACGTTATAGACGTATATAATGTCCTCATCGAGAAGTAGGCGACGACACGTCGGGAATGTTGTAAAATATAACATTCGACATGTTAGGTTGCCTTAGACTAGGATATATAACGTTATAGCCGTATATAATGTTCCCACCGAAAAATAGGGCCCGACGCGTCAGGAATGTTGTAAAAGTATACACCCGAGATGTTAGGTTCCCTTAGGTTAGGATATACAACGTTATAGACGTATAGTATGTTCCCACCGAGATGTAGGGACCGACGTGCCAGGAATGTTGTAAAATTTTTCATCCGAGATGTTAGGTTGCCTTAGGTTAGGATATACATCGTTATAGATGTATATAATGACCCCATCCAAAGTAGGCGACGACACGCCAGGAATGTTGTAAAATATTACATTCCAGATGTTAGGTTGCGTTAGGTTAGGATATACAACGTTATAGACGTATCTTATGTCCCCATCGAGAAGCAGGCGACGACACGCCAGGAATGTTGTAAAATATTACATCCCAGATGTTAGGTTGCGTTGGGTTAGGATATACAACATTATAGACGTATACAATGTTCCATCGAGAAGCAGGCGACGACACGCCAGGAATGATGTAAAATATTACATTCGACATGTTAGGTCGCCTTAGGCTAGGATATATAACGTTATAGACGTATACAATGTTCCCACCGAGAAGTACGGGCGGACACGCCAGGAATGTTGTCAACTATTACATCCGAGATGTTAGGTTGCCTTAGGTTAGGATATATAACGTTATAGACGTATATAATCTCCCCATCCAGAAGTAGGCGACGACACGCCAGGAACATTACATCCCAGATGTTAGGTTGCGTTAGGTTAGGATACACAACGTTATAGACGTATATAGTGTTCCCATCGATAAGCAGGCGACGACACGCCAGGAATGTTATAAAATATTACATCCGAGATGTTAGGTTGCCTTAGGTTAGGATATACAACGTTATAGATGTATATAATGACCCCATCCAGAAGTAGGCGCCGACACGACAGGAATGTTGTAAAATATTACATTCGAGATGTTAGGTTGCCTTAGGTTAGCATATACAACGTTATAGACGTATATAATGTCCTCATCGAGAAGTAGGCGACGACACGCCAGGAATGTTGTAAAATATAACATTCGACATGTTATTTTGCCTTAGACTAGGATATATAACGTTATAGCCGTATATAATGTTCCCACCGAGAAGTACGGGCGGACACGCCTGGAATGTTGTCAACTATTACATCCGAGATGTTAGGTTGCCTCAGGTTAGGATATATATCGTTATAGACGTATACAACGTTTTCACCGATAAGTAGGGACCGACGTGCCAGGAATGTTGTAAAATATTACATCCGAGATGTTAGATTGCCTTAGGTTAGGATATACAATGTTATAGAAGTATAGAATGTTCCAACCGAGATGTAGGGACCGACATGCCACGAATGTTGTAAAGTATTACATCCGAGATGTTAGGTTGCTTTATGTTAGGATATATATCGTTATAGACGTATATAATGTTCCTACCGAGACTTGAGGACCGACATGCCAGGAATCTTCTAAAATATTACATCCCAGATGTTAGGTTGCTTTAGGTTAGGATATACAACGTTATAGACGTATATAATGTCCCCATTGAGAAGCAGGCGACGACACGCCAGGAATGTTGTAAAATATTACATTCGACATGTTAGGTGGCCTTAGGCTAGGATATATAACGTTATAGACGTATATAATGTTCCCACCGAGAAGTACGGGCGGACACGCTAGGAACGTTGTCAACTATTACATCCGAGATGTTAGGTTGCCTTAGGTTAGGAAATATAACGTTATAGACGTATATAATGTCCCCATCCAGAAGTATGTGACGACACGCCAGGAATGTTGTAAAATATTACATCCCAGAAGTTAGGTTGCGTAGGGTTAGGATATACAACGTTATAGACGTATATTATATCCCCATCGAGAAGCAGGCGACGACACGCCAGAAATGTTGTAAAATATTACATCCCAGATGTTAGGTTGCGATCGGTTAGGATATACATCATTATAGACGTATACAATGTCCCCATCAAGAAGCAGGAGACGACACGCCAGGAATGTTGTAAAATATTACATTCGACATGTTAGGTCGCCTTAGGCTAGGATATATATCGATACAGACGTATATAATGTTCCCACCGAGAAGTACGGGCGGACACGCCTGGAATGTTGTCAACTATTACATCCGAGAGGTTAGGTTGCCTTAGGTTAGGATATATATCGTTATAGACGTATACAATGTTTCCACCGAGAAGTAGGGACCGACATGCCAGGAATGTTGTAAAATATTACATCCGAGATGTTAGGTTGCCTTAGGTTAGGATATACAATGTTATAGAAGTATAGAATGTTCCCACCAAGATGTAGGGACCGATATGCTAGGAATGTTGTAAAATATTACATCCGAGGTGTTAGGTTGCCTCAGGTTAGGATATACAATGTTATAGATGTATATAATGTCCCCATTGAGAAGCAGGCGACGACACGCCAGGAATGTTGTAAAATATTACATTCGACATGTTAGGTGGCCTTAGGCTAGGATATATAACGTTATAGACGTATATAATGTTCCCACCGAGAAGTACGGGCGGACACGCTAGGAACGTTGTCAACTATTACATCCGAGATGTTAGGTTGCCTTAGGTTAGGATATATAACGTTATAGACGTATATAATGTCCCCATCCAGAAGTAGGCGACGACACGCCAGGAATATTACATCCCAGATGTTAGGTTGCGTTAGATTAGGATACACAACGTTATAGACGTATATAATGTTCCCATCGAGAAGCAGGCGACGACACGCCAGAATGTTGTAAAATAATACATCCGAGATGTTAGGTTGCGTTGGGTTAGTATATACAACGTTATAGACGTATATTATGTTCCCATCGAGAAGCAGGCGACGACACGCCAGGAATGATGTAAAATATTACATTCGACATGTTAGGTCGCCTTAGGCTAGGATGTATAACGTTATAGACGTATACAATGTTCCCACCGAGAAGTACGGGCATACATGCCAGGAATGTTGTCAACTATTACATCCAAGGTGTTAGGTGCCTTAGGCTAGGATATATATCGTTATAGACGTATACAATGTTTCCACCGAGAAGTAGGGACCGATATGCTAGGAATGTTGTAAAATATTACATCCGAGATGTTAGGTTGCCTCAGGTTAGGATATATAACGTTATAGACGTATATAATGTTCCCACCGAAAAATAGGGGCCGACGCGTCAGGAGTGTTGTAAAATATTACATCCGAGATGTTAGGTTGCCTTAGGTTAGGATATACAACGTTATAGATGTATATAATGACGCCATCCAGAAGTAGGCGACGACACGCCAGGAATCTTGTAAAATATTACATCCCAGATGTTAGGTTCCTTTAGGTTTGGATATATATCGTTATAGACAAATATAATGTTCCCACCGAGTAATAGGGGCCGACGCGTCAGGAATGTTGTAAAATATTACACCCGAGATGTTAGGTTCCCTTAGGTTAGGATATACAACGTTATAGACGTATAGAATGTTCCCACCGAGAAGTACGGACGGACACGCCAGGAATGTTGTCAACCATTACATCCGAGATGTTAGGTTGCCTTAGGCTAGGATATATACCGTTATAAATGTACATAATCTTCCCACCGAAAAATAGGGGCCGACGCGTCAGGAATGTTATAAAATATTACATCCGAGATGTTAGGTTGCCTTAGGTTAGGATATACAACGTTATAGATGTATATAATGACCCTATCCAGAAGTAGGCGACGACACTCCAGGAATGTTGTAAAATGTTAAATCCCAAATGTTAGGTTGCGTTAGGTTAGGATATACAACGTTATAGAAATATATAATCTCCCCATCGAGAAGCAGGCGACGAAACGGCAGAACGTTGTAAGATATTACATCCGAGATGTTAGGTTGCCTTAGGTTAGGATATACAATGTTATAGATGTATATGATGTCCCCATCGAGAAGTAGGCGACGATACGCCAGGAATGTTGTAAAATATTACATTCGAGATGTTAGGTTGCCTTAGGTTAGCATGTACAACGTTATAGACGTATCTTATGTCCCCATCGAGAAGCAGGCGACAACACGCCAGGAATGTTGTAAAATATTACATCCGATATCTTAGGTTGCCTTATGCTACGATATATATCGTTATAGACGTATACAATGTTCCCACCGAGAGGTAGAGGCCAACGAGCCAGGAATGTTGTAAAATTTTACGCTCGACAAGATAGGTTGCCTTAGGCTAGGATATATAGCGTTACAGACGTATATAATGTTCCCACCGAAAAGTAGGGGCCGGCGCGCCAGGCATGTAGTAAAATATTACAATCGACATGTTAGGTTGCCTTAGGCTAGGATATGTAACATTATAGACGTATATAATGTTCCCACCGTGAAGTAGGGGCCGACGAGCCAGGAATGTAGTAAAATATTACATCCGAGGTGTTAGGTTGCCTTAGGCTAGGATATATAACGTTATAGACGTATATACTTTTCCCACCGAGAAGTAGGTTCCGACACGCCAGGAATGTTGTAAAATATTACATTCCACATGTTGGGTTGTTAAGCTAGGATATATAGCGTTATAGACGTATATAATATTCCCACCGAGAAGTAGGGGCCGGCGCGCCAGGAATGTAGTAAAATATTACATCCGAGATGTTAGGTTGCCTTGGGCTAGGATATATAACGTTATAGACGTATAGAATGTTCCCACCGAGAAGTACGGACGGACACGCCAGGAATGTTGTCAACCATTACATCCGAGATGTTAGGTTGCCTTAGGCTAGGATATATACCGTTATAAATGTACATAATCTTCCCACCGAAAAATAGGGGCCGACGCGTCAGGAATGTTATAAAATATTACATCCGAGATGTTAGGTTGCCTTAGGTTAGGATATACAACGTTATAGATGTATATAATGACCCTATCCAGAAGTAGGCGACGACACTCCAGGAATGTTGTAAAATGTTAAATCCCAAATGTTAGGTTGCGTTAGGTTAGGATATACAACGTTATAGAAATATATAATCTCCCCATCGAGAAGCAGGCGACGAAACGGCAGAACGTTGTAAGATATTACATCCGAGATGTTAGGTTGCCTTAGGTTAGGATATACAATGTTATAGATGTATATGATGTCCCCATCGAGAAGTAGGCGACGATACGCCAGGAATGTTGTAAAATATTACATTCGAGATGTTAGGTTGCCTTAGGTTAGCATGTACAACGTTATAGACGTATCTTATGTCCCCATCGAGAAGCAGGCGACAACACGCCAGGAATGTTGTAAAATATTACATCCGATATCTTAGGTTGCCTTATGCTACGATATATATCGTTATAGACGTATACAATGTTCCCACCGAGAGGTAGAGGCCAACGAGCCAGGAATGTTGTAAAATTTTACGCTCGACAAGATAGGTTGCCTTAGGCTAGGATATATAGCGTTACAGACGTATATAATGTTCCCACCGAAAAGTAGGGGCCGGCGCGCCAGGCATGTAGTAAAATATTACAATCGACATGTTAGGTTGCCTTAGGCTAGGATATGTAACATTATAGACGTATATAATGTTCCCACCGTGAAGTAGGGGCCGACGAGCCAGGAATGTAGTAAAATATTACATCCGAGGTGTTAGGTTGCCTTAGGCTAGGATATATAACGTTATAGACGTATATACTTTTCCCACCGAGAAGTAGGTTCCGACACGCCAGGAATGTTGTAAAATATTACATTCCACATGTTGGGTTGTTAAGCTAGGATATATAGCGTTATAGACGTATATAATATTCCCACCGAGAAGTAGGGGCCGGCGCGCCAGGAATGTAGTAAAATATTACATCCGAGATGTTAGGTTGCCTTGGGCTAGGATATATAACGTTATAGACGTATATAATGTTCCCACCGAGAAGTGCATGGCGACGCGCCAGGAATGTAGTAAAATATTACATCCGAGATGTTAGGTTGCCTTGGGCTAGGATATATAACGTTATAGACGTATATAATGTTCCCACCGAGAAGTGCATGGCGACGCGCCAGGCATGTTGTAACATATTACATCCGAAATGTTGGGTTGCCTTAAGCTAGGATATATGGCGTTATAGACGTATATAATATTCCCATCGAGAAGTAGGTGCCAACGCGCCAGGAATGTTGTAAAATATTACTTCCGAGATGTTAGGATTGCCTTAGGCTAGGATATATAACGTTAGAGACGTATATACTGTTCCCACAGAGAAGGAGGGGCCGGCGCGCCAGGAATGTAGTAAAATGTTACATCCGAGATGTTAGGTTGCCTTAGGCTAGGATATACAGCTTCAATGATGTATATAATGATCCCACCGAGAAATAGGAGCCGACGCGCCAGGAATGTTGTAAAATATTACATTCGACGTGTTAGGATTGCCTCAGGCTAGGATATATAACGTTATAGACGAATACGATATTCCCAACGAGGAGTACGGGCCGACACGACAAGAATGTTGTCAAATATTACATCCGAGACGTAAGGTTCCCTTAGGATAGGATATATAACGTTATAGACGTATATAATGTTCCCACCGAGAGGTAGAGGCCGACGAGCCAGGAATGTTGTAAAATTTTACGGTCGACAAGTTAGGTTGCCTTAGGCTAGGATATATAGCGTTACAGACGTATATAATGTTCCCACCGAAAAGTAGGGGCCGGCGCGCCACGAATGTAGTAAAATATTACATCCGAGATGTTAGGTTGCCTTAAGGTAGGATATATAACGTTATAGACGTATAGAATGTTCCCACCGAGAAATTGGGGCCGACGGGTCAGGAATGTTGTAAAATATTACACCCGAGATGTTAGGTTCCCTTAGGTTAGGATATACAACGTTATAGACGTATAGAAAATTCCCAGCGAGATGTAGGGACCGACATGCCAGGAATGTTGTAAAATAATACATCCGAGTTGTTAGGTTGCTTTGGGTTAGGATATATATCGTTATAGACATATATAATGTTCCCACCGAGACGTGGGGACCGACATGCCAGGAATGTTGTAAAATATTACATCCGAGATGTTAGGTTGCCTTAGGCTAGCACATACATCGTTATAGACGTATACAATGTTCCCACCGAGAGGTAGAGGCCAACGAGCCAGGAATGTTGTAAAATTTTACGCTCGACAAGATAGGTTGCCTTAGGCTAGGATATATAGCGTTACAGACGTATATAATGTTCCCACCGAAAAGTAGGGGCCGGCGCGCCAGGAATGTAGTAAAATATTACAATCGACATGTTAGGTTGCCTTAGGCTAGGATATGTAACATTATAGACGTATATAATGTTCCCACCGTGAAGTAGGGGCCGACGAGCCAGGAATGTAGTAAAATATTACATCCGAGGTGTTAGGTTGCCTTAGGCTAGGATATATAACGTTATAGACGTATATACTGTTCCCACCGAGAAGTAGGTTCCGACACGCCAGGAATGTTGTAAAATATTACATTCCACATGTTGGGTTGTTAAGCTAGGATATATAGCGTTATAGACGTATATAATATTCCCACCGAGAAGTAGGGGACGGCGCGCCAGGAATGTTGTAAAATATTACATTCGACATGTTAGGTTGCCTTAAGCTAGGATATATAGCGTTTTAGACGTATATAATGTTCCCCGCGAGAAGGAGGGGAAGGCGCGCCAGGAATATAGTAAAATATTACATCCGAGATGTTAGGTTGCCTTAGGCTAGGATATGTAACATTATAGACGTATATAATGTTCCCACCGTGAAGTAGGGGCCGACGAGCCAGGAATGTATTAAAATATTACATCCGAGGTGTTAGGTTGCCTTAGGCTAGGATATATAACGTTATAGACGTATATACTGTTCCCACCGAGAAGTAGGTTCCGACACGCCAGGAATGTTGTAAAATATTGCATTCCACATGTTGGGTTGTTAAGCTAGGATATATAGCGTTATAGACGTATATAATATTCCCACCGAGAAGTAGGGGCCGGCGCGCCAGGAATGTAGTAAAATATTACATCCGAGATGTTAGGTTGCCTTAGGCTAGGATATATAACGTTATAGACGTATATAATGTTCCCACCGAGAAGTGCATGGCGACGCGCCAGGCATGTTGTAACATATTACATCCGAAATGTTGGGTTGCCTTAAGCTAGGATATATGGCGTTATAGACGTATATAATATTCCCACCGAGAAGTAGGGGCCGGCGCGCCAGGAATGTAGTAAAATATTACATCCGAGATGTTAGGTTGCCCTAGGCTAGGATATATAACGCTATAGACGTATATAATGTTCCCACTGAGAAGTATGAGCCGACACGCAAGGAATGTTATCAACTATTACATCCGAGATGTTAAGTTGCCTTAGGGTAGGATATACAACGTTATAGACGTATATAATGTCCCTATCGGGAAGTAGGTGCCGTAGCGCCAGGATTGTTCTAAAATATTACGGTAGAGAAGTAAGGTTGCCTTAGGTTATGATATATAACGTTACAGACGTATATAATGTTCCCACCGAGAAGTAGGGACCGAAATGCCAGGAATGTTGTAAAATATTACATCCGAGATGTTAGGTTGCTTTAGGTTAGGATATATATCGTTATAGACGTATATAATGTGCAGATCGAGAAGTAGGGACCGACATGCCAGGAATGTTGTAAAATATTACATCCGAGATGTTAGGTTGCTTTAGGTTAGGATATATATCGTTATAGACGTGTATAATTTCCAGATCGAGACGTGGGGACCGACAAGCCAGAATGTTGTAAAATATTATATCCGATACGTTAGGTTGCCTTAGGCTAGGATATATATCGTTATAGACGTATACAATGTTCCCACCGAGAAGTAGGGACTGACATGCCAGGAATGTTGTAAAATATTACATCCGAGATGTTAGGTTCCCTTAGGTTAGGATATATAACGTTATAGACGTATATAATGTTCCCACCGAAAAACAGGAGCCGACGCGCCAGGAATGTTGTAAAATATTAGATCCGAAATGTTAGGTTGCCTTCGGTTAGGATATATATCGCTATAGACGCATATGATTTTCACACCGAGAAGTACGGGCCAACACGCCAGGAATGTTGTCAAATATTACTTCCGAGATGTTAGGTTGCCTTAGGTTAGGATATACAACGTTGTAGATTTATATAATGTCCCCATCCAGAAGTAGGCGACGACACGCCAGGAATGTTGTAAAATATTACATTCCAGACGTTAGGTTATGTTAGGTTGGATATGCAACGTTATAGACGTATATAATGTCCCCATCGAGAAGCAGGCGACGACACGACAGGAATGATGTAAAATATTACATCCGATATGTTAGGTTGCCTTAGGTTAGGATATATAACGTTATTGTCTTATATAACGTTCCCACCGAGAAGTACGGGCCGGCACGCAAGGAATGTTATCAACTATTACATCCGAGATGTTAAGTTGCCTTAGGTTAGGATATACAACGTTATAGACGTATATAATGTCCCTATCGGGAAGTAGGTGCCGTAGCGCCAGGATTGTTCTAAAATATTACGGTAGAGAAGTAAGGTTGCCTTAGGTTATGATATATAACGTTACAGACGTATATAATGTTCACACCGAGAAGTAGGGACCGAAATGCCAGGAATGTTGTAAAATATTACATCCGAGATATTAGGTTGCCTTAGGTTAGGAGATATAACTTTATAGACGTATATACTGTTCCCCCAGAGAAGTAGTTGCCGACGCGCCAGGAATGTTGTAAAACATTACACCCGCGGTGTTAGGTTGCCTTAGGTTAGGATATATAACGTTATTGGCTTATATAACTTTCCCACCGAGAAATAGGCGCCGACGCGCCGGGAATGCTGTAAAATATTACATTCGACATGTTAGGTTGCCTTAGGTTAGGATATATAGCGTTATAGACGTATATAATGTTCCCACCCAGAAGTAGGGTCCGACGGGCCAGAAATGTAGTTAAATATTACATCCGAGATGTTAGGTTGCCTTAGGTTAGGATATATAACGTTATAGACGTATATAATGTTACCACAGAGAACTAGGCACTTGCATGCCAGGAATGTTATAAAATATTACGGTAGAGATGATAGTTTGCCTTAGTTTAGGATATATAACGTTATAGGCGTATAAACTGTTCCCACCGAGAAGTAGGTGCCGCCGCGCCAGGTATGTTGTAAAATATTACATTCGACATGTTAGGTTGCCTTAGGCTAGGATATATAGCGTTGTAGACGTATATAATGTTCCCACCGAGAAGTAGGGTCCGACGGGCCAGAAATGTAGTAAAATATTACATCCGAGATGTTAGGTTGCCTTAGGTTAGGATATATAACGTTATAGACGTATATAATGTTACCACAGAGAACTAGGCACTTGCATGCCAGGAATGTTGTAAAATATTACGGTTGAGATGATAGTTTGCCTTAGTTTAGGGTATATAACGTTATAGGCGTATAAACTGTTCCCACCGAGAAGTAGGTGCCGCCGCGCCAGTTATGTTGTAAAATATTACATTCGACATGTTAGGTTGCCTTAGGCTAGGATATATAGCGTTATAGACGTATATAATGTTCCCACCGAGAAGTAGGGGTCGACGTGCCAGGAATGTAGTAAAATATTACATCCGAGATGTTAGGTTGCCTTAGGATAGGATATATAACATTATAGACGTATATAATGTTACCACCGAGAAGTAGTAGCTGACGAGCCAGGAATGTTGTAAAATATTGCGCTCGACATGTTAGGTTACCCTAGGCTAGGATATATAGCGTTATAGACGTATATAATGTTCCCACCGTGAAGTAGGGGCCGACGTGCCAGGAATGTAGTAAAATATTACATCCGAGGTGTTAGGTTGCCTTAGGTTAGGATATATAACGTTATAGACGTATATAATGTTACCACGGAGAACTAGGCACTTGCATGCCAGGAATGTTGTAAAATATTACGGTAGAGATGATAGTTTGCCTTAGTTTAGGATATATAACCTTATAGGCGTATAAACTGTTCCCACCGAGAAGTAGGTGCCGCCGCGCCAGGTATGTTGTAAAATATTACATTCGACATGTTAGGTTGCCTTAGGCTAGGATATATAGCGTTGTAGACGTATATAATGTTCCCACCGAGAAGTAGTGTCCGACGGGCCAGAAATGTAGTAAAATATTACACTCGGCATGTAAGGTTACCTTAGGTTAGGATATATAACGTTTTAGACGTATATAATGTTACCACAGAGAAGTAGGGACCGAAGCGCCGGGAATGTTGTAAAATATTACATTCGGCATGTTAGGTTGCCTTAGGTTAGGATATATAACGTTTTAGACGTATATACTGTTCCCACCGAGAAGTAGGTGCCGCCGCGCCAGGAATATAGTAAAATATAACATCCGAGATATTAGGTTGCCTTAGGTTAGTATATATAACGTTATAGACGTATATAGTGTTACCACAGAGAACTAGGCACTTGCATGCCAGGAATGTTGTAAAATATTACGGTAGGGATGATAGGTTGCCTTGGTTTAGGATATATAACGTTATAGACGTATATACTGTTCCCACCGAGAAGTAGGTGCCGACGCGCCAGGTGTGTTGTAAAATATTACATTCGACATGTTAGGTTGCCTTAGGCTAGGATATATAGCGTTATAGACTTATATAATGTTCCCACCGAGAAGCAGGGGCCGACGTGTCAGGAACGTAGTAAAATATTACATCCGAGATGTTAGGTTGCCTTACGTTAGGATATATAACGTTATAGACGTATATAATGTTCCCACCGATAAGTCGGAGCCGACGCGCCAGGAATGTTGTAAAATATTACATCCGAGATATTAGGTTGCCTTAGGTTAGGAGATATAACTTTATAGACGTATATACTGTTCCCCCTGAGAAGTAGTTGCCGACGCGCCAGGAATGTTGTAAAACATTACATCCGCGGTGTTAGGTTGCCTTAGGTTAGGATATATAACGTTATTGCCTTATATAACTTTCCCACCGAGAAATAGGCGCCGACGCGCCGGGAATGCTGTGAAATATTACATTCGACATGATAGGTTGCCTTAGGCTAGGATATATAGCGTTATAGACGTATATAATGTTCCCACCGAGAAGTAGGGTCCGACGGGCCAGAAATGTAGTAAAATATTACATCCGAGATGTTAGGTTGCCTTAGGTTAGGATATATGACGTTATAGACGTATATAATGTTACCACAGAGAACTAGGCACTTGCATGCCAGGAATGTTGTAAAATATTACGGTAGAGATGACAGTTTGCCTTAGTTTAGGATATATAACGTTATAGGCTTATATACTGTTCCCACCGAGAAGTAGGTGCCGACGCGCCAGGTATGTTGTAAAATATTACATTCGGCATGTTAGGTTGCCTTAGGTTAGGATATATAACGTTTTAGACGTATATAATGTTACCACAGAGATGTAGGTGCGGACGTGCCAGGAATGTAGTAAAATATTACATCCGAGATGTTAGGTTGCCTTAGGATAGGATATATAACGTTATAGACGTATATAATGTTACCACAGAGAACAAGGCACTTGCATGCCACGAATGTTGTAAAATATTACGGTAGAGATGATAGGTTGCCATAGTTTAGGATATATAACGTTATAGAAGTATATACTGTTCCCACCGAGAAGTAGGTGCCGACGCGCCAGGTGTGCTGTAAAATATTACATTCGACATGTTAGGTTGCCTTAGGCTAGGATATATAGCGTTATAGACGTATATAATGTTCCCACCGAGAAGTAGGGGCCGACGTGCCAGGAATGTAGTAAAATATTACATCCGAGATGTTAGGTTGCCTTAGGTTAGGATATATAACGTTATTGTCTTATATAACGTTCCCACCGAGAAGTAGGAGCCGACGAGACAGGAATGTTGTAAAATATTGCGCTCGACATGTTAGGTTACCCTAGGCTAGGATATATAGCGTTATAGACGTATATAATGTTCCCACCGAGAAGTGGTGGCCGACTAGCCAGGAATGTTATAAAATACTACATTCGACATATTAGGTTGCCTTAGGCTAGGATATATAGCGTTATAGACGTATATAATGTTCCCACCAACAAGTAGGGGCCGACGTGCCAGGAATGAAGTAAAATATTACATCCGCGATGTTAGGTTGCCTTAGGTTAGGATACATAACGTTATTGACTTATATAATGTTACCACAGAGAACTAGGCACTTTAATGCCAGGAATGTTGTAAAATATTACATCCGAGATGTTAGGTTGCCTTAGGTTAGGATATATAACGTTATAGACGTATATAATGTTACCACAGAGAACTAGGCACTTGCAATACAGGAATGTTGTAAAATATTACGGTGGAGATGATAGTTTGCCTTAGTTTTGGATATATAACGTTATAGGCGTATATACTGTTCCCACCGAGAAGTAGGTGCCGCCGCGCCAGGTATGTTGTAAAATATTACACCCGAGATGTTAGGTTCCCTTAGGTTAGGATATATAACGTTATAGACGTATATAATATTCCCACCGAGAAATAGGGGCCGACGCGTCAGGAATGTTGTAAAATATTACACCCGAGATGTTAGGTTCCCTTAGGTTAGCATATACAACGTTATAGACGTATAAAATGTTCCCACCGAGAAGTAGGGACCGAAATGCCAGGAATGTTGTAAAATATTACACCCGAGATTTTAGGTTCCCTTAGGTTAGCATATACAACGTTATAGACGTATATAATGTTCCCACCGAGAAGTAGGGGCAAGCGCGTCAGGAATGTTGTAAAATATTACATCCGAGATGTTAGGTTGCTTTATGTTAGGATATATATCGTTATAGACTTATATAATGTTCCCACCGAGAAATAGGGGCCTGACGCGTCAGGAATGTTGTAAAATATTACATCCGATATGTTAGGTTGCCTTAGGTTAGGATATATAACGTTATTGTCTTATATAACGTTCCCACCGAGAAGTAGGAGCCGACGAGCCAGGAATGTTGTAAAATATTGCACTCGACATGTTAGGTTACCCTAGGCTAGGATATATAGCGTTATAGACGTATATAGTGTTCCCAACGAGAAGTAGTGTCCGACGCGCCAGGTGTGTTGTAAAATATTACATTCGACATGTTAGGTTGCCTTAGGCTAGGATATATAGCGTTATAGACTTATATAATGTTCCCACCGAGAAGCAGGGGTCGACGTGTCAGGAACGTAGTAAAATATTACATCCGAGATGTTAGGTTGCCTTACGTTAGGATATATAACGTTATAGACGTATATAATGTTCCCACCGAAAAGTCGGAGCCGACGCGCCAGGAATGTTGTAAAATATTACATCCGAGATATTAGGTTGCCTTAGGTTAGGATATATAACGTTATTGCCTTATATAACTTTCCCACCGAGAAATAGGCGCCGACGCGCCGGGAATGCTGTGAAATATTACATTCGACATGTTAGGTTGCCTTAGGCTAGGATATATAGCGTTATAGACGTATATAATGTTCCCACCGAGAAGTAGGGTCCGACGGGCCAGAAATGTAGTAAAATATTACATCCGAGTTGTTAGGTTGCCTTAGGTTAGGATATATAACGTTATAGACGTATATAATGTTACCACAGAGAACTAGGCACTTGCATGCCAGGAATGTTGTAAAATATTACGGTAGAGATGACAGTTTGCCTTAGTTTAGGATATATAACGTTATAGGCGTATATACTGTTCCCACCGAGAAGTAGGTGCCGACGCGCCAGGTATGTTGTAAAATATTACATTCGGCATGTTAGGTTGCCTTAGGTTAGGATATATAACGTTTTAGACGTATATAATGTTACCACAGAGATGTAGGTGCGGACGTGCCAGGAATGTAGTAAAATATTACATCCGAGATGTTAGGTTGCCTTAGGATAGGATATATAACGTTATAGACGTATATAATGTTACCACAGAGAACAAGGCACTTGCATGCCACGAATGTTGTAAAATATTACGGTAG
The DNA here is from genome assembly GCA_963969225.1 of Xylocopa violacea. Lineage (NCBI taxonomy): Eukaryota > Metazoa > Arthropoda > Insecta > Hymenoptera > Apidae > Xylocopa > Xylocopa violacea. Next base: position 52,266,983 of record CAXAJV010000001.1, read on the forward strand.
AGATGATAGGTTGCCATAGTTTAGGATATATAACGTTATAGAAGTATATACTGTTCCCACCGAGAAGTAGGTGCCGACGCGCCAGGTGTGCTGTAAAATATTACATTCGACATGTTAGGTTGCCTTAGGCTAGGATATATAGCGTTATAGACGTATATAATGTTCCCACCGAGAAATAGGGGCCTGACGCGTCAGGAATGTTGTAAAATATTACATCCGAGATGTTAGCTTGTCTTAGGTTAGGATATATAACGTTATTGTCTTATATAACGTTCCCACCGAGACGTAGGAGCCGACGAGCCAGGAATGTTGTAAAATATTGCGCTCGACATGTTAGGTTACCCTAGGCTAGGATATATAGCGTTATAGACGTATATAATGTTCCCACCGAGAAGTGGTGGCCGACTAGCCAGGAATGTTTTAAAATACTACATTCGACATATTAGGTTGCCTTAGGCTAGGATATATAGCGTTATAGACGTATATAATGTTCCCACCAACAAGTAGGGGCCGACGTGCCAGGAATGAAGTAAAATATTACATCCGCGATGTTAGGTTGCCTTAGGTTAGGATACATAACGTTATTGACTTATATAATGTTACCACAGAGAACTAGGCACTTTAATGCCAGGAATGTTGTAAAATATTACATCCGAGATGTTAGGTTGCCTTAGGTTAGGATATATAACGTTATAGACGTATATAATGTTACCACAGAGAACTAGGCACTTGCAATACAGGAATGTTGTAAAATATTACGGTGGAGATGATAGTTTGCCTTAGTTTTGGATATATAACGTTATAGGCGTATATACTGTTCCCACCGAGAAGTAGGTGCCGCCGCGCCAGGTATGTTGTAAAATATTACACCCGAGATGTTAGGTTCCCTTAGGTTTGGATATATAACGTTATAGACGTATATAATATTCCCACCGAGAAATAGGGGCCGACGCGTCAGGAATGTTGTAAAATATTACACCCGAGATGTTAGGTTCCCTTAGGTTAGCATATACAACGTTATAGACGTATATAATGTTCCCACCGAGAAGTAGGGACCGGCATGCCAGGAATGTTGTAAAATATTACATCCGAGATGTTAGGTTGCTTTAGGTTAGGATATATATCGTTATAGACTTATATAATGTTCCCACCGAGACGTGGGAACCGACATGCCAGGAATGTTGTAAAATGTTACATCCCAGAAGTTAGGTTGCTTTGGGTTAGGATATACAACGTTATAGACGTATATAATGTCCCCATCGAGAAGCAGGCGACGACCAGCCAGAATGTTGTAAAATATTGCATCCGAGATGTTAGGTTCCCTTAGGTTAGGATATACAACTTTATAGACGTATCTAATGTCCCCATTGAGAAGCAGGCGAAGACACGCCAGAATGTTGTGAAATATTACATCCGATATGTTAGGTTGCCTTATGCTACGATATATATCGTTATAGACGTATACAATGTTCCCACCGAGAAGTAGGGACCGAAATGCCAGGAATGTTGTAAAATATTACACCCGAGATTTTAGGTTCCCTTAGGTTAGCATATACAACGTTATAGTCGTATATAATGTTCCCACCGAGAAGTAGGGGCCGGCGCGTCAGGAATGTTGTAAAATATTACACCCGAAATGTTAGGTTCCCTTAGGTTAGGATATACAACGTTATAGACGTATAGAATGTTCCCACCGAGATGTAGGGGCCAACATGCCAGGAATGTTGTAAAATATTACATCCGAGTTGTTAGGTTGCTTTAGGTTAGGATATATATCGTTATAGACTTATATAATGTTCCCACCGAGACGTTGGGACCGACATGCCAGGAATGTTGTAAAATATTACATCCCAGAAGTTAGGTTGCTTTGGGTTAGGATATACAACGTTATAGACGTATATAATGTCCCCATCGAGAAGCAGGCGACGACACGCCAGGAATGTTGTAAATTATTACATCCGAGATGTTAGGTTGCCTTAGGCTAGGAAATATATCGTTATAGACGTATACAATGTTCCCACCGAGAGGTAGGGACCGACGCGTCAGGAATGTTGTAAAATAAAACATCCCAGATGTTAGGTTGCGTTAGGTTAGGATATACAACGTTGCAGACGTATATAATGTCACCTTCGAGAAGCAGGCGACGACACGCCAGAATGTTGTAAAATATTACATCCGAGATGTTAGGATCCCTTAGGTTAGGATATACAACTTTATAGACGTATCTAATGTCCCCATTGAGAAGCAGGCGACGACACGTCAGAATGTTGTAAAATATTACATCCGATATGTTAGGTTGCCTTAGGCTAGGATATATAACGTGATAGACGTACATAATGTTCCCACCGAGAAATAGGGGCCTGACGCGTCAGGAATGTTGTAAAATATTACATTCCAGATGTTAGGTTGCGTTAGGTTAGGATATACAACGTTATAGACGTATATAATGTCCCCTTCGAGAAGCAGGCGACGACACGCCAGAATGATGTAAAATATTACATTCGACATGTTAGGTTGCCTTAGGCTAGGATATACAACGTTATAGACGTATACAATTTTGCCACCGAGAAGTAAGGACCGACATGCCAGGAATGTTGTAAAACATTACATCCGAGATGTTAGGTTGCGTTAGGTTAGGACATACAACGTTATAGACGTATATAATATTCCCACCGAGAAATAGGCGCCGACGCGTCAGGAATGTTGTAAAATATTACACCCGAAATGTTAGGTTCCCTTAGGATAGGATATACAACGTTATAGACGTATAGAATGTTCCCACCGAGATGTAGGGACCGACATGCCAGGAATGATGTAAAATATTACATCCGAGTTGTTAGGTTGCGTTAGGTTAGGATATATAACGTTATAGACGTATATAATGTCCCCTTCGAGAAGCAGGTGACGACACGCCAGAATGTTGTAAAATATTACATCCGATATGCTAGGTTGCCTTAGGCTAGGATATACAACGTTATAGACGTATACAATTTTGCCACCGAGAAGTAGGGACCGACATGCCAGGAATGTTGTAAAACATTACATCCGAGATGTTAGGTTGCGTTAGGTTTGGACATACAACGTTATAGACGTATCTAATGTCCCCATCGAGAAGCAGGCGACGACACGCCAGAAGGTTGTAAAATATCACATCCGATATGTTAGGTTGCCTTATGCTACGATATATATCGTTATAGACGTATACAATGTTCCCACCGAGAAGTAGGGGCCGAAATGCCAGGAATGTTGTAAAATATTACATCCGAGATGTTAGGTTCCCTTAGGTTAGGATATACAACGTTATAGACGTATCTAATGTCCCCATTGAGAAGCAGGCGACGACACGTCAGAATGTTGTAAAATATTACATCCGATATGTTAGGTTGCCTTAGGCTAGGATATATAACGTGATAGACGTATATAATGTTCCCACCGAGACATAGGGGCCTGACGCGTCAGGAATGTTGTAAAATATTACATCCCCGATGTTAGGTTGCGTTAGGTTAGGATATACAACGTTAGAGACGTATATAATGTCCCCTTCGAGAAGCAGGCGACGACACGCCAGAATGTTGTAAAATATTACATCCGATATCTTAGGTTGCCTTATGCTACGATATATATCGTTATAGACGTATACAATGTTCCCACCGAGAAGTAGGGGCCGAAATGCCAGGAATGTTGTAAAATATTACACCCGAGATGTTAGGTTCCCTTAGGTTAGCATATACTACGTTATAGACGTATATAATGTTCCCACCGAGAAGTAGGGGCCGGCGCGTCAGGAATGTTGTAAAATATTACACCCGAAATGTTAGGTTCCCTTAGGTTAGGATATACAACGTTATAGACGTATAGAATGTTCCCACCGAGATGTAGGGACCGACATGCCAGGAATGTTGTAAAATAATACATCCGAGCTGTTAGGTTGCCTTAGGTTAGGATATATATCGTTATAGACGTATACAATGTTCCCACCGAGAGGTAGGGACCGACGCGTCAGGAATGTTGTAAAATAAAACATCCCAGATGTTAGGTTGCGTTAGGTAGGGATATACAACGTTGTAGACGTATATAATATTCCCACTTAGAAATAGGGGCAGACGCGTCAGGAATGTTGTAAAATATTACATCCCAGATGTTAGGCTGCGTTAGGTTAGGATATACAACCTTATAGACGTATATAATGTCCGCATCAAGAAGTAGGCGACGACACGCCAGGAATGTTGTGAAATATTACATCGGAGATGTTATGCTGCCTTGCGTTACGATATATAACGTTATAGACGTATATAATGTCCGCATCAAGAAGTAGGCGACGACACGCCAGAATGTTGTAAAATATTACATTCGACATGTTAGGTTGCCTTAGGCTAGGATATATAACGTTATAGACGTATGTAATATTCCCACCGAGAAATAGGGGCCGACGCGTCAGGAATGTTGTAAAATATTACACCCGAGATGTTAGGTTCCCTTAGGTTAGCATATACAACGTTATAGACGTATATAATGTCCCCTTCGAGAAGCAGGCGACGACACGCCAGAATGTTGTAAAATACTACATTCGACATGTTAGGTTGCCTTAGGCTAGGATATACAACGTTATAGACGTATATAATGTTCCCACCGAGAAGTAGGGACCGACATGCCAGGAATGTTGTAAAATATTACGTCCGAGATGTTAGGTTGCTTTAGGTTAGGATATATATCGTTATAGACTTATATAATGTTCCCACCGAGACGTGGGGACCGACATGCCAGGAATGTTGTAAAATGTTACATCCCAGAAGTTAGATTGCTTTGGGTTAGGATATACAACGTTATAGACGTATATAATTTCCCCATAGAGAAGCAGGCGACGACACGCCAGAATGTTGTAAAATACTACATCCGAGATGTTAGGTTCCCTTAGGTTAGGATATACAACGTTTTAGACGTATGTAATGTCCCCATCGAGAAGCAGGCGACGACACGCCAGAATGTTGTATAATATTACATCCGATATGTTAGGTTGCCTTAGGCTAGGATATATAACGTGATAGACGTATATAATGTTCCCACCGAGCAATAGGGGCCGACGCGTCAGGAATGTTGTAAAATATGACATCCCAGATGTTTAGGTTCCCTTAGGTTAGGATATACAACGTTATAGACGTATAGAATGTTCCCACCGAGAAATAGGGGCCGACGCGTCAGGAATGTGGTAAAATATTACACCCGAGATGTTAGGTTCCCTTAGGTTAGGATATACAACGTTATAGACGTATAGAATGTTCCCGCCGAGAAATAGGCGACGACACGCCAGGAATGTTGTAAAATAATACATCCGAGATGTTAGGTTGCCTTAGGTTAGGATATATATCGTTATAGACATATATAATGTTCCCGCCGGGACGTCGGGACCGTTATGCCAGGAATGTTCTAAAATATTACATACGAGATGTTTGGTTGCCGTAGGTTAGGATATATATCGTTATAGACGTATATAATGTTCCCACCGAGACGTGCGGGACGACACGAACGGGATTCTGTAAAACATTACCAGCGAGGTGCTAGATGGGTTAGGTTAGGTTATATTACGATATAGACGTATATAATGTTCCCACCGAGATGTTGGGGCCACCCGTCTGGAATGTTTTAAAGTATTACATTCGACATGTTAGGTTGCCTTAGGCTAGGATATATAACGTTATAGACGTATGTAATATTCCCACCGAGAAATAGGGGCCGACGCGTCAGGAATGTTGTAAAATATTACATCCGAGTTGTTAGGTTGCGTTAGGTTAGGATATATAACGTTATAGACGTATATAATGTTCCCATCGAGAAGCAGGCGACGACACGCCAGAATGTTGTAAAATATTACATACGAGATGTTAGGTTCCCTTAGGTTAGGATATACAACGTTATAGACGTATATAATGTTCCCACCGAGAAGTAGGGACCGACATGCCAGGAATGTTGTAAAATATTACGTCCGAGATGTTAGGTTGCTTTAGGTTAGGATATATATCGTTATAGACTTATATAATGTTCCCACCGAGACGTGGGGACCGACATGCCAGGAATGTTGTAAAATGTTACATCCCAGAAGTTAGATTGCTTTGGGTTAGGATATACAACGTTATAGACGTATATAATTTCCCCATAGAGAAGCAGGCGACGACACGCCAGAATGTTGTAAAATACTACATCCGAGATGTTAGGTTCCCTTAGGTTAGGATATACAACGTTTTAGACGTATGTAATGTCCCCATCGAGAAGCAGGCGACGACACGCCAGAATGTTGTATAATATTACATCCGATATGTTAGGTTGCCTTAGGCTAGGATATATAACGTGATAGACGTATATAATGTTCCCACCGAGCAATAGGGGCCGACGCGTCAGGAATGTTGTAAAATATGACATCCCAGATGTTTAGGTTCCCTTAGGTTAGGATATACAACGTTATAGACGTATAGAATGTTCCCACCGAGAAATAGGGGCCGACGCGTCAGGAATGTGGTAAAATATTACACCCGAGATGTTAGGTTCCCTTAGGTTAGGATATACAACGTTATAGACGTATAGAATGTTCCCGCCGAGAAATAGGCGACGACACGCCAGGAATGTTGTAAAATAATACATCCGAGATGTTAGGTTGCCTTAGGTTAGGATATATATCGTTATAGACATATATAATGTTCCCGCCGGGACGTCGGGACCGTTATGCCAGGAATGTTCTAAAATATTACATACGAGATGTTTGGTTGCCGTAGGTTAGGATATATATCGTTATAGACGTATATAATGTTCCCACCGAGACGTGCGGGACGACACGAACGGGATTCTGTAAAACATTACCAGCGAGGTGCTAGATGGGTTAGGTTAGGTTATATTACGATATAGACGTATATAATGTTCCCACCGAGATGTTGGGGCCACCCGTCTGGAATGTTTTAAAGTATTACATTCGACATGTTAGGTTGCCTTAGGCTAGGATATATAACGTTATAGACGTATGTAATATTCCCACCGAGAAATAGGGGCCGACGCGTCAGGAATGTTGTAAAATATTACATCCGAGTTGTTAGGTTGCGTTAGGTTAGGATATATAACGTTATAGACGTATATAATGTTCCCATCGAGAAGCAGGCGACGACACGCCAGAATGTTGTAAAATATTACATACGAGATGTTAGGTTCCCTTAGGTTAGGATATACAACGTTATAGACGTATATAATGTTCCCACCGAGAAGTAGGGACCGACATGCCAGGAATGTTGTAAAATATTACGTCCGAGATGTTAGGTTGCTTTAGGTTAGGATATATATCGTTATAGACTTATATAATGTTCCCACCGAGACGTGGGGACCGACATGCCAGGAATGTTGTAAAATGTTACATCCCAGAAGTTAGATTGCTTTGGGTTAGGATATACAACGTTATAGACGTATATAATTTCCCCATAGAGAAGCAGGCGACGACACGCCAGAATGTTGTAAAATACTACATCCGAGATGTTAGGTTCCCTTAGGTTAGGATATACAACGTTTTAGACGTATGTAATGTCCCCATCGAGAAGCAGGCGACGACACGCCAGAATGTTGTATAATATTACATCCGATATGTTAGGTTGCCTTAGGCTAGGATATATAACGTGATAGACGTATATAATGTTCCCACCGAGCAATAGGGGCCGACGCGTCAGGAATGTTGTAAAATATGACATCCCAGATGTTTAGGTTCCCTTAGGTTAGGATATACAACGTTATAGACGTATAGAATGTTCCCACCGAGAAATAGGGGCCGACGCGTCAGGAATGTGGTAAAATATTACACCCGAGATGTTAGGTTCCCTTAGGTTAGGATATACAACGTTATAGACGTATAGAATGTTCCCGCCGAGAAATAGGCGACGACACGCCAGGAATGTTGTAAAATAATACATCCGAGATGTTAGGTTGCCTTAGGTTAGGATATATATCGTTATAGACATATATAATGTTCCCGCCGGGACGTCGGGACCGTTATGCCAGGAATGTTCTAAAATATTACATACGAGATGTTTGGTTGCCGTAGGTTAGGATATATATCGTTATAGACGCATGTTATGTCCCCACCGAGACGTACGGGACGACACGACCGGGATTCTGTAAAACATTACCAGCGAGGAGCTAGATGGGTTAGGTTAGGTTATATTACGTTATAGTCGTATATAGTGTACCCAACCAGAATTAGGGGCCGACCCGCCAGGAATGTCGTAAAATACTACATCCGAGATGTTAGGTTGCCTTAGGTTAGGATATATAACGTTCTAGACGCATATAATGTCCCCACCGAGAAGTACGTTCCGACAAGACCGGGATTCTGCAAAACATTAACACCGAGGGGCAGAATGGGTTAGGTTAGGTTATTTTACGATATAGACGTATATAATGTTCCCACCGAGAAGTAGGGGCCGACCCGCCTGGAATGTGGTAAAATAGTACATTCGAGATGTTAGGTTGCCTTAGGTTAGGATATACAACGTTATAGATGTACATAATGTCCCCATCCAGAAGTAGGGGACGACACGCCAGGACTGTTGTAAAATATTACATCCCAGATGTTAGGTTGCGTTAGGTTAGGATATACAACGTTATAGACGTATATAATGTCCCCAGCGAGAAGCAGGCGACGACACGCCAGGAATGTTGTAAAATATTACATTCCACATGTTGGGTTGTTAAGCTAGGATATATAGCGTTATAGACGTATATAATATTCCCACCGAGAAGTAGGGGCCGGCGCGCCAGGAATGTAGTGAAATATTACATCCGAGATGTTAGGTTGCCTTGGGCTAGGATGTATAACGTTATAGACGTATATAATGTTCCCACCGAGAAGTGCATGGCGACACGCCAGGCATGTTGTAAAATATTACATCCGAAATGTTGGGTTGCCTTAAGCTAGGATATATGGCGTTATAGACGTATATAATATTCCCACCGAGAAGTAGGGGCCGACGTGCCAGGAATGTTGTAAAATATTACATTCCGCATGTTAGGTTACCTTAGGTTAGGATATATAACGTTATTAACTTATATAATGTTCCCACCGAGAAGTAGGGGCCGACGCGCCAGGAATGTTGTAATATATTACATTTGACGTGTTAGGATTGCCTTAGGCTAGGATATATAACGTTATAGACGTATACGATATTCCCACCGAGAAGTACGGGCCGACACGCCAGGAATGTTGTCAAACATTACATCCGAGATGTTAGGTTCCCTTAGGTTAGGATATATAAAGTTATTGACTTATATAATGTTCCCACCTAGAAATAGGGGCCGACGCGATAGGTATGTTGTCAAATATTACATTCGACATGTTAGGTTGCCTTAGGATAGGATATGTAACATTATAGACGTATATAATGTTCCCACCTAGAAATAGGGGCCGACGAGTCAGGAATGTTGTAAAATATTACGCTCGACATGTTAGGTTGCATTAGGCTAGGATATATAACGTTATAGACGTATATAATGTTCCCACCGAGAAGTAGGGGCCCGACGAGCCAGGAATGTTGTAAAATATTACGCTCGACACGTTAAGTTGCCTTAGGCTAGGACATATAGCGATATAGACGTATATAATGTTCCCATCGAGAAGTAGCGGTCGGCGCGCCACGAATGTAGTAAAATATTACATCCGAGATGTTAGGTTGCCTTAGGCTAGGATATATAACGTTATAGACTTATATACTGTTCCCACCGAGAAGTAGGTGCCGACGCGCCAGGAATGTTGTAAAATATTACATCCGAGATGTTAGGATTGCCTTAGGCTAGGGTATATCACGTTATAGACGTATATAATGTTCCCACCGAGAAGTAGTGGCCGGCGCGCCAGGAATGTTGTAAAATATTACATTCGACATGTTAGGTTGCCTTAAGCTAGGATATATAGCGTTTTAGACGTATATAATGTTCCCCGCGAGAAGTAGGGGAATGCGCGCCAGGAATATAGTGAAATATTACATCCTAGATGTTAGGTTGCCTTAGGCTAGGATATATAACGTTATAGACGTATATAATGTTCCCACCGAGAAGCAGGCGACGACACGCCAGAATGTTGTAAAATATTACATTCGACATGTTAGGTTGCCTTAGGCTAGGATATACAACGTTATAGACGAATATAATATTCCCACCGAGAAATAGGGGCAGACGCGTCAGGAATGTTGTAAAATATTACACCCGAAATGTTAGGTTCCCTTAGGTTAGGATATACAACGTTATAGACGTATAGAATGTTCCCACCGAGATGTAGGGTCCCACATGCCAGGAATGTTGTAAAATATTACATCCGATATGTTAGGTTGCCTTAGGCTAGGATATATATCCTTATAGACTAATATAATGTTCCCACCGAGACATGGGGACCGACATGCCAGGAATCTTGTAAAATATTACATCCGATATGTTAGGTTGCCTTAGGCTAGGATATATAACGTGATAGACGTATATAATATTCCCGCCGAGAAATAGGGGCCGACGCGTCAGGAATGTTGTAAAATATTACACCCGAGATGTTAGGTTCCCTTAGGTTAGGACATACAACGTTATAGACGTATAGAATGTCCCCATCGAGAAGCAGGCGACGGCACGCCAGAATGTTGTAAAATATTACATCCTAGATGTTAGGATCCCTTAGGATAGGATATACAACGTTATAGACGTATCTAATGTCCCCATCGAGAAGCAGGCGACGACACGCCAGAATGTTGTAAAATATTACATTCGACATGTTAGGTTCCCTTAGGTTAACATATACAACGTTATAGACGTATATAATGTTCCCATCGAGGAGTAGGGACCGACATGCCAGGAATGCTGTAAAATATTACATACGAGATGTTAGGTTGCTTTGGGTTAGGATATACAACGTTATAGACGTATATAATGTCCCCATCGAGAAGCAGGCGACGACACGCCAGAATGTTGTAAAATATTACATCCGATATGTTAGGTTGCCTTAGGCTAGGATATATATCGTTATAGACGTATACAATGTTCCCACCGAGAAGTAGGGACCGACATACCAGGAATGTTGTGAACTATTACATCCGAGGTGTTGGGTTGCCTTAGGTTAGGATATACAACGTTATAGACGTATATAATGTCCCCATCGAGAAGCAGGCGACGACACGCCAGAATGTTGTAAAATACTACATCCGATATGTTAGGTTGCCTTAGGCTAGGATATATATCGTTATAGACGTATACAATGTTCCCACCGAGAAGTAGGGACCGACATACCAGGAATGTTGTGAACTATTACATCCGAGGTGTTGGGTTGCCTTAGGTTAGGATATATATCGTTATAGATGTATATAATGTTCCCACCGAGACGGAGGGACCGACATGCCCGGAACGTTTTAAAATATTACATCCCAGACGTTAGGTTGCGTTAGGTTAGGACATACAACGTCATAGACGTATATAATGTACCCACCGAGACGTAGGGACCGACATGCCACGAATGTTGTAAAATATTATATCCGAGATGTTAGGTTGCTTTAGGTTAGGATATACAACGTTATAGACGTATGTAATTTCCCCATCGAGACGCAGGCGACGACACGCCAGGAATGTTGTAAAATATTACATCCGAGATGTTAGGTTGCCTTAGGTTAGGATATACAACCTTATAGATGTATATAATGTCCACATCGGGAAGCAGGCGACGACACGCCAGGAATGTTATCAACTATTACATCCGAGATGTTCGGTTGCCTTAGGTTATGATATATAACGTTATAGACGTATATAATGTTACCACCGAGAAGTAGGGACTGACATGCTAGGAATGTTGCAAAATATTACATCCGAGATGTTAGGTTGCGTTATGTTAAGATATACAACGTTATAGACTCATAGAATGTTCTCACTGAGAAGTAGGGACCGACATGCCAGGAATGTTGTAAAATATTACACCCGAGATGTTAGGTTCCCTTAGGTTAGGATATACAACGTTATAGACGTACAGAATGTTCCCACCGAGAAATAGGGGCCGACGCGTCAGGAATGTTGTAAAATATTACACCCGAGATGTTAGGTTCCCTTAGGTTAGGATACACAACGTTATAGACATATAGAATGTTCCCACCGAGAAATAGGGGCCGACGGGTCAGGAATGTTGTAAAATATTACAACCGATATGTTAGGTTCTCTTAGGTTAGAATATACAACGTTATAGACGTATAGAATGTTCCCACCGAGATGTAGGGACCGACATGTCAGGAATGTTGTAAAATACTACACCCGAGATGTTAGGTTGCTTTAGGTTAGGATATACAACGTTATAGACGTATGTAATTCCCCATCGAGACGCAGGCGACGACACGCCAGAATGTTGTAAAATATTACATTCGACATGTTAGATTGCCTTAGGCTAGGATATATAACGTGATAGACGTATATAATGTTCCCACCGAGAAGTAGGGACCGAAATGCCAGGAATGTTGTAAAATATTACACCCGAGATGTTAGGTTCCCTTAGGTTAGGATATACAACGTTATAGACGTATAGAAAGTTCCCAGCGAGATGTAGGGACCGACATGCCAGGAATGTTGTAAAATATTACATCCGAGTTGTTAGGTTGCTTTGGGTTAGGATATATATCGTTATAGACATATATAATGTTCCCACCGAGACGTGGGGACCGACATGCCAGGAATGTTGTAAAATATTACATCCGAGATGTTAGGTTGCCTTAGGCTAGGACATATATCGTTATAGACGTATACAATGTTCCCACCGAGAGGTAGAGGCCAACGAGCCAGGAATGTTGTAAAATTTTACGCTCGACAAAATAGGTTGCCTTAGGCTAGGATATATAGCGTTACAGACGTATATAATGTTCCCACCGAAAAGTAGGGGCCGGCGCGCCAGGAATGTAGTAAAATATTACAATCGACATGTTAGGTTACCTTAGGCTAGGATATGTAACATTATAGACGTATATAATGTTCCCACCGTGAAGTAGGGGCCGACGAGCCAGGAATGTAGTAAAATATTACATCCGAGATGTTAGGTTCCCTTAGGTTAGGATATACAACGTTATAGACGTATATAATGTTCCCACCGAGAAGTAGGGACCGACATGCCAGGAATGTTGTAAAATATTACGTCCGAGATGTTAGGTTGCTTTAGGTTAGGATATATATCGTTATCGACTTATATAATGTTCCCACCGAGACGTGGGGACCGACATGCCAGGAATGTTGTAAAATGTTACATCCCAGAAGTTAGATTGCTTTGGGTTAGGATATACAACGTTATAAACGTATAGAATGTCCCCATCGGGAAGTAGGCGCCGTCACGCCATGAATGTTGTAAAATATTACGGTAGAGAGGTTAGTTTGCCTTAGGTTAGGATATATAACGTTATAGACGAATATAATGACCCCACGGAGAAGTAGGGACCGACATGCAAGGAATGTTGTAAAATAATACATCCGAGATGTTAGATTGCCTTAGGTTAGGATATATAACGTTATAGACGTATATAATGTTCCCACCGAGAAGTACGGGCCGACACGCCAGGAATGTTATTAACTATTACATCCGAGATGTTAGGTTGCGTTAGGTTAGCATATACAACGTTATAGATGTATAGAATGTCCCCATCGAGAAGTACGCGACGACACGCCAGGAATGTTGTAAAATATTACATCCGAGATGTTATGTTGCCTTACGTTAGGATATACAACGTTATAGAGGTACAGAGAAATCCCACCGAGATGTAGGGACCGACATGCCAGGAAAGTTGTAAAATAATACATCCGAGATGTTAGGTTCCCTTAGGTTAGGATATATAACGTTATAGACGAATATAATGTTCCCCCCGAGAAGTAGGGAGCGACATGCAAGGAATGTTGTTAAATAATACATCCGAGAAGTTGTGTTGCCCTAGGTTAGGGTATATATCGTTATAGACGTATATAATGTTCCCGCCGTCGTAGGTACCGACATTCCAGGAATGTTGTAAAATATTACATACGAGATGTTATCTTGCCTTACGTTAGGATATATAACGTTATAGACGTATATAATGTCAGCATCAAGAAGTAGGCGACGACACGCCAGGAATGTTGTAAAATAATACATCCGAGATGTTAGGTTGCCTTAGGTTAGGATATATATCGTTATAGACATATATAATGTTCCCGCCGGGACGTCGGGACCGATATGCCAGGAATATTCTAAAATATTACATACGAGATGTTTGGTTGCCGTAGGTTAGGATATATATCGTTATAGACGTATATAATGTTCCCACCGAGACGTGCGAGACGACACGAACGGGATTCTGTAAAACATTACCAGCGAGGTACTAGATGGGTTAGGTTAGGTTTTATTACGATATAGACGTATATAATGTGCCCACCGAGATGTTGGGGCCACCCGCCTGGAATGTTTTAAAGTACTACATTCGAGATGTTTGGTTGCCTTAGGTTAGGATATATAAAGTTATAGACGCATGTTATGTCCCCACCGAGACGTACGGGACGACACGAAAGGGATTCTGTAAAACATTTAGAGCGAGGGGCTATATGGGTTAGGTTAGGTTATACTACGTTATAGACGTATAAAATGTTCCCACCGAGACGTACGGAACGACAGGAGCTGGATGCTGTAAAACATTACCAGCGAGGGGCTAGATGGGTTAGGTTAGGTTATATTACATTATAGACGTATATAATGTTCCCACCGAGAAGTAGGTTCCGACCCGCCAGGAATGTTGGAACATACTACATCCGAGATGTTAGGGTGCCTTAGTGTATGGTATGTAACGTTATAGACGCATACAATGTCCCTACCGAGACGTACCGGACGACACGAACTGGATTCTGTAAAACATTCCCAGCGAGGGGCTAAATGGGTTAGGTTAGGTTATATTGCGATATAGACGTATATAATGTGCCCACCGAGAAGTAGGGGCCGGCCCGCCAGGAATGTTGTAAAATACTACATCCGAGATGTTACGTTGCTTTAGGTTAGGATATATATCGTTGTAGACTAATATAATGTTCCCACCGAGACGTGGGGACTGACACGCCAGGACTGTTGTAAAATATTACATCCCAGATGTTAGGTTGCGTTAGGTCAGGATATACAACGTTATAGACGTATACAATGTCCCCAGCGAGAAGCAGGCGACAACACGCCAGGAATGATGTAAAATATTACATTCGACATGTTAGGTTGCCTTGGGCTAGGATATATAACGTTATAGACGTGTATAACGTTCCCACCGAGACGTAGTGACCGACATGCCAGAAAGTTGTAAGATATTACATCCGAGATGGTAGGTTGGCTTAGGCTAGGATATATATTGTTATAGACGTATACAATGTTTCCGCCGAGAAGTAGGGACTGACATGCCAGCAATGTTGTAAAATATTACATCCCAGATGTTAGGTTGCATTAGGCTAGGACATATATCGTTATAGACGTATACAATGTTCTCACAGCGAAGTAGGGACCGACATGCCAGGAATGTTGTAAAATATTACATTCGAGATGTTAGGTTGCCTTAGGTTAGCATATACATCGTTATAGACATATACAATGTCCCCGCCGAGAAGTAGGGACCGACGCGTCAGGAATGTTGTAATATATTACATTCCGGATGTTAGGTTGCGTTAGGTTAGGATATACAACGTTAAAGACGTATATAATGTCCCCTTCGAGAAGCAGGCGACGACACGCCAGAATGTTGTAAAATATTACATTCGACATGTTAGATTGCCTTAGGCTAGGATATATAACGTGATAGACGTATATAATGTTCCCACCGAGAAGTAGGGACCGAAATGCTAGGAATGTTGTTAAATATTACACCCGAGATGTTAGGTTCCCTTAGGTTAGGATATACAATGTTATAGACGTATAGAATGTTCCCACCGAGAAATTGGGGCCGACGGGTCAGGAATGTTGTAAAATATTACACCCGAGATGTTAGGTTCCCTTAGGTTAGGATATTCAACGTTATAGACGTATAGAAAGTTCCCAGCGAGATGTAGGGACCGACATGCCAGGAATGTTGTAAAATATTACATCCGAGTTGTTAGGTTGCTTTGGGTTAGGATATATATCGTTATAGCCATATATAATGTTCCCACCGAGACGTGGGGACCGACATGCCAGGAATGTTGTAAAATATTACATCCGAGATGTTAGCTTGCCTTAGGCTAGGACATATATCGTTATAGACGTATACAATGTTCCCACCGAGAAGTAGGGACTGACATGCTAGGAATGTTGTAATATATTACATCCCAGATGTTAGGTTGCGTTAGGTTAGGATATACAACGTTATAGACGTATATAATGTCCCCTTCGAGAAGCAGGCGACGACACGCCAGAATGTTGTAAAATATTACATTCGACATATCAGGTTGCCTTAGGCTAGGATATACAACGTTATAGACGTATATAATATTCCCACCGAGAAATAGGAGCCGACGCGTCAGGAATGTTGTAAAATATTACACCCGAGATGTTAGGTTCCCTTAGGTTAGCATATACAACGTTATAGTCGTATATAATGTTCCCACCGAGAAGTAGGGACCGACATGCCAGGAATGTTGTAAAATATTACATACGATATTTTAGGTTCCCTTAGGTTAGGATATACAACGTTATAGACGTATATAATGTCCCCATCGAGAAGCAGGCGACGACACGCCAGAATGTTGTAAAATATTACATCCGAGATGTTATTTTGCCTTAGGCTAGGACATATATCGTTATAGACGTATACAATGTTCCCACCAAGAAGTAGGGACCGACGCGTCAGGAATGTTGTAATATATTACATCCCGGATGTTAGGTTGCGTTAGGTTAGGATATACAACGTTATAGACGTATATAATGTCCCCTTCGAGAAGCAGTCGACGACACGCCAGAATGTTGTAAAATATTACATTCGACATGTTAGGTTGCCTTAGGCTAGGATATACAACGTTATAGACGTATATAATGTCACCTTCGAGAAGCAGGCGACCACACGCCAGAATGTTGTAAAATGTTACACCCGAGATGTTAGCTTCCCTTAGGTTAGCATATACAACGTTATAGACGTATATAATGTTCCCACCGAGAATTTGGGACCGACATGCCAGGAATGTTGTAAAATATTACATACGAGATGTTAGGTTGCTTTGGGTTAGGATGTACAACGTTATAGACGTATAGAATGTCCCCACCGAGAAATTGGGGCCGACGGGTCAGGAATGTTGTAAAATATTACACCCGAGATGTTAGGTTCCCTTAGGTTAGGATATACAACGTTATAGACGTATAGAAAGTTCCCAGCGAGATGTAGGGACCGACATGCCAGGAATTTTGTAAAATATTACATCCCAGAAGTTAGGTTGCTTTGGGTTAGGATATACAACGTTATAGACGTATATAATGTCCCCATCGAGAAGCAGGCCACGATACGCCAGGAATGTTGTAAAATATTACATCCGAGATGTTAGGTTGCCTTAGGCTAGGATATACAACGTTATAGACGTATAGAATGTTCCCACCGAGATGTAGGGACCGACATGCCAGGAATGTTGTAAAATATTACAACCGAGGTGTTAGGTTGCTTTAGGTTAGGATATATATCGTTATAGACTTATATAATGTTCCCACCGAGACGTGGGGACCGACATGAAAGGAATGTTGTAAAATATTACATCCCAGAAGTTAGGTTTCTTTGGGTTAGGATATACAACGTTATAGACGTATATAATGCCCCATCGAGAAGCAGGCGACGACACGCCATGAATGTTGTAAAATATTACATCCTAGATATTAGGTTCCCTTAGGATAGGATATACAACGTTATAGACGTATATAATGTCCCTTTCGAGAAGCAGGCGACGACACGCCAGAATGTTGTAAAATATTACATCCGAGATGTTCGGTTTCCTCAGGCTAGGATATACAACGTTATAGACGTATAGAATGTTCCCACCGAGATGTAGGGACCGACATGCCAGGAATGTTGTAAAATATTACATCCGAGTTGTTAGGTTGCTTTAGGTTAGGATATATATCGTTATAGACTTATATAATGTTCCCAACGAGACGTGGGGACCGACATGCCAGGAATGTTGTAAAATATTACATACGAGATGTTAGGTTGCTTTGGGTTAGGATATACAACGTTATAGACGTATATACTGTCCCCATCGAGAAGCAGGCGACGACGCGTCAGGAATGTTGTAAAATATTACACCCGAGATGTTAGGTTCCCTTAGGTTAGAATATACAACGTTATAGACATATAGAATGTTCCCACCGAGAAATAGGGGCCGACGGGACAGGAATATTGTAAAATATTGCACCCGAGATGTTAGATTCCCTTAGGTTAGGATATACAACGTTATAGACGTATAGAAAGTTCCCACGGAGATGTAGGGGCCGACATGCCAGGAATGTTGTAAAATATTATACCCGAGATGTTAGGTTCCCTTAGGTTAGGATATACAACGTTATAGACGTACAGAATGTTCCCACCGAGAAATTGGGTCCGACGGGTCCGGAATGTTGTAAAATATTACACCCGAGATGTTAGGTTCCCTTAGGTTAGGATATACAACGTTATAGACGTATGGAAAGTTCCCAGCGAGATGTAGGGGCAGACATGCCAGGAATGTTGTAAAATATTACATCCCAGAAGTTAGGTTGCTTTGGGTTAGGATATACAACGTTATAGACGTATACAATGTCCCCATCGAGAAGCAGGCGACGACACGCCAGGAATGATGTAAAATATTACATCCGAGATGTTAGGTTGCCTTAGGCTAGGATATACAACGTTATAGACGTATAGAATGTTCCCACCGAGATGTAGGGACCGACATGCCAGGAATGTTGTAAAATATTACATCCGAGTTGTTAGGTTGCTTTAGGTTAGGATATATATCGTTATAGACGTATATAATGTTCCCACCGAGAAGTAGATGCCGACGCGCCAGGAATGTTTTAAAATATTACTTCCGAGACGTTAGGATTGCCTTAGGCTAGGATATATAACGTTATAGACGTATATAATGTTTCCACCGAGGAGTAGGGGCCGGTGCGCCACGAATGTAGTAAAATATTACTTCCGAGATGTTAGGTTGCCTTAGGCTAGGATAAGTAACGTTATAGGCGTATATAATGTTCCCACCGAGAAGTAGGGGCCGACGACCAGGAATGTAGTAAAATATTACATCCGAGATCTTAGGTTGCCTTAGGTTAGGATATATAACGTTATAGACTTATATACTGTTCCCACCTAGAAGTAGGTGCCGAAGCGCCAGGAATGTTGTAAAATATTACATCCGAGATGTTAGGATTACCTTAGGCTAGGATATATAACGTTATAGACGTATATAATGTTCCCACCGAGAAATAGGGGCCGACACGCCAGGAATGTTGTAAAATATTACATCCGAGATGTTAGGTTGCCTTAGACTAGGATATATAACGTTATAGACGTATATAAAGTTCCCACCGAGAAGTAGGGTCCGAAGTGACGGGAATGTTGTAAAATATTACATTCGACATGTTAGTTTGCCTTAGGCTAGGATATATAGCGTTATAGACGTATATAATGTTCCCACCGAGAAGTAGGGGCCGACGTGCCAGGAATGTAGTAAAATATTACATCCGAGATGTTAGGTTGCCTTAGGTTAGGATATATGGCGTTATAGACGTATATAATGTTCCCACCGAGAAGTAGGGGCCAGCGCGCCAGGAATGTAGTAAAATATTACATCCGAGATGTTAAGTTGCCTTAGGCTAGGATATATAACGTTATAGACTTATATACTGTTCCCACCGAGAAGTAGGTGCCGACGCGCCAGGAATGTTGTAAAATATTACATCCGAGATGTTAGGATTACCTTAGGCTAGGATATATAACGTTATAGACGTATATCATGTTCCCACCGAGAAATAGGGGCCGACTCGCCAGGAATGTTGTAAAACATTACATCCGAGGTGTTAGGTTCCCTTAGGTTAGGATATATAACGTTATAGACATATATAATGTTCCCACCGAGAAATAGGTGCCGACGCGCCAGGAATGTTGTAAAATATTACATCCGAGATGTTAGGATTACCTTAGGCTAGGATATATAAGTTATAGACTTATATAATGTTCCCACCGAGAAGTAGGGGCCGGCGCGCCGGGACTGTAGTAAAATATAACATCCGAGATGTTAGGTTGCCTTAGGCTAAGATATATAACGTTATAGACGTATATAATGTTCCCACCGAGAAGTAGGTGCCGAAGTGACGGGAATGTTGTAAAATATTACATTCGACATGTTCGTTTGCCTTAGGCTAGGATATATAGCGTTATAGACTTATATAATGTTCCCACCGAGAAGTAGGTGCCGAAGTGACGGGAATGTTGTAAAATATTACATTCGACATGTTCGTTTGCCTTAGGCTAGGATATATAGCGTTATAGACTTATATAATGTTCCCACCGAGAAGTAGTGGCCAACGTGCCAGGAATGTAGTAAAATATTAAATCCGGGATGTTAGGTTGCCTTAGGTTAGGATATATAACATTATTGACTTATATACTGTTCCCACCGAGAAGTAGGTGCCGGTGCGCCACGAATGTAGTAAAATATTACATCCGAGATGTTAGGTTGCCTTAAACTAGGATATATAACGTTATAGACGTATATAAAGTTCCCACCGAGAAGTAGGGGCCGAAGTGACGGGAATGTTGTAAAATGTTACATTCGACATGTTAATTTGCCTTAGGCTAGGATATATAGGGTTATAGAAGTATATAATGTTCCCACCGAGAAGTAGGGGCCGACGTGCCAGAAATGTAGTAAAATATTACATCCGTGATGTTTGGTTGCCTTAGGTTAGGATATATAGCGTTATAGACGTATATAATGTTCCCACCGAGAAGTAGGGGCCGACGCGCCAGGAATGCTGTAAAATATTACATTCGACATGTTAGGTTGTCTTAGGCTAGGATATATAACGTTATAGACGTATATAATGTTCCCACCGAGAAGTAGGTGCCGAAGTGACGGGAATGTTGTAAAATATTACATTCGACATGTTAGTTTGCCTTAGGCTAGGATATATAGCGTAATAGACATATATAATGTTCCCACCGAGAAGTAGTGGCCGACGTGCCAGGAATGTAGTAAAATATGACATCCGAGATGTTAGGTTGCCTTAGGTTAGGATATATAACGTTATTGACTTATATAATGTTCCCACCGAGAAGTAGGGGCCAGCGCGCCAGGAATGTAGTAAAATATTACATCCGAGATGTTAGGTTAGGTTAGGCTAGGGTATATAACGTTATAGACGTATATAATGTTCCCACCGAGAAGTAGATGCCGACGCTCCAGGAATGTTTTAAAATATTACTTCCGAGATGTTAGGATTGCCTTAGGCTAGGATATATAACGTTATAGACGTATATAATGTTTCCACCGAGGAGTAGGGGCCGGTGCGCCACGAATGTAGTAAAATATTACATCCGAGATGTTAGGTTGCCTTAGGCTAGGATAAGTAACGTTATAGGCGTATATAATGTTCCCACCGAGAAGTAGGGGCCGACGACCAGGAATGTAGTAAAATATTACATCTGAGATCTTAGGTTGCCTTAGGTTAGGATATATAACGTTATAGACTTATATACTGTTCCCACCTAGAAGTAGGTGCCGAAGCGCCAGGAATGTTGTAAAATATTACATCCGAGATGTTAGGATTACCTTAGGCTAGGATATATAACGTTATAGACGTATATAATGTTCCCACCGAGAAATAGGGGCCGACACGCCAGGAATGTAGTAAAATATTACATCCGAGATGTTAGGTTGCCTTAGACTAGGATATATAACGTTATAGACGTATATAAAGTCCCCACCGAGAAGTAGGATCCGAAGTGACGGGAATGTTGTAAAATATTACATTCGACATGTTAGTTTGCCTTAGGCTAGGATATATAGCGTTATAGACGTATATAATGTTCCAACCGAGAAGTAGGGGCCGACGTGCCAGGAATGTAGTAAAATATTACATCCGAGATGTTAGGTTGCCTTAGGTTAGGATATATAACGTTATAGACGTATATACAGTTCCCACCGAGAAGTAGTTGCCGACGCGCCAGGAATATTGTAATATATTATATTCGACATGCTAGGTTGTCTCAGGCTAGGACATATGGCGTTATAGACATATATAATGTTCCCATTGAGAAATAGGGACCGACACGCCAGGAATGTTGTATAACATTACATTCGAGGTGTTAGGTTTCCTTAGGTTAGGATATATAACGTTATAGGCGTATATAATGCTCCCACCGAGAAGTAGGTGCCGACGCGCCAGGAATGTTGTAAAATATTACATCCGAGATGTTAGGATTGCCTTAGGATAGGATATATAACGTTATAGACGTATATAATGTTTCCACCGAGGAGTAGGGGCCGGTGCGCCACGAATGTAGTAAAATATTACATCCGAGATGTTAGGTTGCCTTAGGCTAGGATAAGTAACGTTATAGGTGTATATAATGTTCCCACCGAGATGTAGGGGCCGACGACCAGGAATGTAGTAAAATATTACATCCGAGATGTTAGGTTGCCTTAGGTTAGGATATATAACGTTATAGACTTATATACTGTTCCCACCTAGAAGTAGGTGCCGAAGCGCCAGGAATGTTGTAAAATATTACATCCGAGATGTTAGGATTACCTTAGGCTAGGATATATAACGTTATAGACGTATATAATGTTCCCACCGAGAAATAGGGGCCGACACGCCAGGAATGTTGTAAGATATTACATCCGAGATGTTAGGTTGCCTTAGACTAGGATATATAACGTTATAGACGTATATAAAGTTCCCACCGTGAAGTAGGGTCCGAAGTGACGGGAATGTTGTAAAATATTACATTCGACATGTTAGTTTGCCTTAGGCTAAGATATATAGCGTTATAGACGTATATAATGTTCCCACCGAGAAGTAGGGGCCGACGTGCCAGGAATGTAGTAAAATATTACATCCGAGATGTTAGGTTGCCTTAGGTTAGGATATATGGCGTTATAGACGTATATAATGTTCCCACCGAGAAGTAGGGGCCAGCGCGCCAGGAATGTAGTAAAATATTACATCCGAGATGTTAGGTTGCCTTAGGTTAGGATATATAACGTTATTGACTTATATAATGTTCCCACGGAGAAATAGGGGCCGACTCGCCAGGAATGTTGTAAAACATTACATCCGAGGTGTTAGGTTCCCTTATGTTAGGATATATAACGTTATAGACATATATAATGTTCCCACCGAGAAATAGGTGCCGACGCGCCAGGAATGTTGTAAAATATTACATCCGAGATGTTAGGATTGCCTTAGGCTAGGATATATAACGCTATAGACGTATATAATGTTCCCACCGAGAAGTAGGTGCCGAAGTGACGGGAATGTTGTAAAATATTACATTCGACATGTTAGTTTGCCTTAGGCTAGGATATATAGCGTTATAGACTTATATAATGTTCCCACCGAGAAGTAGTGGCCGACGTGCCAGGAATGTAGTAAAATATTAAATCCGGGATGTTAGGTTGCCTTAGGCTAGGATATATAGCGTTATAGACTTATATAATGTTCCCACCGAGAAGTAGTGGCCGACGTGCCAGGAATGTAGTAAAATATTAAATCCGGGATGTTAGGTTGCCTTAGGTTAGGATATATAACGTTATTGACTTATATACTGTTCCCACCGAGAAGTAGATGCCGACGCGCCAGGAATGTTTTAAAATATTACTTCCGAGATGTTAGGATTGCCTTAGGCTAGGACATATCACGTTATAGACGTATATAATGTTCCCACCGAGAAGTAGGGGCCGATGTGCCAGGAATGTAGTAAAATATTACATTCGACATGATAAGTTGTCTTAGATTAGGATATATAACGTTATAGTCGTATATACAGTTCCCACCGAGAAGTAGTTGCCGACGCGACAGGAATATTGTAAAATATTATATTCGACATGTTAGGTTGTCTCAGGCTAGGACATATAGCGTTATAGACATATACAATGTTCCAACCGAGAAATAGGGGCCGACACGCCAGGAATGTTGTAAAACATTACATCGGATGTGTTAGGTTCCCTTAGGTTAGGATATATAACGTTATAGACGTATATAATGTTCCCACCGAGAAGTAGGTGCCGACGCGCCAGGAATGTTGTAAAATATTACATCCGAGATGTTAGGATTGCCTTAGGCTAGGATATATAACGTTATAGACGTATATAATGTTCCCACCGAGAAGTAGGTGCCGGTGCGCCACGAATGTAGTAAAATATTACATCCGAGATGTTAGGTTGCCTTTGACTAGGATATATAACGTTATAGACGTATATAAAGTTCCCACCGAGAAGTAGGATCCGAAGTGACGGGAATGTTGTAAAATATTACATTCGACATGTTAGTTTGCCTTAGGCTAGGATATATAGCGTTATAGACGTATATAATGTTCCCACCGAGAAGTAGGGGCCGACGTGCCAGGAATGTAGTGTAGGATATTTATTATTTTAAAATTAGATACAAGGAGATTAAGAACGTCTTTATAACTATATGTTTCCTCAATAACGCACGATGAACAACTGACTCGATTTGTTTGAAAACATTCACTTGAAAGACTCATTCACATGCACATTCGCTCTCGCTCACATTCTAGAATATTCCATAACATAAAAATTGAAACTCTTAAATTATTGATTAATATAAATTATTGATTAACAAACAAGGATATCTAAGATTATTATCCTTCATTCGGCCGTCCTGCATGGACATTCGTCTCGAATGTCTTCATTAACGTCATCTTCAGATAAATCATCATCGGCTTCGTCAATCCATAGTTTCATAAATTCGGCTGATGTAGATGTTTGTTGAGGTCCTTCTCCTTCGCCCACCTTCTGAACTAAATATCGTTGGTTACGAAGAACTCGAATTATTTCATATGGTCCAAGATATTTGTGAGCTACTTTTAAACCAGGACCCTGTTGCATACGTTTAATAGCTACTAGGTCTCCTTCTCGATAAATTTTAGCTTTCCGTCTACTTTTGTCAAAAGTTCGTCTATTTTCTTGTTGTATCTTGAATATATTTTTGTTTGCTTGAAATCGTAATTCGTCTCGTTCATGAGCTCGCTTTATTATTTGCATTTGCATTTGACGCGGCATCACAAGTCGAATGTCTCCTTCAGACTCTTTGTACAAAAGATTTCCTCGAATGATATAATCTTTCGTCTTGTTTTGAAGTACTAAATCTTGAAGTTTCTTTATACTTTCATCTTCTTCCTGTGCCTTCCGCAAACGCGCTGTAAGACTTGTAACAGATTCGTCGATTAAGAAATTCATAGGTAGGGGATTTCGACTTAACGCGTCAACATGTAACATATTCTTTCCTGGTCGATGCTCTATCCGATAGTCGAATTCTTCTAACAATAATGCCCATCGCGCAACTCGCACACAAAGATCTTTCTTATTCATTGTAAGAGTGAAAGCGCGACAATCAGTGACAATAACAAACGAAATTCCTAACAAATAAACACGAAATTTCTTTAACGCTTTAACTACTGCTAAAACTTCTAACTCGTAACTACTATATTTTGCTTCAGCAGGAGTTGTCTTACCGCTAGAATAATATATGGGATGAAAATATCGATCTTCGTTATTTCTTTGAAATAAAATTGCTCCATAACCTAAAGCAGAAGCATCTGTATGCAACTCTGTTTCCGCTCCGACTCGATACAGGTTTAATATTGGTTTTTCACTTAGTATAACTTTTAATTGCATAAACGCTTCTTTTTCAATCGGTCCAAAACAGAATTTAACATTCGCTCGCAAAAGATTTGACAACGGTCGCGCAATTACAGAGTATCTATGAATAAATTTACGAAAGTACCCAGTCAATCCAAGAAAACTTTGTACTTGTTTAACATTTGTCGGTTCTGGAAATCGTCGGACTGCATCAGTTTTACGATCCGAGGGACGAACACGACCATTATTGATTACATGCCCGAGAAATTCAACTGTAGTTTGCAGAAAACAACATTTTTTCCAATTAATTATTAAATTAGCTTCGCTTGCTGTTATTAAAACCTTTTCAAGATTTTTGATTCCACTCTCAATATCATCCGATGGAATAATTAAATCATCCATATAAGTTAAAACTATTCTCTTTCGAATAAGCTCTCTAAATACAGTATTTATAAATCTTTGAAAGACTGCCGGTGAGTTACAAAGACCAAAAGGAACTCGTAAGAATTCGTAATGACCATCTGGTACAATAAATGCTGTATACTTTCGACTTGATTCATCCATTCGTACATGAAAGAAACCATTTTTCAAATCGAGAGTACTAAAAATACGCGCGCCTTGTAACGAATCTAATTGATCTTCGATTAATGGTAACGGATACCTATCTTTGATAATTTTCTTATTTATTTGACGATAATCTACACATAATCTAAATGAATCATCTTTCTTTCGGACAAGAACAACTGGACTCGCATAATCAGAAGTTGATACTTGAGCGACTCCATCCGCAATCCATTGTTCGATTTGTGCATTAACAATTTCTTTATGTGACGGTGATAAACGTCTCGCAGATTGATAAACTGGCGCTTCGTCTTTTAATACTAATTTCATTGTAATTTCAGATTCATAGGTTTTGTTCGGCTTATAATTACTAACAAGGTTTTTAATCGTCTCCCGCTGATTAGGATCTAATACATGAGACAGGTCAATATGATTTGCGTCTAACACTTTATCATCTATTATATCTATTTTAAATATTTCCGGTACAATATTTTCGTCTTCCGCAGTTTTGCTCATTTTTTCTGATAATGGACGAATGCTCACTTTGCTACCTTTAAGACTAACATCTGTTACACTCAAGAAATTTGTTCCTATTAAGAATTTATATTGAAGCATAGTATCAGAGACTACCTGTACGCAAATCGGATATGAGTATCCATCTACAGTAATTTCTGCTTGAAATTCTCCTAATGTCGCGTTATTCTTTGAACCTATACTATGAAAATGTAATTCACTGCGTCGTAATTGCGGAGAACCAAGTTTAATATATTCATCTGCGCGAATCAAACTAATATCGCTTCCTGAATCTATCAATGCTTCGATCTCATGTCCATTAAGCAAAACATTTTTAAGATATTTTCGACTTGATGATACTTTAAATGTTGCGCAACTTTCTTTACTCGCTTCATACTTCCTAGAACATTTCGACGCAATATGACCACGTTCCTGACAAATAAAGCATTTCACACCACGATCTTTCGTTGGACAATTTATGCTAATATGATCGCGCCCACCACAATTATAACATCGAATAACATTAGTTGTAGATTCTTTTTTCTTACCAACACTGGCCATCTCTTTTCGTTCACTCTTAACGAAACTATTTCCACGCTTCTCAAATTTCATTAAACTCTGTACACCTCGATCTCGAAAGGTTACCTTCTCGAACGCCTCCGAAAGTTGATCAATTGTTGTAAATCGTTGAATACGCGCCTGGTTTTGAAGTATTTCATCAGGGATGCCGTCAATTACATATTCAAGCATTTCGTCATCGTTGATCGGTACTCGATTTCCTAAAATGATCTTCTCGTGCAAATATTCGTGGAATGTTTCATTCTTCTTCCATAGTCGTTCTTCAAACTTCTTTCTCATCTCAATCTTGCTTTGGCGATGATAAAACATGGTTCTTAATTCATTCAATAATTGATTAAATGGCATGGTAATATAGTTTGGTTTAGAATGAAACCATTGAAGTGCCTTTCCTTTAAGTCGCATACCGATAAGTATTCGTGCAACATCATCTTCCAATTTATACGTTGTCTTCAGTAACTTAATTTGCTTCTCCCAAATTTCGTAGTCATCAGATTTACCGTCAAAATTACTAAGTAAATCTGCAACTGCTGAAATATTTGTTCGTGTTTGTTTCAATTGAGATGAAAGGTTGCACCCGACTCCATTGTTTGATGTCAAGAAATTGTCACCGTCACTGCCAACATCCAATTGCTCGCCTTCAAGATTACGCGTCGATTTTCGCTGCATTTCACGCATTATCTCTAATTCTCGTCTTAAA
Organism: Xylocopa violacea; assembly: GCA_963969225.1. Classification (NCBI taxonomy): domain Eukaryota; kingdom Metazoa; phylum Arthropoda; class Insecta; order Hymenoptera; family Apidae; genus Xylocopa; species Xylocopa violacea. Next base: position 52,295,166 of record CAXAJV010000001.1, read on the forward strand.
AGTTGAATTTCGCGCTCTGCAAGTTCCCGTTCCTTACGTAATATATCTATGCTTCTGGTATCAAGCCCCTCAATTGGTGGAGTTGGTGGTCTTAGCGAATTAATGCTAGGTACTACATTTACGCCTGAATCTTCGCTTGCAACCACTCCTGCACTATTGCTCGCTAGTTCATCCATCCAGGTTCCAGTTGGGTCAGTCATCATAAGTCTATTAATCAAATCGTGTTTTACTCCAACTGCACTTAAACCTTTAGCTTTTAAAATGTCTTTTAACTGCGCTACTGTGAATTCACACGGATTCCTATTTGTATTCATTACACGTCTTCTACACGATACACACGATATTACGATTTAATCGTCTTCACAATTTAAACAGTCTACACAATTCACTTTTATTATCACACAACTTGTTCTCCTTGTTCGCTCTATCCCGGCTGAGCCCCCAAAATTGTAGGATATTTATTATTTTAAAATTAGATACAAGGAGATTAAGAACGTCTTTATAACTATATGTTTCCTCAATAACGCACGATGAACAACTGACTCGATTTGTTTGAAAACATTCACTTGAAAGACTCATTCACATGCACATTCGCTCTCGCTCACATTCTAGAATATTCCATAACATAAAAATTGAAACTCTTAAATTATTGATTAATATAAATTATTGATTAACAAACAAGGATATCTAAGATTATTATCCTTCAGTAGTAAAATATTACATCCGAGATGTTAGGTTGCCTTAGGTTAGGATATATAACGTTATAGACGTATATACAGTTCCCACCGAGAAGTAGTTGCCGACGCGCCAGGAATGTTGTAATATATTATATTCGACATGCTAGGTTGTCTCAGGCTAGGACATATGGCGTTATAGACATATATAATGTTCCCATTGAGAAATAGGGACCGACACGCCAGGAATGTTGTATTACATTACATTCGAGGTGTTAGGTTTCCTTAGGTTAGGATATATAACGTTATAGGAGTATATAATGCTCCCACCGAGAAGTAGGGGCCGACACGCCAGGAATGTTGTAAGATATTACATCCGAGATGTTAGGTTGCCTTAGACTAGGATATATAACGTTATAGACGTATATAAAGTTCCCACCGTGAAGTAGGGTCCGAAGTGACGGGAATGTTGTAAAATATTACATTCGACATGTTAGTTTGCCTTAGGCTAGGATATATAGCGTAATAGACTTATATAATGTTCCCACCGAGAAGTCGTGGCCGACGTGCCAGGAATGTAGTAAAATATGACATCCGAGATGTTAGGTTGCCTTAGGTGAGGATATATAGCGTTATAGACGTATATAATGTTCCCACCGAGAAGTAGGGGCCGACGTGCCACGAATGTAGTAAAATTTTACATCCGAGATGTTAGGTTGCCTTAGGTTAGGATATATGGCGTGATAGACGTATATAATGTTCCCACCGAGAAGTAGGGGCCAGCGCGCCAGGAATGTAGTAAAATATTACATCCGAGATGTTAGGTTGCCTTAGGCTAAGATATATAACGTTGTAGACTTACATAATGTTCCCACCGAGAAGTAGGGGCCGGCGCGCCGGGACTGTAGTAAAATATAACATCCGAGATGTTAGGTTGCCTTAGGCTAGGATATATAACGTTATAGACGTATATAATGTTCCCTCCGAGAAGTAGGGGCCGACGTGCCAGGAATGTAGTAAAATATTACATTCGACATGATAAGTTGTCTTAGATTAGGATATATAACGTTATAGTCGTATATACAGTTCCCACCGAGAAGTAGTTGCCGACGCGCCAGGAATATTGTAAAATATTATATTCGACATGCTAGGTTGTCTCAGGCTAGGACATATAGCGTTATAGACATATATAATGTTACCACCGAGAAATAGGGACCGACACGCGAGGAATGTTGTATAACATTACATTCGAGGTGTTAGGTTTCCTCAGGTTAGGATATATAACGTTATAGACGTATATAATGTTCCCACCGAGAAGTAGGTGCCGACGCGCCAGGAATGTTGTAAAATATTACATCCGAGATGTTAGGATTGCCTTAGGCTAGGATATATAACGTTATAGACGTATATAATGTTCCCACCGAGAAGTAGGGGCCGGTGCGCCACGAATGTAGTAAAATATTACATCCGAGATGTTAGGTTGCCTTAGGTTAGGATATATGGCGTTATAGACGTATATAATGTTCCCACCGAGAAGTAGGGGCCAGCGCGCCAGGAATGTGGGAAAATATTACATTCGACATGTTAAGTTGCCTTAGGTTAGGATATATAACGTTATAGACGTATATGATGTTCCCACCGAGAGGTAGAGGCCGACGAGCCAGGAATGTTGTAAAATATTACGCTCGACATGTTAAGTTGTCTTAGGTTAGGATATATAACGTTATAGACGTATATACAGTTCCCACCGAGAAGTAGTTGCCGACGCGCCAGGAATATTGTAATATATTATATTTGACATGCTAGGTTGTCTCAGGCTAGGACATATGGCGTTATAGACATATATAATGTTCCCTTGAGAAATAGGGACCGACACGCCAGGAATGTTGTATAACATTACATTCGAGGTGTTAGGTTTCCTTAGGTTAGGATATATAACGTTATAGGCGTATATAATGCTCCCACCGAGAAGTAGGTGCCGACGCGCCAGGAATGTTGTAAAATATTACATCCGAGAAGTTAGGATTGCCTTAGGCTAGGATATATAACGTTACAGACGTATATAATGTTTCCACCGAGGAGTAGGGGCCGGTGCGCCACGAATGTGGTAAAATATTACATCCGAGATGTTAGGTTGCCTTAGGCTAGGATAAGTAACGTTATAGGAGTATATAATGTTCCCACCGAGAAGTAGGGGCCGACGACCAGGAATGTAGTAAAATATTACATCCGAGATGTTAGGTTGCCTTAGGTTAGGGTATATAACGTTATTGACTTATATAATGTTCCCACGGAGAAATAGGTGCCGACTCGCCAGGAATGTAGTAAAATATTACATCCGAGATGTTAGGTTGCCTTAGGTTAGGATATATAACGTTATAGACTTATATACAGTTCCCACCTAGAAGTAGGTGCCGAAGCGCCAGGAATGTTGTAAAATATTACATCCGAGATGTTAGGATTACCTTAGGCTAGGATATATAACGTTATAGACGTATATAATGTTCCCACCGAGAAATAGGGGCCGACACGCCAGGAATGTTGTAAGATATTACATCCGAGATGTTAGGTTGCCTTAGACTAGGATATATAACGTTATAGACGTATATAAAGTTCCCACCGTGAAGTAGGGTCCGAAGTGACGGGAATGTTGTAAAATATTACATTCGACATGTTAGTTTGCCTTAGGCTAGGATATATAGCGTAATAGACTTATATAATGTTCCCACCGAGAAGTCGTGGCCGACGTGCCAGGAATGTAGTAAAATATGACATCCGAGATGTTAGGTTGCCTTAGGTGAGGATATATAGCGTTATAGACGTATATAATGTTCCCACCGAGAAGTAGGGGCCGACGTGCCACGAATGTAGTAAAATATTACATCCGAGATGTTAGGTTGCCTTAGGTTAGGATATATGGCGTGATAGACGTATATAATGTTCCCACCGAGAAGTAGGGGCCAGCGCGCCAGGAATGTAGTAAAATATTACATCCGAGATGTTAGGTTGCCTTAGGCTAAGATATATAACGTTGTAGACTTACATAATGTTCCCACCGAGAAGTAGGGGCCGGCGCGCCGGGACTGTAGTAAAATATAACATCCGAGATGTTAGGTTGCCTTAGGCTAGGATATATAACGTTATAGACGTATATAATGTTCCCTCCGAGAAGTAGGGGCCGACGTGCCAGGAATGTAGTAAAATATTACATTCGACATGATAAGTTGTCTTAGATTAGGATATATAACGTTATAGTCGTATATACAGTTCCCACCGAGAAGTAGTTGCCGACGCGCCAGGAATATTGTAAAATATTATATTCGACATGCTAGGTTGTCTCAGGCTAGGACATATAGCGTTATAGACATATATAATGTTACCACCGAGAAATAGGGACCGACACGCGAGGAATGTTGTATAACATTACATTCGAGGTGTTAGGTTTCCTCAGGTTAGGATATATAACGTTATAGACGTATATAATGTTCCCACCGAGAAGTAGGTGCCGACGCGCCAGGAATGTTGTAAAATATTACATCCGAGATGTTAGGATTGCCTTAGGCTAGGATATATAACGTTATAGACGTATATAATGTTCCCACCGAGAAGTAGGGGCCGGTGCGCCACGAATGTAGTAAAATATTACATCCGAGATGTTAGGTTGCCTTAGGTTAGGATATATGGCGTTATAGACGTATATAATGTTCCCACCGAGAAGTAGGGGCCAGCGCGCCAGGAATGTGGGAAAATATTACATTCGACATGTTAAGTTGCCTTAGGTTAGGATATATAACGTTATAGACGTATATGATGTTCCCACCGAGAGGTAGAGGCCGACGAGCCAGGAATGTTGTAAAATATTACGCTCGACATGTTAAGTTGTCTTAGGTTAGGATATATAACGTTATAGACGTATATACAGTTCCCACCGAGAAGTAGTTGCCGACGCGCCAGGAATATTGTAATATATTATATTTGACATGCTAGGTTGTCTCAGGCTAGGACATATGGCGTTATAGACATATATAATGTTCCCTTGAGAAATAGGGACCGACACGCCAGGAATGTTGTATAACATTACATTCGAGGTGTTAGGTTTCCTTAGGTTAGGATATATAACGTTATAGGCGTATATAATGCTCCCACCGAGAAGTAGGTGCCGACGCGCCAGGAATGTTGTAAAATATTACATCCGAGAAGTTAGGATTGCCTTAGGCTAGGATATATAACGTTACAGACGTATATAATGTTTCCACCGAGGAGTAGGGGCCGGTGCGCCACGAATGTGGTAAAATATTACATCCGAGATGTTAGGTTGCCTTAGGCTAGGATAAGTAACGTTATAGGAGTATATAATGTTCCCACCGAGAAGTAGGGGCCGACGACCAGGAATGTAGTAAAATATTACATCCGAGATGTTAGGTTGCCTTAGGTTAGGGTATATAACGTTATTGACTTATATAATGTTCCCACGGAGAAATAGGTGCCGACTCGCCAGGAATGTAGTAAAATATTACATCCGAGATGTTAGGTTGCCTTAGGTTAGGATATATAACGTTATAGACTTATATACAGTTCCCACCTAGAAGTAGGTGCCGAAGCGCCAGGAATGTTGTAAAATATTACATCCGAGATGTTAGGATTACCTTAGGCTAGGATATATAACGTTATAGACGTATATAATGTTCCCACCGAGAAATAGGGGCCGACACGCCAGGAATGTTGTAAGATATTACATCCGAGATGTTAGGTTGCCTTAGACTAGGATATATAACGTTATAGACGTATATAAAGTTCCCACCGTGAAGTAGGGTCCGAAGTGACGGGAATGTTGTAAAATATTACATTCGACATGTTAGTTTGCCTTAGGCTAAGATATATAGCGTTATAGACGTATATAATGTTCCCACCGAGAAGTAGGGGCCAACGTGCCAGGAATGTAGTAAAATATTACATCCGAGATGTTAGGTTGCCTTAGGTTAGGATATATGGCGTTATAGACGTATATAATGTTCCCACCGGGAAGTAGGGGCCAGCGCGCTAGGAATGTAGTAAAATATTACATCCGAGATGTTAGGTTGCCTTAGTTTGGGATATATAACGTTATTGACTTATATAATGTTCCCACGGAGAAATAGGGGCCGACTCGCCAGGAATGTTGTAAAACATTACATCCGAGGTGTTAGGTTGCCTTAGGCTAGGATATATAACGTTATAGACGTATATAATGTTCCCTCCGAGAAGTAGGGGCCGACGTGCCAGGAATGTAGTAAAATATTACATTCGACATGATAAGTTGTCTTAGATTAGGATATATAACGTTATAGTCGTATATACAGTTCCCACCGAGACGTAGTTGCCGACGCGCCAGGAATATTGTAAAATATTATATTCGACATGCTAGGTTGTCTCAGGCTAGGACATATAGCGTTATAGACATATATAATGTTACCACCGAGAAATAGGGACCGACACGCGAGGAATGTTGTATAACATTACATTCGAGGTGTTAGGTTTCCTCAGGTTAGGATATATAACGTTATAGACGTATATAATGTTCCCACCGAGAAGTAGGTGCCGACGCGCCAGGAATGTTGTAAAATATTACATCCGAGATGTTAGGATTGCCTTAGGCTAGGATATATAACGTTATAGACGTATATAATGTTCCCACCGAGAAGTAGGGGCCGGTGCGCCACGAATGTAGTAAAATATTACATCCGAGATGTTAGGTTGCCTTAGGTTAGGATATATGGCGTTATAGACGTATATAATGTTCCCACCGAGAAGTAGGGACCAGCGCGCCAGGAATGTGGGAAAATATTACATTCGACATGTTAAGTTGCCTTAGGTTAGGATATATAACGTTATAGACGTATATGATGTTCCCACCGAGAGGTAGAGGCCGACGAGCCAGGAATGTTGTAAAATATTACGCTCGACATGTTAAGTTGTCTTAGGTTAGGATATATAACGTTATAGACGTATATACAGTTCCCACCGAGAAGTAGTTGCCGACGCGCCAGGAATATTGTAATATATTATATTTGACATGCTAGGTTGTCTCAGGCTAGGACATATGGCGTTATAGACATATATAATGTTCCCTTGAGAAATAGGGACCGACACGCCAGGAATGTTGTATAACATTACATTCGAGGTGTTAGGTTTCCTTAGGTTAGGATATATAACGTTATAGGCGTATATAATGCTCCCACCGAGAAGTAGGTGCCGACGCGCCAGGAATGTTGTAAAATATTACATCCGAGAAGTTAGGATTGCCTTAGGCTAGGATATATAACGTTACAGACGTATATAATGTTTCCACCGAGGAGTAGGGGCCGGTGCGCCACGAATGTGGTAAAATATTACATCCGAGACGTTAGGTTGCCTTAGGCTAGGATAAGTAACGTTATAGGAGTATATAATATTCCCACCGAGATGTAGGGGCCGACGACCAGGAATGTAGTAAAATATTACATCCGAGATGTTAGGTTGCCTTAGGTTAGGATATATAACATTATAGACTTATATACTGTTCCCACCTAGAAGTAGGTGCCGAAGCGCCAGGAATGTTGTAAAATATTACATCCGAGATGTTAGGATTACCTTAGGCTAGGATATATAACGTTATAGACGTATATAATGTTCCCTCCGAGAAGTAGGGGCCGACGTGCCAGGAATGTAGTAAAATATTACATTCGACATGATAAGTTATCTTAGATTAGGATATATAACGTTATAGTCGTATATACAGTTCCCACCGAGAAGTAGTTGCCGACGCGCCAGGAATATTGTAAAATATTATATTCGACATGCTAGGTTGTCTCAGGCTAGGACATATAGCGTTATAGACATATATAATGTTCCCACCGAGAAGTAGGTGCCGACGCGCCAGGAATGTTGTAAAATATTACATCCGAGATGTTAGGATTGCCTTAGGCTAGGATATATAACGTTATAGACGTATATAATGTTCCCACCGAGAAGTAGGGGCCGGTGCTCCACGAATGTAGTAAAATATTACATCCGAGATGTTAGGTTGCGTTAGGCTAGGAATAGTAACGTTATAGATGTATATAATGTTCCCACAGAGAAGTAGGGGCCGACGAGCCAGGAATGTAGTAAAATATTACATCCGAGATGTTAGGTTACCTTAGGTTAGGATATATAACGTTATTGACTTATATAATGTTCCCACGGAGAAATAGGGGCCGACTCGCCAGGAATGTTGTATAATTATACAATCGACATGTTAGGATTGCCTTAGGCTAGGATATATAACGTTATAGACGTAAATAATGTTCCCACCGAGAAGTAGGGGCCGGTGCGCCACGAATGTAGTAAAATATTAAATCCGAGATGTTAGGTTGCCTTAGGCTAGGATATATAACGTTACAGACGTATATAATGTTTCCACTGAGGAGTAGGGGCCGGTGCGCCACGAATGTGGTAAAATATTACATCCGAGATGTTAGGTTGCCTTAGGCTAGGATAAGTAACGTTATAGGAGTATATAATGTTCCCACCGAGAAGTAGGGGCCGACGACCAGGAATGTAGTAAAATATTACATCCGAGATGTTAGGTTGCCTTAGGTTAGGGTATATAACGTTATTGACTTATATAATGTTCCCACGGAGAAATAGGTGCCGACTCGCCAGGAATGTAGTAAAATATTACATCCGAGATGTTAGGTTGCCTTAGGTTAGGATATATAACGTTATAGACTTATATACAGTTCCCACCTAGAAGTAGGTGCCGAAGCGCCAGGAATGTTGTAAAATATTACATCCGAGATGTTAGGATTACCTTAGGCTAGGATATATAACGTTATAGACGTATATAATGTTCCCACCGAGAAGTAGGTGCCGAAGTGACGGGAATGTTGTAAAATATTACATTCGACATGTTAGTTTGCCTTAGGCTAGGATATATAGCGTAATAGACATATATAATGTTCCCACCGAGAAGTAGTGGCCGACGTGCCAGGAATGTAGTAAAATATGACATCCGAGATGTTAGGTTGCCTTAGGTTAGGATATATAACGTTATTGACTTATATAATGTTCCCACCGAGAAGTAGGGGCCAGCGCGCCAGGAATGTAGTAAAATATTACATCCGAGATGTTAGGTTAGGTTAGGCTAGGGTATATAACGTTATAGACGTATATAATGTTCCCACCGAGAAGTAGATGCCGACGCGCCAGGAATGTTTTAAAATATTACTTCCGAGATGTTAGGATTGCCTTAGGCTAGGATATATAACGTTATAGACGTATATAATGTTTCCACCGAGGTGTAGGGGCCGGTGCGCCACGAATGTAGTAAAATATTACATCCGAGATGTTAGGTTGCCTTAGGCTAGGATAAGTAACGTTATAGGCGTATATAATGTTCCCACCGAGAAGTAGGGGCCGACGACCAGGAATGTAGTAAAATATTACATCTGAGATCTTAGGTTGCCTTAGGTTAGGATATATAACGTTATAGACTTATATACTGTTCCCACCTAGAAGTAGGTGCCGAAGCGCCAGGAATGTTGTAAAACATTACATCCGAGATGTTAGGATTACCTTAGGCTAGGATATATAACGTTATAGACGTATATAATGTTCCCACCGAGAAATAGGGGCCGACACGCCAGGAATGTAGTAAAATATTACATCCGAGATGTTAGGTTGCCTTAGACTAGGATATATAACGTTATAGACGTATATAAAGTTCCCACCGAGAAGTAGGATCCGAAGTGACGGGAATGTTGTAAAATATTACATTCGACATGTTAGTTTGCCTTAGGCTAGGATATATAGCGTTATAGACGTATATAATGTTCCCACCGAGAAGTAGGGGCCGACGTGCCAGGAATGTAGTAAAATATTACATCCGAGATGTTAGGTTGCCTTAGGTTAGGATATATAACGTTATAGACGTATATACAGTTCCCACCGAGAAGTAGTTGCCGACGCGCCAGGAATATTGTAATATATTATATTCGACATGCTAGGTTGTCTCAGGCTAGGACATATGGCGTTATAGACATATATAATGTTCCCATTGAGAAATAGGGACCGACACGCCAGGAATGTTGTATAACATTACATTCGAGGTGTTAGGTTTCCTTAGGTTAGGATATATAACGTTATAGGCGTATATAATGCTCCCACCGAGAAGTAGGTGCCGACGCGCCAGGAATGTTGTAAAATATTACATCCGAGATGTTAGGATTGCCTTAGGATAGGATATATAACGTTATAGACGTATATAATGTTCCCACCGTGAAGTAGGGTCCGAAGTGACGGGAATGTTGTAAAATATTACATTCGACATGTTAGTTTGCCTTAGGCTAAGATATATAGCGTTATAGACGTATATAATGTTCCCACCGAGAAGTAGGGGCCGACGTGCCAGGAATGTAGTAAAATATTACATCCGAGATGTTAGGTTGCCTTAGGTTAGGATATATGGCGTTATAGACGTATATAATGTTCCCACCGAGAAGTAGGGGCCAGCGCGACAGGAATGTAGTAAAATATTACATCCGAGATGTTAGGTTGCCTTAGGTTAGGATATATAACGTTATTGACTTATATAATGTTCCCACGGAGAAATAGGGGCCGACTCGCCAGGAATGTTGTAAAACATTACATCCGAGGTGTTAGGTTCCCTTATGTTAGGATATATAACGTTATAGACATATATAATGTTCCCACCGAGAAATAGGTGCCGACGCGCCAGGAATGTTGTAAAATATTACATCCGAGATGTTAGGATTGCCTTAGGCTAGGATATATAACGCTATAGACGTATATAATGTTCCCACCGAGAAGTAGGTGCCGAAGTGACGGGAATGTTGTAAAATATTACATTCGACATGTTAGTTTGCCTTAGGCTAGGATATATAGCGTTATAGACTTATATAATGTTCCCACCGAGAAGTAGTGGCCGACGTGCCAGGAATGTAGTAAAATATTAAATCCGGGATGTTAGGTTGCCTTAGGTTAGGATATATAACGTTATTGACTTATATACTGTTCCCACCGAGAAGTAGATGCCGACGCGCCAGGAATGTTTTAAAATATTACTTCCGAGATGTTAGGATTGCCTTAGGCTAGGACATATCACGTTATAGACGTATATAATGTTCCCACCGAGAAGTAGGGGCCGATGTGCCAGGAATGTAGTAAAATATTACATTCGACATGATAAGTTGTCTTAGATTAGGATATATAACGTTATAGTCGTATATACAGTTCCCAGCGAGAAGTAGTTGCCGACGCGACAGGAATATTGTAAAATATTATATTCGACATGTTAGGTTGTCTCAGGCTAGGACATATAGCGTTATAGACATATACAATGTTCCAACCGAGAAATAGGGGCCGACACGCCAGGAATGTTGTAAAACATTACATCGGATGTGTTAGGTTCCCTTAGGTTAGGATATATAACGTTATAGACGTATATAATGTTCCCACCGAGAAGTAGGTGCCGACGCGCCAGGAATGTTGTAAAATATTACATCCGAGATTTTAGGATTGCCTTAGGCTAGGATATATAACGTTATAGACGTATATAATGTTCCCACCGAGAAGTAGGTGCCGGTGCGCCACGAATGTAGTAAAATATTACATCCGAGATGTTAGGTTGCCTTAGACTAGGATATATAACGTTATAGACGTATATAAAGTTCCCACCGAGAAGTAGGGGCCGACGTGCCAGGAATGTAGTAAAATATTACATGCGAGATGTTAGGTTGCCTTAGGTTAGGATATATAACGTTATAGACGTATATACAGTTCCCACCGAGAAGTAGTTGCCGACGCGCCAGGAATGTTGTAATATATTATATTCGACATGCTAGGTTGTCTCAGGCTAGGACATATGGCGTTATAGACATATATAATGTTCCCATTGAGAAATAGGGACCGACACGCCAGGAATGTTGTATAATTATACAATCGACATGTTAGGATTGCCTTAGGCTAGGATATATAACGTTATAGACGTAAATAATATTCCCACCGAGAAGTAGGGGCCGGTGCGCCACGAATGTAGTAAAATATTACATCCGAGATGTTAGGTTGCCTTAGGTTAGGATATATGGCGTTATAGACGTATATAATGTTCCCACCGAGAAGTAGGGGCCAGCGCGCCAGGAATGTGGGAAAATATTACATTCGACATGTTAAGTTGCCTTAGGTTAAGATATATAACGTTATAGACGTATATGATGTTCCCACCGAGAGGTATAGGCCGACGAGCCAGGAATGTTGTAAAATATTACGCTCGACATGTTAAGTTGTCTTAGGTTAGGATATATAACGTTATAGACGTATATACAGTTCCCACCGAGAAGTAGTTGCCGACGCGCCAGGAATATTGTAATATATTATATTTGACATGCTAGGTTGTCTCAGGCTAGGACATATGGCGTTATAGACATATATAATGTTCCCATTGAGAAATAGGGACCGACACGCCAGGAATGTTGTATAACATTACATTCGAGGTGTTAGGTTTCCTTAGGTTAGGATATATAACGTTATAGGCGTATATAATGCTCCCACCGAGAAGTAGGTGCCGACGCGCCAGGAATGTTGTAAAATATTACATCCGAGAAGTTAGGATTGCCTTAGGCTAGGATATATAACGTTACAGACGTATATAATGTTTCCACCGAGGAGTAGGGGCCGGTGCGCCACGAATGTGGTAAAATATTACATCCGAGATGTTAGGTTGCCTTAGGCTAGGATAAGTAACGTTATAGGAGTATATAATGTTCCCACCGAGAAGTAGGGGCCGACGACCAGGAATGTAGTAAAATATTACATCCGAGATGTTAGGTTGCCTTAGGTTAGGATATATAACGTTATTGACTTATATAATGTTCCGACGGAGAAATAGGTGTCGACTCGCCAGGAATGTTGTAAAATATTACATCCGATATGTTAGGTTACCTTAGGTTAGGATATATCACGTTATTGACTTATATAATGTTCCCACGGAGAAATAGGGGCCGACTCGCCAGGAATGTTGTATAATTATACAATCGACATGTTAGGATTGCCTTAGGCTAGGATATATAACGTTATAGACGTAAATAATGTTCCCACCGAGAAGTAGGGGCCGGTGCGCCACGAATGTAGTAAAATATTACATCCGAGATGTTAGGTTGCCTTAGGTTAGGATATATGGCATTATAGACGTATATAATGTTCCCACCGAGAAGTAGGGGCCAGCGCGCCAGGAATGTTGTATAACATTACATTCGAGGTGTTAGGTTTCCTTAGGTTAGGATATATAACGTTATAGGCGTATATAATGCTCCCACCGAGAAGTAGGTGCCGACGCGCCAGGAATGTTGTAAAATATTACATCCGAGATGTTAGGATTGCCTTAGGATAGGATATATAACGTTATAGACGTATATAATGTTCCCACCGTGAAGTAGGGTCCGAAGTGACGGGAATGTTGTAAAATATTACATTCGACATGTTAGTTTGCCTTAGGCTAAGATATATAGCGTTATAGACGTATATAATGTTCCCACCGAGAAGTAGGGGCCGACGTGCCAGGAATGTAGTAAAATATTACATCCGAGATGTTAGGTTGCCTTAGGTTAGGATATATGGCGTTATAGACGTATATAATGTTCCCACCGAGAAGTAGGGGCCAGCGCGACAGGAATGTAGTAAAATATTACATCCGAGATGTTAGGTTGCCTTAGGTTAGGATATATAACGTTATTGACTTATATAATGTTCCCACGGAGAAATAGGGGCCGACTCGCCAGGAATGTTGTAAAACATTACATCCGAGGTGTTAGGTTCCCTTATGTTAGGATATATAACGTTATAGACATATATAATGTTCCCACCGAGAAATAGGTGCCGACGCGCCAGGAATGTTGTAAAATATTACATCCGAGATGTTAGGATTGCCTTAGGCTAGGATATATAACGCTATAGACGTATATAATGTTCCCACCGAGAAGTAGGTGCCGAAGTGACGGGAATGTTGTAAAATATTACATTCGACATGTTAGTTTGCCTTAGGCTAGGATATATAGCGTTATAGACTTATATAATGTTCCCACCGAGAAGTAGTGGCCGACGTGCCAGGAATGTAGTAAAATATTAAATCCGGGATGTTAGGTTGCCTTAGGTTAGGATATATAACGTTATTGACTTATATACTGTTCCCACCGAGAAGTAGATGCCGACGCGCCAGGAATGTTTTAAAATATTACTTCCGAGATGTTAGGATTGCCTTAGGCTAGGACATATCACGTTATAGACGTATATAATGTTCCCACCGAGAAGTAGGGGCCGATGTGCCAGGAATGTAGTAAAATATTACATTCGACATGATAAGTTGTCTTAGATTAGGATATATAACGTTATAGTCGTATATACAGTTCCCAGCGAGAAGTAGTTGCCGACGCGACAGGAATATTGTAAAATATTATATTCGACATGTTAGGTTGTCTCAGGCTAGGACATATAGCGTTATAGACATATACAATGTTCCAACCGAGAAATAGGGGCCGACACGCCAGGAATGTTGTAAAACATTACATCGGATGTGTTAGGTTCCCTTAGGTTAGGATATATAACGTTATAGACGTATATAATGTTCCCACCGAGAAGTAGGTGCCGACGCGCCAGGAATGTTGTAAAATATTACATCCGAGATTTTAGGATTGCCTTAGGCTAGGATATATAACGTTATAGACGTATATAATGTTCCCACCGAGAAGTAGGTGCCGGTGCGCCACGAATGTAGTAAAATATTACATCCGAGATGTTAGGTTGCCTTAGACTAGGATATATAACGTTATAGACGTATATAAAGTTCCCACCGAGAAGTAGGGGCCGACGTGCCAGGAATGTAGTAAAATATTACATGCGAGATGTTAGGTTGCCTTAGGTTAGGATATATAACGTTATAGACGTATATACAGTTCCCACCGAGAAGTAGTTGCCGACGCGCCAGGAATGTTGTAATATATTATATTCGACATGCTAGGTTGTCTCAGGCTAGGACATATGGCGTTATAGACATATATAATGTTCCCATTGAGAAATAGGGACCGACACGCCAGGAATGTTGTATAATTATACAATCGACATGTTAGGATTGCCTTAGGCTAGGATATATAACGTTATAGACGTAAATAATATTCCCACCGAGAAGTAGGGGCCGGTGCGCCACGAATGTAGTAAAATATGACATCCGAGATGTTAGGTTGCCTTAGGTTAGGATATATAACGTTATTGACTTATATAATGTTCCCACCGAGAAGTAGGGGCCAGCGCGCCAGGAATGTAGTAAAATATTACATCCGAGATGTTAGGTTAGGTTAGGCTAGGGTATATAACGTTATAGACGTATATAATGTTCCCACCGAGAAGTAGATGCCGACGCGCCAGGAATGTTTTAAAATATTACTTCCGAGATGTTAGGATTGCCTTAGGCTAGGATATATAACGTTATAGACGTATATAATGTTTCCACCGAGGTGTAGGGGCCGGTGCGCCACGAATGTAGTAAAATATTACATCCGAGATGTTAGGTTGCCTTAGGCTAGGATAAGTAACGTTATAGGCGTATATAATGTTCCCACCGAGAAGTAGGGGCCGACGACCAGGAATGTAGTAAAATATTACATCTGAGATCTTAGGTTGCCTTAGGTTAGGATATATAACGTTATAGACTTATATACTGTTCCCACCTAGAAGTAGGTGCCGAAGCGCCAGGAATGTTGTAAAACATTACATCCGAGATGTTAGGATTACCTTAGGCTAGGATATATAACGTTATAGACGTATATAATGTTCCCACCGAGAAATAGGGGCCGACACGCCAGGAATGTAGTAAAATATTACATCCGAGATGTTAGGTTGCCTTAGACTAGGATATATAACGTTATAGACGTATATAAAGTTCCCACCGAGAAGTAGGATCCGAAGTGACGGGAATGTTGTAAAATATTACATTCGACATGTTAGTTTGCCTTAGGCTAGGATATATAGCGTTATAGACGTATATAATGTTCCCACCGAGAAGTAGGGGCCGACGTGCCAGGAATGTAGTAAAATATTACATCCGAGATGTTAGGTTGCCTTAGGTTAGGATATATAACGTTATAGACGTATATACAGTTCCCACCGAGAAGTAGTTGCCGACGCGCCAGGAATATTGTAATATATTATATTCGACATGCTAGGTTGTCTCAGGCTAGGACATATGGCGTTATAGACATATATAATGTTCCCATTGAGAAATAGGGACCGACACGCCAGGAATGTTGTATAACATTACATTCGAGGTGTTAGGTTTCCTTAGGTTAGGATATATAACGTTATAGGCGTATATAATGCTCCCACCGAGAAGTAGGTGCCGACGCGCCAGGAATGTTGTAAAATATTACATCCGAGATGTTAGGATTGCCTTAGGATAGGATATATAACGTTATAGACGTATATAATGTTCCCACCGTGAAGTAGGGTCCGAAGTGACGGGAATGTTGTAAAATATTACATTCGACATGTTAGTTTGCCTTAGGCTAAGATATATAGCGTTATAGACGTATATAATGTTCCCACCGAGAAGTAGGGGCCGACGTGCCAGGAATGTAGTAAAATATTACATCCGAGATGTTAGGTTGCCTTAGGTTAGGATATATGGCGTTATAGACGTATATAATGTTCCCACCGAGAAGTAGGGGCCAGCGCGACAGGAATGTAGTAAAATATTACATCCGAGATGTTAGGTTGCCTTAGGTTAGGATATATAACGTTATTGACTTATATAATGTTCCCACGGAGAAATAGGGGCCGACTCGCCAGGAATGTTGTAAAACATTACATCCGAGGTGTTAGGTTCCCTTATGTTAGGATATATAACGTTATAGACATATATAATGTTCCCACCGAGAAATAGGTGCCGACGCGCCAGGAATGTTGTAAAATATTACATCCGAGATGTTAGGATTGCCTTAGGCTAGGATATATAACGCTATAGACGTATATAATGTTCCCACCGAGAAGTAGGTGCCGAAGTGACGGGAATGTTGTAAAATATTACATTCGACATGTTAGTTTGCCTTAGGCTAGGATATATAGCGTTATAGACTTATATAATGTTCCCACCGAGAAGTAGTGGCCGACGTGCCAGGAATGTAGTAAAATATTAAATCCGGGATGTTAGGTTGCCTTAGGTTAGGATATATAACGTTATTGACTTATATACTGTTCCCACCGAGAAGTAGATGCCGACGCGCCAGGAATGTTTTAAAATATTACTTCCGAGATGTTAGGATTGCCTTAGGCTAGGACATATCACGTTATAGACGTATATAATGTTCCCACCGAGAAGTAGGGGCCGATGTGCCAGGAATGTAGTAAAATATTACATTCGACATGATAAGTTGTCTTAGATTAGGATATATAACGTTATAGTCGTATATACAGTTCCCAGCGAGAAGTAGTTGCCGACGCGACAGGAATATTGTAAAATATTATATTCGACATGTTAGGTTGTCTCAGGCTAGGACATATAGCGTTATAGACATATACAATGTTCCAACCGAGAAATAGGGGCCGACACGCCAGGAATGTTGTAAAACATTACATCGGATGTGTTAGGTTCCCTTAGGTTAGGATATATAACGTTATAGACGTATATAATGTTCCCACCGAGAAGTAGGTGCCGACGCGCCAGGAATGTTGTAAAATATTACATCCGAGATTTTAAGATTGCCTTAGGCTAGGATATATAACGTTATAGACGTATATAATGTTCCCACCGAGAAGTAGGTGCCGGTGCGCCACGAATGTAGTAAAATATTACATCCGAGATGTTAGGTTGCCTTAGACTAGGATATATAACGTTATAGACGTATATAAAGTTCCCACCGAGAAGTAGGGGCCGACGTGCCAGGAATGTAGTAAAATATTACATGCGAGATGTTAGGTTGCCTTAGGTTAGGATATATAACGTTATAGACGTATATACAGTTCCCACCGAGAAGTAGTTGCCGACGCGCCAGGAATGTTGTAATATATTATATTCGACATGCTAGGTTGTCTCAGGCTAGGACATATGGCGTTATAGACATATATAATGTTCCCATTGAGAAATAGGGACCGACACGCCAGGAATGTTGTATAATTATACAATCGACATGTTAGGATTGCCTTAGGCTAGGATATATAACGTTATAGACGTAAATAATATTCCCACCGAGAAGTAGGGGCCGGTGCGCCACGAATGTAGTAAAATATTACATCCGAGATGTTAGGTTGCCTTAGGTTAGGATATATGGCGTTATAGACGTATATAATGTTCCCACCGAGAAGTAGGGGCCAGCGCGCCAGGAATGTGGGAAAATATTACATTCGACATGTTAAGTTGCCTTAGGTTAAGATATATAACGTTATAGACGTATATGATGTTCCCACCGAGAGGTATAGGCCGACGAGCCAGGAATGTTGTAAAATATTACGCTCGACATGTTAAGTTGTCTTAGGTTAGGATATATAACGTTATAGACGTATATACAGTTCCCACCGAGAAGTAGTTGCCGACGCGCCAGGAATATTGTAATATATTATATTTGACATGCTAGGTTGTCTCAGGCTAGGACATATGGCGTTATAGACATATATAATGTTCCCATTGAGAAATAGGGACCGACACGCCAGGAATGTTGTATAACATTACATTCGAGGTGTTAGGTTTCCTTAGGTTAGGATATATAACGTTATAGGCGTATATAATGCTCCCACCGAGAAGTAGGTGCCGACGCGCCAGGAATGTTGTAAAATATTACATCCGAGAAGTTAGGATTGCCTTAGGCTAGGATATATAACGTTACAGACGTATATAATGTTTCCACCGAGGAGTAGGGGCCGGTGCGCCACGAATGTGGTAAAATATTACATCCGAGATGTTAGGTTGCCTTAGGCTAGGATAAGTAACGTTATAGGAGTATATAATGTTCCCACCGAGAAGTAGGGGCCGACGACCAGGAATGTAGTAAAATATTACATCCGAGATGTTAGGTTGCCTTAGGTTAGGATATATAACGTTATTGACTTATATAATGTTCCGACGGAGAAATAGGTGTCGACTCGCCAGGAATGTTGTAAAATACTACATCCGATATGTTAGGTTACCTTAGGTTAGGATATATCACGTTATTGACTTATATAATGTTCCCACGGAGAAATAGGGGCCGACTCGCCAGGAATGTTGTATAATTATACAATCGACATGTTAGGATTGCCTTAGGCTAGGATATATAACGTTATAGACGTAAATAATGTTCCCACCGAGAAGTAGGGGCCGGTGCGCCACGAATGTAGTAAAATATTACATCCGAGATGTTAGGTTGCCTTAGGTTAGGATATATGGCATTATAGACGTATATAATGTTCCCACCGAGAAGTAGGGGCCAGCGCGCCAGGAATGTGGGAAAATATTACATTCGACATGTTAAGTTGCCTTAGGTTAGGATATATAACGTTATAGACGTATATGATGTTCCCACCGAGAGGTAGAGGCCGACGAGCCAGGAATGTTGTAAAATATTACGCTCGACATGTTAAGTTGTCTTAGGTTAGGATATATAACGTTATAGACGTATATACAGTTCCCACCGAGAAGTAGTTGCCGACGCGCCAGGAATATTGTAATATATTATATTTGACATGCTAGGTTGTCTCAGGCTAGGACATATGGCGTTATAGACATATATAATGTTCCCATTGAGAAATAGGGACCGACACGCCAGGAATGTTGTATAACATTACATTCGAGGTGTTAGGTTTCCTTAGGTTAGGATATATAACGTTATAGGCGTATATAATGCTCCCACCGAGAAGTAGGTGCCGACGCGCCAGGAATGTTGTAAAATATTACATCCGAGAAGTTAGGATTGCCTTAGGCTAGGATATATAACGTTACAGACGTATATAATGTTTCCACCGAGGAGTAGGGGCCGGTGCGCCACGAATGTGGTAAAATATTACATCCGAGATGTTAGGTTGCCTTAGGCTAGGATAAGTAACGTTATAGGAGTATATAATGTTCCCACCGAGAAGTAGGGGCCGACGACCAGGAATGTAGTAAAATATTACATCCGAGATGTTAGGTTGCCTTAGGTTAGGATATATAACGTTATTGACTTATATAATGTTCCCACCGAGAAATAGGGACCGACACGCGAGGAATGTTGTATAACATTACATTCGAGGTGTTAGGTTTCCTCAGGTTAGCATATATAACGTTATAGACGTATATAATGTTCCCACCGAGAAGTAGGTGCCGACGCGCCAGGAATGTTGTAAAATATTACATCCGAGATGTTAGGATTGCCTTAGGCTAGGATATATAACGTTATAGACGTATATAATGTTCCCACCGAGAAGTAGGGGCCGGTGCGCCACGAATGTAGTAAAATATTACATCCGAGATGTTAGGTTGCGTTCGGCTAGGAATAGTAACGTTATAGATGTATATAATGTTCCCACCGAGAAGTAGGGGCCGACGAGCCAGGAATGTAGTAAAATATTACATCCGAGATGTTAGGTTACCTTAGGTTAGGATATATAACGTTATTGACTTATATAATGTTCCCACGGAGAAATAGGGGCCGACTCGCCAGGAATGTTGTATAATTATACAATCGACATGTTAGGATTGCCTTAGGCTAGAATATATAACGTTATAGACGTAAATAATATTCCCACCGAGAAGTAGGGGCCGGTGCGCCACGAATGTAGTAAAATATTACATCCGAGATGTTAGGTTGCCTTAGGTTAGGATATATGGCGTTATAGACGTATATAATGTTCCCACCGAGAAGTAGGGGCCAGCGCGCCAGGAATGTGGGAAAATATTACATTCGACATGTTAAGTTGCCTTAGGTTAAGATATATAACGTTATAGACGTATATGATGTTCGCACCGAGAGGTATAGGCCGACGAGCCAGGAATGTTGTAAAATATTACGCTCGACATGTTAAGTTGTCTTAGGTTAGGATATATAACGTTATAGACGTATATACAGTTCCCACCGAGAAGTAGTTGCCGACGCGCCAGGAATATTGTAATATATTATATTTGACATGCTAGGTTGTCTCAGGCTAGGACATATGGCGTTATAGACATATATAATGTTCCCATTGAGAAATAGGGACCGACACGCCAGGAATGTTGTATAACATTACATTCGAGGTGTTCGGTTTCCTTAGGTTAGGATATATAACGTTATAGGCGTATATAATGCTCCCACCGAGAAGTAGGTGCCGACGCGCCAGGAATGTTGTAAAATATTACATCTGAGAAGTTAGGATTGCCTTAGGCTAGGATATATAACGTTACAGACGTATATAATGTTTCCACCGAGGAGTAGGGGCCGGTGCGCCACGAATGTGGTAAAATATTACATCCGAGATGTTAGGTTGCCTTAGGCTAGGATAAGTAACGTTATAGGAGTATATAATGTTCCCACCGAGAAGTAGGGGCCGACGACCAGGAATGTAGTAAAATATTACATCCGAGATGTTAGGTTGCCTTAGGTTAGGATATATAACGTTATTGACTTATATAATGTTCCCACGGAGAAATAGGTGCCGACTCGCCAGGAATGTTGTAAAACATTACATCCGAGGAGTTAGGTTCCCTTAGGTTAGGATATATAACGTTATAGACATATATAATGTTCCCACCGAGAAATAGGTGCCGACGCGCCAGGAATGTTGTAAAATATTACATCCGAGATGTTAGGATTGCCTTAGGCTAGGATATATAACGCTATAGACGTATATAATGTTCCCACCGAGTAGTAGGTGCCGGTGCGCCACGAATGTAGTAAAATATTACATCCGAGATGTTAGGTTGCCTTAGACTAGGATATATAACGTTATAGACGTATATAAAGTTCCCACCGAGAAGTAGGGGCCGAAGTGACGGGAATGCTGTAAAATATTACATTCGACATGTTAGTTTGCCTTAGGCTAGGATATATAGCGTTATAGACGTATATAATGTTCCCACCGAGAAGTAGGGGCCGACGTGCCAGGAATGTAGTAAAATATGACATCCGAGATGTTAGGTTGCCTTAGGTTAGGATATATAACGTTATAGACTTATATACTGTTCCCACCGAGAAGTAAATTCCGACGCGCCAGGAATGTTGTAAAATATTATATTCGACATGTCAGGTTGTCTCAGGCTAGGACATATAGCGTTATAGACATATACAATGTTCCCACCGAGAAATAGGGGCCGACACGCCAGGAATGTTGTAAAACATTACATCCGAGGTGTTAGTTTCCCTTAGGTTATGATATATAACGTTATAGACGTATATAATGTTCCCACCGAGAAGTAGGTGCCGACGCGCCTGGAATGTTGTAAAATATTACATCCGAGATGTTAGGATTGCCTCAGGTTAGGATATATAACGTTATAGACGTATATAATGTTCCCACCGAGAAGTAGGGGCCGACGAGCCAGGAATGTAGTAAAATATTACATCCGAGATGTTAGGTTACCTTAGGTTAGGATATATAACGTTATTGACTTATATAATGTTCCCACGGAGAAATAGGGGCCGACTCGCCAGGAATGTTGTATAATTATACAATCGACATGTTAGGATTGCCTTAGGCTAGAATATATAACGTTATAGACGTAAATAATATTCCCACCGAGAAGTAGGGGCCGGTGCGCCACGAATGTAGTAAAATATTACATCCGAGATGTTAGGTTGCCTTAGGTTAGGATATATGGCGTTATAGACGTATATAATGTTCCCACCGAGAAGTAGGGGCCAGCGCGCCAGGAATGTGGGAAAATATTACATTCGACATGTTAAGTTGCCTTAGGTTAAGATATATAACGTTATAGACGTATATGATGTTCCCACCGAGAGGTATAGGCCGACGAGCCAGGAATGTTGTAAAATATTACGCTCGACATGTTAAGTTGTCTTAGGTTAGGATATATAACGTTATAGACGTATATACAGTTCCCACCGAGAAGTAGTTGCCGACGCGCCAGGAATATTGTAATATATTATATTTGACATGCTAGGTTGTCTCAGGCTAGGACATATGGCGTTATAGACATATATAATGTTCCCATTGAGAAATAGGGACCGACACGCCAGGAATGTTGTATAACATTACATTCGAGGTGTTCGGTTTCCTTAGGTTAGGATATATAACGTTATAGGCGTATATAATGCTCCCACCGAGAAGTAGGTGCCGACGCGCCAGGAATGTTGTAAAATATTACATCTGAGAAGTTAGGATTGCCTTAGGCTAGGATATATAACGTTACAGACGTATATAATGTTTCCACCGAGGAGTAGGGGCCGGTGCGCCACGAATGTGGTAAAATATTACATCCGAGATGTTAGGTTGCCTTAGGCTAGGATAAGTAACGTTATAGGAGTATATAATGTTCCCACCGAGAAGTAGGGGCCGACGACCAGGAATGTAGTAAAATATTACATCCGAGATGTTAGGTTTCCTTAGGTTAGGATATATAACGTTATTGACTTATATAATGTTCCCACGGAGAAATAGGTGCCGACTCGCCAGGAATGTTGTAAAACATTACATCCGAGGAGTTAGGTTCCCTTAGGTTAGGATATATAACGTTATAGACATATATAATGTTCCCACCGAGAAATAGGTGCCGACGCGCCAGGAATGTTGTAAAATATTACATCCGAGATGTTAGGATTGCCTTAGGCTAGGATATATAACGCTATAGACGTATATAATGTTCCCACCGAGTAGTAGGTGCCGGTGCGCCACGAATGTAGTAAAATATTACATCCGAGATGTTAGGTTGCCTTAGACTAGGATATATAACGTTATAGACGTATATAAAGTTCCCACCGAGAAGTAGGGGCCGAAGTGACGGGAATGCTGTAAAATATTACATTCGACATGTTAGTTTGCCTTAGGCTAGGATATATAGCGTTATAGACGTATATAATGTTCCCACCGAGAAGTAGGGGCCGACGTGCCAGGAATGTAGTAAAATATGACATCCGAGATGTTAGGTTGCCTTAGGTTAGGATATATAACGTTATAGACTTATATACTGTTCCCACCGAGAAGTAAATTCCGACGCGCCAGGAATGTTGTAAAATATTATATTCGACATGTCAGGTTGTCTCAGGCTAGGACATATAGCGTTATAGACATATACAATGTTCCCACCGAGAAATAGGGGCCGACACGCCAGGAATGTTGTAAAACATTACATCCGAGGTGTTAGTTTCCCTTAGGTTATGATATATAACGTTATAGACGTATATAATGTTCCCACCGAGAAGTAGGTGCCGAAGCGCCTGGAATGTTGTAAAATATTACATCCGAGATGTTAGGATTGCCTCAGGTTAGGATATATAACGTTATAGACGTATATAATGTTCCCACCGAGAAGTAGGGGCCGACGTGCCAGGAATGTAGTAAAATATTACATCCGAGACGTTAGGTTGCCTTAGGTTAGGATATATAGCGTTATAGACGTATATAATGTTCCCACCGAGAAGTAGGGGCCGACGCGCCAGGAATGCTGTAAACTATTACATTCGACATGTTAGGTTGTCTTAGGCTAGGATATATAACGTTATAGACGTATATAATGTTCCCACCGAGAAGTAGGGGCCGGCGCGCCAGGAATGTAGTAAAATATAACATCCGAGATGTTAGGTTGCCTTAGGCTAGGATATATAACGTTATAGACGTATATAATGTTCCCTCCGAGAAGTAGGGGCCGACGTGCCAGGAATGTAGTAAAATATAACATCCGAGATGTTAGGTTGCCTTAGGCTAGGATATATAACGTTATAGACGTATATAATGTTCCCTCCGAGAAGTAGGGGCCGACGTGCCAGGAATGTAGTAAAATATTACATTCGACATGATAAGTTGTCTTAGATTAGGATATATAACGTTATAGTCGTATATACAGTTCCCACCGAGAAGTAGTTGCCGAGGCGCCAGGAATATTGTAAAATATTATATTCGACATGCTAGGTTGTCTCAGGCTAGGACATATAGCGTTATAGACATATATAATGTTCCCACCGAGAAATAGGGACCGACACGCGAGGAATGTTGTATAACATTACATTCGAGGTGTTAGGTTTCCTCAGGTTAGGATATATAACGTTATAGGCGTATATAATGCTCCCACCGAGAAGTAGGTGCCGACGCGCCAGGAATGTTGTAAAATATTACATCCGAGATGTTAGGATTGCCTTAGGCTAGGATATATAACGTTATAGACGTATATAATGTTTCCACCGAGGAGTAGGGGCCGGTGCGCCACGAATGTGGTAAAATATTACATCCGAGATGTTAGGTTGCCTTAGGCTAGGATAAGTAACGTTATAGGAGTATATAATGTTCCCACCGAGAAGTAGGGGCCGACGACCAGGAATGTTGTAAAATATGACATCCGAGATGTTAGGTTGCCTTAGGTTAGGATATATAACGTTATAGACTTATATACTGTTCCCACCGAGAAGTAGGTGCCGACGCGCCAGGAATGTTGTAAAATATTACATCCGAGATGTTAGGATTACCTTAGGCTAGGATATATAACGTTGTAGACTTATATAATGTTCCCACCGAGAAGTAGGGGCCGGCGCGCCGGGACTGTAGTAAAATATAACATCCGGGATGTTAGGTTGCCTTAGGCTAAGATATATAACGTTATAGACGTATTTAATGTTCCCACCGAGAAGTAGGTGCCGAAGTGACGGGAATGTTGTAAAATATTACATTCGACATGTTAGTTTGCCTTAGGCTAGGATATATAACGTTATAGACATGTATAATGTTCCCACCGAGAAATAGGTGCCGACGCGCCAGGAATGTTGTAAAATATTACATCCGAGATGTTATGATTGCCTTAGGCTAGGATATATAACGCTATAGACGTATATAATGTTCCCACCGAGTAGTAGGTGCCGGTGCGCCACGAATGTAGTAAAATATTACATCCGAGATGTTAGGTTGCCTTAGACTAGGATATATAACGTTATAGACGTATATAAAGTTCCCACCGAGAAGTAGGGGCCGAAGTGACGGGAATGCTGTAAAATATTACATTCGACATGTTAGTTTGCCTTAGGCTAGGATATATAGCGTTATAGACGTATATAATGTTCCCACCGAGAAGTAGGGGCCGACGTGCCAGGAATGTAGTAAAATATGACATCCGAGATGTTAGGTTGCCTTAGGTTAGGATATATAACGTTATAGACTTATATACTGTTCCCACCGAGAAGTAGGTGCCGACGCGCCAGGAATGTTGTAAAATATTACATCCGAGATGTTAGGATTACCTTAGGCTAGGATATATAACGTTGTAGACTTATATAATGTTCCCACCGAGAAGTAGGGGCCGGCGCGCCGGGACTGTAGTAAAATATAACATCCGGGATGTTAGGTTGCCTTAGGCTAAGATATATAACGTTATAGACGTATATAATGTTCCCACCGAGAAGTAGGTGCCGAAGTGACGGGAATGTTGTAAAATATTACATTCGACATGTTAGTTTGCCTTAGGCTAGGATATATAGCGTTATAGACTTATATAATGTTCCCACCGAGAAGTAGGTGGCGACGCGCCAGGAATGTTGTAAAATATTACATCCGAGATGTTAGGATTGCCTTAGGCTAGGATATATAACGTTATAGACGTATATAATGTTCCCACCGAGAAGTAGGGGCCGTCGAGCCAGGAATGTTGTAAAATATTACGCTCGACATGTTAAGTTGTCTTAGGTTAGGATATATAACGTTATAGACGTATATACAGTTCCCACCGAGAAGTAGTTGCCGACGCGCCAGGAATATTGTAATATATTATATTCGACATGCTAGGTTGTCCCAGACTAGGACATATAGCGTTATAGACATATATAATATTCCCACCGAGAAATAGGGACCGACACGCGAGGAATGTTGTGTAACATTACATTCGAGGTGTTAGGTTTCCTCAGGTTAGGATATATAACGTTATAGACGTTTATAATGTTCCCACCGAGAAGTAGGTGCCGACGCGCCAGGAATGTTGTAAAATTATACATTCGACATGTTAGGATTGCCTTAGGCTAGGATATATATCGTTAAAGACGTATATAATGTTCCCACCGAGAAATAGGGGCCGACACGCCAGGTATGTTGTAAAACATTACATCCGAGATGTTAGGTTGCCTTAGGCTAGGAATAGTAACGTTATAGATGTATATAATGTTCGCACCGTGAAGTAGGGGCCGACGAGCCAGGAATGTAGTAAAATATTACGCTCGACATGTCAAGTTGTCTTAGGTTAGGATATATAACGTTATAGACGTATATGCAGTTCCCACCGAGAAGTAGTTGCCGACGCGCCAGGAATATTGTAAAATATAATATTCGACATGCTAGGTTGTCTCAGGCTAGGACATATAGACGTGCTAGGAATGTAGTAAAATATTACATCCGAGATGTTAGGTTGCCTTAGGTTAGGATATGTAACGTTATTGACTTATATACTGTTCCCACCGAGAAGTATATGCCGACGCCCCAGGAATGTTCTAAAATATTACTTCCGAGATGTTAGGATTGCCTTAGGCTAGGACATATCACGTTATAGACGTATATAATGTTCCCACCGAGAAGTAGGGGCCGACGTGCCAGGAATGTAGTAAAATATTACATCATAGATGTTAGGTTGCCTTAGGTTAGGATATATAACGTTATAGATGTATATAATGTTACCACAGAGAACTAGGCACTTGCATGCCAGGAATGTTGTAAAATATTACGGAAGAGATGATAGGTTGCCTTAGTTTACGATATAACGTTTTAGACGTATATACTGTTCCCACCGAGAAGTAGGTGCCGACGTGCCAGGAATGTAGTAAAATATTACATCCGAGATGTTAGATTGCCTTAGGGTAGGGTATATAACCTTATAGACGGATATACTGTTACCACTGAGAAGCAGGGACCGAAGCGCCGGGAATGTTATAAAATATTACATTCGGCATATTAGGTTCGCCTTAGGTTAGGATATATAACGTTTTAGACGTATATAATGTTACCACAGAGAAGTAGGGACCGAAACGCCGGGAATGTTGCAAAATATTACATTCGGCATGTTAGGTTGCCTTAGGTTAGGAGATATAACGTTTTAGACGTATATACTGTTCCCACCGAGAAGTAGGTGCCGACGCGCCAGGTGTGCTGTAAAATATTACTATCGACATGTTAGGTTGCCTTAGGCTAGGATATATAGCGTTATAGACGTTTATGATGTTCCCACCGAGAAGTAGGGGCCGACGTGCCAGGAATGTAGTAAAATATTACATCCGAGATGTTAGGTTGCCTTAGGTTAGGATATATAACATTATAGACGTATATAATGTTACCACCGAGAAGTAGGTGCCGACGCTCCTGGTATGTTTTAAAATATTACATTCGACATGTTAGGTTGCCTTAGGCTAGGATATATAGCGTTATAGACGTATATAATGTTCCCACCGAGAAGTAGGGTCCGACGTGCCAGGAATGTAGTAAAATATTACATCATAGATGTTAGGTTGCCTTAGGTTAGGATATATAACGTTATAGATGTATATAATGTTACCACAGAGAACTAGGCACTTGCATGCCAGGAATGTTGTAAAATAGTACGGAAGAGATTATAGGTTGCCTTAGTTTAGGATATATAACGTTATAGGCGTATATACTGTTCCCACCGAGAAGTAGGTGCCGACGCGCCAGGTATCTTGTAAAATATTACATTCGACACGTTAGGTTGCCTTAGGCTAGCATATATAGCGTTATAGACGTATATAATGTTCCCACCGAGAAGTAGGGGGCGACGTGCCAGGAATGTAGTAAAATATTACATCCGAGATGTTAGGTTTCCTTTGGTTAGGATACATAACGTTATTGACTTATATAATGTCCCCTCCGAGAAGTAGGTGCCGACGCGCCAGGTATCTTGTAAAATATTACATTCGACATTTTAAGTTGCCTTATGCTAGGATATATAGCGTTATAGACGTATATAATGTTCCCACCCAGAAGTAGGGGCCGACGAACCAGGAATGTTGTAAAATATTACGCTCGACATTTTAGGTTGCCTTAGGTTAGGATATATAACGTTATAGACGTATATGGTATTCCCACCGAGAAGTACTGCCCGACACTCCAGGAATGTTGTAAAACATTACGCTCGACATGTTAGGTTGCCTTAGGAGAGGATATGTAACGTTATAGACGTATATATTGTTCCCACCGAGAAGGAGGTGCCGACGCGCCAGGAATGTTGTAAAATATTACGGTAGAGATGTTAGGTTGCCTTGGGTTAGGATATATAATGTTATAGACGTATATAATGTTACCACAGAGAACTAGGAACTTGCATGCCAGGAATGTTGTAAAATATTGCGGTAGAGATGATAGGTTGCCCTAGTTTAGGATATATAACGTTATAGACGTATATACTGTTCCCACCGAGAAGTAGGTGCCGACGCGCCAGGAATGTTGTAAAATAATAAAATAGACATGTTAGGATTGCCTTAGGCTAGGTTATATAACGTTATAGACGTATATACTGTTCCCAACGAGATGTAGGTGCCGACGCGCCAGGAATGTTGTAAAATATTACATTCGACAAGTCAGGTTGCCTTAGGCTAGGATATGTAGCGTTATAGAAGTATATAATGTTCCCACCGAGAAGTAGGGTCCGACGTGCCAGAAATGTAGTAAAATATTACATCCGAGATGTTAGGTTGCCTTAGGTTAGGATATATAACGTTATAGACGTATATAATGTTACCACAGAGAACTAGGCACTTGCATGCCAGGAATGTTGTAAAATATTACGGTAGAGATGATAGTTTGCCTTAGTTTAGGATATATAGCGTTATAGACGTATATAATGTTCCCACCGAGAAGTAGGGGCCGACGTGCCAGGAATGTAGTAAAATATTACATCCGAGATGTTAGGTTGCCTTAGGTTAGGATACATAACGTTATTGACTTATATAATGTCCCCACCGAGAAGTAGGTGCCGACGCGCCTGGTATGTTGTAAAATATTACATTCGACATGTCAGGTTGCCTTAGGCTAGGATATATAGCGTTATAGACGTATATAATGTTCCCACCGAGAAGTAGGGGCCGACGCGCTAGGAATGTTGTAAAATATTACATCCGAGATGTTATGTTGCCTTACATTAGGACACATAAAGTTATAGACGTATATAATGTTCCCACCGAGAAGTAGGGGACGACACGCCAGGAATGTTGCAAAATATTACATCCCACATATTAGGTTGCCTAAAGTTTGGATATAACACGTTATAGACGTATATAAAGTCCCCACCGAGAAAGTACAGGCCGACACGCCAGGAATGTTGTAAAACATTACGCTCGACATGTTAGGTTGCCTTAGGAGAGGATGTATAACGTTATAGACGTATATACTGTTCCCACCGAGAAGGAGGTGCCGACGCGCCAGGAATGTTGTAAAATATTACATTCGACATGTTAGGTTGCCTTAAGCTAGGATATATAGCGTTATAGACGTATATAATATTCCCACCGAGAAGTAGGGGCCGAAGTGACGGGAATGTAGTGAAATATTACATCCGAGATGTTAGGTTGCCATAGGCTAGGATATATAACGTTATAGACGTACATAATGTTACCACAGTCATATACGTACTTGCATGCCAGGAATGTTTTAAAATTTTACGGTAGAGATGTTAGGTTGCCTCAGGTTAGGACATATAACGTTATTGACTTATATAATGTTTCCACCGAGAAGTAGGGGCCGACGTGCCAGGTATGTAGTAAAATATTACATCCGAGATGTTAGATTGCCTTAGGCTAGTATATATAACCTTATAGACGTATATAATGTTACCACAGAGAAGTAGGGACCGAAGCGCCGGGAATGTTGTAAAATATTACATTCGGCATGTTAGGTTGCCTTAGGTTGGGATATATAACGTTTTAGACGTATATACTGTTCCCACCGAGAAGTAGGTTCCGACGCGCCAGGAATGTTGTAAAATATTACATTCGACATGTCAGGTTGCCATAGGCTAGGATATATAGCGTTAGTGACGTATATAATGTTCCCACCGAGAAATAGGGGCCGACGGGTCAGGAATGTTGTAAAATATTACACCCGAGGCGTTAGGTTCCCTTAGGTTAGGATATACGACGTTATAGACGTATAGAATGTTCCCACCGTGATGTAGGGACCGACATGCCAGGAATGTTGTGAAATATGACATCCGAGTTGTTAGGTTGCTTTAGGTTAGGATGTATATCGTTATAGACTTATATAATGTTCCCACTGAGACGTGGGGCCCGACATGCCAGGAATGTTGACAAATATTATATCCGAGATGTTAGGTTGCCTTAGGTTAGGATATAAAAAGTTATAGATGTATATAATGTCCTCATCCAGAAGTAGGTGACGACACGCCAGGAGTGTTGTAAAATATTACATTTGACATGTTAGGTTTCCTTAGGCTAGGATATATAATGTTATACACGCATATAATGTCATCACCGAGAACTACGGGCCGACACGCCAGGAATGATGTAAAATATTACATTCGACATGGTAGGTCGCCTTAGTCTAGGATATATAACGTTATAGACATATATAATGTTCCCACCGAGAAATAGGGGCCGACGCGTCAGGAATGCTGTAAAATACTACACCCGAGATGTTTGGTTGCTTTAGGTTAGGATATATATCGTTATAGACGCATATAATGTCCAGATCGAGACGTGGGGACCGACACGCCAGAATGTTGTAAAATATTACATCCGAGATGTTAGGTTGCCTTAGGCTAGTATATATATCGTTATAGACGTATACAATTTTGCCACCGAGAAGTAGGGACCGACATGACAGGAATGTTGTTAAATGTTACATCCGAAATGTTAGGTTGCCTTAGGTTAGGATGTACAACGTTATAGATGTATATAATGTCTCCATCCAGAAGTAGGTGACGACACGCGAGGAATGTTGTACAATATTACATGCGACATGTTAGGTTGCCTTAGGCTAGGATATCTAACCTTATAGACGTATATAATGTTACCACCGAGAACTACGGGCCGACACGTCAGGAATGATGTAAAATATTACATACGACATGTTAGGTTGCCTTAGGCTAGGATAAATAACGTTATAGACGTATATAATATTCCCACCGAGAAATAGGGGCCGACGCGTCAGGAATGTTGTAAAATATTACACCCGAGATGTTAGGTTCCCTTAGGTTTGGATATACAACGTTATAGACGTATAGAATGTTCCCACCGATATGTAGGGACCGACGTGCCAGGAATGTTGTAAAATATTACATCCGAGATGTTACGTTGCTTTAGGTTAGGATATATATCGTTATAGACTAATATAATGTTCCCACCAAGACGTGGGTACCGACATGCCAAGAATCTTGTAAAATATTACATTCGAGATGTTACGTTGCTTTAGGTTAGGATATATATCGTTATAGACTAATATAATGTTCCCACCAAGACGTGGGGACCGACATGCCAAGAATCTTGTAAAATATTACATCCGAGATGTTAGGTTCCCTTAGGTTAGGATATCCAACGTTATAGACGTATCTAATGTCCCCATCGAGAAGCAGGCGACGACACGCCAGAATGTTGTAAAATATTACATCCGATATGTTAGGTTGCCTTAGGCTAGCATATATAACGTGATAGACATATATAACGTTTCCACCGAGAAATAGGGGCCGACGCGTCAGGAATGTTGTAAAATATTACACCCGAAATGATAGGTTCAATTAGGTTAGGATATACAACGTTATAGACGTATAGAATGTTCCCACCGAGATGTAGGGACCGACATGCCAGGAATGTTGTAAAATATTACATCCGAGTTGTTAGGTTGCTTTAAGTTACGATATATATCGTTATAGACTTATATAATGTTCCCACCGAGACGTGGGGACTGACATGCCAGGAATGTTGTAAAATATTACATCCCGGAAGTTAGGTAGCTTTGGGTTAAGATATACAACGTTATAGACGTATATAATGTCCCCTTCGAGAAGCAGGCGACGGCACGCCAGAATGTTGTAAAATATTGCCTTCGACATGTTAGGTTGCCTTAGGCTAGGATATGTAACGTTACAGACGTATATAATATTTCCACCGAGAAATAGGGGCCGACGTGTCAGGAATGTTGTAAAATATTACACCCGAAATGATAGGTTCCCTTAGGTTAGGATATACAACGTTATAGACGTATCTAATGTCCCCATCGAGAAACAGGCGACGACACGCCAGAATGTTGTAAAATATTAGATCCGATATGTTAGGTTGCCTTAGGCTAGGATATATAACGTGATAGACGTATACAATGTTTCCACCGAGAAATAGGGGCCGACGCTTCAGGAATGTTGTAAAATATTACATCCCAGATGTTAGGTTGCGTTAGGTTAGGATATACAACGTAATAGACGTATATAATGTCCCCTTCGAGAAGCAGGCGACGACACGCCAGAATGTTGTAAAATATTACATTCGACATGTTAGGTTGCCTTAGGCTAGGATATGTAACGTTATAGACGTATATAATATTTCCACCGAGAAATAGGGGCCGACGTGTCAGGTATGTTGTAAAATATTACACCCCAAATGATAGGTTCCCTTAGGTTAGGATATACAACGTTATAGACGTATAGAATGTTCCCACCGAGATGTAGGGACCGAAATGCCAGGAATGTTGTCAAATATTACATCCGAGATGTTTGGTTGCTTTAGGTTAGGATATACAACGTAATAGACGTATATAATGTCCCCTTCGAGAAGCAGGCGACGATACGCCAGAATGTTGTGAAATATTACATTCGACATGTTAGGTTGCCTTAGGCTAGGATATATAACGTTATAGACGTATATAATATTCCCATCGAGAAATAGGGGCCGACGCGTCAGGAATGTTGTAAAATATTACACCCGAGATGTTAGGTTCACTTAGGTTAGGATATGCAACGTTATAGACGTATCTAATGTCCCCATCGAGAAGCAGGCGACGACACGCCAGGAATGATGTAAACTATTGCATTCGACATGTTAGGTCGCCTTAGGCTAGGATATATACCGTTATAGACGTATATAATGTTCCCACCTAGAAATAGGGGCCAACGCGTCAGGAATGTGGTAAAATATTACACCCGAGAAGTTAGGTTCCCTTAGGTTAGGATATAGAATGTTATAGACGTATATAATGATCCCACCGAGAAGTAGGGACCGACGCGTCAGGAATGTTGTAAAATAAAACATCCCAGATGTTAGGTTGCGTTAGGTTAGGATATACAACGTTATAGACGTATATAATGTCCTCACCCAGAAGTAGGCGACGACACGCCAGGAGTGTTGTAAAATATTACATTTGACATGTTAGGTTTCCTTAGGCTAAGATATATAATGTTATACACGCATATAATGTTATCACCGAGAACTACGGGCCGACACACCAGGAATGATGTAAAATATTACATTCGACATGGTAGGTCGCCTTAGTCTAGGATATATAACGTTATAGACATATATAATGTTCCCACCGAGAAATAGGGGCCGACGTGTCAGGAATGTTGTAAAATATTACACCCGAAATGATAGGTTCCCTTAGGTTAGGATATACAACGTTATAGACGTATAGAATGTTCCCACCGAGATGTAGGGACCGACATGCCAGGAATGTTGTAAAATATTACATCCGAGTTGTTAGGTTGCTTTAAGTTAGGATATATATCGTTATAGACTTATATAATGTTCCCACCGAGACGTGGGGACTGACATGCCAGGAATGTTGTAAAATATTACATCCCGGAAGTTAGGTAGCTTTGGGTTAAGATATACAACGTTATAGACGTATATAATGTCCCCTTCGAGAAGCAGGCGACGACACGCCAGAATGTTGTAAAATATTACATTCGACATGTTAGGTTGCCTTAGGCTAGGATATGTAACGTTACAGACGTATATAATATTTCCACCGAGAAATAGGGGCCGACGTGTCAGGAATGTTGTAAAATATTACACCCGAAATGATAGGTTCCCTAGGTTAGGATATACAACGTTATAGACGTATCTAATGTCCCCATCGAGATGTGGGGACCGAAATGCCAGGAATGTTGTCAAATATTACATCCGAGATGTTTGGTTGCTTTAGGTTAGGATATACAACGTAATAGACGTATATAATGTCCCCTTCGAGAAGCAGGCGACGACACGCCAGAATGTTGTAAAATATTACATTCGACATGTTAGGTTGCCTTAGGCTAGGATATGTAACGTTATAGACGTATATAATATTTCCACCGAGAAATAGGGACGGACGTGTCAGGAATGTTGTAAAATATTACATCCCAAATGTTAGGTTGCGTTAGGTTAGGATATACAACGTTATAGACGTATATAATGTCCTCACCCAGAAGTAGGCGACGACACGCCAGGAGTGTTGTAAAATATTACATTTGACATGTTAGGTTTCCTTAGGCTAAGATATATAATGTTATACACGCATATAATGTTATCACCGAGAACTACGGGCCGACACGCCAGGAATGATGTAAAATATTACATTCGACATGGTAGGTCGCCTTATACTAGGATATATAACGTTATAGACATATATAATGTTCCCACCGAGAAATAGGGGCCGACGTGTCAGGAATGTTGTAAAATATTACACCCGAAATGATAGGTTCCCTTAGGTTAGGATATACAACGTTATAGACGTATAGAATGTTCCCACCGAGATGTAGGGACCGACATGCCAGGAATGTTGTAAAATATTACATCCGAGTTGTTAGGTTGTTTAAAGTTAGGATATATATCGTTATAGACTTATATAATGTTCCCACCGAGACGTGGGGACTGACATGCCAGGAATGTTGTAAAATATTACATCCCGGAAGTTAGGTAGCTTTGGGTTAAGATATACAACGTTATAGACGTATATAATGACCCCTTCGAGAAGCAGGCGACGACACGCCAGAATGTTGTAAAATATTACATTCGACATGTTAGGTTGCCTTAGGCTAGGATATGTAACGTTACAGACGTATATAATATTTCCAC
The DNA here is from genome assembly GCA_963969225.1 of Xylocopa violacea. Lineage (NCBI taxonomy): Eukaryota > Metazoa > Arthropoda > Insecta > Hymenoptera > Apidae > Xylocopa > Xylocopa violacea. The sequence goes on from CAXAJV010000001.1 coordinate 52,331,035, forward strand.
CGAGAAATAGGGGCCGACTTGTCAGGAATGTTGTAAAATATTACACCCGAAATGATAGGTTCCCTTAGGTTAGGATATACAACGTTATAGACGTATATAATGTCCCCTTCGAGAAGCAGGTGACGACACGCCTGAATGTTGTAAAGTATTACATTCGACATGTTAGGTTGCCTTAGGCTAGGATATATAACGTTATAGACGTATATAATATTCCCACCGAGAAATAGGGGCCCACGCGTCAGGAATGTTGTAAAATATTACACCCGAGATGTTAGGTTGCCTTAGGCTAGTATATATATCGTTATAGACGTATACAATTTTGCCACCGAGAGGTAGGGACCGACATGCCAGGAATGTTGTTAAATATAACATCCGAAATGTTAGGTTGCGTTAGGTTAGGATATACAACGTTATAGACGTATATAATGTCCCGTTCGAGAAGCAGGCGACGACACGCAAGAATGTTGTAAAATATTACTTCCGACATGTTAGGTTGCCTTAGGCTAGGATATATAACGTTATAGACGTATATAATGTCCCCATCGAGAAGTAGGCGACGACACGCCAGGAATGATGTAAACTATTGCATTCGACATGTTAGGTCGCCTTAGGCTAGGATATATAACGTTATAGACGAATATAATGTTCCCACCGAGAAATAGGGGCCGACGCGTCAGGAATGTTGTAAAATATTACACCCGAGGTGTTAGGTTCCCTTAGGTTAGCATATACGACGTTATAGACGTATAGAATGTTCCCACCGAGAAATAGGGGCCGACGGGTCAGGAATGTTGTAAAATATTACACCCGAGGCGTTAGGTTCCCTTAGGTTAGGATATACGACGTTATAGACGTATAGAATGTTCCCACCGAGATGTAGGGACCGACATGCCAGGAATGTTGTGAAATATGACATCCGAGTTGTTAGGTTGCTTTAGGTTAGGATGTATATCGTTATAGACTTATATAATGTTCCCACTGAGACGTGGGGCCCGACATGCCAGGAATGTTGACAAATATTATATCCGAGATGTTAGGTTGCCTTAGGTTAGGATATAAATAGTTATAGATGTATATAATGTCCTCATCCAGAAGTTGGTGACGACACGCCAGGAGTGTTGTAAAATATTACATTTGACATGTTAGGTTTCCTTAGGCTAGGATATATAATGTTATACACGCATATAATGTCATCACCGAGAACTACGGGCCGACACGCCAGGAATGATGTAAAATATTACATTCGACATGGTAGGTCGCCTTAGTCTAGGATATATAACGTTATAGACATATATAATGTTCCCACCGAGAAATAGGGGCCGACGCGTCAGGAATGCTGTAAAATACTACACCCGAGATGTTTGGTTGCTTTAGGTTAGGATATATATCGTTATAGACGCATATAATGTCCAGATCGAGACGTGGGGACCGACACGCCAGAATGTTGTAAAATATTACATCCGAGATGTTAGGATTGCCTTAGGCTAGGATATATAACGTTATAGACGTATATAATGTTCCCACCGAGAAGTAGGGGCCGATGTGACGGGAATGTTGTAAAATTATACATTCGACACGTTAGGATTGCCTTAAGTTAGGATATATGGCGTTATAGACGTATATAATGTTCCCACCGAGAAGTAGGGGCCAGCGCGCCAGGAATGTGATAAAATATTACATTCGACATGTTAAGTTGTCTTAGGTTAGGATATATAACGTTATAGTCGTATATACAGTTCCCACCGAGAAGTAGTTGCCGACGCGCCAGGAATATTGTAAAATATTATATTCGACATGTTAGGTTGTCTCAGGCTAGGACATATAGCGTTATAGACATATACAATGTTCCCACCGCGAAATAGGGGCCGACACGCGAGGAATGTTGTAAAACATTACATCCGAGATGTTAGGTTGCCTTAGACTAGGATATATAACGTTATAGACGTATATAATGTTCCCACCGAGAAGTAGGGGCCGAAGTGACGGGAATGTAGTAAAATATTACATCCGAGATGTTAGGTTGCCTTAGGCTAGGATAAGTAACGTTATAGACGTATATAATGTTCCCACCGAGAAGTAGGGTCCGACGAGCCAGGAATGTAGTAAAATATTACATCCGAGATGTTAGGTTGAATTAGGTTAGGATATATAACGTTGTAGACTTACATACTGTTCCCACCGAGAAGTAGGTGCCGACGCGCCAGGAATGTTGTAAAATATTACATCCGAGATGTTAGGATTACCTTAGGCTAGGATATATAACGTTATAGACGTATATAATGTTCCCACCGAGAAGTAGGGGCCGACGTGCCAGGAATGTAGTAAAATATTACATCCGAGATGTTAGGTTGCCTTAGGTTAGGATATATAACGTTATAGACGTATATAATGTTCCACCCGAGAAGTAGGGGCCGACGCGCCAGGAATGCTGTAAAATATTACATTCGACATGTTAGGATTGCCTTAGGCTAGGATATATAACGTTATAGACGTATATGATATTCCCACCGAGAACTACGGACCTACACGCCAGGAATGTTATCAAATATTACTTCCGAGATGTTAGGTTCCCTTAGGTTAGGATATATAACGTTATAGACCTCTATAATGTTCCCACCGAGAAGTAGGGCCCTGCGAGCCAGGAATGTTGTAAAATATTACGCTCGACATGTTAGGTTGTCTTAGGCTATGATATATAGCGATATAGACGTATATGATATTCCCACCGAGAAATGGGGGCCGGCGCGCCAGGAATTTAGTAAAATATTACATCCGAGATGTTAGGTTGCCTTAGGCTAGGATATGTAAAGTTATAGACGTAAATAATGTTCCCACCGAGAAGTAGGGGCCAGCGCGCCAGGAATGTGGTAAAATATTACATCCGGTATTTTAGGTTGCCTTAGGCTAGGATATATAACTTTATAGACGTATGTCATGTTCCCACCGAGAAGTAGGTGCCGACGCGCCACGAATGTTGTAAAATATTACGCTCGACAAGTTAGGTTGCATAGGATAGGATATATAGCGTTAAAGACGTATATAATGTTCCCACCGAGACATAGGGGCCGACACGCCAGGAATGTTGTAAAATATTACATACGAAATGTTAGGTTCCCTTAGGATTGGATATATAACGTTATAGACGTATATAATGTTCCCACCGAGAAGTAGGGGCCAACGAGCCAGGAATGTGATCAAATATTACATTCGACATGTTAAGTTGTCTTAGGTTAGGATATATAACGTTATAGTCGTATATACAGTTCCCACCGAGAAGTAGTTGCCGACGCGCCAGGAATATTGTAAAATATTATATTCGACATGTTAGGTTGTCTCAGGCTATCACATATATCGTTATAGACATATACAATGTTCCCACCGAGAAATAGGGGCCGACACGCCAGGAATGTTGTAAAACATTACATCCGAGGTGTTAGGTTGCCTTAGGCTAGGATATATAGCGTTATAGACGTATATAATGTTCCCACCGAGAAGTAGGGGCCAACGAGCCAGGAATGTTGTAAAATATTACGCTCGATATGTTAGGTTGCCTTAGGCTATGATATATAGCGATATAGACGTATATAATATTCCCACCGAGAAGTGGGGGCCGGCGCGCCAGGAATGTAGTAGAATATTACATCCGAGATGTTAGGTTGCCTTAGGCTAGGATATGTAAAGTTATAGACGTATATAATGTTCCTACCGAGAAATAGGTGCCGGCACGCCAGGAATGTTGTAAAATATTACATCCGAGATGTTAGGATTGCCTTAGGCTAAGATATATAGCGTTATAGACGTATATAATGTTCCCACCGAGAAGTAGGGGCCGAATTGACGGGAATGTTGTAAAATATTACATTCCACATGTTAGTTTGCCTTAGGCTAGGATATATAGCGTTATAGACGTATATAATGTTCCCACCGAGAAGTAGGGGCCGACGTGCAAGGAATGTGGTAAAATATTATATCCGAGATGTTAGGTTGCCTTAGGTTAGGATATATAACGTTATCGACGCTCATAATGTTCCCACCGAGAAGTAGGGGCCAACGAGCCAGGAATGTGGTGAAACATTACATTCGACATGTTAAGTTGCCTTAGGTTAGGATATATAACGTTATAGACGGATATACTGTTCCCACCGAGAAGTAGTTGCCGACGCGCCAGGAATATTGTAAAATATTACATTCGTCTTGTAAGGATGCCTTATGCTAGGATATATAACGTTATAGACGTATATAATATTCCCACCGAGAAGTGGGAGCCGGCGCGCCAGGAATGTAGTAAAATATTACATCCGAGATGTTAGGTTGCCTTAGGCTACGATATGTAAAGTTATAGACGTATATAATGTTCCCACCGAGAAATAGGTGTCGGCGCGCCAGGAATGTTGTAAAATATTACATCCGGGATGTTAGGTTGCCTTAGGCTAGGATATGTAAAGTTATAGACGTATATAATGTTCCCACCGAGAAATAGGTGCCGGCGCGCCAGGAATGTTGTAAAATATTACATTCGACATGTAAGGATGCCTTATGCTAGGATATATAACGTTATAGACGTATATAATGTTCCCACCGAGAAATAGGGGCCGACACGCCAGGAATGTTGTAAAACATTACATCCGAGGTGTTAGGTTGCCTTAGGCTAGGATATATAGCGTTATAGACGTATATAATGTTCCCACCGAGAAGTAGGGGCCAACGAGCCAGGAATGTTGTAAAATATTACGCTCGACATGTTAGGTTGCCTTAGGCTATGATATATAGCGATATAGACGTATATAATATTCCCACCGAGAAGTGGGGGCCGGCGCGCCAGGAATGTAGTAGAATATTACATCCGAGATGTTAGGTTGCCTTAGGCTAGGATATGTAAAGTTATAGACGTATATAATGTTCCCACCGAGAAATAGGTGCCGGCACGCCAGGAATGTTGTAAAATATTACATCCGAGATGTTAGGATTGCCTTAGGCTAAGATATATAGCGTTATAGACGTATATAATGTTCCCACCGAGAAGTAGGGGCCGAAGTGACGGGAATGTTGTAAAATATTACATTCCACATGTTAGTTTGCCTTAGGCTAGGATATATAGCGTTATAGACGTATATAATGTTCCCACCGAGAAGTAGGGGCCGACGTGCAAGGAATGTGGTAAAATATTATATCCGAGATGTTAGGTTGCCTTAGGTTAGGATATATAACGTTATCGACGCTCATAATGTTCCCACCGAGAAGTAGGGGCCAACGAGCCAGGAATGTGGTGAAACATTACATTCGACATGTTAAGTTGCCTTAGGTTAGGATATATAACGTTATAGACGGATATACTGTTCCCACCGAGAAGTAGTTGCCGACGCGCCAGGAATATTGTAAAATATTACATTCGACATGTAAGGATGCCTTATGCTAGGATATATAACGTTATAGACGTATATAATATTCCCACCGAGAAGTGGGGGCCGGCGCGCCAGGAATGTAGTAAAATATTACATTCGACATGTAAGGATGCCTTATGCTAGGATATATAACGTTATAGACGTATATAAAGTTCCCACCGAGAAGTAGGTGCCGACGAGCCAGGAATGTTGTAAAATATTACGCTCGACATGTTAGGTTGCCTTAGGCTAGGATATATAACGTTATAGACGTATATAAAGTTCCAACCGAGAAGTAGGTTCCGACGAGCCAGGAATGTTGTAAAATATTACGCTCGACATGTTAGGTTGCCTTAGGCTAGGATATATAGCGATATAGACGTATATAATGTTCCCATCGACAAATAGCGGTCGGCGCGCCAGGAATGTTGTAAAATATTACATCCGAGGTGTTAGGATTGCCTTAGGCTAAGAGATATAACGTTATAGACGTATATAATGTTCCCACCGAGAAGTAGGGGCCAACGAGCCAGGAATGTGGTGAAACATTACATTCGACATGTTAAGTTGCCTTAGGTTAGGATATATAACGTTATAGACGGATATACTGTTCCCACCGAGAAGTAGTTGCCGACGCGCCAGGAATGTTGTAAAATATTACGCTCGACATGTTAGGTTGCCTTAGGCTAGGATATATAGCGATATAGACGTATATAATGTTCCCATCGACAAATAGCGGTCGGCGCGCCACGAATGTAGTAAAATATTACATCCGAGATGTTAGGATTGCCTTAGGCTAGGATATATCACGTTATGGACGTATATAATGTTCCCACCGAGAAGTAGGAGCCGGCGCGCCAGGAATGCTGTAAAATATTACATTCGACATGTAAGGATGCCTTATGCTAGGATATATAACGTTATAGACGTATATAATATTCCCACCGAGAAGTGGGGGCCGGCGCGCCAGGAATGTAGTAAAATATTACATCCGAGATGTTAGGTTGCCTTAGGCTAGGATATGTAAAGTTATAGACGTATATAATGTTCCCACCGAGAAATAGGTGCCGGCGCGCCAGGAATGTAGTAAAATATTACATCCGAGATGTTAGGTTGCCTTAGGTTAGGATATATAACGTTATAGACGGATATACTGTTCCCACCGAGAAATAGTTGCCGACGCGCCAGGAATATTGTAAAATATTACACTCGACATGTAAGGATGCCTTATGCTAGGATATATAACGTTATAGACGTATATAAAGATCCCACCGAGAAGTAGGTGCCGACGAGCCAGGAATGTTGTAAAATATTACGCTCGACATGTTAGGTTGCCTTAGGCTAGGATATATAGCGATATAGACGTATATAATGTTCCCATCGACAAATAGCGGTCGGCGCGCCACGAATGTAGTAAAATATTACATCCGAGATGTTAGGATTGCCTTAGGCTAGGATATATCACGTTATGGACGTATATAATGTTCCCACCGAGAAGTAGGAGCCGGCGCGCCAGGAATGCTGTAGAATATTACATTCGACATGTTAGGTTGCCTTAGGCTAGTATATATAGCGATATAGACGTATATAATGTTCCCACCCAGAAGTAGGGGCCGACGAACCAGGAATGTCGTAGAATATTACGCTCGACATTTTAGGTTGCCTTAGGTTAGGATATATAACGTTATAGACGTATATGGTATTCCCACCGAGAAGTACTGCCCGACACTCCAGGAATGTTGTAAAACATTACGCTCGACATGTTAGGTTGCCTTAGGAGAGGATATGTAACGTTATAGACGTATATATTGTTCCCACCGAGAAGGAGGTGCCGACGCGCCAGGAATGTTGTAAAATATTACATTCGACATGTTAGGTTGCCTTAAGCTAGGATATATAGCGTTATAGACGTATATAATATTCCCACCGAGAAGTAGGGGCCGAAGTGACGGGAATGTAGTAAAATATTACAATCGACATGTTAGGATTGCCTTAGGCTAGGATATATAACGTTATAGACGTATATAATGTTCCCACCGAGAAGTAGGAGCCGACGAGCCAGGAATGTTGTAAAATATTGCGCCCGACATGTTAAGTTACCCTAGGCTAGGATATATAGCGTTATAGACGTATATAATGTTCACACCGAGAAGTGGGGGCCGAATAGCCAGGAATGTTATAAAATATTACATTCGAAATATTAGGTTGCCTTAGGCTAGTAGATATAGCGTTATAGACGTATATAATGTTCCCACCGAGAAGTAGGTTCCGACGTGGCAGGAATGTAGTAAAATATTACATCCGAGATGTTAGGTTGCCATAGGCTAGGATATATAACGTTATAGACGTACATAATGTTACCGCAGTCATATACGTACTTGCATGCCAGGAATGTTTTAAAATTTTACGGTAGAGATGTTAGGTTGCCTCAGGTTAGGACATATAACGTTATTGACTTATATAATGTTTCCACCGAGAAGTAGGGGCCGACGTGCCAGGTATGTAGTAAAATATTACATCCGAGATGTTAGATTGCCTTAGGCTAGTATATATAACCTTATAGACGTATATAACGTTACCACAGAGAAGTAGGGACCGAAGCGCCGGGAATGTTGTAAAATATTACATTCGGCATGTTAGGTTGCCTTAGGTTGGGATATATAACGTTTTAGACGTATATACTGTTCCCACCGAGAAGTAGGTTCCGACGCGCCAGGAATGTTGTAAAATATTACATTCGACATGTCAGGTTGCCTTAGGCTAGGATATATAGCGTTAGTGACGTATATAATGTTCCCACCGAGAAATAGGGGCCGACGGGTCAGGAATGTTGTAAAATATTACACCCGAGGCGTTAGGTTCCCTTAGGTTAGGATATACGACGTTATAGACGTATAGAATGTTCCCACCGTGATGTAGGGACCGACATGCCAGGAATGTTGTGAAATATGAAATCCGAGTTGTTAGGTTGCTTTAGGTTAGGATGTATATCGTTATAGAATTATATAATGTTCCCACTGAGACGTGGGGCCCGACATGCCAGGAATGTTGACAAATATTATATCCGAGATGTTAGGTTGCCTTAGGTTAGGATATAAAAAGTTATAGATGTATATAATGTCCTCATCCAGAAGTAGGTGACGACACGCCAGGAGTGTTGTAAAATATTACATTTGACATGTTAGGTTTCCTTAGGCTAGGATATATAATGTTATACACGCATATAATGTCATCACCGAGAACTACGGGCCGACACGCCAGGAATGATGTAAAATATTACATTCGACATGGTAGGTCGCCTTAGTCTAGGATATATAACGTTATAGACATATATAATGTTCCCACCGAGAAATAGGGGCCGACGCGTCAGGAATGCTGTAAAATACTACACCCGAGATGTTTGGTTGCTTTAGGTTAGGATATATATCGTTATAGACGCATATAATGTCCAGATCGAGACGTGGGGACCGACACGCCAGAATGTTGTAAAATATTACATCCGAGATGTTAGGTTGCCTTAGGCTAGTATATATATCGTTATAGACGTATACAATTTTGCCACCGAGAAGTAGGGACCGACATGACAGGAATGTTGTTAAATGTTACATCCGAAATGTTAGGTTGCCTTAGGTTAGGATGTACAACGTTATAGATGTATATAATGTCTCCATCCAGAAGTAGGTGACGACACGCCAGGAATGTTGTACAATATTACATGCGACATGTTAGGTTGCCTTAGGCTAGGATATCTAACCTTATAGACGTATATAATGTTACCACCGAGAACTACGGGCCGACACGTCAGGAATGATGTAAAATATTACATACGACATGTTAGGTTGCCTTAGGCTAGGATAAATAACGTTATAGACGTATATAATATTCCCACCGAGAATTAGGGGCCGACGCGTCAGGAATGTTGTAAAATATTACACCCGAGATGTTAGGTTCCCTTAGGTTTGGATATACAACGTTATAGACGTATAGAATGTTCCCACCGATATGTAGGGACCGACGTGCCAGGAATGTTGTAAAATATTACATCCGAGATGTTACGTTGCTTTAGGTTAGGATATATATCGTTATAGACTAATATAATGTTCCCACCAAGACGTGGGTACCGACATGCCAAGAATCTTGTAAAATATTACATTCGAGATGTTACGTTGCTTTAGGTTAGGATATATATCGTTATAGACTAATATAATGTTCCCACCAAGACGTGGGGACCGACATGCCAAGAATCTTGTAAAATATTACATCCGAGATGTTAGGTTCCCTTAGGTTAGGATATCCAACGTTATAGACGTATCTAATGTCCCCATCGAGAAGCAGGCGACGACACGCCAGAATGTTGTAAAATATTACATCCGATATGTTAGGTTGCCTTAGGCTAGCATATATAACGTGATAGACATATATAATGTTTCCACCGAGAAATAGGGGCCGACGCGTCAGGAATGTTGTAAAATATTACACCCGAAATGATAGGTTCAATTAGGTTAGGATATACAACGTTATAGACGTATAGAATGTTCCCACCGAGATGTAGGGACCGACATGCCAGGAATGTTGTAAAATATTACATCCGAGTTGTTAGGTTGCTTTAAGTTACGATATATATCGTTATAGACTTATATAATGTTCCCACCGAGACGTGGGGACTGACATGCCAGGAATGTTGTAAAATATTACATCCCGGAAGTTAGGTAGCTTTGGGTTAAGATATACAACGTTATAGACGTATATAATGTCCCCTTCGAGAAGCAGGCGACGGCACGCCAGAATGTTGTAAAATATTACCTTCGACATGTTAGGTTGCCTTAGGCTAGGATATGTAACGTTACAGACGTATATAATATTTCCACCGAGAAATAGGGGCCGACGTGTCAGGTATGTTGTAAAATATTACACCCGAAATGATAGGTTCCCTTAGGTTAGGATATACAACGTTATAGACGTATCTAATGTCCCCATCGAGAAACAGGCGACGACACGCCAGAATGTTGTAAAATATTAGATCCGATATGTTAGGTTGCCTTAGGCTAGGATATATAACGTGATAGACGTATACAATGTTTCCACCGAGAAATAGGGGCCGACGCTTCAGGAATGTTGTAAAATATTACATCCCAGATGTTAGGTTGCGTTAGGTTAGGATATACAACGTAATAGACGTATATAATGTCCCCTTCGAGAAGCAGGCGACGACACGCCAGAATGTTGTAAAATATTACATTCGGCATGTTAGGTTGCCTTAGGCTAGGATATACAACGTTATAGACGTATCTAGTGTCCCCATCGAGAAGCAGGCGATGACACGCCAGAATGTTGTAAAATATTACATCCGATATGTTAGGTTGCCTTAGGTTAGGATATATAACGTGATAGACGTATATAATGTTTCCACCGAGAATTAGGGGCCGACGCGTCAGGAATGTTGTAAAATATTACATCCCAGATGTTAGGTTGCGTTAGGTTAGGATATACAACGTTATAGACGTATATAATGTTCCCACCGAGAAATAGGGACCGACGCGTCAGGAATGTTGTAAAATAAAACATCCCAGATGTTAGGTTGCGTTAGGTTAGGATATACAACGTTATGGACGTATATAATGACCTCATCCAGAAGTAGGCGACGACACGCCAGGAGTGTTGTAAAATATTACATTTGACATGTTAGGTTTCCTTAGGCTAGGATATATAATGTTATACACGCATATAATGTTATCACCGAGAACTACGGGCCGACACGCCAGGAATGATGTAAAATATTACATTCGACATGGTAGGTCGCCTTAGTCTAGGATATACAACGTTATAGACGTATCTAGTGTCCCCATCGAGAAGCAGGCGACGACACGCCAGAATGTTGTAAAATATTACATCCGATATGTTAGGTTGCCTTAGGTTAGGATATATAACGTGATAGACGTATATAATGTTTCCACCGAGAAATAGGGTCCGACGCGTCAGGAATGTTGTAAAATATTACATCCCAGATGTTAGGTTGCGTTAGGTTAGGATATACAACGTTATAGACGTATATAATATTCCCACCGAGAAATAGGGGACGACGCGTCAGGAATGTTGTAAAATATTACACCCGAGATGTTAGGTTACCTTACGTTAGCATATACAACGTTATAGACGTATAGAATGTTCCCACCGAGATGTAGGGACCGACGTGCCAGGAATGTTGTAAAATATTACATCCGAGTTGTTAGATTGCTTTAGGTTAGGATATATATCGTTATAGACTTATATAATGTTCCCACCGAGACGTGGGGACCGACATGCCAGGAATGTTGTAAAATATTACATCCCAAATGGTAGGTTGCTTTGGGTTAGGATATACAACGTTATAGACTTATATAATGTCCGCACCGAGACGTACGGGACGACACGAACGGGATTCTGTATAACATTATCACAGAGGGGCAAAATGGGGTAGGTTAGGTTATATTACGATGTAGACGTATATAATGTTCCCACTCAGAAGTAGGGGCCGAAACACCTGGAATGTTGTAAAATACTACATTCGAGATGTTAGGTTGCCCTAGGTTAGGATGTATAACGTTACAGACGTATATAGTGTCCCCTCCGAGAAGTACGGGCCGACACGATCGGGATTCTGTAAAACATTACCAGCGATGGGCTAGGTGGTTTAGGTTAGGTTATAATATGTCATATACGTATATAATGTTCCGACCGAGAAGTAGAGTCCGACCCGCCAGCAAAATACTACATCCGAGATGTTAGGTTGGCTTAGGTTGTGATATATAACGTTATAGACGTATATTGTGTCCCCACCGAGTAGTACGGGCCGACACGTCCGGGAATCTGTAAAACGTTACCAGCGTGGTGCTAGATGGGTTAGGTTAGGTTATATTACATTATAGACATATATAATGTTCCCACCGAGAAGTATGGGCCGACCCGCCAGGAATGTTGTGAAATACTACATTCGAGATGTGAGGTTGCCTTAGGGTAGGATATACAACGTTATAGACGTATATAATGTCCCCACCGAGAAGTACGGGACGACATGACCGGGATTCTGTAAAACATTACCAGCGAGGGGCCAGATGGGTTAAGTTAGGTTATATTGCGATATAGACGTATATAATGTTCCCACCGAGAAGTTGGGGCCGACCCGCCAGGTATTTTGGAAAATACAACATCCGAGATGTTAGGTTGCCTTAGGTTAGGATATATAACGTAATAGACGTATATAATATCCGCACCGTGACGTACGGGGCCACACGAACGGGATTCTGTGAAACAATACCAGCGAGGGTCTAGATGGGTTAGGTTAGGTTATATTACGATATAGACTTATATAATGTCCCTACCGAGGAGTGGGGCCGACCCGCCAGGAATGTTGTGAAATACTACATTCGAGATGTTAGGTTGCCTTCGGGTGGGATATAGACTGTTATAGACGTATATAATGTCCCCACCGAGAAGTATGAACCAACCCGAACGGGATTCTGTAAAACATTACCGCCGAGGGGCTAGATGGGTGAGGTTAGGTTATATTACGTTATGGACGTATATAATGTTCCCACCGAGAAGTAGGGGCCGACCCGCCAGTAATTTTGGAAATTACTACATCCGAGATGTTGGATAGCCTTAGGTTAGGATATATAACGTTATAAACGCATAGAATGTTCCCACCGAGACGTACGGGGCGACACGAACTGGATTCTGTAAAACATTACCAGCCAGGGGCTAAATGGGTTAGGTTAGGTTATATTGCGATATAGATGTATATAATGTGCCCACCGAGAAGTAGGGGTCGACCCGCCTGGAATGTTGTAAAATACTACATTTGAGATGTTAGGTTACCTTAGGTTAGGATGTATAACGTTATAGACTTATATAATGTCCGCACCGAGACGTACGGGACGACACGAACGGGATTCTGTAAAACATTACCGCCGAGGGGCTAGATGGGTTAGGTTAGGTTATATTACGTTATGGACGTATATAATGTTCCCACCGAGAAGTAGGGGCCGACCCGCCAGTAATTTTGAAATTACTACATCCGAGATGTTAGATAGCCTTAGGTTAGGATATATAACGTTATAGACGCATACAATGTTCCCACCGAGACGTACGGGACGACACGAACTGGATTCTGTAAAACATTAATAGCGAGGGGCTAAATGGGTAAGGTTAGGTTATATTGCGATATAGACGTATATAATGTGCCCACCGAGAAGTAGGGGCCGCCCCGCCAGGAATGTTGTAAAATACTACATTCGAGATGTTAGGTTGCCTTAGATTGGGATATATAACGTTCTAGACGCATATAATGTCCCCACCGAGAATTACGGGCCGAAACGACCGGGATTCTGTAAAACATTATCAGCGAGGGGCTAGATGGGTTAGGTTAGGTTATATGACGTTATCGACGTATATAATGTTCCCACCGAGAAGTAGGGGCCGTCCCGCCAGGTATTTTGGAAAATACTATATCCGAGATGTTAGGTTGCCTTAGGTTAGCATATATAACGTTATAGACGTATATAATGTCCGCACCGTGACGTACGGTGCGACAGGAACGGGATTCAGTGAAACATTACCAGCGAGGGTCTAGATGGGTTAGGTTAGGTTATATTACGTGATAGACGTATATTATGTTCCCACCGAGAAGTAGGGACCGACATGACATGAATGTTATAAAAGATTACAGCCCACATGTAAGGTTGCGTCAGGTTAGAATATACAACATTATAGACGTATATAGTGTCCCCATCGTGAAGCAGGCGACGACACGACAGGAATGTTGTAAAATATTACATCCGAGATGTTAAGTTGCCTTACGTTAGGATATATAACGTTATAGACGTATATAATGTTCCCACCGAAAAGTAGGAGCCGACGTGCCAGGAATGTAGTAAAATACTACATGCGAGATGTTAGGTTGCCTTAGGCTAGGATATATAGTGTGATAGACGTATATAATGTTCCAACCGAGAAGTAGGGGCCGACGTGCCAGTAATGTTGTGAAATATTACATTCTACATATTAGGTTACCTTAGGCTAGGATATATAGCGTTATAAACGTATATAATGTTCCCACCGAGAAGAAGGGCCCGAAGCGCCGGGAATGTTGTAAAATATTACATTCGACAAGTTAGGTTGCCTTAGGCTAGGATATATAGCGTTATAGACGTATATAATGTTCCCAGCGAGAAGTAGGGGCCGCCCCGCCAGGAATGTTGTAAAATACTATATTCGAGATGTTAGGTTGCCTTAGATTGGGATATATAAGGTTATAGACGTACATAATGTCCCCAGGGAGAGGTACTGGCGGACACGACCGGGATTCTGAAAAATATTACCAGCGAGGTGCTAGATGGGTTAGGTAAGGTTATATTACGTTAAAGACGTATATAACGTTCCCACCGAGAAGTAGGGGCCGACCCGCCAGGAATGTTGTAAAATACTACATCCGGGATGTTGGGTTGCCTTAGGTTAGGATATATAACGGCGCCTACTTCCCGATGGGTACATTATATACGTCTATAACGTTGTAAATCCTATCCTAAGGGAACTTGATATCTCCTGTGTAATATTTTACAACATTCCTGGCGCGTCGTCTCCTACTTCTCGGTGGGAACATTATATACGTCTATAACATGTTCCCACGGAGACGTACGGGGCTACACGAAAGGGCTTCTACAAAACATTTCCAGCGATGGGCTAGATGAGTTAGGTTAGGTTATATTACGTTATAGACGTATATAATGTTCCCACCGAGAAGTAGGAGCCGACGCGCCAGGAATGTTGTAAAATATTACATTCGACAGGTTAGGTTGCCTTAAGCTAGGATATATAGCGTTATAGACGTATATAATGTTCCCACCGAAAAGTAGGGGCCGATGTGTCAGGAACGTTGTAAAATATTACATGCGACATGTTAGGTTGCCTTAGGCTAGGATATATAGCGTTATAGACGTATCTAATGTTCCCATCGAGAAGTAGGTGCCGACGCGCCGGGTATGTTGCAAAATTTTACATTCGACATGTCAGGTTGCCTTGGGCTAGGATATACAGCGTTATAGACGTATATAATGTTCGCACCGAGAAGTTGGGGCCGTCGTGCATGGAATGTAGTAAAATATTACATCCGAGATGTTAGGTTGCCTTAGGTTAGGATACATAACGTTATTGACTTATATAATGTTCCAACCGAGAAGTAGGTGCCGACGCGCCAGGAATGTTGTAAAATATTACATTCGACATGTTAGGTTGCCTTAGGATAGGATATATAACGTTATAGACATATATAATGTTCCCACCGAGAAATAGGGGCCGACACAGGCCTGGAATGTTGCAAAACATTACATCCGAGGTGTTAGGTTGTCTTAGGTTCAGATATATATCGTTATAGACGTATATACTATTCCCACCGAGAAGTAGTTGCCGACGTGCCAGGAATGTAGTAAAATATTACACCCGGGATGTTAGGATTGCCTTAGGCTAGGATATATAACGTTATAGACGTAAATAATGTTCCCACCGAGAAGTAGGGGCCAGCGCGCCACGAATGTAGTAAAATATTACATCCGAGATGTTAGGTTGCCTTAGGCTAGGATATATAGCGTTATAGACGTATATAATGTTCCCACCGAGAAGTATGGGTCTACGAGCCAGGAATGTGGTAAAATATTACATTCGACATGTTAGGTTGCCTTAGGTTAGGACATATAGCGTTATAGACGTATACAATGCTCCCACCGCGAAAAAGGGGCCGACACGCCAGGAATGTTGTAAAATATTACATCCGAGATGTTAGGTTGCCTTAGGTTAGGATATATAACGTCATTGACTTATATAATGTTCCCTCCGAGAAATAGGGGCCGACGCCCCAGGAATGTTGTAAAATTTTACATTCGACATGTTAGGATTGCCTTAGGCTAGGATATATAACGTTATAGACGTATATAATGTTCCCACCGAGAAGTCGGGGCCGAAGTGACGGGAATGTTGTAAATTATTACATCCGAGATGATAGGTTGCCTTAGGTTAGGATATATAACGTTATCGACTTATATAATGTTCCCACCGAGAAATAGGGGCCGACGCCACAGGAATGTTGTAAAATTTTACATTCGACATGTTAGGATTGCCTTAGGCTAGGATATATAACGTTATAGACGTATATACTGTTCCGTCCGAGAAGTAGGTGCCGACGCGCCAGGAATGCTGTAAAATATTACATTCGACATGTTAGGATTGCGTTAGGCTAGGATATATAACGTTATAGACGTATATAATATTCCCACCGAGAAGTAGGGGCCGAAGTGACGGGAATGTTGTACAATATTACATTCGATACGTTAGTTTGCCTTAGGCTCGGATATATAGCGTTATAGACGTATATAATGTTCCCACCGAGAAGTAGGGGCCGACGTGCCAGGAATGTAGTAAAATATTACATTCGACATGTTAGGTTGCCTTAGGATAGGATATATAACGTTAAAGACGTATACACTGTTCCCACCGAGATGTAGTTACCGATGATCCAGAAATGTTGTAAAATATTACATTCGACATGTTAGGTCGCCTTAGGCTAGGATATATAGCGTTATAGACATATATAATGTTCCCACCGAGAAATAGGGGCCGACACAGGCCTGGAATGTTGCAAAACATTACATCCGAGGTGTTAGGTTGTCTTAGGTTCAGATGTATATCGTTATAGACGTATATAATGTTCCCACCGAGAAGTATGAGCCAACGCGACCGAGATTCTGTATAACTTTATCACCGAAGTGCAAAATGGGTTAAGGTTAGGTTATATTACGATATAGACGTATATAATGATCCCACCGAGAATTAGGGGCCGACCAGACAGGAATGTTGTGAAATACTACACTCGAAATGTTAGGTTGCCTTAGGGTAGAATATACAACGTTATAGACGTATATAATGTCCCCACAGAGAAGTACGGGCCGACACGACCGGGATTCTGTAAAACATTATCACGGAGGGGCAAAATGGGTGAGGTTAGGTTAGATTACAATACAGAAGTATATAATGCTCCCACTCAGAAGTAGCGGCTGACTCGCCTGGAATGTTGTAAAATACTACATACTAGATGTTAGCTTGCCTTAGGTTAGGATGTATAACGTTGCACACGTATATAGTGCCCCACCGAGATGTACGGGACGACACGAACGAGATTCTGTAAAACATTATCAGCGGAGTTCTAGATGGGTTAAGTTAGGTTATATTACGTTATAGACGAATATAATGATCCCACCAAGAATTAGGGGCGGAACCGCCTGGAATGTGGTAAAGTACTACATTCGAGATGTTAGGATGCCTTTGGTTCCGATATATAACATTATAGACGTATATAATGTCCCTACCGAGAAGTACGGAACGACACGACCGGGATTCTGTAAAATATTACCAACGAGGGGCTAGATGGGTTAGGTTAGGTTATATTGCGATATAGACGTATATAATGTTCCCACCGAGAAGTTGGGGCCGACCCGCCAGGAATGGTGTAAAATACTACATTCGAGATGTTAGGATGCCTTAGGTTAGGATGTATAACGTTATAGACGTATATAATGTTCCCACAGAGAAGTAGGGGCCCACCCCCATGGAATCTTGTAAAATACTACATTCGAGATGTTAGGTTGCCTTAGGTTAGGATATATAACGTTATAGACGTATATAATGTCCCCACCGAGAAGTATGAGCCAACACGACCGGGATCCTGTAAAACTTTATCACCGAAGTGCAAAATGGGTTAAGGTTAGGTTATATTACGATATAGACGTATATAATGTTCCCACCGAGAAGTAGGGGCCGACACGCCTGGAATGTTGCAAAATACTACATTCGAGATGTTAAGTTGCCTTAGGTTAGGTTGTATAACGTTATAGACTTATATAATGTCCGCACCGCGACGCACGGGACGACACGAACTGGATTCTGTAAAACATTACCGCCGAGGTGCTAGATGGGTTATTTTAGGTTATATTACGTTATGGACATATATAATGTTCCCAACGAGAAGTAGGGGCCGACCCGCCAGGTATTTTGAAAATACTACATCCGAGATGTTAGGTTGCCTTAGGCTAGGATATACAACGTTATAGACGTATAGAATGTTCCCACCGAGATGTTGGGACCGACATGCCAGGAATGTTGTAAAATATTACATTCGACATGTTAGGTTGCCTTAGGCTAGGATATGTAACGTTATAGACGTATATAATATTCCCACCGAGAAATAGGGGCCGACGCGTCAGGAATGTTGTAAAATATTACACCCGAGATGTTAGGATGTTTTAGGTTAGGATATGCAACGTTATAGACGTATATAATGTCCCCATCGAGAAGCAGGCGACGACACTCCAGGAATATTGTAAAATATTACATCCGAGATGTTAGGTTGCCTTAGGTTAGGGTATACAACGGTATAGACGTATATAATATCCCCATCGGGAAGTAGGTGCCGTCACGCCAGGAATGTTGTAAAATATTACATCCGAGATGTTATGTTGCCTTACGTTAGGATATACAACGTTATAGAGGTATAGAGTGTTCCCACCGAGATGTAGGGACCGACATGCCAGGAATGTTGTAAAATATTACATCCCAGATGTTTGGTTGCGTTAGGTAAGGATATACAACGTTATAGATGTATAGAATGTCCCCATCGAGAAGCAGGCGACGAAATGCCTGTAATGTTGTGAAATATTACATCCGAGATGTTATGCTGCCTTGCGTTACGATATATGACGTTATAGACGTATATAATGTCCCCGTCGAGAAGTACGCGACGACACGCCAGGAATGTTGTAAAATATTACATCCGAGATGTTATGTTGCCTTACGTTAGGATATACAACGTTATAGAGGTATAGAGTGTTCCCACCGAGATGTAGGGACCGACATGCCAGGAATGTTGTAAAATATTACATCCGAGATGTTAGGTTGCCTTAGGTTAGGATATATAACGTTATAGACTTCTATAATGTCCGCACCGAGACGTATGGGACGACACGAACGAGAATCTGTAAAACATTACCAGCGAAGGTCTAGATGGGTTAGGTTAGGTTATATTACGTTATAGACGAATATAATGATCCCACCGAGAATTAGGGGCAGAACCGCCTGGAATGTTGTAACATACTACATTCGAGATATTAGGTTGCCTTAGGTTAGGATGTATAACGTTATAGACCTATATAATGTCCGCACCGTGACGTACGGGACGACAGAAACGAGATTCTGTAAAACATTACCAGCGAAGTTCTAGGTGGGTTAGGTTAGGTTATATTACGTTATAGACGTATATAATGATCCCACCGAGAATTAGGGGCCGACCCGCCAGGAATGTTGTGGAATACTACACTCGAAATGTAAGGTTGCCTTAGGGTAGAATATACAACGTTATAGACGTATATAATGTCCCCACAGAGAAGAACGGGCCGACACGACCGGGATTCTGTAAAACATTATCACGGAGGGGCAAAATGGGTGAGGTTAGGTTAGATTACAATACAGAAGTATATAATGCTCCCACTCAGAAGTAGCGGCTGACTCGCCTGGAATGTTGTAAAATA
Source organism: Xylocopa violacea (assembly GCA_963969225.1). Taxonomy (NCBI): domain Eukaryota; kingdom Metazoa; phylum Arthropoda; class Insecta; order Hymenoptera; family Apidae; genus Xylocopa; species Xylocopa violacea. Next base: position 52,351,022 of record CAXAJV010000001.1, read on the forward strand.
CTACATACTAGATGTTAGCTTGCCTTAGGTTAGGATGTATAACGTTGCACACGTATATAGTGCCCCACCGAGATGTACGGGACGACACGAACGAGATTCTGTAAAACATTACCAGCGGAGTTCTAGATGGGTTAGGTTATGTTATATTACGTTATAGACGAATATAATGGTCCCACCGAGAATTAGGGGCGGAACCGCCTGGAATGTGGTAAAGTACTACATTCAAGATGTTAGGATGCCTTTGGTTGCGATATATAACATTATAGACGTATATAATGTCCCTACCGAGAAGTACGGAACGACACGACCGGGATTCTGTAAAATATTACCAACGAGGGGCTAGATGGGTTAGGTTAGGTTATATTGCGATATAGACGTATATAATGTTCCCACCGAGAAGTTGGGGCCGACCCGCCAGGAATGGTGTAAAATACTACATTCGAGATGTTAGGATGCCTTAGGTTAGGATGTATAACGTTATAGACGTATATAATGTTCCCACAGCGAAGTAGGGGCCCACCCCCATGGAATCTTGTAAAATACTACATTCGAGATGTTAGGTTGCCTTAGGTTAGGATATATAACGTTATAGACGTATATAATGTCCCCACCGAGAAGTATGAGCCAACACGACCGGGATTCTGTAAAACTTTATCACCGAAGTGCAAAATGGGTTAAGGTTAGGTTATATTACGATATAGACGTATATAATGTTCCCACCGAGAAGTAGGGGCCGACACGCCTGGAATGTTGCAAAATACTACATTCGAGATGTTAAGTTGCCTTAGGTTAGGTTGTATAACGTTATAGACTTATATAATGTCCGCACCGCGACGCACGGGACGACACGAACTGGATTCTGTAAAACATTACCGCCGAGGTGCTAGATGGGTTATTTTAGGTTATATTACGTTATGGACATATATAATGTTCCCAACGAGAAGTAGGGGCCGACCCGCCAGGTATTTTGAAAATACTACATCCGAGATGTTAGGTTGCCTTAGGCTAGGATATACAACGTTATAGACGTATAGAATGTTCCCACCGAGATGTTGGGACCGACATGCCAGGAATGTTGTAAAATATTACATTCGACATGTTAGGTTGCCTTAGGCTAGGATATGTAACGTTATAGACGTATATAATATTCCCACCGAGAAATAGGGGCCGACGCGTCAGGAATGTTGTAAAATATTACACCCGAGATGTTAGGATGTTTTAGGTTAGGATATGCAACGTTATAGACGTATATAATGTCCCCATCGAGAAGCAGGCGACGACACTCCAGGAATATTGTAAAATATTACATCCGAGATGTTAGGTTGCCTTAGGTTAGGGTATACAACGGTATAGACGTATATAATATCCCCATCGGGAAGTAGGTGCCGTCACGCCAGGAATGTTGTAAAATATTACATCCGAGATGTTATGTTGCCTTACGTTAGGATATACAACGTTATAGAGGTATAGAGTGTTCCCACCGAGATGTAGGGACCGACATGCCAGGAATGTTGTAAAATATTACATCCCAGATGTTTGGTTGCGTTAGGTAAGGATATACAACGTTATAGATGTATAGAATGTCCCCATCGAGAAGCAGGCGACGAAATGCCTGTAATGTTGTGAAATATTACATCCGAGATGTTATGCTGCCTTGCGTTACGATATATGACGTTATAGACGTATATAATGTCCCCGTCGAGAAGTACGCGACGACACGCCAGGAATGTTGTAAAATATTACATCCGAGATGTTATGTTGCCTTACGTTAGGATATACAACGTTATAGAGGTATAGAGTGTTCCCACCGAGATGTAGGGACCGACATGCCAGGAATGTTGTAAAATATTACATCCGAGATGTTAGGTTGCCTTAGGTTAGGATATATAACGTTATAGACTTCTATAATGTCCGCACCGAGACGTATGGGACGACACGAACGAGAATCTGTAAAACATTACCAGCGAAGGTCTAGATGGGTTAGGTTAGGTTATATTACGTTATAGACGAATATAATGATCCCACCGAGAATTAGGGGCAGAACCGCCTGGAATGTTGTAATATACTACATTCGAGATATTAGGTTGCCTTAGGTTAGGATGTATAACGTTATAGACCTATATAATGTCCGCACCGTGACGTACGGGACGACAGAAACGAGATTCTGTAAAACATTACCAGCGAAGTTCTAGGTGGGTTAGGTTAGGTTATATTACGTTATAGACGTATATAATGATCCCACCGAGAATTAGGGGCCGACCCGCCAGGAATGTTGTGGAATACTACACTCGAAATGTAAGGTTGCCTTAGGGTAGAATATACAACGTTATAGACGTATATAATGTCCCCACAGAGAAGAACGGGCCGACACGACCGGGATTCTGTAAAACTTTATCACCGAAGTGCAAAATGGGTTAAGGTTAGGTTATATTACGATATAGACGTATATAATGTTCCCACCGAGAAGTAGGGGCCGACACGCCTGGAATGTTGCAAAATACTACATTCGAGATGTTAAGTTGCCTTAGGTTAGGTTGTATAACGTTATAGACTTATATAATGTCCGCACCGCGACGCACGGGACGACACGAACTGGATTCTGTAAAACATTACCAGCGAGGGGCTAAATGGGTTAGGTTAGGTTATACTACGTTGTAGACGTATATAATGTTCCCACCGAGAAGTAGGGGCCGACCCGCCAGGTATTTTGGAAAATACTATATCCGAGATGTTAGGTTGCCTTAGGTTAGCATATATAACGTTATAGACGTATATAATGTCCGCACCGTGACGTACGGGGCGACACGAACGGGATTCTGTGAAACATTACCAGCGAGGGTCTAGATGGGTTAGGTTAGGTTATATTGCGATTTAGACTTATATAATGTCCCTACCGAGAAGTGGGGCCGACCCGCCAGGAATGTTGTGAAATACTACATTCGAGATGTTAGGTTGCCTTCGGGTGGGATATACAATGTTATAGACGTACATAATGTCCCCACCGAGAAGTATTAACCAACCCGAACGGGATTCTGTAAAACATTACCGCCGAGGGGCTAGATGGGTTAGGTTAGGTTATATTACGTTATGGACGTATATAATGTGCCCACCGAGGTTTAGGGTCCGACTCGCCAGGAATGTTGGAAAATACTACATCCGAGATGATAGGTTGCCTTAGGTTAGGATATATAACGTTATAGACTTCTATAATGTCCGCACCGAGACGTATGGGACGACACGAACGAGAATCTGTAAAACATTATCAGCGAAGGTCTAGATGGGTTAGGTTAGGTTATATTACGTTATAGACGAATATAATGATCCCACCGAAAATTAGGGGCAGAACCGCCTGGAATGTTGTAATATACTACATTCGAGATATTAGGTTGCCTTAGGTTAGGATGTATAACGTTATAGACCTATATAATGTCCGCACCGTGACGTACGGGACGACAGAAACGAGATTCTGTAAAACATTACCAGCGAAGTTCTAGGTGGGTTAGGTTAGGTTATATTACGTTATAGACGTATATAATGATCCCACCGAGAATTAGGGGCCGACACGCCAGGAATGTTGTGAAATACTACACTCGAAATGTAAGGTTGCCTTAGGGTAGAATATACAACGTTATAGACGTATATAATGTCCCCACAGAGAAGTACGGGCCGACACGACCGGGATTCTGTAAAACTTTATCACCGAAGTGCAAAATGGGTTAAGGTTAGGTTATATTACGATATAGACGTATATAATGTTCCCACCGAGAAGTAGGGGCCGACACGCCTGGAATGTTGCAAAATACTACATTCGAGATGTTAAGTTGCCTTAGGTTAGGTTGTATAACGTTATAGACTTATATAATGTCCGCACCGCGACGCACGGGACGACACGAACTGGATTCTGTAAAACATTACCAGCGAGGGGCTAAATGGGTTAGGTTAGGTTATACTACGTTGTAGACGTATATAATGTTCCCACCGAGAAGTAGGGGCCGACCCGCCAGGTATTTTGGAAAATACTATATCCGAGATGTTATGTTGCCTTAGGTTAGCATATATAACGTTATAGACGTATATAATGTCCGCACCGTGACGTACGGGGCGACACGAACGGGATTCTGTGAAACATTACCAGCGAGGGTCTAGATGGGTTAGGTTAGGTTATATTGCGATTTAGACTTATATAATGTCCCTACCGAGAAGTGGGGCCGACCCGCCAGGAATGTTGTGAAATACTACATTCGAGATGTTAGGTTGCCTTCGGGTGGGATATACAATGTTATAGACGTATATAATGTCCCCACCGAGAAGTATGAGCCAACACGACCGGGATTCTGTAAAACATTATCACCGAAGTGCAAAATGTGTTTAGGTTAGGTTATATTACGATATAGACGTATATAATGTGCCCACCGAGAAGTAGGGTCCGACATGCCTGGAATGTTGTAAAATACTACATTCGAGATGTTAGGTTGCCTTAGGTTAGGATATATAACGTTATTGACTTATATAATGTCCGCACCGGGACGTACGGGACGACATGAACGGGATTCTGTAAAACATTACCGCCGAGGTGCTAGATGGGTTATTTTAGGTTATATTACGTTATGGATGTATATAATGTTCCCACCGAGAAGTAGGGGCCGACTCGCCAGTAATTTTGAAATTACTACATCCGAGATGTTAGATAGCCTTAGGTTAGGATATATAACGTTATAGACGCATACAATGTCCCCACCGAGACGTACGCGACGACACCAACTGGATTCTGTAAAACATTACCTGCGAGGGGCTAAATGGGTTAGGTTAGGTTATACTGCGATATAGACGTATATAATGTTCCCAGCGAGAAGTAGGGGCCGACCCGCCTGGAATGTTGTAAAATACTACATTTGAGTTGTCAGGTTGCCTTAGGTTAGGATATATAACGTTATAGATGTATATAATGTCCGCACCGTGACGTACGGGGCGATACGAACGGGATTCAGTGAAACATTACCAGCGAGTCTCTAGATGGGTTAGGTTAGGTTATATTACGATATAGACTTATATAATACTCCCACCGAGAAGTAGGTTCCGCCCCGCCAGGAATGTTGTAAAATACTACATCCGAGATGTTAGGTTGCCTTAGGTTAGGATATATATCGTTATAGACGCATACAGTGTCCCCACCGAGACGGACGGTACGACACGAACTGGATTCTGTAAAACATTACCAGCGAGGATCTAGATGGGTTAGGTTAGGTTATATTGCGATATAGACGTATATAATGTGCCCACCGAGAAGTAGGGGCCGACCGGCCTGGAATGTTGTAAAATACTACGTTAGAAATGTTAGGTTGCCTTAGGTTAGGATATATAACGTTATAGACGTATATAATGTCCCCACCGAGAAGTATGAGCCAACACGACCGGGATTCTGTAAAACATTATCACCGAGGGGCAAAATGGGTTAGGTTAGGTTATATTACGATATAGACGTATATGGTGTGCCCACCGAGAAGTAGGGGCCGACCCGCCATGTATATTGGTAAATACTACATCCGAGATGTTAGGTTGCCTTAGGTTAGGATATATAACGTTATAGACGTATATAATGTCCGCACCGTGACGTACGGGGCGACACGAACGGGATTCTGTGAAACAATACCAGCGAGGGTCTAGATGGGTTAGGTTAGGTTATATTACGATATTGACTTATATAATGTCCCTACCGAGAAGTGGGGCCGACCCGCCAGGAATGTTGTGAAATACTACATTCGAGATGTTAGGTTGCCTTCGGGTGGGATATACAATGTTATAGACGTATATAATGTCCCCACCGAGAAGTATGAACCAACCCGAACGGGATTCTGTAAAACAATAGCACCGATGGGCTAGATGGGTTAGGTGAGGTTATATTACGTTATAGACCTATATAATGTTCCCACCGAGAAGTAGGGGCCGATCCGCCAGGTATTTTGAGAAAATACTACATCCGAGATGTTAGGTTGCCTTAGGTTAAGATATATAACGTTATAGACGTATATAATGTCCGCACCGTGATGTACGGGGCGACACGAACGGGATTCTGTGGTACATTACCAGCGACGTGCTAAATGGGTTAGGCTAGGTTATATTGCGATATACACGTATATAATGTGTCCCCCGAGAAGAAGGGGCCCACCCGCCAGGAATGTTGTGAAATACTACATTCGAGATGTTAGGTTGCCTTAGCTTAGGATATATAACCGTATAGACGTATATAATGTCCGCACCGAGACGTACGGGATGACACGAACGGATTCTGTAAAACATTTCCGCCGAGGGGCTAGATGGGTTAGGTTAGGTTATATTACGTTATAGACGTATATAATGTTCCCACTGAGAAGTAGGGGCCGACCCGCCAGGAATTTTGGAAAATACTACATCCGAGATGTTAGGTTGCCTTAGGTTAGGATATATAACGTTATAGACGTATATAATGTCCGCACCGTGACGTACGGGCCGACACGAACAGGATTCTGTGAAACATTACCAGCGAGGGTCTAGATAGGTTAGGTTAGGTTATATTACGATATAGACTTAGATAATGTCCCTACCGAGAAGTGGGGCCAACCCGCCAGGAATGTTGTGAAATACTACATTCGAGATGTTAGGTTGCCTTCGGGTGGGATATACAATTTTATAGACGTATATAATGTCCCCACCGAGAAGTACGGTCCGACACGGCCGGGATTCTGTAAAACAATATCACCGAGGGGCAAAATGGGTTAGGTTAGGTTATAATACGTTATAGACGTATATAATGTTCCCACCGAGAAGTAGGGGCCGTCCCGCCTGGAATGTTGTAAAACACTACATTCGAGATGTTAGGTTGCCTTATGTTGGGATATATAACGTTATAGACGTATATAATGTCCGGACCGAGGCGTAGGGGACGACACGAACGGGATTCTGAAAAACATAACCAACGAGGGAATAGATGGGATAGGTTAGGTTATATTACGTTATAGACGCAAATAATGTTCCCACCGAGAGGTGGGGCCGACCAGCCAGGAATGTTGTGAAATACTACATTCGAGACGTTAGGTTGCCTTCGGGTGGGACATACACTGTTATAGACCTATATAATGTCCCCACTGAGGAATGTGAACCAACCCGAACGGGATTCTGTAAAACATTACCGCCGAGGAGCTAGTTCGGTTAGGTTAGGTTATATTACGTTATGGACGTATATAATGTTCCCACCGAGAAGTAGGTCCCAACCCGCCAGGAATGTTGTAAAATACTACATCCGAGATGTTAGGTTGCCTTAGGTTAGGATATATAACGTCATAGACGCATATAATGTCCCCACCGAGAAGTATGAGCCAACACGACCGGGATTCTGTAAAACATTATCACCGAGTAGCAAAATGGGTTAGGTTAGGTTATATTACGATATAGACGTATATAGTGTGCCCACCGAGAAGTAGGGGCCGACCCGCCAGGTATATTGGTAAATACTACATCCGAGATGTTAGGTTGCCTTAGGTTAGGATATATAACGTTATAGACGTATATAATGTCCGCACCGTGACGTACGGGGCGACACGAACGGGATTCTGTGAAACATTACCAGCGACGTGCTAAATGGGTTAGGCTAGGTTATATTGCGATATACACGTATATAATGTGTCCCCCGAGAAGTAGGGGCCCACCCGCCAGGAATGTTGTGAAATACTACATTCGAGATGTTAGGTTGCCTTCGGGTGGGATATACAATGTTATAGACGTATATAATGTTCCCACCGAGAAGTGGGGCCGATCCGCCAGGAATGTTGTGAAATACTACATTCGAGATGTTAAGTTGCCTTATGGTAATTAATACAACGTTATAGACGTATATAATGTGCCCACCGAGGTTTAGGGTCCGACTCGCCAGGAATGTTGGAAAATACTACATCCGAAATGATAGGTTGCCTTAGGTTGGGATATATAGCGTTATAGACGTATATAATGTCGCCACCGAGAAGTACGGTCCGACACGACCGGGATTCTGTTAAACATTACCAGGGAGGGGCTAGATGGTTTAGGTTAGGTTATATTATGTTATAGACGTATATAATGTTCCCAGCGAGAAGTGGGGCCGACCCGCCAGGAATGTTGTGGAATACTACATTCGAGATGTTAGGTTGCCTTAGGATAGGATATATAACGTTATAGACGCATATAATGTCCCCACCGAGAAGTATGAGCCAACACGACCGGGATTCTGTAAAACATTACCGCCGAGGGGCTAGATGGGTTAGGTTAGGTTATATTACGTTATGGACGTATATAATGTTCCCACCGAGTAGAAGGGGCCGACCCGGCAGGAATTTTGGAAAATACTACATCCGAGATGTTAGGTTGCCTTAGGTTAGGATATGTAACGTTATAGACGCATACAATGTCCCCACCGATACGTACGGGACGACACGAACTGGATTTGGTAAAACATTACCAGCGAGGTGCTAAATGGGTTAGGCTAGGTTATATTGCGATATAGACGTATATAATGTTCCTACCGAGAAGTAGGGGCCGACGCGCCAGGAATGTTGTAAAATATTACACTCGAGACGTTAGGTTCCCTTAGGTTAGGATATACAACGTTATAGACGTACAGAATGTTTCCACCGAAGAGTAGGGACCGACATGCCTGGAATGTTGTAAAATATTACAGCCCAGATGTTTGGTTGCGTTAGGTTAGAATATACAACGTTATAGATGTATATAGTGTCCCCATCGAGAAGCAGGCGACGACACGCCAGGAATGTTGTAAAATATTACATCCGAGATATTAGGTTGCATTAGGCAGGGACACATATCGTTATAGACGTATACAATGTTCCCACAGAGAAGTAGAGACCGACATGCCAGGAATGTTGTAAAATATTACATTCGAGATGTTAGGTTGCCTTAGGTTAGCATATACAACGTTATAGACGTATATAATGTTCCCATCGAGACGTATTGACCGACATGCCAGGAATGTCGTAAAATATTAAATCCGAGATGTTAGGTTGCCTTAGGTTAGGATATATATCGTTATAGACGTATATAACCTTCCCACCGAGACGTAGGGACCGACATGCAAGGAATGTTGTAAAATATTACATCCGAGATGTTAGGATGCTTTAGGTTAGGATATATAATGTTATAGACGTATATAATATTACCACCGAGAACTACGGGCCGACACGTCAGGAATGATGTAAAATATTACATTCGACATGTTAGGTCGCCTTAGGCTAGGATATATATCGCTATAGACGTATACAATGTTCTCACCGAGAAGTAGGGACCGACATGCCAGGAATGTTGTAAAATATTATATCCGAGATGTAAGGTTCCCTTAGGTTAGGATATATATCGTTATAGACGTATATAACGTTCCCACCGAGACGTAGGGACCGACATGCCAGGAATGTTGTAAAATATTACATCCCAGAAGTTAGGTTGCTTTAGGTTAGGATATACAACGTTATAGACGTATAAAATGTTCCCACAGAGAAGTAGGGACCGACATCCCAGGAATGTTGAAAAATATTACATCCGAGATGTTATGTTGCCTTACGTTAGGATATATAACGTTATAGACGTATATAATGTTCCCACCGAAAAGTAGGACCCGACGCGCCAGGAATGATGTGAAATATTACATCCGAGATGTTATGTTGCCTTACGTTAGGATATATAACGTTATGGACGTATATAACGTTCCCACCGAGAAGAACGGGCCGATACGACAGGAATGTTATCAACTATTACATGCGAGATGTTAGGTTGCCTTAGGCTAGGATATATAACGTTATAGAGGTATATAATGTTCCCACCGAGAAATGGGGACCGACGCGTCAGGAATGTTCTAAAATATTACACCCGAGATGTTCGGCTCCCTTAGGTTAGGATATACAACGTTATAGACGTATATAATGTACCCACCGAGACGTAGTAACCGACATGCCAGGAATGTTGTAAAATATTACATCCGAGATGTTAGGTTGCCTTAGGTTAGGATATACAAGGTTATAGATGTATATAATGTCCCCATCGAGAAGTAGGCGACCACACGCCAGGAATGTTGGAAAATATTACATTCGACATGTTAGGTTGCCTTAGGCTAGGATATATAACGTTATAGACGTATATAATGTTCCCACCCAGACGTAGGGACCGACATGCCAGGAATGTTGTAAAATATTACATCCGAGATGTTAGGATGCTTTAGGTTAGGATATATAATGTTATAGACGTATATAATATTACCACCGAGAACTACGGGCCGACACGTCAGGAATGATGTAAAATATTACATTCGACATGTTAGGTCGCCTTAGGCTAGGATATATATCGCTATAGACGCATACGATGTTCCCACCGAGAAGTACGGGCTAACACGCCAGCAATGTTGTCAAATATTACACCCGAGATGTTAGGTTGCCTTAGGCTAGGATATATAACGTTATAGACGTATATAATGTTACATACGAGAACTACGGGCCGAAAGGCCAGGAAAGTTGTAAAATATTACTTCCGAGATGTTAGGTCGCCTTAGGTTAAGATATATAGCGTTATAGACGTATATAATATTCCCACCGAGACGTAGGGACCGACACGGCAGGAATGTTTTAAAATATTACATCCTAGATGTTAGGTTGCGTTAGGTTAGGATATACAACGTTATAGACGTATATAATGTCCCCATGGAGAAGCAGGCGACGACACGCAAGAATGTTGTAAAATATTACATCCGAGATGTTAGGTTGCCTTAGGCTAGGATATACAACGTTATAGACGTATATAATGTCCCCACCGAGAAGCAGGCGACGACATGCCAGGAATGTTATAAAATATTACATTCGACATGTTAGGTCGCCTTAGGCTAGGATATATATCGTTATAGACGTATACAATATTCACACCGAGAAGTAGGGACCGACATGCCAGGAATGTTGTAAAATATTATATCCGAGATGTAAGGTTCCCTTAGGTTAGGATATATATCGTTATAGACGTATATAACCTTCCCACCGAGACGTAGGGACCGACATGCAAGGAATGTTGTAAAATATTACATCCCAGATGTTAGGTTGCGTTAGGTTAGAATATACAACGTTATAGACGTATATAATGTCCCCATCGAGAAGCAGGCGACGACATGCCAGGAATGTTATAAAATATTACATTCGACATGTTAGGTCGCCTTAGGCTAGGATATATATCGTTATAGATGTATACAATATTCACACCGAGAAATAGGGACCGACATGCCAGGAATGTTGTAAAATATTATATCCGAGATGTAAGGTTCCCTTAGGTTAGGATATATATCGTTATAGACGTATATAACCTTCCCACCGAGACATAGGGACCGACATGCAAGGAATGTTGTAAAATATTACATCCCAGATATTAGGTTGCGTTCGGTTAGAATATACAACGTTATAGACGTATATAATGTCCCCATCGAGAAGCAGGCGACGACGCGCCAGGAATGTTGTAAAATATCACATTCGACATGTTAGGTGGCCTTAGGCTTGGATATATATCGTTATAGACGTATAGAATGTTCCCACCGAGAAGTAGGGACCGACATGCCAGGAATGTTGTAAAATATTACATCCCAGATGTTAGGTTGCTTTAGGTTAGAATATACAACTTTATAGACGTATATAATGTCCCCATCGAGAAGCAGGCAACGACACGCCAGGAATGTTGTAAAATATTACATTCGACATGTTAGGTTGCCTTAGGCTAGGATATATATCGTAATAGACGTATACAATGTTCCCACCGAGAAATAGGGGCCGACGCGTCAGGAATGTTGTAAAATATTACATCCGAGATGTTAGGTTGCCTTAGGTTAGGATATACAACGTTATAGATGTATATAATGTCCCCATCGAGAAGTAGCCGACGACACGCCAGGAATGTTGTAAAATATTACGGTAGAGAGGTTAGTTTGCCATAGGTTAGGATGTATATCGTTATAGACGTATATAATATTCCCGCCGAGACGTAGGGACCGACATGACAGGAATGTTGTAAAATATTACATTCGACATGCTAGGTTGCCTTAGGCTAGGATATATAACGTTATAGACGTATATAAAGTCCGCATCGAGAAGCAGGCGACGACACGCCAGGAATGTTGTAAAATATAACATCCGAGATGTTAAGTTGCCATACGTTAGGATATGTAACGTTATAGACGTATATAATGTTCCCACCGAAAAGTAGCAGCCGAAGCGCCAGGAATGTTGAAAATATTACATCCGAGATGTTAGGTTTCCTTAGGTTAGGATATATATCGTTATAGACGTATATAATGTTCCCACCGAGAAGTACGGGCCGACACGCCAGGAATGTCGTAAAATATAATATTCGACATGTTATGTTGCCTTAGGTTAGGATATATAACGTTATAGACGTATATAATGTTCCCACCGAGAAGTACGGGCGGACACGCCAGGAATGTTGTCAACTATTACATCCGAGATGTTAGGTTGCCTTAGGTTAGGATATATAACGTTATAGACGTATATAATCTCCCCATCCAGAAGTAGGCGACGACACGCCAGGAACATTACATCCCAGATGTTAGGATGCGTTAGGTTAGGATACACAACGTTATTGACGTATATAGTGTTCCCATCGAGAAGCAGGCGACGACACGCCAGGAATGTTATAAAATATTACATCCGAGATGTTAGGTTGCCTTAGGTTAGGATATACAACGTTATGGATGTATATAATGACCCCATCCAGAAGTAGGCGACGACACGCCAGGAATGTTGTAAAATATTACATTCGAGATGTTAGGTTGCCTTAGGTTAGCATTTACAACGTTATAGACGTATATAATGTCCTCATCGAGAAGTAGGCGACGACACGCCGGGAATGTTGTAAAATATAACATTCGACATGTTAGGTTGCCTTAGACTAGGATATATAACGTTATAGCCGTATATAATGTTCCCACCGAAAAATAGGGCCCGACGCGTCAGGAATGTTGTAAAAGTATACACCCGAGATGTTAGGTTCCCTTAGGTTAGGATATACAACGTTATAGACGTATAGTATGTTCCCACCGAGATGTAGGGACCGACGTGCCAGGAATGTTGTAAAATTTTTCATCCGAGATGTTAGGTTGCCTTAGGTTAGGATATACATCGTTATAGATGTATATAATGACCCCATCCAAAGTAGGCGACGACACGCCAGGAATGTTGTAAAATATTACATTCCAGATGTTAGGTTGCGTTAGGTTAGGATATACAACGTTATAGACGTATCTTATGTCCCCATCGAGAAGCAGGCGACGACACGCCAGGAATGTTGTAAAATATTACATCCCAGATGTTAGGTTGCGTTGGGTTAGGATATACAACATTATAGACGTATACAATGTTCCATCGAGAAGCAGGCGACGACACGCCAGGAATGATGTAAAATATTACATTCGACATGTTAGGTCGCCTTAGGCTAGGATATATAACGTTATAGACGTATACAATGTTCCCACCGAGAAGTACGGGCGGACACGCCAGGAATGTTGTCAACTATTACATCCGAGATGTTAGGTTGCCTTAGGTTAGGATATATAACGTTATAGACGTATATAATCTCCCCATCCAGAAGTAGGCGACGACACGCCAGGAACATTACATCCCAGATGTTAGGTTGCGTTAGGTTAGGATACACAACGTTATAGACGTATATAGTGTTCCCATCGATAAGCAGGCGACGACACGCCAGGAATGTTATAAAATATTACATCCGAGATGTTAGGTTGCCTTAGGTTAGGATATACAACGTTATAGATGTATATAATGACCCCATCCAGAAGTAGGCGCCGACACGACAGGAATGTTGTAAAATATTACATTCGAGATGTTAGGTTGCCTTAGGTTAGCATATACAACGTTATAGACGTATATAATGTCCTCATCGAGAAGTAGGCGACGACACGCCAGGAATGTTGTAAAATATAACATTCGACATGTTAGGTTGCCTTAGACTAGGATATATAACGTTATAGCCGTATATAATGTTCCCACCGAGAAGTACGGGCGGACACGCCTGGAATGTTGTCAACTATTACATCCGAGATGTTAGGTTGCCTCAGGTTAGGATATATATCGTTATAGACGTATACAACGTTTTCACCGATAAGTAGGGACCGACGTGCCAGGAATGTTGTAAAATATTACATCCGAGATGTTAGATTGCCTTAGGTTAGGATATACAATGTTATAGAAGTATAGAATGTTCCAACCGAGATGTAGGGACCGACATGCCACGAATGTTGTAAAGTATTACATCCGAGATGTTAGGTTGCTTTATGTTAGGATATATATCGTTATAGACGTATATAATGTTCCTACCGAGACTTGAGGACCGACATGCCAGGAATCTTCTAAAATATTACATCCCAGATGTTAGGTTGCTTTAGGTTAGGATATACAACGTTATAGACGTATATAATGTCCCCATTGAGAAGCAGGCGACGACACGCCAGGAATGTTGTAAAATATTACATTCGACATGTTAGGTGGCCTTAGGCTAGGATATATAACGTTATAGACGTATATAATGTTCCCACCGAGAAGTACGGGCGGACACGCTAGGAACGTTGTCAACTATTACATCCGAGATGTTAGGTTGCCTTAGGTTAGGAAATATAACGTTATAGACGTATATAATGTCCCCATCCAGAAGTATGTGACGACACGCCAGGAATGTTGTAAAATATTACATCCCAGAAGTTAGGTTGCGTAGGGTTAGGATATACAACGTTATAGACGTATATTATATCCCCATCGAGAAGCAGGCGACGACACGCCAGAAATGTTGTAAAATATTACATCCCAGATGTTAGGTTGCGATCGGTTAGGATATACATCATTATAGACGTATACAATGTCCCCATCAAGAAGCAGGAGACGACACGCCAGAATGTTGTAAAATAATACATCCGAGATGTTAGGTTGCGTTGGGTTAGTATATACAACGTTATAGACGTATATTATGTTCCCATCGAGAAGCAGGCGACGACACGCCAGGAATGATGTAAAATATTACATTCGACATGTTAGGTCGCCTTAGGCTAGGATGTATAACGTTATAGACGTATACAATGTTCCCACCGAGAAGTACGGGCCTACATGCCAGGAATGTTGTCAACTATTACATCCAAGGTGTTAGGTGCCTTAGGCTAGGATATATATCGTTATAGACGTATACAATGTTTCCACCGAGAAGTAGGGACCGATATGCTAGGAATGTTGTAAAATATTACATCCGAGATGTTAGGTTGCCTCAGGTTAGGATATATAACGTTATAGACGTATATAATGTTCCCACCGAAAAATAGGGGCCGACGCGTCAGGAGTGTTGTAAAATATTACATCCGAGATGTTAGGTTGCCTTAGGTTAGGATATACAACGTTATAGATGTATATAATGACGCCATCCAGAAGTAGGCGACGACACGCCAGGAATCTTGTAAAATATTACATCCCAGATGTTAGGTTCCTTTAGGTTTGGATATATATCGTTATAGACAAATATAATGTTCCCACCGAGTAATAGGGGCCGACGCGTCAGGAATGTTGTAAAATATTACACCCGAGATGTTAGGTTCCCTTAGGTTAGGATATACAACGTTATAGACGTATAGAATGTTCCCACCGAGAAGTACGGACGGACACGCCAGGAATGTTGTCAACCATTACATCCGAGATGTTAGGTTGCCTTAGGCTAGGATATATACCGTTATAAATGTACATAATCTTCCCACCGAAAAATAGGGGCCGACGCGTCAGGAATGTTATAAAATATTACATCCGAGATGTTAGGTTGCCTTAGGTTAGGATATACAACGTTATAGATGTATATAATGACCCTATCCAGAAGTAGGCGACGACACTCCAGGAATGTTGTAAAATGTTAAATCCCAAATGTTAGGTTGCGTTAGGTTAGGATATACAACGTTATAGAAATATATAATCTCCCCATCGAGAAGCAGGCGACGAAACGGCAGAACGTTGTAAGATATTACATCCGAGATGTTAGGTTGCCTTAGGTTAGGATATACAATGTTATAGATGTATATGATGTCCCCATCGAGAAGTAGGCGACGATACGCCAGGAATGTTGTAAAATATTACATTCGAGATGTTAGGTTGCCTTAGGTTAGCATGTACAACGTTATAGACGTATCTTATGTCCCCATCGAGAAGCAGGCGACAACACGCCAGGAATGTTGTAAAATATTACATCCGATATCTTAGGTTGCCTTATGCTACGATATATATCGTTATAGACGTATACAATGTTCCCACCGAGAGGTAGAGGCCAACGAGCCAGGAATGTTGTAAAATTTTACGCTCGACAAGATAGGTTGCCTTAGGCTAGGATATATAGCGTTACAGACGTATATAATGTTCCCACCGAAAAGTAGGGGCCGGCGCGCCAGGCATGTAGTAAAATATTACAATCGACATGTTAGGTTGCCTTAGGCTAGGATATGTAACATTATAGACGTATATAATGTTCCCACCGTGAAGTAGGGGCCGACGAGCCAGGAATGTAGTAAAATATTACATCCGAGGTGTTAGGTTGCCTTAGGCTAGGATATATAACGTTATAGACGTATATACTTTTCCCACCGAGAAGTAGGTTCCGACACGCCAGGAATGTTGTAAAATATTACATTCCACATGTTGGGTTGTTAAGCTAGGATATATAGCGTTATAGACGTATATAATATTCCCACCGAGAAGTAGGGGCCGGCGCGCCAGGAATGTAGTAAAATATTACATCCGAGATGTTAGGTTGCCTTGGGCTAGGATATATAACGTTATAGACGTATATAATGTTCCCACCGAGAAGTGCATGGCGACGCGCCAGGAATGTAGTAAAATATTACATCCGAGATGTTAGGTTGCCTTGGGCTAGGATATATAACGTTATAGACGTATATAATGTTCCCACCGAGAAGTGCATGGCGACGCGCCAGGCATGTTGTAACATATTACATCCGAAATGTTGGGTTGCCTTAAGCTAGGATATATGGCGTTATAGACGTATATAATATTCCCATCGAGAAGTAGGTGCCAACGCGCCAGGAATGTTGTAAAATATTACTTCCGAGATGTTAGGATTGCCTTAGGCTAGGATATATAACGTTAGAGACGTATATACTGTTCCCACAGAGAAGGAGGGGCCGGCGCGCCAGGAATGTAGTAAAATGTTACATCCGAGATGTTAGGTTGCCTTAGGCTAGGATATACAGCTTCAATGATGTATATAATGATCCCACCGAGAAATAGGAGCCGACGCGCCAGGAATGTTGTAAAATATTACATTCGACGTGTTAGGATTGCCTCAGGCTAGGATATATAACGTTATAGACGAATACGATATTCCCAACGAGGAGTACGGGCCGACACGACAAGAATGTTGTCAAATATTACATCCGAGACGTAAGGTTCCCTTAGGATAGGATATATAACGTTATAGACGTATATAATGTTCCCACCGAGAGGTAGAGGCCGACGAGCCAGGAATGTTGTAAAATTTTACGGTCGACAAGTTAGGTTGCCTTAGGCTAGGATATATAGCGTTACAGACGTATATAATGTTCCCACCGAAAAGTAGGGGCCGGCGCGCCACGAATGTAGTAAAATATTACATCCGAGATGTTAGGTTGCCTTAAGGTAGGATATATAACGTTATAGACGTATAGAATGTTCCCACCGAGAAATTGGGGCCGACGGGTCAGGAATGTTGTAAAATATTACACCCGAGATGTTAGGTTCCCTTAGGTTAGGATATACAACGTTATAGACGTATAGAAAATTCCCAGCGAGATGTAGGGACCGACATGCCAGGAATGTTGTAAAATAATACATCCGAGTTGTTAGGTTGCTTTGGGTTAGGATATATATCGTTATAGACATATATAATGTTCCCACCGAGACGTGGGGACCGACATGCCAGGAATGTTGTAAAATATTACATCCGAGATGTTAGGTTGCCTTAGGCTAGCACATACATCGTTATAGACGTATACAATGTTCCCACCGAGAGGTAGAGGCCAACGAGCCAGGAATGTTGTAAAATTTTACGCTCGACAAGATAGGTTGCCTTAGGCTAGGATATATAGCGTTACAGACGTATATAATGTTCCCACCGAAAAGTAGGGGCCGGCGCGCCAGGAATGTAGTAAAATATTACAATCGACATGTTAGGTTGCCTTAGGCTAGGATATGTAACATTATAGACGTATATAATGTTCCCACCGTGAAGTAGGGGCCGACGAGCCAGGAATGTAGTAAAATATTACATCCGAGGTGTTAGGTTGCCTTAGGCTAGGATATATAACGTTATAGACGTATATACTGTTCCCACCGAGAAGTAGGTTCCGACACGCCAGGAATGTTGTAAAATATTACATTCCACATGTTGGGTTGTTAAGCTAGGATATATAGCGTTATAGACGTATATAATATTCCCACCGAGAAGTAGGGGACGGCGCGCCAGGAATGTTGTAAAATATTACATTCGACATGTTAGGTTGCCTTAAGCTAGGATATATAGCGTTTTAGACGTATATAATGTTCCCCGCGAGAAGGAGGGGAAGGCGCGCCAGGAATATAGTAAAATATTACATCCGAGATGTTAGGTTGCCTTAGGCTAGGATATGTAACATTATAGACGTATATAATGTTCCCACCGTGAAGTAGGGGCCGACGAGCCAGGAATGTATTAAAATATTACATCCGAGGTGTTAGGTTGCCTTAGGCTAGGATATATAACGTTATAGACGTATATACTGTTCCCACCGAGAAGTAGGTTCCGACACGCCAGGAATGTTGTAAAATATTGCATTCCACATGTTGGGTTGTTAAGCTAGGATATATAGCGTTATAGACGTATATAATATTCCCACCGAGAAGTAGGGGCCGGCGCGCCAGGAATGTAGTAAAATATTACATCCGAGATGTTAGGTTGCCTTAGGCTAGGATATATAACGTTATAGACGTATATAATGTTCCCACCGAGAAGTGCATGGCGACGCGCCAGGCATGTTGTAACATATTACATCCGAAATGTTGGGTTGCCTTAAGCTAGGATATATGGCGTTATAGACGTATATAATATTCCCACCGAGAAGTAGGGGCCGGCGCGCCAGGAATGTAGTAAAATATTACATCCGAGATGTTAGGTTGCCCTAGGCTAGGATATATAACGCTATAGACGTATATAATGTTCCCACTGAGAAGTATGAGCCGACACGCAAGGAATGTTATCAACTATTACATCCGAGATGTTAAGTTGCCTTAGGGTAGGATATACAACGTTATAGACGTATATAATGTCCCTATCGGGAAGTAGGTGCCGTAGCGCCAGGATTGTTCTAAAATATTACGGTAGAGAAGTAAGGTTGCCTTAGGTTATGATATATAACGTTACAGACGTATATAATGTTCCCACCGAGAAGTAGGGACCGAAATGCCAGGAATGTTGTAAAATATTACATCCGAGATGTTAGGTTGCTTTAGGTTAGGATATATATCGTTATAGACGTATATAATGTGCAGATCGAGAAGTAGGGACCGACATGCCAGGAATGTTGTAAAATATTACATCCGAGATGTTAGGTTGCTTTAGGTTAGGATATATATCGTTATAGACGTGTATAATTTCCAGATCGAGACGTGGGGACCGACAAGCCAGAATGTTGTAAAATATTATATCCGATACGTTAGGTTGCCTTAGGCTAGGATATATATCGTTATAGACGTATACAATGTTCCCACCGAGAAGTAGGGACTGACATGCCAGGAATGTTGTAAAATATTACATCCGAGATGTTAGGTTCCCTTAGGTTAGGATATATAACGTTATAGACGTATATAATGTTCCCACCGAAAAACAGGAGCCGACGCGCCAGGAATGTTGTAAAATATTAGATCCGAAATGTTAGGTTGCCTTCGGTTAGGATATATATCGCTATAGACGCATATGATTTTCACACCGAGAAGTACGGGCCAACACGCCAGGAATGTTGTCAAATATTACTTCCGAGATGTTAGGTTGCCTTAGGTTAGGATATACAACGTTGTAGATTTATATAATGTCCCCATCCAGAAGTAGGCGACGACACGCCAGGAATGTTGTAAAATATTACATTCCAGACGTTAGGTTATGTTAGGTTGGATATGCAACGTTATAGACGTATATAATGTCCCCATCGAGAAGCAGGCGACGACACGACAGGAATGATGTAAAATATTACATCCGATATGTTAGGTTGCCTTAGGTTAGGATATATAACGTTATTGTCTTATATAACGTTCCCACCGAGAAGTACGGGCCGGCACGCAAGGAATGTTATCAACTATTACATCCGAGATGTTAAGTTGCCTTAGGTTAGGATATACAACGTTATAGACGTATATAATGTCCCTATCGGGAAGTAGGTGCCGTAGCGCCAGGATTGTTCTAAAATATTACGGTAGAGAAGTAAGGTTGCCTTAGGTTATGATATATAACGTTACAGACGTATATAATGTTCACACCGAGAAGTAGGGACCGAAATGCCAGGAATGTTGTAAAATATTACATCCGAGATATTAGGTTGCCTTAGGTTAGGAGATATAACTTTATAGACGTATATACTGTTCCCCCAGAGAAGTAGTTGCCGACGCGCCAGGAATTTTGTAAAACATTACACCCGCGGTGTTAGGTTGCCTTAGGTTAGGATATATAACGTTATTGGCTTATATAACTTTCCCACCGAGAAATAGGCGCCGACGCGCCGGGAATGCTGTAAAATATTACATTCGACATGTTAGGTTGCCTTAGGTTAGGATATATAGCGTTATAGACGTATATAATGTTCCCACCCAGAAGTAGGGTCCGACGGGCCAGAAATGTAGTTAAATATTACATCCGAGATGTTAGGTTGCCTTAGGTTAGGATATATAACGTTATAGACGTATATAATGTTACCACAGAGAACTAGGCACTTGCATGCCAGGAATGTTATAAAATATTACGGTAGAGATGATAGTTTGCCTTAGTTTAGGATATATAACGTTATAGGCGTATAAACTGTTCCCACCGAGAAGTAGGTGCCGCCGCGCCAGGTATGTTGTAAAATATTACATTCGACATGTTAGGTTGCCTTAGGCTAGGATATATAGCGTTGTAGACGTATATAATGTTCCCACCGAGAAGTAGGGGTCGACGTGCCAGGAATGTAGTAAAATATTACATCCGAGATGTTAGGTTGCCTTAGGATAGGATATATAACATTATATACGTATATAATGTTACCACCGAGAAGTAGTAGCTGACGAGCCAGGAATGTTGTAAAATATTGCGCTCGACATGTTAGGTTACCCTAGGCTAGGATATATAGCGTTATAGACGTATATAATGTTCCCACCGTGAAGTAGGGGCCGACGTGCCAGGAATGTAGTAAAATATTACATCCGAGGTGTTAGGTTGCCTTAGGTTAGGATATATAACGTTATAGACGTATATAATGTTACCACGGAGAACTAGGCACTTGCATGCCAGGAATGTTGTAAAATATTACGGTAGAGATGATAGTTTGCCTTAGTTTAGGATATATAACCTTATAGGCGTATAAACTGTTCCCACCGAGAAGTAGGTGCCGCCGCGCCAGGTATGTTGTAAAATATTACATTCGACATGTTAGGTTGCCTTAGGCTAGGATATATAGCGTTGTAGACGTATATAATGTTCCCACCGAGAAGTAGTGTCCGACGGGCCAGAAATGTAGTAAAATATTACACTCGGCATGTAAGGTTACCTTAGGTTAGGATATATAACGTTTTAGACGTATATAATGTTACCACAGAGAAGTAGGGACCGAAGCGCCGGGAATGTTGTAAAATATTACATTCGGCATGTTAGGTTGCCTTAGGTTAGGATATATAACGTTTTAGACGTATATACTGTTCCCACCGAGAAGTAGGTGCCGCCGCGCCAGGAATATAGTAAAATATAACATCCGAGATATTAGGTTGCCTTAGGTTAGTATATATAACGTTATAGACGTATATAGTGTTACCACAGAGAACTAGGCACTTGCATGCCAGGAATGTTGTAAAATATTACGGTAGGGATGATAGGTTGCCTTGGTTTAGGATATATAACGTTATAGACGTATATACTGTTCCCACCGAGAAGTAGGTGCCGACGCGCCAGGTGTGTTGTAAAATATTACATTCGACATGTTAGGTTGCCTTAGGCTAGGATATATAGCGTTATAGACTTATATAATGTTCCCACCGAGAAGCAGGGGCCGACGTGTCAGGAACGTAGTAAAATATTACATCCGAGATGTTAGGTTGCCTTACGTTAGGATATATAACGTTATAGACGTATATAATGTTCCCACCGAAAAGTCGGAGCCGACGCGCCAGGAATGTTGTAAAATATTACATCCGAGATATTAGGTTGCCTTAGGTTAGGAGATATAACTTTATAGACGTATATACTGTTCCCCCTGAGAAGTAGTTGCCGACGCGCCAGGAATGTTGTAAAACATTACATCCGCGGTGTTAGGTTGCCTTAGGTTAGGATATATAACGTTATTGCCTTATATAACTTTCCCACCGAGAAATAGGCGCCGACGCGCCGGGAATGCTGTGAAATATTACATTCGACATGTTAGGTTGCCTTAGGCTAGGATATATAGCGTTATAGACGTATATAATGTTCCCACCAACAAGTAGGGGCCGACGTGCCAGGAATGAAGTAAAATATTACATCCGCGATGTTAGGTTGCCTTAGGTTAGGATATATAACGTTATTGTCTTATATAACGTTCCCACCGAGAAGTAGGAGCCGACGAGACAGGAATGTTGTAAAATATTGCGCTCGACATGTTAGGTTACCCTAGGCTAGGATATATAGCGTTATAGACGTATATAATGTTCCCACCGAGAAGTGGTGGCCGACTAGCCAGGAATGTTATAAAATACTACATTCGACATATTAGGTTGCCTTAGGCTAGGATATATAGCGTTATAGACGTATATAATGTTCCCACCAACAAGTAGGGGCCGACGTGCCAGGAATGAAGTAAAATATTACATCCGCGATGTTAGGTTGCCTTAGGTTAGGATACATAACGTTATTGACTTATATAATGTTACCACAGAGAACTAGGCACTTTAATGCCAGGAATGTTGTAAAATATTACATCCGAGATGTTAGGTTGCCTTAGGTTAGGATATATAACGTTATAGACGTATATAATGTTACCACAGAGAACTAGGCACTTGCAATACAGGAATGTTGTAAAATATTACGGTGGAGATGATAGTTTGCCTTAGTTTTGGATATATAACGTTATAGGCGTATATACTGTTCCCACCGAGAAGTAGGTGCCGCCGCGCCAGGTATGTTGTAAAATATTACACCCGAGATGTTAGGTTCCCTTAGGTTAGGATATATAACGTTATAGACGTATATAATATTCCCACCGAGAAATAGGGGCCGACGCGTCAGGAATGTTGTAAAATATTACACCCGAGATGTTAGGTTCCCTTAGGTTAGCATATACAACGTTATAGACGTATATAATGTTCCCACCGAGAAGTAGGGACCGGCATGCCAGGAATGTTGTAAAATATTACATCCGAGATGTTAGGTTGCTTTAGGTTAGGATATATATCGTTATAGACTTATATAATGTTCCCACCGAGACGTGGGAACCGACATGCCAGGAATGTTGTAAAATGTTACATCCCAGAAGTTAGGTTGCTTTGGGTTAGGATATACAACGTTATAGACGTATATAATGTCCCCATCGAGAAGCAGGCGACGACCAGCCAGAATGTTGTAAAATATTGCATCCGAGATGTTAGGTTCCCTTAGGTTAGGATATACAACTTTATAGACGTATCTAATGTCCCCATTGAGAAGCAGGCGAAGACACGCCAGAATGTTGTGAAATATTACATCCGATATGTTAGGTTGCCTTATGCTACGATATATATCGTTATAGACGTATACAATGTTCCCACCGAGAAGTAGGGACCGAAATGCCAGGAATGTTGTAAAATATTACACCCGAGATTTTAGGTTCCCTTAGGTTAGCATATACAACGTTATAGACGTATATAATGTTCCCACCGAGAAGTAGGGGCAAGCGCGTCAGGAATGTTGTAAAATATTACATCCGAGATGTTAGGTTGCTTTATGTTAGGATATATATCGTTATAGACTTATATAATGTTCCCACCGAGAAATAGGGGCCTGACGCGTCAGGAATGTTGTAAAATATTACATCCGATATGTTAGGTTGCCTTAGGTTAGGATATATAACGTTATTGTCTTATATAACGTTCCCACCGAGAAGTAGGAGCCGACGAGCCAGGAATGTTGTAAAATATTGCGCTCGACATGTTAGGTTACCCTAGGCTAGGATATATAGCGTTATAGACGTATATAGTGTTCCCAACGAGAAGTAGTGTCCGACGCGCCAGGTGTGTTGTAAAATATTACATTCGACATGTTAGGTTGCCTTAGGCTAGGATATATAGCGTTATAGACTTATATAATGTTCCCACCGAGAAGCAGGGGTCGACGTGTCAGGAACGTAGTAAAATATTACATCCGAGATGTTAGGTTGCCTTACGTTAGGATATATAACGTTATAGACGTATATAATGTTCCCACCGAAAAGTCGGAGCCGACGCGCCAGGAATGTTGTAAAATATTACATCCGAGATATTAGGTTGCCTTAGGTTAGGATATATAACGTTATTGCCTTATATAACTTTCCCACCGAGAAATAGGCGCCGACGCGCCGGGAATGCTGTGAAATATTACATTCGACATGTTAGGTTGCCTTAGGCTAGGATATATAGCGTTATAGACGTATATAATGTTCCCACCGAGAAGTAGGGTCCGACGGGCCAGAAATGTAGTAAAATATTACATCCGAGTTGTTAGGTTGCCTTAGGTTAGGATATATAACGTTATAGACGTATATAATGTTACCACAGAGAACTAGGCACTTGCATGCCAGGAATGTTGTAAAATATTACGGTAGAGATGACAGTTTGCCTTAGTTTAGGATATATAACGTTATAGGCGTATATACTGTTCCCACCGAGAAGTAGGTGCCGACGCGCCAGGTATGTTGTTAAATATTACATTCGGCATGTTAGGTTGCCTTAGGTTAGGATATATAACGTTTTAGACGTATATAATGTTACCACAGAGATGTAGGTGCGGACGTGCCAGGAATGTAGTAAAATATTACATCCGAGATGTTAGGTTGCCTTAGGATAGGATATATAACGTTATAGACGTATATAATGTTACCACAGAGAACAAGGCACTTGCATGCCACGAATGTTGTAAAATATTACGGTAGAGATGATAGGTTGCCATAGTTTAGGATATATAACGTTATAGAAGTATATACTGTTCCCACCGAGAAGTAGGTGCCGACGCGCCAGGTGTGCTGTAAAATATTACATTCGACATGTTAGGTTGCCTTAGGCTAGGATATATAGCGTTATAGACGTATATAATGTTCCCACAGGGAAATAGGGGCCTGACGCGTCAGGAATGTTGTAAAATATTACATCCGAGATGTTAGCTTGCCTTAGGTTAGGATATATAACGTTATTGTCTTATATAACGTTCCCACCGAGAAGTAGGAGCCGACGAGCCAGGAATGTTGTAAAATATTGCGCTCGACATGTTAGGTTACCCTAGGCTAGGATATATAGCGTTATAGACGTATATAATGTTCCCACCGAGAAGTGGTGGCCGACTAGCCAGGAATGTTTTAAAATACTACATTCGACATATTAGGTTGCCTTAGGCTAGGATATATAGCGTTATAGACGTATATAATGTTCCCACCAACAAGTAGGGGCCGACGTGCCAGGAATGAAGTAAAATATTACATCCGCGATGTTAGGTTGCCTTAGGTTAGGATACATAACGTTATTGACTTATATAATGTTACCACAGAGAACTAGGCACTTTAATGCCAGGAATGTTGTAAAATATTACATCCGAGATGTTAGGTTGCCTTAGGTTAGGATATATAACGTTATAGACGTATATAATGTTACCACAGAGAACTAGGCACTTGCAATACAGGAATGTTGTAAAATATTACGGTGGAGATGATAGTTTGCCTTAGTTTTGGATATATAACGTTATAGGCGTATATACTGTTCCCACCGAGAAGTAGGTGCCGCCGCGCCAGGTATGTTGTAAAATATTACACCCGAGATGTTAGGTTCCCTTAGGTTTGGATATATAACGTTATAGACGTATATAATATTCCCACCGAGAAATAGGGGCCGACGCGTCAGGAATGTTGTAAAATATTACACCCGAGATGTTAGGTTCCCTTAGGTTAGCATATACAACGTTATAGACGTATATAATGTTCCCACCGAGAAGTAGGGACCGGCATGCCAGGAATGTTGTAAAATATTACATCCGAGATGTTAGGTTGCTTTAGGTTAGGATATATATCGTTATAGACTTATATAATGTTCCCACCGAGACGTGGGAACCGACATGCCAGGAATGTTGTAAAATGTTACATCCCAGAAGTTAGGTTGCTTTGGGTTAGGATATACAACGTTATAGACGTATATAATGTCCCCATCGAGAAGCAGGCGACGACCAGCCAGAATGTTGTAAAATATTGCATCCGAGATGTTAGGTTCCCTTAGGTTAGGATATACAACTTTATAGACGTATCTAATGTCCCCATTGAGAAGCAGGCGAAGACACGCCAGAATGTTGTGAAATATTACATCCGATATGTTAGGTTGCCTTATGCTACGATATATATCGTTATAGACGTATACAATGTTCCCACCGAGAAGTAGGGACCGAAATGCCAGGAATGTTGTAAAATATTACACCCGAGATTTTAGGTTCCCTTAGGTTAGCATATACAACGTTATAGACGTATATAATGTTCCCACCGAGAAGTAGGGGCAAGCGCGTCAGGAATGTTGTAAAATATTACATCCGAGATGTTAGGTTGCTTTATGTTAGGATATATATCGTTATAGACTTATATAATGTTCCCACCGAGAAATAGGGGCCTGACGCGTCAGGAATGTTGTAAAATATTACATCCGATATGTTAGTTTGCCTTAGGTTAGGATATATAACGTTATTGTCTTATATAACGTTCCCACCGAGAAGTAGGAGCCGACGAGCCAGGAATGTTGTAAAATATTGCGCTCGACATGTTAGGTTACCCTAGGCTAGGATATATAGCGTTATAGACGTATATAGTGTTCCCAACGAGAAGTAGTGTCCGACGCGCCAGGTGTGTTGTAAAATATTACATTCGACATGTTAGGTTGCCTTAGGCTAGGATATATAGCGTTATAGACTTATATAATGTTCCCACCGAGAAGCAGGGGTCGACGTGTCAGGAACGTAGTAAAATATTACATCCGAGATGTTAGGTTGCCTTACGTTAGGATATATAACGTTATAGACGTATATAATGTTCCCACCGAAAAGTCGGAGCCGACGCGCCAGGAATGTTGTAAAATATTACATCCGAGATATTAGGTTGCCTTAGGTTAGGATATATAACGTTATTGCCTTATATAACTTTCCCACCGAGAAATAGGCGCCGACGCGCCGGGAATGCTGTGAAATATTACATTCGACATGTTAGGTTGCCTTAGGCTAGGATATATAGCGTTATAGACGTATATAATGTTCCCACCGAGAAGTAGGGTCCGACGGGCCAGAAATGTAGTAAAATATTACATCCGAGTTGTTAGGTTGCCTTAGGTTAGGATATATAACGTTATAGACGTATATAATGTTACCACAGAGAACTAGGCACTTGCATGCCAGGAATGTTGTAAAATATTACGGTAGAGATGACAGTTTGCCTTAGTTTAGGATATATAACGTTATAGGCGTATATACTGTTCCCACCGAGAAGTAGGTGCCGACGCGCCAGGTATGTTGTAAAATATTACATTCGGCATGTTAGGTTGCCTTAGGTTAGGATATATAACGTTTTAGACGTATATAATGTTACCACAGAGATGTAGGTGCGGACGTGCCAGGAATGTAGTAAAATATTACATCCGAGATGTTAGGTTGCCTTAGGATAGGATATATAACGTTATAGACGTATATAATGTTACCACAGAGAACAAGGCACTTGCATGCCACGAATGTTGTAAAATATTACGGTAGAGATGATAGGTTGCCATAGTTTAGGATATATAACGTTATAGAAGTATATACTGTTCCCACCGAGAAGTAGGTGCCGACGCGCCAGGTGTGCTGTAAAATATTACATTCGACATGTTAGGTTGCCTTAGGCTAGGATATATAGCGTTATAGACGTATATAATGTTCCCACCGAGAAATAGGGGCCTGACGCGTCAGGAATGTTGTAAAATATTACATCCGAGATGTTAGCTTGCCTTAGGTTAGGATATATAACGTTATTGTCTTATATAACGTTCCCACCGAGAAGTAGGAGCCGACGAGCCAGGAATGTTGTAAAATATTGCGCTCGACATGTTAGGTTACCCTAGGCTAGGATATATAGCGTTATAGACGTATATAATGTTCCCACCGAGAAGTGGTGGCCGACTAGCCAGGAATGTTATAAAATACTACATTCGACATATTAGGTTGCCTTAGGCTAGGATATATAGCGTTATAGACGTATATAATGTTCCCACCAACAAGTAGGGGCCGACGTGTCAGGAACGTAGTAAAATATTACATCCGAGATGTTAGGTTGCCTTACGTTAGGATATATAACGTTATAGACGTATATAATGTTCCCACCGAGAAGTGGGGGCCGACTAGCCAGGAATGTTATAAAATACTACATTCGACATATTAGGTTGCCTTAGGCTAGGATATATAGCGTTATAGACGTATATAATGTTCCCACCAACAAGTAGGGGCCGACGTGCCAGGAATGTAGTAAAATATTACATCCGCGATGTTAGGTTGCCTTAGGTTAGGATATATAACATTATTGACATATATAATGTTCCCACCGAGAAGTAGGTGCCGACGCGCCGGGAATGCTGTAAAATATTACATTCGACATGTTGCGTTGCCTTAGGCTAGGATATATAGCGTTATAGACGTATACAATGTTCCCGCCGAGAAGTAGGGACCGACGCGTCAGGAATGTTGTAAAATATTACATGCCAGATGTTAGGTTGCGTTAGGTTAGGATATACAACGTTATAGACGTATATAATGTCCCCTTCGAGAAGCAGGCGACGACACGCCAGAATGTTGTAAAATATTACATTCGACATGTTAGGTTGCCTTAGGCTAGGATATATAACGTTATAGACGTATATAATATTCCCACCGAGAAATAGGGGCCGACGCGTCAGGAATGTTGTAAAATATTACACCCGAGATGTTAGGTTCCCTTAGGTTAGCATATACAACGTTATAGACGTATATAATGTTCCCACCGAGAAGTAGGGACCGGCATGCCAGGAATGTTGTAAAATATTACATCCGAGATGTTAGGTTGCTTTAGGTTAGGATATATATCGTTATAGACTTATATAGTGTTCCCACCGAGAAGTGGGGACCGACATGCCAGGAATGTTGTAAAATGTTACATCCCAGAAGTTAGGTTGCTTTGGGTTAGGATATACAACGTTATAGACGTATATAATGTCCTCATCGAGAAGCAGGCGACGACACGCCAGAATGTTGTAAAATATTGCATCCGAGATGTTAGGTTCCCTTAGGTTAGGATATACAACTTTATAGACGTATCTAATGTCCCCATTGAGAAGCAGGCGAAGACACGCCAGAATGTTGTAAAATATTACATCCGATATGTTAGGTTGCCTTATGCTACGATATATATCGTTATAGACGTATACAATGTTCCCACCGAGAAGTAGGGACCGAAATGCCAGGAATGTTGTAAAATATTACACCCGAGATTTTAGGTTCCCTTAGGTTAGCATATACAACGTTATAGTCGTATATAATGTTCCCACCGAGAAGTAGGGGCCGGCGCGTCAGGAATGTTGTAAAATATTACACCCGAAATGTTAGGTTCCCTTAGGTTAGGATATACAACGTTATAGACGTATAGAATGTTCCCACCGAGATGTAGGGGCCAACATGCCAGGAATGTTGTAAAATATTACATCCGAGTTGTTAGGTTGCTTTAGGTTAGGATATATATCGTTATAGACTTATATAATGTTCCCACCGAGACGTTGGGACCGACATGCCAGGAATGTTGTAAAATATTACATCCCAGAAGTTAGGTTGCTTTGGGTTAGGATATACAACGTTATAGACGTATATAATGTCCCCATCGAGAAGCAGGCGACGACACGCCAGGAATGTTGTAAATTATTACATCCGAGATGTTAGGTTGCCTTAGGCTAGGAAATATATCGTTATAGACGTATACAATGTTCCCACCGAGAGGTAGGGACCGACGCGTCAGGAATGTTGTAAAATAAAACATCCCAGATGTTAGGTTGCGTTAGGTTAGGATATACAACGTTGCAGACGTATATAATGTCACCTTCGAGAAGCAGGCGACGACACGCCAGAATGTTGTAAAATATTACATCCGAGATGTTAGGATCCCTTAGGTTAGGATATACAACTTTATAGACGTATCTAATGTCCCCATTGAGAAGCAGGCGACGACACGTCAGAATGTTGTAAAATATTACATCCGATATGTTAGGTTGCCTTAGGCTAGGATATATAACGTGATAGACGTACATAATGTTCCCACCGAGAAATAGGGGCCTGACGCGTCAGGAATGTTGTAAAATATTACATTCCAGATGTTAGGTTGCGTTAGGTTAGGATATACAACGTTATAGACGTATATAATGTCCCCTTCGAGAAGCAGGCGACGACACGCCAGAATGATGTAAAATATTACATTCGACATGTTAGGTTGCCTTAGGCTAGGATATACAACGTTATAGACGTATACAATTTTGCCACCGAGAAGTAAGGACCGACATGCCAGGAATGTTGTAAAACATTACATCCGAGATGTTAGGTTGCGTTAGGTTAGGACATACAACGTTATAGACGTATATAATATTCCCACCGAGAAATAGGCGCCGACGCGTCAGGAATGTTGTAAAATATTACACCCGAAATGTTAGGTTCCCTTAGGATAGGATATACAACGTTATAGACGTATAGAATGTTCCCACCGAGATGTAGGGACCGACATGCCAGGAATGATGTAAAATATTACATCCGAGTTGTTAGGTTGCGTTAGGTTAGGATATATAACGTTATAGACGTATATAATGTCCCCTTCGAGAAGCAGGTGACGACACGCCAGAATGTTGTAAAATATTACATCCGATATGCTAGGTTGCCTTAGGCTAGGATATACAACGTTATAGACGTATACAATTTTGCCACCGAGAAGTAGGGACCGACATGCCAGGAATGTTGTAAAACATTACATCCGAGATGTTAGGTTGCGTTAGGTTTGGACATACAACGTTATAGACGTATCTAATGTCCCCATCGAGAAGCAGGCGACGACACGCCAGAAGGTTGTAAAATATCACATCCGATATGTTAGGTTGCCTTATGCTACGATATATATCGTTATAGACGTATACAATGTTCCCACCGAGAAGTAGGGGCCGAAATGCCAGGAATGTTGTAAAATATTACATCCGAGATGTTAGGTTCCCTTAGGTTAGGATATACAACGTTATAGACGTATCTAATGTCCCCATTGAGAAGCAGGCGACGACACGTCAGAATGTTGTAAAATATTACATCCGATATGTTAGGTTGCCTTAGGCTAGGATATATAACGTGATAGACGTATATAATGTTCCCACCGAGACATAGGGGCCTGACGCGTCAGGAATGTTGTAAAATATTACATCCCCGATGTTAGGTTGCGTTAGGTTAGGATATACAACGTTAGAGACGTATATAATGTCCCCTTCGAGAAGCAGGCGACGACACGCCAGAATGTTGTAAAATATTACATCCGATATCTTAGGTTGCCTTATGCTACGATATATATCGTTATAGACGTATACAATGTTCCCACCGAGAAGTAGGGGCCGAAATGCCAGGAATGTTGTAAAATATTACACCCGAGATGTTAGGTTCCCTTAGGTTAGCATATACTACGTTATAGACGTATATAATGTTCCCACCGAGAAGTAGGGGCCGGCGCGTCAGGAATGTTGTAAAATATTACACCCGAAATGTTAGGTTCCCTTAGGTTAGGATATACAACGTTATAGACGTATAGAATGTTCCCACCGAGATGTAGGGACCGACATGCCAGGAATGTTGTAAAATAATACATCCGAGCTGTTAGGTTGCCTTAGGTTAGGATATATATCGTTATAGACGTATACAATGTTCCCACCGAGAGGTAGGGACCGACGCGTCAGGAATGTTGTAAAATAAAACATCCCAGATGTTAGGTTGCGTTAGGTAGGGATATACAACGTTGTAGACGTATATAATATTCCCACTTAGAAATAGGGGCAGACGCGTCAGGAATGTTGTAAAATATTACATCCCAGATGTTAGGCTGCGTTAGGTTAGGATATACAACCTTATAGACGTATATAATGTCCGCATCAAGAAGTAGGCGACGACACGCCAGGAATGTTGTGAAATATTACATCGGAGATGTTATGCTGCCTTGCGTTACGATATATAACGTTATAGACGTATATAATGTCCGCATCAAGAAGTAGGCGACGACACGCCAGAATGTTGTAAAATATTACATTCGACATGTTAGGTTGCCTTAGGCTAGGATATATAACGTTATAGACGTATGTAATATTCCCACCGAGAAATAGGGGCCGACGCGTCAGGAATGTTGTAAAATATTACACCCGAGATGTTAGGTTCCCTTAGGTTAGCATATACAACGTTATAGACGTATATAATGTCCCCTTCGAGAAGCAGGCGACGACACGCCAGAATGTTGTAAAATACTACATTCGACATGTTAGGTTGCCTTAGGCTAGGATATATAACGTTATAGACGTATATAATATTCCCACCGAGAAATAGGGGCTGACGCGTCAGGAATGTTGTAAAATATTACACCCGAGATGTTAGGTTCCCTTAGGTTAGCATATACAACGTTATAGGCGTATATAATGTTCCCATCGAGAAGCAGGCGACGACACGCCAGAATGTTGTAAAATATTACATACGAGATGTTAGGTTCCCTTAGGTTAGGATATACAACGTTATAGACGTATATAATGTTCCCACCGAGAAGTAGGGACCGACATGCCAGGAATGTTGTAAAATATTACGTCCGAGATGTTAGGTTGCTTTAGGTTAGGATATATATCGTTATAGACTTATATAATGTTCCCACCGAGACGTGGGGACCGACATGCCAGGAATGTTGTAAAATGTTACATCCCAGAAGTTAGATTGCTTTGGGTTAGGATATACAACGTTATAGACGTATATAATTTCCCCATAGAGAAGCAGGCGACGACACGCCAGAATGTTGTAAAATACTACATCCGAGATGTTAGGTTCCCTTAGGTTAGGATATACAACGTTTTAGACGTATGTAATGTCCCCATCGAGAAGCAGGCGACGACACGCCAGAATGTTGTATAATATTACATCCGATATGTTAGGTTGCCTTAGGCTAGGATATATAACGTGATAGACGTATATAATGTTCCCACCGAGCAATAGGGGCCGACGCGTCAGGAATGTTGTAAAATATGACATCCCAGATGTTTAGGTTCCCTTAGGTTAGGATATACAACGTTATAGACGTATAGAATGTTCCCACCGAGAAATAGGGGCCGACGCGTCAGGAATGTGGTAAAATATTACACCCGAGATGTTAGGTTCCCTTAGGTTAGGATATACAACGTTATAGACGTATAGAATGTTCCCGCCGAGAAATAGGCGACGACACGCCAGGAATGTTGTAAAATAATACATCCGAGATGTTAGGTTGCCTTAGGTTAGGATATATATCGTTATAGACATATATAATGTTCCCGCCGGGACGTCGGGACCGTTATGCCAGGAATGTTCTAAAATATTACATACGAGATGTTTGGTTGCCGTAGGTTAGGATATATATCGTTATAGACGTATATAATGTTCCCACCGAGACGTGCGGGACGACACGAACGGGATTCTGTAAAACATTACCAGCGAGGTGCTAGATGGGTTAGGTTAGGTTATATTACGATATAGACGTATATAATGTTCCCACCGAGATGTTGGGGCCACCCGTCTGGAATGTTTTAAAGTATTACATTCGACATGTTAGGTTGCCTTAGGCTAGGATATATAACGTTATAGACGTATGTAATATTCCCACTGAGAAATAGGGGCCGACGCGTCAGGAATGTTGTAAAATATTACATCCGAGTTGTTAGGTTGCGTTAGGTTAGGATATATAACGTTATAGACGTATATAATGTTCCCATCGAGAAGCAGGCGACGACACGCCAGAATGTTGTAAAATATTACATACGAGATGTTAGGTTCCCTTAGGTTAGGATATACAACGTTATAGACGTATATAATGTTCCCACCGAGAAGTAGGGACCGACATGCCAGGAATGTTGTAAAATATTACGTCCGAGATGTTAGGTTGCTTTAGGTTAGGATATATATCGTTATAGACTTATATAATGTTCCCACCGAGACGTGGGGACCGACATGCCAGGAATGTTGTAAAATGTTACATCCCAGAAGTTAGATTGCTTTGGGTTAGGATATACAACGTTATAGACGTATATAATTTCCCCATAGAGAAGCAGGCGACGACACGCCAGAATGTTGTAAAATACTACATCCGAGATGTTAGGTTCCCTTAGGTTAGGATATACAACGTTTTAGACGTATGTAATGTCCCCATCGAGAAGCAGGCGACGACACGCCAGAATGTTGTATAATATTACATCCGATATGTTAGGTTGCCTTAGGCTAGGATATATAACGTGATAGACGTATATAATGTTCCCACCGAGCAATAGGGGCCGACGCGTCAGGAATGTTGTAAAATATGACATCCCAGATGTTTAGGTTCCCTTAGGTTAGGATATACAACGTTATAGACGTATAGAATGTTCCCACCGAGAAATAGGGGCCGACGCGTCAGGAATGTGGTAAAATATTACACCCGAGATGTTAGGTTCCCTTAGGTTAGGATATACAACGTTATAGACGTATAGAATGTTCCCGCCGAGAAATAGGCGACGACACGCCAGGAATGTTGTAAAATAATACATCCGAGATGTTAGGTTGCCTTAGGTTAGGATATATATCGTTATAGACATATATAATGTTCCCGCCGGGACGTCGGGACCGTTATGCCAGGAATGTTCTAAAATATTACATACGAGATGTTTGGTTGCCGTAGGTTAGGATATATATCGTTATAGACGTATATAATGTTCCCACCGAGACGTGCGGGACGACACGAACGGGATTCTGTAAAACATTACCAGCGAGGTGCTAGATGGGTTAGGTTAGGTTATATTACGATATAGACGTATATAATGTGCCCACCGAGATGTTGGGGCCACCCGTCTGGAATGTTTTAAAGTACTACATTCGAGATGTTTGGTTGCCTTAGGTTAGGATATATAAAGTTATAGACGCATGTTATGTCCCCACCGAGACGTACGGGACGACACGACCGGGATTCTGTAAAACATTACCAGCGAGGAGCTAGATGGGTTAGGTTAGGTTATATTACGTTATAGTCGTATATAGTGTACCCAACCAGAATTAGGGGCCGACCCGCCAGGAATGTCGTAAAATACTACATCCGAGATGTTAGGTTGCCTTAGGTTAGGATATATAACGTTCTAGACGCATATAATGTCCCCACCGAGAAGTACGTTCCGACAAGACCGGGATTCTGCAAAACATTAACACCGAGGGGCAGAATGGGTTAGGTTAGGTTATTTTACGATATAGACGTATATAATGTTCCCACCGAGAAGTAGGGGCCGACGCGCCAGGAATGTTGTAATATATTACATTTGACGTGTTAGGATTGCCTTAGGCTAGGATATATAACGTTATAGACGTATACGATATTCCCACCGAGAAGTACGGGGCGACACGCCAGGAATGTTGTCAAACATTACATCCGAGATGTTAGGTTCCCTTAGGTTAGGATATATAAAGTTATTGACTTATATAATGTTCCCACCTAGAAATAGGGGCCGACGCGATAGGTATGTTGTCAAATATTACATTCGACATGTTAGGTTGCCTTAGGATAGGATATGTAACATTATAGACGTATATAATGTTCCCACCTAGAAATAGGGGCCGACGAGTCAGGAATGTTGTAAAATATTACGCTCGACATGTTAGGTTGCATTAGGCTAGGATATATAACGTTATAGACGTATATAATGTTCCCACCGAGAAGTAGGGGCCCGACGAGCCAGGAATGTTGTAAAATATTACGCTCGACACGTTAAGTTGCCTTAGGCTAGGACATATAGCGATATAGACGTATATAATGTTCCCATCGAGAAGTAGCGGTCGGCGCGCCACGAATGTAGTAAAATATTACATCCGAGATGTTAGGTTGCCTTAGGCTAGGATATATAACGTTATAGACTTATATACTGTTCCCACCGAGAAGTAGGTGCCGACGCGCCAGGAATGTTGTAAAATATTACATCCTAGATGTTAGGATTGCCTTAGGCTAGGGTATATCACGTTATAGACGTATATAATGTTCCCACCGAGAAGTAGTGGCCGGCGCGCCAGGAATGTTGTAAAATATTACATTCGACATGTTAGGTTGCCTTAAGCTAGGATATATAGCGTTTTAGACGTATATAATGTTCCCCGCGAGAAGTAGGGGAATGCGCGCCAGGAATATAGTGAAATATTACATCCTAGATGTTAGGTTGCCTTAGGCTAGGATATATAACGTTATAGACGTATATAATGTTCCCACCGAGAAGCAGGCGACGACACGCCAGAATGTTGTAAAATATTACATTCGACATGTTAGGTTGCCTTAGGCTAGGATATACAACGTTATAGACGAATATAATATTCCCACCGAGAAATAGGGGCAGACGCGTCAGGAATGTTGTAAAATATTACACCCGAAATGTTAGGTTCCCTTAGGTTAGGATATACAACGTTATAGACGTATAGAATGTTCCCACCGAGATGTAGGGTCCCACATGCCAGGAATGTTGTAAAATAT
This sequence comes from Xylocopa violacea, assembly GCA_963969225.1. Lineage (NCBI taxonomy): Eukaryota > Metazoa > Arthropoda > Insecta > Hymenoptera > Apidae > Xylocopa > Xylocopa violacea. The sequence continues at coordinate 52,388,319 of CAXAJV010000001.1, forward strand.
TACATCCGATATGTTAGGTTGCCTTAGGCTAGGATATATATCCTTATAGACTAATATAATGTTCCCACCGAGACATGGGGACCGACATGCCAGGAATCTTGTAAAATATTACATCCGATATGTTAGGTTGCCTTAGGCTAGGATATATAACGTGATAGACGTATATAATATTCCCGCCGAGAAATAGGGGCCGACGCGTCAGGAATGTTGTAAAATATTACACCCGAGATGTTAGGTTCCCTTAGGTTAGGACATACAACGTTATAGACGTATAGAATGTCCCCATCGAGAAGCAGGCGACGGCACGCCAGAATGTTGTAAAATATTACATCCTAGATGTTAGGATCCCTTAGGATAGGATATACAACGTTATAGACGTATCTAATGTCCCCATCGAGAAGCAGGCGACGACACGCCAGAATGTTGTAAAATATTACATTCGACATGTTAGGTTCCCTTAGGTTAATATATACAACGTTATAGACGTATATAATGTTCCCATCGAGGAGTAGGGACCGACATGCCAGGAATGCTGTAAAATATTACATACGAGATGTTAGGTTGCTTTGGGTTAGGATATACAACGTTATAGACGTATATAATGTCCCCATCGAGAAGCAGGCGACGACACGCCAGAATGTTGTAAAATATTACATCCGATATGTTAGGTTGCCTTAGGCTAGGATATATATCGTTATAGACGTATACAATGTTCCCACCGAGAAGTAGGGACCGACATACCAGGAATGTTGTGAACTATTACATCCGAGGTGTTGGGTTGCCTTAGGTTAGGATATACAACGTTATAGACGTATATAATGTCCCCATCGAGAAGCAGGCGACGACACGCCAGAATGTTGTAAAATACTACATCCGATATGTTAGGTTGCCTTAGGCTAGGATATATATCGTTATAGACGTATACAATGTTCCCACCGAGAAGTAGGGACCGACATACCAGGAATGTTGTGAACTATTACATCCGAGGTGTTGGGTTGCCTTAGGTTAGGATATATATCGTTATAGATGTATATAATGTTCCCACCGAGACGGAGGGACCGACATGCCCGGAACGTTTTAAAATATTACATCCCAGACGTTAGGTTGCGTTAGGTTAGGACATACAACGTCATAGACGTATATAATGTACCCACCGAGACGTAGGGACCGACATGCCACGAATGTTGTAAAATATTATATCCGAGATGTTAGGTTGCTTTAGGTTAGGATATACAACGTTATAGACGTATGTAATTTCCCCATCGAGACGCAGGCGACGACACGCCAGGAATGTTGTAAAATATTACATCCGAGATGTTAGGTTGCCTTAGGTTAGGATATACAACCTTATAGATGTATATAATGTCCACATCGGGAAGCAGGCGACGACACGCCAGGAATGTTATCAACTATTACATCCGAGATGTTCGGTTGCCTTAGGTTATGATATATAACGTTATAGACGTATATAATGTTACCACCGAGAAGTAGGGACTGACATGCTAGGAATGTTGCAAAATATTACATCCGAGATGTTAGGTTGCGTTATGTTAAGATATACAACGTTATAGACTCATAGAATGTTCTCACTGAGAAGTAGGGACCGACATGCCAGGAATGTTGTAAAATATTACACCCGAGATGTTAGGTTCCCTTAGGTTAGGATATACAACGTTATAGACGTACAGAATGTTCCCACCGAGAAATAGGGGCCGACGCGTCAGGAATGTTGTAAAATATTACACCCGAGATGTTAGGTTCCCATAGGTTAGGATACACAACGTTATAGACATATAGAATGTTCCCACCGAGAAATAGGGGCCGACGGGTCAGGAATGTTGTAAAATATTACAACCGATATGTTAGGTTCTCTTAGGTTAGAATATACAACGTTATAGACGTATAGAATGTTCCCACCGAGATGTAGGGACCGACATGTCAGGAATGTTGTAAAATACTACACCCGAGATGTTAGGTTGCTTTAGGTTAGGATATACAACGTTATAGACGTATGTAATTCCCCATCGAGACGCAGGCGACGACACGCCAGAATGTTGTAAAATATTACATTCGACATGTTAGATTGCCTTAGGCTAGGATATATAACGTGATAGACGTATATAATGTTCCCACCGAGAAGTAGGGACCGAAATGCCAGGAATGTTGTAAAATATTACACCCGAGATGTTAGGTTCCCTTAGGTTAGGATATACAACGTTATAGACGTATAGAAAGTTCCCAGCGAGATGTAGGGACCGACATGCCAGGAATGTTGTAAAATATTACATCCGAGTTGTTAGGTTGCTTTGGGTTAGGATATATATCGTTATAGACATATATAATGTTCCCACCGAGACGTGGGGACCGACATGCCAGGAATGTTGTAAAATATTACATCCGAGATGTTAGGTTGCCTTAGGCTAGGACATATATCGTTATAGACGTATACAATGTTCCCACCGAGAGGTAGAGGCCAACGAGCCAGGAATGTTGTAAAATTTTACGCTCGACAAAATAGGTTGCCTTAGGCTAGGATATATAGCGTTACAGACGTATATAATGTTCCCACCGAAAAGTAGGGGCCGGCGCGCCAGGAATGTAGTAAAATATTACAATCGACATGTTAGGTTACCTTAGGCTAGGATATGTAACATTATAGACGTATATAATGTTCCCACCGTGAAGTAGGGGCCGACGAGCCAGGAATGTAGTAAAATATTACATCCGAGATGTTAGGTTCCCTTAGGTTAGGATATACAACGTTATAGACGTATATAATGTTCCCACCGAGAAGTAGGGACCGACATGCCAGGAATGTTGTAAAATATTACGTCCGAGATGTTAGGTTGCTTTAGGTTAGGATATATATCGTTATCGACTTATATAATGTTCCCACCGAGACGTGGGGACCGACATGCCAGGAATGTTGTAAAATGTTACATCCCAGAAGTTAGATTGCTTTGGGTTAGGATACACAACGTTATAAACGTATAGAATGTCCCCATCGGGAAGTAGGCGCCGTCACGCCATGAATGTTGTAAAATATTACGGTAGAGAGGTTAGTTTGCCTTAGGTTAGGATATATAACGTTATAGACGAATATAATGACCCCACGGAGAAGTAGGGACCGACATGCAAGGAATGTTGTAAAATAATACATCCGAGATGTTAGATTGCCTTAGGTTAGGATATATAACGTTATAGACGTATATAATGTTCCCACCGAGAAGTACGGGCCGACACGCCAGGAATGTTATTAACTATTACATCCGAGATGTTAGGTTGCGTTAGGTTAGCATATACAACGTTATAGATGTATAGAATGTCCCCATCGAGAAGTACGCGACGACACGCCAGGAATGTTGTAAAATATTACATCCGAGATGTTATGTTGCCTTACGTTAGGATATACAACGTTATAGAGGTACAGAGAAATCCCACCGAGATGTAGGGACCGACATGCCAGGAAAGTTGTAAAATAATACATCCGAGATGTTAGGTTCCCTTAGGTTAGGATATATAACGTTATAGACGAATATAATGTTCCCACCGAGAAGTAGGGAGCGACATGCAAGGAATGTTGTTAAATAATACATCCGAGGAGTTGTGTTGCCCTAGGTTAGCGTATATATCGTTATAGACGTATATAATGTTCCCGCCGTCGTAGGTACCGACATTCCAGGAATGTTGTAAAATATTACATACGAGATGTTATCTTGCCTTACGTTAGGATATATAACGTTATAGACGTATATAATGTCAGCATCAAGAAGTAGGCGACGACACGCCAGGAATGTTGTAAAATAATACATCCGAGATGTTAGGTTGCCTTAGGTTAGGATATATATCGTTATAGACATATATAATGTTCCCGCCGGGACGTCGGGACCGATATGCCAGGAATATTCTAAAATATTACATACGAGATGTTTGGTTGCCGTAGGTTAGGATATATATCGTTATAGACGTATATAATGTTCCCACCGAGACGTGCGAGACGACACGAACGGGATTCTGTAAAACATTACCAGCGAGGTACTAGATGGGTTAGGTTAGGTTATATTACGATATAGACGTATATAATGTGCCCACCGAGATGTTGGGGCCACCCGCCTGGAATGTTTTAAAGTACTACATTCGAGATGTTTGGTTGCCTTAGGTTAGGATATATAAAGTTATAGACGCATGTTATGTCCCCACCGAGACGTACGGGACGACACGAAAGGGATTCTGTAAAACATTTAGAGCGAGGGGCTATATGGGTTAGGTTAGGTTATACTACGTTATAGACGTATAAAATGTTCCCACCGAGACGTACGGAACGACAGGAGCTGGATGCTGTAAAACATTACCAGCGAGGGGCTAGATGGGTTAGGTTAGGTTATATTACATTATAGACGTATATAATGTTCCCACCGAGAAGTAGGTTCCGACCCGCCAGGAATGTTGGAACATACTACATCCGAGATGTTAGGGTGCCTTTGTGTATGGTATGTAACGTTATAGACGCATACAATGTCCCTACCGAGACGTACCGGACGACACGAACTGGATTCTGTAAAACATTCCCAGCGAGGGGCTAAATGGGTTAGGTTAGGTTATATTGCGATATAGACGTATATAATGTGCCCACCGAGAAGTAGGGGCCGGCCCGCCAGGAATGTTGTAAAATACTACATCCGAGATGTTACGTTGCTTTAGGTTAGGATATATATCGTTGTAGACTAATATAATGTTCCCACCGAGACGTGGGGACTGACACGCCAGGACTGTTGTAAAATATTACATCCCAGATGTTAGGTTGCGTTAGGTCAGGTTATACAACGTTATAGACGTATACAATGTCCCCAGCGAGAAGCAGGCGACAACACGCCAGGAATGATGTAAAATATTACATTCGACATGTTAGGTTGCCTTGGGCTAGGATATATAACGTTATAGACGTGTATAACGTTCCCACCGAGACGTAGTGACCGACATGCCAGAAAGTTGTAAGATATTACATCCGAGATGGTAGGTTGGCTTAGGCTAGGATATATATTGTTATAGACGTATACAATGTTTCCGCCGAGAAGTAGGGACTGACATGCCAGGAATGTTGTAAAAAATTACATCCGAGATGTTAGGTTGCCTTAGGTTAGGATATACAACGTTATAGATGTACATAATGTCCCCATCCAGAAGTAGGAGACGACACGCCAGGAATGTTGTAAAATATTACATCCCAGATGTTAGGTTGCGTTAGGTTATGATATACAACGTTATAGACGTATATAATGTCCCCATCGAGAAGCAGGCGACGACACGCCAGGAATGCTGTAAAATATTACATTCGACATGTTAGGTTGCCTTAGGCTAGGATATATAACGTTATAGACGTATACGATATTCCCACCGAGAAGTACGGGGCGACACGCCAGGAATGTTGTCAAACATTACATCCGAGATGTTAGGTTCCCTTAGGTTAGGATATATAAAGTTATTGACTTATATAATGTTCCCACCTAGAAATAGGGGCCGACGCGATAGGTATGTTGTCAAATATTACATTCGACATGTTAGGTTGCCTTAGGATAGGATATGTAACATTATAGACGTATATAATGTTCCCACCTAGAAATAGGGGCCGACGAGTCAGGAATGTTGTAAAATATTACGCTCGACATGTTAGGTTGCATTAGGCTAGGATATATAACGTTATAGACGTATATAATGTTCCCACCGAGAAGTAGGGGCCCGACGAGCCAGGAATGTTGTAAAATATTACGCTCGACACGTTAAGTTGCCTTAGGCTAGGACATATAGCGATATAGACGTATATAATGTTCCCATCGAGAAGTAGCGGTCGGCGCGCCACGAATGTAGTAAAATATTACATCCGAGATGTTAGGTTGCCTTAGGCTAGGATATATAACGTTATAGACTTATATACTGTTCCCACCGAGAAGTAGGTGCCGACGCGCCAGGAATGTTGTAAAATATTACATCCTAGATGTTAGGATTGCCTTAGGCTAGGGTATATCACGTTATAGACGTATATAATGTTCCCACCGAGAAGTAGTGGCCGGCGCGCCAGGAATGTTGTAAAATATTACATTCGACATGTTAGGTTGCCTTAAGCTAGGATATATAGCGTTTTAGACGTATATAATGTTCCCCGCGAGAAGTAGGGGAATGCGCGCCAGGAATATAGTGAAATATTACATCCTAGATGTTAGGTTGCCTTAGGCTAGGATATATAACGTTATAGACGTATATAATGTTCCCACCGAGAAGCAGGCGACGACACGCCAGAATGTTGTAAAATATTACATTCGACATGTTAGGTTGCCTTAGGCTAGGATATACAACGTTATAGACGAATATAATATTCCCACCGAGAAATAGGGGCAGACGCGTCAGGAATGTTGTAAAATATTACACCCGAAATGTTAGGTTCCCTTAGGTTAGGATATACAACGTTATAGACGTATAGAATGTTCCCACCGAGATGTAGGGTCCCACATGCCAGGAATGTTGTAAAATATTACATCCGATATGTTAGGTTGCCTTAGGCTAGGATATATATCCTTATAGACTAATATAATGTTCCCACCGAGACATGGGGACCGACATGCCAGGAATCTTGTAAAATATTACATCCGATATGTTAGGTTGCCTTAGGCTAGGATATATAACGTGATAGACGTATATAATATTCCCGCCGAGAAATAGGGGCCGACGCGTCAGGAATGTTGTAAAATATTACACCCGAGATGTTAGGTTCCCTTAGGTTAGGACATACAACGTTATAGACGTATAGAATGTCCCCATCGAGAAGCAGGCGACGGCACGCCAGAATGTTGTAAAATATTACATCCTAGATGTTAGGATCCCTTAGGATAGGATATACAACGTTATAGACGTATCTAATGTCCCCATCGAGAAGCAGGCGACGACACGCCAGAATGTTGTAAAATATTACATTCGACATGTTAGGTTCCCTTAGGTTAATATATACAACGTTATAGACGTATATAATGTTCCCATCGAGGAGTAGGGACCGACATGCCAGGAATGCTGTAAAATATTACATACGAGATGTTAGGTTGCTTTGGGTTAGGATATACAACGTTATAGACGTATATAATGTCCCCATCGAGAAGCAGGCGACGACACGCCAGAATGTTGTAAAATATTACATCCGATATGTTAGGTTGCCTTAGGCTAGGATATATATCGTTATAGACGTATACAATGTTCCCACCGAGAAGTAGGGACCGACATACCAGGAATGTTGTGAACTATTACATCCGAGGTGTTGGGTTGCCTTAGGTTAGGATATACAACGTTATAGACGTATATAATGTCCCCATCGAGAAGCAGGCGACGACACGCCAGAATGTTGTAAAATACTACATCCGATATGTTAGGTTGCCTTAGGCTAGGATATATATCGTTATAGACGTATACAATGTTCCCACCGAGAAGTAGGGACCGACATACCAGGAATGTTGTGAACTATTACATCCGAGGTGTTGGGTTGCCTTAGGTTAGGATATATATCGTTATAGATGTATATAATGTTACCACCGAGAAGTAGGGACTGACATGCTAGGAATGTTGCAAAATATTACATCCGAGATGTTAGGTTGCGTTATGTTAAGATATACAACGTTATAGACTCATAGAATGTTCTCACTGAGAAGTAGGGACCGACATGCCAGGAATGTTGTAAAATATTACACCCGAGATGTTAGGTTCCCTTAGGTTAGGATATACAACGTTATAGACGTACAGAATGTTCCCACCGAGAAATAGGGGCCGACGCGTCAGGAATGTTGTAAAATATTACACCCGAGATGTTAGGTTCCCATAGGTTAGGATACACAACGTTATAGACATATAGAATGTTCCCACCGAGAAATAGGGGCCGACGGGTCAGGAATGTTGTAAAATATTACAACCGATATGTTAGGTTCTCTTAGGTTAGAATATACAACGTTATAGACGTATAGAATGTTCCCACCGAGATGTAGGGACCGACATGTCAGGAATGTTGTAAAATACTACACCCGAGATGTTAGGTTGCTTTAGGTTAGGATATACAACGTTATAGACGTATGTAATTCCCCATCGAGACGCAGGCGACGACACGCCAGAATGTTGTAAAATATTACATTCGACATGTTAGATTGCCTTAGGCTAGGATATATAACGTGATAGACGTATATAATGTTCCCACCGAGAAGTAGGGACCGAAATGCCAGGAATGTTGTAAAATATTACACCCGAGATGTTAGGTTCCCTTAGGTTAGGATATACAACGTTATAGACGTATAGAAAGTTCCCAGCGAGATGTAGGGACCGACATGCCAGGAATGTTGTAAAATATTACATCCGAGTTGTTAGGTTGCTTTGGGTTAGGATATATATCGTTATAGACATATATAATGTTCCCACCGAGACGTGGGGACCGACATGCCAGGAATGTTGTAAAATATTACATCCGAGATGTTAGGTTGCCTTAGGCTAGGACATATATCGTTATAGACGTATACAATGTTCCCACCGAGAGGTAGAGGCCAACGAGCCAGGAATGTTGTAAAATTTTACGCTCGACAAAATAGGTTGCCTTAGGCTAGGATATATAGCGTTACAGACGTATATAATGTTCCCACCGAAAAGTAGGGGCCGGCGCGCCAGGAATGTAGTAAAATATTACAATCGACATGTTAGGTTACCTTAGGCTAGGATATGTAACATTATAGACGTATATAATGTTCCCACCGTGAAGTAGGGGCCGACGAGCCAGGAATGTAGTAAAATATTACATCCGAGATGTTAGGTTCCCTTAGGTTAGGATATACAACGTTATAGACGTATATAATGTTCCCACCGAGAAGTAGGGACCGACATGCCAGGAATGTTGTAAAATATTACGTCCGAGATGTTAGGTTGCTTTAGGTTAGGATATATATCGTTATCGACTTATATAATGTTCCCACCGAGACGTGGGGACCGACATGCCAGGAATGTTGTAAAATGTTACATCCCAGAAGTTAGATTGCTTTGGGTTAGGATACACAACGTTATAAACGTATAGAATGTCCCCATCGGGAAGTAGGCGCCGTCACGCCATGAATGTTGTAAAATATTACGGTAGAGAGGTTAGTTTGCCTTAGGTTAGGATATATAACGTTATAGACGAATATAATGACCCCACGGAGAAGTAGGGACCGACATGCAAGGAATGTTGTAAAATAATACATCCGAGATGTTAGATTGCCTTAGGTTAGGATATATAACGTTATAGACGTATATAATGTTCCCACCGAGAAGTACGGGCCGACACGCCAGGAATGTTATTAACTATTACATCCGAGATGTTAGGTTGCGTTAGGTTAGCATATACAACGTTATAGATGTATAGAATGTCCCCATCGAGAAGTACGCGACGACACGCCAGGAATGTTGTAAAATATTACATCCGAGATGTTATGTTGCCTTACGTTAGGATATACAACGTTATAGAGGTACAGAGAAATCCCACCGAGATGTAGGGACCGACATGCCAGGAAAGTTGTAAAATAATACATCCGAGATGTTAGGTTCCCTTAGGTTAGGATATATAACGTTATAGACGAATATAATGTTCCCACCGAGAAGTAGGGAGCGACATGCAAGGAATGTTGTTAAATAATACATCCGAGGAGTTGTGTTGCCCTAGGTTAGCGTATATATCGTTATAGACGTATATAATGTTCCCGCCGTCGTAGGTACCGACATTCCAGGAATGTTGTAAAATATTACATACGAGATGTTATCTTGCCTTACGTTAGGATATATAACGTTATAGACGTATATAATGTCAGCATCAAGAAGTAGGCGACGACACGCCAGGAATGTTGTAAAATAATACATCCGAGATGTTAGGTTGCCTTAGGTTAGGATATATATCGTTATAGACATATATAATGTTCCCGCCGGGACGTCGGGACCGATATGCCAGGAATATTCTAAAATATTACATACGAGATGTTTGGTTGCCGTAGGTTAGGATATATATCGTTATAGACGTATATAATGTTCCCACCGAGACGTGCGAGACGACACGAACGGGATTCTGTAAAACATTACCAGCGAGGTACTAGATGGGTTAGGTTAGGTTATATTACGATATAGACGTATATAATGTGCCCACCGAGATGTTGGGGCCACCCGCCTGGAATGTTTTAAAGTACTACATTCGAGATGTTTGGTTGCCTTAGGTTAGGATATATAAAGTTATAGACGCATGTTATGTCCCCACCGAGACGTACGGGACGACACGAAAGGGATTCTGTAAAACATTTAGAGCGAGGGGCTATATGGGTTAGGTTAGGTTATACTACGTTATAGACGTATAAAATGTTCCCACCGAGACGTACGGAACGACAGGAGCTGGATGCTGTAAAACATTACCAGCGAGGGGCTAGATGGGTTAGGTTAGGTTATATTACATTATAGACGTATATAATGTTCCCACCGAGAAGTAGGTTCCGACCCGCCAGGAATGTTGGAACATACTACATCCGAGATGTTAGGGTGCCTTTGTGTATGGTATGTAACGTTATAGACGCATACAATGTCCCTACCGAGACGTACCGGACGACACGAACTGGATTCTGTAAAACATTCCCAGCGAGGGGCTAAATGGGTTAGGTTAGGTTATATTGCGATATAGACGTATATAATGTGCCCACCGAGAAGTAGGGGCCGGCCCGCCAGGAATGTTGTAAAATACTACATCCGAGATGTTACGTTGCTTTAGGTTAGGATATATATCGTTGTAGACTAATATAATGTTCCCACCGAGACGTGGGGACTGACACGCCAGGACTGTTGTAAAATATTACATCCCAGATGTTAGGTTGCGTTAGGTCAGGTTATACAACGTTATAGACGTATACAATGTCCCCAGCGAGAAGCAGGCGACAACACGCCAGGAATGATGTAAAATATTACATTCGACATGTTAGGTTGCCTTGGGCTAGGATATATAACGTTATAGACGTGTATAACGTTCCCACCGAGACGTAGTGACCGACATGCCAGAAAGTTGTAAGATATTACATCCGAGATGGTAGGTTGGCTTAGGCTAGGATATATATTGTTATAGACGTATACAATGTTTCCGCCGAGAAGTAGGGACTGACATGCCAGGAATGTTGTAAAAAATTACATCCGAGATGTTAGGTTGCCTTAGGTTAGGATATACAACGTTATAGATGTACATAATGTCCCCATCCAGAAGTAGGAGACGACACGCCAGGAATGTTGTAAAATATTACATCCCAGATGTTAGGTTGCGTTAGGTTATGATATACAACGTTATAGACGTATATAATGTCCCCATCGAGAAGCAGGCGACGACACGCCAGGAATGCTGTAAAATATTACATCCGAGATGTTAGGTTGCATTAGGCTAGGACATATATCGTTATAGACGTATACAATGTTCTCACAGCGAAGTAGGGACCGACATGCCAGGAATGTTGTAAAATATTACATTCGAGATGTTAGGTTGCCTTAGGTTAGCATATACATCGTTATAGACATATACAATGTCCCCGCCGAGAAGTAGGGACCGACGCGTCAGGAATGTTGTAATATATTACATTCCGGATGTTAGGTTGCGTTAGGTTAGGATATACAACGTTAAAGACGTATATAATGTCCCCTTCGAGAAGCAGTCGACGACACGCCAGAATGTTGTAAAATATTACATTCGACATGTTAGATTGCCTTAGGCTAGGATATATAACGTGATAGACGTATATAATGTTCCCACCGAGAAGTAGGGACCGAAATGCTAGGAATGTTGTAAAATATTACACCCGAGATGTTAGGTTCCCTTAGGTTAGGATATACAACGTTATAGACGTATAGAATGTTCCCACCGAGAAATTGGGGCCGACGGGTCAGGAATGTTGTAAAATATTACACCCGACATGTTAGGTTCCCTTAGGTTAGGATATTCAACGTTATAGACGTATAGAAAGTTCCCAGCGAGATGTAGGGACCGACATGCCAGGAATGTTGTAAAATATTACATCCGAGTTGTTAGGTTGCTTTGGGTTAGGATATATATCGTTATAGCCATTTATAATGTTCCCACCGAGACGTGGGGACCGACATGCCAGGAATGTTGTAAAATATTACATCCGAGATGTTAGCTTGCCTTAGGCTAGGACATATATCGTTATAGACGTATACAATGTTCCCACCGAGAAGTAGGGACTGACATGCTAGGAATGTTGTAATATATTACATCCCAGATGTTAGGTTGCGTTAGGTTAGGATATACAACGTTATAGACGTATATAATGTCCCCTTCGAGAAGCAGGCGACGACACGCCAGAATGTTGTAAAATATTACATTCGACATATCAGGTTGCCTTAGGCTAGGATATACAACGTTATAGACGTATATAATATTCCCACCGAGAAATAGGAGCCGACGCGTCAGGAATGTTGTCAACTATTACATCCGAGATGTTAGGTTGCCTTAGGTTAGGATATATATCGTTATAGACGTATATAATGTCCCCGCCGAGACGTAGGGACCGACATGCCAGCAATGTTGTAAAATATTACATCCCAGATGTTAGGTTGCGTTATGTTAGGATATACAACGTTATAGACGTATATCATGTCCCCATCGAGAAGCAGGCGACAACACGCCAGGAATGTTTAAAATATTACATCCGAGATGTAATGTTGCCTTAGGCTAGGATATATAACGTTATAGACGTATATAATGTTCCCACCGAAAAGTACGCGCTAACACGCCCGGAATGTTGTCAAATATTACATCCGAGATGTCAGGTTGCCTTAGGCTAGGATATATAACTTTATAGACGTATACAATATTCCCATCGAGAAATAGCGGCCGACGGGCCAGGAATGTTGTAAAATATTACATTCCACATGGTGGGTTGTTAAGCTAGGATATATAGCATTATAGACGTATAGAATATTCCCACCGAAAAGTAGGGGCCGGCGCGCCAGGAATGTAGTAAAATATTACATCCGAGATGTTAGGTTGCCTTAGGCTAGGATATGTAACGTTATAGACGTATAAAATGTTCCCACCGAGAAGTAGGGGCCAACGAGCCAGGAATGTGGTGAAATATTACATTCGACACGTTAAGTTGCCTTAGGTTAGGATATATAACGTTATCGACGTATATACTGTTCCCACCGAGAAGTCGGTGCGGACGCGCCAGGAATATGGTAAAATATTACATTTGACATGTAAGGTTGCCTTAGGCTAGGATATATAACGTTATAGACGTATACAATGTTCCCACCGAGAAGTAGGGTCCGACGAGCCAGGAATGTTGTAAAATATTACGCTCGACATGTTAGGTTGCCTTAGGCTAGGATATATAGAGATATAGACGTATATAATGTTCTCATCGAGAAATAGAGGTCGGCGCGCCACGAATGCAGTAAAATATTACATCCGAGATGTTAGGTTGCCTTAGGCTAGGATATATAACGTTATAGACTTATATACTGTTCCCATCGAGAAGTAGTGGCCGACGAGCCAGGAATGTTGTAAAATATTACGCTGGACATGTTAGGTTGCCTTAGGCTAGGTTATATAGCGATATAGACGTATATAATGTTCTCATCGAGAAATAGAGGTCGGCGCGCCACGAATGTAGTAAAATATTACATCCGAGATGTTAGGTTGCCTTAGGCTAGGATATACAGCTTTAATGACGTATATAATGATTCCACCGAGAAATAGGAGCCGACGCGCCAGGAATGTTGTAAAATATTACATTCGACGTGTTAGGATTGCCTCAGGCTAGGATATATAACGTTATAGACGTATACGATATTCCAACCGAGGAGTACGGGCCGACACGACAAGAATGTTGTCAAATATTACATCCGAGATGTTAGGTTCCCTTAGGTTAGGATATATAACGTTATAGACGTATATAATGTTCCCACCGAGAGGTAGAGGCCAACGAGCCAGGAATGTTGTAAAATGTTAAGCTCGACAAGATAGGTTGCCTTAGGCTAGGATATATAGCGTTACAGACGTATATAATGTTCCCACCGAAAAGTAGGGGCCGGCGCGCCAGGAATGTAGTAAAATATTACAATCGACATCTTAGGTTGCCTTAGGCTAGGATATGTAACATTATAGACGCATATAATGTTCCCACCGTGAAGTAGGGGCCGACGAGACAGGAATGTAGCAAAATATTACATCCGAGATGTTAGGTTGCCTTAGGCTAGGATATATAACGTTATAGACGTATATACTGTTCCCACCGAGAAGTAGGTTCCGACACGCCAGGAATGTTGTAAAATATTACATTCCACATGTTGGGTTGTTAAGCTAGGATATATAGCGTTATAGACGTATATAATATTCCCACCGAGAAGTAGGGGACGGCGCGCCAGGAATGTTGTAAAATATTACATTCGACATGTTAGGTTGCCTTAAGCTAGGATATATAGCGTTTTAGACGTATATAATGTTCCCCGCGAGAAGTAGGGGAAGGCGCGCCAGGAATATAGTAAAATATTACATCCGAGATGTTAGGTTGCCTTAGGCTAGCATATGTCACATTATAGACGTATATAATGTTCCCACCGTGAAGTAGGGGCCGACGAGCCAGGAATGTTGTAAAATATTACATCCGAGATGTTAGGTTGCCTTGGGCTAGGATATATAACGTTATAGACGTATATACTGTTCCCACCGAGAAGTAGGTGCGGACGTGCCAGGAATGTTGTAAAATATTACATTCCGCAAGTTAGGTTGCCTTAGGTTAGGATATATAACGTTATTAACTTATATAATGTTCCCACCGAGAAGTAGGGGCCGACGCGCCAGGAATGTTGTAATATATTACACTTGACGTGTTAGGATTGCCTTAGGCTAGGATATATAACGTTATAGACGTATACGATATTCCCAACGAGGAGTACGGGCCGACACGACAAGAATGTTGTCAAATATTACATCCGAGACGTCATGTTGCCTTAGGTTAGGATATATAACGTTATAGACGTATAGAATGTTCCCACCGAGAAATAGGGGCCGACGCGTCAGGAATGTTGTAAAATATTACACCCGAGATGTTAGGTTCCCTTAGGTTAGGATATACAACGTTATAGACATTTAGAATGTTCCCACCGAGAAATAGGGGCCGACGTGACAGGAATGTTGTAAAATATTACATCCGAGATGTTAGGTTCCCTTAGGTTAGCATATACAACGTTATAGACGTATATAATGTTCCCACCGAGAAGTAGGGACCGACATGCCAGGAATGTTGTAAAATATTAAATACGAGATGTTAGGTTGCTTTGGGTTAGGATATACAACGTTATAGACGTATATAATGTCCCCATCGAGAAGCAGGCGACGACACGCCAGAATGTTGTAAAATATTACATCCGAGATGTTATTTTGCCTTAGGCTAGGACATATATCGTTATAGACGTATACAATGTTCCCACCGAGAAGTAGGGACCGACGCGTCAGGAATGTTGTAATATATTACATTCCGGATGTTAGGTTGCGTTAGGTTAGGATATACAACGTTATAGACGTATATAATGTCCCCTTCGAGAAGCAGGCGACGACACGCCAGAATGTTGTAAAATATTACATTCGACATGTTAGATTGCCTTAGGCTAGGATATATAACGTGATAGACGTATATAATGTTCCCACCGAGAAGTAGGGACCGAAATGCTAGGAATGTTGTAAAATATTACACCCGAGATGTTAGGTTCCCTTAGGTTAGGATATACAACGTTATAGACGTATAGAATGTTCCCACCGAGAAATTGGGGCCGACGGGTAAGGAATGTTGTAAAATATTACACCCGACATGTTAGGTTCCCTTAGGTTAGGATATTCAACGTTATAGACGTATAGAAAGTTCCCAGCGAGATGTAGGGACCGACATGCCAGGAATGTTGTAAAATATTACATCCGAGTTGTTAGGTTGCTTTGGGTTAGGATATATATCGTTATGGCCATTTATAATGTTCCCACCGAGACGTGGGGACCGACATGCCAGGAATGTTGTAAAATATTACATCCGAGATGTTAGCTTGCCTTAGGCTAGGACATATATCGTTATAGACGTATACAATGTTCCCACCGAGAAGTAGGGACCGACGCGTCAGGAATGTTGTAATATATTACATCCCAGATGTTAGGTTGCGTTAGGTTAGGATATACAACGTTATAGACGTATATAATGTCCCCTTCGAGAAGCAGGCGACGACACGCCAGAATGTTGTAAAATATTACATTCGACATATCAGGTTGCCTTAGGCTAGGATATACAACGTTATAGACGTATATAATATTCCCACCGAGAAATAGGAGCCGACGCGTCAGGAATGTTGTAAAATATTACACCCGAGATGTTAGGTTCCCTTAGGTTAGCATATACAACGTTATAGACGTATATAATGTTCCCACCGAGAAGTAGGGACCGACATGCCAGGAATGTTGTAAAATATTACATACGAGATTTTGGGTTGCTTTGGGTTAGGATATACAACGTTATAGACGTATATAATGTCCCCATCGAGAAGCAGGCGACGACACGCCAGAATGTTGTAAAATATTACATCCGAGATGTTATTTTGCCTTAGGCTAGGACATATATCGTTATAGACGTATACAATGTTCCCACCAAGAAGTAGGGACCGACGCGTCAGGAATGTTGTAATATATTACATCCCGGATGTTAGGTTGCGTTAGGTTAGGATATACAACGTTATAGACGTATATAATGTCCCCTTCGAGAAGCAGTCGACGACACGCCAGAATGTTGTAAAATATTACATTCGACATGTTAGGTTGCCTTAGGCTAGGATATACAACGTTATAGACGTATACAATGTTCCCACCGAGATGTAGGGACCGACATGCCAGGAATGTTGTAAAATATTACATCCGAGTTGTTAGGTTGCTTTGGGTTAGGATATATATCGTTATAGACTTATATAATGTTCCCACCGAGACGTGGGGACCGACATGCCAGGAATGTTGTAAAATATTACATCCCTGAAGTTAGGTTTCTTTGGGTTAGGATATACAACGTTATAGACGTATATAATGTCCCCTTCGAGAAGCAGGCGACGACACGCCAGAATGTTGTAAAATGTTACAACCGAGATGTTAGCTCCCCTTAGGTTAGCATATACAACGTTATAGACGTATATAATGTTCCCACCGAGAAGTAGGGACCGACATGCCAGGAATGTTGTAAAATATTACATACGAGATGTTAGGTTCCCTTAGGTTAGGATATACAACGTTATAGACGTATAGAATGTCCCCATCGAGAAGCAGGCGACGACACGCCAGAATGTTGTAAAATATTACATTCGACATGTTAGGTTGCCTTAGGCTAGGATATACAACGTTATAGACGTATATAATATTCCCACCGAGAAATAGGGGCCGACGAGTCAGGAATGTTGTAAAATATTACACCCGAGATGTTAGGCTCCCTTAGGTTAGCATATACAACGTTATAGACGTATATAATGTTCCCACCGAGAAGTAGGGCCCGACATGCCAGGAATGTTGTAAAATATTACATCCCAAATGTTAGGTTGCTTTGGGTTAGGATATACAACGTTATAGACGTATATAATGTCCCCATCGAGAAACAGGCGACGACACTACGGGAATGTTATCAACTATTACATCCGAGATGTTAAGTTGCCTTAGGTTATGATATATAACGTTATAGACGTATATAATGTTCCCACCGAAATGTAGGGACCGACATGCCAGGAACGTTTTAAAATATTACATCCCAGAAGTTAGGTTGCTTTGGGTTAGGATATACAACGTTATAGACGTATATAATGTCCCCATCGAGAAGCAGGCCACGATACGCCAGGAATGTTGTAAAATATTACATCCGAGATGTTAGGTTGCCTTAGGCTAGGATATATAACGTGCTAGACGTATATAATGTTCCCACCGAGAAATAGGGGCCGACGCGTCAGGAATGTTGTAAAATATGACATCCCAGATGTTACGTTGCGTTAGGTTAAGATATACAACGTTATAGACGTATATAATGTCACCTTCGAGAAGCAGGCGACGACACGCCAGAATGTTGTAAAATGTTACACCCGAGATGTTAGCTTCCCTTAGGTTAGCATATACAACGTTATAGACGTATATAATGTTCCCACCGAGAATTTGGGACCGACATGCCAGGAATGTTGTAAAATATTACATACGAGATGTTAGGTTGCTTTGGGTTAGGATGTACAACGTTATAGACGTATAGAATGTTCCCACCGAGAAATTGGGGCCGACGGGTCAGGAATGTTGTAAAATATTACACCCGAGATGTTAGGTTCCCTTAGGTTAGGATATACAACGTTATAGACGTATAGAAAGTTCCCAGCGAGATGTAGGGACCGACATGCCAGGAATTTTGTAAAATATTACATCCCAGAAGTTAGGTTGCTTTGGGTTAGGATATACAACGTTATAGACGTATATAATGTCCCCATCGAGAAGCAGGCCACGATACGCCAGGAATGTTGTAAAATATTACATCCGAGATGTTAGGTTGCCTTAGGCTAGGATATACAACGTTATAGACGTATAGAATGTTCCCACCGAGATGTAGGGACCGACATGCCAGGAATGTTGTAAAATATTACAACCGAGGTGTTAGGTTGCTTTAGGTTAGGATATATATCGTTATAGACTTATATAATGTTCCCAACGAGACGTGGGGACCGACATGCCAGGAATGTTGTAAAATATTACATACGAGATGTTAGGTTGCTTTGGGTTAGGATATACAACGTTATAGACGTATATAATGTCCCCATCGAGAAGCAGGCGACGGCGCGTCAGGAATGTTGTAAAATATTACACCCGAGATGTTAGGTTCCCTTAGGTTAGAATATACAACGTTATAGACATATAGAATGTTCCCACCGAGAAATAGGGGCCGACGGGACAGGAATGTTGTAAAATATTACACCCGAGATGTTAGGTTCCCTTAGGTTAGGATATACAACGTTATAGGCGTATAGAAAGTTCCCAGCGAGATGTAGGGACCGACATGCCAGGAATGTTGTAAAATATTACATCCCAGAAGTTAGGTTTCTTTGGGTTAGGATATACAACGTTATAGACGTATATAATGTCCCCATCGAGAAGCAGGCGACGACAAGCCAGGAATGTTGTAAAATATTACATCCGAGATGTTAGGTTCCCTTAGGTTAGGATATACAACGTTATAGACGTATAGAATGTTCCCAGCGAGAAATAGGGGCCGAGGGGTCAGGAATGTTGTAAAATATTACACCCGAGATGTTAGGTTCCCTTAGGTTAGGATATACAACGTTATAGACGTATATAATGTCCCCATCGGGAAGCAGGCGGCGACACGCCAGAATGTTGTAAAATATTACATCCTAGATGTTAGGTTCCCTTAGGTTAGGATATACATCGTTATAGACGTATCTAATGTCCCCATCGAGAAGCAGGCGACGACACGCCAGAATGTTGTAAAATATTACATCCGAGATATTAGGTTCCATTAGGTTAGGATATACAACGTTATAGACGTATAGAATGTTCCTACCGAGAAGTAGGGACCGACATGACAGGAATGTTGTAAAATATTACATCCTAGATGTTAAGTTCCCTTAGGTTAGGATATACAACGTTATAGGCGTATAGAATGTTCCCACCGAGAAATAGGGGCCGACGCGTCGGGAACGTTGTAAAATATTACACCCGAGATGTTAGGTTCCCTTAGGTTAGGATATACAACGTTATAGACGTATAGAAAGTTCCCAGCGAGATGTAGGGACCGACATGCCAGGAATGTTGTAAAACATTACATCCCAGAAGTTAGGTTGCTTTGGGTTGGGATATACAACGTTATAGACGTATACAATGTCCCCATCGAGAAGCAGGCGACGACACGCCAGGAATGTTGTAAAATATTACATCCGAGATGTTAGGTTGCCTTAGGCTAGGATATACAACGTTAAAGACGTATAGAATGTTCCCACCGAGATGTAGGGACCGACATGCCAGGAATGTTGTAAAATATTACATCCGAGTTGTTAGGTTGCTTTAGGTTAGGATATACATCGTTATAGACTTATATAATGTTCCCACCGAGACGTGGGGACCGACATGCCAGGAATGTTGTAAAATATTACATCCCAGAAGTTAGGTTTCTTTGGGTTAGGATATACAACGTTATAGACGTATATAATGTCCCCATCGAGAAGCAGGCGACGACACCCTAGGAATGTAAAATATTACATCCTAGATGTTAGGTTCCCTTAGGATAGGATATACAACGTTATAGACGTATCTAATGTCCCCATCGAGAAGCAGGCGACGACACGCCAGAATGTTGTAAAATATTACATCCGAGATGTTAGGTTGCCTTAGGCTAGGACATATATCGTTATTGACGCATACAATGTTCCCACCGAGAAGTAGGGACCGACGCGTCAGGAATGTTGTAATATATTACATCCCAGATGTTGGGTTGCGTTAGGTTAGGATATACAACGTTACAGACGTATATAATGTCCCCTTCGAGAAGCAGGCGACGACACGCCAGAATGTTGTAAAATATTATATTCGACATGTTAGGCTGCCTTAGGCTAGGATATACAACGTTATAGACGTATATAGTATTCCCACCGAGAAATAGGGGCCGACGCGTCAGGAATGTTGTAAAATATTACACCCTAGATGTTAGGTTCCCTTAGGTTAGGATATACAATCTTATAGACGTATAGAAAGTTCCCAGCGAGATGTATAGACCGACATGCCAGGAATTTTGTAAAATATTACATCCCAGAAGTTAGGTTGCTTTGGGTTAGGATATACAACGTTATAGACGTATATAATGTCCCCATCGAGAAGCAGGCGACGACACGCCAGGAATGTTGTAAAATATTACATCCGAGATGTTAGGTTGCCTTAGGCTAGGATATACAACGTTATAGACGTATCTAATGTCCCCATCGAGAAGCAGGCGACGACACGCCAGAATGTTGTAAAATATTACATCCGAGATATTAGGTTCCCTTAGGTTAGGATATACAACGTTATAGACGTATATAATGTCCCCATCGAGAAGCAGGCGACGACACGCCAGGAATGTGTTAAAATATTACATCCGAGATGTTAGGTTGCCTTAGGCTAGGATATACAACGTTGTAGACGTATAGAATGTTCCCACCGAGAAGAAGGGACCGACATGCCAGGAATGTTGTAAAATATTACATCCGAGTTATTAGGTTGCTTTAGGTGAGGATATATATCGTTATAGACTTATATAATGTTTCCACCGAGACGTGGGGACCGACATGCCAGGAATGGTGTAAAATATTACATCCCAGAAGTTAGGTTTCTTTGGGTTAGGATATACAACGTTATAGACGTATATAATGTCCCCATCGAGAAGCAGGCGACGACACGCCAGGAATGTTGTAAAATATTACATCCTAGATGTTAGGTTCCCTTAGGATAGGATATACAACGTTATAGACGTATATAATGTCCCCTTCGAGAAGCAGGCGACGACACGCCAGAATGTTGTAAAATATTACATCCGAGATGTTCGGTTGCCTCAGGCTAGGATATACAACGTTATAGACGTATAGAATGTTCCCACCGAGATGTAGGGACCGACATGCCAGGAATGTTGTAAAATATTACATCCGAGTTGTTAGGTTGCTTTAGGTTAGGATATATATCGTTATAGACTTATATAATGTTCCCACCGAGACGTGGGGACCGACATGCCAGGAATGTTGTAAAATATTACATACGAGATGTTAGGTTGCTTTGGGTTAGGATATACAACGTTATAGACGTATATAATGTCCCCATCGAGAAGCAGGCGACGACACACCAGGAATGTTGTAAAATATTACATCCTAGATGTTAGGTTCCCTTAGGTTAGGATATACAACGTTATAGACGTATCTAATGTCCCCATCGAGAAGCAGGCGACGACACGCCAGAATGTTGTAAAACATTACATCCGATATGTTAGGTTGCCTTAGGCTAGGATATATAACGTGATAGACGTATATAATGTTCCCACCGAGAAGTAGGGACCGAAATGCCAGGAATGTTGTAAAATATTACACCCGAGATGTTAGGTTCCCTTAGGTTAGGATATACAACGTTATAGACGTATATAATGTTCCCACCGAGAAATTGGAGCCGGCGGGTCAGGATTGTTGTAAAATATTACACCCGAGATGTTAGGTTCCCTTAGGTTAGGATATACAACGTTATAGACGTATAGAATATTCCCACCGAGAAATTGGGGCCGACGGGTCAGGAATGTTGTAAAATATTACCCCGGAGATGTTAGGTTCCCTTAGGTTAGGATATACAACGTTATAGACGTATAGAAAGTTCCCAGCGAGATGTATGGACCGACATGCCAGGAATTTTGTAAGATATTACATCCCAGAAGTTAGGTTGCTTTGGGTTAGAATATACAACGTTATAGACGTATATAATATCCCCATCGAGAAGCAGGCGACGACACGCCATGAATGTTATAAAATATTACATCCTAGATGTTAGGTTCCCTTAGGATAGGATATACAACGTTATAGACGTATCTAATGTCCCCATCGAGAAGCAGGCGACGACACGCCAGAATGTTGTAAAATATTACATCCGAGATATTAGGTTCCCTTAGGTTAGGATATACAACGTTATAGACGTATATAATGTCCCCATCGAGAAGCAGGCGACGACACGCCAGGAATGTGTTAAAATATTACATCCGAGATGTTAGGTTGCCTTAGGCTAGGATATACAACGTTATAGACGTATAGAATGTTCCCACCGAGAAGAAGGGACCGACATGCCAGGAATGTTGTAAAATATTACATGCGAGTTATTAGGTTGCTTTAGGTGAGGATATATATCGTTATAGACTTATATAATGTTTCCACCGAGACGTGGGGACCGACATGCCAGGAATGTTGTAAAATATTACATCCCAGAAGTTAGGTTTCTTTGGGTTAGGATATACAACGTTATAGACGTATACAATGTCCCCATCGAGAAGCAGGCGACGACACGCCAGGAATGATGTAAAATATTACATCCGAGATGTTAGGTTGCCTTAGCCTAGGATATACAACGTCATAGACGTATAGAATGTTCCCATCGAGATGTAGGGACCGACATGCCAGGAATGTTGTAAAATATTACATCCCAGAAGTTAGGTTTCTTTGGGTTAGGATATACAACGTTATAGACATATAGAATGTTCCCACCGAGAAATAGGGGCCGACGGGACAGGAATGTTGTAAAATATTACACCCTAGATGTTGGGTTCCCATAGGTTAGGATATACAACGTTATAGGCGTATAGAAAGTTCCCACGGAGGTGTAGGGACCGACATGCCAGGAATGTGGTAAAATATTACATCCGAGATGTTACGTTGCTTTAGGGTAGGATATATATCGTTATAGACTAATATAATGTTCCCACCGAGATGTAGGGACCGACATGCCAGGAATGTTGTAAAATATTACATCCGAGATGTTATTTTGCCTTAGGCTAGGACATATATCGTTATAGACGTATACAATGTTCCCACCGAGTAGTAGGGACGGACGCGTCAGGAATGTTGTAATATATTACATCCCAGATGTTAGGTTGCGTTAGGCTAGGATATACAACGTGAGAGACGTATATAATGTTCCCACCGAGAAGTAGGGACCGAAATGCCAGGAATGTTGTAAAATATTACACCCGAGATGTTAGGTTCCCTTAGGTTAGGATATACAACGTTATAGACGTATAGAATGTTCCCACCGAGAAATTGGGGCCGACGGGTCAGGAATGTTGTAAAATATTACACCCGAGATGTTAGGTTCCCTTAGGTTAGGATATACAACGTTATAGACGTATAGAAAGTTCCCAGCGAGATGTAGGGACCGACATGCCAGGAATGTTGTAAAATATTACATCCCAGAAGTTAGGTTTCTTTGGGTTAGGATATACAACGTTATAGACGTATATAATGTCCACATCGAGAAGCAGGCGACGACACGCTAGGAATGTTGTAAAATATTACATCCTAGATGTTAGGTTCCCTTAGGTTAGGATATACAACGTTATAGACGTATATAATGTCCCCATCGAGAAGCAGGCGACGACACGCCAGGAATGTGTTAAAATATTACATCCGAGATGTTAGGTTGCCTTAGGCTAGGATATACAACGTTATAGACGTATAGAATGTTCCCACCGAGAAGAAGGGACCGACATGCCAGGAATGTTGTAAAATATTACATCCGAGTTATTAGGTTGCTTTAGGTGAGGATATATATCGTTATAGACTTATATAATGTTTCCACCGAGACGTGGGGACCGACATGGCAGGAATGTTGTAAAATATTACATCCCAGAAGTTAGGTTTCTTTGGGTTTGGATATACAACGTTATAGACGTATATAATGTCCCCATCGAGAAGCAGGCGACGACACACCAGGAATGTTGTAAAATATTACATCCTAGATGTTAGGTTCCCTTAGGTTAGGATATACAACGTTATAGACGTATCTAATGTCCCCATCGAGAAGCAGGCGACGACACGCCAGAATGTTGTAAAACATTACATCCGATATGTTAGGTTGCCTTAGGCTAGGATATATAACGTGATAGACGTATATAATGTTCCCACCGAGAAGTAGGGACCGAAATGCGAGGAATGTAGTAAAATATTACACCCGAGATGTTAGGTTCCCTTAGGTTAGGATATACAACGTTATAGACGTATATAATGTTCCCACCGAGAAATTGGAGCCGGCGGGTCAGGATTGTTGTAAAATATTACACCCGAGATGTTAGGTTCCCTTAGGTTAGGATATACAACGTTATAGACGTATAGAATGTTCCCACCGAGAAATTGGAGCCGACGGGTCAGGAATGTTGTAAAATATTACACCGGAGATGTTAGGTTCCCTTAGGTTAGGATATACAACGTTATAGACTTATAGAAAGTTCCCAGCGAGATGTATGGACCGACATGCCAGGAATTTTGTAAAATATTACATCCCAGAAGATAGGTAGCTTTGGGTTAGGATATACAACGTTATAGACGTATATAATATCCCCATCGAGAAGCAGGCGACGACACGCCAGGAATGTTGTAAAATATTACATCCGAGATGTTAGGTAGCCTTAGGCTAGGATATACAACGTTATAGACGTATAGAATGTTCCCACCGAGATGTAGGGACCGACATGCCAGGAATGTTGTAAAATATTACAACCGAGTTGTTAGGTTGCTTTAGGTTAGGATATATGTCGTTATAGACTTATATAATGTTCCCACCGAGACGTGGGGACCGACATGAAAGGAATGTTGTAAAATATTACATCCCAGAAGTTAGGTTTCTTTGGGTTAGGATATACAACGTTATAGACGTATATAATGTCCCCATCGAGAAGCAGGCGACGACACGCCATGAATGTTGTAAAACATTACATCCTAGATGTTAGGTTCACTTAGGTTAGGATATACAACGTTATAGACGTATCTAATGTCCCCATCGAGAAGCAGGCGACGACACGCCAGGAATGTGTTAAAATATTACATCCGAGATGTTAGGTTGCCTTAGGCTAGGATATACAACGTTATAGACGTATAGAATGTTCCCACCGAGAAGAAGGGACCGACATGCCAGGAATGTTGTAAAATATTACATGCGAGTTATTAGGTTGCTTTAGGTGAGGATATATATCGTTATAGACTTAT
This sequence comes from Xylocopa violacea, assembly GCA_963969225.1. Taxonomy (NCBI): domain Eukaryota; kingdom Metazoa; phylum Arthropoda; class Insecta; order Hymenoptera; family Apidae; genus Xylocopa; species Xylocopa violacea. Next base: position 52,414,155 of record CAXAJV010000001.1, read on the forward strand.
ATAATGTTTCCACCGAGACGTGGGGACCGACATGCCAGGAATGTTGTAAAATATTACATCCCAGAAGTTAGGTTTCTTTGGGTTAGGATATACAACGTTATAGACGTATACAATGTCCCCATCGAGAAGCAGGCGACGACACGCCAGGAATGATGTAAAATATTACATCCGAGATGTTAGGTTGCCTTAGCCTAGGATATACAACGTCATAGACGTATAGAATGTTCCCATCGAGATGTAGGGACCGACATGCCAGGAATGTTGTAAAATATTACATCCCAGAAGTTAGGTTTCTTTGGGTTAGGATATACAACGTTATAGACATATAGAATGTTCCCACCGAGAAATAGGGGCCGACGGGACAGGAATGTTGTAAAATATTACACCCTAGATGTTGGGTTCCCATAGGTTAGGATATACAACGTTATAGGCGTATAGAAAGTTCCCACGGAGGTGTAGGGACCGACATGCCAGGAATGTGGTAAAATATTACATCCGAGATGTTACGTTGCTTTAGGGTAGGATATATATCGTTATAGACTAATATAATGTTCCCACCGAGATGTAGGGACCGACATGCCAGGAATGTTGTAAAATATTACATCCGAGATGTTATTTTGCCTTAGGCTAGGACATATATCGTTATAGACGTATACAATGTTCCCACCGAGTAGTAGGGACGGACGCGTCAGGAATGTTGTAATATATTACATCCCAGATGTTAGGTTGCGTTAGGCTAGGATATACAACGTGAGAGACGTATATAATGTTCCCACCGAGAAGTAGGGACCGAAATGCCAGGAATGTTGTAAAATATTACACCCGAGATGTTAGGTTCCCTTAGGTTAGGATATACAACGTTATAGACGTATAGAATGTTCCCACCGAGAAATTGGGGCCGACGGGTCAGGAATGTTGTAAAATATTACACCCGAGATGTTAGGTTCCCTTAGGTTAGGATATACAACGTTATAGACGTATAGAAAGTTCCCAGCGAGATGTAGGGACCGACATGCCAGGAATGTTGTAAAATATTACATCCCAGAAGTTAGGTTTCTTTGGGTTAGGATATACAACGTTATAGACGTATATAATGTCCACATCGAGAAGCAGGCGACGACACGCTAGGAATGTTGTAAAATATTACATCCTAGATGTTAGGTTCCCTTAGGTTAGGATATACAACGTTATAGACGTATATAATGTCCCCATCGAGAAGCAGGCGACGACACGCCAGGAATGTGTTAAAATATTACATCCGAGATGTTAGGTTGCCTTAGGCTAGGATATACAACGTTATAGACGTATAGAATGTTCCCACCGAGAAGAAGGGACCGACATGCCAGGAATGTTGTAAAATATTACATCCGAGTTATTAGGTTGCTTTAGGTGAGGATATATATCGTTATAGACTTATATAATGTTTCCACCGAGACGTGGGGACCGACATGGCAGGAATGTTGTAAAATATTACATCCCAGAAGTTAGGTTTCTTTGGGTTTGGATATACAACGTTATAGACGTATATAATGTCCCCATCGAGAAGCAGGCGACGACACACCAGGAATGTTGTAAAATATTACATCCTAGATGTTAGGTTCCCTTAGGTTAGGATATACAACGTTATAGACGTATCTAATGTCCCCATCGAGAAGCAGGCGACGACACGCCAGAATGTTGTAAAACATTACATCCGATATGTTAGGTTGCCTTAGGCTAGGATATATAACGTGATAGACGTATATAATGTTCCCACCGAGAAGTAGGGACCGAAATGCGAGGAATGTAGTAAAATATTACACCCGAGATGTTAGGTTCCCTTAGGTTAGGATATACAACGTTATAGACGTATATAATGTTCCCACCGAGAAATTGGAGCCGGCGGGTCAGGATTGTTGTAAAATATTACACCCGAGATGTTAGGTTCCCTTAGGTTAGGATATACAACGTTATAGACGTATAGAATGTTCCCACCGAGAAATTGGAGCCGACGGGTCAGGAATGTTGTAAAATATTACACCGGAGATGTTAGGTTCCCTTAGGTTAGGATATACAACGTTATAGACTTATAGAAAGTTCCCAGCGAGATGTATGGACCGACATGCCAGGAATTTTGTAAAATATTACATCCCAGAAGATAGGTAGCTTTGGGTTAGGATATACAACGTTATAGACGTATATAATATCCCCATCGAGAAGCAGGCGACGACACGCCAGGAATGTTGTAAAATATTACATCCGAGATGTTAGGTAGCCTTAGGCTAGGATATACAACGTTATAGACGTATAGAATGTTCCCACCGAGATGTAGGGACCGACATGCCAGGAATGTTGTAAAATATTACAACCGAGTTGTTAGGTTGCTTTAGGTTAGGATATATGTCGTTATAGACTTATATAATGTTCCCACCGAGACGTGGGGACCGACATGAAAGGAATGTTGTAAAATATTACATCCCAGAAGTTAGGTTTCTTTGGGTTAGGATATACAACGTTATAGACGTATATAATGTCCCCATCGAGAAGCAGGCGACGACACGCCATGAATGTTGTAAAACATTACATCCTAGATGTTAGGTTCACTTAGGATAGGATATACAACGTTATAGACGTATCTAATGTCCCCATCGAGAAGCAGGCGACGACACGCCAGAATGTTGTGAAATGTTACATCCGATATGTTAGGTTGCCTTAGGCTAGGATGTATAACGTGATAGACGTATATAATGTTCCCACCGAGAAATAGGGGCCGAAGCGTCAGGAATGTTGTAAAATATGACATCCCAGAAGTTAGGTTGCGTTAGGTTAAGATATACAACGTTATAGACGTATATAATGTCCCCTTCGAGAAGCAGGCGACGACACGCCAGAATGTTGCAAAATATTACATTCGACATGTTAGGTTGCCTTAGGCTAGGATATATAACGTGAGAGACGTATATAATGTTCCCACCGGGAAGTAGGGACCGAAATGCCAGGAATGTTGTAAAATATTACACCCGAGATGTTAGGTTCCCTTAGGTTAGGATATACAACGTTATAGACGTATAGAATGTTCCCACCGAGAAATTGGGGCCGACGGGTCAGGAATGTTGTAAAATATTACACCGGAGATGTTAGGTTCCCTTAGGTTAGGATATACAACGTTATAGACGTATAGAAAGTTCCCAGCGAGATGTAGGGACCGACATGCCAGGAATTTTGTAAAATATTACATCCCAGAAGTTAGGTTGCTTTGGGTTAGGATATACAACGTTATAGACGTATATAATGTCCCCATCGAGAAGCAGGCGACGGCACGCCAGGAATGTTGTAAAATATTACATCCGAGATGTTAGGTTGCCTTAGGCTAGGATGTACAACGTTATAGACGTATAGAATGTTCCCACCGAGATGTAGGGACCGACATGCCAGGAATGTTGTAAAATATTACAACCGAGTTGTTAGGTTGCTTTAGGTTAGGATATATATCGTTATAGACTTATATAATGTTCCCACCGAGACGTGGGGACCGACATGAAAGGAATGTTATAAAATATTACATCCCAGAAGTTAGGTTTCTTTGGGTTAGGATATACAATGTTATAGACGTATATAATGTCCCCATCGAGAAGCAGGCGACGACACGCCATGAATGTTGTAAAATATTACATCCTAGATGTTAGGTTCCCTTAGGATAGGATATACAACGTTAGAGACGTATCTAATGTCCCCATCGAGAAGCAGGCGACGACACGCCAGAATGTTGTAAAATATTACATCCGAGATATTAGGTTCCCTTAGGTTAGGATATACAACGTTATAGACGTATATAATGTCCCCATCGAGAAGCAGGCGACGACACGCCAGGAATGTGTTAAAATATTACATCCGATATGTTAGGTTGCCTTAGGCTAGGATATATAACGTGATAGACGTATATAATGTTCCCACCGAGAAGTAGGGACCGAAATGCCAGGAATGTTGTAAAATATTACACCCGAGATGTTATGTTCCCTTAGGTTAGGATATACAACGTTATAGGCGTATAGAATGTTCCCACCGAGAAATAGGGGCCGACGAGTCAGGAATGTTGTAAAATATTACACCCGAGATGTTAGGTTCCCTTAGGTTAGGATATACAACGTTATAGACGTATAGAAAGTTCCCAGCGAGATGTAGGGACCGACATGCCAGGAATGTTGTAAAACATTACATCCCAGAAGTTAGGTTGCTTTGGGTTGTGATATACAACGTTATAGACGTATACAATGTCCCCATCGAGAAGCAGGCGACGACACGCCAGGAATGTTGTAAAATATTACATCCGAGATGTTAGGTTGCCTTAGGCTAGGATATACAACGTTAAAGACGTATAGAATGTTCCCACCGAGATGTAGGGACCGACATGCGAGGAATGTTGTAAAATATTACATCCGAGTTGTTAGGTTGCTTTAGGTTAGGATATACATCGTTATAGACTTATATAATGTTCCCACCGAGACGTGGGGACCGACATGCCAGGAATGTTGTAAAATATTACATCCCAGAAGTTAGGTTTCTTTGGGTTAGGATATACAACGTTATAGACGTATACAATGTCCCCATCGAGAAGCAGGCGACGACACGCCAGGAATGATGTAAAATATTACATCCGAGATGTTAGGTTGCCTTAGCCTAGGATATACAACGTCATAGACGTATAGAATGTTCCCATCGAGATGTAGGGGCCGACATGCCAGGAATGTTGTAAAATATTACATCCCAGAAGTTAGGTTTCTTTGGGTTAGGATATACAACGTTATAGACATATAGAATGTTCCCACCGAGAAATAGGGGCCGACGGGACAGGAATGTTGTAAAATATTACACCCTAGATGTTGGGTTCCCATAGGTTAGGATATACAACGTTATAGGCGTATAGAAAGTTCCCACGGAGGTGTAGGGACCGACATGCCAGGAATGTGGTAAAATATTACATCCGAGATGTTACGTTGCTTTAGGGTAGGATATATATCGTTATAGACTAATATAATGTTCCCACCGAGATGTAGGGACCGACATGCCAGGAATGTTGTAAAATATTACATCCGAGATGTTATTTTGCCTTAGGCTAGGACATATATCGTTATAGACGTATACAATGTTCCCACCGAGTAGTAGGGACGGACGCGTCAGGAATGTTGTAATATATTACATCCCAGATGTTAGGTTGCGTTAGGTTAGGATATACAACGTTATAGACGTATATAATGTCCCCATCGAGAAGCAGGCGACGACACGCCAGAATGTTGTAAAACATTACATCCGATATGTTAGGTTGCCTTAGGCTAGGATATACAACGTGAGAGACGTATATAATGTTCCCACCGAGAAGTAGGGACCGAAATGCCAGGAATGTTGTAAAATATTACACCCGAGATGTTAGGTTCCCTTAGGTTAGGATATACAACGTTATAGACGTATAGAATGTTCCCACCGAGAAATTGGGGCCGACGGGTCAGGAATGTTGTAAAATATTACACCCGAGATGTTAGGTTCCCTTAGGTTAGGATATACAACGTTATAGACGTATAGAAAGTTCCCAGCGAGATGTAGGGACCGACATGCCAGGAATGTTGTAAAATATTACATCCCAGAAGTTAGGTTTCTTTGGGTTAGGATATACAACGTTATAGACGTATATAATGTCCACATCGAGAAGCAGGCGACGACACGCTAGGAATGTTGTAAAATATTACATCCTAGATGTTAGGTTCCCTTAGGATAGGATATACAACGTTATAGACGTATATAATGTCCCCATCGAGAAGCAGGCGACGACACGCCAGGAATGTGTTAAAATATTACATCCGAGATGTTAGGTTGCCTTAGGCTAGGATATACAACGTTATAGACGTATAGAATGTTCCCACCGAGAAGAAGGGACCGACATGCCAGGAATGTTGTAAAATATTACATCCGAGTTATTAGGTTGCTTTAGGTGAGGATATATATCGTTATAGACTTATATAATGTTTCCACCGAGACGTGGGGACCGACATGCCAGGAATGTTGTAAAATATTACATCCCAGAAGTTAGGTTTCTTTGGGTTTGGATATACAACGTTATAGACGTATATAATGTCCCCATCGAGAAGCAGGCGACGACACACCAGGAATGTTGTAAAATATTACATCCTAGATGTTAGGTTCCCTTAGGTTAGGATATACAACGTTATAGACGTATCTAATGTCCCCATCGAGAAGCAGGCGACGACACGCCAGAATGTTGTAAAACATTACATCCGATATGTTAGGTTGCCTTAGGCTAGGATATATAACGTGATAGACGTATATAATGTTCCCACCGAGAAGTAGGGACCGAAATGCGAGGAATGTTGTAAAATATTACACCCGAGATGTTAGGTTCCCTTAGGTTAGGATATACAACGTTATAGACGTATATAATGTTCCCACCGAGAAATTGGAGCCGGCGGGTCAGGATTGTTGTAAAATATTACACCCGAGATGTTAGGTTCCCTTAGGTTAGGATATACAACGTTATAGACGTATAGAATGTTCCCACCGAGAAATTGGAGCCGACGGGTCAGGAATGTTGTAAAATATTACACCGGAGATGTTAGGTTCCCTTAGGTTAGGATATACAACGTTATAGACTTATAGAAAGTTCCCAGCGAGATGTATGGACCGACATGCCAGGAATTTTGTAAAATATTACATCCCAGAAGATAGGTAGCTTTGGGTTAGGATATACAACGTTATAGACGTATATAATATCCCCATCGAGAAGCAGGCGACGACACGCCAGGAATGTTGTAAAATATTACATCCGAGATGTTAGGTAGCCATAGGCTAGGATATACAACGTTATAGACGTATAGAATGTTCCCACCGAGATGTAGGGACCGACATGCCAGGAATGTTGTAAAATATTACAACCGAGTTGTTAGGTTGCTTTAGGTTAGGATATATGTCGTTATAGACTTATATAATGTTCCCACCGAGACGTGGGGACCGACATGAAAGGAATGTTGTAAAATATTACATCCCAGAAGTTAGGTTTCTTTGGGTTAGGATATACAACGTTATAGACGTATATAATGTCCCCATCGAGAAGCAGGCGACGACACGCCATGAATGTTGTAAAACATTACATCCTAGATGTTAGGTTCACTTAGGATAGGATATACAACGTTATAGACGTATCTAATGTCCCCATCGAGAAGCAGGCGACGACACGCCAGAATGTTGTGAAATGTTACATCCGATATGTTAGGTTGCCTTAGGCTAGGATATATAACGTGATAGACGTATATAATGTTCCCACCGAGAAATAGGGGCCGAAGCGTCAGGAATGTTGTAAAATATGACATCCCAGAAGTTAGGTTGCGTTAGGTTAAGATATACAACGTTATAGACGTATATAATGTCCCCTTCGAGAAGCAGGCGACGACACGCCAGAATGTTGTAAAATATTACATTCGACATGTTAGGTTGCCTTAGGCTAGGATATATAACGTGAGAGACGTATATAATGTTCCCACCGGGAAGTAGGGACCGAAATGCCAGGAATGTTGTAAAATATTACACCCGAGATGTTAGGTTCCCTTAGGTTAGGATATACAACGTTATAGACGTATAGAATGTTCCCACCGAGAAATTGGGGCCGACGGGTCAGGAATGTTGTAAAATATTACACCGGAGATGTTAGGTTCCCTTAGGTTAGGATATACAACGTTATAGACGTATAGAAAGTTCCCAGCGAGATGTAGGGACCGACATGCCAGGAATTTTGTAAAATATTACATCCCAGAAGTTAGGTTGCTTTGGGTTAGGATATACAACGTTATAGACGTATATAATGTCCCCATCGAGAAGCAGGCGACGGCACGCCAGGAATGTTGTAAAATATTACATCCGAGATGTTAGGTTGCCTTAGGCTAGGATGTACAACGTTATAGACGTATAGAATGTTCCCACCGAGATGTAGGGACCGACATGCCAGGAATGTTGTAAAATATTACAACCGAGTTGTTAGGTTGCTTTAGGTTAGGATATATATCGTTATAGACTTATATAATGTTCCCACCGAGACGTGGGGACCGACATGCAAGGAATGTTATAAAATATTACATCCCAGAAGTTAGGTTTCTTTGGGTTAGGATATACAATGTTATAGACGTATATAATGTCCCCATCGAGAAGCAGGCGACGACACGCCATGAATGTTGTAAAATATTACATCCTAGATGTTAGGTTCCCTTAGGATAGGATATACAACGTTAGAGACGTATCTAATGTCCCCATCGAGAAGCAGGCGACGACACGCCAGAATGTTGTAAAATATTACATCCGAGATATTAGGTTCCCTTAGGTTAGGATATACAACGTTATAGACGTATATAATGTCCCCATCGAGAAGCAGGCGACGACACGCCAGGAATGTGTTAAAATATTACATCCGATATGTTAGGTTGCCTTAGGCTAGGATATATAACGTGATAGACGTATATAATGTTCCCACCGAGAAGTAGGGACCGAAATGCCAGGAATGTTGTAAAATATTACACCCGAGATGTTATGTTCCCTTAGGTTAGGATATACAACGTTATAGGCGTATAGAATGTTCCCACCGAGAAATAGGGGCCGACGAGTCAGGAATGTTGTAAAATATTACACCCGAGATGTTAGGTTCCCTTAGGTTAGGATATACAACGTTATAGACGTATAGAAAGTTCCCAGCGAGATGTAGGGACCGACATGCCAGGAATGTTGTAAAACATTACATCCCAGAAGTTAGGTTGCTTTGGGTTGTGATATACAACGTTATAGACGTATACAATGTCCCCATCGAGAAGCAGGCGACGACACGCCAGGAATGTTGTAAAATATTACATCCGAGATGTTAGGTTGCCTTAGGCTAGGATATACAACGTTAAAGACGTATAGAATGTTCCCACCGAGATGTAGGGACCGACATGCGAGGAATGTTGTAAAATATTACATCCGAGTTGTTAGGTTGCTTTAGGTTAGGATATACATCGTTATAGACTTATATAATGTTCCCACCGAGACGTGGGGACCGACATGCCAGGAATGTTGTAAAATATTACATCCCAGAAGTTAGGTTTCATTGGGTTAGGATATACAACGTTATAGACGTATATAATGTCCCCATCGAGAAGCAGGCGACGACACGCCAGGAATGTAAAATATTACATCCTAGATGTTAGGTTCCCTTAGGATAGGATATACAACGTTATAGACGTATCTAATGTCCCCATCGAGAAGCAGGCGACGACACGCCAGAATGTTGTAAAATATTACATCCGAGATGTTAGGTTGCCTTAGGCTAGGACATATATCGCTATAGACGTATACAATGTTCCCACCGAGAAATAGGGGCCGAAGCGTCAGGAATGTTGTAAAATATGACATCCCAGAAGTTAGGTTGCGTTAGGTTAAGATATACAACGTTATAGACGTATATAATGTCCCCTTCGAGAAGCAGGCGACGACACGCCAGAATGTTGTAAAATATTACATTCGACATGTTAGGTTGCCTTAGGCTAGGATATGTAACGTGAGAGACGTATATAATGTTCCCACCGGGAAGTAGGGACCGAAATGCCAGGAATGTTGTAAAATATTACACCCGAGATGTTAGGTTCTCTTAGGTTAGGATATACAACGTTATAGACGTATAGAATGTTCCCACCGAGAAATTGGGGCCGACGGGTTAGGAATGTTGTAAAATATTACACCGGAGATGTTAGGTTCCCTTAGGTTAGGATATACAACGTTATAGACGTATAGAAAGTTCCCAGCGAGATGTAGGGACCGACATGCCAGGAATTTTGTAAAATATTACATCCCAGAAGTTAGGTTGCTTTGGGTTAGGATATACAACGTTATAGACGTATATAGTGTCCCCATCGAGAAGCAGGCGACGGCACGCCAGGAATGTTGTAAAATATTACATCCGAGATGTTAGGTTGCCTTAGGCTAGGATGTACAACGTTATAGACGTATAGAATGTTCCCACCGAGATGTAGGGACCGACATGCCAGGAATGTTGTAAAATATTACAACCGAGTTGTTAGGTTGCTTTAGGTTAGGATATATATCGTTATAGACTTATATAATGTTCCCACCGAGACGTGGGGACCGACATGAAAGGAATGTTATAAAATATTACATCCCAGAAGTTAGGTTTCTTTGGGTTAGGATATACAATGTTATAGACGTATATAATGTCCCCATCGAGAAGCAGGCGACGACACGCCATGAATGTTGTAAAATATTACATCCTAGATGTTAGGTTCCCTTAGGATAGGATATACAACGTTAGAGACGTATCTAATGTCCCCATCGAGAAGCAGGCGACGACACGCCAGAATGTTGTAAAATATTACATCCGAGATATTAGGTTCCCTTAGGTTAGGATATACAACGTTATAGACGTATATAATGTCCCCATCGAGAAGCAGGCGACGAAACGCCAGGAATGTGTTAAAATATTACATCCGATATGTTAGGTTGCCTTAGGCTAGGATATATAACGTGATAGACGTATATAATGTTCCCACCGAGAAGTAGGGACCGAAATGCCAGGAATGTTGTAAAATATTACACCCGAGATGTTATGTTCCCTTAGGTTAGGATATACAACGTTATAGGCGTATAGAATGTTCCCACCGAGAAATAGGGGCCGACGAGTCAGGAATGTTGTAAAATATTACACCCGAGATGTTAGGTTCCCTTAGGTTAGGATATACAACGTTATAGACGTATAGAAAGTTCCCAGCGAGATGTAGGGACCGACATGCCAGGAATGTTGTAAAACATTACATCCCAGAAGTTAGGTTGCTTTGGGTTGGGATATACAACGTTATAGGCGTATACAATGTCCCCATCGAGAAGCAGGCGACGACACGCCAGGAATGTTGTAAAATATTACATCCGAGATGTTAGGTTGCCTTAGGCTAGGATATACAACGTTAAAGACGTATAGAATGTTCCCACCGAGATGTAGGGACCGACATGCCACGAATGTTGTAAAATATTACATCCGAGTTGTTAGGTTGCTTTAGGTTAGGATATACATCGTTATAGACTTATATAATGTTCCCACCGAGACGTGGGGACCGACATGCCAGGAATGTTGTAAAATATTACATCCCAGAAGTTAGGTTTCTTTGGGTTAGGATATACAACGTTATAGACGTATATAATGTCCCCATCGAGAAGCAGGCGACGACACGCCAGGAATGTAAAATATTACATCCTAGATGTTAGGTTCCCTTAGGATAGGATATACAACGTTATAGACGTATCTAATGTCCCCATCGAGAAGCAGGCGACGACACGCCAGAATGTTGTAAAATATTACATCCGAGATGTTAGGTTGCCTTAGGCTAGGACATATATCGTTATAGACGTATACAATGTTCCCACCGAGAAGTAGGGACAGATGCGTCAGGAATGTTGTAATATATTACATCCCAGATGTTAAGTTGCGTTAGGTTAGGATATACAACGTTACAGACGTATATAATGTCCCCTTCGAGAAGCAGGCGACGACACGCCAGAATGTTGTAAAATATTATATTCGACATGTTAGGCTGCCTTAAGCTAGGATATACAACGTTATAGACGTATATAATATTCCCACCGAGAAATAGGGGCCGACGCGTCAGGAATGTTGTAAAATATTACACCCGAGATGTTAGGTTCCCTTAGGTTAGCATATACAACGTTATAGACGTATATAATGTTCCCACCGAGAAGTAGGGACCGACATGCCAGGAATGTTGTAAAATATTACATACGAGATGTTAGGTTGCTTTGGGTTAGGATATACAACGTTATAGACGTATATAATGTCCCCATCGAGAAGCAGGCGACGACACGCCAGAATGTTGTAAAATATTACATCCGAGATATTAGGTTCCCTTAGGTTAGGATATACAACGTTATAGACGTATATAATGTCCCCATCGAGAAGCAGGCGACGACACGCCAGGAATGTGTTAAAATATTACATCCGAGATGTTAGGTTGCCTTAGGCTAGGATATACAACGTTATAGACGTATAGAATGTTCCCACCGAGAAGAAGGGACCGACGTGCCAGTAATGTTGTAAAATATTACATCCGAGTTATTAGGTTGCTTTAGGTGAGGATATATATCGTTATAGACTTATATAATGTTTCCACCGAGACGTGGGGACCGACATGCCAGGAATGTTGTAAAATATTACATCCCAGAAGTTAGGTTTCTTTGGGTTTGGATATACAACGTTATAGACGTATATAATGTCCCCATCGAGAAGCAGGCGACGACACACCAGGAATGTTGTAAAATATTACATCCTAGATGTTAGGTTCCCTTAGGTTAGGATATACAACGTTATAGACGTATCTAATGTCCCCATCACGAAGCAGGCGACGACACGCCAGAATGTTGTAAAACATTACATCCGATATGTTAGGTTGCCTTAGGCTAGGATATATAACGTGATAGACGTATATAATGTTCCCACCGAGAAGTAGGGACCGAAATGCCAGGAATGTTGTAAAATATTACACCCGAGATGTTAGGTTCCCTCAGGTTAGGATATACAACGTTATAGACGTATATAATGTTCCCACCGAGAAATTGGAGCCGGCGGGTCAGGATTGTTGTAAAATATTACACCCGAGATGTTATGTTCCCTTAGGTTAGGATATACAACGTTATAGGCGTATAGAATGTTCCCACCGAGAAATAGGGGCCGACGAGTCAGGAATGTTGTAAAATATTACACCCGAGATGTTAGGTTCCCTTAGGTTAGGATATACAACGTTATAGACGTATAGAAAGTTCCCAGCGAGATGTAGGGACCGACATGCCAGGAATGTTGTAAAACATTACATCCCAGAAGTTAGGTTGCTTTGGGTTGGGATATACAACGTTATAGACGTATACAATGTCCCCATCGAGAAGCAGGCGACGACACGCCAGGAATGTTGTAAAATATTACATCCGAGATGTTAGGTTGCCTTAGGCTAGGATATACAACGTTAAAGACGTATAGAATGTTCCCACCCAGATGTAGGGACCGACATGCCAGGAATGTTGTAAAATATTACATCCGAGTTGTTAGGTTGCTTTAGGTTAGGATATACATCGTTATAGACTTATATAATGTTCCCACCGAGACGTGGGGACCGACATGAAAGGAATGTTATAAAATATTACATCCCAGAAGTTAGGTTTCTTTGGGTTAGGATATACAATGTTATAGACGTATATAATGTCCACATCGAGAAGCAGGCGACGACACGCCATGAATGTTGTAAAATATTACATCCTAGATGTTAGGTTCCCTTAGGATAGGATATACAACGTTAGAGACGTATCTAATGTCCCCATCGAGAAGCAGGCGACGACACGCCAGAATGTTGTAAAATATTACATCCGAGATATTAGGTTCCCTTAGGTTAGGATATACAACGTTATAGACGTATATAATGTCCCCATCGAGAAGCAGGCGACGACACGCCAGGAATGTGTTAAAATATTACACCCGAGATGTTATGTTCCCTTAGGTTAGGATATACAACGTTATAGGCGTATAGAATGTTCCCACCGAGAAATAGGGGCCGACGAGTCAGGAATGTTGTAAAATATTACACCCGAGATGTTAGGTTCCCTTAGGTTAGGATATACAACGTTATAGACGTATAGAAAGTTCCCAGCGAGATGTAGGGACCGACATGCCAGGAATGTTGTAAAACATTACATCCCAGAAGTTAGGTTGCTTTGGGTTGGGATATACAACGTTATAGACGTATACAATGTCCCCATCGCGAAGCAGGCGACGACACGCCAGGAATGTAAAATATTACATCCTAGATGTTAGGTTCCCTTAGGATAGGATATACAACGTTACAGACGTATATAATGTCCCCTTCGAGAAGCAGGCGACGACACGCCAGAATGTTGTAAAATATTACATTCGACATGTTAGGTTGCCTTAGGCTAGGATATATAACGTTATAGACGTATATAATAATCCCACCGAGAAATAGGCGTCGACGCGTCAGGAATGTTGTAAAATATTACATCCTAGATGTTAAGTTCCCTTAGGTTAGGATATACAACGTTATAGGCGTATAGAATGTTCCCACCGAGAAATAGGGGCCGACGAGGCAGGAATGTTGTAAAATATTACACCCGAGATGTTAGGTTCCCTTAGGTTAGGATATACAACGTTATACACGTATAGAAAGTTCCCAGCGAGATGTAGGGACCGACATGCCAGGAATGTTGTAAAACATTACATCCCAGAAGTTAGGTTGCTTTGGGTTGGGATATACAACGTTATAGACGTATACAATGTCCCCATCGAGAAGCAGGCGACGACACGCCAGGAATGTTGTAAAATATTACATCCGAGATGTTAGGTTGCCTTAGGCTAGGATATACAACGTTATAGACGTATAGAATGTTCCCACCGAGAAGAAGGGACCGACATGCCAGGAATGTTGTAAAATATTACATCCGAGTTATTAGGTTGCTTTAGGTGAGGATATATATCGTTATAGACTTATATAATGTTTCCACCGAGACGTGGGGACCGACATGCAAGGAATGTTGTAAAATATTACATCCCAGAAGTTAGGTTTCTTTGGGTTTGGATATACAACGTTATAGACGTATATAATGTCCCCATCGAGAAGCAGGCGACGACACGCCAGGAATGTTGTAAAATATTACATCCTAGATGTTAGGTTCCCTTAGGTTAGGATATACAACGTTATAGACGTATCTAATGTCCCCATCGAGAAGCAGGCGACGACACGCCAGAATGTTGTAAAACATTACATCCGATATGTTAGGTTGCCTTAGGCTAGGATATATAACGTGATATACGTATATAATGTTCCCACCGAGAAGTAGGGACCGAAATGCCAGGAATGTTGTAAAATATTACACCCGAGATGTTAGGTTGCCTTAGGCTAGAATATACAACGTTATAGACGTATAGAATGTTCCCACCGAGATGTAGGGACCGACATGCCAGGAATGTTGTAAAATATTACATCCGAGTTGTTAAGTTGCTTTAGGTTTGGATATACATCGTTATAGACTTATATAATGTTCCCACCGAGACGTGGGGACCGACATGCCAGGAATGATGTAAAATATTACATCCCAGAAATTAGGTTTCTTTGGGTTACGATATACAACGTTATAGACGTATATAATGTCCCCATCGAGAAGCAGGCGACGACACGCCAGGAATGTTGTAAAATATTACATCCTAGATGTTAGGTTCCCTTAGGATAGGATATACAACGTTATAGACGTATCTAATGTCCCCATCGAGAAGCAGGCGACGACACGCCAGAATGTAGTGAAATGTTACATCCGATATGTTTGGTTGCCTTAGGCTAGGATATATAACGTGATAGACGTATATAATGTTCCCACCGAGAAATAGGGGCCGAAGCGTCAGGAATGTTGTAAAATATGACATCCCAGAAGTTAGGTTGCGTTAGGTTAAGATATACAACGTTATAGACGTATATAATGTCCCCTTCGAGAAGCAGGCGACGACACGCCAGAATGTTGTAAAATATTACATTCGACATGTTAGGTTGCCTTAGGCTAGGATATATAACGTGAGAGACGTATATAATGTTCCCACCGGGAAGTAGGGACCGAAATGCCAGGAATGTTGTAAAATATTACACCCGAGATGTTAGGTTCCCTTAGGTTAGGATATACAACGTTATAGACGTATAGAATGTTCCCACCGAGAAATTGGAGCCGGCGGGTCAGGATTGTTGTAAAATATTACACCCGAGATGTTAGGTTCCCTTAGGTTAGGATATACAACGTTATAGACGTATAGAATGTTCCCACCGAGAAATTGGGGCCGACGGGTCAGGAATGTTGTAAAATATTACACCGGAGATGTTAGGTTCCCTTAGGTTAGGATATACAACGTTATAGACGTATAGAAAGTTCCCAGCGAGATGTATGGACCGACATGCCAGGAATTTTGTAAAATATTACATCCCAGAAGTTAGGTTGCTTTGGGTTAGGATATACAACGTTATAGACGTATATAATATCCCCATCGAGAAGCAGGCGACGACACGCCAGGAATGTTGTAAAATATTACATCCGAGATGTTAGGTAGCCTTAGGCTAGGATATACAACGTTATAGACGTATAGAATGTTCCCACCGAGATGTAGGGACCGACATGCCAGGAATGTTGTAAAATATTACAACCGAGTTGTTAGGTTGCTTTAGGTTAGGATATATGTCGTTATAGACTTATATAATGTTCCCACCGAGACGTGGGGACCGACATGAAAGGAATGTTGTAAAATATTACATCCCAGAAGTTAGGTTTCTTTGGGTTAGGATATACAACGTTATAGACGTATATAATGTCCCCATCGAGAAGCAGGCGACGGCACGCCAGGAATGTTGTAAAATATTACATCCGAGATGTTAGGTTGCCTTAGGCTAGGATGTACAACGTTATAGATGTATAGAATGTTCCCACCGAGATGTAGGGCCCGACATGCCAGGAATGTTGTAAAATATTACAACCGAGTTGTTAGGTTGCTTTAGGTTAGGATATATATCGTTATAGAATTATATAATGTTCCCACCGAGACGTGGGAACCGACATGAAAGGAATGTTATAAAATATTACATCCCAGAAGTTAGGTTTCTTTGGGTTAGGATATACAACGTTATAGACGTATATAATGTACCCATCGAGAAGCAGGCGACGACACGCCAGAATGTTGTGAAATGTTACATCCGATATGTTAGGTTGCCTTAGGCTAGGATATATAACGTGATAGACGTATATAATGTTCCCACCGAGAAATAGGGGCCGAAGCGTCAGGAATGTTGTAAAATATGACATCCCAGAAGTTAGGTTGCGTTAGGTTAAGATATACAACGTTATAGACGTATATAATGTCCCCTTCGAGAAGCAGGCGACGACACGCCAGAATGTTGTAAAATATTACATTCGACATGTTAGGTTGCCTTAGGCTAGGATATAAAACGTGAGAGACGTATATAATGTTCCCACCGGGAAGTAGGGACCGAAATGCCAGGAATGTTGTAAAATATTACACCCGAGATGTTAGGTTCCCTTAGGTTAGGATATACAACGTTATAGACGTATAGAATGTTCCCACCGAGAAATTGGGGCCGACGGGTCAGGAATGTTGTAAAATATTACACCGGAGATGTTAGGTTCCCTTAGGTTAGGATATACAACGTTATAGACGTATAGAAAGTTCCCAGCGAGATGTAGGGACCGACATGCCAGGAATTTTGTAAAATATTACATCCCAGAAGTTAGGTTGCTTTGGGTTAGGATATACAACGTTATAGACGTATATAATGTCCCCATCGAGAAGCAGGCGACGGCACGCCAGGAATGTTGTAAAATATTACATCCGAGATGTTAGGTTGCCTTAGGCTAGGATGTACAACGTTATAGACGTATAGAATGTTCCCACCGAGATGTAGGGACCGACATGCCAGGAATGTTGTAAAATATTACAACCGAGTTGTTAGGTTGCTTTAGGTTAGGATATATATCGTTATAGACTTATATAATGTTCCCACCGAGACGTGGGGACCGACATGAAAGGAATGTTATAAAATATTACATCCTAGATGTTAGGTTCCCTTAGGATAGGATATACAACGTTATAGACGTATCTAATGTCCCCATCGAGAAGCAGGCGACGACACGCCAGAATGTTGTAAAATATTACATCCGAGATATTAGGTTCCCTTAGGTTAGGATATACAACGTTATAGACGTATATAATGTCCCCATCGAGAAGCAGGCGACGACACGCCAGGAATGTGTTAAAATATTACATCCGATATGTTAGGTTGCCTTAGGCTAGGATATATAACGTGATAGACGTATATAATGTTCCCACCGAGAAGTAGGGACCGAAATGCCAGGAGTGTTGTAAAATATTACACCCGAGATGTTATGTTCCCTTAGGTTAGGATATACAACATTATAGACGTATATAATGTTCCCACCGAGAAATTGGAGCCGGCGGGTCAGGATTGTTGTAAAATATTACACCCGAGATGTTAGGTTCCCTTAGGTTAGGATATACAACGTTATAGACGTATATAATGTCCCCATCGGGAAGCAGGCGGCGACACGCCAGAATGTTGTAAAATATTACATCCCAGAAGTTAGGTTGCTTTGGGTTAGGATATACAACGTTATAGACGTATATAATATCCCCATCGAGAAGCAGGCGACGACACGCCAGGAATGTTGTAAAATATTACATCCTAGATGTTAGGTTCCCTTAGGATAGGATATACAACGTTATAGACGTATCTAATGTCCCCATCGAGAAGCAGGCGACGACACGCCAGAATGTTGTAAACTATTACATCCGAGATATAAGGTTCCCTTAGGTTAGGATATACAACGTTATAGACGTATATAATGTCCCCATCGAGAAGCAGGCGACGACACGCCAGGAATGTGTTAAAATATTACATCCGATATGTTAGGTTGCCTTAGGCTAGGATATATAACGTGATAGACGTATATAATGTTCCCACCGAGAAGTAGGGACCGAAATGCCAGGAATGTTGTAAAATATTACACCCGAGATGTTATGTTCCCTTAGGTTAGGATATAAAACGTTATAGACGTATATAATGTTCCCACCGAGAAATTGGAGCCGGCGGGTCAGGATTGTTGTAAAATATTACACCCGAGATGTTAGGTTCCCTTAGGTTAGGATACACAACGTTATAGACGTATATAATGTCCCCATCGGGAAGCAGGCGGCGACACGCCAGAATGTTGTAAAATATTACATCCTAGATGTTAGGTTCCCTTAGGTTAGGATATACATCGCTATAGACGTATCTAATGTCCCCATCGAGAAGCAGGCGACGACACGCCATAATGTTGTAAAATATTACATCCGAGATATTAGGTTCCATTAGGTTAGGATATACAACGTTATAGACGTATAGAATGTTCCCACCGAGAAGTAGGGACCGACATGACAGGAATGTTGTAAAATATTACATCCGAGATGTTAGGTTGCCTTACATTAGGATATACAACGTTATAGACGTATATAATGTCCCCTTCGAGAAGCAGGCGACGACACGCCAGAATGTTGTAAAATATTACATTCGACATGTTAGGTTGCCTTAGGCTAGGATATATAACGTTATAGACGTATATAATAATCCCACCGAGAAATAGGCGTCGACGCGTCAGGAATGTTGTAAAATATTACATCCTAGATGTTAAGTTCCCTTAGGTTAGGATATACAACGTTATAGGCGTATAGAATGTTCCCACCGAGAAATAGGGGCCGACGAGTCAGGAATGTTGTAAAATATTACACCCGAGATGTTAGGTTCCCTTAGGTTAGGATATACAACGTTATAGACGTATATAATGTCCCCTTCGAGAAGCAGGCGACGACACGCCAGAATGTTGTAAAATATTACATTCGACATGTTAGGTTGCCTTAGGCTAGGATATATAACGTGAGAGACGTATATAATGTTCCCACCGGGAAGTAGGGACCGAAATGCCAGGAATGTTGTAAAATATTACACCCGAGATGTTAGGTTCCCTTAGGTTAGGATATACAACGTTATAGACGTATAGAATGTTCCCACCGAGAAATTGGGGCCGACGGGTCAGGAATGTTGTAAAATATTACACCGGAGATGTTAGGTTCCCTTAGGTTAGGATATACAACGTTATAGACGTATAGAAAGTTCCCAGCGAGATGTAGGGACCGACATGCCAGGAATTTTGTAAAATATTACATCCCAGAAGTTAGGTTGCTTTGGGTTAGGATATACAACGTTATAGACGTATATAATGTCCCCATCGAGAAGCAGGCGACGGCACGCCAGGAATGTTGTAAAATATTACATCCGAGATGTTAGGTTGCCTTAGGCTAGGATGTACAACGTTATAGACGTATACAATGTTCCCACCGAGATGTAGGGACCGACATGCCAGGAATGTTGTAAAATATTACAACCGAGTTGTTAGGTCGCTTTAGGTTAGGATATATATCGTTATAGACTTATATAATGTTCCCACCGAGACGTGGGGACCGACATGAAAGGAATGTTATAAAATATTATATCCCAGAAGTTAGGTTTCTTTGGGTTAGGATATACAACGTTATAGACGTATATAATGTCCCCATCGAGAAGCAGGCGACGACACGCCATGAATGTTGTAAAATATTACATCCTAGATGTTAGGTTCCCTTAGGATAGGATATACAACGTTATAGACGTATCTAATGTCCCCATCGAGAAGCAGGCGACGACACGCCAGAATGTTGTAAAATATTGCATCCGAGATATTAGGTTCCCTTAGGTTAGGATATACAACGTTATAGACGTATATAATGTCCCCATCGAGAAGCAGGCGACGACACGCCAGGAATGTGTTAAAATATTACATCCGATATGTTAGGTTGCCTTAGGCTAGGATATATAACGTGATAGACGTATATAATGTTCCCACCGAGAAGTAGGGACCGAAATGCCAGGAATGTTGTAAAATATTACACCCGAGATGTTATGTTCCCTTAGGTTAGGATATACAACGTTATAGACGTATATAATGTTCCCACCGAGAAATTGGAGCCGGCGGGTCAGGATTGTTGTAAAATATTACACCCGAGATGTTAGGTTCCCTTAGGTTAGGATATACAACGTTATAGACGTATATAATGTCCCCATCGGGAAGCAGGCGGCGACACGCCAGAATTTTGTAAAATATTACATCCCAGAAGTTAGGTTGCTTTGGGTTAGGATATACAACGTTATAGACGTATATAATATCCCCATCGAGAAGCAGGCGACGACACGCCAGGAATGTTGTAAAATATTACATCCGAGATGTTAGGTAGCCTTAGGCTAGGATATACAACGTTATAGACGTATAGAATGTTCCCACCGA
The DNA here is from genome assembly GCA_963969225.1 of Xylocopa violacea. Taxonomy (NCBI): domain Eukaryota; kingdom Metazoa; phylum Arthropoda; class Insecta; order Hymenoptera; family Apidae; genus Xylocopa; species Xylocopa violacea. The sequence continues at coordinate 52,435,167 of CAXAJV010000001.1, forward strand.
GATGTAGGGACCGACATGCCAGGAATGTTGTAAAATATTACAACCGAGTTGTTAGGTTGCTTTAGGTTAGGATATATGTCGTTATAGACTTATATAATGTTCCCACCGAGACGTGGGGACCGACATGAAAGGAATGTTGTAAAATATTACATCCTAGATGTTAGGTTCCCTTAGGATAGGATATACAACGTTATAGACGTATCTAATGTCCCCATCGAGAAGCAGGCGACGACACGCCAGAATGTTGTAAACTATTACATCCGAGATATTAGGTTCCCTTAGGTTAGGATATACAACGTTATAGACGTATATAATGTCCCCATCGAGAAGCAGGCGACGACACGCCAGGAATGTGTTAAAATATTACATCCGATATGTTAGGTTGCCTTAGGCTAGGATATATAACGTGATAGACGTATATAATGTTCCCACCGAGAAGTAGGGACCGAAATGCCAGGAATGTTGTAAAATATTACACCCGAGATGTTATGTTCCCTTAGGTTAGGATATACAACGTTATAGGCGTATAGAATGTTCCCACCGAGAAATAGGGGCCGACGAGTCAGGAATGTTGTAAAATATTACACCCGAGATGTTAGGTTCCCTTAGGTTAGGATATACAACGTTATAGACGTATAGAAAGTTCCCAGCGAGATGTAGGGACCGACATGCCAGGAATGTTGTAAAACATTACATCCCAGAAGTTAGGTTGCTTTGGGTTGGGATATACAACGTTATAGACGTATACAATGTCCCCATCGAGAAGCAGGCGACGACACGCCAGGAATGTAAAATATTACATCCTAGATGTTAGGTTCCCTTAGGATAGGATATACAACGTTATAGACGTATCTAATGTCCCCATCGAGAAGCAGGCGACGACACGCCAGAATGTTGTAAAATATTACATCCGAGATGTTAGGTTGCCTTAGGCTAGGACATATATCGTTATAGACGTATACAATGTTCCCACCGAGAAGTAGGGACAAACGCGTCAGGAATGTTGTAATATATTACATCCCAGATGTTAAGTTGCGTTAGGTTAGGATATACAACGTTACAGACGTATATAATGTCCCCGTCGAGGAGCAGGCGACGACACGCCAGAATGTTGTAAAATATTATATTCGACATGTTAGGCTGCCTTAAGCTAGGATATACAACGTTATAGACGTATATAATATTCCCACCGAGAAATAGGGGCCGACGCGTCAGGAATGTTGTAAAATATTACACCCGAGATGTTAGGTTCCCTTAGGTTAGCATATACAACGTTATAGACGTATGTAATGTTCCCACCGAGAAGTAGGGACCGACATGCCAGGAATGTTGTAAAATATTACATACGAGATGTTAGGTTGCTTTGGGTTAGGATATACAACGTTATAGACGTATATAATGTCCCCATCGAGAAGCAGGCGACGACACGCCAGAATGTTGTAAAATATTACATCCGAGATATTAGGTTCCCTTAGGTTAGGATATACAACGTTATAGACGTATATAATGTCCCCATCGAGAAGCAGGCGACGACACGCCAGGAATGTGTTAAAATATTACATCCGAGATGTTAGGTTGCCTTAGGCTAGGATATACAACGTTATAGACGTATAGAATGTTCCCACCGAGAAGAAGGGACCGACATGCCAGTAATGTTGTAAAATATTACATCCGAGTTATTAGGTTGCTTTAGGTGAGGATATATATCGTTATAGACTTATATAATGTTTCCACCGAGACGTGGGGACCGACATGCCAGGAATGTTGTAAAATATTACATCCCAGAAGTTAGGTTTCTTTGGGTTTGGATATACAACGTTATAGACGTATATAATGTCCCCATCGAGAAGCAGGCGACGACACACCAGGAATGTTGTAAAATATTACATCCTAGATGTTAGGTTCCCTTAGGTTAGGATATACAACGTTATAGACGTATCTAATGTCCCCATCGAGAAGCAGGCGACGACACGCCAGAATGTTGTAAAACATTACATCCGATATGTTAGGTTGCCTTAGGCTAGGATATATAACGTGATAGACGTATATAATGTTCCCACCGAGAAGTAGGGACCGAAATGCCAGGAATGTTGTAAAATATTACACCCGAGATGTTAGGTTCCCTTAGGTTAGGATATACAACGTTATAGACGTATATAATGTTCCCACCGAGAAATTGGAGCCGGCGGGTCAGGATTGTTGTAAAATATTACACCCGAGATGTTAGGTTCCCTTAGGTTAGGATATACAACGTTATAGACGTATAGAATGTTCCCACCGAGAAATTGGGGCCGACGGGTCAGGAATGTTGTAAAATATTACACCGGAGATGTTAGGTTCCCTTAGGTTAGGATATACAACGTTATAGACGTATAGAAAGTTCCCAGCGAGATGTATGGACCGACATGCCAGGAATTTTGTAAAATATTACATCCCAGAAGTTAGGTTGCTTTGGGTTAGGATATACAACGTTATAGACGTATATAATATCCCCATCGAGAAGCAGGCGACGACACGCCAGGAATGTTGTAAAATATTACATCCGAGATGTTAGGTAGCCTTAGGCTAGGATATACAACGTTATAGACGTATAGAATGTTCCCACCGAGATGTAGGGACCGACATGCCAGGAATGTTGTAAAATATTACAACCGAGTTGTTGGGTTGCTTTAGGTTAGGATATATGTCGTTATAGACTTATATAATGTTCCCACCGAGACGTGGGGACCGACATGAAAGGAATGTTGTAAAATATTACATCCTACATGTTAGGTTCCCTTAGGATAGGATATACAACGTTATAGACGTATCTAATGTCCCCATCGAGAAGCAGGCGACGACACGCCAGAATGTTGTAAACTATTACATCCGAGATATTAGGTTCCCTTAGGTTAGGATATACAACGTTATAGACGTATATAATGTCCCCATCGAGAAGCAGGCGACGACACGCCAGGAATGTGTTAAAATATTACATCCGATATGTTAGGTTGCCTTAGGCTAGGATATATAACGTGATAGACGTATATAATGTTCCCACCGAGAAGTAGGGACCGAAATGCCAGGAATGTTGTAAAATATTACACCCGAGATGTTATGTTCCCTTAGGTTAGGATATAAAACGTTATAGACGTATATAATGTTCCCACCGAGAAATTGGAGCCGGCGGGTCAGGATTGTTGTAAAATATTACACCCGAGATGTTAGGTTCCCTTAGGTTAGGATACACAACGTTATAGACGTATATAATGTCCCCATCGGGAAGCAGGCGGCGACACGCCAGAATGTTGTAAAATATTACATCCTAGATGTTAGGTTCCCTTAGGTTAGGATATACATCGCTATAGACGTATCTAATGTCCCCATCGAGAAGCAGGCGACGACACGCCATAATGTTGTAAAATATTACATCCGAGATATTAGGTTCCATTAGGTTAGGATATACAACGTTATAGACGTATAGAATGTTCCCACCGAGAAGTAGGGACCGACATGACAGGAATGTTGTAAAATATTACATCCGAGATGTTAGGTTGCCTTACATTAGGATATACAACGTTATAGACGTATATAATGTCCCCTTCGAGAAGCAGGCGACGACACGCCAGAATGTTGTAAAATATTACATTCGACATGTTAGGTTGCCTTAGGCTAGGATATATAACGTTATAGACGTATATAATAATCCCACCGAGAAATAGGCGTCGACGCGTCAGGAATGTTGTAAAATATTACATCCTAGATGTTAAGTTCCCTTAGGTTAGGATATACAACGTTATAGGCGTATAGAATGTTCCCACCGAGAAATAGGGGCCGACGAGTCAGGAATGTTGTAAAATATTACACCCGAGATGTTAGGTTCCCTTAGGTTAGGATATACAACGTTATAGACGTATAGAAAGTTCCCAGCGAGATGTATGGACCGACATGCCAGGAATTTTGTAAAATATTACATCCCAGAAGTTAGGTTGCTTTGGGTTAGGATATACAACGTTATAGACGTATATAATATCCCCATCGAGAAGCAGGCGACGACACGCCAGGAATGTTGTAAAATATTACATCCGAGATGTTAGGTAGCCTTAGGCTAGGATATACAACGTTATAGATGTATAGAATGTTCCCACCGAGATGTGGGGACCGACATGCCAGGAATGTTGTAAAATATTACAACCGAGTTGTTAGGTTGCTTTAGGTTAGGATATATATCGTTATAGACTTATATAATGTTCCCACCGAGACGTGGGAACCGACATGAAAGGAATGTTATAAAATATTACATCCCAGAAGTTAGGTTTCTTTAGGTTAGGATATACAACGTTATAGACGTATATAATGTACCCATCGAGAAGCAGGCGACGACACGCCAGAATGTTGAGAAATGTTACATCCGATATGTTAGGTTGCCTTAGGCTAGGATATATAACGTGATAGACGTATATAATGTTCCCACCGAGAAATAGGGGCCGAAGCGTCAGGAATGTTGTAAAATATGACATCCCAGAAGTTAGGTTGCGTTAGGTTAAGATATACAACGTTATAGACGTATATAATGTCACCTTCGAGAAGCAGGCGACGACACGCCAGAATGTTGTAAAATATTACATTCGACATGTTAGGTTGCCTTAGGCTAGGATATATAACGTGAGAGACGTATATAATGTTCCCACCGGGAAGTAGGGACCGAAATGCCAGGAATGTTGTAAAATATTACACCCGAGATGTTAGGTTCCCTTAGGTTAGGATATACAACGTTATAGACGTATAGAATGTTCCCACCGAGAAATTGGGGCCGACGGGTCAGGAATGTTGTAAAATATTACACCGGAGATGTTAGGTTCCCTTAGGTTAGGATATACAACGTTATAGACGTATAGAAAGTTCCCAGCGAGATGTAGGGACCGACATGCCAGGAATTTTGTAAAATATTACATCCCAGAAGTTAGGTTGCTTTGGGTTAGGATATACAACGTTATAGACGTATATAATGTCCCCATCGAGAAGCAGGCGACGGCACGCCAGGAATGTTGTAAAATATTACATCCGAGATGTTAGGTTGCCTTAGGCTAGGATGTACAACGTTATAGACGTATACAATGTTCCCACCGAGATGTAGGGACCGACATGCCAGGAATGTTGTAAAATATTACAACCGAGTTGTTAGGTCGCTTTAGGTTAGGATATATATCGTTATAGACTTATATAATGTTCCCACCGAGACGTGGGGACCGACATGAAAGGAATGTTATAAAATATTATATCCCAGAAGTTAGGTTTCTTTGGGTTAGGATATACAACGTTATAGACGTATATAATGTCCCCATCGAGAAGCAGGCGACGACACGCCATGAATGTTGTAAAATATTACATCCTAGATGTTAGGTTCCCTTAGGATAGGATATACAACGTTATAGACGTATCTAATGTCCCCATCGAGAAGCAGGCGACGACACGCCAGAATGTTGTAAAATATTGCATCCGAGATATTAGGTTCCCTTAGGTTAGGATATACAACGTTATAGACGTATATAATGTCCCCATCGAGAAGCAGGCGACGACACGCCAGGAATGTGTTAAAATATTACATCCGATATGTTAGGTTGCCTTAGGCTAGGATATATAACGTGATAGACGTATATAATGTTCCCACCGAGAAGTAGGGACCGAAATGCCAGGAATGTTGTAAAATATTACACCCGAGATGTTATGTTCCCTTAGGTTAGGATATACAACGTTATAGACGTATATAATGTTCCCACCGAGAAATTGGAGCCGGCGGGTCAGGATTGCTGTAAAATATTACACCCGAGATGTTAGGTTCCCTTAGGTTAGGATATACAACGTTATAGACGTATATAATGTCCCCATCGGGAAGCAGGCGGCGACACGCCAGAATGTTGTAAAATATTACATCCCAGAAGTTAGGTTGCTTTGGGTTAGGATATACAACGTTATAGACGTATATAATATCCCCATCGAGAAGCAGGCGACGACACGCCAGGAATGTTGTAAAATATTACATCCGAGATGTTAGGTAGCCTTAGGCTAGGATATACAACGTTATAGACGTATAGAATGTTCCCACCGAGATGTAGGGACCGACATGCCAGGAATGTTGTAAAATATTACAACCGAGTTGTTAGGTTGCTTTATGTTAGGATATATGTCGTTATAGACTTATATAATGTTCCCACCGAGACGTGGGGACCGACATGAAAGGAATGTTGTAAAATATTACATCCTAGATGTTAGGTTCCCTTAGGATAGGATATACAACGTTATAGACGTATCTAATGTCCCCATCGAGAAGCAGGCGACGACACGCCAGAATGTTGTAAACTATTACATCCGAGATATTAGGTTCCCTTAGGTTAGGATATACAACGTTATAGACGTATATAATGTCCCCATCGAGAAGCAGGCGACGACACGCCAGGAATGTGTTAAAATATTACATCCGATATGTTAGGTTGCCTTAGGCTAGGATATATAACGTGATAGACGTATATAATGTTCCCACCGAGAAGTAGGGACCGAAATGCCAGGAATGTTGTAAAATATTACACCCGAGATGTTATGTTCCCTTAGGTTAGGATATAAAACGTTATAGACGTATATAATGTTCCCAACGAGAAATTGGAGCCGGCGGGTCAGGATTGTTGTAAAATATTACACCCGAGATGTTAGGTTCCCTTAGGTTAGGATACACAACGTTATAGACGTATATAATGTCCCCATCAGGAAGCAGGCGGCGACACGCCAGAATGTTGTAAAATATTACATCCTAGATGTTAGGTTCCCTTAGGTTAGGATATACATCGCTATAGACGTATCTAATGTCCCCATCGAGAAGCAGGCGACGACACGCCATAATGTTGTAAAATATTACATCCGAGATATTACGTTCCATTAGGTTAGGATATACAACGTTATAGACGTATAGAATGTTCCCACCGAGAAGTAGGGACCGACATGACAGGAATGTTGTAAAATATTACATCCGAGATGTTAGGTTGCCTTACATTAGGATATACAACGTTATAGACGTATATAATGTCCCCTTCGAGAAGCAGGCGACGACACGCCAGAATGTTGTAAAATATTACATTCGACATGTTAGGTTGCCTTAGGCTAGGATATATAACGTTATAGACGTATATAATAATTCCACCGAGAAATAGGCGTCGACGCGTCAGGAATGTTGTAAAATATTACATCCTAGATGTTAAGTTCCCTTAGGTTAGGATATACAACGTTATAGGCGTATAGAATGTTCCCACCGAGAAATAGGGGCCGACGAGTCAGGAATGTTGTAAAATATTACACCCGAGATGTTAGGTTCCCTTAGGTTAGGATATAGAACGTTATAGACGTATAGAAAGTTCCCAGCGAGATGTATGGACCGACATGCCAGGAATTTTGTAAAATATTACATCCCAGAAGTTAGGTTGCTTTGGGTTAGGATATACAACGTTATAGACGTATATAATATCCCCATCGAGAAGCAGGCGACGACACGCCAGGAATGTTGTAAAATATTACATCCGAGATGTTAGGTAGCCTTAGGCTAGGATATACAACGTTATAGACGTATAGAATGTTCCCACCGAGATGTAGGGACCGACATGCCAGGAATGTTGTAAAATATTACAACCGAGTTGTTAGGTTGCTTTAGGTTAGGATATATGTCGTTATAGACTTATATAATGTTCCCACCGAGACGTGGGGACCGACATGAAAGGAGTGTTGTAAAATATTACATCCCAGAAGTTAGGTTTCTTTGGGTTAGGATATACAACGTTATAGACGTATATAATGTCCCCATCGAGAAGCAGGCGACGGCACGCCAGGAATGTTGTAAAATATTACATCCGAGATGTTAGGTTGCCTTAGGCTAGGATGTACAACGTTATAGATGTATAGAATGTTCCCACCGAGATGTAGGGACCGACATGCCAGGAATGTTGTAAAATATTACAACCGAGTTGTTAGGTTGCTTTAGGTTAGGATATATATCGTTATAGACTTATATAACGTTCCCACCGAGACGTGGGAACCGACATGAAAGGAATGTTATAAAATATTACATCCCAGAAGTTAGGTTTCTTTGGGTTAGGATATACAACGTTATAGACGTATATAATGTACCCATCGAGAAGCAGGCGACGACACGCCAGAATATTGTGAAATGTTACATCCGATATGTTAGGTTGCCTTAGGCTAGGATATATAACGTGATAGACGTATATAATGTTCCCACCGAGAAATAGGGGCCGAAGCGTCAGGAATGTTGTAAAATATGACATCCCAGAAGTTAGGTTGCGTTAGGTTAAGATATACAACGTTATAGACGTATATAATGTCCCCTTCGAGAAGCAGGCGACGACACGCCAGAATGTTGTAAAATATTACATTCGACATGTTAGGTTGCCTTAGGCTAGGATATATAACGTGAGAGACGTATATAATGTTCCCACCGGGAAGTAGGGACCGAAATGCCAGGAATGTTGTAAAATATTACACCCGACATGTTAGGTTCCCTTAGGTTAGGATATACAACGTTATAGACGTATAGAATGTTCCCACCGAGAAATTGGGGCCGACGGGTCAGGAATGTTGTAAAATATTACACCGGAGATGTTAGGTTCCCTTAGGTTAGGATATACAACGTTATAGACGTATAGAAAGTTCCCAGCGAGATGTAGGGACCGACATGCCAGGAATGTTGTAAAATATTACATCCCAGAAGTTAGGTTTCTTTGGGTTTTGATATACAACGTTATAGACGTATATAATGTCCCCATCGAGAAGCAGGCGACGACACGCCAGGAATGTTGTAAAATATTACATCCTAGATGTTAGGTTCCCTTAGGTTAGGATATACAACGTTATAGACGTATCTAATGTCCCCATCGAGAAGCAGGCGACGACACGCCAGAATGTTGTAAAACATTACATCCGAGATGTTAGGTAGCCTTAGGCTAGGATATACAACGTTATAGACGTATAGAATGTTCCCACCGAGATGTAGGGACCGACATGCCAGGAATGTTGTAAAATATTACAACCGAGTTGTTAGGTTGCTTTAGGTTAGGATATATGTCGTTATAGACTTATATAATGTTCCCACCGAGACGTGGGGACCGACATGAAAGGAGTGTTGTAAAATATTACATCCCAGAAGTTAGGTTTCTTTGGGTTAGGATATACAACGTTATAGACGTATATAATGTCCCCATCGAGAAGCAGGCGACGGCACGCCAGGAATGTTGTAAAATATTACATCCGAGATGTTAGGTTGCCTTAGGCTAGGATGTACAACGTTATAGATGTATAGAATGTTCCCACCGAGATGTAGGGACCGACATGCCAGGAATGTTGTAAAATATTACAACCGAGTTGTTAGGTTGCTTTAGGTTAGGATATATATCGTTATAGACTTATATAACGTTCCCACCGAGACGTGGGAACCGACATGAAAGGAATGTTATAAAATATTACATCCCAGAAGTTAGGTTTCTTTGGGTTAGGATATACAACGTTATAGACGTATATAATGTACCCATCGAGAAGCAGGCGACGACACGCCAGAATATTGTGAAATGTTACATCCGATATGTTAGGTTGCCTTAGGCTAGGATATATAACGTGATAGACGTATATAATGTTCCCACCGAGAAATAGGGGCCGAAGCGTCAGGAATGTTGTAAAATATGACATCCCAGAAGTTAGGTTGCGTTAGGTTAAGATATACAACGTTATAGACGTATATAATGTCCCCTTCGAGAAGCAGGCGACGACACGCCAGAATGTTGTAAAATATTACATTCGACATGTTAGGTTGCCTTAGGCTAGGATATATAACGTGAGAGACGTATATAATGTTCCCACCGGGAAGTAGGGACCGAAATGCCAGGAATGTTGTAAAATATTACACCCGACATGTTAGGTTCCCTTAGGTTAGGATATACAACGTTATAGACGTATAGAATGTTCCCACCGAGAAATTGGGGCCGACGGGTCAGGAATGTTGTAAAATATTACACCGGAGATGTTAGGTTCCCTTAGGTTAGGATATACAACGTTATAGACGTATAGAAAGTTCCCAGCGAGATGTAGGGACCGACATGCCAGGAATGTTGTAAAATATTACATCCCAGAAGTTAGGTTTCTTTGGGTTTTGATATACAACGTTATAGACGTATATAATGTCCCCATCGAGAAGCAGGCGACGACACGCCAGGAATGTTGTAAAATATTACATCCTAGATGTTAGGTTCCCTTAGGTTAGGATATACAACGTTATAGACGTATCTAATGTCCCCATCGAGAAGCAGGCGACGACACGCCAGAATGTTGTAAAACATTACATCCGATATGTTAGGTTGCCTTAGGCTAGGATATATAACGTGATATACGTATATAATGTTCCCACCGAGAAGTAGGGACCGAAATGCCAGGAATGTTGTAAAATATTACACCCGAGATGTTAGGTTGCCTTAGGCTAGAATATACAACGTTATAGACGTATAGAATGTTCCCACCGAGATGTAGGGACCGACATGCCAGGAATGTTGTAAAATATTACATCCGAGTTGTTAAGTTGCATTAGGTTTGGATATACATCGTTATAGACTTATATAATGTTCCCACCGAGACGTGGGGACCGACATGCCAGGAATGATGTAAAATATTACATCCCAGAAATTAGGTTTCTTTGGGTTACGATATACAACGTTATAGACGTATATAATGTCCCCATGGAGAAGCAGGCGACGACACGCCAGGAATGTTGTAAAATATTACATCCTAGATGTTAGGTTCCCTTAGGATAGGATATACAGCGTTATAGACGTATCTAATGTCCCCATCGAGAAGCAGGCGACGACACGCCAGGAATGTGTTAAAATATTACATCCGATATGTTAGGTTGCCTTAGGCTAGGATATATAACGTGATAGACGTATATAATGTTCCCACCGAGAAGTAGGGACCGAAATGCCAGGAATGTTGTAAAATATTACACCCGAGATGTTATGTTCCCTTAGGTTAGGATATAAAACGTTATAGACGTATATAATGTTCCCACCGAGAAATTGGAGCCGGCGGGTCAGGATTGTTGTAAAATATTACACCCGAGATGTTAGGTTCCCTTAGGTTAGGATACACAACGTTATAGGCGTATATAATGTCCCCATCGGGAAGCAGGCGGCGACACGCCAGAATGTTGTAAAATATTACATTCGACATGTTAGGTTGCCTTAGGCTAGGATATATAACGTTATAGACGTATATAATAATCCCACCGAGAAATAGGCGTCGAAGCGTCAGGAATGTTGTAAAATATTACATCCTAGATGTTAAGTTCCCTTAGGTTAGGATATACAACGTTATAGGCGTATAGAATGTTCCCACCGAGAAATAGGGGCCGACGAGTCAGGAATGTTGTAAAATATTACACCCGAGATGTTAGGTTCCCTTAGGTTAGGATATACAACGTTATAGACGTATAGAAAGTTCCCAGCGAGATGTAGGGACCGACATGCCAGGAATGTTGTAAAACATTACATCCCAGAAGTTAGGTTGCTTTGGGTTGGGATATACAACGTTATAGACGTATACAATGTCCCCATCGAGAAGCAGGCGACGACACGCCAGGAATGTTGTAAAATATTACATCCGAGATGTTAGGTTGCCTTAGGCTAGGATATACAACGTTATAGACGTATAGAATGTTCCCACCGAGAAGAAGGGACCGACATGCCAGGAATGTTGTAAAATATTACATCCGAGTTATTAGGTTGCTTTAGGTGAGGATACATATCGTTATAGACTTATATAATGTTTCCACCGAGACGTGGGGACCGACATGCCAGGAATGTTGTAAAATATTACATCCCAGAAGTTAGGTTTCTTTGGGTTTGGATATACAACGTTATAGACGTATATAATGTCCCCATCGAGAAGCAGGCGACGACACGCCAGGAATGTTGTAAAATATTACATCCTAGATGTTAGGTTCCCTCAGGTTAGGATATACAACGTTATAGACGTATCTAATGTCCCCATCGAGAAGCAGGCGACGACACGCCAGAATGTTGTAAAACATTACATCCGATATGTTAGGTTGCCTTAGGCTAGGATATATAACGTGATATACGTATATAATGTTCCCACCGAGAAGTAGGGACCGAAATGCCAGGAATGTTGTAAAATATTACACCCGAGATGTTAGGTTGCCTTAGGCTAGAATATACAACGTTATAGACGTATAGAATGTTCCCACCGAGATGTAGGGACCGACATGCCAGGAATGTTGTAAAATATTACATCCGAGTTGTTAAGTTGCTTTAGGTTTGGATATACATCGTTATAGACTTATATAATGTTCCCACCGAGACGTGGGGACCGACATGCCAGGAATGATGTAAAATATTACATCCCAGAAATTAGGTTTCTTTGGGTTACGATATACAACGTTATAGACGTATATAATGTCCCCATCGAGAAGCAGGCGACGACACGCCAGGAATGTTGTAAAATATTACATCCTAGATGTTAGGTTCCCTTAGGATAGGATATACAACGTTATAGACGTATCTAATGTCCCCATCGAGAAGCAGGCGACGACACGCCAGAATGTAGTGAAATGTTACATCCGATATGTTAGGTTGCCTTAGGCTAGGATATATAACGTGATAGACGTATATAATGTTCCCACCGAGAAATAGGGGCCGAAGCGTCAGGAATGTTGTAAAATATGACATCCCAGAAGTTAGGTTGCGTTAGGTTAAGATATACAACGTTATAGACGTATATAATGTCCCCTTCGAGAAGCAGGCGACGACACGCCAGAATGTTGTAAAATATTACATTCGACATGTTAGGTTGCCTTAGGCTAGGATATATAACGTGAGAGACGTATATAATGTTCCCACCGGGAAGTAGGGACCGAAATGCCAGGAATGTTGTAAAATATTACACCCGAGATGTTAGGTTCCCTTAGGTTAGGATATACAACGTTATAGACGTATAGAATGTTCCCACCGAGAAATTGGGGCCGACGGGTCAGGAATGTTGTAAAATATTACACCGGAGATGTTAGGTTCCCTTAGGTTAGGATATAGAACGTTATAGACGTATAGAAAGTTCCCAGCGAGATGTATGGACCGACATGCCAGGAATTTTGTAAAATATTACATCCCAGAAGTTAGGTTGCTTTGGGTTAGGATATACAACGTTATAGACGTATATAATATCCCCATCGAGAAGCAGGCGACGACACGCCAGGAATGTTGTAAAATATTACATCCGAGATGTTAGGTAGCCTTAGGCTAGGATATACAACGTTATAGACGTATAGAATGTTCCCACCGAGATGTAGGGACCGACATGCCAGGAATGTTGTAAAATATTACAACCGAGTTGTTAGGTTGCTTTAGGTTAGGATATATGTCGTTATAGACTTATATAATGTTCCCACCGAGACGTGGGGACCGACATGAAAGGAATGTTGTAAAATATTACATCCCAGAAATTAGGTTTCTTTGGGTTACGATATACAACGTTATAGACGTATATAATGTCCCCATCGAGAAGCAGGCGACGACACGCCAGGAATGTTGTAAAATATTACATCCTAGATGTTAGGTTCCCTTAGGATAGGATATACAACGTTATAGACGTATCTAATGTCCCCATCGAGAAGCAGGCGACGACACGCCAGAATGTAGTGAAATGTTACATCCGATATGTTAGGTTGCCTTAGGCTAGGATATATAACGTGATAGACGTATATAATGTTCCCACCGAGAAATAGGGGCCGAAGCGTCAGGAATGTTGTAAAATATGACATCCCAGAAGTTAGGTTGCGTTAGGTTAAGATATACAACGTTATAGACGTATATAATGTCCCCTTCGAGAAGCAGGCGACGACACGCCAGAATGTTGTAAAATATTACATTCGACATGTTAGGTTGCCTTAGGCTAGGATATATAACGTGAGAGACGTATATAATGTTCCCACCGGGAAGTAGGGACCGAAATGCCAGGAATGTTGTAAAATATTACACCCGAGATGTTAGGTTCCCTTAGGTTAGGATATACAACGTTATAGACGTATAGAATGTTCCCACCGAGAAATTGGGGCCGACGGGTCAGGAATGTTGTAAAATATTACACCGGAGATGTTAGGTTCCCTTAGGTTAGGATATAGAACGTTATAGACGTATAGAAAGTTCCCAGCGAGATGTATGGACCGACATGCCAGGAATTTTGTAAAATATTACATCCCAGAAGTTAGGTTGCTTTGGGTTAGGATATACAACGTTATAGACGTATATAATATCCCCATCGAGAAGCAGGCGACGACACGCCAGGAATGTTGTAAAATATTACATCCGAGATGTTAGGTAGCCTTAGGCTAGGATATACAACGTTATAGACGTATAGAATGTTCCCACCGAGATGTAGGGACCGACATGCCAGGAATGTTGTAAAATATTACAACCGAGTTGTTAGGTTGCTTTAGGTTAGGATATATGTCGTTATAGACTTATATAATGTTCCCACCGAGACGTGGGGACCGACATGAAAGGAATGTTGTAAAATATTACATTCCAGAAGTTAGGTTTCTTTGGGTTAAGATATACAACGTTATAGACGTATATAATGTCCCCATCGAGAAGCAGGCGACGGCACGCCAGGAATGTTGTAAAATATTACATCCGAGATGTTAGGTTGCCTTAGGCTAGGATGTACAACGTTATAGATGTATAGAATGTTCCCACCGAGATGTAGGGACCGACATGCCAGGAATGTTGTAAAATATTACAACCGAGTTGTTAGGTTGCTTTAGGTTAGGATATATATCGTTATAGACTTATATAATGTTCCCACCGAGACGTGGGAACCGACATGAAAGGAATGTTATAAAATATTACATCCCAGAAGTTAGGTTTCTTTGGGTTAGGATATACAACGTTATAGACGTATATAATGTACCCATCGAGAAGCAGGCGACGACACGCCAGAATGTTGTGAAATGTTACACCCGAGGTGTTAGGTTCCCTTAGGTTAGGATATACAACGTTATAGACGTATAGAATGTACCCACCGAGAAATTGGGGCCGACGGGTCAGGAATGTTGTAAAATATTACACCGGAGATGTTAGGTTCCCTTAGGTTAGGATATACAACGTTATAGACGTATAGAAAGTTCCCAGCGAGATGTAGGGACCGACATGCCAGGAATTTTGTAAAATATTACATCCCAGAAGTTAGGTTGCTTTGGGTTAGGATATACAACGTTATAGACGTATATAATGTCCCCATCGAGAAGCAGGCGACGGCACGCCAGGAATGTTGTAAAATATTACATCCGAGATGTTAGGTTGCCTTAGGCTAGGATGTACAACGTTATAGACGTATAGAATGTTCCCACCGAGACGTGGGGACCGACATGCCAGGAATGTTGTAAAATATTACATCCCAGAAGTTAGGTTTCTTTGGGTTAGGATATACAACGTTATAGACGTATATAATGTCCCCATCGAGAAGCAGGCGACGACACGCCAGGAATGTAAAATATTACATCCTAGATGTTAGGTTCCCTTAGGATAGGATATACAACGTTATAGACGTATCTAATGTCCCCATCGAGAAGCAGGCGACGACACGCCAGAATGTTGTAAAATATTACATCCGAGATGTTAGGTTGCCTTAGGCTAGGACATATATCGTTATAGACGTATACAATGTTCCCACCGAGAAATAGGGGCCGAAGCGTCAGGAATGTTGAAAAATATGACATCCCAGAAGTTAGGTTGCGTTAGGTTAAGATATACAACGTTATAGACGTATATAATGTCCCCTTCGAGAAGCAGGCGACGACACGCCATAATGTTGTAAAATATTACATTCGACATGTTAGGTTGCCTTAGGCTAGGATATATAACGTGAGAGACGTATATAATGTTCCCACCGGGAAGTAGGGACCGAAATGCCAGGAATGTTGTAAAATATTACACCCGAGATGTTAGGTTCTCTTAGGTTAGGATATACAACGTTATAGACGTATAGAATGTTCCCACCGAGAAATTGGGGCCGACGGGTCAGGAATGTTGTAAAATATTACACCGGAGATGTTAGGTTCCCTTAGGTTAGGATATACAACTTTATAGACGTTTAGAAAGTTCCCAGCGAGATGTAGGGACCGACATGCCAGGAATTTTGTAAAATATTACATCCCAGAAGTTAGGTTGCTTTGGGTTAGGATATACAACGTTATAGACGTATATAATGTCCCCATCGAGAAGCAGGCGACGACACGCCAGGAATGTGTTAAAATATTACATCCGATATGTTAGGTTGCCTTAGGCTAGGATATATAACGTGATAGACGTATATAATGTTCCCACCGAGAAGTAGGGACCGAAATGCCAGGAATGTTGTAAAATATTACACCCGAGATGTTATGTTCCCTTAGGTTAGGATATACAACGTTATAGGCGTATAGAATGTTCCCACCGAGAAATAGGGGCCGACGAGTCAGGAATGTTGTAAAATATTACACCCGAGATGTTAGGTTCCCTTAGGTTAGGATATACAACGTTATAGACGTATAGAAAGTTCCCAGCGAGATGTAGGGACCGACATGCCAGGAATGTTGTAAAACATTACATCCCAGAAGTTAGGTTGCTTTGGGTTGGGATATACAACGTTATAGACGTATACAATGTCCCCATCGAGAAGCAGGCGACGACACGCCAGGAATGTTGTAAAATATTACATCCGAGATGTTAGGTTGCCTTAGGCTAGGATATACAACGTTAAAGAAGTATAGAATGTTCCCACCGAGATGTAGGGACCGACATGCCAGGAATGTTGTAAAATATTACATCCGAGTTGTTAGGTTGCTTTAGGTTAGGATATACATCGTTATAGACTTATATAATGTTCCCACCGAGACGTGGGGACCGACATGCCAGGAATGTTGTAAAATATTACATCCCAGAAGTTAGGTTTCTTTGGGTTAGGATATACAACGTTATAGACGTATATAATGTCCCCATCGAGAAGCAGGCGACGACACGCCAGGAATGTAAAATATTACATCCTAGATGTTAGGTTCCCTTAGGATAGGATATACAACGTTATAGACGTATCTAATGTCCCCATCGAGAAGCAGGCGACGACACGCCAGAATGTTGTAAAATATTACATCCGAGATGTTAGGTTGCCTTAGGCTAGGACATATATCGTTATAGACGTATACAATGTTCCCACCGAGAAGTAGGGACAGACGCGTCAGGAATGTTGTAATATATTACATCCCAGATGTTAAGTTGCGTTAGGTTAGGATATACAACGTTACAGACGTATATAATGTCCCCATCGAGAAGCAGGCGACGACACGCCAGAATGTTGTAAAATATTATATTCGACATGTTAGGCTGCCTTAAGCTAGGATATACAACGTTATAGACGTATATAATATTCCCACCGAGAAATAGGGGCCGACGCGTCAGGAATGTTGTAAAATATTACACCCGAGATGTTAGGTTCCCTTAGGTTAGCATATACAACGTTATAGACGTATATAATGTTCCCACCGAGAAGTAGGGACCGACATGCCAGGAATGTTGTAAAATATTACATACGAGATGTTAGGTTGCTTTGGGTTAGGATATACAACGTTATAGACGTATATAATGTCCCCATCGAGAAGCAGGCGACGACACGCCAGAATGTTGTAAAATATTACATCCGAGATATTAGGTTCCCTTAGGTTAGGATATACAACGTTATAGACGTATATAATGTCCCCATCGAGAAGCAGGCGACGACACGCCAGGAATGTGTTAAAATATTACATCCGAGATGTTAGGTTGCCTTAGGCTAGGATATACAACGTTATAGACGTATAGAATGTTCCCACCGAGAAGAAGGGACCGACATGCCAGTAATGTTGTAAAATATTACATCCGAGTTATTAGGTTGCTTTAGGTGAGGATATATATCGTTATAGACTTATATAATGTTTCCACCGAGACGTGGGGACCGACATGCCAGGAATGTTGTAAAATATTACATCCCAGAAGTTAGGTTTCTTTGGGTTTGGATATACAACGTTATAGACGTATATAATGTCCCCATCGAGAAGCAGGCGACGACACACCAGGAATGTTGTAAAATATTACATCCTAGATGTTAGGTTCCCTTAGGTTAGGATATACAACGTTATAGGCGTATAGAATGTCCCCATCGAGAAGCAGGCGACGACACGCCAGAATGTTGTAAAACATTACATCCGATATGTTAGGTTGCCTTAGGCTAGGATATATAACGTGATAGACGTATATAATGTTCCCACCGAGAAGTAGGGACCGAAATGCCAGGAATGTTGTAAAATATTACGCCCGAGATGTTAGGTTCCCTTAGGTTAGGATATACAACGTTATAGACGTATATAATGTTCCCACCGAGAAATTGGAGCCGGCGGGTCAGGATTGTTGTAAAATATTACACCCGAGATGTTATGTTCCCTTAGGTTAGGATATACAACGTTATAGACGTATAGAATGTTCCCACCGAGAAATTGGGGCCGACGGGTCAGGAATGTTGTAAAATATTACACCGGAGATGTTAGGTTCCCTTAGGTTAGGATATACAACGTTATAGACGTATAGAAAGTTCCCAGCGAGATGTATGGACCGACATGCCAGGAATTTTGTAAAATATTACATCCCAGAAGTTAGGTTGCTTTGGGTTAGGATATACAACGTTATAGACGTATATAATATCCCCATCGAGAAGCAGGCGACGACACGCCAGGAATGTTGTAAAATATTACATCCGAGATGTTAGTTAGCCTTAGGCTAGGATATACAACGTTATAGACGTATAGAATGTTCCCACCGAGATGTAGGGACCGACATGCCAGGAATGTTGTAAAATATTACAACCGAGTTGCTAGATTGCTTTAGGTTAGGATATATGTCGTTATAGACTTATATAATGTTCCCACCGAGACGTGGGGACCGACATGAAAGGAATGTTGTAAAATATTACATCCTAGATGTTAGGTTCCCTTAGGATAGGATATACAACGTTATAGACGTATCTAATGTCCCCATCGAGAAGCAGGCGACGACACGCCAGAATGTTGTAAACTATTACATCCGAGATATTAGGTTCCCTTAGGTTAGGATGTACAACGTTATAGACGTATATAATGTCCCCATCGAGAAGCAGGCGACGAGACGCCAGGAATGTGTTAAAATATTACATCCGATATGTTAGGTTGCCTTAGGCTAGGATATATAACGTGATAGACGTATATAATGTTCCCACCGAGAAGTAGGGACCGAAATGCCAGGAATGTTGTAAAATATTACACCCGAGATGTTATGTTCCCTTAGGTTAGGATATACAACGTTATAGACGTATATATGTTCCCACCGAGAAATTGGAGCCGGCGGGTCAGGATTGTTATAAAATATTACACCCGAGATGTTAGGTTCCCTTAGGTTAGGATATACAAAGTTATAGACGTATATAATGTCCCCATCGAGAAGCAGGCGACGACACGCCAGGAATGTAAAATATTACATCCTAGATGTTAGGTTCCCTTAGGATAGGATATACAACGTTATAGACGTATCTAATGTCCCCATCGAGAAGCAGGCAACGACACGCCAGAATGTTGTAAAATATTACATCCGAGATGTTAGGTTGCCTTAGGCTAGGACATATATCGTTATAGACGTATACAATGTTCCCACCGAGAAGTAGGGACCGACGCGTCAGGAATGTTGTAATATATTACATCCCAGATGTTAAGTTGCGTTAGGTTAGGATATACAACGTTACAGACGTATATAATGTCCCCTTCGAGAAGCAGGCGACGACACGCCAGAATGTTGTAAAATATTATATTCGACAGGTTAGGCTGCCTTAGGCTAGGATATACAACGTTATAGACGTATATAATATTCCCACCGAGAAATAGGGGCCGACGCGTCAGGAATGTTGTAAAATATTACACCCGAGATGTTAGGTTCCCTTAGGTTAGCATATACAACGTTATAGACGTATATAATGTTCCCACCGAGAAGTAGGGACCGACATGCCAGGAATGTTGTAAAATATTACATACGAGATGTTAGGTTGCTTTGGGTTAGGATATACAACGTTATAGACGTATATAATGTCCCCATCGAGAAGCAGGCGACGACACGCCAGAATGTTGTAAAATATTACATCCGAGATGTTAGGTTCCCTTAGGTTAGGATATACAACGTTATAGACGTATCTAATGTCCCCATCGAGAAGCAGGCGACGACACGCCAGAATGTTGTAAAACATTACATCCGATATGTTAGGTTGCCTTAGGCCAGGATATATAACGTGATATATGTATATAATGTTCCCACCGAGAAGTAGGGACCGAAATGCCAGGAATGTTGTAAAATATTACACCCGAGATGTTAGGTTGCCTTAGGCTAGGATATCCAACGTTATAGACGTATAGAATGTTCCCACCGAGATGTAGGGACCGACATGCCAGGAATGTTGTAAAATATTACATCCGAGTTGTTAAGTTGCTTTAGGTTTGGATATACATCGTTATAGACTTATATAATGTTCCCACCGAGACGTGGGGACCGACATGCCAGGAATGATGTAAAATATTACATCCCAGAAATTAGGTTTCTTTGGGTTACGATATACAACGTTATAGACGTATATAATGTCCCCATCGAGAAGCAGGCGACGACACGCCAGGAATGTTGTAAAATATTACATCCTAGATGTTAGGTTCCCTTAGGATAGGATATACAACGTTATAGACGTATCTAATGTCCCCATCGAGAAGCAGGCGACGACACGCCAGAATGTAGTGAAATGTTACATCCGATATGTTAGGTTGCCTTAGGCTAGGATATATAACGTGATAGACGCATATAATGTTCCCACCGAGAAATAGGGGCCGAAGCGTCAGGAATGTTGTAAAATATGACATCCCAGAAGTTAGGTTGCGTTAGGTTAAGATATACAACGTTATAGACGTATATAATGTCCCCTTCGAGAAGCA
The DNA here is from genome assembly GCA_963969225.1 of Xylocopa violacea. Lineage (NCBI taxonomy): Eukaryota > Metazoa > Arthropoda > Insecta > Hymenoptera > Apidae > Xylocopa > Xylocopa violacea. The sequence continues at coordinate 52,456,264 of CAXAJV010000001.1, forward strand.
GGCGACAACACGCCAGAATGTTGTAAAATATTACATTCGACATGTTAGGTTGCCTTAGGCTAGGATATATAACGTGAGAGATGTATATAATGTTCCCACCGGGAAGTAGGGACCGAAATGCCAGGAATGTTGTAAAATATTACACCCGAGATGTTAGGTTCCCTTAGGTTAGGATATACAACGTTATAGACGTATAGAATGTTCCCACCGAGAAATTGGGGCCGACGGGTCAGGAATGTTGTAAAATATTACACCGGAGATGTTAGGTTCCCTTAGGTTAGGATATACAACGTTATAGACGTATAGAAAGTTCCCAGCGAGATGTAGGGACCGGCATGCCAGGAATTTTGTAAAATATTACATCCCAGAAGTTAGGTTGCTTTGGGTTAGGATATACAACGTTATAGACGTATATAATGTCCCCATCGAGAAGCAGGCGACGACACGCCAGGAATGTTGTAAAATATTACATCCGAGATGTTAGGTTGCCTTAGGCTAGGATGTACAACGTTATAGAGGTATCTAATGTCCCCATCGAGAAGCAGGCGACGACACGCCAGAATGTTGTAAAATATTACATCCGAGATATTAGGTTCCCTTAGGTTAGGATATACAACGTTATAGACGCATATAATGTCCCCATCGAGAAGCAGGCGACGACACGCCAGGAATGTGTTAAAATATTACATCCGAGATGTGAGGTTGCCTTAGGCTAGGATATACAACGTTATAGACGTATAGAATGTTCCCACCGAGAAGAAGGGACCCACATGCCAGGAATGTTGTAAAATATTACATCTGAGTTATTAGGTTGCTTTAGGTGAGGATATATATCGTTATAGACTTATATAATGTTTCCACCGAGACGTGGGGACCGACATGCCAGGAATGTTGTAAAATATTACATCCCAGAAGTTAGGTTTCTTTGGGTTTGGATATACAACGTTATAGACGTATATAATGTCCCCATCGAGAAGCAGGCGACGACACGCCAGGAATGTTGTAAAATATTACATCCTAGATGTTAGGTTCCCTTAGGTTAGGATATACAACGTTATAGACGTATCTAATGTCCCCATCGAGAAGCAGGCGACGACACGCCAGAATGTTGTAAAACATTACATCCGATATGTTAGGTTGCCTTAGGCTAGGATATATAACGTGATATACGTATATAATGTTCCCACCGGGAAGTAGGGACCGAAATGCCAGGAATGTTGTAAAATATTACACCCGAGATGTTAGGTTGCCTTAGGCTAGAATATACAACGTTATAGACGTATAGAATGTTCCCACCGAGATGTAGGGACCGACATGCCAGGAATGTTGTAAAATATTACATCCGAGTTGTTAAGTTGCTTTAGGTTTGGATATACATCGTTATAGACTTATATAATGTTCCCACCGAGACGTGGGGACCGACATGCCAGGAACGATGTAAAATATTACATCCCAGAAATTAGGTTTCTTTGGGTTACGATATACAACGTTATAGACGTATATAATGTCCCCATCGAGAAGCAGGCGACGACACGCCAGGAATGTTGTAAAATATTACATCCTAGATGTTAGGTTCCCTTAGGATAGGATATACAACGTTATAGACGTATCTAATGTCCCCATCGAGAAGCAGGCGACGACACGCCAGAATGTAGTGAAATGTTACATCCGATATGTTAGGTTGCCTTAGGCTAGGATATATAACGTGATAGACGTATATAATGTTCCCACCGAGAAATAGGGGCCGAAGCGTCAGGAATGTTGTAAAATATGACATCCCAGAAGTTAGGTTGCGTTAGGTTAAGATATACAACGTTATAGACGTATATAATGTCCCCTTCGAGAAGCAGGCGACGACACGCCAGAATGTTGTAAAATATTACATTCGACATGTTAGGTTGCCTTAGGCTAGGATATATAACGTGAGAGACGTATATAATGTTCCCACCGGGAAGTAGGGACCGAAATGCCAGGAATGTTGTAAAATATTACACCCGAGATGTTAGGTTCCCTTAGGTTAGGATATACAACGTTATAGACGTATAGAATGTTCCCACCGAGAAATTGGAGCCGGCGGGTCAGGATTGTTGTAAAATATTACACCCGAGATGTTAGGTTCCCTTAGGTTAGGATATACAACGTTATAGACGTATAGAATTTTCCCACCGAGAAATTGGGGCCGACGGGTCAGGAATGTTGTAAAATATTACACCGGAGATGTTAGGTTCCCTTAGGTTAGGATATACAACGTTATAGACGTATAGAAAGTTCCCAGCGAGATGTATGGACCGACATGCCAGGAATTTTGTAAAATATTACATCCCAGAAGTTAGGTTGCTTTGGGTTAGGATATACAACGTTATAGACGTATATAATATCCCCATCGAGAAGCAGGCGACGACACGCCAGGAATGTTGTAAAATATTACATCCGAGATGTTAGGTAGCCTTAGGCTAGGATATACAACGTTATAGACGTATAGAATGTTCCCACCGAGATGTAGGGACCGACATGCCAGGAATGTTGTAAAATATTACAACCGAGTTGTTAGGTTGCTTTAGGTTAGGATATATGTCGTTATAGACTTATATAATGTTCCCACCGAGACGTGGGGACCGACATGAAAGGAATGTTGTAAAATATTACATCCCAGAAGTTAGGTTTCTTTGGGTTAGGATATACAACGTTATAGACGTATATAATGTCCCCATCGAGAAGCAGGCGACGGCACGCCAGGAATGTTGTAAAATATTACATCCGAGATGTTAGGTTGCCTTAGGCTAGGATGTACAACGTTATAGACGTATAGAATGTTCCCACCGAGATGTAGGGACCGACATGCCAGGAATGTTGTAAAATATTACAACCGAGTTGTTAGGTTGCTTTAGGTTAGGATATATATCGTTATAGACTTATATAATGTTCCCACCGAGACGTGGGGACCGACATGAAAGGAATGTTATAAAATATTACATCCCAGAAGTTAGGTTTCTTTGGGTTAGGATATACAACGTTATAGACGTATATAATGTACCCATCGAGAAGCAGGCGACGACACGCCAGAATGTTGTGAAATGTTACATTCGACATGTTAGGTTGCCTTAGGCTAGGATATATAACGTGAGAGACGTATATAATGTTCCCACCGGGAAGTAGGGACCGAAATGCCAGGAATGTTGTAAAATATTACACCCGAGATGTTAGGTTCCCTTAGGTTAGGATATACAACGTTATAGACGTATAGAATGTTCCCACCGAGAAATTGGGGCCGACGGGTCAGGAATGTTGTAAAATATTACACCGGAGATGTTAGGTTCCCTTAGGTTAGGATATACAACGTTATAGACGTATAGAAAGTTCCCAGCGAGATGTAGGGACCGACATGCCAGGAATTTTGTAAAATATTACATCCCAGAAGTTAGGTTGCTTTGGGTTAGGATATACAACGTTATAGACGTATATAATGTCCCCATCGAGAAGCAGGCGACGGCACGCCAGGAATGTTGTAAAATATTACATCCGAGATGTTAGGTTGCCTTAGGCTAGGATATATAACGTGATATACGTATATAATGTTCCCACCGAGAAGTAGGGACCGAAATGCCAGGAATGTTGTAAAATATTACACCCGAGATGTTAGGTTGACTTAGGCTAGGATATACAACGTTATAGACGTATAGAATGTTCCCACCGAGATGTAGGGACCGACATGCCAGGAATGTTGTAAAATATTACATCCGAGTTGTTAAGTTGCTTTAGGTTTGGATATACATCGTTATAGACTTATATAATGTTCCCACCGAGACGTGGGGACCGACATGCCAGGAATGATGTAAAATATTACATCCCAGAAATTAGGTTTCTTTGGGTTACGATATACAACGTTATAGACGCATATAATGTCCACATCGAGAAGCAGGCGACGACACGCCAGGAATGTGTTAAAATATTACATCCGAGATGTTAGGTTGCCTTAGGCTAGGATATACAACGTTATAGACGTATAGAATGTTCCCACCGAGAAGAAGGGACCCACATGCCAGGAATGTTGTAAAATATTACATCTGAGTTATTAGGTTGCTTTAGGTGAGGATATATATCGTTATAGACTTATATAATGTTTCCACCGAGACGTGGGGACCGACATGCCAGGAATGTTGTAAAATATGACATCCCAGAAGTTAGGTTTCTTTGGGTTTGGATATACAACGTTATAGACGTATATAATGTCCCCATCGAGAAGCAGGCGACGACACGCCAGGAATGTTGTAAAATATTACATCCTAGATGTTAGGTTCCCTTAGGTTAGGATATACAACGTTATAGACGTATCTAATGTCCCCATCGAGAAGCAGGCGACGACACGCCAGAATGTTGTAAAACATTACATCCGATATGTTAGGTTGCCTTAGGCTAGGATATATAACGTGATATACGTATATAATGTTCCCACCGAGAAGTAGGGACCGAAATGCCAGGAATGTTGTAAAATATTACACCCGAGATGTTAGGTTGCCTTAGGCTAGAATATACAACGTTATAGACGTATAGAATGTTCCCACCGAGATGTAGGGACCGACATGCCAGGAATGTTGTAAAATATTACATCCGAGTTGCTAAGTTGCTTTAGGTTTGGATATACATCGTTATAGACTTATATAATGTTCCCACCGAGACGTGGGGACCGACATGCCAGGAACGATGTAAAATATCACATCCCAGAAATTAGGTTTCTTTGGGTTACGATATACAACGTTATAGACGTATATAATGTCCCCATCGAGAAGCAGGCGACGACACGCCAGGAATGTTGTAAAATATTACATCCTAGATGTTAGGTTCCCTTAGGATAGGATATACAACGTTATAGACGTATCTAATGTCCCCATCGAGAAGCAGGCGCCGACACGCCAGAATGTTGTAAAATATTACATCCGATATGTTAGGTTGCCTTAGGCTAGGATATGTAACGTTATAGACGTATATAATGTTCCCACCGAGAAGTAGGGACCGACATGCCAGGAATGTTGTAAAATATTACATACGAGATGTTAGGTTGCTTTAGGTTAGGATATATATCGTTATAGACGAATATAATATTCCCACCGAGAAATTGGGGCCGACGGGTCAGGAATGTTGTAAAATATTACACCGGAGATGTTAGGTTCCCTTAGGTTAGGATATACAACGTTATAGACGTATAGAAAGTTCCCAGCGAGATGTATGGACCGACATGCCAGGAATTTTGTAAAATATTACATCCCAGAAGTTAGGTTGCTTTGGGTTAGGATATACAACGTTATAGACGTATATAATATCCCCATCGAGAAGCAGGCGACGACACGCCAGGAATGTTGTAAAATATTACATCCGAGATGTTAGGTAGCCTTAGGCTAGGATATACAACGTTATAGACGTATAGAATGTTCCCACCGAGATGTAGGGACCGACATGCCAGGAATGTTGTAAAATATTACAACCGAGTTGTTAGGTTGCTTTAGGTTAGGATATATGTCGTTATAGACTTATATAATGTTCCCACCGAGACGTGGGGACCGACATGAAAGGAATGTTGTAAAATATTACATCCCAGAAGTTAGGTTTCTTTGGGTTAGGATATACAACGTTATAGACGTATATAATGTCCCCATCGAGAAGCAGGCGACGGCACGCCAGGAATGTTGTAAAATATTACATCCGAGATGTTAGGTTGCCTTAGGCTAGGATGTACAACGTTATAGACGTATAGAATGTTCCCACCGAGATGTAGGGACCGACATGCCAGGAATGTTGTAAAATATTAAAACCGAGTTGTTAGGTTGCTTTAGGTTAGGATATATATCGTTATAGACTTATATAATGTTCCCACCGAGACGTGGGGACCGACATGAAAGGAATGTTATAAAATATTACATCCCAGAAGTTAGGTTTCTTTGGGTTAGGATATACAACGTTATAGACGTATATAATGTACCCATCGAGAAGCAGGCGACGACACGCCAGAATGTTGTGAAATGTTACATCCGATATGTTAGGTTGCCTTAGGCTAGGATATATAACGTGATAGACGTATATAATGTTCCCACCGAGAAATAGGGGCCGAAGCGTCAGGAATGTTGTAAAATATGACATCCCAGAAGTTAGGTTGCGTTAGGTTAAGATATACAACGTTATAGACGTATATAATGTCCCCTTCGAGCAGCAGGCGACGACACGCCAGAATGTTGTAAAATATTACATTCGACATGTTAGGTTGCCTTAGGCTAGGATATATAACGTGAGAGACGTATATAATGTTCCCACCGGGAAGTAGGGACCGAAATGCCAGGAATGTTGTAAAATATTACACCCGAGATGTTAGGTTCCCTTAGGTTAGGATATACAACGTTATAGACGTATAGAATGTTCCCACCGAGAAATTGGGGCCGACGGGTCAGGAATGTTGTAAAATATTACACCGGAGATGTTAGGTTCCCTTAGGTTAGGATATACAACGTTATAGACGTATAGAAAGTTCCCAGCGAGATGTAGGGACCGACATGCCAGGAATTTTGTAAAATATTACATCCCAGAAGTTAGGTTGCTTTGGGTTAGGATATACAACGTTATAGACGTATATAATGTCCCCATCGAGAAGCAGGCGACGGCACGCCAGGAATGTTGTAAAATATTACATCCGAGATGTTAGGTTGCCTTAGGCTAGGATATATAACGTGATATACGTATATAATGTTCCCACCGAGAACTAGGGACCGAAATGCCAGGAATGTTGTAAAATATTACACCCGAGATGTTAGGTTGACTTAGGCTAGGATATACAACGTTATAGACGTATAGAATGTTCCCACCGAGATGTAGGGACCGACATGCCAGGAATGTTGTAAAATATTACATCCGAGTTGTTAAGTTGCTTTAGGTTTGGATATACATCGTTATAGACTTATATAATGTTCCCACCGAGACGTGGGGACCGACATGCCAGGAATGATGTAAAATATTACATCCCAGAAATTAGGTTTCTTTGGGTTACGATATACAACGTTATAGACGCATATAATGTCCACATCGAGAAGCAGGCGACGACACGCCAGGAATGTGTTAAAATATTACATCCGAGATGTTAGGTTGCCTTAGGCTAGGATATACAACGTTATAGACGTATAGAATGTTCCCACCGAGAAGAAGGGACCCACATGCCAGGAATGTTGTAAAATATTACATCTGAGTTATTAGGTTGCTTTAGGTGAGGATATATATCGTTATAGACTTATATAATGTTTCCACCGAGACGTGGGGACCGACATGCCAGGAATGTTGTAAAATATTACATCCCAGAAGTTAGGTTTCTTTGGGTTTGGATATACAACGTTATAGACGTATATAATGTCCCCATCGAGAAGCAGGCGACGACACGCCAGGAATGTTGTAAAATATTACATCCTTGATGTTAGGTTCCCTTAGGTTAGGATATACAACGTTATAGACGTATCTAATGTCCCCATCGAGAAGCAGGCGACGACACGCCAGAATGTTGTAAAACATTACATCCGATATGTTAGGTTGCCTTAGGCTAGGATATATAACGTGATATACGTATATAATGTTCCCACCGAGAAGTAGGGACCGAAATGCCAGGAATGTTGTAAAATATTACACCCGAGATGTTAGGTTGCCTTAGGCTAGAATATACAACGTTATAGACGTATAGAATGTTCCCACCGAGATGTAGGGACCGACATGCCAGGAATGTTGTAAAATATTACATCCGAGTTGTTAAGTTGCTTTAGGTTTGGATATACATCGTTATAGACTTATATAATGTTCCCACCGAGACGTGGGGACCGACATGCCAGGAACGATGTAAAATATTACATCCCAGAAATTAGGTTTCTTTGGGTTACGATATACAACGTTATAGACGTATATAATGTCCCCATCGAGAAGCAGGCGACGACACGCCAGGAATGTTGTAAAATATTACATCCTAGATGTTAGGTTCCCTTAGGATAGGATATACAACGTTATAGACGTATCTAATGTCCCCATCGAGAAGCAGGCGACGACACGCCAGAATGTAGTGAAATGTTACATCCGATATGTTAGGTTGCCTTAGGCTAGGATATATAACGTGATAGACGTATATAATGTTCCCACCGAGAAATAGGGGCCGAAGCGTCAGGAATGTTGTAAAATATGACATCCCAGAAGTTAGGTTGCGTTAGGTTAAGATATACAACGTTATAGACGTATATAATGTCCCCTTCGAGAAGCAGGCGACGACACGCCAGAATGTTGTAAAATATTACATTCGACATGTTAGGTTGCCTTAGGCTAGGATATATAACGTGAGAGACGTATATAATGTTCCCACCGGGAAGTAGGGACCGAAATGCCAGGAATGTTGTAAAATATTACACCCGAGATGTTAGGTTCCCTTAGGTTAGGATATACAACGTTATAGACGTATAGAATGTTCCCACCGAGAAATTGGGGCCGACGGGTCAGGAATGTTGTAAAATATTACACCGGAGATGTTAGGTTCCCTTAGGTTAGGATATACAACGTTATAGACGTATAGAAAGTTCCCAGCGAGATGTAGGGACCGACATGCCAGGAATTTTGTAAAATATTACATCCCAGAAGTTAGGTTGCTTTGGGTTAGGATATACAACGTTATAGACGTATATAATGTCCCCATCGAGAAGCAGGCGACGGCACGCCAGGAATGTTGTAAAATATTACATCCGAGATGTTAGGTTGCCTTAGGCTAGGATGTACAACGTTATAGACGTATAGAATGTTCCCACCGAGATGTAGGGACCCACATGCCAGGAATGTTGTAAAATATTACAACCGAGTTGTTAGGTTGCTTTAGGTTAGGATATATATCGTTATAGACTTATATAATGTTCCCACCGAGACGTGGGTACCGACATGAAAGGAATGTTATAAAATATTATATCCCAGAAGTTAGGTTTCTTTGGGTTAGGATATACAACGTTATAGACGTATATAATGTCCCCATCGAGAAGCAGGCGACGACACGCCATGAATGTTGTAAAATATTACATCCTAGATGTTAGGTTCCCTTAGGATAGGATATACAACGTTATAGACGTATCTAATGTCCCCATCGAGAAGCAGGCGACGACACGCCAGAATGTTGTAAAATATTACATCCGAGATATTAGGTTCCCTTAGGTTAGGATATACAACGTTATAGACGTATATAATGTCCCCATCGAGAAGCAGGCGACGACACGCCAGGAATGCGTTAAAATATTACATCCGATATGTTAGGTTGCCTTAGGCTAGGATATATAACGTGATAGACGCATATAATGTTCCCACCGAGAAGTAGGGACCGAAATTCCAGGAATGTTGTAAAATATTACACCCGAGATGTTATGTTCCCTTAGGTTAGGATATACAACGTTATAGACGTATATAATGTTCCCACCGAGAAATTGGAGCCGGCGGGTCAGGATTGTTGTAAAATATTACACCCGAGATGTTAGGTTCCCTTAGGTTAGGATATACAACGTTATAGACGTATATAATGTCCCCATCGGGAAGCAGGCGGCGACACGCCAGAATGTTGTAAAATATTACATCCTAGATGTTAGGTTCCCTTAGGTTAGGATATACATCGCTATAGACGTATCTAATGTCCCCATCGAGAAGCAGGCGACGACACGCCATAATGTTGTAAAATATTACATCCGAGATATTAGGTTCCATTAGGTTAGGATATACAACGTTATAGACGTATAGAATGTTCCCACCGAGAAGTAGGGACCGACATGACAGGAATGTTGTAAAATATTACATCCGAGATGTTAGGTTGCCTTACATTAGGATATACAACGTTATAGACGTATATAATGTCCCCTTCGAGAAGCAGGCGACGACACGCCAGAATGTTGTAAAATATTACATTCGACATGTTAGGTTGCCTTAGGCTAGGATATATAACGTTATAGACGTATATAATAATCCCACCGAGAAATAGGCGTCGACGCGTCAGGAATGTTGTAAAATATTACATCCTAGATGTTAAGTTCCCTTAGGATAGGATATACAACGTTATAGGCGTATAGAATGTTCCCACCGAGAAATAGGGGCCGACGAGTCAGGAATGTTGTAAAATATTACACCCGAGATGTTAGGTTCCCTTAGGTTAGGATATACAACGTTATAGACGTATAGAAAGTTCCCAGCGAGATGTAGGGACCGACATGCCAGGAATGTTGTAAAACATTACATCCCAGAAGTTAGGTTGCTTTGGGTTGGGATATACAACGTTATAGACGTATACAATGTCCCCATCGAGAAGCAGGCGACGACACGCCAGGAATGTTGTAAAATATTACATCCGAGATGTTAGGTTGCCTTAGGCTAGGATATACAACGTTAAAGACGTATAGAATGTTCCCACCGAGATGTAGGGACCGACATGCCAGGAATGTTGTAAAATATTACATCCGAGATGTTAGGTTGCTTTAGGTTAGGATATACATCGTTATAGACTTATATAATGTTCCTACCGAGACGTGGGGACCGACATGCCAGGAATGTTGTAAAATATTACATCCCAGAAGTTAGGCTTCTTTGGGTTAGGATATACAACGTTATAGACGTATATAATGTCCCCATCGAGAAGCAGGCGACGACACGCCAGGAATGTAAAATATTACATCCTAGATGTTAGGTTCCCTTAGGATAGGATATACAACGTTATAGACGTATCTAATGTCCCCATCGAGAAGCAGGCGACGACACGCCAGAATGTTGTAAAATATTACATCCGAGATGTTAGGTTGCCTTAGGCTAGGACATATATCGTTATAGACGTATACAATGTTCCCACCGAGAAGTAGGGACCGACGCGTCAGGAATGTTGTAATATATTACATCCCAGATGTTTAGTTGCGTTAGGTTAGGATGTACAACGTTATAGACGTATATAATGTCCCCTTCGAGAAGCAGGCGACGACACGCCAGAATGTTGTAAAATATTATATTCGACATGTTAGGCTGCCTTAGGCTAGCATATACAACGTTATAGACGTATATAATATTCCCACCGAGAAATAGGGGCCGACGCGTCAGGAATGTTGTAAAATATTACACCCGAGATGTTAGGTTCCCTTAGGTTAGCATATACAACGTTATAGACGTATATAATGTTCCCACCGAGAAGTAGGGACCGACATGCCAGGAATGTTGTAAAATATTACATACGAGATGTTAGGTTGCTTTGGGTTAGGATATACAACGTTATAGACGTATATAATGTCCCCATCGAGAAGCAGGCGACGACACGCCAGAATGTTGTAAAATATTACATCCGAGATGTTAGGTTCCCTTAGGTTAGGATATACAACGTTATAGACGTATCTAATGTCCCCATCGAGAAGCAGGCGACGACACGCCAGAATGTTGTAAAACATTACATCCGATATGTTAGGTTGCCTTAGGCCAGGATATATAACGTGATATATGTATACAATGTTCCCACTGAGAAGTAGGAACCGAAATGCCAGGAATGTTGTAAAATATTACACCCGAGAGGTTAGGTTGCCTTAGGCTAGGATATACAACGTTATAGACGTATAGAAAGTTCCCAGCGAGATGTAGGGACCGACATGCCAGGAATGTTGTAAAACATTACATCCCAGAAGTTAGGTTGCTTTGGGTTGGGATATACAACGTTATAGACGTATACAATGTCCCCATCGAGAAGCAGGCGACGACACGCCAGGAATGTTGTAAAATATTACATCCGAGATGTTAGGTTGCCTTAGGCTAGGATATACAACGTTAAAGACGTATAGAATGTTCCCACCGAGATGTAGGGACCGACATGCCAGGAATGTTGTAAAATATTACATCCGAGATGTTAGGTTGCTTTAGGTTAGGATATACATCGTTATAGACTTATATAATGTTCCTACCGAGACGTGGGGACCGACATGCCAGGAATGTTGTAAAATATTACATCCCAGAAGTTAGGCTTCTTTGGGTTAGGATATACAACGTTATAGACGTATATAATGTCCCCATCGAGAAGCAGGCGACGACACGCCAGGAATGTAAAATATTACATCCTAGATGTTAGGTTCCCTTAGGATAGGATATACAACGTTATAGACGTATCTAATGTCCCCATCGAGAAGCAGGCGACGACACGCCAGAATGTTGTAAAATATTACATCCGAGATGTTAGGTTGCCTTAGGCTAGGACATATATCGTTATAGACGTATACAATGTTCCCACCGAGAAGTAGGGACCGACGCGTCAGGAATGTTGTAATATATTACATCCCAGATGTTTAGTTGCGTTAGGTTAGGATGTACAACGTTACAGACGTATATAATGTCCCCTTCGAGAAGCAGGCGACGACACGCCAGAATGTTGTAAAATATTATATTCGACATGTTAGGCTGCCTTAGGCTAGCATATACAACGTTATAGACGTATATAATATTCCCACCGAGAAATAGGGGCCGACGCGTCAGGAATGTTGTAAAATATTACACCCGAGATGTTAGGTTCCCTTAGGTTAGCATATACAACGTTATAGACGTATATAATGTTCCCACCGAGAAGTAGGGACCGACATGCCAGGAATGTTGTAAAATATTACATACGAGATGTTAGGTTGCTTTGGGTTAGGATATACAACGTTATAGACGTATATAATGTCCCCATCGAGAAGCAGGCGACGACACGCCAGAATGTTGTAAAATATTACATCCGAGATATTAGGTTCCCTTAGGTTAGGATATACAACGTTATAGACGTATATAATGTCCCCATCGAGAAGCAGGCGACGACACGCCAGGAATGTGTTAAGATATTACATCCGAGATGTTAGGTTGCCTTGGGCTAGGATATACAACGTTATAGACGTATAGAATGTTCCCACCGAGAAAAAGGGACCGACATGCCAGGAATGTTGTAAAATATTACATCCGAGTTATTAGGTTGCTTTAGGTGAGGATATATATCGTTATAGACTTATATAATGTTTCCACCGAGACGTGGGGACCGACATGCCAGGAATGTTGTAAAATATTACATCCCAGAAGTTAGGTTTCTTTGGGTTAGGATATACAACGTTATAGACGTATATAATGCCCCCATCGAGAAGCAGGCGACGACACGCCAGAATGTTGTAAAATATTACATCCGAGATGTTAGGTTCCCTTAGGTTAGGATATACAACGTTATAGACGTATCTAATGTCCCCATCGAGAAGCAGGCGACAACAGGCCAGAATGTTGTAAAATATTACATCCGATATGTTAGGTTGCCTTAGGCTAGGATATATAACGTGATAGACGTATATAATGTACCCACCGAGAAATAGGGGCCGACACGCCAGGAATGTTGTAAAATATTACATCCGAGATGTTATGTTGCCTTGCGTTAGGATATATAACGTTATAGACGTATATAATGTTACCACCGAGATGTACGGGCCGACACGGCAGGAATGTTATCGACTATTACATCCGAGATGTTCGGTTGCCTTGGGTTATGATATATAACGTTATAGACGTATATAATGTTACCAAGGAGAAGTAGGGACTGACATGCTAGGAATGTTGTAAAATATTACATCAGAGATGTTAGGTTGCGTAAGGTTAGGATATACAACGTTATAAACGTATAGAATGTTCTCACCGAGAAGTAGGGACCGACATGCCAGGAATGTTGTAAAATATTACTCCCGAGATGTTAGGTTCCCTTAGGTTAGGATATACAACGTTATAGACGTATAGAATGTTCCCACCGAGAAATAGGGGCCGACGCGTCAGAAATGTTGTAAAATATTACATCCCAGATGTTAGGTTGCGTTAGGTTAGGATATACAACGTTATAGACGTATATAATGTCCCCATCGAGGAGCAGGCGACGACACGCCAGAATGTTGTAAAATATTACATCCGATGTGTTAGGTTGCCTTAAGCTAGGATACATAACGTGATAGACGTATATAATGTTCCCACCGAGAAATAGGGGCCGACGAGTCAGGAATGTTGTAAAATATTACATCCCAGATGTTAGGTTGCGTTAGGTTAGGATATACAACGTTATAGACGTATATAATGTTACCACCGAGAAGTAGGGACTGACATGCCAGGAATGTTTTAAAATATTACATCCGAGATGTTACGTTGCTTTAGGTTAGGATATATATCGTTATAGACTAATATAATGTTCCCACCGAGACGTGGGGACAGACATGCCAGGAATCTTGTAAAATATTACATCCCAGATGTTAGGTTGCGTTAGGTTAGGATATACAACGTTATAGACGTATATAATGTCCCCATCGAGAAGGAGGCGACGACACGCCAGAATGTTGTAAAATATTACATCCTAGATGTTAGGTTCCCTTAGGTTAGGATATACAACGTTATAGACGTATCTAATGTCCCCATCGAGAAGCAGGCGACGACACGCCGGAATGTTGTAAAATATTACATCCTAGATGTTAGGTTCCCTTAGGTTAGGATATACAACGTTATAGACGTATCTAATGTCCCCATCGAGAAGCAGGCGCCGACACGCCAGAATGTTGTAAAATATTACATCCGATATGTTAGGTTGCCTTAGGCTAGGATATGTAACGTTATAGACGTATATAATATACCCACCGAGAAATAGGGGCCGACGGGTCAGGAATGTTGTAAAATATTACACCCGAGATGTTAGGTTGCGTTAGGTTAAGATATACAACGTTATAGACGTATATAATTTCCCCTTCGAGAAGCAGGCGACGACACGCCAGAATGTTGTAAAATATTACATTCGACATGCTAGGTTGCCTTAGGCTAGGATATGTAACGTTATAGACGAATATAATATTCCCACCGAGAAATAGGGGCCGACGCGTCAGGAATGTTGTAAAATATTACACCCGAGATGTTAGGTTCCCTTAGGTTAGCATATACAACGTTATAGACGTATATAATGTTCCCACCGAGAAGTAGGGACCGACATGCCAGGAATGTTGTAAAATATTACATACGAGATGTTAGGTTGCTTTAGGTTAGGATATATATCGTTATAGACGAATATAATATTCCCACCGAGAAATACAGGCCGACGCGTCAGGAATGTTGTAAAATATTACATCCGGGATGTTAGGTTGCCTTAGGCTAGGATATACAACGTTAAAGACGTATAGAATGTTCCCACCGAGATGTAGGGACCGACATGCCAGGAATGTTGTAAAATATTACATCCGAGATGTTAGGTTGCTTTAGGTTAGGATATACATCGTTATAGACTTATATAATGTTCCTACCGAGACGTGGGGACCGACATGCCAGGAATGTTGTAAAATATTACATCCCAGAAGTTAGGCTTCTTTGGGTTAGGATATACAACGTTATAGACGTATATAATGTCCCCATCGAGAAGCAGGCGACGACACGCCAGGAATGTAAAATATTACATCCTAGATGTTAGGTTCCCTTAGGATAGGATATACAACGTTATAGACGTATCTAATGTCCCCATCGAGAAGCAGGCGACGACACGCCAGAATGTTGTAAAATATTACATCCGAGATGTTAGGTTGCCTTAGGCTAGGACATATATCGTTATAGACGTATACAATGTTCCCACCGAGAAGTAGGGACCGACGCGTCAGGAATGTTGTAATATATTACATCCCAGATGTTTAGTTGCGTTAGGTTAGGATGTACAACGTTACAGACGTATATAATGTCCCCTTCGAGAAGCAGGCGACGACACGCCAGAATGTTGTAAAATATTATATTCGACATGTTAGGCTGCCTTAGGCTAGCATATACAACGTTATAGACGTATATAATATTCCCACCGAGAAATAGGGGCCGACGCGTCAGGAATGTTGTAAAATATTACACCCGAGATGTTAGGTTCCCTTAGGTTAGCATATACAACGTTATAGACGTATATAATGTTCCCACCGAGAAGTAGGGACCGACATGCCAGGAATGTTGTAAAATATTACATACGAGATGTTAGGTTGCTTTGGGTTAGGATATACAACGTTATAGACGTATATAATGTCCCCATCGAGAAGCAGGCGACGACACGCCAGAATGTTGTAAAATATTACATCCGAGATGTTAGGTTCCCTTAGGTTAGGATATACAACGTTATAGACGTATCTAATGTCCCCATCGAGAAGCAGGCGACGACACGCCAGAATGTTGTAAAACATTACATCCGATATGTTAGGTTGCCTTAGGCCAGGATATATAACGTGATATATGTATACAATGTTCCCACTGAGAAGTAGGAACCGAAATGCCAGGAATGTTGTAAAATATTACACCCGAGAGGTTAGGTTGCCTTAGGCTAGGATATACAACGTTATAGACGTATAGAAAGTTCCCAGCGAGATGTAGGGACCGACATGCCAGGAATGTTGTAAAACATTACATCCCAGAAGTTAGGTTGCTTTGGGTTGGGATATACAACGTTATAGACGTATACAATGTCCCCATCGAGAAGCAGGCGACGACACGCCAGGAATGTTGTAAAATATTACATCCGATATGTTAGGTTGCCTTAGGCCAGGATATATAACGTGATATATGTATATAATGTTCCCACTGAGAAGTAGGAACCGAAATGCCAGGAATGTTGTAAAATATTACACCCGAGAGGTTAGGTTGCCTTAGGCTAGGATATACAACGTAATAGACGTATAGAATGTTCCCACCGAGATGTAGGGACCGACATGCCAGGAATGTTGTAAAATATTACATCCGAGTTGTTAAGTTGCTTTAGGTTTGGATATACATCGTTATAGACTTATATAATGTTCCCACCGAGACGTGGGGACCGACATGCCAGGAATGATGTAAAATATTACATCCCAGAAATTAGGTTTCTTTGGGTTACGATATACAACGTTATAGACGTATATAGTGTCCCCATCGAGAAGCAGGCGACGACACGCCAGGGATGTTATAAAATATTACATCCCAGAAGTTAGGTTTCTTTGGGTTAGGATATACAACGTTATAGACGTATATAATGTACCCATCGAGAAGCAGGCGACGACACGCCAGAATGTTGTGAAATGTTACATCCGATATGTTAGGTTGCCTTAGGCTAGGATATATAACGTGATAGACGTATATAATGTTCCCACCGAGAAATAGGGGCCGAAGCGTCAGGAATGTTGTAAAATATTACATCCCAGAAGTTAGGTTTCTTTGGGTTAGGATATACAACGTTATAGACGTATATAATGCCCCCATCGAGAAGCAGGCGACGACACGCCATGAATGTTGTAAAATATTACATCCTAGATGTTAGGTTCCCTTAGGATAGGATATACAACGTTATAGACGTATCTAATGTCCCCATCGAGAAGCAGGCGACGACACGCCAGAATGTTGTAAAATATTACATCCGAGATATTAGGTTCCCTTAGGTTAGGATATACAACGTTATAGACGTATATAATGTCCCCATCGAGAAGCAGGCGACGACACGCCAGGAATGTGTTAAGATATTACATCCGAGATGTTAGGTTGCCTTGGGCTAGGATATACAACGTTATAGACGTATAGAATGTTCCCACCGAGAAAAAGGGACCGACATGCCAGGAATGTTGTAAAATATTACATCCGAGTTATTAGGTTGCTTTAGGTGAGGATATATATCGTTATAGACTTATATAATGTTTCCACCGAGACGTGGGGACCGACATGCCAGGAATGTTGTAAAATATTACATCCCAGAAGTTAGGTTTCTTTGGGTTAGGATATACAACGTTATAGACGTATATAATGCCCCCATCGAGAAGCAGGCGACGACACGCCAGAATGTTGTAAAATATTACATCCGAGATGTTAGGTTCCCTTAGGTTAGGATATACAACGTTATAGACGTATCTAATGTCCCCATCGAGAAGCAGGCGACAACAGGCCAGAATGTTGTAAAATATTACATCCGATATGTTAGGTTGCCTTAGGCTAGGATATATAACGTGATAGACGTATATAATGTACCCACCGAGAAATAGGGGCCGACACGCCAGGAATGTTGTAAAATATTACATCCGAGATGTTATGTTGCCTTGCGTTAGGATATATAACGTTATAGACGTATATAATGTTACCACCGAGATGTACGGGCCGACACGGCAGGAATGTTATCGACTATTACATCCGAGATGTTCGGTTGCCTTGGGTTATGATATATAACGTTATAGACGTATATAATGTTACCAAGGAGAAGTAGGGACTGACATGCTAGGAATGTTGTAAAATATTACATCCGAGATGTTAGGTTGCGTAAGGTTAGGATATACAACGTTATAAACGTATAGAATGTTCTCACCGAGAAGTAGGGACCGACATGCCAGGAATGTTGTAAAATATTACTCCCGAGATGTTAGGTTCCCTTAGGTTAGGATATACAACGTTATAGACGTATAGAATGTTCCCACCGAGAAATAGGGGCCGACGCGTCAGGAATGTTGTAAAATATTACATCCCAGATGTTAGGTTGCGTTAGGTTAGGATATACAACGTTATAGACGTATATAATGTCCCCATCGAGGAGCAGGCGACGACACGCCAGAACGTTGTAAAATATTACATCCGATGTGTTAAGTTGCCTTAAGCTAGGATACATAACGTGATAGACGTATATAATGTTCCCACCGAGAAATAGGGGCCGACGAGTCAGGAATGTTGTAAAATATTACATCCCAGATGTTAGGTTGCGTTAGGTTAGGATATACAACGTTATAGACGTATATAATGTTACCACCGAGAAGTAGGGACTGACATGCCAGGAATGTTTTAAAATATTACATCCGAGATGTTACGTTGCTTTAGGTTAGGATATATATCGTTATAGACTAATATAATGTTCCCACCGAGACGTGGGGACAGATATGCCAGGAATCTTGTAAAATATTACATCCCAGATGTTAGGTTGCGTTAGGTTAGGATATACAACGTTATAGACGTATATAATGTCCCCATCGAGAAGGAGGCGACGACACGCCAGAATGTTGTAAAATATTACATCCTAGATGTTAGGTTCCCTTAGGTTAGGATATACAACGTTATAGACGTATCTAATGTCCCCATCGAGAAGCAGGCGACGACACGCCGGAATGTTGTAAAATATTACATCCTAGATGTTAGGTTCCCTTAGGTTAGGATATACAACGTTATAGACGTATCTAATGTCCCCATCGAGAAGCAGGCGCCGACACGCCAGAATGTTGTAAAATATTACATCCGATATGTTAGGTTGCCTTAGGCTAGGATATGTAACGTTATAGACGTATATAATATACCCACCGAGAAATAGGGGCCGACGGGTCAGGAATGTTGTAAAATATTACACCCGAGATGTTAGGTTGCGTTAGGTTAAGATATACAACGTTATAGACGTATATAATTTCCCCTTCGAGAAGCAGGCGACGACACGCCAGAATGTTGTAAAATATTACATTCGACATGCTAGGTTGCCTTAGGCTAGGATATGTAACGTTATAGACGAATATAATATTCCCACCGAGAAATAGGGGCCGACGCGTCAGGAATGTTGTAAAATATTACACCCGAGATGTTAGGTTCCCTTAGGTTAGCATATACAACGTTATAGACGTATATAATGTTCCCACCGAGAAGTAGGGACCGACATGCCAGGAATGTTGTAAAATATTACATACGAGATGTTAGGTTGCTTTAGGTTAGGTTATATATCGTTATAGACGAATATAATATTCCCACCGAGAAATACAGGCCGACGCGTCAGGAACGTTGTAAAATATTACACCCGAAATGTTAGGTACCCTTAGGTTAGGATATATAACGTTATAGACGTATATAATGTCCCCACCGAGATGTAGGGACCGACATGCCAGGAATGTTGTAAAATATTACATCCGAGTTGTTAAGTTGCTTTAGGTTAGGGTATACAACGTTATAGACGTATATAATATCCCCATCGGGAAGTAGGTGCCGTCACGCCAGAAATGTTGTAAAATATTACATCCGAAATGTTAGGTTGCTTTACGTTAGGATATATAACGTTATAGACGTATATAATGTTCCCACCGAGAAATAGGGGCCGACGCGTCAGGAATGTTGTAAAATATGACATCCCAGATGTTAGGTTGCGTTAGGTTAAGATATACAACGTTATAGACGTATATAATGTCCCCTTCGAGAAGCAGGCGACAACACGCCAGAATGTTGTAAAATATTACATTCGACATGTTAGGTTGCCTTAGGCTAGCATATATAACGTTATAGACGTATATAATATTCCCACCGAGAAATAGGGGCCGACGCGTCAGGAATGTTGTAAAATATTACACCCGAGATGTTAGGTTCCCTTAGGTTAGCATATACAACGTTATAGACGTATATAATGTTCCCACCGAGAAGTAGGGACCGACATGCCAGGAATGTTGTAAAATATTACATACGAGATGTTAGGTTGCTTTAGGTTAGGATATATATCGTTATAGACGAATATAATATTCCCACCGAGAAATAGAGGCCGACGCGTCAGGAACGTTGTAAAATATTACACCCGAAATGTTAGGTACCCTTAGGTTAGGATATACAACGTTATAGACGTATGGAATGTTCCCACCGAGATGTAGGGACCGATATGCCAGGAATGTTGTAAAATATTACATCCGAGATGTTAGGTTGCCTTAGGCTAGGACATATATCGTTATAGACGTATACATTGTTCCCACCGAGAAGTAGGGACCGACGCGTCAGGAATGTTGTAAAATATTACATCCCAGAAGTTAGGTTGCTTTGGGTTATGATATACAACGTTAAATACGTATATAATGTCCCCATCGAGAAGCAGGCGACGACACGCCAGTTATGCTGTAAAATATTACATCCGAGGTGTTATGTTGCCTTACGTTACGATATATAACGTTATAGACGTATATAATGTCCCCACCGAGATGTACGGGCCGACAGGCCAGGAATGTTATCAACTATTACATCCGAGATGTTCGGTTGCCTTAGGTTAGGGTATACAACGTTATAGACGTATATAATATCCCCATCGGGAAGTAGGTGCCGTCACGCCAGAAATGTTGTAAAATATTACATCCGAAATGTTAGGTTGCTTTACGTTAGGATATATAACGTTATAGACGTATATAATGTTCCCACCGAGAAATAGGGGCCGACGCGTCAGGAATGTTGTAAAATATGACATCCCAGATGTTAGGTTGCGTTAGGTTAAGATATACAACGTTATAGACGTATATAATGTCACTTCGAGAAGCAGGCGACGACACGCCAGAATGTTGTAAAATATTACATTCGACATGTTAGGTTGCCTTAGGCTAGCATATATAACGTTATAGACGTATATAATATTCCCACCGAGAGATAGGGGCCGACGCGTCAGGAATGTTGTAAAATATTACACCCGAGATGTTAGGTTCCCTTAGGTTAGCATATACAACGTTATAGACGTATATAATGTTCCCACCGAGAAGTAGGGACCGACATGCCAGGAATGTTGTAAAATATTACATCCCAGAAGTTAGGTTTCTTTGGGTTAGGATATACAACGTTATAGACGTATATAATGCCCCCATCGAGAAGCAGGCGACGACACGCCATGAATGTTGTAAAATATTACATCCTAGATGTTAGGTTCCATTAGGATAGGATATACAACGTTATAGACGTATCTAATGTCCCCATCGAGAAGCAGGCGACGACACGCCAGAATGTTGTAAAATATTACATCCGAGATATTAGGTTCCCTTAGGTTAGGATATACAACGTTATAGACGTATATAATGTCCCCATCGAGAAGCAGGCGACGACACGCCAGGAATGTGTTAAGATATTACATCCGAGATGTTAGGTTGCCTTGGGCTAGGATATACAACGTTATAGACGTATAGAATGTTCCCACCGAGAAAAAGGGACCGACATGCCAGGAATGTTGTAAAATATTACATCCGAGTTATTAGGTTGCTTTAGGTGAGGATATATATCGTTATAGACTTATATAATGTTTCCACCGAGACGTGGGGACCGACATGCCAGGAATGTTGTAAAATATTACATCCCAGAAGTTAGGTTTCTTTGGGTTAGGATATACAACGTTATAGACGTATATAATGCCCCCATCGAGAAGCAGGCGACGACACGCCAGAATGTTGTAAAATATTACATCCGAGATGTTAGGTTCCCTTAGGTTAGGATATACAACGTTATAGACGTATCTAATGTCCCCATCGAGAAGCAGGCGACAACAGGCCAGAATGTTGTAAAATATTACATCCGATATGTTAGGTTGCCTTAGGCTAGGATATATAACGTGATAGACGTATATAATGTACCCACCGAGAAATAGGGGCCGACACGCCAGGAATGTTGTAAAATATTACATCCGAGATGTTATGTTGCCTTGCGTTAGGATATATAACGTTATAGACGTATATAATGTTACCACCGAGATGTACGGGCCGACACGGCAGGAATGTTATCGACTATTACATCCGAGATGTTCGGTTGCCTTGGGTTATGATATATAACGTTATAGACGTATATAATGTTACCAAGGAGAAGTAGGGACTGACATGCTAGGAATGTTGTAAAATATTACATCCGAGATGTTAGGTTGCGTAAGGTTAGGATATACAACGTTATAAACGTATAGAATGTTCTCACCGAGAAGTAGGGACCGACATGCCAGGAATGTTGTAAAATATTACACCCGAGATGTTAGGTTCCCTTAGGTTAGGATATACAACGTTATAGACGTATAGAATGTTCCCACCGAGAAATAGGGGCCGACGCGTCAGGAATGTTGTAAAATATTACATCCCAGATGTTAGGTTGCGTTAGGTTAGGATATACAACGTTATAGACGTATATAATGTCCCCATCGAGGAGCAGGCGACGACACGCCAGAATGTTGTAAAATATTACATCCGATGTGTTAGGTTGCCTTAAGCTAGGATACATAACGTGATAGACGTATATAATGTTCCCACCGAGAAATAGGGGCCGACGAGTCAGGAATGTTGTAAAATATTACATCCCAGATGTTAGGTTGCGTTAGGTTAGGATATACAACGTTATAGACGTATATAATGTTACCACCGAGAAGTAGGGACTGACATGCCAGGAATGTTTTAAAATATTACATCCGAGATGTTACGTTGCTTTAGGTTAGGATATATATCGTTATAGACTAATATAATGTTCCCACCGAGACGTGGGGACAGACATGCCAGGAATCTTGTAAAATATTACATCCCAGATGTTAGGTTGCGTTAGGTTAGGATATACAACGTTATAGACGTATATAATGTCCCCATCGAGAAGGAGGCGACGACACGCCAGAATGTTGTAAAATATTACATCCTAGATGTTAGGTTCCCTTAGGTTAGGATATACAACGTTATAGACGTATCTAATGTCCCCATCGAGAAGCAGGCGACGACACGCCGGAATGTTGTAAAATATTACATCCTAGATGTTAGGTTCCCTTAGGTTAGGATATACAACGTTATAGACGTATCTAATGTCCCCATCGAGAAGCAGGCGCCGACACGCCAGAATGTTGTAAAATATTACATCCGATATGTTAGGTTGCCTTAGGCTAGGATATGTAACGTTATAGACGTATATAATATACCCACCGAGAAATAGGGGCCGACGGGTCAGGAATGTTGTAAAATATTACACCCGAGATGTTAGGTTGCGTTAGGTTAAGATATACAACGTTATAGACGTATATAATTTCCCCTTCGAGAAGCAGGCGACGACACGCCAGAATGTTGTAAAATATTACATTCGACATGCTAGGTTGCCTTAGGCTAGGATATGTAACGTTATAGACGAATATAATATTCCCACCGAGAAATAGGGGCCGACGCGTCAGGAATGTTGTAAAATATTACACCCGAGATGTTAGGTTCCCTTAGGTTAGCATATACAACGTTATAGACGTATATAATGTTCCCACCTAGAAGTAGGGACCGACATGCCAGGAATGTTGTAAAATATTACATACGAGATGTTAGGTTGCTTTAGGTTAGGATATATATCGTTATAGACGAATATAATATTCCCACCGAGAAATACAGGCCGACGCGTCAGGAACGTTGTAAAATATTACACCCGAAATGTTAGGTACCCTTAGGTTAGGATATATAACGTTATAGACGTATATAATGTCCCCACCGAAATGTAGGGACCGACATGCCAGGAATGTTGTAAAATATTACATCCGAGTTGTTAAGTTGCTTTAGGTTAGGGTATACAACGTTATAGATGTATATAATATCCCCATCGGGAAGTAGGTGCCGTCACGCCAGAAATGTTGTAAAATATTACATCCGAAATGTTAGGTTGCTTTACGTTAGGATATATAACGTTATAGACGTATATAATGTTCCCACCGAGAAATAGGGGCCGACGCGTCAGGAATGTTGTAAAATATGACATCCCAGATGTTAGGTTGCGTTAGGTTAAGATATACAACGTTATAGACGTATATAATGTCCCCTTCGAGAAGCAGGCGACAACACGCCAGAATGTTGTAAAATATTACATTCGACATGTTAGGTTGCCTTAGGCTAGCATATATAACGTTATAGACGTATATAATATTCCCACCGAGAAATAGGGGCCGACGCGTCAGGAATGTTGTAAAATATTACACCCGAGATGTTAGGTTCCCTTAGGTTAGCATATACAACGTTATAGACGTATATAATGTTCCCACCGAGAAGTAGGGACCGACATGCCAGGAATGTTGTAAAATATTACATACGAGATGTTAGGTTGCTTTAGGTTAGCATATATATCGTTATAGACGAATATAATATTCCCACCGAGAAATAGAGGCCGACGCGTCAGGAACGTTGTAAAATATTACACCCGAAATGTTAGGTACCCTTAGGTTAGGATATACAACGTTATAGACGTATGGAATGTTCCCACCGAGATGTAGGGACCGATATGCCAGGAATGTTGTAAAATATTACATCCGAGATGTTAGGTTGCCTTAGGCTAGGACATATATCGTTATAGACGTATACATTGTTCCCACCGAGAAGTAGGGACCGACGCGTCAGGAATGTTGTAAAATATTACATCCCAGAAGTTAGGTTGCTTTGGGTTATGATATACAACGTTAAATACGTATATAATGTCCCCATCGAGAAGCAGGCGACGACACGCCAGTTATGCTGTAAAATATTACATCCGAGGTGTTATGTTGCCTTACGTTACGATATATAACGTTATAGACGTATATAATGTCCCCACCGAGATGTACGGGCCGACAGGCCAGGAATGTTATCAACTATTACATCCGAGATGTTCGGTTGCCTTAGGTTAGGGTATACAACGTTATAGACGTATATAATATCCCCATCGGGAAGTAGGTGCCGTCACGCCAGAAATGTTGTAAAATATTACATCCGAAATGTTAGGTTGCTTTACGTTAGGATATATAACGTTATAGACGTATATAATGTTCCCACCGAGAAATAGGGGCCGACGCGTCAGGAATGTTGTAAAATATGACATCCCAGATGTTAGGTTGCGTTAGGTTAAGATATACAACGTTATAGACGTATATAATGTCCCCTTCGAGAAGCAGGCGACGACACGCCAGAATGTTGTAAAATATTACATTCGACATGTTAGGTTGCCTTAGGCTAGCATATATAACGTTATAGACGTATATAATATTCCCACCGAGAGATAGGGGCCGACGCGTCAGGAATGTTGTAAAATATTACACCCGAGATGTTAGGTTCCCTTAGGTTAGCATATACAACGTTATAGACGTATATAATGTTCCCACCGAGAAGTAGGGACCGACATGCCAGGAATGTTGTAAAATATTACATACGAGATGTTAGGTCGCTTTAGGTTAGGATATATATCGTTATAGACGAATATAATATTCCCACCGAGAAATAGGGGCCGACGCGTCAGGAACGTTGTAAAATATTACACCCGAAATGTTAGGTACCCTTAGGTTAGGATATACAACGTTATAGACGTATAGAATGTTTCCACCGAGATGTAGGGACCGACATGCCAGGAATGTTGTAAAATATTACATCCGAGATGTTAGGTTGCCTTAGGCTAGGACATATATCGTTATAGACGTATACAATCTTCCCACCGAGAAGTAGGGACCGACGCGTCAGGAATATTGTAAAATATTACATCCCAGATGTTAGGTTGCGTTAGGTTAGGATATACAACGTTATAGACGTATCTAATGTCCCCTTCGAGAAGCAGGCGACGACACGCCAGAATGTTGTAAAATATTACATCCTAGATGTTAGGTTCCCTTAGGTTAGGATATACAACGTTATAGACGTATCTAATGTCCCCATCGAGAAGCATGCGACGACAGGCCAGAATGTTGTAAAATATTACATCCGATATGTTAGGTTGCCTTAGGCTAGGATATATAACGTGATAGACGTGTATAATGTTCCCACCGAGAAATAGGGGCCGACGCGTCAGGAATGTTGTAAAATATTACATACCAGATGTTAGGTTGCGTTAGGTTGGGATATACAGCGTTATAGACGTATATAATGTCCCCATCGAAAAGCAGGCGACGACACGCCAGGAATGTTGTAGAATATTACATCCGAGAAGTTATGTTGCCTTGAGTTAGGATATATAACGTTATAGACGTATATAATGTTACCACCGAGATGTACGGGTCGACACGCCAGGAATGTTATCAACTATTACATCCGAGATGTTCGGTTGCCTTGGGTTAGGATATACAACGTTATAGACGTATAGAAAGTTCCCACGGAGATGTAGGGACCGACATGCCAGGAATGTTGTAAAATATTACATCCGAAATGTTACGTTGCTTTAGGTTAGGATATATATCGTTATAGACTAATATAATGTTCCCACCGAGACGAGGGGACCGACATGCCAGGAATCTTGTAAAATATTACATCCCAGATGTTAGGTTGCGTTAGGTTAGAATATACAACGTTAGAGATGTATATAATGTCCCCATCGAGAAGCAGGCGACGACACGCCAGAATGTTGTAAAATATTACATCCTAGATGTTAGGTTCCCTTAGGTTAGGATATACAACGTTATAGACGTATCTAATGTCCCCATCGAGAAGCAGGCGACGACACGACAGAATGTTGTAAAATATTACATCCTAGATGTTAGGTTCCCGTAGGTTAGGATATACAACGTTATAGACGTATCTAATGTCCCCATCGAGAAGCAGGCGACGACACGCCAGAATGTTGTAAAATATTACATCCGATATGTTAGGTTGCCTTAGGCTAGGATATATAACGTGATAGACGTATATAATGTACCCACCGAGAAATAGGGGCCGACGCGTCAGGAATGTTGTAAAATATGACATCCGAGATGTTAGGTTGCGTTAGGTTAAGATATACAACGTTATAGACGTATATAATGTCCCCTTCGAGAAGCAGGCGACGACCCGCCAGAATGTTGTAAAATATTACATTCGACATGCTAGGTTGCCTTAGGCTAGGATATGTAACGTTATAGACGAATATAATATTCCCACCGAGAAATAGGGGCCGACGCGTCAGGAATGTTGTAAAATATTACACCCGAGATGTTAGGTTCCCTTAGGTTAGCATATACAACGTTATAGACGTATATAATGTTCCCACCGAGATGTAGGGACCGACATGCCAGGAATGTTGTAAAATATTACATCCGAGTTGTTCAGTTGCTTTAGGTTAGGATATATATCGTTATAGACTTATATAATGTTCCCACCGAGACGTGGGGACCGACATGCCAGGAATCTTGTAAAATATTACATCCCAGATGTTAGGTTGCGTTAGGTTAGAATATACAACGTTATAGACGTATATAATGTCCCCATCGAGAAGCAGGCGACGACACGCCAGAATGTTGTAAAATATTACATCCTAGATGTTAGGTTCCCTTAGGTTAGGATATACAACGTTACAGACGAATCTAATGTCCCCATCGAGAAGCAGGCGACGACACGCCAGAATGTTGTAAAATATTACATCCTAGATGTTAGGTTCCCTTAGGTTAGGATATACAACGTTATAAACGTATCTAATGTCCCCATCGAGAAGCAGGCGACGACATGCCAGAATGTTGTAAAATATTACATCCGATATGTTAGGTTGCCTTAGGCTAGGATATGTAACGTTATAGACGATTATAATATTCCCACCGAGAAATAGGGGCCGACGCGTCAGGAACGGTGTAAAATATTACACCCGAAATGTTAGGTTCCCTTAGGTTAGGATATACAACGTTATAGACGTATAGAATGTTCCCACCGAGATGTAGGGACCGACATGACAGGAATGTTGTAAAATATTACATCCGAGTTGTTATGTTGCTTTAGG
Organism: Xylocopa violacea; assembly: GCA_963969225.1. Lineage (NCBI taxonomy): Eukaryota > Metazoa > Arthropoda > Insecta > Hymenoptera > Apidae > Xylocopa > Xylocopa violacea. Next base: position 52,484,698 of record CAXAJV010000001.1, read on the forward strand.
TTAGGATATATATCGTTATAGACTTATATAATGTTCCCACCGAGACGTGGGGACCGACATGCCAGGAATGTTGTAAAATATTACATCCCAGAAGTTAGGTTGCTTTGGGTTAGGATATACAACGTTAAATACGTATATAATGTCCCCATCGAGAAGCAGGCGACGACACGCCAGGAATGTTGTAAAATATTACATCCGAGATGTTATGTTGCCTTACGTTAGGATATATAACGTTATAGACGTATATAATGTCCCCACCGAGATGTACGGGCCGACAGGCCAGGAATGTTATCAACTATTACATCCGAGATGTTCGGTTGCCTTAGGTTAGGGTATACAACGTTATAGACGTATATAATATCCCCATCGGGAAGTAGGTGCCGTCACGCCAGAAATGTTGTAAAATATTACATCCGAAATGTTAGGTTGCTTTACGTTAGGATATATAACGTTATAGACGTATATAATGTTCCCACCGAGAAATAGGGGCCGACGCGTCAGGAATGTTGTAAAATATGACATCCCAGATGTTAGGTTGCGTTAGGTTAAGATATACAACGTTATAGACGTATATAATGTCCCCTTCGAGAAGCAGGCGACGACACGCCAGAATGTTGTAAAATATTACATTCGACATGTTAGGTTGCCTTAGGCTAGCATATATAACGTTATAAACGTATCTAATGTCCCCATCGAGAAGCAGGCGACGACACGCCAGAATGTTGTAAAATATTACATCCGATATGTTAGGTTGCCTTAGGCTAGGATATGTAACGTTATAGACGATTATAATATTCCCACCGAGAAATAGGGGCCGACGCGTCAGGAACGTTGTAAAATATTACACCCGAAATGTTAGGTTCCCGTAGGTTAGGATATACAACGTTATAGACGTATAGAATGTTCCCACCGAGATGTAGGGACCGACATGCCAGGAATGTTATAAAATATTACATCCGAGATGTTAGGTTGCTTTAGGTTAGGATATACAACGATATACGTATATAATGTCTCCATCGATAAGCAGGCGACGACACGCCAGAATGTTGTAAAATATTACATCCTAGATGTTAGGTTCCCTTAGGTTAGGATATACAACGTTACAGACGAATCTAATGTCCCCATCGAGAAGCAGGCGACGACACGCCAGAATGTTGTAAAATATTACATCCTAGATGTTAGGTTCCCTTAGGTTAGGATATACAACGTTATAAACGTATCTAATGTCCCCATCGAGAAGCAGGCGACGACACGCCAGAATGTTGTAAAATATTACATCCGATATGTTAGGTTGCCTTAGGCTAGGATATGTAACGTTATAGACGATTATAATATTCCCACCGAGAAATAGGGGCCGACGCGTCAGGAACGGTGTAAAATATTACACCCGAAATGTTAGGTTCCCTTAGGTTAGGATATACAACGTTATAGACGTATAGAATGTTCCCACCGAGATGTAGGGACCGACATGACAGGAATGTTGTAAAATATTACATCCGAGTTGTTATGTTGCTTTAGGTTAGGATATATATCGTTATAGACTTATATAATGTTCCCACCGAGACGTGGGGACCGACATGCCAGGAATGTTGTAAAATATTACATCCCAGGAGTTAGGTTGCTTTGGGTTAGGATATACAACGTTAAATACGTAGATAATGTCCCTATCGAGAAGCAGGCGACGACACGCCGGGAATGTTGTAAAATATTACATCCGAGATGTTATGTTGCCTTACGTTAGGATATATAACGTTATAGACGTATATAATGTCCCCACCGAGATGTACGGGCCGACAGGCCAGGAATGTTATCAACTATTACATCCGAGATGTTCGGTTGCCTTAGGTTAGGGTATACAACGTTATAGACGTATATAATATCCCCATCGGGAAGTAGGTGCCGTCACGCCAGAAATGTTGTAAAATATTACATCCGAAATGTTAGGTTGCTTTACGTTAGGATATATAACGTTATAGACGTATATAATGTTCCCACCGAGAAATAGGTGCCGACGCGTCAGGAATGTTGTAATATATGACATCCCAGATTTTAGGTTGCGTTAGGTTAAGATATACAACGTTATAGACGTATATAATGTCCCCTTCGAGAAGCAGGCGACGACACGCCAGAATGTTGTAAAATATTACATTCGACATGTTAGGTTGCCTTAGGCTAGGATATATAACGTTATAGACGTATATAATATTCCCACCGAGAAATAGGGGCCGACGCGTCAGGAATGTTGTAAAATATTACACCCGAGATGTTAGGTTCCCTTAGGTTAGCATATACCACGTTATAGACGTATATAATGTTCCCACCGAGAAGTAGGGACCGACATGCCAGGAATGTTGTAAAATATTACATACGAGATGTTAGGTTGCTCTAGGTTAGGATATATATCGTTATAGACGAATATAATATTCCCACCGAGAAATAGGGGCCGACGCGTCAGGAACGTTGTAAAATATTACACCCGAAATGTTAGGTACCCTTAGGTTAGGATATACAACGTTATAGACGTATAGAATGTTTCCACCGAGATGTAGGGACCGACATGCCAGGAATGTTGTAAAATATTACATCCGAGATGTTAGGTTGGCTTAGGCTAGGACATATATCGTTATAGACGTATACAATGTTCCCACCGAGAAGTAGGGACCGACGCGTCAGGAATGTTGTAAAATATTACATCCCAGAAGTTAGGTTGCGTTAGGTTAGGATATACAACGTTATAGACGTATATAATGTTACCACCGAGAAGTAGGGACTGACATGCCAGGAATGTTTTAAAATATTACATCCGAGATGTTAGGTTGCGTTAGATTAGGATATACAACGTTATAGACGTATATAATGTTACCACCGAGAAGTAGGGACTGACATGCCAGGAATGTTTTAAAATATTACATCCGAGATGTTAGGTTGCGTTAGGTTAGGATATACAACGTTATAGACGTATAGAATTTTCTCACCGAGAAGTAGGGACCGACATGCCAGGAATGTTGTAAAATATTACACCCGAGATGTTAGGTTCCCTTAGCTTAGGATATACAACGTTTTAGACGAATAGCATGTTCCCACCGAGAAATAGGGGCCGACGCGTCAGGAGTGGTGTAAAATATTACACCCGAGATGTTAGGTTCCCTTAGGTTAGGATATACAACGTTATAGACGTATAGAATGTTCCCACCGAGAAATAGGGGCCGACGTGTCAGGAATGTTGTAAAATATTACACCCGAGATGTTAGGTTCCCTTAGGTTAGGATATACAACGTTATAGACGTATAGAAAGTTCCCACGGAGATGTAGGGACCGACATGCCAGGAATGTTGTAAAATATTACATCTGAGATGTTACGTTGCTTTAGGTTAGGATATATATCGCTGTAGACTAATATAATGTTCCCACCGAGACGTGGGGACCGACATACCAGGTATCTTGTAAAATATTACATCCCAGATGTTAGGTTGCGTTAGGTTATAATATACAACGTTATAGACGTATATAATGTCCCCATCGAGAACCAGGCGACGACACGCCAGAATGTTGTAAAATATTACATCCTAGATGTTAGGTTCCCTTAGGTTAGGATATACAACGTTATAGACGTATCTAATGTCCCCATCGAGAAGCATGCGACGACAGGCCAGAATGTTGTAAAATATTACATCCGATATGTTAGGTTGCCTTAGGCTAGGATATATAACGTGATAGACGTGTATAATGTCCCCATCGAGAAGCAGGCGACGACACGCCAGAATGTTGTAAAATATTACATCCGATATGTTAGGTTGCCTTAGGCTAGGATATATAACGTGATAGACGTATATAGTGTACCCACCGAGAAATAGGGGCCGACGCGTCAGGAATGTTGTAAAATATGACATCCCAGATGTTAGGTTGCGTTAGGTTAAGATATACAACGTTATAGACGTATATAATGTCCCCTTCGAGAAGCAGGCGACGACACGCCAGAATGTTGTAAAATATTACATTCGACATGCTAGGTTGCCTTAGGCTGGGATATGTAACGTTATAGACGAATATAATATTCCCACCGAGAAATAGGGGCCGACGCGTCAGGAATGTTGTAAAATATTACACCCAAGATGTTAGGTTCCCTTAGGTTAGCATATACAACGTTATAGACGTATATAATGTTCCCACCGAGATGTAGGGACCGACATGCCAGGAATGTTGTAAAATATTACATCCGAGTTGTTAAGTTGCTTTAGGTTAGGATATATATCGTTATAGACTTATATAATGTTCCCACCGAGACGTGGGGACCGACATGCCAGGAATCTTGTAAAATATTACATCCCAGATGTTAGGTTGCGTTAGGTTAGGATATACAACGTTATAGACGTATATAATGTCCCCATCGAGAAGCAGGCGACGACACGCCAGAATGTTGTAAAATATTACATCCGAGATGTTAGGTTCCCTTAGGTTAGGATATACAACGTTACAGACGAATCTAATGTCCCCATCGAGAAGCAGGCGACGACACGCCAGAATGTTGTAAAATATTACATCCTAGATGTTAGGTTCCCTTAGGTTAGGATATACAACGTTATAAACGTATCTAATGTCCCCATCGAGAAGCAGGCGACGACACGCCAGAATGTTGTAAAATATTACATCCGATATGTTAGGTTGCCTTAGGCTAGGATATGTAACGTTATAGACGATTATAATATTCCCACCGAGAAATAGGGGCCGACGCGTCAGGAACGTTGTAAAATATTACACCCGAAATGTTAGGTTCCCGTAGGTTAGGATATACAACGTTATAGACGTATAGAATGTTCCCACCGAGATGTAGGGACCGACATGCCAGGAATGTTATAAAATATTACATCCGAGATGTTAGGTTGCTTTAGGTTAGGATATACAACGATATACGTATATAATGTCTCCATCGATAAGCAGGCGACGACACGCCAGAATGTTGTAAAATATTACATCCGAGATGTTAGGTTCCCTTAGGTTAGGATATACAACGTTATAGACGTATCTGATGTCCCCATCGAGAAGCAGGCGACGACAGGCCAGAATGTTGTAAAATATTTCATCCGATATGTTAGGTTGCCTTAGGCTAGGATATATAACGTGATAGACGTATATAATGTTCCCACCGAGAAATAGGGGCCGACGCATCAGGAATGTTGTAAAATATTACATACCAGATGTTAAGTTGCGTTAGGTTAGGATATACAACGTTATAGACGTATATAATGTCCCCTTCGAGAAGCAGGCGACGACACCCCAGAATGTTGTAAAATATTACATTCGACATGTTAGGTTGCCTTAGGCTAGGATATGTAACGTTATAGACGTATATAATATACCCACCGAGAAATAGTGGCCGACGCGTCAGGAATGTTGTAAAATATTACACCCGAAATGTTAGGTTCCCTTAGGTTAGGATAAACAACGTTATAGACGTATAGAATGTTCCCACCGAGATGTAGGGACCGACATGACAGGAATGTTGTAAAATATTACATCCGAGTTGTTATGTTGCTTTAGGTTAGGATATATATCGTTATAGACTTATATAATGTTCCCACCGAGACGTGGGGACCGACATGCCAGGAATGTTGTAAAATATTACATCCCAGAAGTTAGGTTGCTTTGGGTTAGGATATACAACGTTAAATACGTATATAATGTCCCCATCGAGAAGCAGGCGACGACACGCCAGGAATGTTGCAAAATATTACATCCGAGATGTTAGGTTCCCTTAGGTTAGGATATACAACGTTATAGACGTATCTAATGTCCCCATCGAGAAGCAGGCGACGACACGCCAGAATGTTGTAAAATATTACATCCGATATGTTAGGTTGCCTTAGGCTAGGATATATAACGTGATAGACGTATATAATGTACCCACCGAGAAATAGGGGCCGACGCGTCAGGAATGTTGTAAAATATGACATCCCAGATGTTAGGTTGCGTTAGGTTAAGATATACAACGTTATAGACTTATATAATGTCCCCTTCGAGAAGCAGGCGACGACACGCCAGAATGTTGTAAAATATTACATTCGACATGTTAGGTTGCCTTAGGCTAGGATATATAACGTTCTAGACGAATATAATATTCCCACCGAGAAATAGGGGCCGACGCGTCAGGAACGTTGTAAAATATTACACCCGAAATGTTAGGTTCCCTTAGGTTAGGATATACAACGTTATAGACGTATAGAATGTTCCCACCGAGATGTAGGGACCGACATGCCAGGAATGTTGTAAAATATTACATCCCAGAAGTTAGGTTTCTTTGGGTTAGGATATACAACGTTATAGACGTATATAATGTCCCCATCGAGAAGCAGGCGATGACACGCCAGGAATGTTGTAAAATATTACATCCGAGGTGTTATGTTGCCTTACGTTAGGATATATAACGTTTTAGACGTATATAATGTCCCCACCGAGAAGTAGGGACCGACATGCCAGGAATGTTGTAAAATATTACATACGAGATGTTAGGTTGCTTTAGGTTAGGATATATATCGTTATAGACGAATATAATATTCCCACCGAGAAATAGGGGCCGACGCGTCAGGAACGTTGTAAAATATTACACCCGAAATGTTAGGTACCCTTAGGTTAGGATATACAACGTTATAGACGTATAGAATGTTTCCGCCGAGATGTGGGGACCGACATGAGAGGAATGTTGTAAAATATTACATCCGAGATGTTAGGTTGCCTTAGGCTAGGACATACATCGTTATAGACGTATACAATCTTCCCACCGAGAAGTAGGGACCGACGAGTCAGGAATATTGTAAAATATTACATCCCAGATGTTAGGTTGCGTTAGGTTAGGATATACAACGTTATAGACGTATCTAATGTCCCCATCGAGAAGCAGGCGACGACACGCCAGAATGTTGTAAAATATTACAGCCTAGATGTTAGGTTCCCTTAGGTTAGGATATACAACGTTATAAACGTATCTAATGTCCCCTTCGAGAAGCAGGCGACGACACGCCAGAATGTTGTAAAATATTACATCCGATAAGTTAGGTTGCCTTAGGCTAGGATATATAACGTGATAGACGTATATAATGTACCCACCGAGAAATAGGGGCCGACGCGTCAGGAATGTTGTAAAATATGACATCCCAGATGTTAGGTTGCGTTAGGTTAAGATATACAACGTTATAGACGTATATAATGTCCCCTTCGAGAAGCAGGCGACGACACGCCAGAATGTTGTAAAATATTACATCCTAGATGTTAGGTTCCCTTAGGTTAGGATATACAACGTTATAGACGTATCTAATGTCCCCATCGAGAAGCATGCGACGACAGGCCAGAATGTTGTAAAATATTACATCCGATATGTTAGGTTGCCTTAGGCTAGGATATATAACGTGATAGACGTGTATAATGTTCCCACCGAGAAATAGGGGCCGACGCGTCAGGAATGTTGTAAAATATTACATACCAGATGTTAGGTTGCGTTAGGTTGGGATATACAGCGTTATAGACGTATATAATGTCCCCATCGAAAAGCAGGCGACGACACGCCAGGAATGTTGTAGAATATTACATCCTAGATGTTAGGTTCCCTTAGGTTAGGATATACAACGTTATAGACGTATCTAATGTCCCCATCGAGAAGCAAGCGACGACAGGCCAGAATGTTGTAAAATATTACATCCTAGATGTTAGGTTCCCTTAGGTTAGGATATACAACGTTACAGACGAATCTAATGTCCCCATCGAGAAGCAGGCGACGACACGCCAGAATGTTGTAAAATATTACATCCTAGATGTTAGGTTCCCTTAGGTTAGGATATACAACGTTATAAACGTATCTAATGTCCCCATCGAGAAGCAGGCGACGACACGCCAGAATGTTGTAAAATATTACATCCGATATGTTAGGTTGCCTTAGGCTAGGATATGTAACGTTATAGACGATTATAATATTCCCACCGAGAAATAGGGGCCGACGCGTCAGGAACGTTGTAAAATATTACACCCGATATGTTAGGTTCCCTTAGGTTAGGATATACAACGTTATAGACGTATAGAATGTTCCCACCGAGACGTGGGGACCGACATGCCAGGAATGTTGTAAAATATTACATCCCAGAAGTTAGGTTGCTTTGGGTTAGGATATACAACGTTAAATACGTATATAATGTCCCCATCGAGAAGCAGGCGACGACACGCCAGGAATGTTGCAAAATATTACATCCGAGATGTTAGGTTCCCTTAGGTTAGGATATACAACGTTATAGACGTATCTAATGTCCCCATCGAGAAGCAGGCAACCACAGGCCAGAATGTTGTAAAATATTACATCCGATATGTTAGGTTGCCTTAGGCTAGGTTATATAACGTGATAGACGTATATAATGTTCCCACCGAGAAATAGGGGCCGACGCGTCAGGAATGTTGTAAAATATTACACCCGAAATGTTAGGTTCCCTTAGGTTAGGATATATAACGTTTTAGACGTATATAATGTCCCCACCGAGAAGTAGGGACCGACATGCCAGGAATGTTGTAAAATATTACATACGAGATGTTAGGTTGCTTTAGGTTAGGATATATATCGTTATAGACGAATATAATATTCCCACCGAGAAATAGGGGCCGACGCGTCAGGAACGTTGTAAAATATTACACCCGAAATGTTAGGTACCCTTAGGTTAGGATATACAACGTTATAGACGTATAGAATGTTTCCACCGAGATGTAGGGACCGACATGCCAGGAATGTTGTAAAATATTACATCCGAGATGTTAGGTTGCCTTAGGCTAGGACATACATCGTTATAGACGTATACAATCTTCCCACCGAGAAGTAGGGACCGACGCGTCAGGAATATTGTAAAATATTACATCCCAGATGTTAGGTTGCGTTAGGTTAGGATATACAACGTTATAGACGTATCTAATGTCCCCATCGAGAAGCAGACGACGACACGCCAGAATGTTGTAAAATATTACATCCTAGATGTTAGGTTCCCTTAGGTTAGGATATACAACGTTATAAACGTATCTAATGACCCCATCGAGAAGCAGGCGACGACACGCCAGAATGTTGTAAAATATTACATCCGATATGTTAGGTTGCCTTAGGCTAGGATATATAACGTGATAGACGTATATAATGTACCCACCGAGAAATAGGGGCCGACGCGTCAGGAATGTTGTAAAATATGACATCCCAGATGTTAGGTTGCGTTAGGTTAAGATATACAACGTTATAGACGTATATAATGTCCCCTTCGAGAAGCAGGCGACGACACGCCAGAATGTTGTAAAATATTACATCCTAGATGTTAGGTTCCCTTAGGTTAGGATATACAACGTTATAGACGTATCTAATGACCCCATCGAGAAGCATGCGACGACAGGCCAGAATGTTGTAAAATATTACATCCGATATGTTAGGTTGCCTTAGGCTAGGATATATAACGTGATAGACGTGTATAATGTTCCCACCGAGAAATAGGGGCCGACGCGTCAGGAATGTTGTAAAATATTACATACCAGATGTTAGGTTGCGTTAGGTTGGGATATACAGCGTTATAGACGTATATAATGTCCCCATCGAAAAGCAGGCGACGACACGCCAGGAATGTTGTAGAATATTACATCCTAGATGTTAGGTTCCCTTAGGTTAGGATATACAACGTTATAGACGTATCTAATGTCCCCATCGAGAAGCATGCGACGACAGGCCAGAATGTTGTAAAATATTACATCCGATATGTTAGGTTGCCTTAGGCTAGGATATATAACGTGATAGACGTGTATAATGTTCCCACCGAGAAATAGGGGCCGACGCGTCAGGAATGTTGTAAAATATTACATACCAGATGTTAGGTTGCGTTAGGTTGGGATATACAGCGTTATAGACGTATATAATGTCCCCATCGAAAAGCAGGCGACGACACGCCAGGAATGTTGTAGAATATTACATCCGAGAAGTTATGTTGCCTTGAGTTAGGATATATAACGTTATAGACGTATATAATGTTACCACCGAGATGTACGGGTCGACACGCCAGGAATGTTATCAACTATTACATCCGAGATGTTCGGTTGCCTTGGGTTAGGATATACAACGTTGCTTTAGGTTAGGATATATATCGTTATAGACTAATATAATGTTCCCACCGAGACGAGGGGACCGACATGCCAGGAATCTTGTAAAATATTACATCCCAGATGTTAGGTTGCGTTAGGTTAGAATATACAACGTTAGAGATGTATATAATGTCCCCATCGAGAAGCAGGCGACGACACGCCAGAATGTTGTAAAATATTACATCCTAGATGTTAGGTTCCCTTAGGTTAGGATATACAACGTTATAGACGTATCTAATGTCCCCATCGAGAAGCAGGCGACGACACGACAGAATGTTGTAAAATATTACATCCTAGATGTTACATCCGATATGTTAGGTTGCCTTAGGCTAGGATATATAACGTGATAGACGTATATAATGTACCCACCGAGAAATAGGGGCCGACGCGTCAGGAATGTTGTAAAATATGACATCCCAGATGTTAGGTTGCGTTAGGTTAAGATATACAACGTTATAGACTTATATAATGTCCCCTTCGAGAAGCAGGCGACGACACGCCAGAATGTTGTAAAATATTACATTCGACATGTTAGGTTGCCTTAGGCTAGGATATATAACGTTCTAGACGAATATAATATTCCCACCGAGAAATAGGGGCCGACGCGTCAGGAACGTTGTAAAATATTACACCCGAAATGTTAGGTTCCCTTAGGTTAGGATATACAACGTTATAGACGTATAGAATGTTCCCACCGAGATGTAGGGACCGACATGCCAGGAATGTTGTAAAATATTACATCCCAGAAGTTAGGTTTCTTTGGGTTAGGATATACAACGTTATAGACGTATATAATGTCCCCATCGAGAAGCAGGCGACGACACGCCAGGAATGTTGTAAAATATTACATCCGAGGTGTTATGTTGGCTTACGTTAGGATATATAACGTTTTAGACGTATATAATGTCCCCACCGAGAAGTAGGGACCGACATGCCAGGAATGTTGTAAAATATTACATACGAGATGTTAGGTTGCTTTAGGTTAGGATATATATCGTTATAGACGAATATAATATTCCCACCGAGAAATAGGGGCCGACGCGTCAGGAACGTTGTAAAATATTACACCCGAAATGTTAGGTACCCTTAGGTTAGGATATACAACGTTATAGACGTATAGAATGTTTCCGCCGAGATGTAGGGACCGACATGAGAGGAATGTTGTAAAATATTACATCCGAGATGTTAGGTTGCCTTAGGCTAGGACATACATCGTTATAGACGTATACAATCTTCCCACCGAGAAGTAGGGACCGACGAGTCAGGAATATTGTAAAATATTACATCCCAGATGTTAGGTTGCGTTAGGTTAGGATATACAACGTTATAGACGTATCTAATGTCCCCATCGAGAAGCAGGCGACGACACGCCAGAATGTTGTAAAATATTACATCCTAGATGTTAGGTTCCCTTAGGTTAGGATATACAACGTTATAAACGTATCTAATGTCCCCTTCGAGAAGCAGGCGACGACACGCCAGAATGTTGTAAAATATTACATCCGATATGTTAGGTTGCCTTAGGCTAGGATATATAACGTGATAGACGTGTATAATGTTCCCACCGAGAAATAGGGGCCGACGCGTCAGGAATGTTGTAAAATATTACATACCAGATGTTAGGTTGCGTTAGGTTGGGATATACAGCGTTATAGACGTATATAATGTCCCCATCGAAAAGCAGGCGACGACACGCCAGGAATGTTGTAGAATATTACATCCTAGATGTTAGGTTCCCTTAGGTTAGGATATACAACGTTATAGACGTATCTAATGTCCCCATCGAGAAGCATGCGACGACAGGCCAGAATGTTGTAAAATATTACATCCGATATGTTAGGTTGCCTTAGGCTAGGATATATAACGTGATAGACGTGTATAATGTTCCCACCGAGAAATAGGGGCCGACGCGTCAGGAATGTTGTAAAATATTACATACCAGATGTTAGGTTGCGTTAGGTTGGGATATACAGTGTTATAGACGTATATAATGTCCCCATCGAGAAGCAGGCGACGACACGCCAGAATGTTGTAAAATATTACATCCTAGATGTTAGGTTCCCTTAGGTTAGGATATACAACGTTACAGACGAATCTAATGTCCCCATCGAGAAGCAGGCGACGACACGCCAGAATGTTGTAAAATATTACATCCTAGATGTTAGGTTCCCTTAGGTTAGGATATACAACGTTATAAACGTATCTAATGTCCCCATCGAGAAGCAGGCGACGACACGCCAGAATGTTGTAAAATATTACATCCGATATGTTAGGTTGCCTTAGGCTAGGATATGTAACGTTATAGACGATTATAATATTCCCACCGAGAAATAGGGGCCGACGCGTCAGGAACGTTGTAAAATATTACACCCGATATGTTAGGTTCCCTTAGGTTAGGATATACAACGTTATAGACGTATAGAATGTTCCCACCGAGACGTGGGGACCGACATGCCAGGAATGTTGTAAAATATTACATCCCAGAAGTTAGGTTGCTTTGGGTTAGGATATACAACGTTAAATACGTATATAATGTCCCCATCGAGAAGCAGGCGACGACACGCCAGGAATGTTGCAAAATATTACATCCGAGATGTTAGGTTCCCTTAGGTTAGGATATACAACGTTATAGACGTATCTAATGTCCCCATCGAGAAGCAGGCAACCACAGGCCAGAATGTTGTAAAATATTACATCCGATATGTTAGGTTGCCTTAGGCTAGGTTATATAACGTGATAGACGTATATAATGTTCCCACCGAGAAATAGGGGCCGACGCGTCAGGAATGTTGTAAAATATTACACCCGAAATGTTAGGTTCCCTTAGGTTAGGATATATAACGTTTTAGACGTATATAATGTCCCCACCGAGAAGTAGGGACCGACATGCCAGGAATGTTGTAAAATATTACATACGAGATGTTAGGTTGCTTTAGGTTAGGATATATATCGTTATAGACGAATATAATATTCCCACCGAGAAATAGGGGCCGACGCGTCAGGAACGTTGTAAAATATTACACCCGAAATGTTAGGTACCCTTAGGTTAGGATATACAACGTTATAGACGTATAGAATGTTTCCACCGAGATGTAGGGACCGACATGCCAGGAATGTTGTAAAATATTACATCCGAGATGTTAGGTTGCCTTAGGCTAGGACATACATCGTTATAGACGTATACAATCTTCCCACCGAGAAGTAGGGACCGACGCGTCAGGAATATTGTAAAATATTACATCCCAGATGTTAGGTTGCGTTAGGTTAGGATATACAACGTTATAGACGTATCTAATGTCCCCATCGAGAAGCAGGCGACGACACGCCAGAATGTTGTAAAATATTACATCCTAGATGTTAGGTTCCCTTAGGTTAGGATATACAACGTTATAGACGTATCTAATGTCCCCATCGAGAAGCAGGCGACGACACGACAGAATGTTGTAAAATATTACATCCTAGATGTTACATCCGATATGTTAGGTTGCCTTAGGCTAGGATATATAACGTGATAGACGTATATAATGTACCCACCGAGAAATAGGGGCCGACGCGTCAGGAATGTTGTAAAATATGACATCCCAGATGTTAGGTTGCGTTAGGTTAAGATATACAACGTTATAGACTTATATAATGTCCCCTTCGAGAAGCAGGCGACGACACGCCAGAATGTTGTAAAATATTACATTCGACATGTTAGGTTGCCTTAGGCTAGGATATATAACGTTCTAGACGAATATAATATTCCCACCGAGAAATAGGGGCCGACGCGTCAGGAACGTTGTAAAATATTACACCCGAAATGTTAGGTTCCCTTAGGTTAGGATATACAACGTTATAGACGTATAGAATGTTCCCACCGAGATGTAGGGACCGACATGCCAGGAATGTTGTAAAATATTACATCCCAGAAGTTAGGTTTCTTTGGGTTAGGATATACAACGTTATAGACGTATATAATGGGCCCATCGAGAAGCAGGCGACGACACGCCAGAATGTTGTAAAATATTACATCCTAGATGTTAGGTTCCCTTAGGTTAGGATATACAACGTTATAAACGTATCTAATGTCCCCATCGAGAAGCAGGCGACGACACGCCAGAATGTTGTAAAATATTACATCCGATATGTTAGGTTGCCTTAGGCTAGGATATATAACGTGATAGAAGTGTATAATGTACCCACCGAGAAATAGGGGCCGACGCGTCAGGAATGTTGTAAAATATGACATACCAGATGTTAGGTTGCGTTAGGTTGGGATATACAGCGTTATAGACGTATATAATGTCCCCATCGAAAAGCAGGCGACGACACGCCAGGAATGTTGTAGAATATTACATCCGAGAAGTTATGTTGCCTTGAGTTAGGATATATAACGTTATAGACGTATATAATGTTACCACCGAGATGTACGGGTCGACACGCCAGGAATGTTATCAACTATTACATCCGAGATGTTCGGTTGCCTTGTGTTAGGATATACAACGTTGCTTTAGGTTAGGATATATATCGTTATAGACTAATATAATGTTCCCACCGAGACGAGGGGACCGACATGCCAGGAATCTTGTAAAATATTACATCCCAGATGTTAGGTTGCGTTAGGTTAGAATATACAACGTTAGAGATGTATATAATGTCCCCATCGAGAAGCAGGCGACGACACGCCAGAATGTTGTAAAATATTACATCCTAGATGTTAGGTTCCCTTAGGTTAGGATATACAACGTTATAGACGTATCTAATGTCCCCATCGAGAAGCAGGCGACGACACGACAGAATGTTGTAAAATATTACATCCTAGATGTTACATCCGATATGTTAGGTTGCCTTAGGCTAGGATATATAACGTGATAGACGTATATAATGTACCCACCGAGAAATAGGGGCCGACGCGTCAGGAATGTTGTAAAATATGACATCCCAGATGTTAGGTTGCGTTAGGTTAAGATATACAACGTTATAGACTTATATAATGTCCCCTTCGAGAAGCAGGCGACGACACGCCAGAATGTTGTAAAATATTACATTCGACATGTTAGGTTGCCTTAGGCTAGGATATATAACGTTCTAGACGAATATAATATTCCCACCGAGAAATAGGGGCCGACGCGTCAGGAACGTTGTAAAATATTACACCCGAAATGTTAGGTTCCCTTAG
This sequence comes from Xylocopa violacea, assembly GCA_963969225.1. Lineage (NCBI taxonomy): Eukaryota > Metazoa > Arthropoda > Insecta > Hymenoptera > Apidae > Xylocopa > Xylocopa violacea. The sequence continues at coordinate 52,499,996 of CAXAJV010000001.1, forward strand.
GTTAGGATATACAACGTTATAGACGTATAGAATGTTCCCACCGAGATGTAGGGACCGACATGCCAGGAATGTTGTAAAATATTACATCCCAGAAGTTAGGTTTCTTTGGGTTAGGATATACAACGTTATAGACGTATATAATGTCCCCATCGAGAAGCAGGCGACGACACGCCAGGAATGTTGTAAAATATTACATCCGAGGTGTTATGTTGCCTTACGTTAGGATATATAACGTTTTAGACGTATATAATGTCCCCACCGAGAAGTAGGGACCGACATGCCAGGAATGTTGTAAAATATTACATACGAGATGTTAGGTTGCTTTAGGTTAGGATATATATCGTTATAGACGAATATAATATTCCCACCGAGAAATAGGGGCCGACGCGTCAGGAACGTTGTAAAATATTACACCCGAAATGTTAGGTACCCTTAGGTTAGGATATACAACGTTATAGACGTATAGAATGTTTCCGCCGAGATGTAGGGACCGACATGAGAGGAATGTTGTAAAATATTACATCCGAGATGTTAGGTTGCCTTAGGCTAGGACATACATCGTTATAGACGTATACAATCTTCCCACCGAGAAGTAGGGACCGACGAGTCAGGAAGATTGTAAAATATTACATCCCAGATGTTAGGTTGCGTTAGGTTAGGATATACAACGTTATAGACGTATCTAATGTCCCCATCGAGAAGCAGGCGACGACACGCCAGAATGTTGTAAAATATTACATCCTAGATGTTAGGTTCCCTTAGGTTAGGATATACAACGTTATAAACGTATCTAATGTCCCCTTCGAGAAGCAGGCGACGACACGCCAGAATGTTGTAAAATATTACATCCGATAAGTTAGGTTGCCTTAGGCTAGGATATATAACGTGATAGACGTATATAATGTACCCACCGAGAAATAGGGGCCGACGCGTCAGGAATGTTGTAAAATATGACATCCCAGATGTTAGGTTGCGTTAGGTTAAGATATACAACGTTATAGACGTATATAATGTCCCCTTCGAGAAGCAGGCGACGACACGCCAGAATGTTGTAAAATATTACATCCTAGATGTTAGGTTCCCTTAGGTTAGGATATACAACGTTATAGACGTATCTAATGTCCCCATCGAGAAGCATGCGACGACAGGCCAGAATGTTGTAAAATATTACATCCGATATGTTAGGTTGCCTTAGGCTAGGATATATAACGTGATAGACGTGTATAATGTTCCCACCGAGAAATAGGGGCCGACGCGTCAGGAATGTTGTAAAATATTACATACCAGATGTTAGGTTGCGTTAGGTTGGGATATACAGCGTTATAGACGTATATAATGTCCCCATCGAAAAGCAGGCGACGACACGCCAGGAATGTTGTAGAATATTACATCCTAGATGTTAGGTTCCCTTAGGTTAGGATATACAACGTTATAGACGTATCTAGTGTCCCCATCGAGAAGCAGGCGACGACACGACAGAATGTTGTAAAATATTACATCCTAGATGTTACATCCGATATGTTAGGTTGCCTTAGGCTAGGATATATAACGTGATAGACGTATATAATGTTCCCACCGAGAAATAGGGGCCGACGCATCAGGAATGTTGTAAAATATTACATACCAGATGTTAAGTTGCGTTAGGTTAGGATATACAACGTTATAGACGTATATAATGTCCCCTTCGAGAAGCAGGCGACGACACGCCAGAATGTTGTAAAATATTACATTCGACATGTTAGGTTGCCTTAGGCTAGGATATGTAACGTTATAGACGTATATAATATACCCACCGAGAAATAGGGGCCGACGCGTCAGGAATGTTGTAAAATATTACACCCGAAATGTTAGGTTCCCTTAGGTTAGGATAAACAACGTTATAGACGTATAGAATGTTCCCACCGAGATGTAGGGACCGACATGACAGGAATGTTGTAAAATATTACATCCGAGTTGTTATGTTGCTTTAGGTTAGGATATATATCGTTATAGACTTATATAATGTTCCCACCGAGACGTGGGGACCGACATGCCAGGAATGTTGTAAAATATTACATCCCAGAAGTTAGGTTGCTTTGGGTTAGGATATACAACGTTAAATACGTATATAATGTCCCCATCGAGAAGCAGGCGACGACACGCCAGGAATGTTGTAAAATATTACATCCGAGGTGTTATCTTGCCTTACGTTAGGATATATAACGTTTTAGACGTATATAATGTCCCCACCGAGAAGTAGGGACCGACATGCCAGGAATGTTGTAAAATATTACATACGAGCTGTTAGGTTGCTTTAGGTTAGGATATATATCGTTATAGACGAATATAATATTCCCACCGAGAAATAGGGGCCGACGCGTCAGGAACGTTGTAAAATATTACACCCGAAATGTTAGGTACCCTTAGGTTAGGATATACAACGTTATAGACGTATATAATGTCCCCTTCGAGAAGCAGGCGACGACATGCCAGAATGTTGTAAAATATTACATTCGACATGTTAGGTTGCCTTAGGCTAGGATATGTAACGTTATAGACGTATATAATATACCCACCGAGAAATAGGGGCCGACGCGTCAGGAACGTTGTAAAATATTACACCCGAAATGTTAGGTTCCCTTAGGTTAGGATAAACAACGTTATAGACGTATAGAATGTTCCCACCGAGATGTAGGGACCGACATGACAGGAATGTTATAAAATATTACATCCGAGTTGTTATGTTGCTTTAGGTTAGGATATATATCGTTATAGACTTATATAATGTTCCCACCGAGACGTGGGGACCGACATGCCAGGAATGTTGTAAAATATTACATCCCAGAAGTTAGGTTGCTTTGGGTTAGGATATACAACGTTAAATACGTATATAATGTCCCCATCGAGAAGCAGGCGACGACACGCCAGGAATGTTGTAAAATATTACATCCGAGGTGTTATCTTGCCTGACGTTAGGATATATAACGTTTTAGACGTATATAATGTCCCCACCGAGAAGTAGGGACCGACATGCCAGGAATGTTGTAAAATATTACATACGAGATGTTAGGTTGCTTTAGGTTAGGATATATATCGTTATAGACGAATATAATATTCCCACCGAGAAATAGGGGCCGACGCGTCAGGAACGTTGTAAAATATTACACCCGAAATGTTAGGTACCCTTAGGTTAGGATATACAACGTTATAGACGTATAGAATGTTTCCACCGAGATGTAGGGACCGACATGCCAGGAATGTTGTAAAATATTACATCCGAGATGTTAGGTTGCCTTAGGCTAGGACATACATCGTTATAGACGTATACAATCTTCCCACCGAGAAGTAGGGACCGACGCGTCAGGAATATTGTAAAATATTACATCCCAGATGTTAGGTTGCGTTAGGTTAGGATATACAACGTTATAGACGTATCTAATGTCCCCATCGAGAAGCAGGCGACGACACGCCAGAATGTTGTAAAATATTACATCCTAGATGTTAGGTTCCCTTAGGTTAGGATATACAACGTTATAAACGTATCTAATGTCCCCATCGAGAAGCAGGCGACGACACGCCAGAATGTTGTAAAATATTACATCCGATATGTTAGGTTGCCTTAGGCTAGGATATATAACGTGATAGACGTATATAATGTTCCCACCGAGAAATAGGGGCCGACGCATCAGGAATGTTGTAAAATATTACATACCAGATGTTAAGTTGCGTTAGGTTAGGATATACAACGTTATAGACGTATATAATGTCCCCTTCGAGAAGCAGGCGACGACACGCCAGAATGTTGTAAAATATTACATTCGACATGTTAGGTTGCCTTAGGCTAGGATATATAACGTTTTAGACGTATATAATGTCCCCACCGAGAAGTAGGGACCGACATGCCAGGAATGTTGTAAAATATTACATACGAGATGTTAGGTTGCTTTAGGTTCGGATATATATCGTTATAGACGAATATAATATTCCCACCGAGAAATAGGGGCCGACGCGTCAGGAACGTTGTAAAATATTACACCCGAAATGTTAGGTACCCTTAGGTTAGGATAAACAACGTTATAGACGTATAGAATGTTCCCACCGAGATGTAGGGACCGACATGACAGGAATGTTGTAAAATATTACATCCGAGTTGTTATGTTGCTTTAGGTTAGGATATATATCGTTATAGACTTATATAATGTTCCCACCGAGACGTGGGGACCGACATGCCAGGAATGTTGTAAAATATTACATCCCAGAAGTTAGGTTGCTTTGGGTTAGGATATACAACGTTAAATACGTATATAATGTCCCCATCGAGAAGCAGGCGACGACACGCCAGGAATGCTGTAAAATATTACATCCGAGGTGTTATCTTGCCTTACGTTAGGATATATAACGTTTTAGACGTATATAATGTCCCCACCGAGAAGTAGGGACCGACATGCCAGGAATGTTGTAAAATATTACATACGAGATGTTAGGTTGCTTTAGGTTAGGATATATATCGTTATAGACGAATATAATATTCCCACCGAGAAATAGGGGCCGACGCGTCAGGAACGTTGTAAAATATTACACCCGAAATGTTAGGTACCCTTAGGTTAGGATATACAACGTTATAGACGTATAGAATGTTTCCACCGAGATGTAGGGACCGACATGCCAGGAATGTTGTAAAATATTACATCCGAGATGTTAGGTTGCCTTAGGCTAGGACATACATCGTTATAGACGTATACAATCTTCCCACCGAGAAGTAGGGACCGACGCGTCAGGAATATTGTAAAATATTACATCCCAGATGTTAGGTTGCGTTAGGTTAGGATATACAACGTTATAGACGTATCTAATGTCCCCATCGAGAAGCAGGCGACGACACGCCAGAATGTTGTAAAATATTACATCCTAGATGTTAGGTTCCCTTAGGTTAGGATATACAACGTTATAAACGTATCTAATGTCCCCATCGAGAAGCAGGCGACGACACGCCAGAATGTTGTAAAATATTACATCCGATATGTTAGGTTGCCTTAGGCTAGGATATATAACGTGATAGACGTGTATAATGTTCCCACCGAGAAATAGGGGCCGACGCGTCAGGAATGTTGTAAAATATTACATACCAGATGTTAGGTTGCGTTAGGTTGGGATATACAGCGTTATAGACGTATATAATGTCCCCATCGAAAAGCAGGCGACGACAGGCCAGGAATGTTGTAGAATATTACATCCTAGATGTTAGGTTCCCTTAGGTTAGGATATACAACGTTATAGACGTATCTAATGTCCCCATCGAGAAGCATGCGACGACAGGCCAGAATGTTGTAAAATATTACATCCGATATGTTAGGTTGCCTTAGGCTAGGTTATATAACGTGATAGACGTATATAATGTTCCCACCGAGAAATAGGGGCCGACGCGTCAGGAATGTTGTAAAATATTACACCCGAAATGTTAGGTTCCCTTAGGTTAGGATATACAACGTTACAGACGTATAGAATGTTCCCACCGAGATGTAGGGACCGACATGCCAGGAATGTTGTAAAATATTACATCCGAGTTGTTAAGTTGCTTTAGGTTAGGATATATATCGTTATAGACTTATATAATGTTCCCACCGAGAAGTGGGGACCGACATGCCAGGAATGTTGTAAAATATTACATCCCAGAAGTTAGGTTGCTTTGGGTTAGGATATACAACGTTAATTACGTATATAATGTCCCCATCGAGAAGCAGGCGACGACACGCCAGGAATGTTGTAAAATATTACATCCGAGGTGTTATCTTGCCTTACGTTAGGATATATAACGTTTTAGACGTATATAAGGTCCCCACCGAGAAGTAGGGACCGACATGCCAGGAATGTTGTAAAATATTACATACGAGATGTTAGGTTGCTTTAGGTTAGGATATACATCGTTATAGACGAATATAATATTCCCACCGAGAAATAGGGGCCGACGCGTCAGGAACGTTGTAAAATATTACACCCGAAATGTTAGGTACCCTTAGGTTAGGATATACAACGTTATAAACGTATCTAATGTCCCCATCGAGAAGCAGGCGACGACACGGCAGAATGTTGTAAAATATTACATCCGATATGTTAGGTTGCCTTAGGCTAGGATATATAACGTGATAGACGTATATAATGTTCCCACCGAGAAATAGGGGCCGACGCATCAGGAATGTTGTAAAATATTACATACCAGATGTTAAGTTGCGTTAGGTTAGGATATACAACGTTATAGACGTATATAATGTCCCCTTCGAGAAGCAGGCGACGACACGCCAGAATGTTGTAAAATATTACATTCGACATGTTAGGTTGCCTTAGGCTAGGATATGTAACGTTATAGACGTATATAATATACCCACCGAGAAATAGGGGCCGAAGCGTCAGGAATGTTGTAAAATATTACACCCGAAATGTTAGGTTCCCTTAGGTTAGGATAAACAACGTTATAGACGTATAGAATGTTCCCACCGAGATGTAGGGACCGACATGACAGGAATGTTGTAAAATATTACATCCGAGTTGTTATGTTGCTTTAGGTTAGGATATATATCGTTATAGACTTATATAATGTTCCCACCGAGACGTGGGGACCGACATGCCAGGAATGTTGTAAAATATTACATCCCAGAAGTTAGGTTGCTTTGGGTTAGGATATACAACGTTAAATACGTATATAATGTCCCCATCGAGAAGCAGGCGACGACACGCCAGGAATGTTGCAAAATATTACATCCGAGATGTTAGGTTCCCTTAGGTTAGGATATACAACGTTATAGACGTATCTAATGTCCCCATCGAGAAGCAGGCAACCACAGGCCAGAATGTTGTAAAATATTACATCCGATATGTTAGGTTGCCTTAGGCTAGGTTATATAACGTGATAGACGTATATAATGTTCCCACCGAGAAATAGGGGCCGACGCGTCAGGAATGTTGTAAAATATTACACCCGAAATGTTAGGTTCCCTTACGTTAGGATATACAACGTTACAGACGTATAGAATGTTCCCACCGAGATGTAGGGACCGACATGCCAGGAATGTTGTAAAATATTACATCCGAGTTGTTAAGTTGCTTTAGGTTAGGATATATATCGTTATAGACGTATACAATCTTCCCACCGAGAAGTAGGGACCGACGCGTCAGGAATATTGTAAAATATTACATCCCAGATGTTAGGTTGCGTTAGGTTAGGATATACAACGTTATAGACGTATCTAATGTCCCCATCGAGAAGCAGGCGACGACACGCCAGAATGTTGTAAAATATTACATCCTAGATGTTAGGTTCCCTTAGGTTAGGATATACAACGTTATAAACGTATCTAATGTCCCCATCGAGAAGCAGGCGACGACACGCCAGAATGTTGTAAAATATTACATCCGATATGTTAGGTTGCCTTAGGCTAGGATATATAACGTGATAGACGTGTATAATGTTCCCACCGAGAAATAGGGGCCGACGCGTCAGGAATGTTGTAAAATATTACACCCGAAATGTTAGGTTCCCTTAGGTTAGGATATACAACGTTACAGACGTATAGAATGTTCCCACCGAGATGTAGGGACCGACATGCCAGGAATGTTGTAAAATATTACATCCGAGTTGTTAAGTTGCTTTAGGTTAGGATATATATCGTTATAGACTTATATAATGTTCCCACCGAGAAGTGGGGACCGACATGCCAGGAATGTTGTAAAATATTACATCCCAGAAGTTAGGTTGCTTTGGGTTAGGATATACAACGTTAATTACGTATATAATGTCCCCATCGAGAAGCAGGCGACGACACGCCAGGAATGTTGTAAAATATTACATCCGAGGTGTTATCTTGCCTTACGTTAGGATATATAACGTTTTAGACGTATATAAGGTCCCCACCGAGAAGTAGGGACCGACATGCCAGGAATGTTGTAAAATATTACATACGAGATGTTAGGTTGCTTTAGGTTAGGATATATATCGTTATAGACTTATATAATGTTCCCACCGAGAAGTGGGGACCGACATGCCAGGAATGTTGTAAAATATTACATCCCAGAAGTCAGGTTGCTTTGGGTTAGGATATACAACGTTAATTACGTATATAATGTCCCCATCGAGAAGCAGGCGACGACACGCCAGGAATGTTGTAAAATATTACATCCGAGGTGTTATCTTGCCTTACGTTAGGATATATAACGTTTTAGACGTATATAATGTCCCCACCGAGAAGTAGGGACCGACATGCCAGGAATGTTGTAAAATATTACATACGAGATGTTAGGTTGCTTTAGGTTAGGATATACATCGTTATAGACGAATATAATATTCCCACCGAGAAATAGGGGCCGACGCGTCAGGAACGTTGTAAAATATTACACCCGAAATGTTAGGTACCCTTAGGTTAGGATATACAACGTTATAGACGTATAGAATGTTTCCACCGAGATGTAGGGACCGACATGCCAGGAATGTTGTAAAATATTACATCCGAGATGTTAGGTTGCCTTAGGCTAGGACATACATCGTTATAGACGTATACAATCTTCCCACCGAGAAGTAGGGACCGACGCGTCAGGAATATTGTAAAATATGACATCCCAGATGTTAGGTTGCGTTAGGTTAAGATATACAACGTTATAGACGTATATAATGTCCCCTTCGAGAAGCAGGCGACGACACGCCAGAATGTTGTAAAATATTACATCCTAGATGTTAGGTTCCCTTAGGTTAGGATATACAACGTTATAGACGTATCTAATGTCCCCATCGAGAAGCATGCGACGACAGGCCAGAATGTTGTAATATATTACATCCGATATGTTAGGTTGCCTTAGGCTAGGATATATAACGTGATAGACGTGTATAATGTTCCCACCGAGAAATAGGGGCCGACGCGTCAGGAATGTTGTAAAATATTACATACCAGATGTTAGGTTGCGTTAGGTTGGGATATACAGCGTTATAGACGTATATAATGTCCCCATCGAAAAGCAGGCGACGACACGCCAGGAATGTTGTAAAATATTACATCCCAGAAGTTAGGTTGCTTTGGGTTAGGATATACAACGTTAAATACGTATATAATGTCCCCATCGAGAAGCAGGCGACGACACGCCAGGAATGTTGTAAAATATTACATCCGAGGTGTTATGTTGCCTTACGTTAGGATATATAACGTTTTAGACGTATATAATGTCCCCACCGAGAAGTAGGGACCGACATGCCAGGAATGTTGTAAAATATTACATACGAGATGTTAGGTTGCTTTAGGTTAGGATATATATCGTTATAGACGAATATAATATTCCCACCGAGAAATAGGGGCCGACGCGTCAGGAACGTTGTAAAATATTACACCCGAAATGTTAGGTACCCTTAGGTTAGGATATACAACGTTATAGACGTATAGAATGTTTCCACCCAGATGTAGGGACCGACATGCCAGGAATGTTGTAAAATATTACATCCGAGATGTTAGGTTGCCTTAGGCTAGGACATATATCGTTATAGACGTATACAATCTTCCCACCGAGAAGTAGGGACCGACGCGTCAGGAATATTGTAAAATATTACATCCCAGATGTTAGGTTGCGTTAGGTTAGGATATACAACGTTATAGACGTATATAATGTCCCCTTCGAGAAGCAGGCGACGACACGCCAGAATGTTGTAAAATATTACATTCGACATGGTAGGTTGCCTTAGGCTAGGATATGTAACGTTATAGACGAATATAATATTCCCACCGAGAAATAGGGGCCGACGCGTCAGGAACGTTGTAAAATATTACACCCGAAATGTTAGGTTCCCTTAGGTTAGGATATACAACGTTATAGACGTATAGAATGTTCCCACCGAGATGTAGGGACCGACATGCCAGGAATGTTGTAAAATATTACATCCGAGATGTTAGGTTGCTTTAGGTTAGGATATACAACGATATACGTATATAATGTCTCCATCGATAAGCAGGCGACGACACGCCAGAATGTTGTAAAATATTACATCCGAGATGTTAGGTTCCCTTAGGTTAGGATATACAACGTTATAGACGTATCTAATGTCCCCATCGAGAAGCAGGCGACGACAGGCCAGAATGATGTAAAATATTACATCCTAGATGTTAGGTTCCCTTAGGTTAGGATATACAACGTTATAGACGTATCTAATGTCCCCATCGAGAAGCAGGCGACGACACGCCAGAATGTTGTAAAATATTACACCCGAAATGTTAGGTTGCGTTAGGTTAAGATATACAACGTTATAGACGTATATAATGTCCCCTTCGAGAAGCAGGAGACGACACGCCAGAATGTTGTAAAATATTACATTCGACATGTTAGGTTGCCTTAGGCTAGGATGTATAACGTTATAGACGTATATAATATTCCCACCGAGAAATAGGGGCCGACGCGTCAGGAATGTTGTAAAATATTACACCCGAGATGTTAGGTTCCCTTAGGTTAGGATAAACAACGTTATAGACGTATAGAATGTTCCCACCGAGATGTAGGGACCGACATGACAGGAATGTTGTAAAATATTACATCCGAGTTGTTAAGTTGCTTTAGGTTAGGATATATATCGTTATAGACTTATATAATGTTCCCACCGAGAAGTGGGGACCGACATGCCAGGAATGTTGTAAAATATTACATCCCAGAAGTTAGGTTGCTTTGGGTTAGGATATACAACGTTAAATACGTATATAATGTCCCCATCGAGAAGCAGGCGACGACACGCCAGGAATGTTGTAAAATATTACATCCGAGTTGTTATGTTGCCTTACGTTAGGATATATAACGTTTTAGACGTATATAATGTCCCCACCGAGAAGTAGGGACCGACATGCCAGGAATGTTGTAAAATATTACATACGAGATGTTAGGTTGCCTTAGGCTAGGATATGTAACGTTATAGACGAATATAATATTCCCACCGAGAAATAGGGGCCGACGCGTCAGGAACGTTGTAAAATATTACACCCGAAATGTTAGGTTCCCTTAGGTTAGGATATACAACGTTATAGACGTATAGAATGTTCCCACCGAGATGTAGGGACCGACATGCCAGGAATGTTGTAAAATATTACATCCGAGATGTTAGGTTGCTTTAGGTTAGGATATACAACGATATACGTATATAATGTCTCCATCGATAAGCAGGCGACGACACGCCAGAATGTTGTAAAATATTACATCCGAGATGTTAGGTTCCCTTAGGTTAGGATATACAACGTTATAGACGTATCTAATGTCCCCATCGAGAAGCAGGCGACGACAGGCCAGAATGTTGTAAAATATTACATCCTAGATGTTAGGTTCCCTTAGGTTAGGATATACAACGTTATAGACGTATCTAATGTCCCCATCGAGAAGCAGGCGACGACACGCCAGAATGTTGTAAAATATTACACCCGAAATGTTAGGTTGCGTTAGGTTAAGATATACAACGTTATAGACGTATATAATGTCCCCTTCGAGAAGCAGGAGACGACACGCCAGAATGTTGTAAAATATTACATTCGACATGTTAGGTTGCCTTAGGCTAGGATGTATAACGTTATAGACGTATATAATATTCCCACCGAGAAATAGGGGCCGACGCGTCAGGAATGTTGTAAAATATTACACCCGAGATGTTAGGTTCCCTTAGGTTAGGATAAACAACGTTATAGACGTATAGAATGTTCCCACCGAGATGTAGGGACCGACATGACAGGAATGTTGTAAAATATTACATCCGAGTTGTTAAGTTGCTTTAGGTTAGGATATATATCGTTATAGACTTATATAATGTTCCCACCGAGAAGTGGGGACCGACATGCCAGGAATGTTGTAAAATATTACATCCCAGAAGTTAGGTTTCTTTGGGTTAGGATATACAACGTTAAATACGTATATAATGTCCCCATCGAGAAGCAGGCGACGACACGCCAGGAATGTTGTAAAATATTACATCCGAGTTGTTATGTTGCCTTACGTTAGGATATATAACGTTTTAGACGTATATAATGTCCCCACCGAGAAGTAGGGACCGACATGCCAGGAATGTTGTAAAATATTACATACGAGATGTTAGGTTGCTTTAGGTTAGGATATATATCGTTATAGACTTATATAATGTTCCCACCGAGAAGTGGGGACCGACATGCCAGGAATGTTGTAAAATATTACATCCCAGAAGTCAGGTTGCTTTGGGTTAGGATATACAACGTTAATTACGTATATAATGTCCCCATCGAGAAGCAGGCGACGACACGCCAGGAATGTTGTAAAATATTACATCCGAGGTGTTATCTTGCCTTACGTTAGGATATATAACGTTTTAGACGTATATAATGTCCCCACCGAGAAGTAGGGACCGACATGCCAGGAATGTTGTAAAATATTACATACGAGATGTTAGGTTGCTTTAGGTTAGGATATACATCGTTATAGACGAATATAATATTCCCACCGAGAAATAGGGGCCGACGCGTCAGGAACGTTGTAAAATATTACACCCGAAATGTTAGGTACCCTTAGGTTAGGATATACAACGTTATAGACGTATAGAATGTTTCCACCGAGATGTAGGGACCGACATGCCAGGAATGTTGTAAAATATTACATCCGAGATGTTAGGTTGCCTTAGGCTAGGACATACATCGTTATAGACGTATACAATCTTCCCACCGAGAAGTAGGGACCGACGCGTCAGGAATATTGTAAAATATGACATCCCAGATGTTAGGTTGCGTTAGGTTAAGATATACAACGTTATAGACGTATATAATGTCCCCTTCGAGAAGCAGGCGACGACACGCCAGAATGTTGTAAAATATTACATCCTAGATGTTAGGTTCCCTTAGGTTAGGATATACAACGTTATAGACGTATCTAATGTCCCCATCGAGAAGCATGCGACGACAGGCCAGAATGTTGTAATATATTACATCCGATATGTTAGGTTGCCTTAGGCTAGGATATATAACGTGATAGACGTGTATAATGTTCCCACCGAGAAATAGGGGCCGACGCGTCAGGAATGTTGTAAAATATTACATACCAGATGTTAGGTTGCGTTAGGTTGGGATATACAGCGTTATAGACGTATATAATGTCCCCATCGAAAAGCAGGCGACGACACGCCAGGAATGTTGTAAAATATTACATCCCAGAAGTTAGGTTGCTTTGGGTTAGGATATACAACGTTAAATACGTATATAATGTCCCCATCGAGAAGCAGGCGACGACACGCCAGGAATGTTGTAAAATATTACATCCGAGGTGTTATGTTGCCTTACGTTAGGATATATAACGTTTTAGACGTATATAATGTCCCCACCGAGAAGTAGGGACCGACATGCCAGGAATGTTGTAAAATATTACATACGAGATGTTAGGTTGCTTTAGGTTAGGATATATATCGTTATAGACGAATATAATATTCCCACCGAGAAATAGGGGCCGACGCGTCAGGAACGTTGTAAAATATTACACCCGAAATGTTAGGTACCCTTAGGTTAGGATATACAACGTTATAGACGTATAGAATGTTTCCACCCAGATGTAGGGACCGACATGCCAGGAATGTTGTAAAATATTACATCCGAGATGTTAGGTTGCCTTAGGCTAGGACATATATCGTTATAGACGTATACAATCTTCCCACCGAGAAGTAGGGACCGACGCGTCAGGAATATTGTAAAATATTACATCCCAGATGTTAGGTTGCGTTAGGTTAGGATATACAACGTTATAGACGTATATAATGTCCCCTTCGAGAAGCAGGCGACGACACGCCAGAATGTTGTAAAATATTACATTCGACATGGTAGGTTGCCTTAGGCTAGGATATGTAACGTTATAGACGAATATAATATTCCCACCGAGAAATAGGGGCCGACGCGTCAGGAACGTTGTAAAATATTACACCCGAAATGTTAGGTTCCCTTAGGTTAGGATATACAACGTTATAGACGTATAGAATGTTCCCACCGAGATGTAGGGACCGACATGCCAGGAATGTTGTAAAATATTACATCCGAGATGTTAGGTTGCTTTAGGTTAGGATATACAACGATATACGTATATAATGTCTCCATCGATAAGCAGGCGACGACACGCCAGAATGTTGTAAAATATTACATCCGAGATGTTAGGTTCCCTTAGGTTAGGATATACAACGTTATAGACGTATCTAATGTCCCCATCGAGAAGCAGGCGACGACAGGCCAGAATGATGTAAAATATTACATCCTAGATGTTAGGTTCCCTTAGGTTAGGATATACAACGTTATAGACGTATCTAATGTCCCCATCGAGAAGCAGGCGACGACACGCCAGAATGTTGTAAAATATTACACCCGAAATGTTAGGTTGCGTTAGGTTAAGATATACAACGTTATAGACGTATATAATGTCCCCTTCGAGAAGCAGGAGACGACACGCCAGAATGTTGTAAAATATTACATTCGACATGTTAGGTTGCCTTAGGCTAGGATGTATAACGTTATAGACGTATATAATATTCCCACCGAGAAATAGGGGCCGACGCGTCAGGAATGTTGTAAAATATTACACCCGAGATGTTAGGTTCCCTTAGGTTAGGATAAACAACGTTATAGACGTATAGAATGTTCCCACCGAGATGTAGGGACCGACATGACAGGAATGTTGTAAAATATTACATCCGAGTTGTTAAGTTGCTTTAGGTTAGGATATATATCGTTATAGACTTATATAATGTTCCCACCGAGAAGTGGGGACCGACATGCCAGGAATGTTGTAAAATATTACATCCCAGAAGTTAGGTTGCTTTGGGTTAGGATATACAACGTTAAATACGTATATAATGTCCCCATCGAGAAGCAGGCGACGACACGCCAGGAATGTTGTAAAATATTACATCCGAGTTGTTATGTTGCCTTACGTTAGGATATATAACGTTTTAGACGTATATAATGTCCCCACCGAGAAGTAGGGACCGACATGCCAGGAATGTTGTAAAATATTACATACGAGATGTTAGGTTGCCTTAGGCTAGGATATGTAACGTTATAGACGAATATAATATTCCCACCGAGAAATAGGGGCCGACGCGTCAGGAACGTTGTAAAATATTACACCCGAAATGTTAGGTTCCCTTAGGTTAGGATATACAACGTTATAGACGTATAGAATGTTCCCACCGAGATGTAGGGACCGACATGCCAGGAATGTTGTAAAATATTACATCCGAGATGTTAGGTTGCTTTAGGTTAGGATATACAACGATATACGTATATAATGTCTCCATCGATAAGCAGGCGACGACACGCCAGAATGTTGTAAAATATTACATCCGAGATGTTAGGTTCCCTTAGGTTAGGATATACAACGTTATAGACGTATCTAATGTCCCCATCGAGAAGCAGGCGACGACAGGCCAGAATGTTGTAAAATATTACATCCTAGATGTTAGGTTCCCTTAGGTTAGGATATACAACGTTATAGACGTATCTAATGTCCCCATCGAGAAGCAGGCGACGACACGCCAGAATGTTGTAAAATATTACACCCGAAATGTTAGGTTGCGTTAGGTTAAGATATACAACGTTATAGACGTATATAATGTCCCCTTCGAGAAGCAGGAGACGACACGCCAGAATGTTGTAAAATATTACATTCGACATGTTAGGTTGCCTTAGGCTAGGATGTATAACGTTATAGACGTATATAATATTCCCACCGAGAAATAGGGGCCGACGCGTCAGGAATGTTGTAAAATATTACACCCGAGATGTTAGGTTCCCTTAGGTTAGGATAAACAACGTTATAGACGTATAGAATGTTCCCACCGAGATGTAGGGACCGACATGACAGGAATGTTGTAAAATATTACATCCGAGTTGTTAAGTTGCTTTAGGTTAGGATATATATCGTTATAGACTTATATAATGTTCCCACCGAGAAGTGGGGACCGACATGCCAGGAATGTTGTAAAATATTACATCCCAGAAGTTAGGTTGCTTTGGGTTAGGATATACAACGTTAAATACGTATATAATGTCCCCATCGAGAAGCAGGCGACGACACGCCAGGAATGTTGTAAAATATTACATCCGAGTTGTTATGTTGCCTTACGTTAGGATATATAACGTTTTAGACGTATATAATGTCCCCACCGAGAAGTAGGGACCGACATGCCAGGAATGTTGTAAAATATTACATACGAGATGTTAGGTTGCTTTAGGTTAGGATATATATCGTTATAGACGAATATAATATTCCCACCGAGAAATAGGGGCCGACGCGTCAGGAACGTTGTAAAATATTACACCCGAAATGTTAGGTACCCTTAGGTTAGGATATACAACGTTATAGACGTATAGAATGTTTCCACCGAGATGTAGGGACCGACATGCCAGAAATGTTGTAAAATATTACATCCGAGATGTTAGGTTGCCTTAGGCTAGGACATATATCGTTATAGACGTATACAATCTTCCCACCGAGAAGTAGGGACCGACGCGTCAGGAATATTGTAAAATATTACATCCCAGATGTTAGGTTGCGTTAGGTTAGGATATACAACGTTATAGACGTATCTAATGTCCCCATCGAGAAGCAGGCGACGACACGCCAGAATGTTGTAAAATATTACATCCTAGATGTTAGGTTCCCTTAGGTTAGGATATACAACGTTATAAACGTATCTAATGTCCCCATCGAGAAGCAGGCGACGACACGCCAGAATGTTGTAAAATATTACATCCGATATGTTAGGTTGCCTTAGGCTAGGATATATAACGTGATAGACGTATATAATGTACCCACCGAGAAATAGGGGCCGACGCGTCAGGAATGTTGTAAAATATGACATCCCAGATGTTAGGTTGCGTTAGGTTAAGATATACAACGTTATAGACGTATATAATGTCCCCTTCGAGAAGCAGGCGACGACACGCCAGAATGTTGTAAAATATTACATTCGACATGCTAGGTTGCCTTAGGCTAGGATATGTAACGTTCTAGACGAATATAATATTCCCACCGAGAAATAGGGGCCGACGCGTCAGGAACGTTGTAAAATATTACACCCGAAATGTTAGGTTGCCTTAGGCTAGGACATACATCGTTATAGACGTATACAATCTTCCCACCGAGAAGTAGGGACCGACGCGTCAGGAATATTGTAAAATATTACATCCCAAATGTTAGGTTGCGTTAGGTTAGGATATACAACGTTATAGACGTATCTAATGTCCCCATCGAGAAGCAGGCGACGACACGCCAGAATGTTGTAAAATATTACATCCGATATGTTAGGTTGCCTTAGGCTAGGATATATAACGTGATAGACGTATATAATGTACCCACCGAGAAATAGGGGCCGACGCGTCAGGAATGTTGTAAAATATGACATCCCAGATGTTAGGTTGCGTTAGGTTAAGATATACAACGTTATAGACGTATATAATGTCCCCTTCGAGAAGCAGGCGACGACACGCCAGAATGTTGTAAAATATTACATCCTAGATGTTAGGTTCCCTCAGGTTAGGATATACAACGTTATAGACGTATCTAATGTCCCCATCGAGAAGCATGCGACGACAGGCCAGAATGTTGTAAAATATTACATCCGATATGTTAGGTTGCCTTAGGCTAGGATATATAACGTGATAGACGTGTATAATGTTCCCACCGAGAAATAGGGGCCGACGCGTCAGGAATGTTGTAAAATATTACATACCAGATGTTAGGTTGCGTTAGGTTGGGATATACAGCGTTATAGACGTATATAATGTCCCCATCGAAAAGCAGGCGACGACACGCCAGGAATGTTGTAAAATATTACATCCCAGAAGTTAGGTTGCTTTGGGTTAGGATATACAACGTTAAATACGTATATAATGTCCCCATCGAGAAGCAGGCGACGACACGCCAGGAATGTTGTAAAATATTACATCCGAGGTGTTATGTTGCCTTACGTTAGGATATATAACGTTTTAGACGTATATAATGTCCCCACCGAGAAGTAGGGACCGACATACGAGGAATGTTGTAAAATATTACATACGAGATGTTAGGTTGCTTTAGGTTAGGATATATATCGTTATAGACGAATATAATATTCCCACCGAGAAATAGGGGCCGACGCGTCAGGAACGTTGTAAAATATTACACCCGAAATGTTAGGTACCCTTAGGTTAGGATATACAACGTTATAGACGTATAGAATGTTTCCACCGAGATGTAGGGACCGACATGCCAGGAATGTTGTAAAATATTACATCCGAGATGTTAGGTTGCCTTAGGCTAGGACATATATCGTTATAGACGTATACAATCTTCCCACCGAGAAGTAGGGACCGACGCGTCAGGAATATTGTAAAATATTACATCCCAGATGTTAGGTTGCGTTAGGTTAGGATATACAACGTTATAGACGTATATAATGTCCCCTTCGAGAAGCAGGCGACGACACGCCAGAATGTTGTAAAATATTACATTCGACATGCTAGGTTGCCTTAGGCTAGGATATGTAACGTTATAGACGAATATAATATTCCCACCGAGAAATAGGGGCCGACGCGTCAGGAACGTTGTAAAATATTACACCCGAAATGTTAGGTTCCCTTAGGTTAGGATATACAACGTTATAGACGTATAGAATGTTCCCACCGAGATGTAGGGACCGACATGCCAGGAATGTTGTAAAATATTACATCCGATATGTTAGGTTGCCTTAGGCTAGGATATATAACGTGATAGACGTATATAATGTTCCCACCGAGAAATAGGGGCCGACGCGTCAGGAATGTTGTAAAATATGACATCCCAGATGTTAGGTTGCGTTAGGTTAAGATATACAACGTTATAGACGTATATAATGTCCCCTTCGAGAAGCAGGCGACGACACGCCAGAATGTTGTAAAATATTACATTCGACATGCTAGGTTGCCTTAGGCTAGGATATGTAACGTTCTAGACGAATATAATATTCCCACCGAGAAATAGGGGCCGACGCGTCAGGAACGTTGTAAAATATTACACCCGAAATGTTAGGTTCCCTTAGGTTAGGATATACAACGTTATAGACGTATAGAATGTTCCCACCGAGATGTAGGGACCGACATGCCAGGAATGTTGTAAAATATTACATCCGAGATGTTAGGTTGCTTTAGGTTAGGATATACAACGATATACGTATATAATGTCTCCATCGATAAGCAGGCGACGACACGCCAGAATGTTGTAAAATATTACATCCGAGATGTTAGGTTCCCTTAGGTTAGGATATACAACGTTATAGACGTATCTAATGTCCCCATCGAGAAGCAGGCGACGACAGGCCAGAATGTTGTAAAATATTACATCCTAGATGTTAGGTTCCCTTAGGTTAGGATATACAACGTTATAGACGTATCTACTGTCCCCATCGAGAAGCAGGCGACGACACGCCAGAATGTTGTAAAATATTACATCCTAGATGTTAGGTTCCCTTAGGTTAGGATATACAACGTTATAAACGTATCTAATGTCCCCATCGAGAAGCAGGCGACGACACGCCAGAATGTTGTAAAATATTACATCCGATATGTTAGGTTGCCTTAGGCTAGGATATATAACGTGATAGACGTATATAATGTACCCACCGAGAAATAGGGGCCGACGCGTCAGGAATGTTTTAAATATGACATCCCAGATGTTAGGTTGCGTTAGGTTAAGATATACAACGTTAGAGACGTATATAATGTCCCCTTCGAGAAGCAGGCGACGACACGCCAGAATGTTGTAAAATATTACATTCGACATGCTAGGTTGCCTTAGGCTAGGATATGTAACGTTATAGACGAATATAATATTCCCACCGAGAAATAGGGGCCGACGCGTCAGGAACGTTGTAAAATATTACACCCGAAATGTTAGGTACTCTTAGGTTAGGATATACAACGTTATAGACGTATAGAATGTTTCCACCGAGATGTAGGGACCGACATGCCAGGAATGTTGTAAAATATTACATCCGAGATGTTAGGTTGCTTTAGGTTAGGATATACAACGATATACGTATATAATGTCTCCATCGATAAGCAGGCGACGACACGCCAGAATGTTGTAAAATATTACATCCGAGATGTTAGGTTCCCTTAGGTTAGGATATACAACGTTATAGACGTATCTAATGTCCCCATCGAGAAGCAGGCGACGACAGGCCAGAATGTTGTAAAATATTACATCCGATATGTTAGGTTGCCTTAGGCTAGGATATATAACGTGATAGACGTATATAATGTTCCCACCGAGAAATAGGGGCCGACGCGTCAGGAATGTTGTAAAATATGACGTCCCAGATGTTAGGTTGCGTTAGGTTAAGATATACAACGTTATAGACGTATATAATGTCCCCTTCGAGAAGCAGGCACGACACGCCAGAATGTTGTAAAATATTACATTCGACATGTTAGGTTGCCTTAGGCTAGGATATATAACGTTATAGACGTATATAATATTCCCACCGAGAAATAGGGGCCGACGCGTCAGGAATGTTGTAAAATATTACACCTGAGATGTTAGGTTCCCTTAGGTTAGCATATACAACGTTATAGACGTATATAATGTTCCCACCGAGAAGTAGGGACCGACATGCCAGGAATGTTGTAAAATATTACATACGAGATTTTAGGTTGCTTTAGGTTAGGATATATATCGTTATAGACGAATATAATATTCCCACCGAGAAATAGGGGCCGACGCGTCAGGAACGTTGTAAAATATTACACCCGAAATGTTAGGTACCCTTAGGTTACGATATACAACATTATAGACGTATAGAATGTTTCCACCGAGATGTAGGGACCGACATGCCAGGAATGTTGTAAAATATTACATCCGAGATGTTAGGTTGCCTTAGGCTAGGACATATATCGTTATAGACGTATGCAATCTTCCCACCGAGAAGTAGGGACCGACGCGTCAGGAATATTGTAAAATATTACATCCCAGATGTTAGGTTGCGTTAGGTTAGGATATACAACGTTATAGACGTATATAATGTTACCACCGAGAAGTAGGGGCTGACATGCCAGGAATGTTTTAAAATATTACATCCGAGATGTTAGGTTGCGTTAGGTTAGGATATACAACGTTATAGACGTATAGAATTTTCTCACCGAGAAGTAGGGACCGACATGCCAGGAATGTTGTAAAATATTACACACGAGATGTTAGGTTCCCTTAGCTTAGGATATACAACGTTATAGACGAATAGCATGTTCCCACCGAGAAATAGGGGCCGACGCGTCAGGAGTGGTGTAAAATATTACACCCGAGATGTTAGGTTCCCTTAGGTTAGGATATACAACGTTATAGACGTATCTAATGTCCCCATCGAGAAGCAGGCGACGACACGCCAGAATGTTGTAAAATATTACATCCTAGATGTTAGGTTCCCTTAGGTTAGGATATACAACGTTATAGACGTATAGAATGTTCCCACCGAGATGTAGGGACCGACATGCCAGGAATGTTGTAAAATATTACATCCGAGTTGTTAAGTTGCTTTAGGTTAGGATATATATCGTTATAGACTTATATAATGTTCCCACCGAGAAGTGGGGACCGACATGCCAGGAATGTTGTAAAATATTACATCCCAGAAGTTAGGTTGCTTTGGGTTAGGATATACAACGTTAAATACGTATATAATGTCCCCATCGAGAAGCAGGCGACGACACGCCAGGAATGTTGTAAAATATTACATCCGAGGTGTTATGTTGCCTTACGTTAGGATATATAACGTTTTAGACGTATATAATGTCCCCACCGAGAAGTAGGGACCGACATGCCAGGAATGTTGTAAAATATTACATACGAGATGTTAGGTTGCTTTAGGTTAGGATATATATCGTTATAGACGAATATAATATTCCCACCGAGAAATAGGGGCCGACGCGTCAGGAACGTTGTAAAATATTACACCCGAAATGTTAGGTACCCTTAGGTTAGGATATACAACGTTATAGACGTATAGAATGTTTCCACCGAGATGTAGGGACCGACATGCCAGGAATGTTGTAAAATATTACATCCGAGATGTTAGGTTGCCTTAGGCTAGGACATATATCGTTATAGACGTATACAATCTTCCCACCGAGAAGTAGGGACCGACGCGTCAGGAATATTGTAAAATATTACATCCCAGATGTTAGGTTGCGTTAGGTTAGGATATACAACGTTATAGACGTATCTAATGTCCCCATCGAGAAGCAGGCGACGACACGCCAGAATGTTGTAAAATATTACATCCGATATGTTAGGTTGCCTTAGGCTAGGATATATAACGTGATAGACGTATATAATGTACCCACCGAGAAATAGGGCCGACGCGTCAGGAATGTTGTAAAATATGACATCCCAGATGTTAGGTTGCGTTAGGTTAAGATATACAACGTTATAGACGTATATAATGTCCCCTTCGAGAAGCAGGCGACGACACGCCAGAATGTTGTAAAATATTACATTCGACATGCTAGGTTGCCTTAGGCTAGGATATGTAACGTTATAGACGAATATAATATTCCCACCGAAAAATAGGGGCCGACGCGTCAGGAACGTTGTAAAATATTACACCCGAAATGTTAGGTTCCCTTAGGTTAGGATATACAACGTTATAGACGTATAGAATGTTCCCACCGAGATGTAGGGACCGACATGCCAGGAATGTTGTAAAATATTACATCCGAGATGT
This sequence comes from Xylocopa violacea, assembly GCA_963969225.1. Taxonomy (NCBI): domain Eukaryota; kingdom Metazoa; phylum Arthropoda; class Insecta; order Hymenoptera; family Apidae; genus Xylocopa; species Xylocopa violacea. The sequence goes on from CAXAJV010000001.1 coordinate 52,522,704, forward strand.
TAGGTTGCTTTAGGTTAGGATATACAACGATATACGTATATAATGTCTCCATCGATAAGCAGGCGACGACACGCCAGAATGTTGTAAAATATTACATCCGAGATGTTAGGTTCCCTTAGGTTAGGATATACAACGTTATAGACGTATCTAATGTCCCCATCGAGAAGCAGGCGACGACAGGCCAGAATGTTGTAAAATATTACATCCTAGATGTTAGGTTCCCTTAGGTTAGGATATACAACGTTATAGACGTATCTAATGTCCCCATCGAGAAGCAGGCGACGACAGGCCAGAATGTTGTAAAATATTACATCCTAGATGTTAGGTTCCCTTAGGTTAGGATATACAACGTTATAAACGTATCTAATGTCCCCATCGAGAAGCAGGCGACGACACGCCAGAATGTTGTAAAATGTTACATCCGATATGTTAGGTTGCCTTAGGCTAGGATATATAACGTGATAGACGTATATAATGTACCCACCGAGAAATAGGGGCCGACGCGTCAGGAATGTTTTAAATATGACATCCCAGATGTTAGGTTGCGTTAGGTTAAGATATACAACGTTATAGACGTATATAATGTCCCCTTCGAGAAGCAGGCGACGACACGCCAGAATGTTGTAAAATATTACATTCGACATGCTAGGTTGCCTTAGGCTAGGATATGTAACGTTATAGACGAATATAATATTCCCACCGAGAAATAGGGGCCGACGCGTCAGGAACGTTGTAAAATATTACACCCGAAATGTTAGGTTCCCTTAGGTTAGGATATACAACGTTATAGACGTATATAATGTCCCCATCGAGAAGCAGGCGACGACACGCCAGAATGTTGTAAAATATTACATCCTAGATGTTAGGTTCCCTTAGGTTAGGATATACAACGTTATAGACGTATCTAATGTCCCCATCGAGAAGCAGGCGACGACACGCCAGCATGTTGTAAAATATTACATCCTAGATGTTAGGTTCCCTTAGGTTAGGATATACAACGTTATAAACGTATCTAATGTCCCCATCGAGAAGCAGGCGACGACACGCCAGAATGTTGTAAAATATTACATCCGATATGTTAGGTTGCCTTAGGCTAGGATATATAACGTGATAGACATATATAATGTACCCACCGAGAAATAGGGGCCGACGCGTCAGGAATGTTTTAAATATTACATCCCAGATGTTAGGTTGCGTTATGTTAGGATATACAACGTTATAGACGTATCTAATGTCCCCATCGAGATGCAGGCGACGACACGCCAGAATGTTGTAAAATATTACATTCGACATGCTAGGTTGCCTTAGGCTAGGATATGTAACGTTATAGACGAATATAATATTCCCACCGAGAAATAGGGGCCGACGCGTCAGGAACGTTGTAAAATATTACACCCGAAATGTTAGGTACTCTTAGGTTAGGATATACAACGTTATAGACGTATAGAATGTTTCCACCGAGATGTAGGGACCGACATGCCAGGAATGTTGTAAAATATTACATCCGAGATGTTAGGTTGCTTTAGGTTAGGATATACAACGATATACGTATATAATGTCTCCATCGATAAGCAGGCGACGACACGCCAGAATGTTGTAAAATATTACATCCGAGATGTTAGGTTCCCTTAGGTTAGGATATACAACGTTATAGACGTATCTAATGTCCCCATCGAGAAGCAGGCGACGACAGGCCAGAATGTTGTAAAATATTACATCCGATATGTTAGGTTGCCTTAGGCTAGGATATATAACGTGATAGACGTATATAATGTTCCCACCGAGAAATAGGGGCCGACGCGTCAGGAATGTTGTAAAATATGACGTCCCAGATGTTAGGTTGCGTTAGGTTAAGATATACAACGTTATAGACGTATATAATGTCCCCTTCGAGAAGCAGGCACGACACGCCAGAATGTTGTAAAATATTACATTCGACATGTTAGGTTGCCTTAGGCTAGGATATATAACGTTATAGACGTATATAATATTCCCACCGAGAAATAGGGGCCGACGCGTCAGGAATGTTGTAAAATATTACACCTGAGATGTTAGGTTCCCTTAGGTTAGCATATACAACGTTATAGACGTATATAATGTTCCCACCGAGAAGTAGGGACCGACATGCCAGGAATGTTGTAAAATATTACATACGAGATGTTAGGTTGCTTTAGGTTAGGATATATATCGTTATAGACGAATATAATATTCCCACCGAGAAATAGGGGCCGACGCGTCAGGAACGTTGTAAAATATTACACCCGAAATGTTAGGTACCCTTAGGTTACGATATACAACATTATAGACGTATAGAATGTTTCCACCGAGATGTAGGGACCGACATGCCAGGAATGTTGTAAAATATTACATCCGAGATGTTAGGTTGCCTTAGGCTAGGACATATATCGTTATAGACGTATGCAATCTTCCCACCGAGAAGTAGGGACCGACGCGTCAGGAATATTGTAAAATATTACATCCCAGATGTTAGGTTGCGTTAGGTTAGGATATACAACGTTATAGACGTATATAATGTTACCACCGAGAAGTAGGGGCTGACATGCCAGGAATGTTTTAAAATATTACATCCGAGATGTTAGGTTGCGTTAGGTTAGGATATACAACGTTATAGACGTATAGAATTTTCTCACCGAGAAGTAGGGACCGACATGCCAGGAATGTTGTAAAATATTACACACGAGATGTTAGGTTCCCTTAGCTTAGGATATACAACGTTATAGACGAATAGCATGTTCCCACCGAGAAATAGGGGCCGACGCGTCAGGAGTGGTGTAAAATATTACACCCGAGATGTTAGGTTCCCTTAGGTTAGGATATACAACGTTATAGACGTATCTAATGTCCCCATCGAGAAGCAGGCGACGACACGCCAGAATGTTGTAAAATATTACATCCTAGATGTTAGGTTCCCTTAGGTTAGGATATACAACGTTATAGACGTATAGAATGTTCCCACCGAGATGTAGGGACCGACATGCCAGGAATGTTGTAAAATATTACATCCGAGTTGTTAAGTTGCTTTAGGTTAGGATATATATCGTTATAGACTTATATAATGTTCCCACCGAGAAGTGGGGACCGACATGCCAGGAATGTTGTAAAATATTACATCCCAGAAGTTAGGTTGCTTTGGGTTAGGATATACAACGTTAAATACGTATATAATGTCCCCATCGAGAAGCAGGCGACGACACGCCAGGAATGTTGTAAAATATTACATCCGAGGTGTTATGTTGCCTTACGTTAGGATATATAACGTTTTAGACGTATATAATGTCCCCACCGAGAAGTAGGGACCGACATGCCAGGAATGTTGTAAAATATTACATACGAGATGTTAGGTTGCTTTAGGTTAGGATATATATCGTTATAGACGAATATAATATTCCCACCGAGAAATAGGGGCCGACGCGTCAGGAACGTTGTAAAATATTACACCCGAAATGTTAGGTACCCTTAGGTTAGGATATACAACGTTATAGACGTATAGAATGTTTCCACCGAGATGTAGGGACCGACATGCCAGGAATGTTGTAAAATATTACATCCGAGATGTTAGGTTGCCTTAGGCTAGGACATATATCGTTATAGACGTATACAATCTTCCCACCGAGAAGTAGGGACCGACGCGTCAGGAATATTGTAAAATATTACATCCCAGATGTTAGGTTGCGTTAGGTTAGGATATACAACGTTATAGACGTATCTAATGTCCCCATCGAGAAGCAGGCGACGACACGCCAGAATGTTGTAAAATATTACATCCGATATGTTAGGTTGCCTTAGGCTAGGATATATAACGTGATAGACGTATATAATGTACCCACCGAGAAATAGGGCCGACGCGTCAGGAATGTTGTAAAATATGACATCCCAGATGTTAGGTTGCGTTAGGTTAAGATATACAACGTTATAGACGTATATAATGTCCCCTTCGAGAAGCAGGCGACGACACGCCAGAATGTTGTAAAATATTACATTCGACATGCTAGGTTGCCTTAGGCTAGGATATGTAACGTTATAGACGAATATAATATTCCCACCGAAAAATAGGGGCCGACGCGTCAGGAACGTTGTAAAATATTACACCCGAAATGTTAGGTTCCCTTAGGTTAGGATATACAACGTTATAGACGTATAGAATGTTCCCACCGAGATGTAGGGACCGACATGCCAGGAATGTTGTAAAATATTACATCCGAGATGTTAGGTTGCTTTAGGTTAGGATATACAACGATATACGTATATAATGTCTCCATCGATAAACAGGCGACGACACGCCAGAATGTTGTAAAATATTACATCCGAGATGTTAGGTTCCCTTAGGTTAGGATATACAACGTTATAGACGTATCTAATGTCCCCATCGAGAAGCAGGCGACGACAGGCCAGAATGTTGTAAAATATTACATCCTAGATGTTAGGTTCCCTTAGGTTAGGATATACAACGTTATAGACGTATCTAATGTCCCCATCGAGAAGCAGGCGACGACACGCCAGAATGTTGTAAAATATTACATCCTAGATGTTAGGTTCCCTTAGGTTAGGATATACAACGTTATAAACGTATCTAATGTCCCCATCGAGAAGCAGGCGACGACACGCCAGAATGTTGTAAAATGTTACATCCGATATGTTAGGTTGCCTTAGGCTAGGATATATAACGTGATAGACGTATATAATGTACCCACCGAGAAATAGGAGCCGACGCGTCAGGAATGTTTTAAATATGACATCCCAGATGTTAGGTTGCGTTAGGTTAAGATATACAACGTTATAGACGTATATAATGTCCCCTTCGAGAAGCAGGCGACGACACGCCAGAATGTTGTAAAATATTACATTCGACATGCTAGGTTGCCTTAGGCTAGGATATGTAACGTTATAGACGAATATAATATTCCCACCGAGAAATAGGGGCCGACGCGTCAGGAACGTTGTAAAATATTACACCCGAAATGTTAGGTTCCCTTAGGTTAGGATATACAACGTTATAGACGTATATAATGTCCCCATCGAGAAGCAGGCGACGACACGCCAGAATGTTGTAAAATATTACATCCTAGATGTTAGGTTCCCTTAGGTTAGGATATACAACGTTATAGACGTATCTAATGTCCCCATCGAGAAGCAGGCGACGACACGCCAGCATGTTGTAAAATATTACATCCTAGATGTTAGGTTCCCTTAGGTTAGGATATACAACGTTATAAACGTATCTAATGTCCCCATCGAGAAGCAGGCGACGACACGCCAGAATGTTGTAAAATATTACATCCGATATGTTAGGTTGCCTTAGGCTAGGATATATAACGTGATAGACATATATAATGTACCCACCGAGAAATAGGGGCCGACGCGTCAGGAATGTTTTAAATATTACATCCCAGATGTTAGGTTGCGTTATGTTAGGATATACAACGTTATAGACGTATCTAATGTCCCCATCGAGATGCAGGCGACGACACGCCAGAATGTTGTAAAATATTACATTCGACATGCTAGGTTGCCTTAGGCTAGGATATGTAACGTTATATACGAATATAATATTCCCACCGAGAAATAGGGGCCGACGCGTCAGGAACGTTGTAAAATATTACACCCGAAATGTTAGGTACTCTTAGGTTAGGATATACAACGTTATAGACGTATAGAATGTTTCCACCGAGATGTAGGGACCGACATGCCAGGAATGTTGTAAAATATTACATCCGAGATGTTAGGTTGCCTTAGGCTAGGACATATATTGTTATAGACGTATACAATCTTCCCACCGAGAAGTAGGGACCGACGCGTCAGGAATATTGTAAAATATTACATCCCAGATGTTAGGTTGCGTTAGGCTAGGATATACAACGTTATAGACGTATCTAATGTCCCCATCGAGTAGCAGGCGACGACAAGCCAGAATGTTGTAAAATATTACATCCTATATGTTAGGTTCCCTTAGGTTAGGATATACAACGTTATAAACGTATCTAATGTCCCCATCGAGAAGCAGGCGACGACACGCCAGAATGTTGTAAAATATTACATCCGAGACGTTAGGTTCCCTTAGGTTAGGATATACAACGTTATAGACGTATCTAATGTCCCCATCGAGAAGCAGGCGACGACAGGCCAGAATGTTGTAAAATATTACATCCGATATGTTAGGTTGCCTTAGGCTAGGATATATAACGTGATAGACGTATATAATGTTCCCACCGAGAAATAGGGGCCGACGCGTCAGGAATGTTGTAAAATATGACATCCCAGATGTTAGGTTGCGTTAGGTTAAGATATACAACGTTATAGACGTATATAATGTCCCCTTCGAGAAGCAGGCGACGACACGCCAGAATGTTGTAAAATATTACATTCGACATGTTAGGTTGCCTTAGGCTAGGATATATAACGTTATAGACGTATATAATATTCCCACCGAGAAATAGGGGCCGACGCGTCAGGAATGTTGTAAAATATTACACCCGAGAAGTTAGGTTCCCTTAGGTTAGCATATACAACGTTATAGACGTATAGAATGTTTCCACCGAGATGTAGGGACCGACATGCCAGGAATGTTGTAAAATATTACATCCGAGATGTTAGGTTGCCTTAGGCTAGGACATATATCGTTATAGACGTATGCAATCTTCCCACCGAGAAGTAGGGACCGACGCGTCAGGAATATTGTAAAATATTACATCCCAGATGTTAGGTTGCGTTAGGTTAGGATATACAACGTTATAGACGTATATAATGTTACCACCGAGAAGTAGGGACTGACATGCCAGGAATGTTTTAAAATATTACATCCGAGATGTTAGGTTGCGTTAGGTTAGGATATACAACGTTATAGACGTATAGAATTTTCTCATCGAGAAGTAGGGACCGACATGCCAGGAATGTTGTAAAATATTACACACGAGATGTTAGGTTCCCTTAGCTTAGGATATACAACGTTATAGACGAATAGCATGTTCCCACCGAGAAATAGGGGCCGACGCGTCAGGAGTGGTGTAAAATATTACACCCGAGATGTTAGGTTCCCTTAGGTTAGGATATACAACGTTATAGACGTATCTAATGTCCCCATCGAGAAGCAGGCGACGACACGCCAGAATGTTGTAAAATATTACATCCTAGATGTTAGGTTCCCTTAGGTTAGGATATACAACGTTATAGACGTATAGAATGTTCCCACCGAGATGTAGGGACCGACATGCCAGGAATGTTGTAAAATATTACATCCGAGATGTTAGGTTGGTTTAGGTTAGGATACACAACGATATACGTATATAATGTCTCCATCGATAAGCAGGCGACGACACGCCAGAATGTTGTAAAATATTACATCCGAGATGTTAGGTTCCCTTAGGTTAGGATATACAACGTTATAGACATATCTAATGTCCCCATCGAGAAGCAGGCGACGACAGGCCAGAATGTTGTAAAATATTACATTCGACATGTTAGGTTGCTTTAGGCTAGGATATGTAACGTTATAGACGTATATAATATACCCACCGAGAAATAGGGGCCGACGCGTCAGGAATGTTGTAAAATATTACACCCGAAATGTTAGGTTCCCTTAGGTTAGGATATACAACGTTATAGACGTATAGAATGTTCCCACCGAGATGTAGGGACTGACATGCCAGGAATGTTGGAAAATATGACAACCGAGATGTCAGGTTGCGTTAGGTTAGGATATATATCGTTATCCACTTATATAATGTTCCCACCGAGACGTGGGGACCGACATGCCAGGAATGTTGTAAAATATTACATCCCAGAAGTTAGGTTGCTTTGGGTTAGGATATACAACGTTAAATACGTATATAATGTCCCCATCGAGAAGCAGGCGACGACACGCCAGGAATGTTGCAAAATATTACATCCGAGATGTTATGTTGCCTTACGTTAGGATATATAACGTTATAGACGTATATAATGTCCCCACCGAGATGTACGGGCCGACAGGCCAGGAATGTTATCAACTATTACATCCGAGATGTTCGGCTGCCTTAGGTTATGATATATAACGTTATAGACGTATATGATGTTACCACCGAGAAGTAGGGACTGACATGCTAGGAATGTTGTAAAATATTACACCCGAGATGTTAGGTTCCCTTAGGTTAGGATATACAACGTTGTAGATGTATAGAATGTTCCCACCGAGAAATGGGGGCCGACGCGTCAGGAATATTGTAAAATATTACACCCGAAATGTTAGGTTCTCATAGGTTAGGATATACAACGTCATAGACATATAGAATGTTCCCACCGAGAAATAGGTGCCGACGCGTCAGGAATGTTGTAAAATATTACATCCGAGATGTTAGGTTCCCTTAGGTTAGGATATACAACGTTATAGACGTATCTAATGTCCCCATCGAGAAGCAGGCGACGACACGCCAGAATGTTGTAAAATATTACATCCTAGATGTTAGGTTCCCTTAGGTTAGGATATACAACGTTATAGACGTATCTAATGTCCCCATCGAGAAGCAGGCGACGACCCGCCAGGAATGTTGTAAAATATTACATCCGAGATGTTATGTTGCCTTGCGTTAGGATATATAACGTTATAGACGTATATAATGTTACCACCGAGATGTACGGGTCGACACGCCAGGAATGTTGTAAAATATTACATCCCAGATGTTAGGTTGCGTTAGGTTAGGATATACAACGTTATAGACGTATATAATGTCCCCATCGAGAAGCAGGCGACGACACGCCAGAATGTTGTAAAATATTACATCCGATGTGTTAGGTTGCCTTAGGCTAGGATATATAACGTGATAGACGTATATAATTTTCTCACCGAGAAATAGGGGCCGACGAGTCAGGAATGTTGTAAAATATTACATCCCAGATGTTAGGTTGCGTAAGGTTAGGATATACAACGTTATAGACGTATATAATGTTACCACCGAGAAGTAGGGACTGACATGCCAGGAATGTTTTAAAATATTACATCCGAGATGTTACGTTGCTTTAGGTTAGGATATATATCGTTATAGACTAATATAATGTTCCCACCGAGACGTGGGGACCCACATGCCAGGAATCTTGTAAAATATTACATCCCAGATGTTAGGTTGCGTTAGGTTAGGATATACAACGTTATAGACGTATATAATGTCCCCATCGAGAAGCAGGCGACGACACGCCAGAATGTTGTAAAATATTACATCCTAGATGTTAGGTTCCCTTAGGTTAGGATATACAAAGTTATAGACGTATCTAATGTCCCCATCGAGAAGCAGGCGACGACACGCCAGAATGTTGTAAAATATTACATTCGACATGTTAGGTTGCTTTAGGCTAGGATATGTAACGTTATAGACGTATATAATATACCCACCGAGAAATAGGGGCCGACGCGTCAGGAATGTTGTAAAATATTACACCCGAAATGTTAGGTTCCCTTAGGTAAGGATATACAACGTTATAGACGTATAGAATGTTCCCACCGAGATGTAGGGACTGACATGCCAGGAATCTTGGAAAATATGACAACCGAGATGTCAGGTTGCGTTAGGTTAGGATATATATCGTTATAGACTTATATAATTTTCCCCCCGAGACGTGGGGACCGACATGCCAGGAATGTTGTAAAATATTACATCCCAGAAGTTAGGTTGCTTTGGGTTAGGATATACAACGTTAAATACGTATATAATGTCCCCATCGAGAAGCAGGCGACGACACGCCAGGAATGTTGCAAAATATTACATCCGAGATGTTATGTTGCCTTACGTTAGGATATATAACGTTATAGACGTATATAATGTCCCCACCGAGATGTACGGGCCGACAGGCCAGGAATGTTATCAACTATTACATCCGAGATGTTCGGCTGCCTTAGGTTATGATATATAACGTTATAGACGTATGTAATGTTCCCACCGAGAAGTAGGGACTGACATGCCAGGAATGTTGGAAAATATTACAACCGAGATGTCAGGTTGCGTTAAGTTAGGATATAAACGTTATAGACTTATAGAAAGTTCCCACCGAGATGTAGGGACCGACATGCCAGGAATGTTGTAAAATATTACATCCGAGATGTTATGTTGCCTTGCGTTAGGATATATAACGTTATAGACGTATATAATGTTACCACCGAGATGTACGGGTCGACACGCCAGGAATGTTATCAACTATTACATCCGAGATGTTCGGTTGCCTTGGGTTATGATATATAACGTTATAGACGTATATAATGTTACCACCGAGAAGTAGGGACTGACATGCTAGGAATGTTGTAAAATATTACATCCGAGATGTTAGGTTGCGTAAGGTTAGGATATACAACGTTATAGACGTATAGAATGTTCTCACCGAGAAGTAGGGACCGACATGCCAGGAATGTTGTAAAATATTACACCCGAGATGTTAGGTTCCCTTAGGTTAGGATATACAACGTTGTAGACGTATAGAATGTTCCCACCGAGAAATGGGGGCCGACGCGTCAGGAATATTGTAAAATATTACACCCGAAATGTTAGGTTCTCATAGGTTAGGATATACAACGTCATAGACATATAGAATGTTCCCACCGAGAAATAGGTGCCGACGCGTCATGAATGTTGTAAAATATTACATCCCAGATGTTAGGTTGCGTTAGGTTAGGATATACAACGTTATAGACGTATATAATGTCCCCACCGAGAAGCAGGCGACGACACGCCAGAATGTTGTAAAATATTACATCCTAGATGTTAGGTTCCCTTAGGTTAGGATATACAACGTTATAGACGTATCTAATGTCCCCATCGAGAAGCAGGCGACGACACGCCAGAATGTTGTAAAATAATACATCCTAGATGTTAGGTTCCCTTAGGTTAGGATATACAACGTTATAGACGTATCTAATGTCCCCATCGAGAAGCAGGCGACGACACGCCAGAAAGTTGTAAAATATTACATCCGATATGTTAGGTTGCCTTAGGCTAGGATATATAACGTGATAGACGTATATAATGTACCCACCGAGAAATAGGGGCCAACGCGTCAGGAATGTTGTAAAATATGACATCCCAGATGTTAGGTTGCGTTAGGTTAAGATATACAACGTTATAGACGTATATAATGTCCCCTTCGAGAAGCAGGCGACGACACGCCAGAATGTTGTAAAATATTACATTCGACATGCTAGGTTGCCTTAGGCTAGGATATGTAACGTTATAGACGAATATAATATTCCCACCGAGAAATAGGGGCCGACGCGTCACGAACGTTGTAAAATATTACACCCGAAATGTTAGGTACCCTTAGGTTAGGATATACAACGTTGTAGACGTATAGAATGTTTCCACCGAGATGTAGGGACCGACATGCCAGGAATGTTGTAAAATATTACATCCGAGATGTTAGGTTGCCTTAGGCTAGGACATATATCGTTATAGACGTATACAATGTTCCCACCGAGAAGTAGGGTCCGACGCGTCAGGAATGTTGTAAAATATTACTTCCCAGATGTTAGGTTGCGTTCGGATAGGATATAAAACGTTATAGACGTATATAATGTTACCACCGAGAAGTAGGGACTGACATGCCAGGAATGTTTTAAAATATTACATCCGAGATGTTAGGTTGCGTTAGGTTAGGATATACAACGTTATAGACGTATAGAATTTTCTCACCGAGAAGTAGGGACCGACATGCCAGGAATGTTGTAAAATATTACACCCGAGATGTTAGGTTCCCTTAGCTTAGGATATACAACGTTATAGACGAATAGCATGTTCCCACCGAGAAATAGGGGCCGACGCGTCAGGAGTGGTGTAAAATATTACACCCGAGATGTTAGGTTCCCTTAGGTTAGGATATACAACGTTATAGACGTATCTAATGTCCCCATCGAGAAGCAGGCGACGACACGCCAGAATGTTGTAAAATATTACATCCTAGATGTTAGGTTCCCTTAGGTTAGGATATACAACGTTATAGACGTATAGAATGTTCCCACCGAGATGTAGGGACCGACATGCCAGGAATGTTGTAAAATATTACATCCGAGTTGTTAAGTTGCTTTAGGTTAGGATATATATCGTTATAGACTTATATAATGTTCCCACCGAGAAGTGGGGACCGACATGCCAGGAATGTTGTAAAATATTACATCCCAGAAGTTAGGTTGCTTTGGGTTAGGATATACAACGTTAAATACGTATATAATGTCCCCATCGAGAAGCAGGCGACGACACGCCAGGAATGTTGTAAAATATTACATCCGAGGTGTTATGTTGCCTTACGTTAGGATATATAACGTTTTAGACGTATATAATGTCCCCACCGAGAAGTAGGGACCGACATGCCAGGAATGTTGTAAAATATTACATACGAGATGTTAGGTTGCTTTAGGTTAGGATATATATCGTTATAGACGAATATAATATTCCCACCGAGAAATAGGGGCCGACGCGTCAGGAACGTTGTAAAATATTACACCCGAAATGTTAGGTACCCTTAGGTTAGGATATACAACGTTATAGACGTATAGAATGTTTCCACCGAGATGTAGGGACCGACATGCCAGGAATGTTGTAAAATATTACATCCGAGATGTTAGGTTGCCTTAGGCTAGGACATATATCGTTATAGACGTATACAATCTTCCCACCGAGAAGTAGGGACCGACGCGTCAGGAATATTGTAAAATATTACATCCCAGATGTTAGGTTGCGTTAGGTTAGGATATACAACGTTATAGACGTATCTAATGTCCCCATCGAGAAGCAGGCGACGACACGCCAGAATGTTGTAAAATATTACATCCGATATGTTATGTTGCCTTACGTTAGGATATATAACGTGATAGACGTATATAATGTACCCACCGAGAAATAGGGCCGACGCGTCAGGAATGTTGTAAAATATGACATCCCAGATGTTAGGTTGCGTTAGGTTAAGATATACAACGTTATAGACGTATATAATGTCCCCTTCGAGAAGCAGGCGACGACACGCCAGAATGTTGTAAAATATTACATTCGACATGCTAGGTTGCCTTAGGCTAGGATATGTAACGTTATAGACGAATATAATATTCCCACCGAAAAATAGGGGCCGACGCGTCAGGAACGTTGTAAAATATTACACCCGAAATGTTAGGTTCCCTTAGGTTAGGATATACAACGTTATAGACGTATAGAATGTTCCCACCGAGATGTAGGGACCGACATGCCAGGAATGTTGTAAAATATTACATCCGAGATGTTAGGTTGCTTTAGGTTAGGATATACAACGATATACGTATATAATGTCTCCATCGATAAGCAGGCGACGACACGCCAGAATGTTGTAAAATATTACATCCGAGATGTTAGGTTCCCTTAGGTTAGGATATACAACGTTATAGACGTATCTAATGTCCCCATCGAGAAGCAGGCGACGACAGGCCAGAATGTTGTAAAATATTACATCCTAGATGTTAGGTTCCCTTAGGTTAGGATATACAACGTTATAGACGTATCTAATGTCCCCATCGAGAAGCAGGCGACGACACGCCAGAATGTTGTAAAATATTACATCCTAGATGTTAGGTTCCCTTAGGTTAGGATATACAACGTTATAAACGTATCTAATGTCCCCATCGAGAAGCAGGCGACGACACGCCAGAATGTTGTAAAATGTTACATCCGATATGTTAGGTTGCCTTAGGCTAGGATATATAACGTGATAGACGTATATAATGTACCCACCGAGAAATAGGGGCCGACGCGTCAGGAATGTTTTAAATATGACATCCCAGATGTTAGGTTGCGTTAGGTTAAGATATACAACGTTATGGACGTATATAATGTCCCCTTCGAGAAGCAGGCGACGACACGCCAGAATGTTGTAAAATATTACATTCGACATGCTAGGTTGCCTTAGGCTAGGATATGTAACGTTATAGACGAATATAATATTCCCACCGAGAAATAGGGGCCGACGCGTCAGGAACGTTGTAAAATATTACACCCGAAATGTTAGGTTCCCTTAGGTTAGGATATACAACGTTATAGACGTATATAATGTCCCCATCGAGAAGCAGGCGACGACACGCCAGAATGTTGTAAAATATTACATCCTAGATGTTAGGTTCCCTTAGGTTAGGATATACAACGTTATAGACGTATCTAATGTCCCCATCGAGAAGCAGGCGACGACACGCCAGCATGTTGTAAAATATTACATCCTAGATGTTAGGTTCCCTTAGGTTAGGATATACAACGTTATAAACGTATCTAATGTCCCCATCGAGAAGCAGGCGACGACACGCCAGAATGTTGTAAAATATTACATCCGATATGTTCGGTTGCCTTAGGCTAGGATATATAACGTGATAGACATATATAATGTACCCACCGAGAAATAGGGGCCGACGCGTCAGGAATGTTTTAAATATTACATCCCAGATGTTAGGTTGCGTTATGTTAGGATATACAACGTTATAGACGTATCTAATGTCCCCATCGAGATGCAGGCGACGACACGCCAGAATGTTGTAAAATATTACATTCGACATGCTAGGTTGCCTTAGGCTAGGATATGTAACGTTATAGACGAATATAATATTCCCACCGAGAAATAGGGGCCGACGCGTCAGGAACGTTGTAAAATATTACACCCGAAATGTTAGGTACTCTTAGGTTAGGATATACAACGTTATAGACGTATAGAATGTTTCCACCGAGATGTAGGGACCGACATGCCAGGAATGTTGTAAAATATTACATCCGAGATGTTAGGTTGCCTTAGGCTAGGACATATATTGTTATAGACGTATACAATCTTCCCACCGAGAAGTAGGGACCGACGCGTCAGGAATATTGTAAAATATTACATCCCAGATGTTAGGTTGCGTTAGGCTAGGATATACAACGTTATAGACGTATCTAATGTCCCCATCGAGTAGCAGGCGACGACAAGCCAGAATGTTGTAAAATATTACATCCTATATGTTAGGTTCCCTTAGGTTAGGATATACAACGTTATAAACGTATCTAATGTCCCCATCGAGAAGCAGGCGACGACACGCCAGAATGTTGTAAAATATTACATCCGAGACGTTAGGTTCCCTTAGGTTAGGATATACAACGTTATAGACGTATCTAATGTCCCCATCGAGAAGCAGGCGACGACAGGCCAGAATGTTGTAAAATATTACATCCGATATGTTAGGTTGCCTTAGGCTAGGATATATAACGTGATAGACGTATATAATGTTCCCACCGAGAAATAGGGGCCGACGCGTCAGGAATGTTGTAAAATATGACATCCCAGATGTTAGGTTGCGTTAGGTTAAGATATACAACGTTATAGACGTATATAATGTCCCCTTCGAGAAGCAGGCGACGACACGCCAGAATGTTGTAAAATATTACATTCGACATGTTAGGTTGCCTTAGGCTAGGATATATAACGTTATAGACGTATATAATATTCCCACCGAGAAATAGGGGCCGACGCGTCAGGAATGTTGTAAAATATTACACCCGAGAAGTTAGGTTCCCTTAGGTTAGCATATACAACGTTATAGACGTATATAATGTTCCCACCGAGAAGTAGGGACCGACATGCCAGGAATGTTGTAAAATATTACATACGAGATGTTAGGTTGCTTTAGGTTAGGACATATATCGTTATAGACGAATATAATATTCCCACCGAGAAATAGGGGCCGACGCGTCAGGAACGTTGTAAAATATTACACCCGAAATGTTAGGTACCCTTAGGTTACGATATACAACATTATAGACGTATAGAATGTTTCCACCGAGATGTAGGGACCGACATGCCAGGAATGTTGTAAAATATTACATCCGAGATGTTAGGTTGCCTTAGGCTAGGACATATATCGTTATAGACGTATGCAATCTTCCCACCGAGAAGTAGGGACCGACGCGTCAGGAATATTGTAAAATATTACATCCCAGATGTTAGGTTGCGTTAGGTTAGGATATACAACGTTATAGACGTATATAATGTTACCACCGAGAAGTAGGGACTGACATGCCAGGAATGTTTTAAAATATTACATCCGAGATGTTAGGTTGCGTTAGGTTAGGATATACAACGTTATAGACGTATAGAATTTTCTCATCGAGAAGTAGGGACCGACATGCCAGGAATGTTGTAAAATATTACACACGAGATGTTAGGTTCCCTTAGCTTAGGATATACAACGTTATAGACGAATAGCATGTTCCCACCGAGAAATAGGGGCCGACGCGTCAGGAGTGGTGTAAAATATTACACCCGAGATGTTAGGTTCCCTTAGGTTAGGATATACAACGTTATAGACGTATCTAATGTCCCCATCGAGAAGCAGGCGACGACACGCCAGAATGTTGTAAAATATTACATCCTAGATGTTAGGTTCCCTTAGGTTAGGATATACAACGTTATAGACGTATAGAATGTTCCCACCGAGATGTAGGGACCGACATGCCAGGAATGTTGTAAAATATTACATCCGAGATGTTAGGTTGGTTTAGGTTAGGATACACAACGATATACGTATATAATGTCTCCATCGATAAGCAGGCGACGACACGCCAGAATGTTGTAAAATATTACATCCGAGATGTTAGGTTCCCTTAGGTTAGGATATACAACGTTATAGACATATCTAATGTCCCCATCGAGAAGCAGGCGACGACAGGCCAGAATGTTGTAAAATATTACATTCGACATGTTAGGTTGCTTTAGGCTAGGATATGTAACGTTATAGACGTATATAATATACCCACCGAGAAATAGGGGCCGACGCGTCAGGAATGTTGTAAAATATTACACCCGAAATGTTAGGTTCCCTTAGGTTAGGATATACAACGTTATAGACGTATAGAATGTTCCCACCGAGATGTAGGGACTGACATGCCAGGAATGTTGGAAAATATGACAACCGAGATGTCAGGTTGCGTTAGGTTAGGATATATATCGTTATCCACTTATATAATGTTCCCACCGAGACGTGGGGACCGACATGCCAGGAATGTTGTAAAATATTACATCCCAGAAGTTAGGTTGCTTTGGGTTAGGATATACAACGTTAAATACGTATATAATGTCCCCATCGAGAAGCAGGCGACGACACGCCAGGAATGTTGCAAAATATTACATCCGAGATGTTATGTTGCCTTACGTTAGGATATATAACGTTATAGACGTATATAATGTCCCCACCGAGATGTACGGGCCGACAGGCCAGGAATGTTATCAACTATTACATCCGAGATGTTCGGCTGCCTTAGGTTATGATATATAACGTTATAGACGTATGTAATGTTCCCACCGAGAAGTAGGGACTGACATGCCAGGAATGTTGGAAAATATTACAACCGAGATGTCAGGTTGCGTTAAGTTAGGATATAAACGTTATAGACTTATAGAAAGTTCCCACCGAGATGTAGGGACCGACATGCCAGGAATGTTGTAAAATATTACATCCGAGATGTTATGTTGCCTTGCGTTAGGATATATAACGTTATAGACGTATATAATGTTACCACCGAGATGTACGGGTCGACACGCCAGGAATGTTATCAACTATTACATCCGAGATGTTCGGTTGCCTTGGGTTATGATATATAACGTTATAGACGTATATAATGTTACCACCGAGAAGTAGGGACTGACATGCTAGGAATGTTGTAAAATATTACATCCGAGATGTTAGGTTGCGTAAGGTTAGGATATACAACGTTATAGACGTATAGAATGTTCTCACCGAGAAGTAGGGACCGACATGCCAGGAATGTTGTAAAATATTACACCCGAGATGTTAGGTTCCCTTAGGTTAGGATATACAACGTTGTAGACGTATAGAATGTTCCCACCGAGAAATGGGGGCCGACGCGTCAGGAATATTGTAAAATATTACACCCGAAATGTTAGGTTCTCATAGGTTAGGATATACAACGTCATAGACATATAGAATGTTCCCACCGAGAAATAGGTGCCGACGCGTCATGAATGTTGTAAAATATTACATCCCAGATGTTAGGTTGCGTTAGGTTAGGATATACAACGTTATAGACGTATATAATGTCCCCACCGAGAAGCAGGCGACGACACGCCAGAATGTTGTAAAATATTACATCCTAGATGTTAGGTTCCCTTAGGTTAGGATATACAACGTTATAGACGTATCTAATGTCCCCATCGAGAAGCAGGCGACGACACGCCAGAATGTTGTAAAATAATACATCCTAGATGTTAGGTTCCCTTAGGTTAGGATATACAACGTTATAGACGTATCTAATGTCCCCATCGAGAAGCAGGCGACGACACGCCAGAAAGTTGTAAAATATTACATCCGATATGTTAGGTTGCCTTAGGCTAGGATATATAACGTGATAGACGTATATAATGTTCCCACCGAGAAATAGGGGCCGACGCGTCAGGAATGTTGTAAAATATGACATCCCAGATGTTAGGTTGCGTTAGGTTAAGATATACAACGTTATAGACGTATATAATGTCCCCTTCGAGAAGCAGGCGACGACACGCCAGAATGTTGTAAAATATTACATTCGACATGTTAGGTTGCCTTAGGCTAGGATATATAACGTTATAGACGTATATAATATTCCCACCGAGAAATAGGGGCCGACGCGTCAGGAATGTTGTAAAATATTACACCCGAGAAGTTAGGTTCCCTTAGGTTAGCATATACAACGTTATAGACGTATATAATGTTCCCACCGAGAAGTAGGGACCGACATGCCAGGAACGTTGTAAAATATTACATACGAGATGTTAGGTTGCTTTAGGTTAGGACATATATCGTTATAGACGAATATAATATTCCCACCGAGAAATAGGGGCCGACGCGTCAGGAACGTTGTAAAATATTACACCCGAAATGTTAGGTACCCTTAGGTTACGATATACAACATTATAGACGTATAGAATGTTTCCACCGAGATGTAGGGACCGACATGCCAGGAATGTTGTAAAATATTACATCCGAGATGTTAGGTTGCCTTAGGCTAGGACATATATCGTTATAGACGTATGCAATCTTCCCACCGAGAAGTAGGGACCGACGCGTCAGGAATATTGTAAAATATTACATCCCAGATGTTAGGTTGCGTTAGGTTAGGATATACAACGTTATAGACGTATATAATGTTACCACCGAGAAGTAGGGACTGACATGCCAGGAATGTTTTAAAATATTACATCCGAGATGTTAGGTTGCGTTAGGTTAGGATATACAACGTTATAGACGTATAGAATTTTCTCATCGAGAAGTAGGGACCGACATGCCAGGAATGTTGTAAAATATTACACACGAGATGTTAGGTTCCCTTAGCTTAGGATATACAACGTTATAGACGAATAGCATGTTCCCACCGAGAAATAGGGGCCGACGCGTCAGGAGTGGTGTAAAATATTACACCCGAGATGTTAGGTTCCCTTAGGTTAGGATATACAACGTTATAGACGTATCTAATGTCCCCATCGAGAAGCAGGCGACGACACGCCAGAATGTTGTAAAATATTACATCCTAGATGTTAGGTTCCCTTAGGTTAGGATATACAACGTTATAGACGTATAGAATGTTCCCACCGAGATGTAGGGACCGACATGCCAGGAATGTTGTAAAATATTACATCCGAGATGTTAGGTTGGTTTAGGTTAGGATACACAACGATATACGTATATAATGTCTCCATCGATAAGCAGGCGACGACACGCCAGAATGTTGTAAAATATTACATCCGAGATGTTAGGTTCCCTTAGGTTAGGATATACAACGTTATAGACATATCTAATGTCCCCATCGAGAAGCAGGCGACGACAGGCCAGAATGTTGTAAAATATTACATTCGACATGTTAGGTTGCTTTAGGCTAGGATATGTAACGTTATAGACGTATATAATATACCCACCGAGAAATAGGGGCCGACGCGTCAGGAATGTTGTAAAATATTACACCCGAAATGTTAGGTTCCCTTAGGTTAGGATATACAACGTTATAGACGTATAGAATGTTCCCACCGAGATGTAGGGACTGACATGCCAGGAATGTTGGAAAATATGACAACCGAGATGTCAGGTTGCGTTAGGTTAGGATATATATCGTTATCCACTTATATAATGTTCCCACCGAGACGTGGGGACCGACATGCCAGGAATGTTGTAAAATATTACATCCCAGAAGTTAGGTTGCTTTGGGTTAGGATATACAACGTTAAATACGTATATAATGTCCCCATCGAGAAGCAGGCGACGACACGCCAGGAATGTTGCAAAATATTACATCCGAGATGTTATGTTGCCTTACGTTAGGATATATAACGTTATAGACGTATATAATGTCCCCACCGAGATGTACGGGCCGACAGGCCAGGAATGTTATCAACTATTACATCCGAGATGTTCGGCTGCCTTAGGTTATGATATATAACGTTATAGACGTATGTAATGTTCCCACCGAGAAGTAGGGACTGACATGCCAGGAATGTTGGAAAATATTACAACCGAGATGTCAGGTTGCGTTAAGTTAGGATATAAACGTTATAGACTTATAGAAAGTTCCCACCGAGATGTAGGGACCGACATGCCAGGAATGTTGTAAAATATTACATCCGAGATGTTATGTTGCCTTGCGTTAGGATATATAACGTTATAGACGTATATAATGTTACCACCGAGATGTACGGGTCGACACGCCAGGAATGTTATCAACTATTACATCCGAGATGTTCGGTTGCCTTGGGTTATGATATATAACGTTATAGACGTATATAATGTTACCACCGAGAAGTAGGGACTCACATGCTAGGAATGTTGTAAAATATTACATCCGAGATGTTAGGTTGCGTAAGGTTAGGATATACAACGTTATAGACGTATAGAATGTTCTCACCGAGAAGTAGGGACCGACATGCCAGGAATGTTGTAAAATATTACACCCGAGATGTTAGGTTCCCTTAGGTTAGGATATACAACGTTGTAGACGTATAGAATGTTCCCACCGAGAAATGGGGGCCGACGCGTCAGGAATATTGTAAAATATTACACCCGAAATGTTAGGTTCCCATAGGTTAGGATATACAACGTCATAGACATATAGAATGTTCCCACCGAGAAATAGGTGCCGACGCGTCATGAATGTTGTAAAATATTACATCCCAGATGTTAGGTTGCGTTAGGTTAGGATATACAACGTTATAGACGTATATAATGTCCCCACCGAGAAGCAGGCGACGACACGCCAGAATGTTGTAAAATATTACATCCTAGATGTTAGGTTCCCTTAGGTTAGGATATACAACGTTATAGACGTATCTAATGTCCCCATCGAGAAGCAGGCGACGACACGCCAGAATGTTGTAAAATAATACATCCTAGATGTTAGGTTCCCTTAGGTTAGGATATACAACGTTATAGACGTATCTAATGTCCCCATCGAGAAGCAGGCGACGACACGCCAGAAAGTTGTAAAATATTACATCCGATATGTTAGGTTGCCTTAGGCTAGGATATATAACGTGATAGACGTATATAATGTACCCACCGAGAAATAGGGGCCAACGCGTCAGGAATGTTGTAAAATATGACATCCCAGATGTTAGGTTGCGTTAGGTTAAGATATACAACGTTATAGACGTATATAATGTCCCCTTCGAGAAGCAGGCGACGACACGCCAGAATGTTGTAAAATATTACATTCGACATGCTAGGTTGCCTTAGGCTAGGATATGTAACGTTATAGACGAATATAATATTCCCACCGAGAAATAGGGGCCGACGCGTCACGAACGTTGTAAAATATTACACCCGAAATGTTAGGTACCCTTAGGTTAGGATATACAACGTTGTAGACGTATAGAATGTTTCCACCGAGATGTAGGGACCGACATGCCAGGAATGTTGTAAAATATTACATCCGAGATGTTAGGTTGCCTTAGGCTAGGACATATATCGTTATAGACGTATACAATGTTCCCACCGAGAAGTAGGGTCCGACGCGTCAGGAATGTTGTAAAATATTACTTCCCAGATGTTCGGTTGCGTTCGGATAGGATATAAAACGTTATAGACGTATATAATGTTACCACCGAGAAGTAGGGACTGACATGCCAGGAATGTTTTAAAATATTACATCCGAGATGTTAGGTTGCGTTAGGTTAGGATATACAACGTTATAGACGTATAGAATTTTCTCACCGAGAAGTAGGGACCGACATGCCAGGAATGTTGTAAAATATTACACCCGAGATGTTAGGTTCCCTTAGCTTAGGATATACAACGTTATAGACGAATAGCATGTTCCCACCGAGAAATAGGGGCCGACGCGTCAGGAGTGGTGTAAGATATTACACCCGAGATGTTAGGTTCCCTTAGGTTAGGATATACAACGTTATAGACGTATAGAAAGTTCCCACGGAGATGTAGGGACCGACATGCTAGGAATGTTGTAAAATATTACATCCGAGATGTTACGTTGCTTTAGGTTAGGATATATATCGTTATAGACTAATATAATGTTCCCACCGAGACGTGGGGACCGACATGCCAGGAATCTTGTAAAATATTACATCCCAGATGTTAGGTTGCGTTAGGTTAGAATATACAACGTTATAGACGTATATAATGTCCCCATCGAGAAGCAAGCGACGACACGCCAGAATGTTGTAAAATATTACATTCGACATGCTAGGTTGCCTTAGGCTAGGATATGTAACGTTATAGACGAATATAATATTCCCACCGAGAAATAGGGGCCGACGCGTCAGGAACGTTGTAAAATATTACGCCCGAAATGTTAGGTTCCCTTAGGTTAGGATATACAACGTTATAGACGTATATAATGTCCCCTTCGAGAAGCAGGCGACGACACGCCAGAATGTTGTAAAATATTACATTCGACATGTTAGGTTCCCTTAGGTTAGGATATACAACGTTATAGACGTATCTAATGTCCCCATCGAGAAGCAGGCGACGACACGCCAGAATGTTGTAAAATAATACATCCTAGATGTTAGGTTCCCTTAGGTTAGGATATACAACGTTATAGACGTATAGAATGTTCCCACCGAGAAATAGGGGCCGACGCGTCAGGAATGTTGTAAAATATTACAGCCGAGATGTTAGGTTCTCATAGGTTAGGATATACAACGTCATAGACATATAGAATGTTCCCACCGAGAAATAGGTGCCGACGCGTCAGGAATGTTGTAAAATATTACACCCGAAATGTTAGGTTCCCTTAGGTTAGGATATACAACGTTATAGACGTATAGAATGTTCCCACCGAGAAGTAGGGTCCGACATGCCAGGAATGTTGTAAAATATTACATCCGAGATGTTAGGTTGCTTTAGGTTAGGATATACAACGATATACGTATATAATGTCTCCATCGATAAGCAGGCGACGACACGCCAGAATGTTGTAAAATATTACATCCGAGATGTTAGGTTCCCTTAGGTTAGGATATACAACGTTATAGACGTATCTAATGTCCACATCGAGAAGTAGGCGACGACAGGCCAGAATGTTGTAAAATATTACATCCGATATGTTAGGTTCCCTTAGGTTAGGATATACAACGTTATAGACGTATAGAATGTTCCCACCGAGAAATAGGGGCCGACGCGTCAGGAATGTTGTAAAATATTACACCCTAGATGTTAGGTTCCCTTAGGTTAGGATATACAACGTTATAAACGTATCTAATGTCCCCATCGAGAAGCAG
Organism: Xylocopa violacea; assembly: GCA_963969225.1. Taxonomy (NCBI): domain Eukaryota; kingdom Metazoa; phylum Arthropoda; class Insecta; order Hymenoptera; family Apidae; genus Xylocopa; species Xylocopa violacea. The sequence goes on from CAXAJV010000001.1 coordinate 52,546,428, forward strand.
GCGACGACACGCCAGAATGTTGTAAAATATTACATCCGATATGTTAGGTTGCCTTAGGCTAGGATATATAACGTGATAGACGTATATAATGTACCCACCGAGAAATAGGGGCCGACGCGTCAGGAATGTTTTAAATATTACATCCCAGATGTTAGGTTGCGTTAGGTTAGGATATACAACGTTATAGACGTATCTAATGTCCCCATCGAGAAGCAGGCGACGACACGCCAGGAATGTTGTAAAATATTACATCCGAGATGTTATGTTGCCTTGCGTTAGGATATATAACGTTATAGACGTATATAATGATACCACCGAGATGTATGGGTCGACACGCCAGGAATGTTATCAACTATTACATCCGAGATGTTCGGTTGCCTTGGGTTATGATATATAACGTTATAGACGTATATAATGTTACCACCGAGAAGTAGGGACTGACATGCTAGAAATGTTGTAAAATATTACATCCGAGATGTTAGGTTGCGTAAGGTTAGGATATACAACGTTATAGACGTATAGAATGTTCTCACCGAGAAGTAGGTACCGACATGCCAGGAATGTTGTAAAATATTACACCCGAGATGTTAGGTTCCCTTAGGTTAGGATATACAACGTTATAGACGTATAGAATGTTCCCACCGAGAAATAGGGGCCGACGCGTCAGGAATGTTGTAAAATATTACATCCCAGATGTTAGGTTGCGTTAGGTTAAGATATACAACGTTATAGACGTATATATTGTCCCCTTCGAGAAGCAGGCGACGACACGCCAGAATGTTGTAAAATATTACATCCGAGATGCTAGGTTGCCTTAGACTAGGATATGTAACGTTATAGACGAATATAATATTCCCACCGAGAAATAGGGGCCGACGCGTCACGAACGTTGTAAAATATTACACCCGAAATGTTAGGTACCCTTAGGTTAGGATATACAACGTTGTAGACGTATAGAATGTTTCCACCGAGATGTAGGGACCGACATGCCAGGAATGTTGTAAAATATTACATCCGAGATGTTAGGTTGCCTTAGGCTAGGACATATATCGTTATAGACGTATACAATGTTCCCACCGAGAAGTAGGGTCCGACGCGTCAGGAATGTTGTAAAATATTACTTCCCAGATGTTAGGTTGCGTTAGGTTAGGATATAAAACGTTATAGACGTATATAATGTTACCACCGAGAAGTAGGGACTGACATGCCAGGAATGTTTTAAAATATTACATCCGAGATGTTAGGTTGCGTTAGGTTAGGATATACAACGTTATAGACGTATAGAATTTTCTCACCGAGAAGTAGGGACCGACATGCCAGGAATGTTGTAAAATATTACACCCGAGATGTTAGGTTCCCTTAGCTTAGGATATACAACGTTATAGACGAATAGCATGTTCCCACCGAGAAATAGGGGCCGACGCGTCAGGAGTGGTGTAAGATATTACACCCGAGATGTTAGGTTCCCTTAGGTTAGGATATACAACGTTATAGACGTATAGAAAGTTCCCACGGAGATGTAGGGACCGACATGCTAGGAATGTTGTAAAATATTACATCCGAGATGTTACGTTGCTTTAGGTTAGGATATATATCGTTATAGACTAATATAATGTTCCCACCGAGACGTGGGGACCGACATGCCAGGAATCTTGTAAAATATTACATCCCAGATGTTAGGTTGCGTTAGGTTAGAATATACAACGTTATAGACGTATATAATGTCCCCATCGAGAAGCAAGCGACGACACGCCAGAATGTTGTAAAATATTACATTCGACATGCTAGGTTGCCTTAGGCTAGGATATGTAACGTTATAGACGAATATAATATTCCCACCGAGAAATAGGGGCCGACGCGTCAGGAACGTTGTAAAATATTACGCCCGAAATGTTAGGTTCCCTTAGGTTAGGATATACAACGTTATAGACGTATATAATGTCCCCTTCGAGAAGCAGGCGACGACACGCCAGAATGTTGTAAAATATTACATTCGACATGTTAGGTTCCCTTAGGTTAGGATATACAACGTTATAGACGTATCTAATGTCCCCATCGAGAAGCAGGCGACGACACGCCAGAATGTTGTAAAATAATACATCCTAGATGTTAGGTTCCCTTAGGTTAGGATATACAACGTTATAGACGTATAGAATGTTCCCACCGAGAAATAGGGGCCGACGCGTCAGGAATGTTGTAAAATATTACAGCCGAGATGTTAGGTTCTCATAGGTTAGGATATACAACGTCATAGACATATAGAATGTTCCCACCGAGAAATAGGTGCCGACGCGTCAGGAATGTTGTAAAATATTACACCCGAAATGTTAGGTTCCCTTAGGTTAGGATATACAACGTTATAGACGTATAGAATGTTCCCACCGAGAAGTAGGGTCCGACATGCCAGGAATGTTGTAAAATATTACATCCGAGATGTTAGGTTGCTTTAGGTTAGGACATATATCGTTATAGACTAATATAATGTTCCCACCGAGACGTGGGGACCGACATGCCAGGAATCTTGTAAAATATTACATCCCAGATGTTAGGTTGCGTTAGGTTAGGATATACAACGTTATAGACGTATCTAATGGCCCCATTGAGTAGCAGGCGACGACACGCCAGAATGTTGTAAAATATTACATCCGAGATGTTAGGTTCCCTTAGGTTAGGATATACAACGTTATAGACGTATCTAATGTCCCCATCGAGAAGCAGGCGACGACAGGCCAGAATGTTGTAAAATATTACATCCGATATGTTAGGTTGCCTTAGGCTAGGATATATAACGTGATAGACGTATATAATGTTCCCACCGAGAAATAGGGGCCGACGCGTCAGGAATGTTGTAAAATATTACATACCAGATGTTAGGTTGCGTTAGGATGGGATATACAACGTTATAGACGTATATAATGTCCCCATCGAAAAGCATGCGACAACACGCCAGGAATGTTGTAAAATATTACATCCCAGATGTTATGTTGCCTTGCGTTAGGATATATAACGTTATAGACGTATATAATGATACCACCGAGATGTATGGGTCGACACGCCAGGAATGTTATCAACTGTTACATCCGAGATGTTCGGTTGCCTTGGGTTATGATATATAACGTTATAGACGTATATAATGTTACCACCGAGAAGTAGGGACTGACATGCTAGGAATGTTGTAAAATATTACATCCGAGATGTTAGGTTGCGTAAGGTTAGGTTATACAACGTTATAGACGTATAGAATGTTCTCACCGAGAAGTAGGGACCGACATGCCAGGAATGTTGTAAAATATTACACCCGAGATGTTAGGTTCCCTTAGGTTAGGATATACAACGTTATAGACGTATAGAATGTTCCCACCGAGAAATAGGGGCCGACGCGTCAGGAATGTTGTAAAATATTACATCCCAGATGTTAGGTTGCGTTAGGTTAAGATATACAACGTTATAGACGTATATATTGTCCCCTTCGAGAAGCAGGCGACGACACGCCAGAATGTTGTAAAATATTACATCCGAGATGTTAGGTTCCCTTAGGTTAGGATATACAACGTTATAGACGTATCTAATGTCCCCATCGAGAAGCAGGCGACGACAGCCCAGAATGTTGTAAAATATTACATTCGACATGCTAGGTTGCCTTCGGCTAGGATATATAACGTTATAGACGTATATAATACTCCCACCGAGAAATAGGGGCCGACGCGTCAGTAATGTTGTAAAATATTACACCCGAGATGTTAGGTTCCCTTAGGTTAGGATAGACAACGTTATAGACGTATAGAAAGTTCCCACGGTGATGTAGGGACCGACATGCCAGGAATGTTGTAAAATATTACATCCGAGATGTTACGTTGCTTTAGGTTAGGATATATATCGTTATAGACTAATATGTTCCCACCGAGACGTGGGGACCGACATGCCAGGAATCTTGTAAAATATTACATCCGAGACATTAGGTTGCGTTAGGTTAGGACCTACAACGTTATAGACGTATCTAATGTCCCCATCGAGAAGCAGGCGACGACACGCCAGAATGTTGTAAAATATTACATCCGATATGTTAGGTTGCCTTATGCTACGATATATATCGTTATAGACGTATACAATGTTCCCACCGAGAAGTAGGGACCGAAATGCCAGGAATGTTGTAAAATATTACATCCGAGATGTTAGGTTGCCTTAGGTTAGCATACACAACGTTATAGACGTATATAATGTCCCCATCGAAAAGCAGGCGACGACACGCCAGGAATGTTGTAAAATATTACATCCGAGATGTTAGGTTGCCTTAAGCTAGGACATAGATCGTTATAGACGTATATAATGTTCCCACCGAGAAGTAGGGACCGACGCGTCAGGAATGTTGTAAAATATTACATCCCAGATGTTAGGTTGCGTTAGGTTAGGATATACAAGGTTATAGACGTATATAATGTCCCCTTCGAGAAGCAGGCGACGACACGCCAGAATGTTGTAAAATATTACATTCGACATGTTAGGTTGCCTTAGGCTAGGATATATATCGTTATAGACGAATATAATATTCCCACCGAGAAATAGGGGCCGACGCGTCAGGAACGTTGTAAAATATTACACCCGAAATGTTAGGTTGCCTTAGGCTAGGATATGCGACGTTATAGACGTATAGAATGTTCCCACCGAGAAATAGGGGCCGACGGGTCAGGAATGTTGTAAAATATACACCCCAGATGTTAGGTTCCCTTAGGTTAGGATATACAACGTTATAGACTTATAGGAAGTTTCCACCGAGATGTAGGGACCGACATGCCAGGAATGTTGTAAAATATTACATCCGAGATGTTACGTTGCTTTAGGATAGGATATACAACGTTATAGACGTATAGAATGTTCCCACCGAGAAATAGGGGCCGAGGGGTCAGGAATGTTGTAAAATATTACACCCGAGATGTTAGGTTCCCTTAGGTTAGGATATACAACGTTATAGACGTATAGAAAGTTCCCACGGTGATGTAGGGACCGACATGCCAGGAATGTTGTAAAATATTACATCCGAGATGTTACGTTGCTTTAGGTTAGGATATATATCGTTATAGACTAATATAATGTTCCCACCGAGACGTGGGGACCGACATGCCAGGAATCTTGTAAAATATTACATCCGAGACGTTAGGTTGCGTTAGGTTAAGATATACAACGTTATAGACGTATATAATGTCCCCTTCGAGAAGCAGGCGACGACACGCCAGAATGTTGTAAAATATTACATTCGACATGTTAGGTTGCCTTAGGCTAGGATATATAACGTTATAGACGTATATAATATTCCCACCGAGAAATAGGGGCCGACGCGTCAGGAATGTTGTAAAATATTACACCCGAGATGTTAGGTTCCCTTAGGTTAGCATATACAACGTTATAGACGTATATAATGTTCCCACCGAGAAGTAGGGACCGACATGCCAGGAATGTTGTAAAATATTACATACGAGATGTTAGGTTGCTTTAGGTTAGGATATATATCGTTATAGACGTATACAATGTTCCCACCGTGAAGTAGGGACTGACGCGTCAGGAATGTTGTAAAATATCACATCCCAGATGTTAGGTTGCGTTAGGCTAGGATATACAACGTTATAGACGTATATAATGCCCCATCGGGAAGTAAGTGCCGTCACGCCAGGAATGCTGTAAAATATTACAGTAGAGAGGTTAGGTTGCCTTAGGTTATGATATATAACCTTGCAGACGTATCTAATGTTCCCACCGAGACGTGGGGACCGACATGCCAGGAATGTTGTAAAATATTACATTCGACATGTTAGGTTGCCTTAGGCTAGGATATATAACGTTATAGACGTATATAATATTCCCACCGATAAATAGGGGCCGATGCGTCAGGAATGTTGTAAAATATTACACCCGAGATGTTAGGTTCCCTTAGGTTAGCATATACAACGTTATAGACGTATAGAATGTTCCCACCGAGATGTAGGGACCGACATGCCAGGAATGTTGTAAAATATTACATCCGAGATGTTAGGTTGCCTTAGGCTAGGACATATATCGTTATAGACGTATACAATGTTCCCACCGAGAAGTAGGGACCGACGCGTCAGGAATGTTGTAAAATATTACGTCCCAGATGTTAGGTTGCGTTAGGTTAGGATATACAACGTTTATAGACGTATATAATGTCCCCTTCGAGAAGCAGGCGACGACACGCCAGAATGTTGTGAAATATTACATTCGACATGTTAGGTTGCCTTAGGCTAGGATATATAACGTTATAGACGTATATAATATTCCCACCGAGAAATAGGGGCCGACGCGTCAGGAATGTTGTAAAATATTACACCCGAGATGTTAGGTTCCCTTAGGTTAGCATATACAACGTTATAGACGTATATAATGTTCCCACCGTGAAGTAGGGACCGAGATGCCAGGAATGTTGTAAAATATTACATACGAGATGTTAGGTTGCTTTAGGTTAGGATATATATCGTTATAGACTTATATAATGTTCCCACCGAGACGTGGGGACCGACATGCCAGGAATGTTGTAAAATGTTACATCCCAGAAGTTAGATTGCTTTGGGTTAGGATATCCAACGTTATCGACGTATATAATGTCCCCATCGAGCAGCAGGCGACAACACGCCAGAATGTTGTAAAATATTACATCCGAGATGTTAGGTTCCCTTAGGTTAGGATATACAACGTTATAGACGTATCTAATGTCCCCATCGAGAAGCAGGCGACGACACGCCAGAATGTTGTAAAATATTACATCCGATATGTTAGGTTGCCTTAGGCTAGGATATATAACGTGATAGACGTATATAATGTTCCCACCGAGAAATAGGGGCCGACGCGTCAGGAATGTTGTAAAATATGACATACCAGATGTTAGGTTGCGTTAGGTTAAAGTATACAACGTTATAGAAGTATATAATGGCCCCCTTCGAGAAGCAGGCGAAGACACGCCAGAATGATGTAAAATATTACATTCGACATGTTAGGTTGCCTTAGGCTAGGATATGTAACGTTATAGACGAATATATTATTCCCACCGAGAAATGGGGTCAGACGCGTCAGGAACGTTGTAAAATATTACACCCGAACTGTTAAGTTCCCTTAGGTTAGGATATACAACGTTATAGACGTATAGAATGTTCCCACCGAGATGTAGGGACCGACATGCCAGGAATGTTCTAAAATATTACATCCGAAATGTTAGGTTGCTATACGTTAGGATATATAACGTTATAGACGTATATAATGTTCCCACCGAGAAATAGGGGCCGACGCGTCAGGAATGTTGTAAAATATGACATCCCAGATGTTAGGTTGCGTTAGGTTAAGATATACAACGTTATAGACGTATATAATGTCCCCTTCGAGAAGCGGGCGACGACAAGCCAGAATGTTGTAAAATATTACATTCGACATGTTAGGTTGCCTTAGGCTAGGATATTTAACGTTATAGACGTATATAATATTCCCACCGAGAAATAGGGGCCGACGCGTCAGGAATGTTGTAAAATATTACACCCGAGATGTAAGATTCCCTTAGGTTAGGATATACAACGTTATAGACGTATAGAATGTTCCCACCGAGATGTAGGGACCGACATGCCAGGAATGTTGTAAAATATTACATCCGAGATGTTAGGTTGCCTTAGGTTAGGATATACAACCTTATAGATGTATATAATATCCACATCGCGAAGCAGGCGACGACACGCCAGGAATGTTATCAACTATTACATCCGAGATTTTAGGTTGCCTTAGGTTAGGATATACAACGTTATAGACGTATATAATGCCCCATCGGGAAGTAAGTGCCGTCACGCCAGGAATGCTGTAAAATATTACAGTAGAGAGGTTAGGTTGCCTTAGGTTATGATATATAACCTTGCAGACGTATCTAATGTTCCCACCGAGACGTGGGGACCGACATGCCAGGAATGTTGTAAAATATTACATTCGACATGTTAGGTTGCCTTAGGCTAGGATATATAACGTTATAGACGTATATAATATTCCCACCGATAAATAGGGGCCGATGCGTCAGGAATGTTGTAAAATATTACACCCGAGATGTTAGGTTCCCTTAGGTTAGCATATACAACGTTATAGACGTATAGAATGTTCCCACCGAGATGTAGGGACCGACATGCCAGGAATGTTGTAAAATATTACATCCGAGATGTTAGGTTGCCTTAGGCTAGGACATATATCGTTATAGACGTATACAATGTTCCCACCGAGAAGTAGGGACCGACGCGTCAGGAATGTTGTAAAATATTACGTCCCAGATGTTAGGTTGCGTTAGGTTAGGATATACAACGTTTATAGACGTATATAATGTCCCCTTCGAGAAGCAGGCGACGACACGCCAGAATGTTGTGAAATATTACATTCGACATGTTAGGTTGCCTTAGGCTAGGATATATAACGTTATAGACGTATATAATATTCCCACCGAGAAATAGGGGCCGACGCGTCAGGAATGTTGTAAAATATTACACCCGAGATGTTAGGTTCCCTTAGGTTAGCATATACAACGTTATAGACGTATATAATGTTCCCACCGTGAAGTAGGGACCGAGATGCCAGGAATGTTGTAAAATATTACATACGAGATGTTAGGTTGCTTTAGGTTAGGATATATATCGTTATAGACTTATATAATGTTCCCACCGAGACGTGGGGACCGACATGCCAGGAATGTTGTAAAATGTTACATCCGAGATGTTAGGTTGCCTTAAGCTAGGACATATATCGTTATAGACGTATATAATGTTCCCACCGAGAAGTAGGGACCGACGCGTCATGAATGTTGTAAAATATTACATCCGAGATGTTAGGTTGCGTTAGGTTAGGATATACAACGTTATAGACGTATATAATGTCCCCTTCGAGAAGCAGGCGACCACACGCCAGAATGTTGTAAAATATTACATTCGACATGTTAGATTGCCTTAGGCTAGGATATATATCGTTATAGACGAATATAATATTCCCACCGAGAAATAGGGGCCGACGCGTCAGGAACGTTGTAAAATATTACACCCGAAATGTTAGGTTGCCTTAGGCTAGGATATGCAACGTTATAGACGTATAGATTGTTCCCACCGAGAAATAGGGGCCGACGGGTCAGGAATGTTGTAAAATATACACCCGAGATGTTAGGTTGCCTTAAGCTAGGACATATATCGTTATAGACGTATATAATGTTCCCACCGAGAAGTAGGGACCGACGCGTCAGGAATGTTGTAAAATATTACACCCGAGATGTTAGGTTCCCTTAGGTTAGCATATACAACGTTATAGACGTATATAATGTTCCCACCGAGAAGTAGGGACGGGCATGCCAGGCATGTTGTAAAATGTTACATACGAGATGTTAGGTTGCTTTAGGTTAGGATATATATCGTTATAGACTTATATAATGTTCCCACCGAGACGTGGGGACCGACATGCCAGGAATGTTGTAAAATCTTACATCCCAGAAGTTAGATTGCTTTGGGTTAGAATATACAACGTTATCGACGTATAGAATGTTCTCACCGAGAAGTAGGGACCGACATGCCAGGAATGTTGTAAAATATTACACCCGAGATGTTAGGTTCCCTTAGGTTAGGATATACAACGTTATAGACGTATACAATGTTCCCACCGAGATGTAGGGACCGACATGCCAGGAATGTTGTAAAATATTACATCCGAGATGTTAGGTTGCCTTAGGCTAGGACATATATCGTTATAGACGTATACAATGTTCCCACCGAGAAGTAGGGACCGACGCGTCAGGAATGTTGTAAAATATTACATCCCAGATGTTAGGTTGCGTTAGATTAGGATATACAACGTTTACAGACGTATATAATGTCCCCTTCGAGAAGCAGGCGACGATACGCCAGAATGTTGTAAAATATTACATTCGACATGCTAGGTTGCCTTAGGCTAGGATATATAACGTTATAGACGTATATAATATTCCCACCGAGAAATAGGGGCCGACGCGTCAGGAATGTTGTAAAATATTACGCCCGAGATGTTAGGTTCCCTTAGGTTAGCATATACAACGTTATAGACGTATATAATGTTCCCACCGAGAAGTAGGGACCGACATGCCAGGAATGTTGTAAAATATTACATACGAGATGTTAGGTTGCTTTAGGTTAGGATATATTTCGTTATAGACTTATATAATGTTCCCACCGAGACGTGGGGACCGACATGCCAGGAATGTTGTAAAATGTTACATCCCAGAAGTTAGATTGCTTTGGGTTAGGATATACAACGTTATCGACGTATATAGTGTCCCCATCGAGAAGCAGGCGACGACACGCCAGAATGTTGTAAAATATTACATCCGAGATGTTAGGTTCCCTTAGGTTAGGATATACAACGTTATAGACGTATCTAATGTCCCCTTCGAGAAGCAGGCGACCACACGCCAGAATGTTGTAAAATATTACATTCGACATGTTAGATTGCCTTAGGCTAGGATATATATCGTTATAGACGAATATAATATTCCCACCGAGAAATAGGGGCCGACGCGTCAGGAACGTTGTAAAATATTACACCCGAAATGTTAGGTTGCCTTAGGCTAGGATATGCAACGTTATAGACGTATAGATTGTTCCCACCGAGAAATAGGGGCCGACGGGTCAGGAATGTTGTAAAATATACACCCGAGATGTTAGGTTGCCTTAAGCTAGGACATATATCGTTATAGACGTATATAATGTTCCCACCGAGAAGTAGGGACCGACGCGTCAGGAATGTTGTAAAATATTACACCCGAGATGTTAGGTTCCCTTAGGTTAGCATATACAACGTTATAGACGTATATAATGTTCCCACCGAGAAGTAGGGACGGGCATGCCAGGCATGTTGTAAAATGTTACATACGAGATGTTAGGTTGCTTTAGGTTAGGATATATATCGTTATAGACTTATATAATGTTCCCACCGAGACGTGGGGACCGACATGCCAGGAATGTTGTAAAATCTTACATCCCAGAAGTTAGATTGCTTTGGGTTAGAATATACAACGTTATCGACGTATAGAATGTTCTCACCGAGAAGTAGGGACCGACATGCCAGGAATGTTGTAAAATATTACACCCGAGATGTTAGGTTCCCTTAGGTTAGGATATACAACGTTATAGACGTATACAATGTTCCCACCGAGATGTAGGGACCGACATGCCAGGAATGTTGTAAAATATTACATCCGAGATGTTAGGTTGCCTTAGGCTAGGACATATATCGTTATAGACGTATACAATGTTCCCACCGAGAAGTAGGGACCGACGCGTCAGGAATGTTGTAAAATATTACATCCCAGATGTTAGGTTGCGTTAGATTAGGATATACAACGTTTACAGACGTATATAATGTCCCCTTCGAGAAGCAGGCGACGATACGCCAGAATGTTGTAAAATATTACATTCGACATGCTAGGTTGCCTTAGGCTAGGATATATAACGTTATAGACGTATATAATATTCCCACCGAGAAATAGGGGCCGACGCGTCAGGAATGTTGTAAAATATTACGCCCGAGATGTTAGGTTCCCTTAGGTTAGCATATACAACGTTATAGACGTATATAATGTTCCCACCGAGAAGTAGGGACCGACATGCCAGGAATGTTGTAAAATATTACATACGAGATGTTAGGTTGCTTTAGGTTAGGATATATTTCGTTATAGACTTATATAATGTTCCCACCGAGACGTGGGGACCGACATGCCAGGAATGTTGTAAAATGTTACATCCCAGAAGTTAGATTGCTTTGGGTTAGGATATACAACGTTATCGACGTATATAGTGTCCCCATCGAGAAGCAGGCGACGACACGCCAGAATGTTGTAAAATATTACATCCGAGATGTTAGGTTCCCTTAGGTTAGGATATACAACGTTATAGACGTATCTAATGTCCCCTTCGAGAAGCAGGCGACCACACGCCAGAATGTTGTAAAATATTACATTCGACATGTTAGATTGCCTTAGGCTAGGATATATATCGTTATAGACGAATATAATATTCCCACCGAGAAATAGGGGCCGACGCGTCAGGAACGTTGTAAAATATTACACCCGAAATGTTAGGTTGCCTTAGGCTAGGATATGCAACGTTATAGACGTATAGATTGTTCCCACCGAGAAATAGGGGCCGACGGGTCAGGAATGTTGTAAAATATACACCCGAGATGTTAGGTTGCCTTAAGCTAGGACATATATCGTTATAGACGTATATAATGTTCCCACCGAGAAGTAGGGACCGACGCGTCAGGAATGTTGTAAAATATTACACCCGAGATGTTAGGTTCCCTTAGGTTAGCATATACAACGTTATAGACGTATATAATGTTCCCACCGAGAAGTAGGGACGGGCATGCCAGGCATGTTGTAAAATGTTACATACGAGATGTTAGGTTGCTTTAGGTTAGGATATATATCGTTATAGACTTATATAATGTTCCCACCGAGACGTGGGGACCGACATGCCAGGAATGTTGTAAAATCTTACATCCCAGAAGTTAGATTGCTTTGGGTTAGAATATACAACGTTATCGACGTATAGAATGTTCTCACCGAGAAGTAGGGACCGACATGCCAGGAATGTTGTAAAATATTACACCCGAGATGTTAGGTTCCCTTAGGTTAGGATATACAACGTTATAGACGTATACAATGTTCCCACCGAGATGTAGGGACCGACATGCCAGGAATGTTGTAAAATATTACATCCGAGATGTTAGGTTGCCTTAGGCTAGGACATATATCGTTATAGACGTATACAATGTTCCCACCGAGAAGTAGGGACCGACGCGTCAGGAATGTTGTAAAATATTACATCCCAGATGTTAGGTTGCGTTAGATTAGGATATACAACGTTTACAGACGTATATAATGTCCCCTTCGAGAAGCAGGCGACGATACGCCAGAATGTTGTAAAATATTACATTCGACATGCTAGGTTGCCTTAGGCTAGGATATATAACGTTATAGACGTATATAATATTCCCACCGAGAAATAGGGGCCGACGCGTCAGGAATGTTGTAAAATATTACGCCCGAGATGTTAGGTTCCCTTAGGTTAGCATATACAACGTTATAGACGTATATAATGTTCCCACCGAGAAGTAGGGACCGACATGCCAGGAATGTTGTAAAATATTACATACGAGATGTTAGGTTGCTTTAGGTTAGGATATATTTCGTTATAGACTTATATAATGTTCCCACCGAGACGTGGGGACCGACATGCCAGGAATGTTGTAAAATGTTACATCCCAGAAGTTAGATTGCTTTGGGTTAGGATATACAACGTTATCGACGTATATAGTGTCCCCATCGAGAAGCAGGCGACGACACGCCAGAATGTTGTAAAATATTACATCCGAGATGTTAGGTTCCCTTAGGTTAGGATATACAACGTTATAGACGTATCTAATGTCCCCTTCGAGAAGCAGGCGACGACACGCCAGAATGTTGTAAAATATTACATTCGACATGTTAGGTTGCCTTAGGCTAGGATATGTAACGTTATAGACGAATATAATATTCCGACCGAGAAATAGGGGCCGACGCGTCAGGAGCGTTGTAAAATATTACACCCGAAATGTTAGGTTCCCATAGGTTAGGATATACAACGTTATAGACGTATAGAATGTTCCTACCGAGATGTAGGGACCGACATGCCAGGAATGTTGTAAAATATTACATCCGAGATGTTAGGTTGCCTTAAGCTAGGACATATATCGTTATAGACGTATATAATGTTCCCACCGAGAAGTAGGGACCGACGCGTCAGGAATGTTGTAAAATATTACATCCGAGATGTTAGGTTGCGTTAGGTTAGGATACACAAAGTTATAGACGTATATAATGTCCCCTTCGAGAAGCAGGCGACGACACGCCAGAATGTTGTAAAATATTACATTCGACATGTTAGATTGCCTTAGGCTAGGATATATATCGTTATAGACGAATATAATATTCCCACCGAGAAATAGGGGCCGACGCGTCAGGAACGTTGTAAAATATTACACCCGAAATGTTAGGTTGCCTTAGGCTAGGATATGCAACGTTATAGACGTATATAATGTTCCCACCGAGAAGTAGGGTCCGACGCGTCAGGAATGTTGTAAAATATTACTTCCCAGATGTTAGGTTGCGTTAGGTTAGGATATAAAACGTTATAGACGTATATAATGTTACCACCGAGAAGTAGGGACTGACATGCCAGGAATGTTTTAAAATATTACATCCGAGATGTTAGGTTGCGTTAGGTTAGGATATACAACGTTATAGACGTATAGAATTTTCTCACCGAGAAGTAGGGACCGACATGCCAGGAATGTTGTAAAATATTACACCCGAGATGTTAGGTTCCCTTAGCTTAGGATATACAACGTTATAGACGAATAGCATGTTCCCACCGAGAAATAGGGGCCGACGCGTCAGGAGTGGTGTAAGATATTACACCCGAGATGTTAGGTTCCCTTAGGTTAGGATATACAACGTTATAGACGTATAGAAAGTTCCCACGGAGATGTAGGGACCGACATGCTAGGAATGTTGTAAAATATTACATCCGAGATGTTACGTTGCTTTAGGTTAGGATATATATCGTTATAGACTAATATAATGTTCCCACCGAGACGTGGGGACCGACATGCCAGGAATCTTGTAAAATATTACATCCCAGATGTTAGGTTGCGTTAGGTTAGAATATACAACGTTATAGACGTATATAATGTCCCCATCGAGAAGCAAGCGACGACACGCCAGAATGTTGTAAAATATTACATTCGACATGCTAGGTTGCCTTAGGCTAGGATATGTAACGTTATAGACGAATATAATATTCCCACCGAGAAATAGGGGCCGACGCGTCAGGAACGTTGTAAAATATTACGCCCGAAATGTTAGGTTCCCTTAGGTTAGGATATACAACGTTATAGACGTATATAATGTCCCCTTCGAGAAGCAGGCGACGACACGCCAGAATGTTGTAAAATATTACATTCGACATGTTAGGTTCCCTTAGGTTAGGATATACAACGTTATAGACGTATCTAATGTCCCCATCGAGAAGCAGGCGACGACACGCCAGAATGTTGTAAAATAATACATCCTAGATGTTAGGTTCCCTTAGGTTAGGATATACAACGTTATAGACGTATAGAATGTTCCCACCGAGAAATAGGGGCCGACGCGTCAGGAATGTTGTAAAATATTACAGCCGAGATGTTAGGTTCTCATAGGTTAGGATATACAACGTCATAGACATATAGAATGTTCCCACCGAGAAATAGGTGCCGACGCGTCAGGAATGTTGTAAAATATTACACCCGAAATGTTAGGTTCCCTTAGGTTAGGATATACAACGTTATAGACGTATAGAATGTTCCCACCGAGAAGTAGGGTCCGACATGCCAGGAATGTTGTAAAATATTACATCCGAGATGTTAGGTTGCTTTAGGTTAGGATATACAACGATATACGTATATAATGTCTCCATCGATAAGCAGGCGACGACACGCCAGAATGTTGTAAAATATTACATCCGAGATGTTAGGTTCCCTTAGGTTAGGATATACAACGTTATAGACGTATCTAATGTCCACATCGAGAAGCAGGCGACGACAGGCCAGAATGTTGTAAAATATTACATCCGATATGTTAGGTTGCCTTAGGCTAGGATATGTAACGTTATAGACGTATATAATATACCCACCGAGAAATAGGGGCCGACGCGTCAGGAATGTTGTAAAATATTACACCCGAAATGTTAGGTTCCCTTAGGTTAGGATATACAACGTTATAGACGTATAGAATGTTCCCACCGAGATGTAGGGACCGACATGCCAGGAATGTTGTAAAATATTACATCCGAGTTGTTATGTTGCTTTAGGTTAGGATATATATCGTTATAGACTTATATAATGTTCCCACCGAGACGTGGGGACCGACATGCCAGGAATGTTGTAAAATATTACATCCCAGAAGTTAGGTTGCTTTGGGTTAGGATATACAACGTTAAATACGTATATAATGTCCCCATCGAGAAGCAGGCGACGACCCGCCAGGAATGTTGTAAAATATTACACCCGAGATGTTAGGTTCCCTTAGGTTAGGATATACAACGTTATAGACGTATAGAATGTTCCCACCGAGAAATAGGGGCCGACGCGTCAGGAATGTTGTAAAATATTACACCCTAGATGTTAGGTTCCCTTAGGTTAGGATATACAACGTTATAAACGTATCTAATGTCCCCATCGAGAAGCAGGCGACGACACGCCAGAATGTTGTAAAATATTACATCCGATATGTTAGGTTGCCTTAGGCTAGGATATATAACGTGATAGACGTATATAATGTACCCACCGAGAAATAGGGGCCGACGCGTCAGGAATGTTTTAAATATTACATCCCAGATGTTAGGTTGCGTTAGGTTAGGATATACAACGTTATAGACGTATCTAATGTCCCCATCGAGAAGCAGGCGACGACACGCCAGGAATGTTGTAAAATATTACATCCGAGATGTTATGTTGCCTTGCGTTAGGATATATAACGTTATAGACGTATATAATGATACCACCGAGATGTATGGGTCGACACGCCAGGAATGTTATCAACTATTACATCCGAGATGTTCGGTTGCCTTGGGTTATGATATATAACGTTATAGACGTATATAATGTTACCACCGAGAAGTAGGGACTGACATGCTAGGAATGTTGTAAAATATTACATCCGAGATGTTAGGTTGCGTAAGGTTAGGATATACAACGTTATAGACGTATAGAATATTCTCACCGAGAAGTAGGTACCGACATGCCAGGAATGTTGTAAAATATTACACCCGAGATGTTAGGTTCCCTTAGGTTAGGATATACAACGTTATAGACGTATAGAATGTTCCCACCGAGAAATAGGGGCCGACGCGTCAGGAATGTTGTAAAATATTACATCCCAGATGTTAGGTTGCGTTAGGTTAAGATATACAACGTTATAGACGTATATATTGTCCCCTTCGAGAAGCAGGCGACGACACGCCAGAATGTTGTAAAATATTACATCCGAGATGTTAGGTTCCCTTAGGTTAGGATATACAACGTTATAGACGTATCTAATGTCCCCATCGAGAAGCAGGCGACGACAGGCCAGAATGTTGTAAAATATTACATCCGATATGTTAGGTTGCCTTAGGCTAGGATATATAACGTGATAGACGTATATAATGTTCCCACCGAGAAATAGGGGCCGACGCGTCAGGAATGTTGTAAAATATTACATACCAGATGTTAGGTTGCGTTAGGTTGGGATATACAACGTTATAGACGTATATAATGTCCCCATCGAAAAGCATGCGACGACACGCCAGGAATGTTGTAAAATATTACATCCGAGATGATATGTTGCCTTGCGTTAGGATATATAACGTTATAGACGTATATAATGTCCCCATCGAGAAGCAGGCGACGACACGCCAGAATGTTGTAAAATATTACATCCGAGATGTTAGGTTCCCTTAGGTTAGGATATACAACGTTATAGACGTATATAATGTCCCCATCGAGAAGCAGGCGACGACACGCCAGAATGTTGTAAAATATTACATCCTAGATGTTAGGTTCCCTTAGGCTAGGATATATAACGTGATAGACGTATATAATGTTCCCACCGAGAAATAGGGGCCGACGCGTCAGGAATGTTGTAAAATATGACATCCCAGATGTTAGGTTGCGTTAGGTTAAGATATACAACGTTATAGACGTATATAATGTCCCCTTCGAGAAGCAGGTTGCGTTAGGTTAAGATATACAACGTTTATAGACGTATCTAATGTCCCCATCGAGAAGCAGGCGACGACACGCCAGAATGTTGTAAAATATTACATTCGACATGCTAGGTTGCCTTAGGCTAGGATATGTAACGTTATAGACGAATATAATATTCCCACCGAGAAATAGGGGCCGACGCGTCAGGAACGTTGTAAAATATTACACCCGAAATGTTAGGTACCCTTAGGTTAGGATATACAACGTTATAGACGTATAGAATGTTTCCACCGAGATGTAGGGACCGACATGCCAGGAATGTTGTAAAATATTACATCCGAGATGTTAGGTTGCCTTAGGCTAGGACATATATCGTTATAGACGTATACAATGTTCCCACCGAGAAGTAGGGACCGACGCGTCAGGAATATTGTAAAATATTACATCCCAGATGTTAGGTTGCGTTAGGTTAGGATATACAACGTTATAGACGTATATAATGTCCCCATCGAAAAGCATGCGACGACACGCCAGGAATGTTGTAAAATATTACATCCGAGATGATATGTTGCCTTGCGTTAGGATATATAACGTTATAGACGTATATAATGTCCCCATCGAGAAGCAGGCGACGACACGCCAGAATGTTGTAAAATATTACATCCGAGATGTTAGGTTCCCTTAGGTTAGGATATACAACGTTATAGACGTATATAATGTCCCCATCGAGAAGCAGGCGACGACACGCCAGAATGTTGTAAAATATTACATCCTAGATGTTAGGTTCCCTTAGGCTAGGATATATAACGTGATAGACGTATATAATGTTCCCACCGAGAAATAGGGGCCGACGCGTCAGGAATGTTGTAAAATATGACATCCCAGATGTTAGGTTGCGTTAGGTTAAGATATACAACGTTATAGACGTATATAATGTCCCCTTCGAGAAGCAGGTTGCGTTAGGTTAAGATATACAACGTTTATAGACGTATCTAATGTCCCCATCGAGAAGCAGGCGACGACACGCCAGAATGTTGTAAAATATTACATTCGACATGCTAGGTTGCCTTAGGCTAGGATATGTAACGTTATAGACGAATATAATATTCCCACCGAGAAATAGGGGCCGACGCGTCAGGAACGTTGTAAAATATTACACCCGAAATGTTAGGTACCCTTAGGTTAGGATATACAACGTTATAGACGTATAGAATGTTTCCACCGAGATGTAGGGACCGACATGCCAGGAATGTTGTAAAATATTACATCCGAGATGTTAGGTTGCCTTAGGCTAGGACATATATCGTTATAGACGTATACAATGTTCCCACCGAGAAGTAGGGACCGACGCGTCAGGAATATTGTAAAATATTACATCCCAGATGTTAGGTTGCGTTAGGTTAGGATATACAACGTTATAGACGTATCTAATGGCCCCATTGAGTAGCAGGCGACGACACGCCAGAATGTTGTAAAATATTACATCCGAGATGTTAGGTTCCCTTAGGTTAGGATATACAACGTTATAGACGTATCTAATGTCCCCATCGAGAAGCAGGCGACGACAGGCCAGAATGTTGTAAAATATTACATCCGATATGTTAGGTTGCCTTAGGCTAGGATATATAACGTGATAGACGTATATAATGTTCCCACCGAGAAATAGGGGCCGACGCGTCAGGAATGTTGTAAAATATTACATACCAGATGTTAGGTTGCGTTAGGATGGGATATACAACGTTATAGACGTATATAATGTCCCCATCGAAAAGCATGCGACAACACGCCAGGAATGTTGTAAAATATTACATCCCAGATGTTATGTTGCCTTGCGTTAGGATATATAACGTTATAGACGTATATAATGATACCACCGAGATGTATGGGTCGACACGCCAGGAATGTTATCAACTGTTACATCCGAGATGTTCGGTTGCCTTGGGTTATGATATATAACGTTATAGACGTATATAATGTTACCACCGAGAAGTAGGGACTGACATGCTAGGAATGTTGTAAAATATTACATCCGAGATGTTAGGTTGCGTAAGGTTAGGTTATACAACGTTATAGACGTATAGAATGTTCTCACCGAGAAGTAGGGACCGACATGCCAGGAATGTTGTAAAATATTACACCCGAGATGTTAGGTTCCCTTAGGTTAGGATATACAACGTTATAGACGTATAGAATGTTCCCACCGAGAAATAGGGGCCGACGCGTCAGGAATGTTGTAAAATATTACATCCCAGATGTTAGGTTGCGTTAGGTTAAGATATACAACGTTATAGACGTATATATTGTCCCCTTCGAGAAGCAGGCGACGACACGCCAGAATGTTGTAAAATATTACATCCGAGATGTTAGGTTCCCTTAGGTTAGGATATACAACGTTATAGACGTATCTAATGTCCCCATCGAGAAGCAGGCGACGACAGCCCAGAATGTTGTAAAATATTACATTCGACATGCTAGGTTGCCTTCGGCTAGGATATATAACGTTATAGACGTATATAATACTCCCACCCAGAAATAGGGGCCGACGCGTCAGGAACGTTGTAAAATATTACACCCGAAATGTTAGGTTGCCTTAGGCTAGGATATGCGACGTTATAGACGTATAGAATGTTCCCACCGAGAAATAGGGGCCGACGGGTCAGGAATGTTGTAAAATATACACCCCAGATGTTAGGTTCCCTTAGGTTAGGATATACAACGTTATAGACTTATAGGAAGTTTCCACCGAGATGTAGGGACCGACATGCCAGGAATGTTGTAAAATATTACATCCGAGATGTTACGTTGCTTTAGGATAGGATATACAACGTTATAGACGTATAGAATGTTCCCACCGAGAAATAGGGGCCGAGGGGTCAGGAATGTTGTAAAATATTACACCCGAGATGTTAGGTTCCCTTAGGTTAGGATATACAACGTTATAGACGTATAGAAAGTTCCCACGGTGATGTAGGGACCGACATGCCAGGAATGTTGTAAAATATTACATCCGAGATGTTACGTTGCTTTAGGTTAGGATATATATCGTTATAGACTAATATAATGTTCCCACCGAGACGTGGGGACCGACATGCCAGGAATCTTGTAAAATATTACATCCGAGACATTAGGTTGCGTTAGGTTAGGACCTACAACGTTATAGACGTATCTAATGTCCCCATCGAGAAGCAGGCGACGACACGCCAGAATGTTGTAAAATATTACATCCGATATGTTAGGTTGCCTTATGCTACGATATATATCGTTATAGACGTATACAATGTTCCCACCGAGAAGTAGGGACCGAAATGCCAGGAATGTTGTAAAATATTACATCCGAGATGTTAGGTTGCCTTAGGTTAGCATACACAACGTTATAGACGTATATAATGTCCCCATCGAAAAGCAGGCGACGACACGCCAGGAATGTTGTAAAATATTACATCCGAGATGTTAGGTTGCCTTAAGCTAGGACATAGATCGTTATAGACGTATATAATGTTCCCACCGAGAAGTAGGGACCGACGCGTCAGGAATGTTGTAAAATATTACATCCCAGATGTTAGGTTGCGTTAGGTTAGGATATACAAGGTTATAGACGTATATAATGTCCCCTTCGAGAAGCAGGCGACGACACGCCAGAATGTTGTAAAATATTACATTCGACATGTTAGGTTGCCTTAGGCTAGGATATATATCGTTATAGACGAATATAATATTCCCACCGAGAAATAGGGGCCGACGCGTCAGGAACGTTGTAAAATATTACACCCGAAATGTTAGGTTGCCTTAGGCTAGGATATGCGACGTTATAGACGTATAGAATGTTCCCACCGAGAAATAGGGGCCGACGGGTCAGGAATGTTGTAAAATATACACCCCAGATGTTAGGTTCCCTTAGGTTAGGATATACAACGTTATAGACTTATAGGAAGTTTCCACCGAGATGTAGGGACCGACATGCCAGGAATGTTGTAAAATATTACATCCGAGATGTTACGTTGCTTTAGGATAGGATATACAACGTTATAGACGTATAGAATGTTCCCACCGAGAAATAGGGGCCGAGGGGTCAGGAATGTTGTAAAATATTACACCCGAGATGTTAGGTTCCCTTAGGTTAGGATATACAACGTTATAGACGTATAGAAAGTTCCCACGGTGATGTAGGGACCGACATGCCAGGAATGTTGTAAAATATTACATCCGAGATGTTACGTTGCTTTAGGTTAGGATATATATCGTTATAGACTAATATAATGTTCCCACCGAGACGTGGGGACCGACATGCCAGGAATCTTGTAAAATATTACATCCGAGACGTTAGGTTGCGTTAGGTTAAGATATACAACGTTATAGACGTATATAATGTCCCCTTCGAGAAGCAGGCGACGACACGCCAGAATGTTGTAAAATATTACATTCGACATGTTAGGTTGCCTTAGGCTAGGATATATAACGTTATAGACGTATATAATATTCCCACCGAGAAATAGGGGCCGACGCGTCAGGAATGTTGTAAAATATTACACCCGAGATGTTAGGTTCCCTTAGGTTAGCATATACAACGTTATAGACGTATATAATGTTCCCACCGAGAAGTAGGGACCGACATGCCAGGAATGTTGTAAAATATTACATACGAGATGTTAGGTTGCTTTAGGTTAGGATATATATCGTTATAGACGTATACAATGTTCCCACCGTGAAGTAGGGACTGACGCGTCAGGAATGTTGTAAAATATCACATCCCAGATGTTAGGTTGCGTTAGGCTAGGATATACAACGTTATAGACGTATATAATGTCCCCTTCGAGAAGCAGGCGACGACACGCCAGAATGTTGTAAAATATTACATTCGACATGTTAGGTTGCCTTAGGCTAGGATATTTAACGTTATAGACGTATATAATATTCCCACCGAGAAATAGGGGCCGACGCGTCAGGAATGTTGTAAAATATTACACCCGAGATGTAAGATTCCCTTAGGTTAGGATATACAACGTTATAGACGTATAGAATGTTCCCACCGAGATGTAGGGACCGACATGCCAGGAATGTTGTAAAATATTACATCCGAGATGTTAGGTTGCCTTAGGTTAGGATATACAACCTTATAGATGTATATAATATCCACATCGCGAAGCAGGCGACGACACGCCAGGAATGTTATCAACTATTACATCCGAGATTTTAGGTTGCCTTAGGTTAGGATATACAACGTTATAGACGTATATAAAGCCCCATCGGGAAGTAAGTGCCGTCACGCCAGGAATGCTGTAAAATATTACAGTAGAGAGGTTAGGTTGCCTTAGGTTATGATATATAACCTTGCAGACGTATCTAATGTTCCCACCGAGACGTGGGGACCGACATGCCAGGAATGTTGTAAAATATTACATTCGACATGTTAGGTTGCCTTAGGCTAGGATATATAACTTTATAGACGTATATAATATTCCCACCGATAAATAGGGGCCGATGCGTCAGGAATGTTGTAAAATATTACACCCGAGATGTTAGGTTCCCTTAGGTTAGCATATACAACGTTATAGACGTATAGAATGTTCCCACCGAGATGTAGGGACCGACATGCCAGGAATGTTGTAAAATATTACATCCGAGATGTTAGGTTGCCTTAGGCTAGGACATATATCGTTATAGACGTATACAATGTTCCCACCGAGAAGTAGGGACCGACGCGTCAGGAATGTTGTAAAATATTACGTCCCAGATGTTAGGTTGCGTTAGGTTAGGATATACAACGTTTATAGACGTATATAATGTCCCCTTCGAGAAGCAGGCGACGACACGCCAGAATGTTGTGAAATATTACATTCGACATGTTAGGTTGCCTTAGGCTAGGATATATAACGTTATAGACGTATATAATATTCCCACCGAGAAATAGGGGCCGACGCGTCAGGAATGTTGTAAAATATTACACCCGAGATGTTAGGTTCCCTTAGGTTAGCATATACAACGTTATAGACGTATATAATGTTCCCACCGTGAAGTAGGGACCGAGATGCCAGGAATGTTGTAAAATATTACATCCGATATGTTAGGTTGCCTTAGGCTAGGATATATAACGTGATAGACGTATATAATGTTCCCACCGAGAAATAGGGGCCGACGCGTCAGGAATGTTGTAAAATATGACATACCAGATGTTAGGTTGCGTTAGGTTAAAGTATACAACGTTATAGAAGTATATAATGGCCCCCTTCGAGAAGCAGGCGAAGACACGCCAGAATGATGTAAAATATTACATTCGACATGTTAGGTTGCCTTAGGCTAGGATATGTAACGTTATAGACGAATATAATATTCCCACCGAGAAATGGGGTCAGACGCGTCAGGAACGTTGTAAAATATTACACCCGAACTGTTAAGTTCCCTTAGGTTAGGATATACAACGTTATAGACGTATAGAATGTTCCCACCGAGATGTAGGGACCGACATGCCAGGAATGTTCTAAAATATTACATCCGAAATGTTAGGTTGCTATACGTTAGGATATATAACGTTATAGACGTATATAATGTTCCCACCGAGAAATAGGGGCCGACGCGTCAGGAATGTTGTAAAATATGACATCCCAGATGTTAGGTTGCGTTAGGTTAAGATATACAACGTTATAGACGTATATAATGTCCCCTTCGAGAAGCGGGCGACGACAAGCCAGAATGTTGTAAAATATTACATTCGACATGTTAGGTTGCCTTAGGCTAGGATATTTAACGTTATAGACGTATATAATATTCCCACCGAGAAATAGGGGCCGACGCGTCAGGAATGTTGTAAAATATTACACCCGAGATGTAAGATTCCCTTAGGTTAGGATATACAACGTTATAGACGTATAGAATGTTCCCACCGAGATGTAGGGACCGACATGCCAGGAATGTTGTAAAATATTACATCCGAGATGTTAGGTTGCCTTAGGTTAGGATATACAACCTTATAGATGTATATAATATCCACATCGCGAAGCAGGCGACGACACGCCAGGAATGTTATCAACTATTACATCCGAGATTTTAGGTTGCCTTAGGTTAGGATATACAACGTTATAGACGTATATAATGCCCCATCGGGAAGTAAGTGCCGTCACGCCAGGAATGCTGTAAAATATTACAGTAGAGAGGTTAGGTTGCCTTAGGTTATGATATATAACCTTGCAGACGTATCTAATGTTCCCACCGAGACGTGGGGACCGACATGCCAGGAATGTTGTAAAATATTACATTCGACATGTTAGGTTGCCTTAGGCTAGGATATATAACGTTGTAGACGTATATAATATTCCCACCGATAAATAGGGGCCGATGCGTCAGGAATGTTGTAAAATATTACACCCGAGATGTTAGGTTCCCTTAGGTTAGCATATACAACGTTATAGACGTATAGAATGTTCCCACCGAGATGTAGGGACCGACATGCCAGGAATGTTGTAAAATATTACATCCGAGATGTTAGGTTGCCTTAGGCTAGGACATATATCGTTATAGACGTATACAATGTTCCCACCGAGAAGTAGGGACCGACGCGTCAGGAATGTTGTAAAATATTACGTCCCAGATGTTAGGTTGCGTTAGGTTAGGATATACAACGTTTATAGACGTATATAATGTCCCCTTCGAGAAGCAGGCGACGACACGCCAGAATGTTGTGAAATATTACATTCGACATGTTAGGTTGCCTTAGGCTAGGATATATAACGTTATAGACGTATATAATATTCCCACCGAGAAATAGGGGCCGACGCGTCAGGAATGTTGTAAAATATTACACCCGAGATGTTAGGTTCCCTTAGGTTAGCATATACAACGTTATAGACGTATATAATGTTCCCACCGTGAAGTAGGGACCGAGATGCCAGGAATGTTGTAAAATATTACATACGAGATGTTAGGTTGCTTTAGGTTAGGATATATATCGTTATAGACTTATATAATGTTCCCACCGAGACGTGGGGACCGACATGCCAGGAATGTTGTAAAATGTTACATCCCAGAAGTTAGATTGCTTTGGGTTAGGATATACAACGTTATCGACGTATATAGTGTCCCCATCGAGAAGCAGGCGACGACACGCCAGAATGTTGTAAAATATTACATCCGAGATGTTAGGTTCCCTTAGGTTAGGATATACAACGTTATAGACGTATCTAATGTCCCCTTCGAGAAGCAGGCGACGACACGCCAGAATGTTGTAAAATATTACATTCGACATGTTAGGTTGCCTTAGGCTAGGATATGTAACGTTATAGACGAATATAATATTCCGACCGAGAAATAGGGGCCGACGCGTCAGGAGCGTTGTAAAATATTACACCCGAAATGTTAGGTTCCCATAGGTTAGGATATACAACGTTATAGACGTATAGAATGTTCCTACCGAGATGTAGGGACCGACATGCCAGGAATGTTGTAAAATATTACATCCGAGATGTTAGGTTGCCTTAAGCTAGGACATATATCGTTATAGACGTATATAATGTTCCCACCGAGAAGTAGGGACCGACGCGTCAGGAATGTTGTAAAATATTACATCCGAGATGTTAGGTTGCGTTAGGTTAGGATACACAAAGTTATAGACGTATATAATGTCCCCTTCGAGAAGCAGGCGACGACACGCCAGAATGTTGTAAAATATTACATTCGACATGTTAGATTGCCTTAGGCTAGGATATATATCGTTATAGACGAATATAATATTCCCACCGAGAAATAGGGGCCGACGCGTCAGGAACGTTGTAAAATATTACACCCGAAATGTTAGGTTGCCTTAGGCTAGGATATGCAACGTTATAGACGTATAGATTGTTCCCACCGAGAAATAGGGGCCGACGGGTCAGGAATGTTGTAAAATATACACCCGAGATGTTAGGTTCCCTTAGGTTAGGATATACAACGTTATAGACTTATAGAAAGTTCCCACCGAGATGTAGGGACCGACATGCCAGGAATCTTGTAAAATATTGCATCCGAGACGTTAGGTTGCGTTAGGTTAGGACCTACAACGTTAAAGACGTATCTAATGTCCCCATCGAGATGCAGGCGACGACACGCCAGAATGTTGTAAAATATTACATCCGATATGTTAGGTTGCCTTATGCTACGATATATATCGTTATAGACGTATACAATGTTCCCACCGAGAAGTAGGGACCGAAATGCCAGGAATGTTGTAAAATATTACATCCGAGATGTTAGGTTGCCTTAGGTTACGATATACAACGTTATAGACGTATATAATGTTCCCACCCAGAAATAGGAGCCGAGGGGTCAGGAATGTTGTAAAATATTACACCCGAGATGTTAGGTTCCCTTAGGTTAGGATATACAACGTTATAGACGTATAGAAAGTTCCCACGGTGATGTAGGGACCGACATGTCAGGAATGTTGTAAAATATTACATCCGAGACCTTAGGTTGTGTTAGGTAAGGACCTACAACGTTAAAGACGTATCTAATGTCCCCATCGAGAAGCAGGCGACGACACGCCAGAATGTTGTAAAATATTACATTCGACATGTTAGGTTGCCTTAGGCTAGGATATATATCGTTATAGACGAATATAATATTCCCACCGAGAAATAGGGGCCGACGCGTCAGGAACGTTGTAAAATATTACACCCGAAATGTTAGGTTGCCTTAGGCTAGGATATATAACGTTATAGACGTATATAATATTCCCACCGAGAAATAGGGGCCGACGCGTCAGGAATGTTGTAAAATATTACACCCGAGATGTTAGGTTCCCTTAGGTTAGCATATACAACGTTATAGACGTATATAATGTTCCCACCGAGCAGTAGGGACCGGCATGCCAGGAATGTTGTAAAATGTTACATACGAGATGTTAGGTTGCTTTAGGTTAGGATATATATCGTTATAGACTTATATAATGTTCCCACCGAGACGTGGGGACCGACATGCCAGGAATGTTGTAAAATGTTACATCCCAGAAGTTAGATTGCTTTGGGTTAGAATATACAACGTTATCGACGTATATAATGTCCCCATCGAGAAGCAGGCGACGACACGCCAGAATGTTGTAAAATATTACATTCGACATGTTAGGTTGCCTTAGGCTAGGATATATATCGTTATAGACGAATATAATATTCCCACCGAGAAATAGGGGCCGATGCGTGAGGAACGTTGTAATAATTACACCCGAAATGATACGTACCCATAGGTTGGGATATACAACGTTATAGACGTATATAATGTTCCCACCGAGAAATAGGGGCCGACGCGTCAGGAATGTTGTAAAATATGACATCCCAGATGTTAGGTTGCGTTAGGTTAAGATATACAACGTTATAGACGTATATAATGTCCCCTTCGAGAAGCAGGTGACGACACGCCAGAATGTTGTAAAATATTACATTCGACATGTTAGGTTGCCTTAGGCTAGGATATGTAACGTTATAGACGAATATAATATTCCCACCGAGAAATAAGGGCCGACGCGTCAGGAACGGTGTAAAATATTACACCCGAAATGTTAGGTTCCCTTAGGTTAGGATATACAACGTTATAGACGCATATAATGTTCCCACCGAGAAATAGGGGCCGACGCGTCAGGAATGTTGTAAAATATTACATCCGAGATGTTAGGTTGCGTTAGGTTAGGATCTACAACGTTATAGACGTATATAATGTCCCCTTCGAGAAGCAGGCGACGACACGCCAGAATGTTGTAAAATATTACATTCGACATGTTAGATTGCCTTAGGCTAGGATATATATCGTTATAGACGAATATAATATTCCCACCGAGAAATAGGGGCCGACGCGTCAGGAACGTTGTAAAATATTACTCCCGAAATGTTAGGTTGCCTTAGGCTAGGATATGCAACGCTATAGACGTATAGAATGTTCCCACCGAGAAATAGGGGCCGACGGGTCAGGAATGTTGTAAAATATACACCCGAGATGTTAGGTTCCCTTAGGTTAGGATATACAACGTTATAGACTTATAGAAAGTTCCCACCGAGATGTAGGGACCGACATGCCAGGAATCTTGTAAAATATACACCCGAGATGTTAGGTGCCCTTAGGTTAGGATATACAACGTTATAGACTTATAGAAAGTTCCCACCGAGATGTAGGGACCGACATGCCAGGAATGTTGTAAAATATTACATTCGAGATGTTACGTTGCTTTAGGTTAGGATATACAACGTTATAGACGTATAGAATGTTCCCACCGAGAAATAGGAGCAGAGGGGTCAGGAATGTTGTAAAATATTACACCCGAGATGTTAGGTTCCCTTAGGTTAGGATATACAACGTTATAGACGTATAGAAAGTTCCCACGGTGATGTAGGGACCGACATGTCAGGAATGTTGTAAAATATTACATCCGAGATGTTACGTTGCTTTAGGTTAGGATATATATCGTTATAGACTAATATAATGTTCCCACCGAGACGTGGGCACCGACATGCCAGGAATCTTGTAAAATATTACATCCGAGACGTTAGGTTGCGTTAGGTTAGGACCTACAACGTTATGGACGTATCTAATGTCCCCATCGAGAAGCAGGCGACGACACGCCAGAATGTTGTAAAATATTACATTCGACATGCTAGGTTGCCTTAGGCTAGGATATATAACGTTATAGACGTATATAATATTCCCACCGAGAAATAGGGGCCGACGCGTCAGGAATGTTGTAAAATATTACACCCGAGATGTTAGGTTCCCTTAGGTTAGCATATACAACGTTATAGACGTATATAATGATCCCACCGAGAAGTAGGGACCGACATGCCAGGAATGTTGTAAAATATTACATACGAGATGTTAGGTTGCTTTAGGTTAGGATATATTTCGTTATAGACTTATATAATGTTCCCACCGAGACGTGGGGACGGACATGCCAGGAATGTTGTAAAATGTTACATCCCAGAAGTTAGATTGCTTTGGGTTAGGATATACAACGTTATCGACGTATATAATGTCCCCATCGAAAAGCAGGCGACGACAAGCCAGAATGTTGTAAAATATTACATCCGAGACGTTAGGTTCCCTTAGGTTAGGATATACAACGTTATAGACGTATCTAATGTTCCCTTCGAGAAGCAGGCGACGACACGCCAGAATGTTGTAAAATATTACATTCGACATGTTAGGTTGCCTTAGGCTAGGATATGTAACGTTGTAGACGAATATAATAGTCCCACCGAGAAATAGGGGCCGACGCGTCAGGAACGTTGTAAAATATTACACCCGAAATGTTAGGTTCCCTTAGGTTAGGATATACAACGTTATAGACGTATAGAATGTTCCCACCGTGATGTAGGGACCGAGATGCCAGGAATGTTGTAAAATATTACATCCGAGATGTTAGGTTGCCTTAAGCTAGGACATATATCGTTATAGACGTATATAATGTTCCCACCGAGAAGTAGGGACCGACGCGTCAGGAATGTTGTAAAATATTACATCCGAGATGTTAGATAGCGTTAGGTTAGGATATACAACGTTATAGACGTATATAATGTCCCCTTCGAGAAGCAGGCGACGACACGCCAGAATGTTGTAAAATATTACATTCGACATGTTAGATTGCCTTAGGCTAGGATATATATCGTTATAGACGAATATAATATTCCCACCGAGAAATAGGGGCCGACGCGTCAGGAACGTTGTAAAATATTACACACGAAATGTTAGGTTGCCTTAGGCTAGGATATGCAACGTTATAGACGTATAGAATGTTCCCACCGAGAAATAGGGGCCGACGGGTCAGGAATGTTGTTAAATATACACCAGAGATGTTAGGTTCCCTTAGGTTAGGATATACAACGTTATAGACTTATAGAAAGTTCCCACCGAGATGTAGGGACCGACATGCCAGGAATCTTGTAAAATATTACATCCGAGACGTTAGGTTGCGTTAGGTTAGGACCTACAACATTAAAGACGTATCTAATGTCCCCATCGAGAAGCAGGCGACGACACGCCAGAATGTTGTAAAATATTACATCCGATATGTTAGGTTGCCTTATGCTACGATATATATCGTTATAGACGTATACAATGTTCCCACCGAGAAGTAGGGACCGAAATGCCAGGAATGTTGTAAAACATTACATCCGAGATGTTAGCTTGCCTTAGGTTAGGATATACAATGTTATAGACGTATATAATGTCCCCTTCGAAAAGCAGGCGACGACACGCCAGGAATGTTGTAAAATATTACATCCGAGATGTTATGTTGCCTTGCGTTAGGCTATATAACGTTATAGACGTATATAATGTTACCACCGAGATGTACGGGCCGACACGCCAGGAATGTTATCAACTATTACATCCGAGATGTTCGGTTGCCTTGGGTTATGATATATAACGTTATAGACGTATAGAAAGTTCCCACGGTGATGTAGGGACCGACATGTCAGGAATGTTGTAAAATATTACATCCGAGATGTTACGTTGCTTTAGGTTAGGATATATATCGTTATAGACTAATATAATGTTCCCACCGAGACGTGGGCACCGACATGCCAGGAATCTTGTAAAATATTACATCCGAGACGTTAGGTTGCGTTAGGTTAGGACCTACAACGTTATGGACGTATCTAATGTCCCCATCGAGAAGCAGGCGACGACACGCCAGAATGTTGTAAAATATTACATTCGACATGCTAGGTTGCCTTAGGCTAGGATATATAACGTTATAGACGTATATAATATTCCCACCGAGAAATAGGGGCCGACGCGTCAGGAATGTTGTAGAATATTACACCCGAGATGTTAGGTTCCCTTAGGTTAGCATATACAACGTTATAGACGTATATAATGATCCCACCGAGAAGTAGCGACCGACATGCCAGGAATGTTGTAAAATATTACATACGAGATGTTAGGTTGCTTTAGGTTAGGATATATTTCGTTATAGACTTATATAATGTTCCCACCGAGACGTGGGGACGGACATGCCAGGAATGTTGTAAAATGTTACATCCCAGAAGTTAGATTGCTTTGGGTTAGGATATACAACGTTATCGACGTATATAATGTCCCCATCGAAAAGCAGGCGACGACAAGCCAGAATGTTGTAAAATATTACATCCGAGATGTTAGGTTCCCTTAGGTTAGGATATACAACGTTATAGACGTATCTAATGTTCCCTTCGAGAAGCAGGCGACGACACGCCAGAATGTTGTAAAATATTACATTCGACATGTTAGGTTGCCTTAGGCTAGGATATGTAACGTTGTAGACGAATATAATATTCCCACCGAGAAATAGGGGCCGACGCGTCAGGAACGTTGTAAAATATTACACGCGAAATGTTAGGTTCCCTTAGGTTAGGATATACAACGTTATAGACGTATAGAATGTTCCCACCGTGATGTAGGGACCGAGATGCCAGGAATGTTGTAAAATATTACATCCGAGATGTTAGGTTGCCTTAAGCTAGGACATATATCGTTATAGACGTATATAATGTTCCCACCGAGAAGTAGGGACCGACGCGTCAGGAATGTTGTAAAATATTACATCCGAGATGTTAGATAGCGTTAGGTTAGGATATACAACGTTATAGACGTATATAATGTCCCCTTCGAGAAGCAGGCGACGACACGCCAGAATGTTGCAAAATATTACATTCGACATGTTAGATTGCCTTAGGCTAGGATATATATAGTTATAGACGAATATAATATTCCCACCGTGAAATAGGGGCCGACGCGTCAGGAACGTTGTAAAATATTACACACGAAATGTTAGGTTGCCTTAGGCTAGGATATGCAACGTTATAGACGTATAGAATGTTCCCACCGAGAAATAGGGGCCGACGGGTCAGGAATGTTGTTAAACATACACCAGAGATGTTAGGTTCCCTTAGGTTAGGATATACAACGTTATAGACTTATAGAAAGTTCCCACCGAGATGTAGGGACCGACATGCCAGGAATCTTGTAAAATATTACATCCGAGACGTTAGGTTGCGTTAGGTTAGGACCTACAACATTAAAGACGTATCTAATGTCCCCATCGAGAAGCAGGCGACGACACGCCAGAATGTTGTAAAATATTACATCCGATATGTTAGGTTGCCTTATGCTACGATATATATCGTTATAGACGTATACAATGTTCCCACCGAGAAGTAGGGACCGAAATGCCAGGAATGTTGTAAAACATTACATCCGAGATGTTAGCTTGCCTTAGGTTAGGATATACAATGTTATAGACGTATATAATGTCCCCTTCGAAAAGCAGGCGACGACACGCCAGGAATGTTGTAAAATATTACATCCGAGATGTTAGGTTGCCTTAGGCTAGGATATATATCGTTATAGACTTATATAATGTTACCACCGAGAAGTAGGGACTGACATGCCAGGAATGTTTTAAAATATTACATCCCAGATGTTAGGTTGCGTTAGGTTAGGATATACAACGTTTATAGACGTATATAATGTCCCCTTCGAGAAGCAGGCGACGACACGCCAGAATGTTGTAAAATATTACATCCGAGATGTTAGGTTCCCTTAGGATAGGATATACAACGTTATAGACGTATCTAATGTCCCCTTCGAGAAGCAGGCGACGACACATCAGAATGTTGTAAAATATTACATTCGACATGTTAGGTTGCCTTAGGCTAGGATATGTAACGTTATAGACGAATATAATATTCCCACCGAGAAATAGGGGCCGACGCGTCAGGAACGTTGTAAAATATTACACCCGAAATGTTAGGTTCCCTTAGGTTAGGATATACAACGTTATAGACGTATAGAATTTTCCCACCGAGATGTAGGGACCGACATGCCAGGAATGTTGTAAAATATTACATCCGAGATGTTAGGTTCCCTTAGGTTAGCATATACAACGTTATAGACGTATATAATGTTCCCACCGAGAAGTAGGGACCGACATGCCAGGAATGTTGTAAAATATTACATACGATAGGTTAGGTTGCTTTAGGTTAGGATATATATCGTTATAGACTTATATAATGTTCCCACCGAGACGTGGGGACCGACATGCCAGGAATGTTGTAAAATGTTACATCCCAGAAGTTAGATTGCTTTGGGTTAGGATATACAACGTTGTCGACGTATATTATGTCCCCATCGAGAAGCAGGCGACGACACGCCAGAATGTTGTAAAATATTACATCCGAGATGTTAGGTTCCCTTAGGTTAGGATATACAACGTTATAGACGTATCTAATGTCCCCTTCGAGAAGCAGGCGACGACACTCCAGAATGTTGTAAAATATTACATTCGACATGTTAGGTTGCCTTAGGCTAGGATATATATCGTTATAGACGAATATAATATTCCCACCGAGAAATAGGGGCCGACGCGTCAGGAACATTGTAAAATATTACACCCGAAACGTTAGGTTGCCTTAGGCTAGGATATGCAACGTTATAGACGTATAGAATGTTCCCACCGAGAAATAGGGGCCGACGGGTCAGGAATGTTGTAAAATATACACCCGAGATGTTAGGTTCCCTTAGGTTAGGATATACAACGTTATAGACTTATAGAAAGTTCCCACCGAGATGTAGGGACCGACATGCCAGGAATGTTGTAAAATATTACATCCGAGATGTTACGTTGCTTTAGGTTAGGATATACAACGTTATAGACGTATAGAATGTTCCCAGCGAGAAATAGGAGCCGAGGGGTCAGGAATGTTGTAAAATATTACACCCGAGATGTTAGGTTCCCTTAGGTTAGGATATACAACGTTATAGACGTATAAAAAGTTCCCACGGTGATGTAGGGACCGACATGTCAGGAATGTTGTAAAATATTACATCCGAGATGTTACGTTGCTTTAGGTTAGGATATATATCTTTATAGACTAATATAATGTTCCCACCGAGACGTGGGGACCGACATGCCAGGAATGTTGTAAAATGTTACATCCCAGAAGTTAGATTGCTTTGGATTAGGATGTACAACGTTATCGACGTATATAATGTCCCCATCGAGAAGCAGGCGACGACACGCCAGAATGTTGTAAAATATTACATCCGAGATGTTAGGTTCCCTTAGGTTAGGATATACAACGTTATAGACGTATCTAATGTCCCCTTCGAGAAGCAGGCGACGACACGCCAGAATGTTGTAAAATATTACATTCGACATGTTAGGTTGCCTTAGGCTAGGATATGTAACGTTATAGACGAATATAATATTCCCACCGAGAAATAGGGGCCGACGCGTCAGGAACGTTGTAAAATATTACACCCGAAATGTTAGGTTCCCTTAGGTTAGGATATACAACGTTATAGACGTATAGAATTTTCCCACCGAGATGTAGGGACCGACATGCCAGGAATGTTGTAAAATATTACATCCGAGATGTTAGTTTGCCTTAAGCTAGGACATATATCGTTATAGACCTATATACTGTTCCCACCGAGAAGTAGGGACCGACGCGTCAGGAATGTTGTAAAATATTACACCCGAGATGTTAGGTTCCCTTAGGTTAGCATATACAACGTTATAGACGTATATAATGTTCCCACCGAGAAGTAGGGACCGACATGCCAGGAATGTTGTAAAATATTACATACGATAGGTTAGGTTGCTTTAGGTTAGGATATATATCGTTATAGACTTATATAATGTTCCCACCGAGACGTGGGGACCGACATGCCAGGAATGTTGTAAAATGTTACATCCCAGAAGTTAGATTGCTTTGGGTTAGGATATACAACGTTGTCGACGTATATTATGTCCCCATCGAGAAGCAGGCGACGACACGCCAGAATGTTGTAAAATATTACATTCGACATGTTAGGTTGCCTTAGGCTAGGATATGTAACGTTATAGACGAATATAATATTCCCACCGAGAAATAGGGGCCGACGCGTCAGGAACGTTGTAAAATATTACACCCGAAATGTTAGGTTCCCTTAGGTTAGGATATACAACGTTATAGACGTATAGAATTTTCCCACCGAGATGTAGGGACCGACATGCCAGGAATGTTGTAAAATATTACATCCGAGATGTTAGTTTGCCTTAAGCTAGGACATATATCGTTATAGACCTATATAATGTTCCCACCGAGAAGTAGGGACCGACGCGTCAGGAATGTTGTAAAATATTACACCCGAGATGTTAGGTTCCCTTAGGTTAGCATATACAACGTTATAGACGTATATAATGTTCCCACCGAGAAGTAGGGACCGACATGCCAGGAATGTTGTAAAATATTACATACGATAGGTTAGGTTGCTTTAGGTTAGGATATATATCGTTATAGACTTATATAATGTTCCCACCGAGACGTGGGGACCGACATGCCAGGAATGTTGTAAAATGTTACATCCCAGAAGTTAGATTGCTTTGGGTTAGGATATACAACGTTGTCGACGTATATTATGTCCCCATCGAGAAGCAGGCGACGACACGCCAGAATGTTGTAAAATATTACATCCGAGATGTTAGGTTCCCTTAGGTTAGGATATACAACGTTATAGACGTATCTAATGTCCCCTTCGAAAAGCAGGCGACGACACGCCAGAATGTTGTAAAATATTACATTCGACATGTTAGGTTGCCTTAGGCTAGGATATATATCGTTATAGACGAATATAATATTCCCACCGAGAAATAGGGGCCGACGCGTCAGGAACGTTGTAAAATATTACACCCGAAACGTTAGGTTGCCTTAGGCTAGGATATGCAACGTTATAGACGTATAGAATGTTCCCACCGAGAAATAGGGGCCGACGGGTCAGGAATGTTGTAAAATATACACCCGAGATGTTAGGTTCCCTTAGGTTAGGATATACAACGTTATAGACTTATAGAAAGTTCCCACCGAGATGTAGGGACCGACATGCCAGGAATGTTGTAAAATATTACATCCGAGATGTTACGTTGCTTTAGGTTAGGATATACAACGTTATAGACGTATAGAATGTTCCCAGCGAGAAATAGGAGCCGAGGGGTCAGGAATGTTGTAAAATATTACACCCGAGATGTTAGGTTCCCTTAGGTTAGGATATACAACGTTATAGACGTATAAAAAGTTCCCACGGTGATGTAGGGACCGACATGTCAGGAATGTTGTAAAATATTACATCCGAGATGTTACGTTGCTTTAGGTTAGGATATATATCTTTATAGACTAATATAATGTTCCCACCGAGACGTGGGGACCGACATGCCAGGAATGTTGTAAAATGTTACATCCCAGAAGTTAGATTGCTTTGGATTAGGATGTACAACGTTATCGACGTATATAATGTCCCCATCGAGAAGCAGACGACGACACGCCAGAATGTTGTAA
This sequence comes from Xylocopa violacea, assembly GCA_963969225.1. NCBI lineage: Eukaryota > Metazoa > Arthropoda > Insecta > Hymenoptera > Apidae > Xylocopa > Xylocopa violacea. The sequence goes on from CAXAJV010000001.1 coordinate 52,583,540, forward strand.
AATATTACATCCGAGATGTTAGGTTCCCTTAGGTTAGGATATACAACGTTATAGACGTATCTAATGTCCCCTTCGAGAAGCAGGCGACGACACGCCAGAATGTTGTAAAATATTACATTCGACATGTTAGGTTGCCTTAGGCTAGGATATGTAACGTTATAGACGAATATAATATTCCCACCGAGAAATAGGGGCCGACGCGTCAGGAACGTTGTAAAATATTACACCCGAAATGTTAGGTTCCCTTAGGTTAGGATATACAACGTTATAGACGTATAGAATTTTCCCACCGAGATGTAGGGACCGACATGCCAGGAATGTTGTAAAATGTGACATCCGAGATGTTAGGTTGCCTTAAGCTAGGACATATATCGTTATAGACGTATATAATGTTCCCACCGAGAAGTAGGGACCGACGCGTCAGGAATGTTGTAAAATATTACACCCGAGATGTTAGGTTCCCTTAGGTTAGCATATACAACGTTATAGACGTATATAATGTTCCCACCGAGAAGTAGGGACCAACATGCCAGGAATGTTGTAAAATATTACATACGAGACGTTAGGTTGCTTCAGGTTAGGATATATATCGTTATAGACTTATATAATGTTCCCACCGAGACGTGGGGACCGACATGCCAGGAATGTTGTAAAATGTTACATCCCAGAAGTTAGATTGCTTTGGGTTAGGATATACAACGTTGTCGACGTATATTATGTCCCCATCGAGAAGCAGGCGACGACACGCCAGAATGTTGTAAAATATTACATCCGAGATGTTAGGTTCCCTTAGGTTAGGATATACAACGTTATAGACGTATCTAATGTCCCCTTCGAGAAGCAGGCGACGACACGCCAGAATGTTGTAAAATATTACATTCGACATGTTAGGTTGCCTTAAGCTAGGGCATATATCGTTATAGACGTATATAATGTTCCCACCGAGAAGTAGGGACCGACGCGTCAGGAATGTTGTAAAATATTACACCCGAGATGTTAGGTTCCCTTAGGTTAGCATATACAACGTTATAGACGTATATAATGTTCCCACCGAGAAGTAGGGACCGACATGCCAGGAATGTTGTAAAATATTACATACGAGACGTTAGGTTGCTTCAGGTTAGGATATATATCGTTATAGACTTATATAATGTTCCCACCGAGACGTGGGGACCGACATGCCAGGAATGTTGTAAAATGTTACATCCCAGAAGTTAGATTGCTTTGGGTTAGGATACACAACGTTGTCGACGTATATTATGTCCCCATCGAGAAGCAGGCGACGACACGCCAGAATGTTGTAAAATATTACATCCGAGATGTTAGGTTCCCTTAGGTTAGGATATACAACGTTATAGACGTATCTAATGTCCCCTTCGAGAAGCAGGCGACGACACGCCAGAATGTTGTAAAATATTACATTCGACATGTTAGGTTGCCTTAGGCTAGGATATGTAACGTTATAGACGAATATAATATTCCCACCGAGAAATAGGGGCCGACGCGTCAGGAACGTTGCAAAATATTACACCCGAAATGTTAGGTTCCCTTAGGTTAGGATATACAACGTTATAGACGTATATAATGTCCCCACCGAGATGTAGGGACCGACATGCCAGGAATGTTGTAAAATATTACATCCGAGATGTTAGGTTGCCTTAAGCTAGGACGTATATCGTTATAGACGTATATAATGTTCCCACCGAGAAGTAGGGACCGACATGCCAGGAATGTTGTAAAATATTACATCCGAGATGTTACGTTGCTTTAGGTTAGGATATACAACGTTATAGACGTATAGAATGTTCCCAGCGAGAAATAGGAGCCGAGGGGTCAGGAATGTTGTAAAATATTACACCCGAGATGTTAGGTTCCCTTAGGTTAGGATATACAACGTTATAGCCGTATAGAAAGTTCCCACGGTGATGTAGGGACCGACATGTCAGGAATGTTGTAAAATATTACATCCGAGATGTTACGTTGCTTTAGGTTAGGATATATATCGTTATAGACTAATATAATGTTCCCACCGAGACGTGGGGACCGACATGCCAGGAATGTTGTAAAATGTTACATCCCAGAAGTTAGATTGCTTTGGATTAGGATATACAACGTTATCGACGTATATAATGTCCCCATCGAGAAGCAGGCGACGACACGCCAGAATGTTGTAAAATATTACATCCGAGATGTTAGGTTCCCTTAGGTTAGGATATACAACGTTATAGACGTATCTAATGTCCCCTTCGAGAAGCAGGCGACGACACGCCAGAATGTTGTAAAATATTACATTCGACATGTTAGGTTGCCTTAGGCTAGGGTATGTAACGTTATAGACGAATATAATATTCCCACCGAGAAATAGGGGCCGACGCGTCAGGAGCGTTGTAAAATATTACACCCGAAATGTTAGGTTCCCTTAGGTTAGGATATACAACGTTATAGACGTATAGAATGTTCCCACCGAGATGTAGGGACCGATATGCCAGGAATGTTGTAAAACATTACATCCGAGATGTTAGGTTGCCTTAGGCTAGGATATATAACGTGATAGACGTATATAATATTCCCAACGAGAAGTAGGGACCGACGCGTCAGGAATGTTGTAAAATATTACATTCCAGATGTTAGGTTGCGTTAGGTTAGGATATATAACGTTATAGACGTATATAAAGTTCCCACCGAGAAGTAGGGACCGACATGCCAGGAATGTTGTAAAATGTTACATCCCAGAAGTTAGATTGCTTTGGGTTAGGATATACAACGTTATCGACGTATATAATGTCCCCATCGAGAAGCAGGCGACGACACGCCAGAATGTTGTAAAATATTACATCCGAGATGTTAGGTTCCCTTAGGTTAGGATATACAACGTTATAGATGTATCTAATGTCCCCATCGAGAAGCAGGCGACGACACGCCAGAATGTTGTAAAATATTACATTCGACATGTTAGGTTGCCTTAGGCTAGGATATGTAACGTTATAGACGTATATAATATTCCCACCGAGAAATAGGGGCCGACGCGTCAGGAATGTTGTAAAATATTACACCCGAAATGTTAGGTTCCCTTAGGTTAGCATATACAACGTTATAGACGTATATAATGTTCCCACCGAGAAGTAGGGACCGACGTGCCAGGAATGTTGTAAAATATTACATACGAGATGTTAGGTTGCTTTAGGTTAGGATATATATCGTTATAGACTTATATAATGTTCCCACCGAGACGTGGGGACCGACATGCCAGGAATGTTGTAAACTGTTACATCCCAGAAGTTAGGTTGCTTTGGGTTAGGATATACAACGTTATAGACGTATATAATGTCCCCATCGAGAAGCAGGCGACGACACGCCAGGAATGTTGTAAAATATTACATCCGATATGTTAGGTTGCCTTAGGCTCGGATATATAACGTGATAGACGTATATAATGTAGCCACCGAGAAATAGGGGCCGACGCGTCAGTAATGTTGTAAAATATGACATCCCAGATGTTAGGTTGCGTTAGGTTAAGATATACAACGTTATAGACGTATATAATGTCCCCTTCGAGAAGCAGGCGACGACACGCCAGAATGTTGTAAAATATTATATTCGACATGCTAGGTTGCCTTAGGCTAGGATATGTAACGTTATAGACGAATATAATATTCCCACCGAGAAATAGGGGCCGACGCGTCAGGAACGTTGTAAAATATTACACCCGAAGTGTTAGGTTGCGTTAGGTTAGGATATACAACGTTTATAGACGTATATAATGTCCCCTTCGAGAAGCAGGCGACGACACGCCAGAATGTTGTAAAATATTACATTCGACATGTTAGGTTGCCTTAGGCTAGGATATATAACGTTATAGACGTATATAATATTCCCACCGAGAAATAGGGTCCGACGCGTCAGGAATGTTGTAAAATATTACATCCGAGATGTTAGGTTGCCTTAGGCTAGGACATATATCGTTATAGACGTTTACAATGTTCCCACCGAGAAGTAGGGACCGACGCGTCAGGAATGTTGTAAAATATTACATCCCAGATGTTAGGTTGCGTTAGGTTAGGATATACAACGTTTATAGACGTATATACTGTTCCCAACGAGAAGTAGGGACCGACACGCCTGGAATGTTGTAAAATACTACATCCGAGATGTTAAATTGCCTTAGGTTAGGTTAGGTTATGTTAGGTTAGGTTAGGTTAGGTTAAATTGCCTTAGGTTAGGATATATAACGTTATAGACGTATACAATGTCCGCACCGTGACGTACGGGGCGACACGAACGGGATTCAGTGAAACATTACCAGCGAGGGTCTAGATGGGTTAGGTTAGGTTATATTACGATATAGATTTATGTACTGTTCCCACCGTGAATTAGGTTCCGCCCCGCCAGGAATGTTGTAAAATACTACATCCGAGATGTTAGGTTGCCTTAGGTTAGGAAATATAACGTTATAGACGCATACAATGTCCCCACCGAGACGTACGGGACGACACGAACTGGATTCTGTAAAACATTACCGCCGAGGTGCTAGATGGGTTAGGTTAGGTTATATTACGTTATGGACGTATATAATGTTCCCTTCGAGAAGTAGGGGCGGAACCGGCAGGAATTTTGGAAAATACTACATCCGATATGTTAGGTTGCCTTAGGTTGAGATATATAAAGTTATATACGTATATAATGATCCCACCGGGAAGTAGGGGCCGACCCGCCAGGAATGTTGTAAAATACTACATTCGAGATGTTAAGTTGGCTTAGGTTAGGATATATAACGTTATAGACTTATATAATGTGCGCAACGAGACGTACGGGACGACACGAACTGGATTCTGTAAAACATTACCAGCGAGGGGCTATATGGGTTAGGTTAGGTTATGTTACGTTGTAGACGTATATAATGTTCCCACCGAGAAGTAGAGGCCGACCCGCCACGAATGTTGTCAAATACTACATCCGAGATGTTAGGTTGCCTTAGGTTGAGATATATAATGTTATATACGTATATAATGTTCCCACTGAGAAGTAGGGGCCGACCCGCCTGGAATGTTGTAAAATACTACAATCGAGATGTTAGGTTGCCTTAGATTAGGATATATAACGTTATAGACCTATATAATGTCCGCACCGTGACGTACGGGACGACACGAACGAGATTCTGTAATACATTACCAGCGAAGTTCTAGATGGGTTATGTTAGGTTATATTACGTTATAGACGTATATAATGTTCCCATAGAGAATTAAGGGCCGACCCGCCTGAAATGTTGTAAAATACTACTTTCGAGATGTTAGTTTGCCTTAGGTTGTGATATATAACGTTATAGACGTATATAGTGTCCCCACCGAGTAGTACGGGCCGATACGACCGGGAATCTGTAAAACGTTACCAGCGAGGGGCAGAATGGTTTAGGTTAGGTTATTTTACGATATAGACGTATATAATGTTCCCACCGAGACGTAGGGACCGACATGCCAGGAATGTTGTAAAATATTACACACGGAAGTTTGGTTCCCTTCGGTTAGGATATACAACGTTATAGACTTATAGAATGTTCCCACCGGGAAGTAGGGACCGACATGCCAGGAATGTTGTAAAATATTAAATCGGAGATGTTAGGTTGCCTTAGGTTAGCATATACAACGTTATAGACGTATATAATGTACCCACGGAGACGTAGGGACCGACATGCCGGGAATGTTGTAAAATATTACATCCCAGATGCTAGGTTGCGTTAGGTTAGTATATACAAGGTTATAGTCGTATATAATGTCCCCATCGAGAAGCAGGCGACGACGCGCCAGAATGTTGTAAAATATGACATCCGAGATGTTAGGTTGCCTTAGGTTAGGATATACAACGTTATAGATGTATATAATGACCCCATCGAGAAGTAGGCGACGACACGCCAGGAGTGTTGTAAAATATTACATCCGAGATGTTAGGTTGCGTTAGGTTAGTATACACAACGTTATAGACGTATATAATGTCCCCTTCGAGGAGCAGGCGACGACACGCCAGAATGTTGTAAAATATTACATTCGACATGATAGGTTGCCTTAGGCTAGGATATATATCGTTATAGACGAATATAATATTCCTACCGAGAAATAGGGGCCGACGCGTCAGGAACGTTGTAAAATATTACACCCGAAATGTTAGGTACTCTTAGGTTAGGATATACAACGTTATGGACGTATAGAATGTTCCCACCGAGATGTAGGAACGGACATGCCAGTAATGTAGTAAAATATTACATCCGAGATGTTAGGTTGCCTTAGGCTAGGACATATATCGTTATAGACGTATACAATGTTCCCACCGAGAAGTAGGGACCGACGCGTCAGGAATGTTGTAAAATATTACATCCCAGATGTTAGGTTGCGTTAGGTTATGATATACAACGTTTATAGACGTATATAATGTCCCCTTCGAGAAGCAGGCGACGACACGCCAGAATGTTGTAAAATATTACATTCGACATGTTAGGTTGCCTTAGGCTAGGATATATAACGTTATAGACGTATATAATATTCCCACCGAGAAATAGGGGCCGACGCGTCAGGAATGTTGTAAAATATTACATCCGCGATGTTAGGTTGCCTTAAGCTAGGACATATATCGTTATAGACGTATAGAATGTTCCCACCGAGATGTAGGGACCGACATGCCAGGAATGTTGTAAAATATTACATCCGAGATGTTAGGTTGCCTTAGGCTAGGATATGCAACGTTATAGACGTATAGAATGTTCCCACCGAGAAATAGGGGCCGACGGGTCAGGAATGTTGTAAAATATTACATCCCAGAAGTTAGATTGCTTTGGGTTAGGATATACATCGTTATCGACGTATATAATGTCCCCATCGAGAAGCAGGCGAAGACACGCCAGAATGTTGTAAAATATTACATCCGAGATGTTCGGTTCCCTTAGGTTAGGATATACAACTTTATTGATGTATCTAATGTCCGCATCCAGAAGTAGGCGACGACACGCCAGGAGTGTTGTAAAATATTACATTTGACATGGTAGGTCGCCTTAGTCTAGGATATATAACGTTATAGACTAATATAATGTACCCACCGAGACTTGGGGACCGACATGCCAGGAATGTTGTAAAATATTACATCCCAGAAGTTAGGTTGCTTTGGGTTAGGATATACAACGTTATAGACGTATATAATGTCCCCATCGAGAAGCAGGCGACGACACGCCAGGAATGTTTTAAAATATTACATCCGAGATGTTAGGTTGCCTTAGGCTAGGATATGCAACGTTATAGACGTATAGAATGTTCCCACCGAGAAATAGGGGCCGACGGGTCAGGAATGTTGTAAAATATTACACCCGAGATGTTAGGTTCCCTTAGGCTAGGATATACAACGTTATAGACTTATAGAAAGTTCCCACCGAGATGTAGGGACCGACATGCCAGGAATGTTGTAAAATATTACATCCGAGATGTTACGTTGCTTTAGGTTAGGATATACAACGTTATAGACGTATAGAATGTTCCCACCGAGAAATAGGGGTCGAGGGGTCAGGAATGTTGTAAAATATTACACCCGAGATGTTAGGTTCCCTTAGGTTAGGATATACAACGCTATAGACGTATAGAAAGTTCCCACGGTGATGTAGGGACCGACATGCCAGGAATATTGTAAAATATTACATCCGAGATGTTACGTTGCTTTAGGTTAGGATATATATCGTTATAGACTAATATAATGTTCCCACCGAGACGTGGGGACCGACATGCCAGGAATCTTGTAAAATATTACATCCGAGACGTTAGGTTGCGTTAGGTTAGGACCTACAACGTTATAGACGTATCTAATGTCCCCATCGAGAAGCAGGCGACGACACGCCAGAATGTTGTAAAATATTACATCCGATATGTTAGGTTGCCTTATGCTACGATGTATATCGTTATAGACGTATAGAATGTTCCCACCGAGATGTAGGGACCGACATGCCAGGAATGTTGTAAAATATTACATCCGAGTTGTTAAGTTGCTTTAGGTTAGGATATATATCGTTATAGACTTATATAATGTTTCCACCGAGACGTGGGGACCGACATGCCAGGAATGTTGTAAAATATTACATTCGACATGTTAGGTTGCCTTAGGCTAGGATATATAACGTTATAGACGTATATAATATTCCCACCGAGAAATAGGGGCCGACGCGTCAGGAATGTTGTAAAATATTACACCCGAGATGTTAGGTTCCCTTAGGTTAGCATATACAACGTTATAGACGTATATAAAGTTCCCACCGAGAAGTAGGGACCGACATGCCAGGAATGTTGTAAAATGTTACATCCCAGAAGTTAGATTGCTTTGGGTTAGGATATACAACGTTATCGACGTATATAATGTCCCCATCGAGAAGCAGGCGACGACACGCCAGAATGTTGTAAAATATTACATCCGAGATGTTAGGTTCCCTTAGGTTAGGATATACAACGTTATAGATGTATCTAATGTCCCCATCCAGAAGCAGGCGACGACACGCCAGAGTGTTGTAAAATATTACATTCGACATGTTAGGTTGCCTTAGGCTAGGATATGTAACGTTATAGACGTATATAATATTCCCACCGAGAAATAGGGGCCGACGCGTCAGGAATGTTGTAAAATATTACATCCGCGATGTTAGGTTGCCTTAAGCTAGGACATATATCGTTATAGACGTATAGAATGTTCCCACCGAGATGTAGGGACCGACATGCCAGGAATGTTGTAAAATATTACATCCGAGATGTTAGGTTGCCTTAGGCTAGGATATGCAACGTTATAGACGTATAGAATGTTCCCACCGAGAAATAGGGGCCGACGGGTCAGGAATGTTGTAAAATATTACATCCCAGAAGTTAGATTGCTTTGGGTTAGGATATACATCGTTATCGACGTATATAATGTCCCCATCGAGAAGCAGGCGAAGACACGCCAGAATGTTGTAAAATATTACATCCGAGATGTTAGGTTCCCTTAGGTTAGGATATACAACTTTATTGATGTATCTAATGTCCGCATCCAGAAGTAGGCGACGACACGCCAGGAGTGCTGTAAAATATTACATTTGACATGGTAGGTCGCCTTAGTCTAGGATATATAACGTTATAGACTAATATAATGTACCCACCGAGACTTGGGGACCGACATGCCAGGAATGTTGTAAAATATTACATCCCAGAAGTTAGGTTGCTTTGGGTTAGGATATACAACGTTATAGACGTATATAATGTCCCCATCGAGAAGCAGGCGACGACACGCCAGGAATGTTTTAAAATATTACATCCGAGATGTTAGGTTGCCTTAGGCTAGGATATGCAACGTTATAGACGTATAGAATGTTCCCACCGAGAAATAGGGGCCGACGGGTCAGGAATGTTGTAAAATATTACACCCGAGATGTTAGGTTCCCTTAGGCTAGGATATACAACGTTATAGACTTATAGAAAGTTCCCACCGAGATGTAGGGACCGACATGCCAGGAATGTTGTAAAATATTACATCCGAGATGTTACGTTGCTTTAGGTTAGGATATACAACGTTATAGACGTATAGAATGTTCCCACCGAGAAATAGGGGTCGAGGGGTCAGGAATGTTGTAAAATATTACACCCGAGATGTTAGGTTCCCTTAGGTTAGGATATACAACGCTATAGACGTATAGAAAGTTCCCACGGTGATGTAGGGACCGACATGCCAGGAATATTGTAAAATATTACATCCGAGATGTTACGTTGCTTTAGGTTAGGATATATATCGTTATAGACTAATATAATGTTCCCACCGAGACGTGGGGACCGACATGCCAGGAATCTTGTAAAATATTACATCCGAGACGTTAGGTTGCGTTAGGTTAGGACCTACAACGTTATAGACGTATCTAATGTCCCCATCGAGAAGCAGGCGACGACACGCCAGAATGTTGTAAAATATTACATCCGATATGTTAGGTTGCCTTATGCTACGATGTATATCGTTATAGACGTATAGAATGTTCCCACCGAGATGTAGGGACCGACATGCCAGGAATGTTGTAAAATATTACATCCGAGTTGTTAAGTTGCTTTAGGTTAGGATATATATCGTTATAGACTTATATAATGTTTCCACCGAGACGTGGGGACCGACATGCCAGGAATGTTGTAAAATATTACATTCGACATGTTAGGTTGCCTTAGGCTAGGATATATAACGTTATAGACGTATATAATATTCCCACCGAGAAATAGGGGCCGACGCGTCAGGAATGTTGTAAAATATTACACCCGAGATGTTAGGTTCCCTTAGGTTAGCATATACAACGTTATAGACGTATATAAAGTTCCCACCGAGAAGTAGGGACCGACATGCCAGGAATGTTGTAAAATGTTACATCCCAGAAGTTAGATTGCTTTGGGTTAGGATATACAACGTTATCGACGTATATATTGTCCCCATCGAGAAGCAGGCGACGACACGCCAGAATGTTGTAAAATATTACATCCGAGATGTTAGGTTCCCTTAGGTTAGGATATACAACGTTATAGATGTATCTAATGTCCCCATCCAGAAGCAGGCGACGACACGCCAGAGTGTTGTAAAATATTACATTCGACATGTTAGGTTGCCTTAGGCTAGGATATGTAACGTTATAGACGTATATAATATTCCCACCGAGAAATAGGGGCCGACGCGTCAGGAACGTTGTAAAATATTACACCCGAAATGTTAGGTTCCTTTAGGTTAGGATATACAACATTATAGACGTATAGAATGTTCCCACCGAGATGTAGGGACCGACATGCCAGGAATGTTGTAAAATATTACATCCGAGTTGTTAAGTTGCTTTAGGTTAGGATATATATTGTTATAGACTTATATAATGTTCCCACCGAGACGTGCGGACCGACATGCCAGGAATGTTGTAAAATATTACATCCCAGAAGTTAGGTTGCTTTGGGTTAGGATATACAACGTTATAGACGCATACAATGTCCCCACCGAGACGTTCGGGACGACACGAACTGGATTCTGTAAAACATTACCAGCGAGGGGCTAAATGGGTTAGGTTAGGCTATATTGCGATATAGACGTATATAATGTTCCCACCGAGAAGTTGGGGCCGACCCGCCAGGAATGGTGTAAAATACTACATTCGAGATGTTAGGTTGCCTTAGGTTAGGATATATAACGTTATAGACGTATATAATGTTCCCACATAGAAGTAGGGGCCCACCCGCCTGGAATCTTCTAAAATACTACATTCGAGATGTTAGGCTGCCTTAGCTTAGGATATATAACGTTATAGACTTATATAATGTTCGCACCGAGAAGTACGGCCGACACGACCGGGATTCTGTAAAACATTATGACCGAGAGGCAAAATGGGTTAGGTTAGGTTATATTACGATGTAGACGTATATAATGTTCCCACGCAGAAGTAGGGGTCGACCCGCCTGGAATGTTGTAAAATTCTACATTCGAGATGTTAGGTTGCCCTAGGTTAGGATGTATAACGTTACAGACGTATATAGTGTCCCCACCGAGAAGTACGGGCCGACACGACCGGGATTCCGTAAAACATTACCAGCGAGGGGCTAGATGGGTTAGGTTAGGTTATATTACGATATAGACTTATGTACTGTTCCCACCGTGAATTAGGTTCCGCCCCGCCAGGAATGTTGTAAAATACTACATCCGAGATGTTCGGTTGCCTTAGGTTAGGAAATATAACGTTATAGACGCATACAATGTCCCCACCGAGACGTACGGGACGACACGAACTGGATTCTGTAAAACATTACCGCCGAGGTGCTAGATGGGTTAGGTTAGGTTATATTACGTTATGGACGTATATAATGTTCCCTTCGAGAAGTAGGGGCGGCACCGGCAGGAATTTTGGAAAATACTACATCCGATATGTTAGGTTGCCTTAGGTTGAGATATATAAAGTTATATACGTATATAATGATCCCACCGGGAAGTAGGGGCCGACCCGCCAGGAATGTTGTAAAATACTACATTCGAGATGTTAAGTTGGCTTAGCTTAGGATATATATCGTTATAGACGTATATAATGTTCCCACCGAGACGTAGAGACCGACATGCCAGGAATGTTTTAAAATATTGCATCCGAGGTGTTAGGTTGCGTTAGGTTAGTATATACAAGGTTATAGACGTATATAATGTCCCCATCGAGAAGCAGGCGACGACACGCCAGAATGTTGTAAAATATTACATCCGAGATGTTAGGTTATCTTAGGTTAGGATATACAACGTTATAGATGTATATAATGCCCCACCGAGATGCAGGCGACGACACGCCCGGAATGTTGTAAAATATTACACTCTACATGTTATGCTTCCTTAGGTTAGGATGTATAACGTTATAGATGTATATAATGTCCCCATCCAGAAGTAGGCGACGACACGCCAGGAATATTACATCCCAGATGTTAGGTTGCGTTAGGTTAGGATATACAACGTTATAGACGTATATAATATCCTCATCGAGAAGCAGGCGACGACACGCCAGGAATGTTTTAAAATATTACATCCCAGATGTTAGGTTCCCTTAGGTTAGGATATATGACGTTATAGATGTATATAATGTCCCCATCCAGAAGTAGGCGACGACACGCCAGGAATGTTGTAAAATATTACATCCGAGATGTTAGGTTGCCTTAGGTTAGGATATACAACGTTATAGATGTATATAATGTCCCCATCGAGAAGTAGGCGACGACACGACAGGAATGTTGTAAAATATTACATTCGACAAGTTAGGTTGCCGTAGGCTAGGATATATAACGTTGTAGACGTATATAATGTTCCCACCGAGAAATAGGGACCGACGGGTCAGGAATGTTGTAAAATATTACATCCTTGATGTTACGTTGCCTTAGAGTAGTATATATATCGTTATAGACGTATACAACGTTTCCACCGAGAAGTAGGGACCGACATGGCAGGAATGTTGTAAAATATTACATCCCAGATGTTAGGTTGCGTTAGGTTAGGATATAAGACGTTATAGACGTATATAATGTCCCCTTCGAGAAGCAGGCGACGACACACCAGAATGTTGTAAAATATTACACTCGACACGTTAGGTTGCCTTAGGCTAGGATATATAACGGTATAGACGGATATAATATTTCCAGCGAGAAATAGGGTCCGACGCTTCAGGAATGTTGTAAAATACAACACCCTACATGTTATGTTTCCTTAGGTTAGGATGTATAACGTTATAGATGTATATAATGTCCCCATCGAGATGCAGGCGACGACACGCCCGGAATGTTGTAAAATATTACACCCTACATGTTATGCTTCCTTAGGTTAGGATGTATAACGTTATAGATGTATATAATGTCCCCATCCAGAAGTAGGCGACGACACGCCAGGAATATTACATCCCAGATGTTAGGTTGCGTTATGTTAGGATATACAACGTTATAGACGTATATAATATCCCCATCGAGAAGCAGGCGACGACACGCCAGGAATGTTTTAAAATATTACATCCCAGATGTTAGGTTCCCTTAGGTTAGGATATATGACGTTATAGATGTAAATAATGTCCCCATCCAGAAGTAGGCGACGACACGCCAGGAATGCTGTAAAATATTACATCCCAGATGTTAGGTTGCGTTAGGTTAGTATATACAAGGTTATAGACGTATATAATGTCCCCATCGAGAAGCAGGCGACGACACGCCAGAATGTTGTAAAATATTACATCCGAGATGTTAGGTTGCCTTAGGTTAGGATATACAATGTTATAGATGTATATAATGTCCCCATCGAGATGCAGGCGACGACACGCCAGGAATGTTGTAAAATATTACACCCGAGATGTTAGGTTACCTTAGGTTAGGATATATGACGTTATAGATATATAATGTCCCCATCCAGAAGTAGGCGACGACACGCCAGGAATGTTGTAAAATATTACATCCAAGATGTTAGGTTGCGTTAGGTTAGAATATAAAACGTTATAGACGTATATAATGTCCCCATCGAGAAGCAGGCGACGACACGACAGAATGTTGTAAAATATTACATCCGACATGTTAGGTTGCCTTAGGCTAGGATATATAACGTTATAGACGTATATAATATTTCCAGCGAGAAATAGGGTCCGACGCTTCAGGAATGTTGTAAAATACAACACCCTACATGTTATGTTTCCTTAGGTTAGGATGTATAACGTTATAGATGTATATAATGTCCCCATCCAGACGTAGGCGACGACACGCCAGGAATATTACATCCCAGATGTTAGGTTGCGTTAGGTTAGGATATACAACGTTATAGACGTATATAATGTCCCCATCGAGAAGCAGGCGACGACACGACAGAATGTTATAAAATATTACATCCGAGAGGTTAGGTTGCCTTAGGTTAGGATATACAACGTTATAGATGTATATAATGTCCCCATCCAGAAGTAGGCGACGACACGCCAGGAATGTTGTAAAATATTACACCCGAGATGTTAGGTTACCTTAGGTTAGGATATATGACGTTATAGATGTATATAATGTCCCCATCCAGAAGTAGGCGACGACACGACAGAATGTTGTAAAATATTACATCCGACATGTTAGGTTGCCTTAGGCTAGGATATATAACGTTATAGACGTATATAATATTTCCAGCGAGAAATAGGGTCCGACGCTTCAAGAATGTTGTAAAATACAACACCCTACATGTTATGTTTCCTTAGGTTAGGATGTATAACGTTATAGATGTATATAATGTCCCCATCCAGACGTAGGCGACGACACGCCAGGAATATTACATCCCAGATGTTAGGTTGCGTTAGGTTAGGATATACAACGTTATAGACGTATATAGTATCCCCATCGAGAAGCAGGCGACGACACGCCAGGAATGTTTTAAAATATTACATCCCAGACGTTAGTTTGCGTTAGGTTAGGATATACAACGTTATAGACGTATATAATGTACCCACGGAGACGTAGGGACCGACATGCCAGGAATGTTGTAAAATATTACATACCAGATGTTATGTTGCGTTAGGTTACGATATACAACGTTATAGACGTATATAATATCCCCATCGAGAAGCAGGCGACGACACGCCAGGAATGTTTTAAAATATTACATCCCAGATGTTAGTTTGCGTTAGGTTAGGATATACAACGTTATAGACGTATATAATGTACCCACCGAGAAGTGGGGGCCGACTAGCCAGGAATGTTATAAAATATTACGGTAGAGATGATAGGTTGCCCTAGTATAGGATATATAACGTTATAGACGTATATACTGTTCCCACCGAGAAGTAGGTGCCGCCGCGCCAGGCATGTAGTAAAATATTACATCCGAAATGTTAGGTTGCATTAGGTTAGGATATATAACGTTATAGACGCATATAATGTTCCCACCGAGAAGTAGGGGCCGACGTGCCAGGAATGTTGTAAAATATTACATTCGGCACGTTAGGTTGCCTTAAGCTAGGATATATAGCGTTCTAGACGTATATAATGTTCCCACCGAAAAGTAGGGGCCGAAGAGCCGGGAATGTTGTAAAATATTACATTCGACATGTTAGGATGCCTTACGCTAGGATATATAACGTTATAGACGTATATACTGTTCCCACCGAGAAGTAGGCGCCGACACGCCAGAATGTTGTAAAATATTACATCCCAGATGTTAGGTTGCCTTAGGTTAGGATATACAACGTTATAGATGTATATAATGTCCCCATCGAGATGCAGGCGACGACACGCCAGGAATGTTGTAAAATATTAAATTCGACAAGTTAGGTTGCCGTAGGCTAGGATATATAACGTTGTAGACGTATATAATGTTCCCACCGAAAAGCAGGGACCGACGCGTCAGGAATGTTGTAAAATATTACATCCCTGATGTTAGGTTGCCTTAGAATAGTATATATATCATTATAGACGTATACAACGTTTCTACCGAGAAGTAGGGACCGACATGCCAGGAATGTTGTAAAATATTACATCCCAGATGTTAGGTTGCGTTAGGTTAGGATATAAGACGTTATAGACGTATATAATGTCCCCTTCGAGAAGCAGGCGACGACACGCCAGAATGTTGTAAAATATTACACTCGACACGTTAGGTTGCCTTAGGCTAGGATATATAACGTTATAGACGGATATAATATTTCCAGCGAGAAATAGGGTCCGACGCTTCAGGAATGTTGTAAAATACAACACCCTACATGTTATGTTTCCTTAGGTTAGGATGTATAACGTTATAGATGTATATAATGTCCCCATCCAGACGTAGGCGACGACACGCCAGGAATATTACATCCCAGATGTTAGGTTGCGTTAGGTTAGGATATACAACGTTATAGACGTATATAATATCCCCATCGAGAAGCAGGCGACGACACGCCAGGAATGTTTTAAAATATTACATCCCAGATGTTAGTTTGCGTTAGGTTAGGATATACAACGTTATAGACGTATATAATGTACCCACGGAGACGTAGGGACCGACATGCCAGGAATGTTGTAAAATATTACATACCAGATGTTTTGTTGCGTTAGGTTACGATATACAACGTTATAGACGTATATAATATCCCCATCGAGAAGCAGGCGACGACACGCCAGGAATGTTTTAAAATATTACATCCCAGATGTTCGGTTGCGTTAGGTTAGTATATACAAGGTTATAGACGTATATAATGTCCCCATCGAGAAGCAGGCGACGACACGCCAGAATGTTGTAAAATATTACATCCGAGATGTTAGGTTGCCTTAGGTTAGGATATACAACGTTATAGATGTATATAATGTCCCCATCGAGATGCAGGCGACGACACGCCAGGAATGTTGTAAAATATTACACCCGAGATGTTAGGTTCCGTTAGGTTAGGATATATGACGTTATAGATGTATATAATGTCCCCATCCAGAAGTAGGCGACGACACGCCAGGAATGTTGTAAAATATTACATCCAAGATGTTAGGTTGCGTTAGGTTAGAATATACAACGTTATAGACGTATATAATGTCCCCATCGAGAAGCAGGCGACGACACGACAGAATGTTATAAAATATTACATCCGAGAGGTTAGGTTGCCTTAGGTTAGGATATACAACGTTATAGATGTATATAATGTCCCCATCCAGAAGTAGGCGACGACACGCCAGGAATGTTGTAAAATATTACACCCGAGATGTTAGGTTACCTTAGGTTAGGATATATGACGTTATAGATGTATATAATGTCCCCATCCAGAAGTAGGCGACGACACGACAGAATGTTGTAAAATATTACATCCGACATGTTAGGTTGCCTTAGGCTAGGATATATAACGTTATAGACGTATATAATATTTCCAGCGAGAAATAGGGTCCGACGCTTCAAGAATGTTGTAAAATACAACACCCTACATGTTATGTTTCCTTAGGTTAGGATGTATAACGTTATAGATGTATATAATGTCCCCATCCAGACGTAGGCGACGACACGCCAGGAATATTACATCCCAGATGTTAGGTTGCGTTAGGTTAGGATATACAACGTTATAGACGTATATAGTATCCCCATCGAGAAGCAGGCGACGACACGCCAGGAATGTTTTAAAATATTACATCCCAGACGTTAGTTTGCGTTAGGTTAGGATATACAACGTTATAGACGTATATAATGTACCCACGGAGACGTAGGGACCGACATGCCAGGAATGTTGTAAAATATTACATACCAGATGTTATGTTGCGTTAGGTTACGATATACAACGTTATAGACGTATATAATATCCCCATCGAGAAGCAGGCGACGACACGCCAGGAATGTTTTAAAATATTACATCCCAGATGTTAGTTTGCGTTAGGTTAGGATATACAACGTTATAGACGTATATAATGTACCCACCGAGAAGTGGGGGCCGACTAGCCAGGAATGTTATAAAATATTACGGTAGAGATGATAGGTTGCCCTAGTATAGGATATATAACGTTATAGACGTATATACTGTTCCCACCGAGAAGTAGGTGCCGCCGCGCCAGGCATGTAGTAAAATATTACATCCGAAATGTTAGGTTGCATTAGGTTAGGATATATAACGTTATAGACGCATATAATGTTCCCACCGAGAAGTAGGGGCCGACGTGCCAGGAATGTTGTAAAATATTACATTCGGCACGTTAGGTTGCCTTAAGCTAGGATATATAGCGTTCTAGACGTATATAATGTTCCCACCGAAAAGTAGGGGCCGAAGAGCCGGGAATGTTGTAAAATATTACATTCGACATGTTAGGATGCCTTACGCTAGGATATATAACGTTATAGACGTATATACTGTTCCCACCGAGAAGTAGGCGCCGACACGCCAGAATGTTGTAAAATATTACATCCCAGATGTTAGGTTGCCTTAGGTTAGGATATACAACGTTATAGATGTATATAATGTCCCCATCGAGATGCAGGCGACGACACGCCAGGAATGTTGTAAAATATTAAATTCGACAAGTTAGGTTGCCGTAGGCTAGGATATATAACGTTGTAGACGTATATAATGTTCCCACCGAAAAGCAGGGACCGACGCGTCAGGAATGTTGTAAAATATTACATCCCTGATGTTAGGTTGCCTTAGAGTAGTATATATATCATTATAGACGTATACAACGTTTCCACCGAGAAGTAGGGACCGACATGCCAGGAATGTTGTAAAATATTACATCCCAGATGTTAGGTTGCGTTAGGTTAGGATATAAGACGTTATAGACGTATATAATGTCCCCTTCGAGAAGCAGGCGACGACACGCCAGAATGTTGTAAAATATTACACTCGACACGTTAGGTTGCCTTAGGCTAGGATATATAACGTTATAGACGGATATAATATTTCCAGCGAGAAATAGGGTCCGACGCTTCAGGAATGTTGTAAAATACAACACCCTACATGTTATGTTTCCTTAGGTTAGGATGTATAACGTTATAGATGTATATAATGTCCCCATCCAGAAGTAGGCGACGACACGCCAGGAATATTACATCCCAGATGTTAGGTTGCGTTAGGTTAGGATATACAACGTTATAGACGTATATAATATCCCCATCGAGAAGCAGGCGACGACACGCCAGGAATGTTTTAAAATATTACATCCCAGATGTTAGTTTGCGTTAGGTTAGGATATACAACGTTATAGACGTATATAATGTACCCACGGAGACGTAGGGACCGACATGCCAGGAATGTTGTAAAATATTACATACCAGATGTTAGGTTGCGTTAGGTTAGTCTATACAAGGTTATAGATGTATATAATGTCCCCATCCAGAAGTAGGCGACGACACGCCAGGAATGTTGTAAAATATTACATCCCAGATGTTAGGTTGCGTTAGGTTAGTATATACAAGGTTATAGACGTATATAATGTCCCCATCGAGAAGCAGGCGACGACACGCCAGAATGTTGTAAAATATTACATCCGAGATGTTAGGTTGCGTTAGGTTAGAATATACAACGTTATAGACGTATATAATGTCCCCATCGAGAAGCAGGCGACGACACGGCAGAATGTTATAAAATATTACATCCGAGAGGTTAGGTTGCCTTAGGTTAGGGTATATAACGTTATTGACTTATATAATGTTCCCACCGAGTAGTAGGTGCCGACGCGCCAGGAATGTCGTAAAATATTACACTCGACACGTTAGGTTGTCTTAGTCTAGGATATATAGCGTTATAGACGTATATAATGTTCCAACCGAGAAGTAGGAGCCAGCGCGCTAGGAATGTAGTAAAATATTACATCTTAGATGTTAGGTTGCCTTAGGCTAGGATATATAACGTTATAGATGTATATACTGTTCCCACCGAGAAGTAGGTGCCGACATGCCAGGAATGTTGTAAAATATTACGGTAGAGATGATAGGTTGCCCTAGTTTAGGATATATAACATTATTGACTTATATATTGTTCCCACCGAGAAGTAGGTGCCGACGCGCCAAGAATGTTGTAAAATATTACATTCGGCACGTTAGGTTGCCTTAAGCTAGGATATATAGCGTTCTAGACGTATATAATGTTCCCACCGAAAAGTAGGGGCCGAAGTGCCGGGAATGTTGTAAAATATTACATTCGACATGTTAGGATGCCTTACGCTAGGATATATAACGTTATAGACGTATATACTGTTCCCACCGAGAAGTAGGTGCCGACGCGCCAGGAATGTTGTAAAATATTACATTCGACATGTCAGGTTGCCTTAGGTTAGGATATATAACGTTACAGACGTATATAATGTTCCCACCGAGAAGTAGGAGCCGACGAGCCAGGAATGTTGTAAAATATTATATTCGACATGTTAGGTTGCCTTAGGCTAGGATATATAACGTTATTGACTTATAAAATGTTCCCACCGAGAAGTAGGGGCCGACGCGCTAGGAATGTTGTAAAATATTACATTCGACATGTTAGGTTGCCTTAGGTTAGTGTATATAACGTTATTGACTTATATAATATTCCCGCTGATAGGTACCGGCCGACGTACCAGGAATGTAGTAAAATATTATACCCGAGATGCTGGGTTGCCTTAGGTTAGGATATATAACCTTATAGACGTATATAATGTTACCACAGAGAACTAGGCACTTGCATGCCAGGAATGCTGTAAAATATTACGGTAGAGATGATAGTTTGCCTTAGTTTAGGATATATATCGTTATAGGCGTATATACTATTCCCACCGAGAAGTAGGTGCAGATGCGCCAGGTATGTTGTAAAATATTACATTCGACATATTAGGTTGCCTTAGCCTAGGATATATAGCGTTATAGACGTATATAATGTTCCCACCGAGAAGTAGGGTCCGACGTGCCAGGAATGTAGTTAAATATTACATCCGAGATGTTAGGTTGCCTTTCGTTAGGATATATATCGTTATTGACTTATATAATGTTTCCACCCAGAAGTAGGGGCCGACGCGCTAGGAATGTTGTAAAATATTACATTCGACATGTTATGATTGCCTTAGGCTAGGATATATAACGTTATAGACGTATATGATATTCCCAGCGAGAAGTACGGGCCGACACGCCAGGAATGTTGTCAAATATTACATCCGAGATGTTAGGTTCCCTTAGGTTAGGATATATTACGTTATAGACGTATATAATGTTCCCACCGAAAAGTAGGGGCCGACTAGCCAAGAATGTTGTAAAATATTGCGCTCGACATGTTAGGTTGCCTTAGGTTAGTGTATATAACGTTATTGACTTATATAATGTTCCCAACGATAGGTACGGGCCGACGTGCCAGGAATGTAGTAAAACATTACACCCGAGATGCTAGGTTGCCTTAGGTTAGGATATATAACGTGATAGACGTATATAATGTTATCACAGAGAACTAGGCACTTGCATGTCAGGAATGTTGTAAAATATTACGGTAGATATGATAGGTTGCATTAGTTTAGGATATATAACGTTACAGACGTATATACTGTTCCCACCGAGAAGTAGGTGCCGACGCGCCAGGTGTGTTGTAAAATATTACATTCGGCATGTTAGGTTGCCTTAGGTTATGATATATAACGTTAGAGGCCTATATACTGTTCCCAATGAGAAGTAGGTGCCGCCGCGCCAGGAATGTAGTAGAATATTTCATCCGAGATGTTAGGTTGCCTTAGGTTAGGATATATAACGTTATAGACGTATATAATGTTACCATAGAGAACTAGGCACTTGCATGCCAGCTATGTTGTAAAATATTACGGTAGAGATGATAGGTTGCCTTAGTTTAGGATATATAACGTTATAGACGTATATACTGTTCCCATCGAGAAGTAGGTGCCGACGCGCCAGGTGTGTCGTAAAATATTACATTCGGCATGTTAGATTGCCTTAGGCTAGGACATATAGCGTTATAAACGTATATAATGTTCCCACCGAGAAGTAGGGGCCGACGTGCCAGGAATGTAGTTAAATATTACATTCGACACGTTAGGTTGTCTTAGTCTAGGATATATAGCGTTATAGACGTATATAATGTTCCCACAGAGAGGTAGAGGCCAGAGCGCCAGGAATGTAGTAAAATATTACATCTTAGATGTTAGGTTGCCTCAGGCTAGGATATATAACGTTAGAGATGTATATACTGTTCCCATCGAAAAGTAGGTGCCGACATGCCAGGAATGTTATAAAATATTACATTCAACATGTTCGGTTGCCTTAGGCTAGGATATGTAGCGTTATAGACGTATACAATTTTCCCACCGAGAAGTAGGGGCCGATGAGACAGGAGTGTTGTAAATTATTACATTCGACATATTAGGTTGCCTTAGGCCTGGATATCTAACGTTATAGACGTATATAATGCTACCACAGAGAAGTAGGGGCCGACGAGCCAGAAATGTTGTAAAATCTACGCTCGAACATGTTACGTTGCCTTAGGCTAGGATACATAACGGTAGAGACGTATATAATATACCCACCGAGAAGTAGGGGCCGGCGCGACAGGAATGTTGTGAAATATTACATTCGACATGTTAGGTAGCCTTAGGCTAGGATGTATAACGATATAGACGTATATAATGTTCCCACCGTGAAGTACGGGCCGACACGATTGGGATTCTGTAAAACATTACAAGCGTGGGGCTGGATGGGATGGGTTAGGTTATATTACGTTACAGACGTACATAATGTTCCCACCGAGACGTAGGTTCCGACCCGCCAGGAATGTTGTAAAATACTACATCCGAGATGTTAGGTTGCCTTAGGTTAGGATATATAACGTTGTAGACGCACACAATGTTCCCACCGAGACGTACGGGACGACACGAGCTGGAATCTGTAATACATTACCAGCGAGGGGCTAAATGGGTGAGGTTAGGTCATGTCACATTATAGACGTATATAATGTTCCCACCGAGAAGTAGAGGCCGACCCGCCAGGAATGTTGTAAAATACTACATCCGAGATGTTAGGTTGCCTTAGGTTAGGATAAATAACGTTGTAGACTCATACAATGTTCCCACCGAGACGTACGGGACGACACGAGCTGGAATCTGTAATACATTACCAGCGAGGGGCTAAATGGGTTAGGTTAGGTTATGTTACATTATAGACGTATATAATGTTCCCACCGAGAAGTATGGGCCGACCCTCCATGAATGTCGTAAAATACTACATTCGAGATGATAGGTTGCCTTAGGTTAGGATATATAACGTTATGGACTTATATAATGTGCGCACTGGGACGTCCGGGACGACACGAACGGGATTCCGTAAAACATTATCACCGAGAGGCAAAATGGGATAGGTTAGGTTATATTACGATATAGACGTATATAATGCTCCCACTCAGAAGAAGGGGCCGAACCGCATCGAATGTTGTAACATACTACATTCGAGATGTTAGGTTGCCTTAGGTTAGTATGTATAACGTTATAGACGTATATAATTTCCGCACCGAGATGTACGGGACGACACGAGCGAGATTCTGCAAAACATTACCAGTGAGGTGCTAGATGTGTTAGGTTAGGTCATATTACGTTATAGACGTATATAATGTTCCCAATGAGAAGTAGGGACCGACCCGCCAGGAATGTTGCAAAATACTACATCCGAGATGTTAGGTTGCCTCAGGTTAGGATATGTAACGTTATAGACGTATATGATGTCCCCACCGAGAAGTAGGGGCTGACACGACCGGAATTCTGTAAAACATTATCACCGAGGGGCTAAATGGGTTAGGTTAGGTTATATTAAGATATAGACGTATATAATGTTCCCACCGAGAAGTAGGGGCCGACCCGCCTGGAATGTTGTAAAATACTACATTCGAGATGTTAGGTTGCCGTAGGTTAGTATGTATAACTTTACAGACGTATATATTGTCCTCACCGAGAAGTACGGGCCTACACAACCGGGATTCTGCAAAACATTACCAGCGAGAGTCTAGATGGATTAGGTTAGGTTACATTAGGTTATAGACGTATATAATGTTACCACCGAGAAGTAGATGCCGACCCGCCAGGAATGTTGGAAAATACTACATCCGGGATGTTAGGTTGCCTTACGTTAGGATATATAACGTTATAGACGTATGTAATGTCCCCACCGAGAAGTAAGGGCCGACACGACCGTGATTCTGTAAAACAATACCAGCGAGGGGCTAGATGGGTTAGGTTAGGTTATATTACGAAGTAGGGCCCGACCCGCCTGGAATGTTGTAAAATACTACATTCGAGATGTTAGGTTGCCTTACGTTAGGATATATAACGTTATAGACGTATGTAATGTCCCCACCGAGAAGTAAGGGCCGACACGACCGTGATTCTGTAAAACAATACCAGCGAGGGGCTAGATGGGTTAGGTTAGGTTATATTACGATATAGACGTATATAATGTTCCCACCGAGAAGTAGGAGCCGACCCTCATTGAATGTGGTAAAATACTACATTCGAGATGTTAGGTTGCCTTAGGTTAGGATGCGTAGCTTTACAGACGTACACAGTGTCCCCACCGAGAAGTACGGGCCGACACGATTGGGATTCTGTAAAACATTAGAAGCGAGGGGCTAGATGGGATGGGTTAGGTTATATTACGTTATTCACGTACATAATGTTCCCACCGAGAAGTAGGTTCCGACCCGCCAGGAATGTTGTAAAATACTACATCCGAGATGTCAGGTTGCCTTAGGTTAGGATATATAACGTTATAGACTTATATAATGTCCGCACCGAGACGTACGGGACGACAGGAACGGGATTCTGTAAAACATTATCACCGAGGGGCAAAATGGGATAGGTTAGATTATATTACGATATAGACGTATATAATGTTCCCACTTAGAAGTAGGGCCCGACTCGCCTGGAATGTTGTAAAATACTACATTCGAGATGTTAGGTTGCCTTAGGTTAGGATAAATAACGTTGTAGACGCATACAATGTTCCCAACGAGACGTACGGGACGACATGCCAGGAATGTTGTAAAATATTACATCCGAGATGTAAGGTTGCGTTAGGTTAGGACATACAACGTTATAGACTTATATAATGTTCCCACTAAGACGAGGGGAACCGACATGCCAGGAATGTTGTCAAATATTACATCCGACATGTTAGGTTGCCTTAGGCTAGGATATGTAACGTTATAGACATATATAATGTTCCCACCGAGAAATAGTGGCCGACGTGTCAGGAATGTTGTAAAATATTACACCCGATGTGTTAGGTTGCTTTAGGTTAGGATATATATCGTTATAGACGCATATAATGTCCAGATCGAGACGTGGGGACCGACACGCCAGAATGTTGTAAAATATTACATCCGAGATGATAGGTTGCCTTAGGCTAGTATATATATCGTTATAGACGTATGCAATTTTGCCACCGAGAGGAAGGGACCGACATGCCAGGAATGTTGTTAAATATTACATCCGAAATGTTAGGTTGCGTTAGGTTAAGATATACAAAGTTATAGACGTATATAATGACCCGTTCGGGAAGCAGGCGACGACACGCCAGAATGTTGTAAAATATTACTTCCGACATGTTAGGTTGCCTTAGGCTAGGATATATAACGTTATAGACATATATAATGTTCCCACCGAGAAATAGTGGCCGACGTGTCAGGAATGTTGTAAAATATTACACCCGAGGTGTTAGGTTCCCTTAGGTTAGGATATACATCGTTATAGACGTATAGAAAGTTCCCACCGTGATGTAGGGACCGACATGCCAGGAATGTTGTAAAATATTACATTCGACATGTTAGGACGCCTTAGGCTAGGATATATAACGTTATAGACGTATATAATATTCCCACCGAGAAGTAGGGTCCGACATGCCAGGAATGTTGTAAAATATTACATCCCAGATGTTTGGTTGCGTTAGGTTAGGATATACAACGTTATAGATTTATACAATGTCCCCATCGAGAAGCAGGCGACGACACGCCAGGAATGATGTAAACTATTGCATTCGGCATGTTAGGTTGCCTTAGGCTAGGATATGTAACGTTATAGACGTATGTAATATTCCCACCGAGAAATAGGGGCCGACGCGTCAGGAATGTTGTAAAATATTACACCCGAAATGTTAGGTTCCCTTAGGTTAGGATATACAACGTTATAGACGTATAGAATGTTCCCACCGAGATGTGGGGACCGACATGCCAGGAATGTTGTAAAATATTACATCCGAGTTGTTAGGTTGCTTTAGGTTAGGATATATATCGTTATAGACTTATATAATGTTCCCACTGAGAAGTAGGGGCCAACGAGCCAGGAATGTTTTCAAATATTACGCTCGACATGTTAGGATGCCTTAGGATATGATATACAGCGTTGAGGACATATATAATGTTCCCACCGAGAAGTAGGGGCCGGCGCGCCAGGAATGTAGTAGAATGTTACTTCCGAGATGTTATGTTGCCTTAGGCTAGGATATATAACGTTATAGACGTATATAATGTTACCACAGAGAAGTAGAGACCGGCATACAACAAATGTTGTAAAATATTACCGCAGAGATGTTAGGTTGCCTTAGGTTAGGATATATAACGTTATAGACGTATATACTGTTCCCACCGAGAAGTAGGTGCCGACGCGACAGGAATGTTGTAAAACATTACATCCGAGATGTTAGGTTGCCTTAGGTTAGGATATATAACGTTAGAGACGTATATAATGTTCCCAACGAGAAATAGGGGCCGACGCGTCAAGAATGTTGTAAAATATTACACCCGAGATGTTAGGTTGCTTTAGGTCAGGATATACCACGTTATAGACGTATATAATGTCCCCATCGGAAAGTAGGCGCCGTCACGCCAGGAATGTTGTAGAATATTACATCCGAGATGTTATGTTGCCTTACGTTAGGATATATAACGATATAGACGTATATAATGTTCCCACCGTGCAGTACGGCCGACACGCCAGTAATGTTGTCAACTATTACATCCCAGATGTTTGGTTGGGTTAGGTTAGGATATACAACGTTATAGACGTATATAATGTCCCCATCGATAAGCAGGCAACGACAGGCCAGGAATGTTGTAAAATATTACATCCGAGAAGTTATGTTGCCTTACGTTAGGATATATAACGTTATAGACGTATATAATGTCCCCATCGAGAAGTAGGCGACGACACGCCAGGAATGTTGCAAAATAATGCGGTAGAGAGGTTAGGTTGCCATAGGTTATGATATATAACGTTATAGACGTATATAATGTTCCC
This sequence comes from Xylocopa violacea, assembly GCA_963969225.1. NCBI lineage: Eukaryota > Metazoa > Arthropoda > Insecta > Hymenoptera > Apidae > Xylocopa > Xylocopa violacea. Next base: position 52,610,752 of record CAXAJV010000001.1, read on the forward strand.
ACCTAGAAGTAGGGACCGACATGCCAGGAATGTTGTAAAATATTACATCCGAGATGTTAGGTTGCTTTACGTTAGGATATATATCGTTATAGACTTATATAATGTTCCCACCGAGACGTGGGGACCGACATGCCAGGAATGTTGTAAAATATTACATCCCAGAAGTTGGGTTGCTTTGGGTTAGGATATACAACGTTATAGACGTATATAATGTCCCCATCGAGAAGCAGGCGACGACACGCCAGAATGTTGTAAAATATTACATCCGAGATGTTTGGTTCCCTTAGGTTAGGATATACAACGTTATAGACGTATCTAATGTCCCCATCGAGAAGCAGGCGACGACACGCCTGGAATGATGTAAACTATTGCATTCGACATGTTAGGTCGCCTTAGTCTAGGATATATAACGTTATAGACGTATATAATATTCCCACCGAGAAATAGGGGCCGACGCGTCAGGAATGTTGTAAAATATTACACCCGAGAAGTTAGGTTCCCTTAGGTTAGGATATACAACGTTATAGACGTATAGAATGTTCCCACCGAGATGTGGGGACCGACATGCCAGGAATGTTGTAAAATATTACATCCGAGTTGTTAGGTTGCTTTAGGTTAGGATATATATCGTTATAGACTTATATAATGTTCCCACTGAGAAGTAGGGGCCAACGAGCCAGGAATGTTTTCAAATATTACGCTCGACATGTTAGGATGCCTTAGGATATGATATACAGCGTTGAGGACATATATAATGTTCCCACCGAGAAGTAGGGGCCGGCGCGCCAGGAATGTAGTAGAATGTTACTTCCGAGATGTTATGTTGCCTTAGGCTAGGATATATAACGTTATAGACGTATATAATGTTACCACAGAGAAGTAGAGACCGGCATACAACAAATGTTGTAAAATATTACCGCAGAGATGTTAGGTTGCCTTAGGTTAGGATATATAACGTTATAGACGTATATACTGTTCCCACCGAGAAGTAGGTGCCGACGCGACAGGAATGTTGTAAAACATTACATCCGAGATGTTAGGTTGCCTTAGGTTAGGATATATAACGTTAGAGACGTATATAATGTTCCCAACGAGAAATAGGGGCCGACGCGTCAAGAATGTTGTAAAATATTACACCCGAGATGTTAGGTTGCTTTAGGTCAGGATATACCACGTTATAGACGTATATAATGTCCCCATCGGAAAGTAGGCGCCGTCACGCCAGGAATGTTGTAGAATATTACATCCGAGATGTTATGTTGCCTTACGTTAGGATATATAACGATATAGACGTATATAATGTTCCCACCGTGCAGTACGGCCGACACGCCAGTAATGTTGTCAACTATTACATCCCAGATGTTTGGTTGGGTTAGGTTAGGATATACAACGTTATAGACGTATATAATGTCCCCATCGATAAGCAGGCAACGACAGGCCAGGAATGTTGTAAAATATTACATCCGAGAAGTTATGTTGCCTTACGTTAGGATATATAACGTTATAGACGTATATAATGTCCCCATCGAGAAGTAGGCGACGACACGCCAGGAATGTTGCAAAATAATGCGGTAGAGAGGTTAGGTTGCCATAGGTTATGATATATAACGTTATAGACGTATATAATGTTCCCACCTAGAAGTAGGGACCGACATGCCAGGAATGTTGTAAAATATTACATCCGAGATGTTAGGTTGCTTTACGTTAGGATATATATCGTTATAGACTTATATAATGTTCCCACCGAGACGTGGGGACCGACATGCCAGGAATGTTGTAAAATATTACATCCCAGAAGTTGGGTTGCTTTGGGTTAGGATATACAACGTTATAGACGTATATAATGTCCCCATCGAGAAGCAGGCGACGACACGCCAGAATGTTGTAAAATATTACATCCGAGATGTTTGGTTCCCTTAGGTTAGGATATACAACGTTATAGACGTATCTAATGTCCCCATCGAGAAGCAGGCGACGACACGCCTGGAATGATGTAAACTATTGCATTCGACATGTTAGGTCGCCTTAGTCTAGGATATATAACGTTATAGACGTATATAATATTCCCACCGAGAAATAGGGGCCGACGCGTCAGGAATGTTGTAAAATATTACACCCGAGAAGTTAGGTTCCCTTAGGTTAGGATATACAACGTTATAGACGTATATAATGTTCCCACCGGGAAGTAGGGACCGACGCGTCAGGAATGTTGTAAAATAAAACATCCCAGATGTTAGGTTGCGTTAGGTTAGGATATACAACGTTATAGACGTATATAATGTCCTCATCCAGAAGTAGGCGACGACACGCCAGGAGTGTTGTAAAATATTACATTTGACATGTTAGGTTTCCTTAGGCTAGGATATATAATGCTATGCACGCATATATTGTTATCACCGAGAACTACGGGCCGACACGCCAGGAATGATGTAAAATATTACATTCGACATGATAGGTCGCCTTAGTCTAGGATATATAACGTTATAGACATATATAATGTTCCCACCGAGAAATCGGGGCCGACGCGTCAGGAATGCTGTAAAATATTACACACGAGATGTTTGGTTGCTTTAGGTTAGGATATATATCGTTATAGACGCATATAATGTCCAGATCGAGACGTGGGGACCGACACGCCAGAATGTTGTAAAATATTACATCCGAGATGTTAGGTTGCCTTAGGCTAGTATATATATCGTTATAGACGTATACAATTTTGCCACCGAGAAGTAGGGACCGACATGCCAGGAATGTTGTTAAATATTACATCCGAAATGTTAGGTTGCCTTAGGTTAGGATGTACAACGTTATAGATGTATATAATGTCTCCATCCAGAAGTAGGTGACGACACACCAGGAATGTGGTACAATATTACATGCGACATGTTAGGTTGCCTTAGGCTAGGATATCTAACCTTATAGACGTATATAATGTTACCACCGAGAACTACGGGCGGACACGTCAGGAATGATGTAAAATATTACATTCGACATGTTAGGTTGCCTTAGGCTAGAATAAATAACGTTGTAGACGTATATAATATTCCCACCGAGAAATAAGGGCCGACGCGTCAGGAATGTTGTAAAATATTACACCCGAGAAGTTAGGTTCCCTTAGGTTAGGATATACAACGTTATAGACGTATATAATGTTCCCACCGGGAAGTAGGGACCGACGCGTCAGGAATGTTGTAAAATAAAACATCCCAGATGTTAGGTTGCGTTAGGTTAGGATATACAACGTTATAGACGTATATAATGTCCTCATCCAGAAGTAGGCGACGACACGCCAGGAGTGTTGTAAAATATTACATTTGACATGTTAGGTTTCCTTAGGCTAGGATATATAATGCTATGCACGCATATATTGTTATCACCGAGAACTACGGGCCGAAACGCCAGGAATGATGTAAAATATTACATTCGAAATGATAGGTCGCCTTAGTCTAGGATATATAACGTTATAGACATATATAATGTTCCCACCGAGAAATAGGGACCGACGCGTCAGGAATGTTGTAAAAAAAAACATCCCAGATGTTAGGTTGCGTTAGGTTAGGATATACAAAGTTATAGATGTATATAATGTCCTCATCCAGAAGTAGTTGACGACAAGCCAGGAGTGTTGTAAAATATTACATTTGACATGTTAGGTTTCCTTAGGCTAGGATATATAATGTTATACACGCATATAATGTCATCACCGAGAACTACGGCCCGACACGCCAGGAATGATGTAAAATATTACATTCGACATGGTAGGTCGCCTTAGTCTAGGATATATAACGTTATAGACATATATAGTGTTCCCACCGAGAAATCGGGGCCGACGCGTCAGGAATGCTGTAAAATATTACACACGAGATGTTTGGTTGCTTTAGGTTAGGATATGTATCGTTATAGACGCATATAATGTCCAGATCGAGACGTGGGGACCGACACGCCAGAAGGTTGTAAAATATTACATCCGAGATGTTAGGTTGCCTTAGGCTAGTATATATATCGTTATAGACGTATACAATTTTGCCACCGAGAAGTAGGGACCGACATGCCAGGAATGTTCTTAAATATTACATCCGAAATGTTAGGTTGCCTTAGGTTAGGATGTACAACGTTATAGATGTATATAATGTCTCCATCCAGAAGTAGGTGACGACACACCAGGAATGTGGTACAATATTACATGCGACATGTTAGGTTGCCTTAGGCTAGGATATCTAACCTTATAGACGTATATAATGTTACCACCGAGAACTACGGGCGGACACGTCAGGAATGATGTAAAATATTACATTCGACATGTTAGGTTGCCTTAGGCTAGAATAAATAACGTTGTAGACGTATATAATATTCCCACCGAGAAATAAGGGCCGACGCGTCAGGAATGTTGTAAAATATTACACCCGAGATGTTAGGTTCCCTTAGGTTAGCATATACAACGTTATAGACGTATATAATGTTCCCACCGAGAAGTAGGGACCGACATGCCAGGAATGTTGTAAAATATTACATCCGAGATGTTAGGTTGCTTTAGGTTAGGATATATATCGTTATAGACTTATATAATGTTCCCACCGAGACGTGGGGACCGACATGCCAGGAATGTTGTAAAATATTACATCCGAGATGTTAGGTTCCCTTAGGTTAGGATATACAACGTTATAGACGTATCTAATGTCCCCAGCGAGAAGCAGGCGACGACACGCCTGGAATGATGTAAACTATTGCATTCGACATGTTAGGTCGCCTTAGGCTAGGATATATAACGTTATAGACGTTTATAATGTTCCCACCGAGAAATAGGGGCCGACGCGTCAGGAATGTTGCAAAATATTACACCCGAAATGTTAGGTTCCCTTAGGTTAGGATATACGACGTTATAGACGTATAGAATGTTCCCACCGAGATGTATGGACCGACATGCCAGGAATGTTGTAAAATATTACATCCGAGTTGTTAGGTTGCTTTAAGTTAGGATATATATCGTTATAGACTTATATAATGTTCCCACCGAGACGTGGGGACCGACATGCCAGGAATGTTGTAAAATATTACATCCCAGAAGTTAGGTAGCTTTGGGTTAGGATATACAACGTAATGGACGTATATAATGTCCCCTTCGAGAAGCAGGCGACGACACGCCAGGAATGATGTAAAATATTACATTCGACATGGTAGGTCGCCTTAGTCTAGGATATATAACGTTATAGACATATATAATGTTCCCACCGAGAAATAGGGGCCGACGCGTCAGGAATGTTGTAAAATATTACACACGAGATGTTAGGTACCCTTAGGTTAGGATATACGACGTTATAGAAGTATAGAATGTTCCCACCGAGATGTATGGACCGACATGCCAGGAATGTTGTAGAATATTACATCCGAGTTGTTAGATTGCTTTAGCTTAGGATATATATCGTCATAGACTTATATAATGTTCCCACCGAGACGTGGGGACCGACATGCCAGGAATGTTGTACAATATTACATCCCAAATGTTAGGTTGCTTTTGGTTAGGATATACAACGTTATAGACTTATATAATGTCCGCACCGAGAAGTACGGACCGACACGACCGGGATTCTGTAAAACAATATCACCGAGAGTCAAAATGGGTTAGGATAGGTTATATTACGATGTAGACGTATATAATGTTCCCACCGAGAAGTAGAGGCTGATCCGCCAGGAATGTTGGAATATACTACATCCGAGATGTGAGGTTGCCTTAGGTTGGGATATATAGCATTATAGACGTATATAGTGTCCCCACCGAGAAGTACGGGCCGACACGTCCGGGATTCTGCAAAACATTAACACCGAGGGGCAGAATGGGTTAGGATAGGTTATTTTACGATATAGACGTATATAATGTTCCCACCGAGAAGTAGGGGCCGACCCGCCTGGAATGTGGTAAAATAGTACATTCGTGATGTTAGGTTGCCTTAGGTTATGTTATATAACGTTCTAGACGCATATAATGTTCCCACCGAGAAGTACGGGTCGACACGATCGGGATTCTGTAAAACATTAACAGCGTGGTGCTAGATGGGTTAGGTTAGGTTATATTGCGATACAGACGTATATAATGTGTCCACCGAGAAGTAGGTGCCGACCCGCCTGGAATGTTGTAAAACACTACGTTAGAGATGTTAGGTTGCGTTAGGTTAGGATATATAACGTTATAGACGTATATAATGTCCCCACCGAGAAGTATGAGCCAACACGACCGGGATTCTGTAAAACATTATCACCGAAGTGCAAAATGGGTTAGGTTAGGTTATATTACGATATAGACGCATATAATGTCCCCACCGAGAAGTACGGGCCGAAACGACCGGGATTCTGTAAAACATTATCAGCGAGGGGCTAGATGGGTTAGGTTAGGTTATATTACGTTATAGACGTATATAATGTTCCCACCGAGAAGTAGGTGCCGAAGCGCCAGGAATGTTGTGACATTTTACATCCCAGATGTTAGGTTGCCTTAGGTTAGGATATATAGCGTTATAGACGTATATAATGTTCCCACCGAGAAATAGGGGCCGAAGCGCCAGGAATGTTGTGAAATATTACAACCGACATGTTAGGATTGCCTTAGGCTAGGATATATAACGTTATAGACGTATATAATGCTCCCAGCGAGAAGCAGGGGCGGACCAGCCAGTAATGTTGTAAAATATTACATTCGACATGTTAGGTTGCCTTAGGCTAGGATATATAGCGTTATAGACGTATATAATGTCCCATGGAGAGGTGCGGGCCGACACGAACGGAATTCTGTAAAAATTACCAGCGAGGTTCTAGATGGGTTAGGTTAGGTTATATTATGATATAGACGTATATTATGTGCCCACCGAGAAGTATGGTCCGACCAGCCTGGAATGTTGTAAAATACTACATTCGGGAAGTTAAGTTGCCTTAGGTTAGGATATATAACGTTATAGACTTAAATAATGTCCGCACCGAGACGTACGGGACGACACGAACGGGATTCTGTAAAACATTACCGCCGAGGAGCTAGCTGGGTTAGGTTAGGTTATATTACGTTATAGACGTATATAATGTCCCCACCGAGAAGTAGGGGCCGACCCGCCTGGAATGTGGTAAAATAGTACATTCGAGATGTTAGGTTGCCTTAGGTTATGTTATATAACGTTCTAGACGCATATAATGTTCCCACCGAGAAGTACGGGTCGACACGATCGGGATTCTGTAAAACATTAACAGCGAGGTGCTAGATGGGTTAGGTTAGGTTATATTGCGATACAGACGTATATAATGTGTCCACCGAGAAGTAGGTGCCGACCCGCCTGGAATGTTGTAAAACACTACGTTAGAGATGTTAGGTTGCGTTAGGTTAGGATATATAACGTTATAGACGTATATAATGTCCCCACCGAGAAGTATGAGCCAACACGACCGGGATTCTGTAAAACATTATCACCGAAGTGCAAAATGGGTTAGGTTAGGTTATATTACGATATAGACGTATATGATGTTCCCACCGAGAAGTAGGTTCCGCCCCGCCACGAATGTTGTAAAATACTACACCCGAGATGTTATGTTGCCTTAGGTTAGGAAATATAACGTTATAGACGTACATAATCTTCCCACCGAGAATTAAGGGCCGAAGTGACGGGAATGTTGTAAAATATTACATCCGAGATATTAGGTTGCCTTAGGTTAGGATATATAACGTTATCGACTTATATAATTTTTCCACCGATAAATAGGGGCCGAAGCCCCAGGAATGTTGTAAAATTTTACATTCGACATGTTAGGATTGCCTTAGGCTAGGATATATAACGTTATAGACGTATATACTGTTCCGCCCGAGAAGTGGGTGCCGACGCGCCAGGAATGTAGTAAAATATTACATCCGAGATGTTAGGTTGCCTTAGGCTAGGATATGTAACGTTATAGACGTATATAATGTTCCCACCGAGAAGTATGGGTCAACGAGCCAGGTATGTGGTTAAATATAACATTCGACATGTTAGGTTGCCTTAGGCTAGGATATGTAACGTTATAGACGTATATAATGTTCCCACCGAGAAGTAGGAGCCGAAGTGACGGGAATGTTGTAAAATATTACATTCGATACGTTAGTTTGCCTTAGGCTAGGATATATAACGTTATAGACGTATATAATGTTCCCACCGAGAAGTAGGGGCCGAAGTGACGGGAATATTGTAAAATATTACATCCGAGATGTTAGGTTGCCTTAGGTTAGGATATATATCGTTATTGACTTATATAATGTTCCACCGAGAAATAGGGGCCGACGCCCCATGAATGTTGTAAAATTTTACATTCGACACGTTAGGACTGCCTTAGGCTAGGATATATAACGTTATAGACGTATATACTGTTCCAACCGAGAAGTAGGTGCCGACGCGCCAGGAATGTTGTATAATATTACGCTCGACAAGTGAGGTTGCCTTAGGCTTGGATATGTAAAGTTATAGACGTATATAATGTTCCCACCGAGAAATAGTGGCCGACACAGGCCTGGAATGTTGCAAAACATTACATCCGAGGTGTTAGGTTGTCTTAGGTTCAGATATATATCGTTATACACGTATATACTGTTCCCACCGAGAAGTAGGGGCCGAAGTGACGGTAATGTTGTAAAATATTACATCCGAGATGTTAGGTTGCCCTAGGTTAGGACATATAACGTTATTGACTTATATAATGTTCCCACCGAGAAATAGGGGCCGACGCCCCAGGAATGTTGTAAAATTTTACATTCGACATGTTAGGATTGCCTTAGGCTAGGATATATAACGTTATAGACGTATATACTGTTCCGACCGAGAAGTAGGTTCCGACGCGCCAGGAATGTTGTAAAATATTACGCTCGACAAGATAGGTTGCCTTAGGCTAGGATATATAACGGTATAGACGTATATAATGTTCCCACCGAGAAGTAGGGGCCGAAGTGACGGGAATGTTGTAAAATATTACATTCGACATGCTAGTTTGCCTCAGGCTAGGATATATAGCGTTATAGACTTATATAATGTTCCCACCGAGAAGTAGTGGCCGACGTGCCAGGAATGTAGTAAAATATTACATCCGAGATGTTAGGTTGCCTTAGGTTAGGATATATAACGTTACTGACTTATATAATGTTCCCACCGAGAAATAGGGCCCGACGCGCCAGGAATGTTGTAAAATTTTACATCCGAGGTGTTAGGTTGCCTTAGGTTAGGATACATAACGTTATTGACTTATATAATGTTCCAACCGAGAAGTAGGTGCCGACGCGCCAGGAATGTTGTAAAATATTACATTCGACATGTTAGGATTGCCTTAGGATAGGATATATAACGTTAAAGACGTATACACTGTTCCCACCGAGATGTAGTTACCGATGATCCAGAAATGTTGTAAAATATTACATTCGACATGTTAGGTCGCCTTAGGCTAGGATATATAGCGTTATAGACATATATAATGTCCCCACCGAGTAATAGTGGCCGACACAGGCCTGGAATGTTGCAAAACATGACATCCGAGGTGTTAGGTTGTCTTAGGTTCAGATATATATCGTTATACACGTATATACTGTTCCCACCGAGAAGTAGGGGCCGAAGTGACGGTAATGTTGTAAAATATTACATTCGACATGTTAGGTTGCCTTAGGTTAGGATATATAGCGTTATGGACGTATATAATGTTCCACCCGAGAAGTAGGGGCCGACGCGCCAGGAATGCTGTAAAATATTACATTCGACATGTTAGGATTGCCTTAGGCTAGGATATATAACGTTATAGACGTATATGATATTCCCACCGAGAACTACGGGCCTACACGCCAGGAATGTTATCAAATATTACATCCGAGGTGTCAGGTTCCCTTAGGTTAGGATATATAACCTTATAGACGTATATAATGTTCCCACCGAGAAGTAGGGGCCGACGAGCCGGGAATGTTGTAAAATATTACGCTCGACATGTTAGGTTGCCTTAGGCTATGATGTATAGCAATATAAACGAATATAATGTTCCCACCGAGAAGTGGGGGCCGGCGCGCCAGGAATGTAGTAAAATATTACATCCGAGATGTTAGGATGCCTTAGGCTAGGATGTGTAAAGTTATAGACTTATATAATGTTCCCAGCGAGAAATAGGTGCCGACGCGACAGGAATGTTGTAAAATATTACATCTGAGATGTTAGGTTGCCTTAGGTTAGGATATATAACGTCATTGACTTATATAATGTTCCCACCGAGAAATAGGGGCCGACGCCGCAGGAATGTTGTAAAATTTTACATTCGACATGTTAGGATTGCCTTAGGCTAGGATATATAACGTTATAGACGTATATACTGTTCCAACCGAGAAGTAGGTGCCGACGCGCCAGGAATGTTGTATAATATTACGCTCGACAAGTTAGGTTGCATTAGGCTAGGATATGTAAAGTTATAGACGTATATAATGTTCCCACCGAGAAATAGGTGCCGACGCGCCAGGAATGTTGTAAAATATTACATCCGAGATGTTAGGTTGCCTTAGGCTAGGATATATAACGTTATAGACATATATAATGTTCCCACCGAGAATAAGGGCCGAAGTGACGGGAATGTTGAAAAATATTACATCCGAGATGTTAGGTTGCCTTAGGTTAGGATATATAACGTTATCGACTTATATAATGTTCCCACCGAGAAATAGGGGCCGACGCCCCAGGAATGTTGTAAAATTTTACATTCGACATGTTAGGATTGCCTTAGGCTAGGATATATAACGTTATAGACGTATATACTGTTCCGTCCGAGAAATAGGTGCCGACGCGCCAGGAATGCTGTAAAACATTACATTCGACATGTTAGGATTGCGTTAGGCTAGGATATATAACGTTAAAGACGTATATAATATTCGCACCGAGAAGTAGGGGCCAAAGTGACGGGAATGTTGTAAAATATTACGTTCGATACGTTAGTTTGCCTTAGGCTAGGATATATAGCGTTATAGACGTATATAATGTTCCCACCGAGAAATAGGGGCCGACGCCCCAGGAATGTTGTAAAATTTTACATTCGACATGTTAGGATTGCCTTAGGCTAGGATATATAACGTTATAGACGTATATACTGTTCCGTCCGAGAAATAGGTGCCGACGCGCCAGGAATGTTGTAAAATATTACATTCGACATGTTAGGATTGCCTTAGGATAGGATATATAACGTTAAAGACGTATACACTGTTCCCACCGAGATGTAGTTACCGATGATCCAGAAATGTTGTAAAATATTACATTCGACATGTTAGGTCGCCTTAGGCTAGGATATATAGCGTTATAGACATATATAATGTCCCCACCGAGTAATAGTGGCCGACACAGGCCTGGAATGTTGCAAAACATTACATCCGAGGTGTTAGGTTGTCTTAGGTTCAGATATATATCGTTATACACGTATATACTGTTCCCACCGAGAAGTAGGGGCCGAAGTGACGGTAATGTTGTAAAATATTACATTCGACATGTTAGGTTGCCTTAGGTTAGGATATATAGCGTTATAGACGTATATAATGTTCCACCCGAGAAGTAGGGGCCGACGCGCCAGGAATGCTGTAAAATATTACATTCGACATGTTAGGATTGCCTTAGGCTAGGATATATAACGTTGGGTTCTAAAGTTGTTGCGGACTGCAGTTGCAGTTTGCAACATCACGTGCCATCCCCTCCTCCTCGTGGTGGAACCTGGTAACACTGGGCTTGTCCCAGTGGCTAACGGGGCTCTGGCTGATACCGTAGACCGGTGGTCATGTTTCGCCGGAGCGGGGGGCTTGCCTTAACCGGCCGGCCCGCGAGGGGATAAACCTCTATAAAAAGTCTCTGTCTCAAGTTTCGGTCCGCGGCGAGGGGACGCGCTCAGTCCTTCGCGGCTGGGTGTGGCCGGTGGGTGCATCGGTGCTGAGCGGACCAACCCCGGGGTACCTGGCGCCCCCCGGGTGTATAAATGCCTTCCCCCGGTACGCGGCTCTGCCGGGGGTGACAGGGTTATTCCGACACTACTCGTGGGATTCTTATGGATTCTTTTAATAAAACCGGGTTGGGGGGGAGTAGGTGTGGGAGGGGCGATGGAGCTGGCACTTCGATGCCGGCGCCAGTGCGTCCAGTGGTCGTATCTGTGGAGAGGCTTGCCTCTTCGCAGATTGCCGATGAGAGGGCCGGAGCGCCGAGATCGGAGTCGCTCCGTTCTGGGAGAGAAGGGAGGGAAGGGAGGTACAACACACGTGGGTGGTCCCTTTCTCGTCCCCACAGCAGGGAGGAAGACGTGCCTTCCAGGGTGGCCTCTCCTGCCCCCTCGGAGCACGACTACGACACTGATGTGTCTTGGTCGTCTCTGAGGGCTGCTGGGTCCGGACCGTCTAGGAAGAGGGGACGCCCCCCGACAACGGGCGAGTATGTGGGCCTTCAAGCGGCCAAGGAGAAACTCCTCCAGACGGAGGTGAAGCTGTTAAGACTCCAGGAGGAACAGAAAATTCTGGGTTGCGGGCCCGATGATCCGGCCCCGCCGCCAAGCAAGTCGGCCAAATATCTTCCCTCCGTAGATGAGTATGCCCGGGAATTCATGGGCGTCTCCTCTGTGGAGTTGAGACGAGAAGCCCTCGCGGCAATGAACCGCGTCGAATGGGTGGCGGCCAGGTCAACAAACCTGAAAGGAGAGTTCGCGCGAAGATTACGCGAAAGTGCGCGCACTTTGTGCGCACTTGTGCAAAGCGCGTTGGAGTCTTCCAAGTCCCCCGCGCGAAAAGGACTTGAAGTCAGGGCGGACTTATCCGCCCTGAGAGGAGAATTGGAGGCCATGAAGGCCGAAAATGCGGTACTACGGGGCCGCATTAAGGATCTGGAGAGGCGAACTCCGCCTCCGGCGCATGGGGCGGAGGTTGATAAAGTCGGCGGTGCGGTCGACATGGTCTCGCTCGCAGACACAGTCGCCCGCTTCGTCGACGAAAAGCTGTCGGCTTATACGGCAAGGTTGAAGGGGTCTGCTTCTTCCCCTTCGGCCCGAACCGTAGCCGTCACCACACCCACTCCTGCGAGCGGTGGTGATGCGGCTGCTGGGGGGGTGACGGGGAAGAAAAAGAAGAAGAAGAAGAAGAAGGCGGAGGCGTCTACGCCTCCCGCTGCTGGGACTTCTTCTTCGAAGAAGGAGGTGGTTCGCGGCCGCTCGGTTTCCGGGCGGAGGGTAACGGTGGAGGCACCAAAGGTGCAGACAGCGTGCCAATCATCTGGTGGGTCGGCTCAGGGCGAGGTGTCGTGGGCTAAGGTGGTTGGGCGGAAGGCGCAGAGGGCTGCGAAAAAGCAGATGCAGGAGACCTCTGGGACCGCCAAGGCGCCCGTCAAGCTCGGGAGGCCCCCTCGAGCCGCGGCTGTGGCCCTTACGCTGCCCTCGGGCAGCAAAGGATCTTATCAGGAGATCCTGGTCGCGGCTCGGCAGAGGGTCTCCCTGAGCGAGTTAGGGATCGAGGAGGTGCGCCCAAGGCGCGGAAGGACTGGGGGTTTCCTATTGGAAATCCCCGGTCCTGAGAGGGCGGCAAAGGCCGCCCTCTTAGCAGATAAGCTAAGGGCGGCCTTGGCGGACACAGAGGTCCGGGTCTCATGCCCTTCTAAGAAGGCGGAGTTGAGGGTGAGTGGGCTGGACGACTCCGTCACCTCATCTGAGGTGGCGGAGTCGGTGGCTGCGGCGGCAGGGTGCCTGGCCGCGGAGGTGAGGACCGGTGAGATAAGGTCCTCACCTCTGGGACTAGGAACCCTCTGGATCCAATGCCCCTTGGTTGCCGCTCGTAAAGCTGCAACCCTGGGGTGGATCAGGGTTGGTTGGTGCAGGGCCAAGGTGGAGGCCCTGAAACCTCGTCCCCAGCAGTGTTATCGCTGTCTGGCTAAGGGGCACGTGCGGCAGCATTGCTCTGCCGAAGTTGACCGGGGCGACCTTTGCTATAACTGCGGTTCCCCCGGTCACCGAGCGAATGTGTGTCGGGCGGCCGCCCCCCACTGTCCGCTGTGTGCGGACTTGGGGCGACCGGCCGACCATAGACTCGGGGGGGTTAAATGTAACCCCCCGACGAGGAAGGGGCGATTGGGGACGAGGGCGCCGCAGCCTCCGAAGGAGGGTGTGGAGGGTGGGCCGCCGGGAGGGGGCACTAAGGGGGTGAAGGAGGCCGGGGGCATGGTTACCCCGGCGGAGGACTCTGGCCGGGGGGAGGCCATGGATATGGCATAAACTTCCCCCCGACCAGAGTCCTCCAGGCGAACGTCAACCACGCCCGCCGAGCCCACGATCTCTTGGTCGAGGGTCTTATGGCGGGCGGGGTTGACGTTGCGGTGGTCGCTGAACCCTTCGTTATCCCGGACCGACCGTCCTGGGTCGGGGATGGCGATGGGTCGGTGGCCATAGCTCAGTCTGCGTCCTCGCGGGTTCCGCCCTTCGCCTTTTTGGGCGATGGGCGGGGCTTCGTGGCTGTGGACTGGGCGGGCTTCGTGCTGGTGGGGACCTATGCTCCACCGCGCTGGCCCCTAGAGTCGTTCGAGGAGTATCTGGACGGGCTTGGGAACTTTTTGTCCCAGTTCTCGGCCCGCCAGGTACTCGTCTTGGGGGACTTCAACGCCCATGCTTCAGCATGGGGGTCCCCCAGGACGGACGCGAGGGGCGAGACGGTTTTGGAGTGGGCTGCTGGTCTCGAACTTCGGTTGCTCAACCGAGGATCGACCAGTACGTGCGTGCGATGGCAGGGTACAAGCATCGTGGATCTTTCATGGGCTTCCCCTGCCGCCGTACCGCGGGTCACGGGGTGGACGGTGGACGAGTCCACGGAGACTCTATCCGATCACTGGTACGTTCGGATAGAAGTTTCCGGGACCGCCCCGGGCCGCCAAGCTGGTCCACGCCAGCAGCGAAGGAGGTGGGCTCTCAGAGCCCTTGACGAGGACGCCCTGATGGCTGCCGTCCATGCCGTGGCTTGGTCGGAGCCGTCGGCCGAGCCCGTCGCCGACGTGGAGGCGGAGGCCGACTGGTTCGATGGCGCCCTGACTGCAATCTGCAGGACGGCGATGCCGAGGGCCGGTCGACTTCCGCCCCGGAGGCCGGTGTATTGGTGGTCGGACGACATCGCGCGGCTCCGAGCGAGTTGCGCGATGGCGCGACGCCGGTACACCAGGTCTCGGAGGAGGAGACGTCGGGACGAGGCACGGACGGCCCTGTTGTACGCCGAATATCGTCAGCTGACGGTTCAGCTGCAACAGGCCATCGGGAGGGCCAAGACCAGCGCTTGGGACGGACTTCTTCGTTCGTTGGATCAGGATCCGTGGGGGCGTCCATATAGGCTTGTCCTAAACAAGCTTAGGGCTTATGGCCCCCCGGTGACTGAGACGATGGAACCCCGGCTTCTCGGAGAGGTGGTCGATGCGTTGTTCCCATCTGGGAGCGCATCGGCCGCCTTCCCGACTCAGGTGGACGGGTGGTCCGCGGGGCTGGAGGTTACGGAGGAGGAGTTGGCCGGGGCGGTGAGACGTCTCGGGGCTCGGAATACGGCTCCGGGTCCGGACGGCGTCCCCGGCCGCGTGCTGGTCTTGGCCCTGCGCGTTCTGGGTCCCCGACTTCGGAGGCTTTTTACAGCCATCCTGAAGTCGGGGACGTTCCCATCTCGGTGGCGGCTCGGACGCCTGGTCCTCCTGCGGAAGGAGGGCCGGGACGCTGAATCTCCCTCGGGCTATCGGCCCATCGTGCTCCTGGATGAGATCGGAAAGCTCTACGAGAGAATCGTGGCTTCCCGACTCACCAGGCACCTGGAGCGGATAGGACCCGACCTGGCCGAGTGCCAGTTCGGCTTCCGCCGGGGGCGGTCCACGATCGACGCGATCGATCGGGTCCGTACCTTGGCGGACTCGGCTACTGCCCGGGGAGGGATGGCATTGGCGGTGTCCTTGGACATCGTCAATGCCTTCAACTCCCTCTCCTGGGAGGCCATCCGCAGGGGACTCGAACGACATGGAGTCCCTCAATACCTGCGGGTGGCGGTCGGCTCCTACCTTTGCGGCAGGTGCGTCGAGTACGTGGGCCGGGGTGGAAACACCTGCACGAGGGAGATTAGTCGTGGCGTACCCCAGGGGTCAGTTTTGGGACCCCTCCTGTGGGACGTGGGGTACGACGCGGCGCTGCGGGTCCTCCTTCCCACCGGTGTCAGCGTAGTCTGCTACGCTGACGATACCGTGTTGGTAGCCGGTGGGCGTACCAGCGGGAGGATCGTCCGGCGCGCCGAGGTGGGAGTGGCCACCGTGGCTTCCCTGATTCGGGGTATGGGTTTGGAGCTGGCTCCTCACAAGACGGAGGCGATGTGGTTCTTGGACCGTCATCTTCTCCGTCGAAATGGGAGGTCACTCGCCGATACCTGGATCCGAGTAGGGGACACCCGCATCCAGGTGAAGCCCGCGATAAAATATCTCGGACTTCACCTGGACGGCTCCTGGGCTTTTGGGCGCCACTTCGCGCTCCTGGCACCCAGGTTGGAAAAAGCGGCGGCCAGCTTGGGTCGCTTGCTGCCTAACCTGGGGGGTCCGGACGCGAGGGTACGCCGCCTTTATGCGGGCATCGTGCGGTCGATGGCACTATATGGGGCCCCGATCTGGGCGGACGCCCTGATGGCCAACCGGCGCAGCCGGGCACTGCTTCGCAGTGTTTGGCGGCGCCTTGCCATCAGGGTGATCAGGGGATATCGCACGGTGTCTCATGAGGCGGCGGAAACTCTGGCAGGGTTACCACCCCTGGAGCTCCTGGCGGAGCGCGAAGCGTTTGTCTACGGACACCTTCGTCTCTGCCATGATGTCTCACCCCAGTCGGAGGAGGCGGTCAGAGCCTGGGCCTGGCGGTCTTTGGTGGCCAAGTGGGAGGAGCGACTTCGCGCCACCCATGGGAGTCACCGGACCGTCGGGGCGGTATTGCCCATCCTCGATAGATGGGTGAGCCGAAGCCGAGGGCTATCCTACCGGACCACGCAGGTCCTCACCGGGCACGGATGCTTCGGTGAGTACCTGCGCCGGATAGGACGGGAAGCCACGGCGGCGTGTCACCACTGTGGTGACCAGAGGGACACGGCGCAGCACACACTGGAGTTTTGTCCAGCGTGGGAGGTGCGGCGTCGTGTCCTCCGGAGCGAGGTGGGCCAGGATCTGGCATTGCCATCCGTACTTAGACGGATGGTGGAGGATGCCAGATCCTGGCGGGCTATGGCGGCCTTCTGCGAGGCCGTCATGCGGGCGAAGGAGGGGGCGGAGAGGGATCGCGAAGTTAGCGATCCCTCCCGTCAACGGCGGCGACGCAGGCGACGCCGCCCTCCACCGGCGCCGGGGGATGTCCACCGTGTGGACATCGCCGGGCGCCCATAGGGGACTCAGTCTCCGGGGGGTGACAGCCCCTCGCGCGGGCCGGGGCGTAGCCGCGTACGCCACGGCCGTGACCCGCGCGGGGGGCCGTCCGGAGGGGTGACTCGGTCGTGATGGACGGGGGCCCATCGCGACCATTGCACGCCACCCCTTCGAGACGTGCAGCGACTTCGGACGTGGCCCCGCAGTCGCTGCAGGGGTATCCTTTGGGAGAGGGAGGGGTCGCATCTTAGATGCGACCTCTCCCTTTCGGGATGGGAGCCCCCCAGACTTCTTCTGGGAGGCTGCAGACGCTGAGGGGGAGCCGGTCGCGTTCGAAAGAGATCCCGGCTCTCCCTCAGTAGCGTCGTTGGTGGCCACCGTGGGGTTTTAGCCGGTAAGAGTCCGGCATAACCTCGGAGTTCCCCCGAACTCCGAGGTATCCATGAGGATTTCCCCACGTAAAAAAAAAAAAAAAAAAAAAAAAAAAAAAAAAAAAAGGATATATAACGTTATAGACGTATATGATATTCCCACCGAGAACTACGGGCCTACACGCCAGGAATGTTATCAAATATTACATCCGAGGTGTCAGGTTCCCTTAGGTTAGGATATATAACGTTATAGACGTATATAATGTTCCCACCGAGAAGTAGGGGCCGACGAGCCGGGAATGTTGTAAAATATTACGCTCGACATGTTAGGTTGCCTTAGGCTATGATGTATAGCAATATAAACGAATATAATGTTCCCACCGAGAAGTGGGGGCCGGCGCGCCAGGAATGTAGTAAAATATTACATCCGAGATGTCAGGTTGCCTTAGGCTAGGATATATAACGTTATAGACATATATAATGTTCCCACCGAGAAGTAAGGGCCGAAGTGACGGGAATGTTGTAAAATATTACATCCGAGATGTTAGGTTGCCTTAGGTTAGGATATATAACGTTATCGACTTATATAATGTTCCCACCGAGAAATAGGGGCCGACGCCCCAGGAATGTTGTAAAATTTTACATTCGACATGTTAGGATTGCCTTAGGCTAGGATATATAACGTTATAGACGTATATACTGTTCCGTCCGAGAAATAGGTGCCGACGCGCCAGGAATGCTGTAAAACATTACATTCGACATGTTAGGATTGCGTTAGGCTAGGATATATAACGTTAAAGACGTATATAATATTCGCACCGAGAAGTAGGGGCCAAAGTGACGGGAATGTTGTAAAATATTACGTTCGATACGTTAGTTTGCCTTAGGCTAGGATATATAGCGTTATAGACGTACATAATGTTCCCACCGAGAAGTAGGGGCCGACGTGCCAGGAATGTAGTAAAATATTACATCCGAGATGTTAGGTTGCCTTAGGTTAGGATATATAACGTTATAGACGTATATAATGTTCCACCCGAGAAGTAGGGGCCGACGCGCCAAGAATGCTGTAAAATATTACATTCGACATGTTAGGATTGCCTTAGGCTAGGATATATAACGTTATAGACGTATATAATATTCCCACCGAGAACTACGAGCCTACACGCCAGGAATGTTATCAAATATTACATCCGAGATGTTAGGTTCCCTTAGGTTAGGATATATAAAGTTATAGACGTATATAATGTTCCCACCGAGAAGTAGGGGCCGAAGTGACGGGAATGTTGTAAAATATTACATCCGAGATGTTATGTTGCCTTAGGTTAGGATATATATCGTTATTGACTTATATAATGTTCCACCGAGAAATAGGGGCCGACGCCCCATGAATGTTGTAAAATTTTACATTCGACATGTTAGGATTGCCTTAGGATAGGATATATAACGTTAGAGACGTATATAATGTTCCACCCGAGAAGTAGGGGCCGACGCGCCAGGAATGCTGTAAAATATTACGCTCGACAAGTTAGGTTGCATTAGGCTAGGATATGTAAAGTTATAGACGTATATAATGTTCCCACCGAGAAATAGGTGCCGACGCGCCACGAATGTTGTAAAATATTACATCCGAGATGTCAGGTTGCCTTAGGCTAGGATATATAACGTTATAGACATATATAATGTTCCCACCGAGAAGTAAGGGCCGAAGTGACGGGAATGTTGTAAAATATTACATCCGAGATGTTAGGTTGCCTTAGGTTAGGATATATAACGTTATCGACTTATATAATGTTCCCACCGAGAAATAGGGGCCGACGCCCCAGGAATGTTGTAAAATTTTACATTCGACATGTTAGGATTGCCTTAGGCTAGGATATATAACGTTATAGACGTATATACTGTTCCGTCCGAGAAATAGGTGCCGACGCGCCAGGAATGCTGTAAAACATTACATTCGACATGTTAGGATTGCGTTAGGCTAGGATATATAACGTTAAAGACGTATATAATATTCGCACCGAGAAGTAGGGGCCAAAGTGACGGGAATGTTGTAAAATATTACGTTCGATACGTTAGTTTGCCTTAGGCTAGGATATATAGCGTTATAGACGTACATAATGTTCCCACCGAGAAGTAGGGGCCGACGTGCCAGGAATGTAGTAAAATATTACATCCGAGATGTTAGGTTGCCTTAGGTTAGGATATATAACGTTATAGACGTATATAATGTTCCACCCGAGAAGTAGGGGCCGACGCGCCAAGAATGCTGTAAAATATTACATTCGACATGTTAGGATTGCCTTAGGCTAGGATATATAACGTTATAGACGTATATAATGTTCCACCCGAGAAGTAGGGGCCGACGCGCCAAGAATGCTGTAAAATATTACATTCGACATGTTAGGATTGCCTTAGGCTAGGATATATAACGTTATAGACGTATATAATATTCCCACCGAGAACTACGAGCCTACACGCCAGGAATGTTATCAAATATTACATCCGAGATGTTAGGTTCCCTTAGGTTAGGATATATAAAGTTATAGACGTATATAATGTTCCCACCGAGAAGTAGGGGACGAAGTGACGGGAATGTTGTAAAATATTACATCCGAGATGTTATGTTGCCTTAGGTTAGGATATATATCGTTATTGACTTATATAATGTTCCACCGAGAAATAGGGGCCGACGCCCCATGAATGTTGTAAAATTTTACATTCGACATGTTAGGATTGCCTTAGGATAGGATATATAACGTTAGAGACGTATATAATGTTCCACCCGAGAAGTAGGGGCCGACGCGCCAGGAATGCTGTAAAATATTACATTCGACATGTTAGGATTGCCTTAGGCTAGGATATATAACGTTATAGACGTATATGATATTCCCACCGAGAGCTACGGGCCTACACGCCAGGAATGTTATCAAATATTACATCCGAGGTGTTAGGTTCCCTTAGGTTAGGATATATAACGTTATAGACGTATATAATGTTCCCACCGAGAAGTAGGGGCCGACGAGCCGGGAATGTTGTAAAATATTACGCTCGACATGTTAGGTTGCCTTAGGCTATGATGTATAGCAATATAGACGTGTATAATGTTCCCACCGAGAAGTGGGGGCCGGCGCGCCAGGAATGTAGTAAAATATTACATCCGAGATGTTAGGATGCCTTAGGCTAGGATATGCAAAGTTATAGACTTATATAATGTTCCCAGCGAGAAATAGGTGCCGACGCTCCAGGAATGTTGTAAAATATTACATCCGAGATGTTAGGATTGCCTTAGGCTAGGATATATAACGTTATAGACGTATATAATGTTCCCACCGAGATGTGGGACCCGAAGTGACGGGAATGTTGTAAAATATTACATCCGAGATGTTATGTTGCCTTAGGTTAGGATATATATCGTTATTGGCTTATATAATGTTCCACCGAGAAATAGGGGCCGACGCCCCATGAATGTTGTACAATTTTACATTCGCCATGTTAGGATTGCCTTAGGCTAGGATATATAACGTTATAGACGTATATACTGTTCCGTCCGAGAAATAGGTGCCGACGCGCCAGGAATGCTGTAAAATATTATATTCGACATGTTAGGATTGCGTTAGGCTAGGATATATAACGTTAAAGACGTATATAATATTCGCACCGAGAAGTAGGGGCCGAAGTGACGGGAATGTTGTAAAATATTACGATCGATACGTTAGTTTGCCTTAGGCTAGGATATATAGCGTTATAGACGTATATAATGTTCCCACCGAGAAGTAGGGGCCGACGTGCCAGGAATGTAGTAAAATATTACATCCGAGAGGTTAGGTTGCCTTAGGTTAGGATATATACCGTTATAGACGTATATAATGTTCCACCCGAGAAGTAGGGGCCGACGCGCCAAGAATGCTGTAAAATATTACATTCGACACGTTAGGATTGCCTTAGGCTAGGATATATAACGTTATAGACGTATATAATATTCCCACCGAGAACTACGAGCCTACACGCCAGGAATGTTATCAAATATTACATCCGAGATGTTAGGTTCCCTTAGATTAGGATATATAAAGTTATAGACGTATATAATGTTCCCACCGAGAAGTAGGGGCCGACGAGCCGGGAATGTTGTAAAATATTACGCTCGACATGTTAGGTTGCCTTAGGCTATCATGTATAGCAATATAGACGTATATAATGTTCCCACCGAGAAGTGGGGGCCGGCGCGCCAGGAATGTAGTAAAATATTACATCCGAGATGTTAGGATGCCTTAGGCTAGGATATGTAAAGTTATAGACTTATATAATGTTCCCAGCGAGAAATAGGTGCCGACGCGCCAGGAATGTTGTAAAATATTTCATCCGAGATGTTAGGATTGCCTTAGGCTAGGATATGTAAAGTTATAGACGTATATAATGTTCCCACCGAGAAATAGGTGCCGACGCGACAGGAATGTTGAAAAATATTACATCCGAGATGTTAGGTTGCCTTAGGCTAGGATATATAACGTTATAGACGTATATAATGTTCCCACCGAGAAGTAGGGGCCGAAGTGACGGGAATTATGTAAAATATTACATCCGAGATGTTAGGTTGCCTTAGGTTAGGATATATAACGTTATCGACTTATATAATGTTCCCACCGAGAAATAGGGGCCGACGCCCCAGGAATGTTGTATAATTTTACATTCGACATGTTAGGATTGCCTTAGGCTAGGATATATAACGTTATAGACGTATATAATGTTCCACCCGAGAAGTAGGGGCCGACGCGCCAGGAATGCTGTAAAATATTACATTCGACATGTTAGGATTGCCTTAGGCTAGGATATATAACGTTATAGACGTATATGATATTCCCACCGAGAGCTACGGGCCTACACGCCAGGAATGTTATCAAATATTACATCCGAGGTGTTAGGTTCCCTTAGGTTAGGATATATAACGCTATAGACGTATATAATGTTCCCACCGAGAAGTAGGGGCCGACGAGCCGGGAATGTTGTAAAATATTACGCTCGACATGTTAGGTTGCCTTAGGCTATGATGTATAGCAATATAGACGTGTATAATGTTCCCACCGAGAAGTGGGGGCCGGCGCGCCAGGAATGTAGTAAAATATTACATCCGAGATGTTAGGATGCCTTAGGCTAGGATATGTAAAGTTATAGACTTATATAATGTTCCCAGCGAGAAATAGGTGCCGACGCGCCAGGAATGTTGTAAAATATTACATCCGAGATGTTAGGACTGCCTTAGGCTAGGATATATAACGTTATAGACGTATATAATGTTCCCACCGAGAAGTAGGGGCCGAAGTGACGGGAATGTTGTAAAATATTACATCCGAGATGTTATGTTGCCTTAGGTTAGGATATATATCGTTATTGACTTATATAATGTTCCACCGAGAAATAGGGGCCGACGCCCCATGAATGTTGTAAAATTTTACATTCGCCATGTTAGGATTGCCTTAGGCTAGGATATATAACGTTATAGACTTATATACTGTTCCGACCGAGAAGTAGGTGCCGACGCGCCAGGAATGTTGTATAATATTACGCTCGACAAGTTAGGTTGCCTTAGGCTAGGATATGTAAAGTTATAGACGTATATAATGTTCCCACCGAGAAATAGGTGCCGACGCGACAGGAATGTTGTAAAATATTACATCCGAGATGTTAGGTTGCCTTAGGCTAGGATATATAACGTTATAGACGTATATAATGTTCCCACCGAGAAGTAGGGGCCGAAGTGACGGGAATGTTGGTAAAATATTACATTCGATACGTTAGTTTGCCTTAGGCTAGGATATATAGCGTTATAGACGTATATAATGTTCCCACCGAGAAGTAGGGGCCGACGTGCCAGGAATGTAGTAAAATATTACATCCGAGATGTTAGGTTGCCTTAGGTTAGGATATATAACGTTATAGACGTATATAATGTTCCACCCGAGAAGTACGGGCCGACGCGCCAAGAATGCTGTAAAATATTACATTCGACATGTTAGGATTGCCTTAGGCTAGGATATATAACGTTATAGACGTATATAATATTCCCACCGAGAACTACGAGCCTACACGCCAGGAATGTTATCAAATATTACATCCGAGATGTTAGGTTCCCTTAGGTTAGGATATATAACGTTATAGACGTATATAATGTTCCCACCGAGAAGTAGGGGCCGAAGTGACGGGAATGTTGTAAAATATTACATGCGAGATGTTATGTTGCCTTAGGTTAGGATATATATCGTTATTGACTTATATAATGTTCCACCGAGAAATAGGGGCCGACGCCCCATGAATGTTGTAAAATTTTACATTCGCCATGTTATGATTGCCTTAGGCTAGGATATATAACGTTATAGACGTATATACTGTTCCGACCGAGAAGTAGGTGCCGACGCGCCAGGAATGTTGTATAATATTACGCTCGACAAGTTAGGTTGCCTTAGGCTAGGATATGTAAAGTTATAGACGTATATAATGTTCCCACCGAGAAATAGGTGCCGACGCGACAGGAATGTTGTAAAATATTACATCCGAGATGTTAGGTTGCCTTAGGCTAGGATATATAACGTTATAGACGTACAGAATGTTCCCACCGAGAATTAAGGGCCGAAGTGACGGGAATGTTGTAAAATATTACATCCGAGATCTTAGGTTGCCTTAGGTTGGGATATATAACGTTATCGACTTATATAATGTTTCCACCGATAAATAGGGTCCGAAGCCCCAGGAATGTTGTAAAATTTTACATCCGAGATGTTAGATTGCCTTAGGCTAGGATATGTAACGTTATAGACGTATATAATGTTCCCACCGAGCTGTAGGTGCCGGCGCGCCAGGAATGTAGTAAAATATTACATCCGAGATGTTAGGTTGCCTTAGGCTAGGATATGTAACGTTATAGACGTATATAATGTTCCCACCGAGAAGTATGGGTCAACGAGCCAGGTATGTGGTTAAATATAACATTCGACATGTTAGGTTGCCTTAGGATATATAGCGATATAGACGTATGTAATGTTCCCACCGAGAAGTAGGGGCCGGCGCGCCAGGAATGTAGTAAAATATTACATCCGAGACGTTAGGTTGCCTTAGGCTAGGATATATAACGCTATAGACGTATATAATGTTCCCACCGAGAAGTAGGTGCCGAAGTGACGGGAATGTTGTAAAATATTAAATTCGACATGTTAGGTTGCCTTAGGCTAGGATATATAGCGTTATAGACGTATATAATGTTCCCACCGAGAAGTAGGGGCCGGCGCGCCAGGAATGTAGTAAAATATTACATCCGAGATGTTAGGTTGCTTTAGGCTAGGATATATAACGTTATAGACGTATATAATGTTCCCACCGAGAAGTGGGGGCCGGCGCGCCAGGAATGTTATAAAATATTACATTCGACATGTTAGGTTGCCTTAGGCTAGGATATATAGCGTTATAGACGTATATAATGTTCCCACCGAGAAGTAGGGGCCGGCGCACCAGGAATGTAGTAAAATATTACATCCGAGATGTTAGGTTGCCTTAGGCTAGGATATGTAACGTTATAGACGTATATAATGTTCCCACCGAGAAGTAGGGGCCGACGAGCCAGGAATGTTGTAAAATATTACGCTCGACATGTTAGGTTGCCTTAAGCTAGGATATATAGCGTTTTTGACGTATATAATGTTCCCCGCGAGAAGTAGGGGAAGGCGCGCCAGGAATATAGTAAAATATTACATCCGAGATGTTAGGTTGCCTTAGGCTAGGATATATAACGTTATAGACGTATATAATGTTCCCACCGAGAAGTAGGGGCCGAAGTGACGGGAATGTTATAAAATATTACATCCGAGATGTTATGTTGCCTTAGGTTAGAATATATATCGTTATTGACTTATATAATGTTCCACCGAGAAATAGGGGCCGACGCCCCATGAATGTTGTAAAATTTTACATTCGACATGTTAGGATTGCCTTAGGATAGGATATATAACGTTAGAGACGTATATAATGTTCCACCCGAGAAGTAGGGGCCGACGCGCCAGGAATGCTGTAAAATATTACATTCGACATGTTAGGATTGCCTTAGGCTAGGATATATAACGTTATAGACGTATATGATATTCCCACCGAGAACTACGGGCCTACACGCCAGGAATGTTATCAAATATTACATCCGAGGTGTCCGGTTCCCTTAGGTTAGGATATATAACGTTAGAGACGTATATAATGTTCCACCCGAGAAGTAGGGGCCGACGCGCCAGGAATGATGTAAAATATTACATTCGACATGTTAGGATTGCCTTAGGCTAGGATATATAACGTTATAGACGTATATGATATTCCCACCGAGAGCTACGGGCCTACACGCCAGGAATGTTATCAAATATTACATCCGAGGTGTTAGGTTCCCTTAGGTTAGGATATATAACGTTATAGACGTATATAATGTTCCCACCGAGAAGTAGGGGCCGACGAGCCGGGAATGTTGTAAAATATTACGCTCGACATGTTAGGTTGCCTTAGGCTATGATGTATAGCAATATAGACGTGTATAATGTTCCCACCGAGAAGTGGGGGCCGGCGCGCCAGGAATGTAGTAAAATATTACATCCGAGATGTTAGGATGCCTTAGGCTAGGATATGTAAAGTTATAGACTTATATAATGTTCCCAGCGAGAAATAGGTGCCGACGCGCCAGGAATGTTGTAAAATATTACATCCGAGATGTTAGGATTGCCTTAGGCTAGGATATATAACGTTATAGACGTATATAATGTTCCCACCGAGATGTGGGACCCGAAGTGACGGGAATGTTGTAAAATATTACATCCGAGATGTTATGTTGCCTTAGGTTAGGATATATATCGTTATTGACTTATATAATGTTCCACCGAGAAATAGGGGCCGACGCCCCATGAATGTTGTACAATTTTACATTCGCCATGTTAGGATTGCCTTAGGCTAGGATATATAACGTTATAGACGTATATACTGTTCCGTCCGAGAAATAGGTGGCGACGCGCCAGGAATGCTGTAAAATATTATATTCGACATGTTAGGATTGCGTTAGGCTAGGATATATAACGTTAAAGACGTATATAATATTCGCACCGAGAAGTAGGGGCCGAAGTGACGGGAATGTTGTAAAATATTACGTTCGATACGTTAGTTTGCCTTAGGCTAGGATATATAGCGTTATAGACGTATATAATGTTCCCACCGAGAAGTAGGGGCCGACGTGCCAGGAATGTAGTAAAATATTACATCCGAGAGGTTAGGTTGCCTTAGGTTAGGATATATACCGTTATAGACGTATATAATGTTCCACCCGAGAAGTAGGGGCCGACGCGCCAAGAATGCTGTAAAATATTACATTCGACATGTTAGGATTGCCTTAGGCTAGGATATATAACGTTATAGACGTATATAATATTCCCACCGAGAACTACGAGCCTACACGCCAGGAATGTTATCAAATATTACATCCGAGATGTTAGGTTCCCTTAGATTAGGATATATAAAGTTATAGACGTATATAATGTTCCCACCGAGAAGTAGGGGCCGACGAGCCGGGAATGTTGTAAAATATTACGCTCGACATGTTAGGTTGCCTTAGGCTATGATGTATAGCAATATAGACGTATATAATGTTCCCACCGAGAAGTGGAGGCCGGCGCGCCAGGAATGTAGTAAAATATTACATCCGAGATGTTAGGATGCCTTAGGCTAGGATATGTAAAGTTATAGACTTATATAATGTTCCCAGCGAGAAATAGGTGCCGACGCGCCAGGAATGTTGTAAAATATTACATCCGAGATGTTAGGATTGCCTTAGGCTCGGATATGTAAAGTTATAGACGTATATAATGTTCCCACCGAGAAATAGGTGCCGACGCGACAGGAATGTTGAAAAATATTACATCCGAGATGTTAGGTTGCCTTAGGCTAGGATATATAACGTTATAGACGTATATAATGTTCCCACCGAGAAGTAGGGGCCGAAGTGACGGGAATTTTGTAAAATATTACATCCGAGATGTTAGGTTGCCTTAGGTTAGGATATATAACGTTATCGACTTATATAATGTTCCCACCGAGAAATAGGGGCCGACGCCCCAGGAATGTTGTATAATTTTACATTCGACATGTTAGGATTGCCTTAGGCTATGATATATAACGTTATAGACGTATATACTGTTCCGTCCGAGAAGTAGGGGCCGACGCGCCAGGAATGCTGTAAAATATTACATTCGACATGTTAGGATTGCCTTAGGCTAGGATATATAACGTTATAGACGTATATGATATTCCCACCGAGAGCTACGGGCCTACACGCCAGGAATGTTATCAAATATTACATCCGAGGTGTTAGGTTCCCTTAGGTTAGGATATATAACGTTATAGACGTATATAATGTTCCCACCGAGAAGTAGGGGCCGACGAGCCGGGAATGTAGTAAAATATTACATCCGAGATGTTAGGATGCCTTAGGCTAGGATATGTAAAGTTATAGACTTATATAATGTTCCCAGCGAGAAATAGGTGCCGACGCGCCAGGAATGTTGTAAAATATTACATCCGAGATGTTAGGACTGCCTTAGGCTAGGATATATAACGTTATAGACGTATATAATGTTCCCACCGAGAAGTAGGGGCCGAAGTGACGGGAATGTTGTAAAATATTACATCCGAGATGTTATGTTGCCTTAGGTTAGGATATATATCGTTATTGACTTATATAATGTTCCACCGAGAAATAGGGGCCGACGCCCCATGAATGTTGTAAAATTTTACATTCGCCATGTTAGGATTGCCTTAGGCTAGGATATATAACGTTATAGACTTATATACTGTTCCGACCGAGAAGTAGGTGCCGACGCGCCAGGAATGTTGTATAATATTACGCTCGACAAGTTAGGTTGCCTTAGGCTAGGATATGTAAAGTTATAGACGTATATAATGTTCCCACCGAGAAATAGGTGCCGACGCGACAGGAATGTTGTAAAATATTACATCCGAGATGTTAGGTTGCCTTAGGCTAGGATATATAACGTTATAGACGTATATAATGTTCCCACCGAGAAGTAGGGGCCGAAGTGACGGGAATGTTGGTAAAATATTACATTCGATACGTTAGTTTGCCTTAGGCTAGGATATATAGCGTTATAGACGTATATAATGTTCCCACCGAGAAGTAGGGGCCGACGTGCCAGGAATGTAGTAAAATATTACATCCGAGATGTTAGGTTGCCTTAGGTTAGGATATATAACGTTATAGACGTATATAAAGTTCCACCCGAGAAGTACGGGCCGACGCGCCAAGAATGCTGTAAAATATTACATTCGACATGTTAGGATTGCCTTAGGCTAGGATATATAACGTTATAGACGTATATAATATTCCCACCGAGAACTACGAGCCTACACGCCAGGAATGTTATCAAATATTACATCCGAGATGTTAGGTTCCCTTAGGTTAGGATATATAACGTTATAGACGTATATAATGTTCCCACCGAGAAGTAGGGGCCGAAGTGACGGGAATGTTGTAAAATATTACATGCGAGATGTTATGTTGCCTTAGGTTAGGATATATATCGTTATTGACTTATATAATGTTCCACCGAGAAATAGGGGCCGACGCCCCATGAATGTTGTAAAATTTTACATTCGCCATGTTATGATTGCCTTAGGCTAGGATATATAACGTTATAGACGTATATACTGTTCCGACCGAGAAGTAGGTGCCGACGCGCCAGGAATGTTGTATAATATTACGCTCGACAAGTTAGGTTGCCTTAGGCTAGGATATGTAAAGTTATAGACGTATATAATGTTCCCACCGAGAAATAGGTGCCGACGCGACAGGAATGTTGTAAAATATTACATCCGAGATGTTAGGTTGCCTTAGGCTAGGATATATAACGTTATAGACGTACAGAATGTTCCCACCGAGAATTAAGGGCCGAAGTGACGGGAATGTTGTAAAATATTACATCCGAGATCTTAGGTTGCCTTAGGTTGGGATATATAACGTTATCGACTTATATAATGTTTCCACCGATAAATAGGGTCCGAAGCCCCAGGAATGTTGTAAAATTTTACATCCGAGATGTTAGATTGCCTTAGGCTAGGATATGTAACGTTATAGACGTATATAATGTTCCCACCGAGCAGTAGGTGCCGGCGCGCCAGGAATGTAGTAAAATATTACATCCGAGATGTTAGGTTGCCTTAGGCTAGGATATGTAACGTTATAGACGTATATAATGTTCCCACCGAGAAGTATGGGTCAACGAGCCAGGTATGTGGTTAAATATAACATTCGACATGTTAGGTTGCCTTAGGATATATAGCGATATAGACGTATGTAATGTTCCCACCGAGAAGTAGGGGCCGGCGCGCCAGGAATGTAGTAAAATATTACATCCGAGACGTTAGGTTGCCTTAGGCTAGGATATATAACGCTATAGACGTATATAATGTTCCCACCGAGAAGTAGGGGCCGAAGTGACGGGAATGTTGTAAAATATTAAATTCGACATGTTAGGTTGCCTTAGGCTAGGATATATAGCGTTATAGACGTATATAATGTTCCCACCGAGAAGTAGGGGCCGGCGCGCCAGGAATGTAGTAAAATATTACATCCGAGATGCTAGGTTGCTTTAGGCTAGGATATATAACGTTATAGACGTATATAATGTTCCCACCGAGAAGTGGGGGCCGGCGCGCCAGGAATGTTATAAAATATTACATTCGACATGTTAGGTTGCCTTAGGCTAGGATATATAGCGTTATAGACGTATATAATGTTCCCACCGAGAAGTAGGGGCCGGCGCACCAGGAATGTAGTAAAATATTACATCCGAGATGTTAGGTTGCCTTAGGCTAGGATATGTAACGTTATAGACGTATATAATGTTCCCACCGAGAAGTAGGGGCCGACGAGCCGGGAATGTTGTAAAATATAACGCTCGACATGTTAGGTTGCCTTAGGCTATGATGTATAGCAATATAGACGTGTATAATGTTCCCACCGAGAAGTGGGGGCCGGCGCGCCAGGAATGTAGTAAAATATTACATCCGAGATGTTAGGATGCCTTAGGCTAGGATATGTAAAGTTATAGACTTATATAATGTTCCCAGCGAGAAATAGGTGCCGACGCGCCAGGAATGTTGTAAAATATTACATCCGAGATGTTAGGATTGCCTTAGGCTAGGATATATAACGTTATAGACGTATATAATGTTCCCACCGAGATGTGGGACCCGAAGTGACGGGAATGTTGTAAAATATTACATCCGAGATGTTATGTTGCCTTAGGTTAGGATATATATCGTTATTGACTTATATAATGTTCCACCGAGAAATAGGGGCCGACGCCCCATGAATGTTGTACAATTTTACATTCGCCATGTTAGGATTGCCTTAGGCTAGGATATATAACGTTATAGACGTATATACTGTTCCGTCCGAGAAATAGGTGGCGACGCGCCAGGAATGCTGTAAAATATTATATTCGACATGTTAGGATTGCGTTAGGCTAGGATATATAACGTTAAAGACGTATATAATATTCGCACCGAGAAGTAGGGGCCGTAGTGACGGGAATGTTGTAAAATATTACGTTCGATACGTTAGTTTGCCTTAGGCTAGGATATATAGCGTTATAGACGTATATAATGTTCCCACCGAGAAGTAGGGGCCGACGTGCCAGGAATGTAGTAAAATATTACATCCGAGAGGTTAGGTTGCCTTAGGTTAGGATATATAACGTTATAGACGTATATAATGTTCCCACCGAGAAATAGGTGCCGACGCGACAGGAATGTTGAAAAATATTACATCCGAGATGTTAGGTTGCCTTAGGCTAGGATATATAACGTTATAGACGTATATAATGTTCCCACCGAGAAGTAGGGGCCGAAGTGACGGGAATTTTGTAAAATATTACATCCGAGATGTTAGGTTGCCTTAGGTTAGGATATATAACGTTATCGACTTATATAATGTTCCCACCGAGAAATAGGGGCCGACGCCCCAGGAATGTTGTATAATTTTACATTCGACATGTTAGGATTGCCTTAGGCTAGGATATATAACGTTATAGACGTATATACTGTTCCGTCCGAGAAGTAGGGGCCGACGCGCCAGGAATGCTGTAAAATATTACATTCGACATGTTAGGATTGCCTTAGGCTAGGATATATAACGTTATAGACGTATATGATATTCCCACCGAGAGCTACGGGCCTACACGCCAGGAATGTTATCAAATATTACATCCGAGGTGTTAGGTTCCCTTAGGTTAGGATATATAACGTTATAGACGTATATAATGTTCCCACCGAGAAGTAGGGGCCGACGAGCCGGGAATGTAGTAAAATATTACATCCGAGATGTTAGGATGCCTTAGGCTAGGATATGTAAAGTTATGGACTTATATAATGTTCCCAGCGAGAAATAGGTGCCGACGCGCCAGGAATGTTGTAAAATATTACATCCGAGATGTTAGGATTGCCTTAGGCTAGGATATATAACGTTATAGACGTATATAATGTTCCCACCGAGAAGTAGGGGCCGAAGTGACGGGAATGTTGTAAAATATTACATGCGAGATGTTATGTTGCCTTAGGTTAGGATATATATCGTTATTGACTTATATAATGTTCCCACCGAGAAGTAGGGGCCGAAGTGACGGGAATGTTGGTAAAATATTACATTCGATACGTTAGTTTGCCTTAGGCTAGGATATATAGCGTTATAGACGTATATAATGTTCCCACCGAGAAGTAGGGGCCGACGTGCCAGGAATGTAGTAAAATATTACATCCGAGATGTTAGGTTGCCTTAGGTTAGGATATATAACGTTATAGACGTATATAATGTTCCACCCGAGAAGTACGGGCCGACGCGCCAAGAATGCTGTAAAATATTACATTCGACATGTTAGGATTGCCTTAGGCTAGGATATATAACGTTATAGACGTATATAATATTCCCACCGAGAACTACGAGCCTACACGCCAGGAATGTTATCAAATATTACATCCGAGATGTTAGGTTCCCTTAGGTTAGGATATATAACGTTATAGACGTATATAATGTTCCCACCGAGAAGTAGGGGCCGAAGTGACGGGAATGTTGTAAAATATTACATGCGAGATGTTATGTTGCCTTAGGTTAGGATATATATCGTTATTGACTTATATAATGTTCCACCGAGAAATAGGGGCCGACGCCCCATGAATGTTGTAAAATTTTACATTCGCCATGTTAGGATTGCCTTAGGCTAGGATATATAACGTTATAGACGTATATACTGTTCCGACCGAGAAGTAGGTGCCGACGCGCCAGGAATGTTGTATAATATTACGCTCGACAAGTTAGGTTGCCTTAGGCTAGGATATGTAAAGTTATAGACGTATATAATGTTCCCACCGAGAAATAGGTGCCGACGCGACAGGAATGTTGTAAAATATTACATCCGAGATGTTAGGTTGCCTTAGGCTAGGATATGTAACGTTATAGGCGTATATAATGTTCCCACCGAGAAGTAGGGGCCGACGAGCCAGGAATGTTGTAAAATATTACGCTCGACATGTTAGGTTGCCTTAAGCTAGGATATATAGCGTTTTTGACGTATATAATGTTCCCCGCGAGAAGTAGGGGAAGGCGCGCCAGGAATATAGTAAAATATTACATCCGAGATGTTAGGTTGCCTTAGGCTAGGATATATAACGTTATAGACGTATATAATGTTCCCACCGAGAAGTAGGGGCCGAAGTGACGGGAATGTTATAAAATATTACATCCGAGATGTTATGTTGCCTTAGGTTAGAATATATATCGTTATTGACTTATATAATGTTCCACCGAGAAATAGGGGCCGACGCCCCATGAATGTTGTA
Source organism: Xylocopa violacea (assembly GCA_963969225.1). Classification (NCBI taxonomy): domain Eukaryota; kingdom Metazoa; phylum Arthropoda; class Insecta; order Hymenoptera; family Apidae; genus Xylocopa; species Xylocopa violacea. The sequence continues at coordinate 52,644,422 of CAXAJV010000001.1, forward strand.
AAATTTTACATTCGACATGTTAGGATTGCCTTAGGATAGGATATATAACGTTAGAGACGTATATAATGTTCCACCCGAGAAGTAGGGGCCGACGCGCCAGGAATGCTGTAAAATATTACATTCGACATGTTAGGATTGCCTTAGGCTAGGATATATAACGTTATAGACGTATATGATATTCCCACCGAGAACTACGGGCCTACACGCCAGGAATGTTATCAAATATTACATCCGAGGTGTCCGGTTCCCTTAGGTTAGGATATATAACGTTAGAGACGTATATAATGTTCCACCCGAGAAGTAGGGGCCGACGCGCCAGGAATGATGTAAAATATTACATTCGACATGTTAGGATTGCCTTAGGCTAGGATATATAACGTTATAGACGTATATGATATTCCCACCGAGAGCTACGGGCCTACACGCCAGGAATGTTATCAAATATTACATCCGAGGTGTTAGGTTCCCTTAGGTTAGGATATATAACGTTATAGACGTATATAATGTTCCCACCGAGAAGTAGGGGCCGACGAGCCGGGAATGTTGTAAAATATTACGCTCGACATGTTAGGTTGCCTTAGGCTATGATGTATAGCAATATAGACGTGTATAATGTTCCCACCGAGAAGTGGGGGCCGGCGCGCCAGGAATGTAGTAAAATATTACATCCGAGATGTTAGGATGCCTTAGGCTAGGATATGTAAAGTTATAGACTTATATAATGTTCCCAGCGAGAAATAGGTGCCGACGCGCCAGGAATGTTGTAAAATATTACATCCGAGATGTTAGGATTGCCTTAGGCTAGGATATATAACGTTATAGACGTATATAATGTTCCCACCGAGATGTGGGACCCGAAGTGACGGGAATGTTGTAAAATATTACATCCGAGATGTTATGTTGCCTTAGGTTAGGATATATATCGTTATTGACTTATATAATGTTCCACCGAGAAATAGGGGCCGACGCCCCATGAATGTTGTACAATTTTACATTCGCCATGTTAGGATTGCCTTAGGCTAGGATATATAACGTTATAGACGTATATACTGTTCCGTCCGAGAAATAGGTGGCGACGCGCCAGGAATGCTGTAAAATATTATATTCGACATGTTAGGATTGCGTTAGGCTAGGATATATAACGTTAAAGACGTATATAATATTCGCACCGAGAAGTAGGGGCCGAAGTGACGGGAATGTTGTAAAATATTACGTTCGATACGTTAGTTTGCCTTAGGCTAGGATATATAGCGTTATAGACGTATATAATGTTCCCACCGAGAAGTAGGGGCCGACGTGCCAGGAATGTAGTAAAATATTACATCCGAGAGGTTAGGTTGCCTTAGGTTAGGATATATAACGTTATAGACGTATATAATGTTCCCACCGAGAAATAGGTGCCGACGCGACAGGAATGTTGAAAAATATTACATCCGAGATGTTAGGTTGCCTTAGGCTAGGATATATAACGTTATAGACGTATATAATGTTCCCACCGAGAAGTAGGGGCCGAAGTGACGGGAATTTTGTAAAATATTACATCCGAGATGTTAGGTTGCCTTAGGTTAGGATATATAACGTTATCGACTTATATAATGTTCCCACCGAGAAATAGGGGCCGACGCCCCAGGAATGTTGTATAATTTTACATTCGACATGTTAGGATTGCCTTAGGCTAGGATATATAACGTTATAGACGTATATACTGTTCCGTCCGAGAAGTAGGGGCCGACGCGCCAGGAATGCTGTAAAATATTACATTCGACATGTTAGGATTGCCTTAGGCTAGGATATATAACGTTATAGACGTATATGATATTCCCACCGAGAGCTAGGGGCCTACACGCCAGGAATGTTATCAAATATTACATCCGAGGTGTTAGGTTCCCTTAGGTTAGGATATATAACGTTATAGACGTATATAATGTTCCCACCGAGAAGTAGGGGCCGACGAGCCGGGAATGTAGTAAAATATTACATCCGAGATGTTAGGATGCCTTAGGCTAGGATATGTAAAGTTATAGACTTATATAATGTTCCCAGCGAGAAATAGGTGCCGACGCGCCAGGAATGTTGTAAAATATTACATCCGAGATGTTAGGATTGCCTTAGGCTAGGATATATAACGTTATAGACGTATATAATGTTCCCACCGAGAAGTAGGGGCCGAAGTGACGGGAATGTTGTAAAATATTACATGCGAGATGTTATGTTGCCTTAGGTTAGGATATATATCGTTATTGACTTATATAATGTTCCCACCGAGAAGTAGGTGCCGAAGTGACGGGAATGTTGGTAAAATATTACATTCGATACGTTAGTTTGCCTTAGGCTAGGATATATAGCGTTATAGACGTATATAATGTTCCCACCGAGAAGTAGGGGCCGACGTGCCAGGAATGTAGTAAAATATTACATCCGAGATGTTAGGTTGCCTTAGGTTAGGATATATAACGTTATAGACGTATATAATGTTCCACCCGAGAAGTACGGGCCGACGCGCCAAGAATGCTGTAAAATATTACATTCGACATGTTAGGATTGCCTTAGGCTAGGATATATAACGTTATAGACGTATATAATATTCCCACCGAGAACTACGAGCCTACACGCCAGGAATGTTATCAAATATTACATCCGAGATGTTAGGTTCCCTTAGGTTAGGATATATAACGTTATAGACGTATATAATGTTCCCACCGAGAAGTAGGGGCCGAAGTGACGGGAATGTTGTAAAATATTACATGCGAGATGTTATGTTGCCTTAGGTTAGGATATATATCGTTATTGACTTATATAATGTTCCACCGAGAAATAGGGGCCGACGCCCCATGAATGTTGTAAAATTTTACATTCGCCATGTTAGGATTGCCTTAGGCTAGGATATATAACGTTATAGACGTATATACTGTTCCGACCGAGAAGTAGGTGCCGACGCGCCAGGAATGTTGTATAATATTACGCTCGACAAGTTAGGTTGCCTTAGGCTAGGATATGTAAAGTTATAGACGTATATAATGTTCCCACCGAGAAATAGGTGCCGACGCGACAGGAATGTTGTAAAATATTACATCCGAGATGTTAGGTTGCCTTAGGCTAGGATATATAACGTTATAGACGTACAGAATGTTCCCACCGAGAATTAAGGGCCGAAGTGACGGGAATGTTGTAAAATATTACATCCGAGATCTTAGGTTGCCTTAGGTTGGGATATATAACGTTATCGACTTATATAATGTTTCCACCGATAAATAGGGTCCGAAGCCCCAGGAATGTTGTAAAATTTTACATCCGAGATGTTAGATTGCCTTAGGCTAGGATATGTAACGTTATAGACGTATATAATGTTCCCACCGATAAGTAGGGGCCGGCGCGCCAGGAATGTAGTAAAATATTACATCCGAGATGTTAGGTTGCCTTAGGCTAGGATATATAACGTTATTGACGTATATAATGTTCCCACCGAGAAGTGGGGGCCGGCGCGCCAGGAATGTTATAAAATATTACATTCGACATGTTAGGTTGCCTTAGGCTAGGATATATAGCGTTATAGACGTATATAATGTTCCCACCGAGAAGTAGGGGCCGGCGCACCAGGAATGTAGTAAAATATTACATCCGAGATGTTAGGTTGCCTTAGGCTAGGATATGTAACGTTATAGACGTATATAATGTTCCCACCGAGAAGTAGGGGCCGACGAGCCAGGAATGTTGTAAAATATTACGCTCGACATGTTAGGTTGCCTTAAGCTAGGATATATAGCGTTTTTGACGTATATAATGTTCCCCGCGAGAAGTAGGGGAAGGCGCGCCAGGAATATAGTAAAATATTACATCCGAGATGTTAGGTTGCCTTAGGCTAGGATATATAACGTTATAGACGTATATAATGTTCCCACCGAGAAGTAGGGGCCGAAGTGACGGGAATGTTATAAAATATTACATTCGACATGTTAGTTTGCCTTAGGCTAGGATATATAGCGTTATAGACGTATATAATGTTCCCACCGAGAAGTAGGGGCCGACGTGCCAGGAATGTAGTAAAATATTACATCCGAGATGTTAGGTTGCCTTAGGTTAGGATATATAACGTTATAGACGTATATAATGTTCCACCCGAGAAGTAGGGGCCGACGCGCCAAGAATGCTGTAAAATATTACATTCGACATGTTAGGATTGCCTTAGGCTAGGATATATAACGTTATTGACGTATATAATATTCCCACCGAGAACTACGAGCCTACACGCCAGGAATGTTATCAAATATTACATCCGAGATGTTAGGTTCCCTTAGGTTAGGATATATAAAGTTATAGACGTATATAATGTTCCCACCGAGAAGTAGGGGCCGAAGTGACGTGAATGTTGTAAAATATTACATCCGAGATGTTATGTTGCCTTAGGTTAGAATATATATCGTTATTGACTTATATAATGTTCCACCGAGAAATAGGGGCCGACGCCCCATGAATGTTGTAAAATTTTACATTCGACATGTTAGGATTGCCTTAGGATAGGATATATAACGTTAGAGACGTATATAATGTTCCACCCGAGAAGTAGGGGCCGACGCGCCAGGAATGCTGTAAAATATTACATTCGACATGTTAGGATTGCCTTAGGCTAGGATATATAACGTTATAGACGTATATGATATTCCCACCGAGAGCTACGGGCCTACACGCCAGGAATGTTATCAGATATTACATCCGAGGTGTTAGGTTCCCTTAGGTTAGGACATATAACGTTATAGACGTATATAATGTTCCCACCGAGAAGTAGGGGCCGACGAGCCGGGAATGTTGTAAAATATTACGCTCGACATGTTAGGTTGCCTTAGGCTATGATGTATAGCAATATAGACGTATATAATGTTCTCACCGAGAAGTGGGGGCCGGCGCGCCAGGAATGTAGTAAAATATTACATCCGAGATGTTAGGATGCCTCAGGCTAGGATATGTAAAGTTATAGACTTATATAATGTTCCCAGCGAGAAATAGGTGCCGACGCGCCAGGAATGTTGTAAAATATTACATCCGAGATGTTAGGTTGCCTTAGGTAAGGATATATAACGTCATTGACTTATATAATGTTCCCACCGAGAAATAGGGGCCGACGCCGCAGGAATGTTGTAAAATTTTACATTCGACATGTTAGGATTGCCTTAGGCTAGGATATATAACGTTATAGACGTATATACTGTTCCAACCGAGAAGTAGGTGCCGACGCGCCAGGAATGTTGTATAATATTACGCTCGACAAGTTAGGTTGCATTAGGCTAGGATATGTAAAGTTGTAGACGTATATAATGTTCCCACCGAGAAATAGGTGCCGACGCGCCAGGAATGTTGTAAAATATTACATCCGAGATGTTAGGTTGCCTTAGGCTAGGATATATAACGTTATAGACATATATAATGTTCCCACCGAGAAGTAAGGGCCGAAGTGACGGGAATGTTGGAAAATATTACATCCGAGATGTTAGGTTGCCTTAGGTTAGGATATATAACGTTATTGACGTATATAATGTTCCCACCGAGAAGTGGGGGCCGGCGCGCCAGGAATGTTATAAAATATTACATTCGACATGTTAGGTTGCCTTAGGCTAGGATATATAGCGTTATAGACGTATATAATGTTCCCACCGAGAAGTAGGGGCCGGCGCACCAGGAATGTAGTAAAATATTACATCCGAGATGTTAGGTTGCCTTAGGCTAGGATATGTAACGTTATAGACGTATATAATGTTCCCACCGAGAAGTAGGGGCCGACGAGCCAGGAATGTTGTAAAATATTACGCTCGACATGTTAGGTTGCCTTAAGCTAGGATATATAGCGTTTTTGACGTATATAATGTTCCCCGCGAGAAGTAGGGGAAGGCGCGCCAGGAATATAGTAAAATATTACATCCGAGATGTTAGGTTGCCTTAGGCTAGGATATATAACGTTATAGACGTATATAATGTTCCCACCGAGAAGTAGGGGCCGAAGTGACGGGAATGTTATAAAATATTACATTCGACATGTTAGTTTGCCTTAGGCTAGGATATATAGCGTTATAGACGTATATAATGTTCCCACCGAGAAGTAGGGGCCGACGTGCCAGGAATGTAGTAAAATATTACATCCGAGATGTTAGGTTGCCTTAGGTTAGGATATATAACGTTATAGACGTATATAATGTTCCACCCGAGAAGTAGGGGCCGACGCGCCAAGAATGCTGTAAAATATTACATTCGACATGTTAGGATTGCCTTAGGCTAGGATATATAACGTTATAGACGTATATAATATTCCCACCGAGAACTACGAGCCTACACGCCAGGAATGTTATCAAATATTACATCCGAGATGTTAGGTTCCCTTAGGTTAGGATATATAAAGTTATAGACGTATATAATGTTCCCACCGAGAAGTAGGGGCCGAAGTGACGTGAATGTTGTAAAATATTACATCCGAGATGTTATGTTGCCTTAGGTTAGAATATATATCGTTATTGACTTATATAATGTTCCACCGAGAAATAGGGGCCGACGCCCCATGAATGTTGTAAAATTTTACATTCGACATGTTAGGATTGCCTTAGGATAGGATATATAACGTTAGAGACGTATATAATGTTCCACCCGAGAAGTAGGGGCCGACGCGCCAGGAATGCTGTAAAATATTACATTCGACATGTTAGGATTGCCTTAGGCTAGGATATATAACGTTATAGACGTATATGATATTCCCACCGAGAGCTACGGGCCTACACGCCAGGAATGTTATCAGATATTACATCCGAGGTGTTAGGTTCCCTTAGGTTAGGACATATAACGTTATAGACGTATATAATGTTCCCACCGAGAAGTAGGGGCCGACGAGCCGGGAATGTTGTAAAATATTACGCTCGACATGTTAGGTTGCCTTAGGCTATGATGTATAGCAATATAGACGTATATAATGTTCTCACCGAGAGGTGGGGGCCGGCGCGCCAGGAATGTAGTAAAATATTACATCCGAGATGTTAGGATGCCTCAGGCTAGGATATGTAAAGTTATAGACTTATATAATGTTCCCAGCGAGAAATAGGTGCCGACGCGCCAGGAATGTTGTAAAATATTACATCCGAGATGTTAGGTTGCCTTAGGTAAGGATATATAACGTCATTGACTTATATAATGTTCCCACCGAGAAATAGGGGCCGACGCCGCAGGAATGTTGTAAAATTTTACATTCGACATGTTAGGATTGCCTTAGGCTAGGATATATAACGTTATAGACGTATATACTGTTCCAACCGAGAAGTAGGTGCCGACGCGCCAGGAATGTTGTATAATATTACGCTCGACAAGTTAGGTTGCATTAGGCTAGGATATGTAAAGTTATAGACGTATATAATGTTCCCACCGAGAAATAGGTGCCGACGCGCCAGGAATGTTGTAAAATATTACATCCGAGATGTTAGGTTGCCTTAGGCTAGGATATATAACGTTATAGACATATATAATGTTCCCACCGAGAAGTAAGGGCCGAAGTGACGGGAATGTTGGAAAATATTACATCCGAGATGTTAGGTTGCCTTAGGTTAGGATATATAACGTTATCGACTTATATAATGTTCCCACCGAGAAATAGGGGCCGACGCCCCAGGAATGTTGTAAAATTTTACATTCGACATGTTAGGATTGCCTTAGGCTAGGATATATAACGTTATAGACGTATATACTGTTCCGTCCGAGAAATAGGTGCCGACGCGCCAGGAATGCTGTAAAATATTACATTCGACATGTTAGGATTGCGTTAGGCTAGGATATATAACGTTAAAGACGTATATAATATTCGCACCGAGAAGTAGGGGCCGAACTGACGGGAATGTTGTAAAATATTACGTTCGATACGTTAGTTTGCCTTAGGCTAGGATATATAGCGTTATAGACGTATATAATGTTCCCACCGAGAAGTAGGTGCCGACGTGCCAGGAATGTAGTAAAATATTACATCCGAGATGTTAGGTTGCCTTAGGCTAGGATATATAACGTTATTGACGTATATAATGTTCCCACCGAGAAGTGGGGGCCGGCGCGCCAGGAATGTTATAAAATATTACATTCGACATGTTAGGTTGCCTTAGGCTAGGATATATAGCGTTATAGACGTATATAATGTTCCCACCGAGAAGTAGGGGCCGGCGCACCAGGAATGTAGTAAAATATTACATCCGAGATGTTAGGTTGCCTTAGGCTAGGATATGTAACGTTATAGACGTATATAATGTTCCCACCGAGAAGTAGGGGCCGACGAGCCAGGAATGTTGTAAAATATTACGCTCGACATGTTAGGTTGCCTTAAGCTAGGATATATAGCGTTTTTGACGTATATAATGTTCCCCGCGAGAAGTAGGGGAAGGCGCGCCAGGAATATAGTAAAATATTACATCCGAGATGTTAGGTTGCCTTAGGCTAGGATATATAACGTTATAGACGTATATAATGTTCCCACCGAGAAGTAGGGGCCGAAGTGACGGGAATGTTATAAAATATTACATTCGACATGTTAGTTTGCCTTAGGCTAGGATATATAGCGTTATAGACGTATATAATGTTCCCACCGAGAAGTAGGGGCCGACGTGCCAGGAATGTAGTAAAATATTACATCCGAGATGTTAGGTTGCCTTAGGTTAGGATATATAACGTTATAGACGTATATAATGTTCCACCCGAGAAGTAGGGGCCGACGCGCCAAGAATGCTGTAAAATATTACATTCGACATGTTAGGATTGCCTTAGGCTAGAATATATAACGTTATAGACGTATATAATATTCCCACCGAGAACTACGAGCCTACACGCCAGGAATGTTATCAAATATTACATCCGAGATGTTAGGTTCCCTTAGGTTAGGATATATAAAGTTATAGACGTATATAATGTTCCCACCGAGAAGTAGGGGCCGAAGTGACGTGAATGTTGTAAAATATTACATCCGAGATGTTATGTTGCCTTAGGTTAGAATATATATCGTTATTGACTTATATAATGTTCCACCGAGAAATAGGGGCCGACGCCCCATGAATGTTGTAAAATTTTACATTCGACATGTTAGAATTGCCTTAGGATAGGATATATAACGTTAGAGACGTATATAATGTTCCACCCGAGAAGTAGGGGCCGACGCGCCAGGAATGCTGTAAAATATTACATTCGACATGTTAGGATTGCCTTAGGCTAGGATATATAACGTTATAGACGTATATGATATTCCCACCGAGAGCTACGGGCCTACACGCCAGGAATGTTATCAGATATTACATCCGAGGTGTTAGGTTCCCTTAGGTTAGGACATATAACGTTATAGACGTATATAATGTTCCCACCGAGAAGTAGGGGCCGACGAGCCGGGAATGTTGTAAAATATTACGCTCGACATGTTAGGTTGCCTTAGGCTATGATGTATAGCAATATAGACGTATATAATGTTCTCACCGAGAAGTGGGGGCCGGCGCGCCAGGAATGTAGTAAAATATTACATCCGAGATGTTAGGATGCCTCAGGCTAGGATATGTAAAGTTATAGACTTATATAATGTTCCCAGCGAGAAATAGGTGCCGACGCGCCAGGAATGTTGTAAAATATTACATCCGAGATGTTAGGTTGCCTTAGGTAAGGATATATAACGTCATTGATTTATATAATGTTCCCACCGAGAAATAGGGGCCGACGCCGCAGGAATGTTGTAAAATTTTACATTCGACATGTTAGGATTGCCTTAGGCTAGGATATATAACGTTATAGACGTATATACTGTTCCAACCGAGAAGTAGGTGCCGACGCGCCAGGAATGTTGTATAATATTACGCTCGACAAGTTAGGTTGCATTAGGCTAGGATATGTAAAGTTATAGACGTATATAATGTTCCCACCGAGAAATAGGTGCCGACGCGCCAGGAATGTTGTAAAATATTACATCCGAGATGTTAGGTTGCCTTAGGCTAGGATATATAACGTTATAGACATATATAATGTTCCCACCGAGAAGTAAGGGCCGAAGTGACGGGAATGTTGGAAAATATTACATCCGAGATGTTAGGTTGCCTTAGGTTAGGATATATAACGTTATTGACGTATATAATGTTCCCACCGAGAAGTGGGGGCCGGCGCGCCAGGAATGTTATAAAATGTTACATTCGACATGTTAGGTTGCCTTAGGCTAGGATATATAGCGTTATAGACGTATATAATGTTCCCACCGAGAAGTAGGGGCCGGCGCACCAGGAATGTAGTAAAATATTACATCCGAGATGTTAGGTTGCCTTAGGCTAGGATATGTAACGTTATAGACGTATATAATGTTCCCACCGAGAAGTAGGGGCCGACGAGCCAGGAATGTTGTAAAATATTACGCTCGACATGTTAGGTTGCCTTAAGCTAGGATATATAGCGTTTTTGACGTATATAATGTTCCCCGCGAGAAGTAGGGGAAGGCGCGCCAGGAATATAGTAAAATATTACATCCGAGATGTTAGGTTGCCTTAGGCTAGGATATATAACGTTATAGACGTATATAATGTTCCCACCGAGAAGTAGGGGCCGAAGTGACGGGAATGTTATAAAATATTACATTCGACATGTTAGTTTGCCTTAGGCTAGGATATATAGCGTTATAGACGTATATAATGTTCCCACCGAGAAGTAGGGGCCGACGTGCCAGGAATGTAGTAAAATATTACATCCGAGATGTTAGGATTGCCTTAGGCTAGGATATATAACGTTATAGACGTATATACTGTTCCAACCGAGAAGTAGGTGCCGACGCGCCAGGAATGTTGTATAATATTACGCTCGACAAGTTAGGTTGCATTAGGCTAGGATATGTAAAGTTATAGACGTATATAATGTTCCCACCGAGAAATAGGTGCCGACGCGCCAGGAATGTTGTAAAATATTACATCCGAGATGTTAGGTTGCCTTAGGCTAGGATATATAACGTTATAGACATATATAATGTTCCCACCGAGAAGTAAGGGCCGAAGTGACGGGAATGTTGGAAAATATTACATCCGAGATGTTAGGTTGCCTTAGGTTAGGATATATAACGTTATTGACGTATATAATGTTCCCACCGAGAAGTGGGGGCCGGCGCGCCAGGAATGTTATAAAATATTACATTCGACATGTTAGGTTGCCTTAGGCTAGGATATATAGCGTTATAGACGTATATAATGTTCCCACCGAGAAGTAGGGGCCGGCGCACCAGGAATGTAGTAAAATATTACATCCGAGATGTTAGGTTGCCTTAGGCTAGGATATGTAACGTTATAGACGTATATAATGTTCCCACCGAGAAGTAGGGGCCGACGAGCCAGGAATGTTGTAAAATATTACGCTCGACATGTTAGGTTGCCTTAAGCTAGGATATATAGCGTTTTTGACGTATATAATGTTCCCCGCGAGAAGTAGGGGAAGGCGCGCCAGGAATATAGTAAAATATTACATCCGAGATGTTAGGTTGCCTTAGGCTAGGATATATAACGTTATAGACGTATATAATGTTCCCACCGAGAAGTAGGGGCCGAAGTGACGGGAATGTTATAAAATATTACATTCGACATGTTAGTTTGCCTTAGGCTAGGATATATAGCGTTATAGACGTATATAATGTTCCCACCGAGAAGTAGGGGCCGACGTGCCAGGAATGTAGTAAAATATTACATCCGAGATGTTAGGTTGCCTTAGGTTAGGATATATAACGTTATAGACGTATATAATGTTCCACCCGAGAAGTAGGGGCCGACGCGCCAAGAATGCTGTAAAATATTACATTCGACATGTTAGGATTGCCTTAGGCTAGGATATATAACGTTATAGACGTATATAATATTCCCACCGAGAACTACGAGCCTACACGCCAGGAATGTTATCAAATATTACATCCGAGATGTTAGGTTCCCTTAGGTTAGGATATATAAAGTTATAGACGTATATAATGTTCCCACCGAGAAGTAGGGGCCGAAGTGACGTGAATGTTGTAAAATATTACATCCGAGATGTTATGTTGCCTTAGGTTAGAATATATATCGTTATTGACTTATATAATGTTCCACCGAGAAATAGGGGCCGACGCCCCATGAATGTTGTAAAATTTTACATTCGACATGTTAGGATTGCCTTAGGATAGGATATATAACGTTAGAGACGTATATAATGTTCCACCCGAGAAGTAGGGGCCGACGCGCCAGGAATGCTGTAAAATATTACATTCGACATGTTAGGATTGCCTTAGGCTAGGATATATAACGTTATAGACGTATATGATATTCCCACCGAGAGCTACGGGCCTACACGCCAGGAATGTTATCAGATATTACATCCGAGGTGTTAGGTTCCCTTAGGTTAGGACATATAACGTTATAGACGTATATAATGTTCCCACCGAGAAGTAGGGGCCGACGAGCCGGGAATGTTGTAAAATATTACGCTCGACATGTTAGGTTGCCTTAGGCTATGATGTATAGCAATATAGACGTATATAATGTTCTCACCGAGAGGTGGGGGCCGGCGCGCCAGGAATGTAGTAAAATATTACATCCGAGATGTTAGGATGCCTCAGGCTAGGATATGTAAAGTTATAGACTTATATAATGTTCCCAGCGAGAAATAGGTGCCGACGCGCCAGGAATGTTGTAAAATATTACATCCGAGATGTTAGGTTGCCTTAGGTAAGGATATATAACGTCATTGACTTATATAATGTTCCCACCGAGAAATAGGGGCCGACGCCGCAGGAATGTTGTAAAATTTTACATTCGACATGTTAGGATTGCCTTAGGCTAGGATATATAACGTTATAGACGTATATACTGTTCCAACCGAGAAGTAGGTGCCGACGCGCCAGGAATGTTGTATAATATTACGCTCGACAAGTTAGGTTGCATTAGGCTAGGATATGTAAAGTTATAGACGTATATAATGTTCCCACCGAGAAATAGGTGCCGACGCGCCAGGAATGTTGTAAAATATTACATCCGAGATGTTAGGTTGCCTTAGGTAAGGATATATAACGTCATTGACTTATATAATGTTCCCACCGAGAAATAGGGGCCGACGCCGCAGGAATGTTGTAAAATTTTACATTCGACATGTTAGGATTGCCTTAGGCTAGGATATATAACGTTATAGACGTATATACTGTTCCGTCCGAGAAATAGGTGCCGACGCGCCAGGAATGCTGTAAAATATTTCATTCGACATGTTAGGATTGCGTTAGGCTAGGATATATAACGTTAAAGACGTATATAATATTCGCACCGAGAAGTAGGGGCCGAACTGACGGGAATGTTGTAAAATATTACGTTCGATACGTTAGTTTGCCTTAGGCTAGGATATATAGCGTTATAGACGTATATAATGTTCCCACCGAGAAGTAGGGGCCGACGTGCCAGGAATGTAGTAAAATATTACATCCGAGGTGTTAGGTTCCCTTAGGTTAGGATATATAACGTTATAGACGTATATAATGTTCCCACCGAGAAGTAGGGGCCGACGCGCCAAGAATGCTGTAAAATATTACATTCGACATGTTAGGATTGCCTTAGGCTAGGATATATAACGTTATAGACGTATATAATATTCCCACCGAGAACTACGAGCCTACACGCCAGGAATGTTATCAAATATTACATCCGAGATGTTAGGTTCCCTCAGGTTAGGATATATAAAGTTATAGACGTATATAATGTTCCCACCGAGAAGTAGGGGCCGAAGTGACGTGAATGTTGTAAAATATTACATCCGAGATGTTATGTTGCCTTAGGTTAGAATATATATCGTTATTGACTTATATAATGTTCCACCGAGAAATAGGGGCCGACGCCCCATGAATGTTGTAAAATTTTACATTCGACATGTTAGGATTGCCTTAGGATAGGATATATAACGTTAGAGACGTATATAATGTTCCACCCGAGAAGTAGGGGCCGACGCGCCAGGAATGCTGTAAAATATTACATTCGACATGTTAGGATTGCCTTAGGCTAGGATATATAACGTTATAGACGTATATGATATTCCCACCGAGAGCTACGGGCCTACACGCCAGGAATGTTATCAGATATTACATCCGAGGTGTTAGGTTCCCTTAGGTTAGGACATATAACGTTATAGACGTATATAATGTTCCCACCGAGAAGTAGGGGCCGACGAGCCGGGAATGTTGTAAAATATTACGCTCGACATGTTAGGTTGCCTTAGGCTATGATGTATAGCAATATAGACGTATATAATGTTCTCACCGAGAAGTGGGGGCCGGCGCGCCAGGAATGTAGTAAAATATTACATCCGAGATGTTAGGATGCCTCAGGCTAGGATATGTAAAGTTATAGACTTATATAATGTTCCCAGCGAGAAATAGGTGCCGACGCGCCAGGAATGTTGTAAAATATTACATCCGAGATGTTAGGTTGCCTTAGGTAAGGATATATAACGTCATTGACTTATATAATGTTCCCACCGAGAAATAGGGGCCGACGCCGCAGGAATGTTGTAAAATTTTACATTCGACATGTTAGGATTGCCTTAGGCTAGGATATATAACGTTATAGACGTATATACTGTTCCAACCGAGAAGTAGGTGCCGACGCGCCAGGAATGTTGTATAATATTACGCTCGACAAGTTAGGTTGCATTAGGCTAGGATATGTAAAGTTATAGACGTATATAATGTTCCCACCGAGAAATAGGTGCCGACGCGCCAGGAATGTTGTAAAATATTACATCCGAGATGTTAGGTTGCCTTAGGCTAGGATATATAACGTTATAGACATATATAATGTTCCCACCGAGAAGTAAGGGCCGAAGTGACGGGAATGTTGGAAAATATTACATCCGAGATGTTAGGTTGCCTTAGGTTAGGATATATAACGTTATCGACTTATATAATGTTCCCACCGAGAAATAGGGGCCGACGCCCCAGGAATGTTGTAAAATTTTACATTCGACATGTTAGGATTGCCTTAGGCTAGGATATATAACGTTATAGACGTATATACTGTTCCGTCCGAGAAATAGGTGCCGACGCGCCAGGAATGCTGTAAAATATTACATTCGACATGTTAGGATTGCGTTAGGCTAGGATATATAACGTTAAAGACGTATATAATATTCGCACCGAGAAGTAGGGGCCGAACTGACGGGAATGTTGTAAAATATTACGTTCGATACGTTAGTTTGCCTTAGGCTAGGATATATAGCGTTATAGACGTATATAATGTTCCCACCGAGAAGTAGGTGCCGACGTGCCAGGAATGTAGTAAAATATTACATCCGAGATGTTAGGTTGCCTTAGGCTAGGATATATAACGTTATTGACGTATATAATGTTCCCACCGAGAAGTGGGGGCCGGCGCGCCAGGAATGTTATAAAATATTACATTCGACATGTTAGGTTGCCTTAGGCTAGGATATATAGCGTTATAGACGTATATAATGTTCCCACCGAGAAGTAGGGGCCGGCGCACCAGGAATGTAGTAAAATATTACATCCGAGATGTTAGGTTGCCTTAGGCTAGGATATGTAACGTTATAGACGTATATAATGTTCCCACCGAGAAGTAGGGGCCGACGAGCCAGGAATGTTGTAAAATATTACGCTCGACATGTTAGGTTGCCTTAAGCTAGGATATATAGCGTTTTTGACGTATATAATGTTCCCCGCGAGAAGTAGGGGAAGGCGCGCCAGGAATATAGTAAAATATTACATCCGAGATGTTAGGTTGCCTTAGGCTAGGATATATAACGTTATAGACGTATATAATGTTCCCACCGAGAAGTAGGGGCCGAAGTGACGGGAATGTTATAAAATATTACATTCGACATGTTAGTTTGCCTTAGGCTAGGATATATAGCGTTATAGACGTATATAATGTTCCCACCGAGAAGTAGGGGCCGACGTGCCAGGAATGTAGTAAAATATTACATCCGAGATGTTAGGTTGCCTCAGGTTAGGATATATAACGTTATAGACGTATATAATGTTCCACCCGAGAAGTAGGGGCCGACGCGCCAAGAATGCTGTAAAATATTACATTCGACATGTTAGGATTGCCTTAGGCTAGGATATATAACGTTATAGACGTATATAATATTCCCACCGAGAACTACGAGCCTACACGCCAGGAATGTTATCAAATATTACATCCGAGATGTTAGGTTCCCTTAGGTTAGGATATATAAAGTTATAGACGTATATAATGTTCCCACCGAGAAGTAGGGGCCGAAGTGACGTGAATGTTGTAAAATATTACATCCGAGATGTTATGTTGCCTTAGGTTAGAATATATATCGTTATTGACTTATATAATGTTCCACCGAGAAATAGGGGCCGACGCCCCATGAATGTTGTAAAATTTTACATTCGACATGTTAGGATTGCCTTAGGATAGGATATATAACGTTAGAGACGTATATAATGTTCCACCCGAGAAGTAGGGGCCGACGCGCCAGGAATGCTGTAAAATATTACATTCGACATGTTAGGATTGCCTTAGGCTAGGATATATAACGTTATAGACGTATATGATATTCCCACCGAGAGCTACGGGCCTACACGCCAGGAATGTTATCAGATATTACATCCGAGGTGTTAGGTTCCCTTAGGTTAGGACATATAACGTTATAGACGTATATAATGTTCCCACCGAGAAGTAGGGGCCGACGAGCCGGGAATGTTGTAAAATATTACGCTCGACATGTTAGGTTGCCTTAGGCTATGATGTATAGCAATATAGACGTATATAATGTTCTCACCGAGAAGTGGGGGCCGGCGCGCCAGGAATGTAGTAAAATATTACATCCGAGATGTTAGGATGCCTCAGGCTAGGATATGCAAAGTTATAGACTTATATAATGTTCCCAGCGAGAAATAGGTGCCGACGCGCCAGGAATGTTGTAAAATATTACATCCGAGATGTTAGGTTGCCTTAGGTAAGGATATATAACGTCATTGACTTATATAATGTTCCCACCGAGAAATAGGGGCCGACGCCGCAGGAATGTTGTAAAATTTTACATTCGACATGTTAGGATTGCCTTAGGCTAGGATATATAACGTTATAGACGTATATACTGTTCCAACCGAGAAGTAGGTGCCGACGCGCCAGGAATGTTGTATAATATTACGCTCGACAAGTTAGGTTGCATTAGGCTAGGATATGTAAAGTTATAGACGTATATAATGTTCCCACCGAGAAATAGGTGCCGACGCGCCAGGAATGTTGTAAAATATTACATCCGAGATGTTAGGTTGCCTTAGGCTAGGATATATAACGTTATAGACATATATAATGTTCCCACCGAGAAGTAAGGGCCGAAGTGACGGGAATGTTGGAAAATATTACATCCGAGATGTTAGGTTGCCTTAGGTTAGGATATATAACGTTATCGACTTATATAATGTTCCCACCGAGAAATAGGGGCCGACGCCCCAGGAATGTTGTAAAATTTTACATTCGACATGTTAGGATTGCCTTAGGCTAGGATATATAACGTTATAGACGTATATACTGTTCCGTCCGAGAAATAGGTGCCGACGCGCCAGGAATGCTGTAAAATATTACATTCGACATGTTAGGATTGCGTTAGGCTAGGATATATAACGTTAAAGACGTATATAATATTCGCACCGAGAAGTAGGGGCCGAACTGACGGGAATGTTGTAAAATATTACGTTCGATACGTTAGTTTGCCTTAGGCTAGGATATATAGCGTTATAGACGTATATAATGTTCCCACCGAGAAGTAGGTGCCGACGTGCCAGGAATGTAGTAAAATATTACATCCGAGATGTTAGGTTGCCTTAGGCTAGGATATATAACGTTATTGACGTATATAATGTTCCCACCGAGAAGTGGGGGCCGGCGCGCCAGGAATGTTATAAAATATTACATTCGACATGTTAGGTTGCCTTAGGCTAGGATATATAGCGTTATAGACGTATATAATGTTCCCACCGAGAAGTAGGGGCCGGCGCACCAGGAATGTAGTAAAATATTACATCCGAGATGTTAGGTTGCCTTAGGCTAGGATATGTAACGTTATAGACGTATATAATGTTCCCACCGAGAAGTAGGGGCCGACGAGCCAGGAATGTTGTAAAATATTACGCTCGACATGTTAGGTTGCCTTAAGCTAGGATATATAGCGTTTTTGACGTATATAATGTTCCCCGCGAGAAGTAGGGGAAGGCGCGCCAGGAATATAGTAAAATATTACATCCGAGATGTTAGGTTGCCTTAGGCTAGGATATATAACGTTATAGACGTATATAATGTTCCCACCGAGAAGTAGGGGCCGAAGTGACGGGAATGTTATAAAATATTACATTCGACATGTTAGTTTGCCTTAGGCTAGGATATATAGCGTTATAGACGTATATAATGTTCCCACCGAGAAGTAGGGGCCGACGTGCCAGGAATGTAGTAAAATATTACATCCGAGATGTTAGGTTGCCTTAGGTTAGGATATATAACGTTATAGACGTATATAATGTTCCACCCGAGAAGTAGGGGCCGACGCGCCAAGAATGCTGTAAAATATTACATTCGACATGTTAGGATTGCCTTAGGCTAGGATATATAACGTTATAGACGTATATAATATTCCCACCGAGAACTACGAGCCTACACGCCAGGAATGTTATCAAATATTACATCCGAGATGTTAGGTTCCCTTAGGTTAGGATATATAAAGTTATAGACGTATATAATGTTCCCACCGAGAAGTAGGGGCCGAAGTGACGTGAATGTTGTAAAATATTACATCCGAGATGTTATGTTGCCTTAGGTTAGAATATATATCGTTATTGACTTATATAATGTTCCACCGAGAAATAGGGGCCGACGCCCCATGAATGTTGTAAAATTTTACATTCGACATGTTAGGATTGCCTTAGGATAGGATATATAACGTTAGAGACGTATATAATGTTCCACCCGAGAAGTAGGGGCCGACGCGCCAGGAATGCTGTAAAATATTACATTCGACATGTTAGGATTGCCTTAGGCTAGGATATATAACGTTATAGACGTATATGATATTCCCACCGAGAGCTACGGGCCTACACGCCAGGAATGTTATCAGATATTACATCCGAGGTGTTAGGTTCCCTTAGGTTAGGACATATAACGTTATAGACGTATATAATGTTCCCACCGAGAAGTAGGGGCCGACGAGCCGGGAATGTTGTAAAATATTACGCTCGACATGTTAGGTTGCCTTAGGCTATGATGTATAGCAATATAGACGTATATAATGTTCTCACCGAGAAGTGGGGGCCGGCGCGCCAGGAATGTAGTAAAATATTACATCCGAGATGTTAGGATGCCTCAGGCTAGGATATGCAAAGTTATAGACTTATATAATGTTCCCAGCGAGAAATAGGTGCCGACGCGCCAGGAATGTTGTAAAATATTACATCCGAGATGTTAGGTTGCCTTAGGTAAGGATATATAACGTCATTGACTTATATAATGTTCCCACCGAGAAATAGGGGCCGACGCCGCAGGAATGTTGTAAAATTTTACATTCGACATGTTAGGATTGCCTTAGGCTAGGATATATAACGTTATAGACGTATATACTGTTCCAACCGAGAAGTAGGTGCCGACGCGCCAGGAATGTTGTATAATATTACGCTCGACAAGTTAGGTTGCATTAGGCTAGGATATGTAAAGTTATAGACGTATATAATGTTCCCACCGAGAAATAGGTGCCGACGCGCCAGGAATGTTGTAAAATATTACATCCGAGATGTTAGGTTGCCTTAGGTAAGGATATATAACGTCATTGACTTATATAATGTTCCCACCGAGAAATAGGGTCCGACGCCGCAGGAATGTTGTAAAATTTTACATCCGACATGTTAGGATTGCCTTAGGCTAGGATATATAACGTTATAGACGTATATACTGTTCCGTCCGAGAAATAGGTGCCGACGCGCCAGGAATGCTGTAAAATATTACATTCGACATGTTAGGATTGCGTTAGGCTAGGATATATAACGTTAAAGACGTATATAATATTCGCACCGAGAAGTAGGGGCCGAACTGACGGGAATGTTGTAAAATATTACGTTCGATACGTTAGTTTGCCTTAGGCTAGGATATATAGCGTTATAGACGTATATAATGTTCCCACCGAGAAGTAGGGGCCGACGTGCCAGGAATGTAGTAAAATATTACATCCGAGAGGTTAGGTTGCCTTAGGTTAGGATATATAAAGTTATAGACGTATATAATGTTCCACCCGAGAAGTAGGGGCCGACGCGCCAAGAATGCTGTAAAATATTACATTCGACATGTTAGGGTTGCCTTAGGCTAGGATATATAACGTTATAGACGTATATAATATTCCCACCGAGAACTACGAGCCTACACGCCAGGAATGTTATCAAATATTACATCCGAGATGTTAGGTTCCCTTAGATTAGGATATATAAAGTTATAGACGTATATAATGTTCCCACCGAGAAGTAGGGGCCGACGAGCCGGGAATGTTGTAAAATATTACGCTCGACATGTTAGGTTGCCTTAGGCTATGATGTATAGCAATATAGACGTATATAATGTTCCCACCGAGAAGTGGGGGCCGGCGCGCCAGGAATGTAGTAAAATATTACATCCGAGATGTTAGGATGCCTCAGGCTAGGATATGTAAAGTTATAGACTTATATAATGTTCCCAGCGAGAAATAGGTGCCGACGCGCCAGGAATGTTGTAAAATATTACATCCGAGATGTTAGGTTGCCTTAGGTAAGGATATATAACGTCATTGACTTATATAATGTTCCCACCGAGAAATAGGGGCCGACGCCGCAGGAATGTTGTAAAATTTTACATTCGACATGTTAGGATTGCCTTAGGCTAGGATATATAACGTTATAGACGTATATACTGTTCCAACCGAGAAGTAGGTGCCGACGCGCCAGGAATGTTGTATAATATTACGCTCGACAAGTTAGGTTGCATTAGGCTAGGATATGTAAAGTTATAGACGTATATAATGTTCCCACCGAGAAATAGGTGCCGACGCGCCAGGAATGTTGTAAAATATTACATCCGAGATGTTAGGTTGCCTTAGGTAAGGATATATAACGTCATTGACTTATATAATGTTCCCACCGAGAAATAGGGGCCGACGCCGCAGGAATGTTGTAAAATTTTACATTCGACATGTTAGGATTGCCTTAGGCTAGGATATATAACGTTATAGACGTATATACTGTTCCGTCCGAGAAATAGGTGCCGACGCGCCAGGAATGCTGTAAAATATTACATTCGACATGTTAGGATTGCGTTAGGCTAGGATATATAACGATAAAGACGTATATAATATTCGCACCGAGAAGTAGGTGCCGAACTGACGGGAATGTTGTAAAATATTACGTTCGATACGTTAGTTTGCCTTAGGCTAGGATATATAGCGTTATAGACGTATATAATGTTCCCACCGAGAAGTAGGGGCCGACGTGCCAGGAATGTAGTAAAATATTACATCCGAGAGGTTAGGTTGCCTTAGGTTAGGATATATAAAGTTATAGACGTATATAATGTTCCACCCGAGAAGTAGGGGCCGACGCGCCAAGAATGCTGTAAAATATTACATTCGACATGTTAGGTTTGCCTTAGGCTAGGATATATAACGTTATAGACGTATATAATATTCCCACCGAGAACTACGAGCCTACACGCCAGGAATGTTATCAAATATTACATCCGAGATGTTAGGTTCCCTTAGATGAGGATATATAAAGTTATAGACGTATATAATGTTCCCACCGAGAAGTAGGGGCCGACGAGCCGGGAATGTTGTAAAATATTACGCTCGACATGTTAGGTTGCCTTAGGCTATGATGTATAGCAATATAGACGTATATAATGTTCCCACCGAGAAGTGGGGGCCGGCGCGCCAGGAATGTAGTAAAATATTACATCCGAGATGTTAGGATGCCTTAGGCTAGGATATGTAAAGTTATAGACTTATATAATGATCCCAGCGAGAAATAGGTGCCGACGCGCCAGGAATGTTGTAAAATATTACATCCGAGATGTTAGGATTGCCTTAGGCTAGGATATGTAAAGTTATAGACGTATATAATGTTCCCACCGAGAAATAGGTGCCGACGCGACAGGAATGTTGAAAAATATTACATCCGAGATGTTAGGTTGCCTTAGGCTAGGATATATAACGTTATAGACGTATATAATGTTCCCACCGAGAAGTAGGGGCCGAAGTGACGGGAATTTTGTAAAATATTACATCCGAGATGTTAGGTTGCCTTAGGTTAGGATATATAACGTTATCGACTTATATAATGTTCCCACCGAGAAATAGGGGCCGACGCCCCAGGAATGTTGTATAATTTTACATTCGACATGTTAGGATTGCCTTAGGCTAGGATATATAACGTTATAGACGTATATACTGTTCCGTCCGAGAAGTAGGGGCCGACGCGCCAGGAATGCTGTAAAATATTACATTCGACATGTTAGGATTGCCTTAGGCTAGGATATATAACGTTATAGACGTATATGATATTCCCACCGAGAGCTACGGGCCTACACGCCAGGAATGTTATCAAATATTACATCCGAGGTGTTAGGTTCCGTTAGGTTAGGATATATAACGTTATAGACGTATATAATGTTCCCAAGGAGAAGTAGGGGCCGACGAGCCGGGAATGTTGTAAAATATTACGCTCGACATGTTAGGTTGCCTTAGGCTATGATGTATAGCAATATAGACGTATATAATGTTCCCACCGAGAAGTGGGGGCCGGCGCTCCAGGAATGTAGTAAAATATTACATCCGAGATGTTAGGATGCCTTAGGCTAGGATATGTAAAGTTATAGACTTATATAATGTTCCCAGCGAGAAATAGGTGCCGACGCGCCAGGAATGTTGTAAAATATTACATCCGAGATGTTAGGATTGCCTTAGGCTAGGATATATAACGTTATAGACGTATATAATGTTCCCACCGAGAAGTAGGGGCCGAAGTGACGGGAATGTTGTAAAATATTACATCCGAGATGTTATGTTGCCTTAGGTTAGGATATATATCGTTATTGACTTATATAATGTTCCACCGAGAAATAGGGGCCGACGCCCCATGAATGTTGTAAAATTTTACATTCGCCATGTTAGGATTGCCTTAGGCTAGGATATATAACGTTATAGACTTATATACTGTTCCGACCGAGAAGTAGGTGCCGACGCGCCAGGAATGTTGTATAATATTACGCTCGACAAGTTAGGTTGCCTTAGGCTAGGATATGTAAAGTTATAGACGTATATAATGTTCCCACCGAGAAATAGGTGCCGACGCGACAGGAATGTTGTAAAATATTACATCCGAGATGTTAGGTTGCCTTAGGCTAGGATATATAACGTTATAGACGTATATAATGTTCCCACCGAGAAGTAGGGGCCGACGTGCCAGGAATGTAGTAAAATATTACATCCGAGATGTTAGGTTGCCTTAGGTTAGGATATATAACGTTATAGACGTATATAATGTTCCACCCGAGAAGTACGGGCCGACGCGCCAAGAATGCTGTAAAATATTACATTCGACATGTTAGGATTGCCTTAGGCTAGGATATATAACGTTATAGACGTATATAATATTCCCACCGAGAACTACGAGCCTACACGCCAGGAATGTTATCAAATATTACATCCGAGATGTTAGGTTCCCTTAGGTTAGGATATATAACGTTATAGACGTATATAATGTTCCCACCGAGAAGTAGGGGCCGAAGTGACGGGAATGTTGTAAAATATTACATCCGAGATGTTATGTTGCCTTAGGTTAGGATATATATCGTTATTGACTTATATAATGTTCCACCGAGAAATAGGGGCCGACGCCCCATGAATGTTGTAAAATTTTACATTCGCCATGTTAGGATTGCCTTAGGCTAGGATATATAACGTTATAGACTTATATACTGTTCCGACCGAGAAGTAGGTGCCGACGCGCCAGGAATGTTGTATAATATTACGCTCGACAAGTTAGGTTGCCTTAGGCTAGGATATGTAAAGTTATAGACGTATATAATGTTCCCACCGAGAAATAGGTGCCGACGCGACAGGAATGTTGTAAAATATTACATCCGAGATGTTAGGTTGCCTTAGGCTAGGATATATAACGTTATAGACGTATATAATGTTCCCACCGAGAAGTAGGGGCCGACGTGCCAGGAATGTAGTAAAATATTACATCCGAGATGTTAGGTTGCCTTAGGTTAGGATATATAACGTTATAGACGTATATAATGTTCCACCCGAGAAGTACGGGCCGACGCGCCAAGAATGCTGTAAAATATTACATTCGACATGTTAGGATTGCCTTAGGCTAGGATATATAACGTTATAGACGTATATAATATTCCCACCGAGAACTACGAGCCTACACGCCAGGAATGTTATCAAATATTACATCCGAGATGTTAGGTTCCCTTAGGTTAGGATATATAACGTTATAGACGTATATAATGTTCCCACCGAGAAGTAGGGGCCGAAGTGACGGGAATGTTGTAAAATATTACATCCGAGATGTTATGTTGCCTTAGGTTAGGATATATATCGTTATTGACTTATATAATGTTCCACCGAGAAATAGGGGCCGACGCCCCATGAATGTTGTAAAATTTTACATTCGACATGTTAGGATTGCCTTAGGATAGGATATATAACGTTAGAGACGTATATAATGTTCCACCCGAGAAGTAGGGGCCGACGCGCCAGGAATGCTGTAAAATATTACATTCGACATGTTAGGATTGCCTTAGGCTAGGATATATAACGTTATAGACGTATATGATATTCCCACCGAGAGCTACGGGCCTACACGCCAGGAATGTTATCAGATATTACATCCGAGGTGTTAGGTTCCCTTAGGTTAGGACATATAACGTTATAGACGTATATAATGTTCCCACCGAGAAGTAGGGGCCGACGAGCCGGGAATGTTGTAAAATATTACGCTCGACATGTTAGGTTGCCTTAGGCTATGATGTATAGCAATATAGACGTATATAATGTTCTCACCGAGAAGTGGGGGCCGGCGCGCCAGGAATGTAGTAAAATATTACATCCGAGATGTTAGGATGCCTCAGGCTAGGATATGTAAAGTTATAGACTTATATAATGTTCCCAGCGAGAAATAGGTGCCGACGCGCCAGGAATGTTGTAAAATATTACATCCGAGATGTTAGGTTGCCTTAGGTAAGGATATATAATGTCATTGACTTATATAATGTTCCCACCGAGAAATAGGGGCCGACGCCGCAGGAATGTTGTAAAATTTTACATTCGACATGTTAGGATTGCCTTAGGCTAGGATATATAACGTTATAGACGTATATGATATTCCCACCGAGAGCTACGGGCCTACACGCCAGGAATGTTATCAGATATTACATCCGAGGTGTTAGGTTCCCTTAGGTTAGGACATATAACGTTATAGACGTATATAATGTTCCCACCGAGAAGTAGGGGCCGACGAGCCGGGAATGTTGTAAAATATTACGCTCGACATGTTAGGTTGCCTTAGGCTATGATGTATAGCAATATAGACGTATATAATGTTCTCACCGAGAAGTGGGGGCCGGCGCGCCAGGAATGTAGTAAAATATTACATCCGAGATGTTAGGATGCCTCAGGCTAGGATATGTAAAGTTATAGACTTATATAATGTTCCCAGCGAGAAATAGGTGCCGACGCGCCAGGAATGTTGTAAAATATTACATCCGAGATGTTAGGTTGCCTTAGGTAAGGATATATAATGTCATTGACTTATATAATGTTCCCACCGAGAAATAGGGGCCGACGCCGCAGGAATGTTGTAAAATTTTACATTCGACATGTTAGGATTGCCTTAGGCTAGGATATATAACGTTATAGACGTATATACTGTTCCAACCGAGAAGTAGGTGCCGACGCGCCAGGAATGTTGTATAATATTACGCTCGACAAGTTAGGTTGCATTAGGCTAGGATATGTAAAGTTATAGACGTATATAATGTTCCCACCGAGAAATAGGTGCCGACGCGCCAGGAATGTTGTAAAATATTACATCCGAGATGTTAGGTTGCCTTAGGCTAGGATATATAACGTTATAGACATATATAATGTTCCCACCGAGAAGTAAGGGCCGAAGTGACGGGAATGTTGGAAAATATTACATCCGAGATGTTAGGTTGCCTTAGGTTAGGATATATAACGTTATCGACTTATATAATGTTCCCACCGAGAAATAGGGGCCGACGCCCCAGGAATGTTGTAAAATTTTACATTCGACATGTTAGGATTGCCTTAGGCTAGGATATATAACGTTATAGACGTATATACTGTTCCGTCCGAGAAATAGGTGCCGACGCGACAGGAATGCTGTAAAATATTACATTCGACATGTTAGGATTGCGTTAGGCTAGGATATATAACGTTAAAGACGTATATAATATTCGCACCGAGAAGTAGGGGCCGAACTGACGGGAATGTTGTAAAATATTACGTTCGATACGTTAGTTTGCCTTAGGCTAGGATATATAGCGTTATAGACGTATATAATGTTCCCACCGAGAAGTAGGTGCCGACGTGCCAGGAATGTAGTAAAATATTACATCCGAGATGTTAGGTTGCCTTAGGCTAGGATATATAACGTTATTGACGTATATAATGTTCCCACCGAGAAGTGGGGGCCGGCGCGCCAGGAATGTTATAAAATATTACATTCGACATGTTAGGTTGCCTTAGGCTAGGATATATAGCGTTATAGACGTATATAATGTTCCCACCGAGAAGTAGGGGCCGGCGCACCAGGAATGTAGTAAAATATTACATCCGAGATGTTAGGTTGCCTTAGGCTAGGATATGTAACGTTATAGACGTATATAATGTTCCCACCGAGAAGTAGGGGCCGACGAGCCAGGAATGTTGTAAAATATTACGCTCGACATGTTAGGTTGCCTTAAGCTAGGATATATAGCGTTTTTGACGTATATAATGTTCCCCGCGAGAAGTAGGGGAAGGCGCGCCAGGAATATAGTAAAATATTACATCCGAGATGTTAGGTTGCCTTAGGCTAGGATATATAACGTTATAGACGTATATAATGTTCCCACCGAGAAGTAGGGGCCGAAGTGACGGGAATGTTATAAAATATTACATTCGACATGTTAGTTTGCCTTAGGCTAGGATATATAGCGTTATAGACGTATATAATGTTCCCACCGAGAAGTAGGGGCCGACGTGCCAGGAATGTAGTAAAATATTACATCCGAGATGTTAGGTTGCCTTAGGTTAGGATATATAACGTTATAGACGTATATAATGTTCCACCCGAGAAGTAGGGGCCGACGCGCCAAGAATGCTGTAAAATATTACATTCGACATGTTAGGATTGCCTTACGCTAGGATATATAACGTTATAGACGTATATAATATTCCCACCGAGAACTACGAGCCTACACGCCAGGAATGTTATCAAATATTACATCCGAGATGTTAGGTTCCCTTAGGTTAGGATATATAAAGTTATAGACGTATATAATGTTCCCACCGAGAAGTAGGGGCCGAAGTGACGTGAATGTTGTAAAATATTACATCCGAGATGTTATGTTGCCTTAGGTTAGAATATATATCGTTATTGACTTATATAATGTTCCACCGAGAAATAGGGGCCGACGCCCCATGAATGTTGTAAAATTTTACATTCGACATGTTAGGATTGCCTTAGGATAGGATATATAACGTTAGAGACGTATATAATGTTCCACCCGAGAAGTAGGGGCCGACGCGCCAAGAATGCTGTAAAATATTACATTCGACATGTTAGGATTGCCTTAGGCTAGGATATATAACGTTATAGACGTATATAATATTCCCACCGAGAACTACGAGCCTACACGCCAGTAATGTTATCAAATATTACATCCGAGATGTTAGGTTCCCTTAGATTAGGATATATAAAGTTATAGACGTATATAATGTTCCCACCGAGAAGTAGGGGCCGACGAGCCGGGAATGTTGTAAAATATTACGCTCGACATGTTAGGTTGCCTTAGGCTATGATGTATAGCAATATAGACGTATATAATGTTCCCACCGAGAAGTGGGGGCCGGCGCGCCAGGAATGTAGTAAAATATTACATCCGAGATGTTAGGATGCCTTAGGCTAGGATATGTAAAGTTATAGACTTATATAATGTTCCCAGCGAGAAATAGGTGCCGACGCGCCAGGAATGTTGTAAAATATTACATCCGAGATGTTAGGATTGCCTTAGGCTAGGATATGTAAAGTTATAGACGTATATAATGTTCCCACCGAGAAATAGGTGCCGACGCGACAGGAATGTTGAAAAATATTACATCCGAGATGTTAGGTTGCCTTAGGCTAGGATATATAACGTTATAGACGTATATAATGTTCCCACCGAGAAGTAGGGGCCGAAGTGACGGGAATTTTGTAAAATATTACATCCGAGATGTTAGGTTGCCTTAGGTTAGGATATATATCGTTATTGACTTATATAATGTTCCACCGAGAAATAGGGGCCGACGCCCCATGAATGTTGTAAAATTTTACATTCGCCATGTTAGGATTGCCTTAGGCTAGGATATATAACGTTATAGACGTATATACTGTTCCGACCGAGAAGTAGGTGCCGACGCGCCAGGAATGTTGTATAATATTACGCTCGACAAGTTAGGTTGCCTTAGGCTAGGATATGTAAAGATATAGACGTATATAATGTTCCCACCGAGAAATAGGTGCCGACGCGACAGGAATGTTGTAAAATATTACATCCGAGATGTTCGGTTGCCTTAGGCTAGGATATATAACGTTATAGACGTACAGAATGTTCCCACCGAGAATTAAGGGCCGAAGTGACGGGAATGTTGTAAAATATTACATCCGAGATCTTAGGTTGCCTTAGGTTGGGATATATAACGTTATCGACTTATATAATGTTTCCACCGATAAATAGGGTCCGAAGCCGCAGGAATGTTGTAAAATTTTACATCCGAGATGTTAGATTGCCTTAGGCTAGGATATGTAACGTTATAGACGTATATAATGTTCCCACCGAGCAGTAGGTGCCGGCGCGCCAGGAATGTAGTAAAATATTACATCCGAGATGTTAGGTTGCCTTAGGCTAGGATATGTAACGTTATAGACGTATATAATGTTCCCACCGAGAAGTATGGGTCAACGAGCCAGGTATGTGGTTAAATATAACATTCGACATGTTAGGTTGCCTTAGGATATATAGCGATATAGACGTATGTAATGTTCCCACCGAGAAGTAGGGGCCGGCGCGCCAGGAATGTAGTAAAATATTACATCCGAGACGTTAGGTTGCCTTAGGCTAGGATATATAACGCTATAGACGTATATAATGTTCCCACCGAGAAGTAGGGGCCGAAGTGACGTGAATGTTGTAAAATATTACATCCGAGATGTTATGTTGCCTTAGGTTAGAATATATATCGTTATTGACTTATATAATGTTCCACCGAGAAATAGGGGCCGACGCCCCATGAATGTTGTAAAATTTTACATTCGACATGTTAGGATTGCCTTAGGATAGGATATATAACGTTAGAGACGTATATAATGTTCCACCCGAGAAGTAGGGGCCGACGCGCCAGGAATGCTGTAAAATATTACATTCGACATGTTAGGATTGCCTTAGGCTAGGATATATAACGTTATAGACGTATATGATATTCCCACCGAGAGCTACGGGCCTACACGCCAGGAATGTTATCAGATATTACATCCGAGGTGTTAGGTTCCCTTAGGTAAGGACATATAACGTTATAGACGTATATAATGTTCCCACCGAGAAGTAGGGGCCGACGAGCCGGGAATGTTGTAAAATATTACGCTCGACATGTTAGGTTGCCTTAGGCTATGATGTATAGCAATATAGACGTATATAATGTTCTCACCGAGAAGTGGGGGCCGGCGCGCCAGGAATGTAGTAAAATATTACATCCGAGATGTTAGGATGCCTCAGGCCAGGATATGTAAAGTTATAGACTTATATAATGTTCCCAGCGAGAAATAGGTGCCGACGCGCCAGGAATGTTGTAAAATATTACATCCGAGATGTTAGGTTGCCTTAGGTAAGGATATATAACGTCATTGACTTATATAATGTTCCCACCGAGAAATAGGGGCCGACGCCGCAGGAATGTTGTAAAATTTTACATTCGACATGTTAGGATTGCCTTAGGCTAGGATATATAACGTTATAGACGTATATACTGTTCCAACCGAGAAGTAGGTGCCGACGCGCCAGGAATGTTGTATAATATTACGCTCGACAAGTTAGGTTGCGTTAGGCTAGGATATGTAAAGTTATAGACGTATATAATGTTCCCACCGAGAAATAGGTGCCGACGCGCCAGGAATGTTGTAAAATATTACATCCGAGAGGTTAGGTTGCCTTAGGTTAGGATATATAAAGTTATAGACGTATATAATGTTCCACCCGAGAAGTAGGGGCCGACGCGCCAAGAATGCTGTAAAATATTACATTCGACATGTTAGGATTGCCTTAGGCTAGGATATATAACGTTATAGACGTATATAATATTCCCACCGAGAACTACGAGCCTACACGCCAGTAATGTTATCAAATATTACATCCGAGATGTTAGGTTCCCTTAGATTAGGATATATAAAGTTATAGACGTATATAATGTTCCCACCGAGAAGTAGGGGCCGACGAGCCGGGAATGTTGTAAAATATTACGCTCGACATGTTAGGTTGCCTTAGGCTATGATGTATAGCAATATAGACGTATATAATGTTCCCACCGAGAAGTGGGGGCCGGCGCGCCAGGAATGTAGTAAAATATTACATCCGAGATGTTAGGATGCCTTAGGCTAGGATATGTAAAGTTATAGACTTATATAATGTTCCCAGCGAGAAATAGGTGCCGACGCGCCAGGAATGTTGTAAAATATTACATCCGAGATGTTAGGATTGCCTTAGGCTAGGATATGTAAAGTTATAGACGTATATAATGTTCCCACCGAGAAATAGGTGCCGACGCGACAGGAATGTTGAAAAATATTACATCCGAGATGTTAGGTTGCCTTAGGCTAGGATATATAACGTTATAGACGTATATAATGTTCCCACCGAGAAGTAGGGGCCGAAGTGACGGGAATTTTGTAAAATATTACATCCGAGATGTTAGGTTGCCTTAGGTTAGGATATATATCGTTATTGACTTATATAATGTTCCACCGAGAAATAGGGGCCGACGCCCCATGAATGTTGTAAAATTTTACATTCGCCATGTTAGGATTGCCTTAGGCTAGGATATATAACGTTATAGACGTATATACTGTTCCGACCGAGAAGTAGGTGCCGACGCGCCAGGAATGTTGTATAATATTACGCTCGACAAGTTAGGTTGCCTTAGGCTAGGATATGTAAAGATATAGACGTATATAATGTTCCCACCGAGAAATAGGTGCCGACGCGACAGGAATGTTGTAAAATATTACATCCGAGATGTTCGGTTGCCTTAGGCTAGGATATATAACGTTATAGACGTACAGAATGTTCCCACCGAGAATTAAGGGCCGAAGTGACGGGAATGTTGTAAAATATTACATCCGAGATCTTAGGTTGCCTTAGGTTGGGATATATAACGTTATCGACTTATATAATGTTTCCACCGATAAATAGGGTCCGAAGCCGCAGGAATGTTGTAAAATTTTACATCCGAGATGTTAGATTGCCTTAGGCTAGGATATGTAACGTTATAGACGTATATAATGTTCCCACCGAGCAGTAGGTGCCGGCGCGCCAGGAATGTAGTAAAATATTACATCCGAGATGTTAGGTTGCCTTAGGCTAGGATATGTAACGTTATAGACGTATATAATGTTCCCACCGAGAAGTATGGGTCAACGAGCCAGGTATGTGGTTAAATATAACATTCGACATGTTAGGTTGCCTTAGGATATATAGCGATATAGACGTATGTAATGTTCCCACCGAGAAGTAGGGGCCGGCGCGCCAGGAATGTAGTAAAATATTACATCCGAGACGTTAGGTTGCCTTAGGCTAGGATATATAACGCTATAGACGTATATAATGTTCCCACCGAGAAGTAGGGGCCGAAGTGACGGGAATGTTGTAAAATATTACATTCGACATGTTAGGTTGCCTTAGGCTAGGATATATCGTTATAGACGTATATAATGTTCCCACCGAGAAGTAGGGGCCGGCGCGCCAGGAATGTAGTAAAATATTACATCCGAGATGTTGGGTTGCCTTAGGCTAGGATATATAACGTTATAGACGTATATAATGTTCCCACCGAGAAGTGGGGGCCGGCGCGCCAGGAATGTTATAAAATATTACATTCGACATATTAGGTTGCCTTAGGCTAGGATATATAGCGTTATAGACGTATATAATGTTCCCACCGAGAAGTAGGGGCCGGCGCACCAGGAATGTAGTAAAATATTACATCCGAGATGTTAGGTTGCCTTAGGCTAGGATATATAACGTTATAGACGTATATAATATTCCCACCGAGAACTACGAGCCTACACGCCAGTAATGTTATCAAATATTACATCCGAGATGTTAGGTTCCCTTAGATTAGGATATATAAAGTTATAGACGTATATAATGTTCCCACCGAGAAGTAGGGGCCGACGAGCCGGGAATGTTGTAAAATATTACGCTCGACATGTTAGGTTGCCTTAGGCTATGATGTATAGCAATATAGACGTATATAATGTTCCCACCGAGAAGTGGGGGCCGGCGCGCCAGGAATGTAGTAAAATATTACATCCGAGATGTTAGGATGCCTTAGGCTAGGATATGTAAAGTTATAGACTTATATAATGTTCCCAGCGAGAAATAGGTGCCGACGCGCCAGGAATGTTGTAAAATATTACATCCGAGATGTTAGGATTGCCTTAGGCTAGGATATGTAAAGTTATAGACGTATATAATGTTCCCACCGAGAAATAGGTGCCGACGCGACAGGAATGTTGAAAAATATTACATCCGAGATGTTAGGTTGCCTTAGGCTAGGATATATAACGTTATAGACGTATATAATGTTCCCACCGAGAAGTAGGGGCCGAAGTGACGGGAATTTTGTAAAATATTACATCCGAGATGTTAGGTTGCCTTAGGTTAGGATATATATCGTTATTGACTTATATAATGTTCCACCGAGAAATAGGGGCCGACGCCCCATGAATGTTGTAAAATTTTACATTCGCCATGTTAGGATTGCCTTAGGCTAGGATATATAACGTTATAGACGTATATACTGTTCCGACCGAGAAGTAGGTGCCGACGCGCCAGGAATGTTGTATAATATTACGCTCGACAAGTTAGGTTGCCTTAGGCTAGGATATGTAAAGATATAGACGTATATAATGTTCCCACCGAGAAATAGGTGCCGACGCGACAGGAATGTTGTAAAATATTACATCCGAGATGTTCGGTTGCCTTAGGCTAGGATATATAACGTTATAGACGTACAGAATGTTCCCACCGAGAATTAAGGGCCGAAGTGACGGGAATGTTGTAAAATATTACATCCGAGATCTTAGGTTGCCTTAGGTTGGGATATATAACGTTATCGACTTATATAATGTTTCCACCGATAAATAGGGTCCGAAGCCGCAGGAATGTTGTAAAATTTTACATCCGAGATGTTAGATTGCCTTAGGCTAGGATATGTAACGTTATAGACGTATATAATGTTCCCACCGAGCAGTAGGTGCCGGCGCGCCAGGAATGTAGTAAAATATTACATCCGAGATGTTAGGTTGCCTTAGGCTAGGATATGTAACGTTATAGACGTATATAATGTTCCCACCGAGAAGTATGGGTCAACGAGCCAGGTATGTGGTTAAATATAACATTCGACATGTTAGGTTGCCTTAGGATATATAGCGATATAGACGTATGTAATGTTCCCACCGAGAAGTAGGGGCCGGCGCGCCAGGAATGTAGTAAAATATTACATCCGAGACGTTAGGTTGCCTTAGGCTAGGATATATAACGCTATAGACGTATATAATGTTCCCACCGAGAAGTAGGGGCCGAAGTGACGGGAATGTTGTAAAATATTACATTCGACATGTTAGGTTGCCTTAGGCTAGGATATATAGCGTTATAGACGTATATAATGTTCCCACCGAGAAGTAGGGGCCGGCGCGCCAGGAATGTAGTAAAATATTACATCCGAGATGTTGGGTTGCCTTAGGCTAGGATATATAACGTTATAGACGTATATAATGTTCCCACCGAGAAGTGGGGGCCGGCGCGCCAGGAATGTTATAAAATATTACATTCGACATATTAGGTTGCCTTAGGCTAGGATATATAGCGTTATAGACGTATATAATGTTCCCACCGAGAAGTAGGGGCCGGCGCACCAGGAATGTAGTAAAATATTACATCCGAGATGTTAGGTTGCCTTAGGCTAGGATATGTAACGTTATAGACGTATATAATGTTCCCACCGAGAAGTAGGGGCCGACGAGCCAGGAATGTTGTAAAATATTACGCTCGACATGTTAGGTTGCCTTAAGCTAGGATATATAGCATTTTTGACGTATATAATGTTCCCCGCGAGAAGTAGGGGAAGGCGCGCCAGGAATATAGTAAAATATTACATCCGAGATGTTAGGTTGCCTTAGGCTAGGATATATAACGTTATAGACGTATATAATGTTCCCACCGAGAAGTAGGGGCCGAAGTGACGGGAATGTTATAAAATATTACATTCGACATGTTAGGTTGCCTTAGGCTAGGATATATAGCGTTATAGACGTATATAATGTTCCCACCGAGAAGTAGGGGCCGGCGCGCCAGGAATGTAGTAAAATATTACATCCGCGATGTTAGGTTGCCTTAGGTTAGGATATATAACGTCATTGACTTATATAATGTTCCCACCGAGAAATAGGGGCCGACGCCGCAGGAATGTTGTAAAATTTTACATTCGACATGTTAGGATTGCCTTAGGCTAGGATATATAACGTTATAGACGTATATAATGTTCCCACCGAGAAATAGGTGCCGACGCGCCAGGAATGTTGTAAAATATTACATCCGAGATGTTAGGTTGCCTTAGGCTAGGATATATAACGTTATAGACATATATAATGTTCCCACCGAGAAGTAAGGGCCGAAGTGACGGGAATGTTGGAAAATATTACATCCGAGATATTAGGTTGCCTTAGGTTAGGATATATAACGTTATCGACTTATATAATGTTCCCACCGAGAAATAGGGGCCGACGCCCCAGGAATGTTGTAAAATTTTACATTCGACATGTTAGGATTGCCTTAGGCTAGGATATATAACGTTATAGACGTATATACTGTTCCGTCCGAGAAATAGGTGCCGACGCGCCAGGAATGCTGTAAAATATTACATTCGACATGTTAGGATTGCGTTAGGCTAGGATATATAACGTTAAAGACGTATATAATGTTCCCACCGAGAAGTAGGGGCCGAAGTGACGGGAATGTTGGTAAAATATTACATTCGATACGTTAGTTTGCCTTAGGCTAGGATATATAGCGTTATAGACGTATATAATGTTCCCACCGAGAAGTAGGGGCCGACGTGCCAGGAATGTAGTAAAATATTACATCCGAGACGTTAGGTTGCCTTAGGCTAGGATATATAACGCTATAGACGTATATAATGTTCCCACCGAGAAGTAGGGGCCGAAGTGACGGGAATGTTGTAAAATATTACATTCGACATGTTAGGTTGCCTTGGGCTAGGATATATAGCGTTATAGACGTATATAATGTTCCCACCGAGAAGTAGGGGCCGGCGCACCAGGAATGTAGTAAAATATTACATCCGAGATGTTAGGTTGCCTTAGGCTAGGATATGTAACGTTATAGACGTATATAATGTTCCCACCGAGAAGTAGGGGCCGACGAGCCAGGAATGTTGTAAAATATTACGCTCGACATGTTAGGTTGCCTTAAGCTAGGATATATAGCGTTTTTGACGTATATAATGTTCCCCGCGAGAAGTAGGGGAAGGCGCGCCAGGAATATAGTAAAATATTACATCCGAGATGTTAGGTTGCCTTAGGCTAGGATATATAACGTTATAGACGTATATAATGTTCCCACCGAGAAGTAGGGGCCGAAGTGACGGGAATGTTATAAAATATTACATTCGACATGTTAGTTTGCCTTAGGCTAGGATATATAGCGTTATAGACGTATATAATGTTCCCACCGAGAAGTAGGGGCCGACGTGCCAGGAATGTAGTAAAATATTACATCCGAGATGTTAGGTTCCCTTAGGTTAGGATATATAAAGTTATAGACGTATATAATGTTCCCACCGAGAAGTAGGGGCCGAAGTGACGTGAATGTTGTAAAATATTACATCCGAGATGTTATGTTGCCTTAGGTTAGAATATATATCGTTATTGACTTATATAATGTTCCACCGAGAAATAGGGGCCGACGCCCCATGAATGTTGTAAAATTTTACATTCGACATGTTAGGATTGCCTTAGGATAGGATATATAACGTTAGAGACGTATATAATGTTCCACCCGAGAAGTAGGGGCCGACGCGCCAGGAATGCTGTAAAATATTACATTCGACATGTTAGGATTGCCTTAGGCTAGGATATATAACGTTATAGACGTATATAATATTCCCACCGAGAACTACGAGCCTACACGCCAGTAATGTTATCAAATATTACATCCGAGATGTTAGGTTCCCTTAGATTAGGATATATAAAGTTATAGACGTATATAATGTTCCCACCGAGAAGTAGGGGCCGACGAGCCGGGAATGTTGTAAAATATTACGCTCGACATGTTAGGTTGCCTTAGGCTATGATGTATAGCAATATAGACGTATATAATGTTCCCACCGAGAAGTGGGGGCCGGCGCGCCAGGAATGTAGTAAAATATTACATCCGAGATGTTAGGATGCCTTAGGCTAGGATATGTAAAGTTATAGACTTATATAATGTTCCCAGCGAGAAATAGGTGCCGACGCGCCAGGAATGTTGTAAAATATTACATCCGAGATGTTAGGATTGCCTTAGGCTAGGATATGTAAAGTTATAGACGTATATAATGTTCCCACCGAGAAATAGGTGCCGACGCGACAGGAATGTTGAAAAATATTACATCCGAGATGTTAGGTTGCCTTAGGCTAGGATATATAACGTTATAGACGTATATAATGTTCCCACCGAGAAGTAGGGGCCGAAGTGACGGGAATTTTGTAAAATATTACATCCGAGATGTTAGGTTGCCTTAGGTTAGGATATATATCGTTATTGACTTATATAATGTTCCACCGAGAAATAGGGGCCGACGCCCCATGAATGTTGTAAAATTTTACATTCGCCATGTTAGGATTGCCTTAGGCTAGGATATATAACGTTATAGACGTATATACTGTTCCGACCGAGAAGTAGGTGCCGACGCGCCAGGAATGTTGTATAATATTACGCTCGACAAGTTAGGTTGCCTTAGGCTAGGATATGTAAAGTTATAGACGTATATAATGTTCCCACCGAGAAATAGGTGCCGACGCGACAGGAATGTTGTAAAATATTACATCCGAGATGTTCGGTTGCCTTAGGCTAGGATATATAACGTTATAGACGTACAGAATGTTCCCACCGAGAATTAAGGGCCGAAGTGACGGGAATGTTGTAAAATATTACATCCGAGATCTTAGGTTGCCTTAGGTTGGGATATATAACGTTATCGACTTATATAATGTTTCCACCGATAAATAGGGTCCGAAGCCGCAGGAATGTTGTAAAATTTTACATCCGAGATGTTAGATTGCCTTAGGCTAGGATATGTAACGTTATAGACGTATATAATGTTCCCACCGAGCAGTAGGTGCCGGCGCGCCAGGAATGTAGTAAAATATTACATCCGAGATGTTAGGTTGCCTTAGGCTAGGATATGTAACGTTATAGACGTATATAATGTTCCCACCGAGAAGTATGGGTCAACGAGCCAGGTATGTGGTTAAATATAACATTCGACATGTTAGGTTGCCTTAGGATATATAGCGATATAGACGTATGTAATGTTCCCACCGAGAAGTAGGGGCCGGCGCGCCAGGAATGTAGTAAAATATTACATCCGAGACGTTAGGTTGCCTTAGGCTAGGATATATAACGCTATAGACGTATATAATGTTCCCACCGAGAAGTAGGGGCCGAAGTGACGGGAATGTTGTAAAATATTACATTCGACATGTTAGGTTGCCTTAGGCTAGGATATATAGCGTTATAGACGTATATAATGTTCCCACCGAGAAGTAGGGGCCGGCGCGCCAGGAATGTAGTAAAATATTACATCCGAGATGTTGGGTTGCCTTAGGCTAGGATATATAACGTTATAGACGTATATAATGTTCCCACCGAGAAGTGGGGGCCGGCGCGCCAGGAATGTTATAAAATATTACATTCGACATATTAGGTTGCCTTAGGCTAGGATATATAGCGTTATAGACGTATATAATGTTCCCACCGAGAAGTAGGGGCCGGCGCACCAGGAATGTAGTAAAATATTACATCCGAGATGTTAGGTTGCCTTAGGCTAGGATATGTAACGTTATAGACGTATATAATGTTCCCACCGAGAAGTAGGGGCCGACGAGCCAGGAATGTTGTAAAATATTACGCTCGACATGTTAGGTTGCCTTAAGCTAGGATATATAGCATTTTTGACGTATATAATGTTCCCCGCGAGAAGTAGGGGAAGGCGCGCCAGGAATATAGTAAAATATTACATCCGAGATGTTAGGTTGCCTTAGGCTAGGATATATAACGTTATAGACGTATATAATGTTCCCACCGAGAAGTAGGGGCCGAAGTGACGGGAATGTTATAAAATATTACATTCGACATGTTAGGTTGCCTTAGGCTAGGATATATAGCGTTATAGACGTATATAATGTTCCCACCGAGAAGTAGGGGCCGGCGCGCCAGGAATGTAGTAAAATATTACATCCGCGATGTTAGGTTGCCTTAGGTTAGGATATATAACGTCATTGACTTATATAATGTTCCCACCGAGAAATAGGGGCCGACGCCGCAGGAATGTTGTAAAATTTTACATTCGACATGTTAGGATTGCCTTAGGCTAGGATATATAACGTTATAGACGTATATACTGTTCCAACCGAGAAGTAGGTGCCGACGCGCCAGGAATGTTGTATAATATTACGCTCGACAAGTTACGTTGCATTAGGCTAGGATATGTAAAGTTATAGACGTATATAATGTTCCCACCGAGAAATAGGTGCCGACGCGCCAGGAATGTTGTAAAATATTACATCCGAGATGTTAGGTTGCCTTAGGCTAGGATATATAACGTTATAGACATATATAATGTTCCCACCGAGAAGTAAGGGCCGAAGTGACGGGAATGTTGGAAAATATTACATCCGAGATGTTAGGTTGCCTTAGGTTAGGATATATAACGTTATCGACTTATATAATGTTCCCACCGAGAAATAGGGGCCGACGCCCCAGGAATGTTGTAAAATTTTACATTCGACATGTTAGGATTGCCTTAGGCTAGGATATATAACGTTATAGACGTATATACTGTTCCGTCCGAGAAATAGGTGCCGACGCGCCAGGAATGCTGTAAAATATTACATTCGACATGTTAGGATTGCGTTAGGCTAGGATATATAACGTTAAAGACGTATATAATGTTCCCACCGAGAAGTAGGGGCCGAAGTGACGGGAATGTTGGTAAAATATTACATTCGATACGTTAGTTTGCCTTAGGCTAGGATATATAGCGTTATAGACGTATATAATGTTCCCACCGAGAAGTAGGGGCCGACGTGCCAGGAATGTAGTAAAATATTACATCCGAGACGTTAGGTTGCCTTAGGCTAGGATATATAACGCTATAGACGTATATAATGTTCCCACCGAGAAGTAGGGGCCGAAGTGACGGGAATGTTGTAAAATATTACATTCGACATGTTAGGTTGCCTTGGGCTAGGATATATAGCGTTATAGACGTATATAATGTTCCCACCGAGAAGTAGGGGCCGGCGCGCCAGGAATGTAGTAAAATATTACATCCGAGATGTTAGGTTGCCTTAGGCTAGGATATATAACGTTATAGACGTATATAATGTTCCCACCGAGAAGTGGGGGCCGGCGCGCCAGGAATGTTATAAAATATTACATTCGACATGTTAGGTTGCCTTAGGCTAGGATATATAGCGTTATAGACGTATATAATGTTCCCACCGAGAAGTAGGGGCCGGCGCACCAGGAATGTAGTAAAATATTACATCCGAGATGTTAGGTTGCCTTAGGCTAGGATATGTAACGTTATAGACGTATATAATGTTCCCACCGAGAAGTAGGGGCCGACGAGCCAGGAATGTTGTAAAATATTACACTCGACATGTTAGGTTGCCTTAAGCTAGGATATATAGCGTTTTTGACGTATATAATGTTCCCCGCGAGAAGTAGGGGAAGGCGCGCCAGGAATATAGTAAAATATTACATCCGAGATGTTAGGTTGCCTTAGGCTAGGATATATAACGTTATAGACGTATATAATGTTCCCACCGAGAAGTAGGGGCCGAAGTGACGGGAATGTTATAAAATATTACATTCGACATGTTAGGTTGCCTTAGGCTAGGATATATAGCGTTATAGACGTATATAATGTTCCCACCGAGAAGTAGGGGCCGGCGCGCCAGGAATGTAGTAAAATATTACATCCGCGATGTTAGGTTGCCTTAGGTTAGGATATATAACGTCATTGACTTATATAATGTTCCCACCGAGAAATAGGGGCCGACGCCGCAGGAATGTTGTAAAATTTTACATTCGACATGTTAGGATTGCCTTAGGCTAGGATATATAACGTTATAGACGTATATACTGTTCCAACCGAGAAGTAGGTGCCGACGCGCCAGGAATGTTGTATAATATTACGCTCGACAAGTTAGGTTGCATTAGGCTAGGATATGTAAAGTTATAGACGTATATAATGTTCCCACCGAGAAATAGGTGCCGACGCGCCAGGAATGTTGTAAAACATTACATCCGAGATGTTAGGTTGCCTTAGGCTAGGATATATAACGTTATAGACATATATAATGTTCCCACCGAGAAGTAAGGGCCGAAGTGACGGGAATGTTGGAAAATATTACATCCGAAATGTTAGGTTGCCTTAGGTTAGGATATATAACGTTATCGACTTATATAATGTTCCCACCGAGAAATAGGG
Organism: Xylocopa violacea; assembly: GCA_963969225.1. NCBI lineage: Eukaryota > Metazoa > Arthropoda > Insecta > Hymenoptera > Apidae > Xylocopa > Xylocopa violacea. The sequence goes on from CAXAJV010000001.1 coordinate 52,685,765, forward strand.
GCCGACGCCCCAGGAATGTTGTAAAATTTTACATTCGACATGTTAGGATTGCCTTAGGCTAGGATATATAACGTTATAGACGTATATACTGTTCCGTCCGAGAAATAGGTGCCGACGCGCCAGGAATGCTGTAAAATATTACATTCGACATGTTAGGATTGCGTTAGGCTAGGATATATAACGTTAAAGACGTATATAATATTCGCACCGAGAAGTAGGGGCCGAACTGACGGGAATGTTGTAAAATATTACGTTCGATACGTTAGTTTGCCTTAGGCTAGGATATATAGCGTTATAGACGTATATAATGTTCCCACCGAGAAGTAGGGGCCGACGTGCCAAGAATGCTGTAAAATATTACATTCGACATGTTAGGATTGCCTTAGGCTAGGATATATAACGTTATAGACGTATATAATATTCCCACCGAGAACTACGAGCCTACACGCCAGTAATGTTATCAAATATTACATCCGAGATGTTAGGTTCCCTTAGATTAGGATATATAAAGTTATAGACGTATATAATGTTCCCACCGAGAAGTAGGGGCCGACGAGCCGGGAATGTTGTAAAATATTACGCTCGACATGTTAGGTTGCCTTAGGCTATGATGTATAGCAATATAGACGTATATAATGTTCCCACCGAGAAGTGGGGGCCGGCGCGACAGGAATGTAGTAAAATATTACATCCGAGATGTTAGGATGCCTTAGGCTAGGATATGTAAAGTTATAGACTTATATAATGTTCCCAGCGAGAAATAGGTGCCGACGCGCCAGGAATGTTGTAAAATATTACATCCGAGATGTTAGGATTGCCTTAGGCTAGGATATGTAAAGTTATAGACGTATATAATGTTCCCACCGAGAAATAGGTGCCGACGCGACAGGAATGTTGAAAAATATTACATCCGAGATGTTAGGTTGCCTTAGGCTAGGATATATAACGTTATAGACGTATATAATGTTCCCACCGAGAAGTAGGGGCCGAAGTGACGGGAATTTTGTAAAATATTACATCCGAGATGTTAGGTTGCCTTAGGTTAAGATATATATCGTTATTGACTTATATAATGTTCCACCGAGAAATAGGGGCCGACGCCCCATGAATGTTGTAAAATTTTACATTCGCCATGTTAGGATTGCCTTAGGCTAGGATATATAACGTTATAGACGTATATACTGTTCCGACCGAGAAGTAGGTGCCGACGCGCCAGGAATGTTGTATAATATTACGCTCGACAAGTTAGGTTGCCTTAGGCTAGGATATGTAAAGTTATAGACGTATATAATGTTCCCACCGAGAAATAGGTGCCGACGCGACAGGAATGTTGTAAAATATTACATCCGAGATGTTCGGTTGCCTTAGGCTAGGATATATAACGTTATAGACGTACAGAATGTTCCCACCGAGAATTAAGGGCCGAAGTGACGGGAATGTTGTAAAATATTACATCCGAGATCTTAGGTTGCCTTAGGTTGGGATATATAACGTTATCGACTTATATAATGTTTCCACCGATAAATAGGGTCCGAAGCCGCAGGAATGTTGTAAAATTTTACATCCGAGATGTTAGATTGCCTTAGGCTAGGATATGTAACGTTATAGACGTATATAATGTTCCCACCGAGCAGTAGGTGCCGGCGCGCCAGGAATGTAGTAAAATATTACATCCGAGATGTTAGGTTGCCTTAGGCTAGGATATGTAACGTTATAGACGTATATAATGTTCCCACCGAGAAGTATGGGTCAACGAGCCAGGTATGTGGTTAAATATAACATTCGACATGTTAGGTTGCCTTAGGATATATAGCGATATAGACGTATGTAATGTTCCCACCGAGAAGTAGGGGCCGGCGCGCCAGGAATGTAGTAAAATATTACATCCGAGACGTTAGGTTGCCTTAGGCTAGGATATATAACGCTATAGACGTATATAATGTTCCCACCGAGAAGTAGGGGCCGAAGTGACGGGAATGTTGTAAAATATTACATTCGACATGTTAGGTTGCCTTAGGCTAGGATATATAGCGTTATAGACGTATATAATGTTCCCACCGAGAAGTAGGGGCCGGCGCGCCAGGAATGTAGTAAAATATTACATCCGAGATGTTGGGTTGCCTTAGGCTAGGATATATAACGTTATAGACGTATATAATGTTCCCACCGAGAAGTGGGGGCCGGCGCGCCAGGAATGTTATAAAATATTACATTCGACATATTAGGTTGCCTTAGGCTAGGATATATAGCGTTATATACGTATATAATGTTCCCACCGAGAAGTAGGGGCCGGCGCACCAGGAATGTAGTAAAATATTACATCCGAGATGTTAGGTTGCCTTAGGCTAGGATATGTAACGTTATAGACGTATATAATGTTCCCACCGAGAAGTAGGGGCCGACGAGCCAGGAATGTTGTAAAATATTACGCTCGACATGTTAGGTTGCCTTAAGCTAGGATATATAGCATTTTTGACGTATATAATGTTCCCCGCGAGAAGTAGGGGAAGGCGCGCCAGGAATATAGTAAAATATTACATCCGAGATGTTAGGTTGCCTTAGGCTAGGATATATAACGTTATAGACGTATATAATGTTCCCACCGAGAAGTAGGGGCCGAAGTGACGGGAATGTTATAAAATATTACATTCGACATGTTAGGTTGCCTTAGGCTAGGATATATAGCGTTATAGACGTATATAATGTTCCCACCGAGAAGTAGGGGCCGGCGCGCCAGGAATGTAGTAAAATATTACATCCGCGATGTTAGGTTGCCTTAGGTTAGGATATATAACGTCATTGACTTATATAATGTTCCCACCGAGAAATAGGGGCCGACGCCGCAGGAATGTTGTAAAATTTTACATTCGACATGTTAGGATTGCCTTAGGCTAGGATATATAACGTTATAGACGTATATACTGTTCCAACCGAGAAGTAGGTGCCGACGCGCCAGGAATGTTGTATAATATTACGCTCGACAAGTTACGTTGCATTAGGCTAGGATATGTAAAGTTATAGACGTATATAATGTTCCCACCGAGAAATAGGTGCCGACGCGCCAGGAATGTTGTAAAATATTACATCCGAGATGTTAGGTTGCCTTAGGCTAGGATATATAACGTTATAGACATATATAATGTTCCCACCGAGAAGTAAGGGCCGAAGTGACGGGAATGTTGGAAAATATTACATCCGAGATGTTAGGTTGCCTTAGGTTAGGATATATAACGTTATCGACTTATATAATGTTCCCACCGAGAAATAGGGGCCGACGCCCCAGGAATGTTGTAAAATTTTACATTCGACATGTTAGGATTGCCTTAGGCTAGGATATATAACGTTATAGACGTATATACTGTTCCGTCCGAGAAATAGGTGCCGACGCGCCAGGAATGCTGTAAAATATTACATTCGACATGTTAGGATTGCGTTAGGCTAGGATATATAACGTTAAAGACGTATATAATGTTCCCACCGAGAAGTAGGGGCCGAAGTGACGGGAATGTTGGTAAAATATTACATTCGATACGTTAGTTTGCCTTAGGCTAGGATATATAGCGTTATAGACGTATATAATGTTCCCACCGAGAAGTAGGGGCCGACGTGCCAGGAATGTAGTAAAATATTACATCCGAGACGTTAGGTTGCCTTAGGCTAGGATATATAACGCTATAGACGTATATAATGTTCCCACCGAGAAGTAGGGGCCGAAGTGACGGGAATGTTGTAAAATATTACATTCGACATGTTAGGTTGCCTTGGGCTAGGATATATAGCGTTATAGACGTATATAATGTTCCCACCGAGAAGTAGGGGCCGGCGCGCCAGGAATGTAGTAAAATATTACATCCGAGATGTTAGGTTGCCTTAGGCTAGGATATATAACGTTATAGACGTATATAATGTTCCCACCGAGAAGTGGGGGCCGGCGCGCCAGGAATGTTATAAAATATTACATTCGACATGTTAGGTTGCCTTAGGCTAGGATATATAGCGTTATAGACGTATATAATGTTCCCACCGAGAAGTAGGGGCCGGCGCACCAGGAATGTAGTAAAATATTACATCCGAGATGTTAGGTTGCCTTAGGCTAGGATATGTAACGTTATAGACGTATATAATGTTCCCACCGAGAAGTAGGGGCCGACGAGCCAGGAATGTTGTAAAATATTACACTCGACATGTTAGGTTGCCTTAAGCTAGGATATATAGCGTTTTTGACGTATATAATGTTCCCCGCGAGAAGTAGGGGAAGGCGCGCCAGGAATATAGTAAAATATTACATCCGAGATGTTAGGTTGCCTTAGGCTAGGATATATAACGTTATAGACGTATATAATGTTCCCACCGAGAAGTAGGGGCCGAAGTGACGGGAATGTTATAAAATATTACATTCGACATGTTAGGTTGCCTTAGGCTAGGATATATAGCGTTATAGACGTATATAATGTTCCCACCGAGAAGTAGGGGCCGGCGCGCCAGGAATGTAGTAAAATATTACATCCGCGATGTTAGGTTGCCTTAGGTTAGGATATATAACGTCATTGACTTATATAATGTTCCCACCGAGAAATAGGGGCCGACGCCGCAGGAATGTTGTAAAATTTTACATTCGACATGTTAGGATTGCCTTAGGCTAGGATATATAACGTTATAGACGTATATACTGTTCCAACCGAGAAGTAGGTGCCGACGCGCCAGGAATGTTGTATAATATTACGCTCGACAAGTTAGGTTGCATTAGGCTAGGATATGTAAAGTTATAGACGTATATAATGTTCCCACCGAGAAATAGGTGCCGACGCGCCAGGAATGTTGTAAAACATTACATCCGAGATGTTAGGTTGCCTTAGGCTAGGATATATAACGTTATAGACATATATAATGTTCCCACCGAGAAGTAAGGGCCGAAGTGACGGGAATGTTGGAAAATATTACATCCGAGATGTTAGGTTGCCTTAGGTTAGGATATATAACGTTATCGACTTATATAATGTTCCCACCGAGAAATAGGGGCCGACGCCCCAGGAATGTTGTAAAATTTTACATTCGACATGTTAGGATTGCCTTAGGCTAGGATATATAACGTTATAGACGTATATACTGTTCCGTCCGAGAAATAGGTGCCGACGCGCCAGGAATGCTGTAAAATATTACATTCGACATGTTAGGATTGCGTTAGGCTAGGATATATAACGTTAAAGACGTATATAATATTCGCACCGAGAAGTAGGGGCCGAACTGACGGGAATGTTGTAAAATATTACGTTCGATACGTTAGTTTGCCTTAGGCTAGGATATATAGCGTTATAGACGTATATAATGTTCCCACCGAGAAGTAGGGGCCGACGTGCCAAGAATGCTGTAAAATATTACATTCGACATGTTAGGATTGCCTTAGGCTAGGATATATAACGTTATAGACGTATATAATATTCCCACCGAGAACTACGAGCCTACACGCCAGGAATGTTATCAAATATTACATCCGAGATGTTAGGTTCCCTTAGATTAGGATATATAAAGTTATAGACGTATATAATGTTCCCACCGAGAAGTAGGGGCCGACGAGCCGGGAATGTTGTAAAATATTACGCTCGACATGTTAGGTTGCCTTAGGCTATGATGTATAGCAATATAGACGTATATAATGTTCCCACCGAGATGTGGGGGCCGGCGCGCCAGGAATGTAGTAAAATATTACATCCGAGATGTTAGGATGCCTTAGGCTAGGATATGTAAAGTTATAGACTTATATAATGTTCCCAGCGAGAAATAGGTGCCGACGCGCCAGGAATGTTGTAAAATATTACATCCGAGATGTTAGGATTGCCTTAGGCTAGGATATGTAAAGTTATAGACGTATATAATGTTCCCACCGAGAAATAGGTGCCGACGCGACAGGAATGTTGAAAAATATTACATCCGAGATGTTAGGTTGCCTTAGGCTAGGATATATAACGTTATAGACGTATATAATGTTCCCACCGAGAAGTAGGGGCCGAAGTGACGGGAATTTTGTAAAATATTACATCCGAGATGTTAGGTTGCCTTAGGTTAGGATATATAACGTTATCGACTTATATAATGTTCCCACCGAGAAATAGGGGCCGACGCCCCAGGAATGTTGTATAATTTTACATTCGACATGTTAGGATTGCCTTAGGCTAGGATATATAACGTTATAGACGTATATACTGTTCCGTCCGAGAAGTAGGGGCCGACGCGCCAGGAATGCTGTAAAATATTACATTCGACATGTTAGGATTGCCTTAGGCTAGGATATATAACGTTATAGACGTATATGATATTCCCACCGAGAGCTACGGGCCTACACGCCAGGAATGTTATCAAATATTACATCCGAGGTGTTAGGTTCCCTTAGGTTAGGATATATAACGTTATAGACGTATATAATGTTCCCACCGAGAAGTAGGGGCCGACGAGCCGGGAATGTTGTAAAATATTACGCTCGACATGTTAGGTTGCCTTAGACTATGATGTATAGCAATATAGACGAATATAATGTTCCCACCGAGAAGTGGGGGCCGGCGCGCCAGGAATGTAGTAAAATATTACATCCGAGATGTTAGGATGCCTTAGGCTAGGATATGTAAAGTTATAGACTTATATAATGTTCCCAGCGAGAAATAGGTGCCGACGCGCCAGGAATGTTGTAAAATATTACATCCGAGATGTTAGGATTGCCTTAGGCTAGGATATATAACGTTATAGACGTATATAATGTTCCCACCGAGAAGTAGGGGCCGAAGTGACGGGAATGTTGTAAAATATTACATCCGAGATGTTATGTTGCCTTAGGTTAGGATATATATCGTTATTGACTTATATAATGTTCCACCGAGAAATAGGGGCCGACGCCCCATGAATGTTGTAAAATTTTACATTCGCCATGTTAGGATTGCCTTAGGCTAGGATATATAACGTTATAGACTTATATACTGTTCCGACCGAGAAGTAGGTGCCGACGCGCCAGGAATGTTGTATAATATTACGCTCGACAAGTTAGGTTGCCTTAGGCTAGGATATGTAAAGTTATAGACGTATATAATGTTCCCACCGAGAAATAGGTGCCGACGCGACAGGAATGTTGTAAAATATTACATCCGAGATGTTAGGTTGCCTTAGGCTAGGATATATAACGTTATAGACGTATATAATGTTCCCACCGAGAAGTAGGGGCCGAAGTGACGGGAATGTTGGTAAAATATTACATTCGATACGTTAGTTTGCCTTAGGCTAGGATATATAGCGTTATAGACGTATATAATGTTCCCACCGAGAAGTAGGGGCCGACGTGCCAGGAATGTAGTAAAATATTACATCCGAGATGTTAGGTTGCCTTAGGTTAGGATATATAACGTTATAGACGTATATAATGTTCCACCCGAGAAGTACGGGCCGACGCGCCAAGAATGCTGTAAAATATTACATTCGACATGTTAGGATTGTCTTAGGCTAGGATATATAACGTTATAGACGTATATAATATTCCCACCGAGAACTACGAGCCTACACGCCAGGAATGTTATCAAATATTACATCCGAGATGTTAGGTTCCCTTAGGTTAGGATATATAACGTTATAGACGTATATAATGTTCCCACCGAGAAGTAGGGGCCGAGGTGACGGGAATGTTGTAAAATATTACATGCGAGATGTTATGTTGCCTTAGGTTAGGATATATATCGTTATTGACTTATATAATGTTCCACCGAGAAATAGGGGCCGACGCCCCATGAATGTTGTAAAATTTTACATTTGCCATGTTAGGATTGCCTTAGGCTAGGATATATAACGTTATAGACGTATATACTGTTCCGACCGAGCAGTAGGTGCCGGCGCGCCAGGAATGTAGTAAAATATTACATCCGAGATGTTAGGTTGCCTTAGGCTAGGATATGTAACGTTATAGACGTATATAATGTTCCCACCGAGAAGTATGGGTCAACGAGCCAGGTATGTGGTTAAATATAACATTCGACATGTTAGGTTGCCTTAGGATATATAGCGATATAGACGTATGTAATGTTCCCACCGAGAAGTAGGGGCCGGCGCGCCAGGAATGTAGTAAAATATTACATCCGAGACGTTAGGTTGCCTTAGGCTAGGATATATAACGCTATAGACGTATATAATGTTCCCACCGAGAAGTAGGGGCCGAAGTGACGGGAATGTTGTAAAATATTACATTCGATATGTTAGGTTGCCTTAGGCTAGGATATATAGCGTTATAGACGTATATAATGTTCCCACCGAGAAGTAGGGGCCGGCGCGCCAGGAATGTAGTAAAATATTACATCCGAGATGTTAGGTTGCCTTAGGCTAGGATATATAACGTTATAGACGTATATAATGTTCCCACCGAGAAGTAGGGGCCGAAGTGACGGGAATGTTGTAAAATATTACATCCGAGATGTTATGTTGCCTTAGGTTAGGATATATATCGTTATTGACTTATATAATGTTCCACCGAGAAATAGGGGCCGACGCCCCATGAATGTTGTAAAATTTTACATTCGCCATGTTAGGATTGCCTTAGGCTAGGATATATAACGTTATAGACGTATATACTGTTCCGACCGAGAAGTAGGTTCCGACGCGCCAGGAATGTTGTATAATATTACGCTCGACAAGTTAGGTTGCCTTAGGCTAGGATATGTAAAGTTATAGACGTATATAATGTTCCCACCGAGAAATAGGTGCCGACGCGACAGGAATGTTGTAAAATATTACATCCGAGATGTTAGGTTGCCTTAGGCTAGGATATATAACGTTATAGACGTACAGAATGTTCCCACCGAGAATTAAGGGCCGAAGTGACGGGAATGTTGTAAAATATTACATCCGAGATCTTAGGTTGCCTTAGGTTGGGATATATAACGTTATAGACTTATATAATGTTTCCACCGATAAATAGGGTCCGAAGCCCCAGGAATGTTGTAAAATTTTACATCCGAGATGTTAGATTGCCTTAGGCTAGGATATGTAACGTTATAGACGTATATAATGTTCCCACCGAGCAGTAGGTGCCGGCGCGCCAGGAATGTAGTAAAATATTACATCCGAGATGTTAGGTTGCCTTAGGCTAGGATATGTAACGTTATAGACGTATATAATGTTCCCACCGAGAAGTATGGGTCAACGAGCCAGGTATGTGGTTAAATATAACATTCGACATGTTAGGTTGCCTTAGGATATATAGCGATATAGACGTATGTAATGTTCCCACCGAGAAGTAGGGGCCGGCGCGCCAGGAATGTAGTAAAATATTACATCCGAGACGTTAGGTTGCCTTAGGCTAGGATATATAACGCTATAGACGTATATAATGTTCCCACCGAGAAGTAGGGGCCGAAGTGACGGGAATGTTGTAAAATATTACATTCGACATGTTAGGTTGCCTTAGGCTAGGATATATAGCGTTATAGACGTATATAATGTTCCCACCGAGAAGTAGGGGCCGGCGCGCCAGGAATGTAGTAAAATATTACATCCGAGATGTTAGGTTGCCTTAGGCTAGGATATATAACGTTATAGACGTATATAATGTTCCCACCGAGAAGTGGGGGCCGGCGCGCCAGGAATGTTATAAAATATTACATTCGACATGTTAGGATTGCCTTAGGCTAGGATATATAACGTTATAGACGTATATAATATTCCCACCGAGAACTACGAGCCTACACGCCAGGAATGTTATCAAATATTACATCCGAGATGTTAGGTTCCCTTAGATTAGGATATATAAAGTTATAGACGTATATAATGTTCCCACCGAGAAGTAGGGGCCGACGAGCCGGGAATGTTGTAAAATATTACGCTCGACATGTTAGGTTGCCTTAGGCTATGATGTATAGCAATATAGACGTATATAATGTTCCCACCGAGAAGTGGGGGCCGGCGCGCCAGGAATGTAGTAAAATATTACATCCGAGATGTTAGGATGCCTTAGGCTAGGATATGTAAAGTTATAGACTTATATAATGTTCCCAGCGAGAAATAGGTGCCGACGCGCCAGGAATGTTGTAAAATATTACATCCGAGATGTTAGGATTGCCTTAGGCTAGGATATGTAAAGTTATAGACGTATATAATGTTCCCACCGAGAAATAGGTGCCGACGCGACAGGAATGTTGAAAAATATTACATCCGAGATGTTAGGTTGCCTTAGGCTAGGATATATAACGTTATAGACGTATATAATGTTCCCACCGAGAAGTAGGGGCCGAAGTGACGGGAATTTTGTAAAATATTACATCCGAGATATTAGGTTGCCTTAGGTTAGGATATATAACGTTATCGACTTATATAATGTTCCCACCGAGAAATAGGGGCCGACGCCCCAGGAATGTTGTATAATTTTACATTCGACATGTTAGGATTGCCTTAGGCTAGGATATATAACGTTATAGACGTATATACTGTTCCGTCCGAGAAGTAGGGGCCGACGCGCCAGGAATGCTGTAAAATATTACATTCGACATGTTAGGATTGCCTTAGGCTAGGATATATAACGTTATAGACGTATATGATATTCCCACCGAGAGCTACGGGCCTACACGCCAGGAATGTTATCAAATATTACATCCGAGGTGTTAGGTTCCCTTAGGTTAGGATATATAACGTTATAGACGTATATAATGTTCCCACCGAGAAGTAGGGGCCGACGAGCCGGGAATGTTGTAAAATATTACGCTCGACATGTTAGGTTGCCTTAGACTATGATGTATAGCAATATAGACGTATATAATGTTCCCACCGAGAAGTGGGGGCCGGCGCGCCAGGAATGTAGTAAAATATTACATCCGAGATGTTAGGATGCCTTAGGCTAGGATATGTAAAGTTATAGACTTATATAATGTTCCCAGCGAGAAATAGGTGCCGACGCGCCAGGAATGTTGTAAAATATTACATCCGAGATGTTAGGATTGCCTTAGGCTAGGATATATAACGTTATAGAC